>JAQSVV010000088.1:12400000-14800000 GCA_036375495.1 Agrotis segetum | reverse complement strand
GACCACATTCAGATTTCAAAATCGCTGCATGTACACGGATTCCGATATATACACAATAATAAAATCGGGATCAAAAACTATGTTTTAATTCAGCTTATAAACTATCTGTGTACCAAATTTCATCCGAATAAGTTCAGTAGTTTTTGCACTAAAGAGTAACAAGCATCCATCCATCCAAACTTTCATATTTGTAATAACAGTAGGTACTCTCGATACTCATTAGCAAGATTATCTATACATCTATACACAATAAAATTGGAGTGTTTGTTTGTAATATTGAAATAACCGTTTTTTACTACATGCATACGAATATATATACGGTACATTCACTTAACTAACATTTTTTACAATTTCTGTCTGTCTGTCTGTTTGTAAAGGCTAATCTCTGGAATGACTGGGCAGATTTTCATGGGACTTCTATTGGTAGAAGTATCCTCGGCTACTTTTAATTTAGTTTTTTTTTTAAAATACCGATTTGAGTTCCGACATCCACTCGAACGAAGTCGCGGGCACATCTAGTTATTACATAAATTAGTGGCAATACGAGTAGCATATTTGAACTTTACCAATATGTAAACGATGTGAACATACTAAACATACAATACCAGTAGGTACCGTAAATCGTATTTATCCTTATCTCTCGAAACTATTCTGAATCTGCATTCAACTAATAATATTCATCATCTCAATGCAACGCTGAATGGAATGGCTCGGAGACAGAATTTGGAAATAGGTCACTTCCATAAATATTTGTATGATTGTATTGCTGACCTATTGGTAGTTGGCATCAAAAAACCTACTGATAATGTCCAATTCGAATTGCGAATAAAAATCTGTATGTACTATAACGAAGAGGCAGATGAATCTAAGTAGGTACATACACTGAACACTAGGGCGGTAAACGCCATTTTTATTAATACCAACCACCACCCCGGTGGCAGATGGGAATAAACCCAAAATACTCTTGATGTCTGAATAACGTAAAACAAGAAATATAGTTTTTAACTAAATAAATAATGTAAAGAAAATATATTATTTTATTGGTTTACATACAACTGCAGCCATTATTTTTGTAGTTTTCAATTGAAAATCATCAATGTTCAAATTTTAATATCCGGAATCAACGCCGACGGAGTGTTGTTTATTGATTATGTTTCTATTTGCGTACAAAGGCAGAGCCAGGGGAAAATTTACCCTCACCCGCCGTACGCGAAACCTTAAAAAAACAACTAAAGGACTTTTGCCTCCGTAAAGGTTAAAAATGTTGCGTAATCATTATTTTAATTCACATCGGATACTGAAACTCAGAGTCAAAACCAATTTGCATTTTAACTGATTTTAACTACATTTGAATATGTTACGAGGCTAACCAAATGAAAATAGCTTTCAACTTTTAAAAATAATAACTAATTATATTATTTACTTGCTGTGCCCGCGACTTCGTTTGCGTGGATGTCGGAACTCAGCAAAGTATTTTTTTTAACCAAAGATTTATTAAAATAAAAGTATAAAAAGTACTAAGTTACTCCTTATTACATCAGCTACCTGCCAATAAAATCCCGTCATAATCGGCACAGCCATTTCAGAGATTAGCCATTACAAACAGACAGACAGACAGAAAAAAAAATGGAAAAAAAAACATTTTGGTGTATGTACCGTATATTATATACCGTATATATAAATTCGTATGCATGCAATAAAAAACGTTCATTTCAATACTACAAACCGACACTCCAATTTAATTTTTATGTATAGATTAGCTAGAAGAGCATAAAATATTCAAAAATGACTGGTCTGACTGACTCATAGTTAGTTACCTACTACTGAATGCGGCAGAAAGGGGTTTACTGGATTGAACAATAAGGTAAGATTCACACCAACCGGCCGGACTCGGCGGCATTTTACAATTCGGTAAAGAACATTGAAATCTATCAACAGTAACTACAGTTCATATTTGCATGCAACTTACGGGACACGTCGCTACGTGTCGCGGAATGCCGACGAAGATAACTTTGCCAGCAAATATGAACTGTATTTAAGCTTGATAGATTTCAATGTTCTTTACCGCATTGTAAAATGCCGCTGGATCCGGCCGGTTGGTATGAATCTTACATAAGGGAACAATTTTGGTTAGCGGTCAAATTGCGATTAAGTTAACGCAGACTTCGACAACCGCGCACGACAATAAGCCAACAACAATAAATAAAAAAAAATTGAAAAGCGTCAGTGTATTCGGTGTGATCTATGAAATTACCACGACTAGATTGCTTTCAGCAGTACCTGATCGACAACCATTACTATCTTTATTTTATCTGCCAATAATCTAATTTATTCTACCAAATAAAGGCAAAATAAAATAAACCTTTACCTTTATCCATGAAAACTGCCAGTCTAAAATCGCTACTTTACCAACGTTGCTAATAACAATGTTGATAAAATTTCTCAATTGTACTCTATTGCTTGAGCAATTTAATAGAATATTCTATTGAATAAAGTTGAGACTTTAGACCCGCTGCTCTTAGGGTTATCGTAAGCTGCGCTCGGTTGAAACTCGTTTATCAAACATCGTGCCAAAATTTTCATAAGGGATGAATTAGGTCTGCTGAAGTTGGAAAAGTTGCATTCGACAGTTTTATCTGATATTATAGACAGTCTTTCCCATTATTCCGATATTGATTGATAAAAAGTGCATTTTATATTTCGAATCATGTTTACCAATCATATTACACTTTTAATAAAGTAACTTGAATTGAGAAATTGTTGGGCTGTGGCTGTGCCTTCGCGGAAATGCCGTAACGTGCCCTTTATGTTCACCTTTAGCATAATGAACACATGTGTGGTTCGCGTGACTAGCACCGCAACAAATTATGAGAAATGCTCTATTTAAAACAAATTGAATAATCAAAACAGCGCTAACAAGAGTTTTAAAGATAATATGTCAAAGTCTGTTTCTAACTTCGATCTCAGTGAATTTAATGCCCGGTCACCCTCCATAAATAATACTTTTGGAAAATCAATCAATAGTCTAGTGGTTTTGGAACCTATTCAGTACAAACAAACAATCAAATCTTTCCTCTTTTTGAAGTATTAGTGTACGCAAACTGATTTTCCGATGTTCACCCTGCTAGGGGTTGATTTTTAAATATAAATAAATACGCATTGACAGATAACTTATCCAGATTTGAGTTTATAGAAACAAGCAGTAAAATTTTTCCCTAAAAAGTTAATCACATCTTTTCTTAACTCAAGGGGTGCTTTTCGAAAACACAAAAACAAACGTGAGTTTCATATTTATCGGTTAGCGCGTTACTATTTTCCCATACAAACTTTAACATCGTCTAGATTACCAATGGAGGGTAGTTTTAACAAACTAATAACGCTTATCTTTTTAATTTACTTATACTCATATTCGTATTAAGTTTCTAGTTTATAAACCCAAGGAATAAGATTTTTCATACAAACGTTTTCACCCCTGTTCACCCCCTTAGGGGAGTATTTTCGCAAAATCCCTTCTTAGTGCTCACCTACATAATAAATTGCAACTACCGACCAAAATTCAGGTTATACGTTTAGCTGTTATAGAACCTCCCTTTAAAACTTGAATACCTACCCCTTTTCACCAACTTAAAGGGTGATTTTCGAAAAATCCCAAAAAGAAATGGGTTTTATTATTTCTGGTCTAGTATTAAATACTGTTTTTCACATTTATCAACTCACGCGTTATGATTTTCCCATACAAACTTTAACAAGCCCTAGATTACCAATAGAGGGTAGTTTTAAAAAAATTATAGAGCCAATCTTTTTTATTTATTTGTGTTTTTATTTGTGTCAAGTTTCAAATTTATAAAATCTAGCGATAAGATTTTTCATACAAACGTTTTCACCCCTTTTCATTCCCTTAGAGGAGGATTTCCACAAAATCCCATCTTATTGCTTCCCGAAATGGTAGACTGCAACTGCTGACCAAAATTCAAGTAACTGCGCTTAGCGGTTTCGGCTGTAGTCGAGTCTTAATAAAAACCCCTGTTCTTTTATTTATACAAATAGATTATTATATCCATTATACAAATCGACTCCAATTTGTGTTCTGGGAAAATTATTATAGAGTAAGAAATCAGTAATTCCTTACTAGTCCAGTCATTAAAGCCTAAACCCGAAAATAATTAGTAACACGCTGAAATTTTTAGGGGTTCTTAAGGAAGGTAAAATAACATACCGGGTGATTTTGCAGCGTTCTGGGGTGTACGGAAAGGGTTGAAAAGGGGTGAAAAGGGGTGAAAATGGTTTTTCGTTAATAACATTGCCAAGAAAATTAGTAACACGCTGCAAACTTGGAATTAGGTTGTTCTTACCGTTTTTTAACGTGTATTAAATTTGCAGCGTTTTGCGACATACGGAACATTGTTTTTTTTTTAAAAACAGTGATTGAACTGTTTTTATTGTAAAAACAGGGGTAAGAAAATTAGTAACACGCTGCAAATTTGGAATTAGGTTGTTCTTACCGGTTTGTAACGTGTATCAAGTTTGCAGCGTTTTGCGACATACGGAACATTGTTTTTTTTTTTAAAAACAGTGCAATTCGTTAAAAACAGGGGTAAGAAAATTATTAACATGCTGCAAATTTGGAATTAGGTTGTTCTTACCGGTTTGTAACGTGTATCAAGTTTGCAGCGTTTTGCAACATACGGAACATTGTCTATTATTAAAAAAACAATGAAATTATTTAATCACACAGGTGAAAGAAATTTGTAACTCGCTGTAAATTTGTAATTAAGTTGTTTTTACCGTTTCGTAACGAATATCGAATTTGCAGCGTTTTACAATAAATTGAACATTGTTTATTATTAAAAAAACAGTGCGATTTACTAACAAATCGCACTGTTTTTTTAATAATAGACAATGTTCCGTATGTTGCAAAACGCTGCAAATTCGATACTGTTTTTATTGTAAAAACAAGGGTAAAAAAGTAGGAACACGCTGCAATTTTAGAATTAGGTTGTTCTTACCGGTTTGTAACGTTTTGCAAAAAACTGAACTTTTTTCATTCATTACCATAAAAACAAATATTTCAGTTAGTAACAATAGTGAAAAAGTTAATGAAGAGTTGCAATGTGGAGAAAATGTTGTCAAAACCTTTTTGAAACATTTGTCAAAGGACATCATTTTTTTTGGGCCATTTCTGAAAGTGCCAACGAAAAAAATTGGTACCTTTTGTATTATTGGTTGGTATAGGTAGTACTAGTCATATGGAGCAATAGTTACTATGGCACAAAAGTTGTAGGATTGCTCTCGGCCAAGTTATACAAGTTCGAAGATTCGTAATTTTCATACATTTTTTAATTTTTGAAAGTGCCGATATTCACCAAATAATGATAAGAATTGCTAGAACTAGCGACCTCAAGTAATTTAACATAACGCCTGTAATCCCTGAGGGGTTGGGCAGAGGAGTACCGAATAAAAATGAATAATAATCTGTTTCTTTTTTATGAAAAGTAACAAAAACATTTTAAAATATACAAATCTGCTGGTAGGACCAGCATCGGGAACAGTATCGGGATTGCCTGTGGTTAGGGGTCTTGGGAGAGGAATCTCCTAACAATACGAAACGTGATCAGCACTGCTGCTTGAATCAGCCCTTTTTAGGGGGAAATAAAATCATCAAATGAGTTATCTCGCTCTGGGCTGATCTGTAGAGTCTGTCAGACTCCTAGACGCCCTTTGCGTTCCAGATACTAAGATAGTCGACGAGCTGGTACCTACATTTCATTCATACATTTGTTGTTTTCTCAAAGAGCCTCATAGCTTTGGAACACGATACTTGTATGTTAGCGGTGAGACGGGTTTGCCTCACCGCCCGCCCAATCAACGAGACTCGACTGAAACTCGTCCTTGGCATCCCGTGGAACTTCAAGGAGCAAACGGAACATTGTCTACTATTAAAATAAGAATGAAATTATTTAATCACACGGGTGAAAAAAATTTGTAAGTCGCTGTAAATTTGTAATTAATTTGTTTTACCGTTTCGTAACGTATATCAAATTTGCAGCATTTTACAACAAATTGAACATTGTTTATTATTAAAAAAAAAAACTTTTTAAAAAAAGTACCGACTTCAAAATAAATTCAAAAAAGTTTAAAATAACCTTTCTTTCGGAAGTCGGTGGCTTTGATTTTTAATATTTCATTGACTATTGCCACCGACTTCAGAAAGAAAGTTATTTTAAACTTTTTTGTATTTATTTTGAAGTCGGTACTTTTTTTTAAAGTTTTTATTTTACCCTTTTTAGTTTATTTATTAAATATTCAACCCAAATTCTTGTAAAATACAAAGTTTTCTTACATGATGTGCACTAATCTTGTAATCCGTCACAACGAAAACAATCCATATCTCTAAAACTACTAAACCGATTTTGATGAAACTAAGTTGAACAATACCTAGTACAACAAAAAAAGAATTACTTAAATCAAACTTGTAGTTCCGGAGATATGCGTGCACAAACATAAAAACATACATTTATGAAATTTGGTACATTTGTTCAGACGCTGATATAGACTAACATATGCGAAAACTGGGCAGTTCTGATAACATTACATACATACGGGTCGAATTGATAACCTCCTTTTTTTTGAAGTCGGTAAAAACAGTGCGATTTGTTAGTAACAAGAGTAAAAAAAGTAGGAACACGCTGCAATTTTAGGATTAGGTGGTTCTTACCGGTTTGTAACGTTTTGCAAAAAACTGAACTTTTTTCATTCATTACCATAATTATAAACAAATATTTCAGTTAGTAACAATGGTGAAAAAGTTAGTGAATAGTTGCAATCTGGTGAAAATGTTGTCAACACCTTTTTGAAACATTTTTCAAAGGAGAACATTCACGCTCCATACATTTTGACTGGCCTGTTGGTCTAGTGGTTAGTGACCCTGACTGCTATGCCGGGGGTCGTGGGTTCGATTCCCACCCAGGACAAATGTTTGTGTGAAGAGCACGTTTATTTGTTCTGTGTCTGGGTGTAATTTGTCCATTATATTATGATGTATGTATTTAGAAATATATAAGTATGCTTATCAGTTGTCTAGTACCCCTATCACAAGCTCTGCTTAGCTTGGCTTGGGACTAGATGGCGTTGTGTGATAGTTGTGGAATATTTTTTTTTTTGGGCCTTTTCTGAAAGGAACGAAAAAAATTGTCACCTGTGGGTAGTACTATTAGTCATTGGGAGAAATAGTTACTATAGCACAACAGTTGTAGGATTGCTCTCGCGGGCAAGTTATACAAGATCGAAGATTCGTAATTTACATACATTTTTTAATTTCTGAAAGTACCAATAAGCAAATAATGATAAAAACTAGCGACTTCAAGCAATTTAACATAAAATATCATTACACCTGTTATTCCTGAAGGGTTGGGTAGAGGTGTACCCAATAAAAATGAATAATAATTAATCACATTATTTTTGTGTTTTTTTTTTAATATATAAATCTACTGGTGGGGCCAGAATCGAGAACAGAATCGAAGTTGTCTGTATTAGGAGTCCTGGGAAAGCGACCTCCTAAGAGTACGAATCGTGACTAAAATATTGCTTTTTGAATCAACCCGTTTTTTGGGTAATAAAATCGTCAAGTCAGACTCCTGCTGACTAACAGTCCACCTCCTTCATTAGGTTGCAATATGCATTCCAGGTCTAAGATAGTCGACGACCCGATACATTTCATTCATACATTTGTTGTTTTCTGAAAGAGTCTCATAGCCTTCAGTACGCGGAACTGTCAGATCCCAATTATCGGTGGGACGGGTTTGCATCGCCGTCGAATCAACGAAGCTCGACTGATACTCGTCCTTGAAATCCCGTGGAACTTCAAGAAGCAGTCCCGGGGCTGACTTCAAGCTAGTTACCCAATATTGCAAGGCAACCGCCTCTTTTTGAAGACTCCACGTGGAAGTGGTGCGGTTAAAGTCCATCTATGGGAACTCTGTGTCCGTTGTCTCCATAAGAAAGAGACCGGATAAGCTGATCGCACTAGGGAATCATGGCTTTTTGGGTGATCCACTCATATATGCTTGGGGGGCTTCTGTATCCAGATCACACCGTGGCAATTCGGTAAGGAGGCAGCCGCTTCTTCTGCAGTAGCAATGACAGCGAAGTAGGAAACAGAACACGTGAAGGAGAGGAGGCCCTCGAAATCTCAATCCAGCTGCATACGGCGAGTAATGAGGAGCTAGTCGTCTTATGCCTGCCAGGTCGCAGGACTATCTTAGCAGGATACCGTAGCACAATTTTGATGATTTTATTAGCCAAACAAACGTGGTTGATTCAGAAAGCAGTTCTGTTGGTCAGGATTTAAATTGTTAAGAGATTTCTTTCCCAAGATCCCTACCACAGGCAACTTCGATTCTGTTCCGGATTCTGGCCCCACCAGCGGATTTATATATTATTTTAACATGTTTTAACTTCTTTTCACAAAAAATAAATAAATTTTCATTCATTTTAATTGGGTACACCTCTACCTAACCCTTTTTTTTAACTAGGTAAAATCATCAAATGAGTCCTCCGACCCCGGGCAGGGCAGGAAGGACTGTCAGACTTTTACTGACTAAAATCCACGGTGTCCTTCAATAGCCCTTTCTGTTCCGGGGTCACGGTAAGGAAATAATCCTTTGGCCCTCTGAGAGCCCCGTCAGTGTGCTGACGCTCTTTGAGGAGCGCGTGGGACTCAACGAGCCGTCGACCCGGGCATGGTCCATGGTCGGGCAGCGAGTTGCCTATGGTGGCCGGAGATCATCTGCTGACGTCCGACGCCGCGGGCGCCTACCACTGCGGTTGGGGTGGAGGGAGGACGCTGTCCTCTCTCTCTCTCGGCCCACCTCCTCCTTCGCGAGCATGACTGCTTCGCAGAAGGAGGCGACCGCTTCCCAACTCCGTCTCGCCTCGCTGCATGGCCGCGACCAATGCCGGGCGCGAGAGGTCTCCGCCTATTGCCGCCGTGAGGTCACGGCGGTTTTCCGCCCAAGCAGGGCAGTCCTGCACCGTATGCTCCACCGTGTCCTCCGGGCGGCCATGCGATAGCTGAGGATGCCGTGGGAACTATCCAGCCACTCCTCAAAAAGGGGTCTGACAGCCGCGATTGCGGTTAGCCCGTGCCTTGGTTGCGACAATCGTTCTCTCCAAACTGCCTTGAGATCGCGTCGGAGCTCTTCTCGCTGCGCCTCGACTTCTCGAGGCAGCGGGGATACACCCCGACTCTGCGCCTCTACGCGCCACTCATAGACGCGCCGGAGGGCAGTCACCCCCAGATCCCAGGGCAGCGATCCGGCAAGAACGTTGGCCGATTCGCAGCAATCGTGCGGTATCCTCAGATCATTCTGATATCCATGACCCTCTGGCATGCGACCAGCTTTGCCGGCCGCGTTCGAATGCTCAAGGCACACACGGGAGCCCCGTAGAGGGCCATGGAGCGCACGACAGTGCACGTGCAACCTCCTGCAGGGGGCGTTTGGCCCGCCGATATTGAGGAGCCGCCTGAGGGCGGCTGATGCCCGGTTCAGCCTTGGGGCCAAACGCAGGAATCATCATCATCGACCGTGCTACAGTACCTTTCTCGCTGAAATGGTCCCGCAAGCCGGTAGGCGTTCGGGTTCTTTAGACGAGGGTGGAACACGATATGCTGTCATCCTGGGCCTGATCCTTGATAAGACACCTAGCTCCGCATTACTTGCCGTACGCGACTGGATTGAGATTTCGAGGGCGTCCTTTCGCGTGTTCTGCCTCTTCCTTCGCTGTCATTACTGCTGCTGAAGTAGTGGCAACCTCCTTTCCGGATTGCCAACGTGTGATCTGGAAGCAGATCCTCCAGCATCTTTGTGTATGAGTGGATCGCCCGAATAGCCATGATCCCCTGGTGCGATTGGCTTGTGTGTTTGCTTCCGTATGGAAACGACAGACACAGGGTTCCCGTAGAGGGGCTTTAACAGTACCATTTCCTCGTATAGCCTTCAGAAAGCGGCGTTTGCTTACAAGGTTGGGTAACAGCTTGATGGCAGCACCGGCTCGATCCTGTTTTTGATCCAAACGTCGGAAATGCTCCTTGAAGTTCCACGGGATGCCAAGGACGAGTTTCAGTCGAGTCTCGTTGATTGGGCGGGCGGTGAGGCAAACCCGTCTCACCGCTAACATACAAGTATCGTGTTCCAAAGCTATGAGGCTCTTTGAGAAAACAACAAATGTATGAATGAAATGTAGGTACCAGCTCGTCGACTATCTTAGTATCTGGAACGCAAAGGGCGTCTAGGAGTCTGACAGACTCTACAGATCAGCCCAGAGCGAGATAACTCATTTGATGATTTTATTTCCCCCTAAAAAGGGCTGATTCAAGCAGCAGTGCTGATCACGTTTCGTATTGTTAGGAGATTCCTCTCCCAAGACCCCTAACCACAGGCAACCCCGATTCTGTTCCCGATGCTGGTCCTACCAGCAGATTTGTATATTTTAAAATGTTTTTGTTACTTTTCACAAAAAGAAACAGATTATTATTCATTTTTATTCGGTACTCCTCTGCCCAACCCCTCAGGGATTACAGGCGTCATGTTAAATTACTTGAGGTCGCTAGTTCTAGCAATTGTATCATTATTTGGTGAATATCGGCACTTTCAAAAATTAAAAAATGTTTGAAAATTACGAATCTTCGAACTTGTATAACTTGGCCGAGAGCAATCCTACAACTTTTGTGCCATAGTAACTATTGCTCCAAATGACTAGTACTACCTATACCAACCAATAATACAAAAGGTACCAATTTTTTTCGTTGGCACTTTCAGAAATGGCCCAAAAAAATGATGTCCTTTGAAAAATGTTTCAAAAAGGTTTTGACAACATTTTCTCCAGATTGCAACACTTCTTTAACTTTTTCACTATTGTTACTAACTGAAATATTTGTTTTTATGGTAATGAATGAAAAAGTTCAGTTTTTTGCAAAACGTTACAAACCGGTAAGAACAACCTAATTCTAAAATTGCAGGGTGTTCCTACTTTTTTACCCTTGTTACTAACAAATCGCACTGTTTTTTTAATAATAGACAATGTTCCGTATGTTGCAAAACGCTGCAAATTCGATACACGTTACAAACCGGTAAGAACAACCTAATTCCAAATTTGCAGCGTGTTACTAATTTTCTTACCCCTGTTTTTAACGAATTGCACTGTTTTTTAAAAAAAAACAATGTTCCGTATGTCGCAAAACGCTGCAAACTTGATACACGTTACAAACCGGTAAGAACAACCTCATTCCAAATTTGCAGCGTGTTACTAATTTTCTTACCCCTGTTTTTACAATAAAAACAGTGCTATCACTGTTTTTTAAAAAAAAACAATGTTCCGTATGTCGCAAAACGCTGCAAATTTAATACACGTTAAAAAACGGTAAGAACAACCTAATTCCAAATTTGCAGCGTGTTACTAATTTTCTTGGCAATGTTATTAACGAAAATCCATTTTCACCCCTTTTCACCCCTTTTCAACCCTTTCCGTACACCCCAGAACGCTGCAAAATCACCCGGTATGTTATTTTACCTTCCTTAAGAACCCCTAAAAATTTCAGCGTGTTACTAATTATTTTCGGGTTTAGGCTTTAATGACTGGACTATACCGTAAGACAGTATCTCTCGTACTCCTTAGGTATTTGAAAGCAGCCAGCGCCCATGAGTTAAGATATCGAACGATGGCTTGAACTTTGTAAATGGTACAACATTATCAGTCACCTTTAAAACAAATGGTATAGAAGCTTATTAATTGCACACAGGAGAGTTCGTTTTGAACCATATTCAGATACAGATATTTAACAGATGAATAGGCCTTGAGATTGTGTGATCATGCCCATATAGGACGTGATCGGATCGGATCGTGACTATGTAAATTTTTGCAACAACGCCTTCCAGTTCAGGGGCCTTACCACAAGCTCATAACGCGCTTGCTGTGGGAAAGAGACAGAGCTATACAATTCATCTAGCGCCATCTCTTTCCCACAGCCTAAACTGGATTGCATTAAGAGCTCGTAGTAAAGCCTTTAGTCTCCCAAAGATTTACGTAACACTATTTAAGTTTATGGTACATAAGGTATTAACAATTCTACCTTTTAAATCATAATTTCATAATCATTCTTTTGTCACCAATTTAGAGCTGAAGGTACATCGAGTATATCGGAAAAAAAGTATTTTTAGTAGGTAATATAAAGTCCAGGTATCGAATCCAATCAACGTTATTCATACCAATTTTCCGTTTCCCGCTGCCGAAATTCATTCAATGACAACACTAAATTGTATTTTAAATGACATGTTTTTTTTTTTATTTCAGGGGTGCCGGTGGGGGAGGGATGTTCGGCGATGTCAATATTTCAGCCATTTTGGATTCATTTAGTATAAGTTACGACAAAAGAGTAAGACCGAACTATGGAGGTTAGTATTAAATAATAATCTTAAAACGATTCACATTATATTGCAACTGTCTAACGTGAAATAGGAACACCTTACCATAGAAAGAAATGGTGTAACGATATTGATTGTTGTATTTTTTAATCAATTTCCTAGTGGTACTGCACTAGGAAATTGATTCAAGAGCCATGTTTCTTATTTCCATGCAGTAACATTGCAAAATTAGTTAAAACTTATAAATATTTGACAGCTGTTTGCGACCTTGCCAATATTCTGGTTACGCGCTCTTAAATAAGATGTTAACCTATAAAATCATTAGATTTAGGCCTGATTTATCAATAGTCAGATAACTTTTACTGAGGAATAAAAATGGCGGTTTGACAGCTTTTCTATGGAAAAATGTCAAACCGTTACTTTAATTCCTCAGATAAGGTTATCTGACTATTGAAAAATCAGCCCTTATTTGGATAAAGTAAATGCATGACGTCGCGCAGGAGTAACATTAATAAATATATATAATATTATATTTTCCAAAAGCATTAAAAAAAATCTGTTTTAACTCACATTTGACCTAAAAAATAAATAAGTTTTCTAAAACAGTTGCATAAAAAGAGCATACTTTAACTAAATACCTACTCAAACACGTTAATTCGCGGGCGCAGTGGCGGTCGTGGTTACGAAATATTAACCATATGGCCAAGTTATAATATCCATGTGTTAACGTACACACGGCTACACATCAAGCTTTAAAAAACCAGTAAAAGCTGATCGTTGTATGCGTGGAATAATCATACAAAGCGAGACCACGATAAACTGGTTTTGTGTAGCTTGATATAGGTGTAGGCGTGTCTACGTAACGCACGTGCGGTCTAAGTAGCGGGTAAGCTAGCGATTGACGCGGTTGGCAAGCGCGGCTTTATATTAACCGGGTCAGATGTTTTTGTGTGTTCACACACGTCGAACTAGCGGCGAAGAACGCGATACAATCGCGACAGGTTCAGGTAAGTTTAACCAGTATGAACTTGTCGCTCGCGCAACAACCCGCCCGCACCCATCGCCGCGCCCGCGCTTTCGACGTGAACAAGCACTAGCAAAATCTATCTCATATGGATTTAGTTTTCCTCCTATTCGTCAACTTAGAAGAAGGTACATTTATTTCTAGCACAAGCGTTCTAAAAGAAGGTTAATTTTGCTTGAGACTTCAAAGACACCTAATACTTAGCTTCAAACTACTTTTTATTGGTCGCTAAAAGTACTTAAATGAAATTTGAGAAATGGTAATAACTAATAACACGTACTAACTTGCATCGTTATGTCTTCATAAGTACGCAAAGTTTTAAGCACGTTCTTCATTATGTGTGGCTTGATACAATTACTCAAGAAATATTGTAACTGGAGAGCCTATTGCGGTAACTCAGAAACATAGCTATTATTAGGTAGTACGGATAACTAACACTTGTTATGTGTTGTGTATTGTGTCGTTTTCAGGACCACCCGTGGAAGTGGGGGTTACCATGTACGTGCTCTCCATCAGCTCTCTGTCTGAAGTGAAAATGGTATCTTATTTTTAAAAGCAATTTTAAAGACACAACGCATACATAGCAAGATTTTATCCCTTAGCATTATCACCAGCATTAACTGTTTCATCGTAGCACCCGTGTCCACGATTCGATTGATCGGTGTAGGCGCGACACACGGCCACGCGGTTGACACAAGTCGCATGAGCCGTGCAGCTAACAGGGCCGGGTGCGCCGCGCCCGAGCTTCACGTGCACCAGCAGCGACCACTTAATTCCCACAGCCACCCCGCGCTAGTTGCGACCCTTCTGCTCCGATTGCCGGGCGATGGGGCACGTCACCGTCCTCTGGTTTGGTTTTCACAGCGCGAGGCGCGCGCGCGACTCACGATTGGGCTTGATTGCAGGTCCGCCAGTGGAGGTGGGCGTCACCATGTATGTGCTCTCTATCAGCTCCGTCTCCGAAGTGCTCATGGTACTCGCCACTGTCAGCTCACGCTTGTCTCGGTCGCTCCGGCCGCGCGCTGCGCCGCTGCGACCGAGCAGCCCCAGACACGAGGCTGCGAGCATGTCCGCGTTTGGTGGAGCAGAACGCCCTTTGTCCGCCCACTTGCTTTCTTATTATGTTTCCGTGTAAAATCTTTGAAATGTGAGAAATAAGAGGACCATGCCCATTCCTGCCCACCTAACATTACATCCAACCAATAACGCATTAATTTTAAAGCAATTAAAATTAGGATGATGATGTTGAAAATTGTTTAGTTTATTAGATTTTGACCGATTTTTTAATTATGGAACAAAATTTTGTTTTTTTTTTTATACTACTTGCATCATTTTTCCCAATTATTGTTCAGTCAATCAACAATTTTTCAAGAATGTACAAGATCTTAACGTGCAATCTAAAAAATTTGGTACTTACATCAAAGTTGTTGATTTTTATTTTGTATCCCGATCAATGAAATTTTATTTATACGGCGTCAATAAGATCGTTAGATGCCTTACTTCTTTGTTACATAAAAATACATTCAACGTGTTAAACGTAACATGGTATTCCAGAATAAATTATGTATTGGGATTAATTCATTATTGAAATAAATGTTGCCGTCAATTAACATTAGCGCATTGCACATGTCACCTTACACTTAAGGTTCCAAATAATTTAAAACGCATCATATTCACATTATGTCAGGTGGGCATTGTAATTTAATAATGAGATCATAATAAGAAAAGCAACCCGTTGAACCTTACAATACCCAGTTGTGTGTCCTGCAGTACTCGTAACTCCAAAGTTGCTGCCATATCATGTGATGACGTCTGTTCTCTGATTCATTATTTTTCCCCTTTTGTGCAGAATATAACAATCGAATTTATTTATAATATGTTCAATAAAAAATATCTTCGATAAATATTATATTAATGTCAAGAGGGGTAAATTTATAACCAAAAACAGTAAAAAAATAAAGAAATTAAGTCGGCCAATGCTATGAAGCATTGAATGAATCTTTATAGGCCTTAATAAACATACAAAAGCTTTGAACATGTACAATTTAGTAAAAGCCATTATTCTGATCGCATGTTAAATAATTTTAAAAATTAAATCATTTCACTTAACTAACTGTATTTATTTTAATTGAATCAATTATTTTTATTAGTCCAATCAACAGATTATCATCACTTTCTTACCTAAGGTTTGATGACGTAGAAGTAAATTTAAAGCAAACATTATCGAATAAAATAAACAGAATGACAATTTCGTTTTAAATGGCAATGAAGGCGGCCTTTTTTCAAAGAAAGGCAAGATATTAAAATACATTTAATTAAAACGTACATGAAATGTGTTCAGGCTCTATGGACTTGCGACGACTGTATATCTCTTATCGTGACTCATTTTGTAGTTTGTTGTGAATGTACGTATTTTGTGTATTTACTGAAATATTGCCAATTAATTGTAACTTTCTAATCTCTCCAGTGACTTGGAACATCGATGCTATCTGACCTTATTTAGTTAAAATTATGCTTTCGTGAGTTTGCTATTTTTGACACCGATTTTTCCTAAATATTAGCGCAGTTAGTTGGTCAGAAAATAAAACCGAATTCGGTTTTCCAAAATGTCAAACTGTGTAAGCTTGCTAGGCGTATGTTTGGGTGAAGGACCCTTAAGTGGAAACCAAATCAAGGTTGGGAAGGTCACAATGAGACGTGACCCATGGCCCAGGGTGGGAAGGTTGCCTAATTCACAATCCACAAGCTCTCGAATCGACCTCATTAATGAAAGTTAATTTGTTCCACATACCTGGTCCAAACTTTATTGGTGGCAACTTGTATACGTGCCGGCTTGTTAGCTTGAGTCAATAGAGGATTGCCTCTATCGAGCCGTGGGTGTCCGCCTTCGCCGCCACCCACACACCTATCACTTAGAGCACCCATAATATCCCCCTTCATTCTTAGACCTCACCTGTGTTCATGTCACAATCACACTCTCTGCACATTTTGTTTCTTTTGGTATCTGTTTTAAGCTTATCGCTCAATTTGACTATTCAGTGTAGTGCTGTGTCTATACATTTTCAAGTGTTATTTTGCCCGAAGTCACGAACAACAAGCTTCGAGTTAAATTATTGTTTATTTAAAAATATATTTTTTTTATTTTAATTAGCCTCCTATAAACATCTATCGCAGTGTATCTATACTAAGACATTGTGTAGGATGAAATATTTTTGAAACAACGCATGCAGATGTTAGATGTTAATTTATAGTAACCCCAACTATATACTGTTATCTTGAACGTATTTTAGTACAGTGAAACATTGATATAAATGAAGTTATCGGAGAATTTTAACGTTCCTATTACACATTTGCTACAATGGTGGCGCTCATTGACGACGAGGCCTTTTTTACTAGAATTGTTTAGTAGGAACGAATCATATCAAGAAGGATACTCTTATAGTCATACAAGTTTGCTTTCAAGCTAGTCATTATTACTTGAATTCTAGCTAAGAAAAACTTCACAAGTCCGTCATAATATTTAATGATAACGCTTTTTTTTTCCTCAGGATTTCACATTGGACTTTTACTTCAGACAGTTTTGGACCGATCCCCGATTAGCATACAAAAAAAGAACTGGAGTTGAGACATTATCTGTGGGCTCAGAATTCATTAAGAACATATGGGTGCCCGATACATTCTTTGTAAACGAAAAGCAATCTTACTTCCATATAGCAACAACGAGCAACGAATTCATACGTATTCACTACTCCGGCTCAATCACAAGAAGTATCAGGTATTAACAAAATATTAAATGTTTTATTTAGGCTATTTCATCGAGTTAAGTCATTTATTAACAAAGAAGCAAAGCTGAGAGGCAAAGTAATAATGTCCAGTTCTGTAAAGGAGTTTGTCTATATTTCAGATTAACGATCACAGCTTCATGCCCCATGAATTTGCAATATTTTCCAATGGATAGACAGCTGTGCCACATAGAGATCGAAAGTTGTAAGTATCTAAACTATTTCAAAAAATGTGTTCGCCAGTGTGTGTTGTTGATAATCTTGTACATTCATCACGAAATGCTATCTTTGATAATACAATATTAATAATGTTTTAGCTAATATGAGAGTGTTGCTGGACAACCGCACGCTTTGTGTGTCAGTTGCAACAAATGTAATTTTGTTTTTAAGAATCGCGAATTTCGACGGGGTTTATTAACTTGTATTTTAACTTAAATTAATAAATACAATAAATTTCAGCGCACTTTTAGTTACAGATGACAAAAATCTCTAAAATCGAAAACAATATTACTTATGTGTGTATTGTTCTCACCAAAGCAATCATTAATTTGATTCTTTACCACGATGCAAATCTATCACTAGGCTTACAGATATTGTGTTGTGATCACTTTCTTGTATCACAGATGCTACTCAGGGGTACCCTGTGAGCACAAGCGTACTACATAATCGTCGACACGTGCTGTGATTTCCCTCGTGTTTTCATAAGTTGGAACGTCTCCTTCTCGCATACAGCACCCGCAGAAGGCAGACTCGTAAATAGTAAGCCTTTGTTCTCACGAGCATTTAGCGAATGAAATGATACTGAGACATCGACGCTGCGATATGCTAAGCGGGTCGAAGGAGGCGGGGGACGGTGGCGCCCGCGGGGTCTGCACAACCACCGAGGGCCGTGCCGCAGACGAGGCACCGCACACCCACACACCCTCGCACCACCGCCGCTTACGCTCATCTAACGAACACTAAATGACTGCACTCGCATGGTCTTACATTTTGACGCTTGCCTTACTAACCACTATGCATTAATATGTCATTTAATTATATAATAGCCATCATTTTACCTAATATAATAATATCATTATCATTTTTATGGTCTTTTATCATCCATGAAGGTAGTTTCACATTTTTTTGTCATTCATATTAATATTAAGCCGAACCCCAGTAGTCTCACGTCTGCATTCAACGAAATCCTGGGTTCGGCTTAGTAATTCTTCTCGCGCGAGTCCCATCATCGACACAGGCGCGGCCGTGTGAGGGAAACGCGATCCTTCGCAGCGTAAGTGATAGCGTTTTGTGTGTTTGGCATGTCTCCGGAGTCGGGTACACAATGAGAGACATTCGGTACCATTGGAAAGATGGGGTGACCAGCGTCGGTATGAGCAACGAGGTGCAGCTGCCGCAGTTCCGGGTGCTCGGCCACCGGCAGCGCGCCACTGTTGTTACACTGACGACAGGTAACCGATCGCAATAGCTGCTCTCCCAGCACAGCACGTCCATACCTCCGCCACCGACCCCGTCTCCCTCAGCCCGTGTGCAGACGATCGAAATCGCGACACAAGCACACACGCTAACTACATGACACGACAATCGCACGACGAGACGCGCGAATCGAACTCGCGACTCCCCCGCTCTTACCCCAACCGAAAGACGATTCGTGTTGTAAAACCCATTGCGATGGGCCTCGGGTTGTTTCATTTATAATGTCCGCTGCGCACAGTCGGCTACACCATGCGGGACATCAGATACAAATGGAACGAGGGGCCCAACTCTGTGGGTGTTTCCAGCGAGGTGTCGCTGCCGCAGTTCAAGGTGCTGGGCCATCGCCAACGAGCTATGGAGATCTCCCTTACCACAGGTACTTGGGTTCGCGGGGGAATCTAAGAGTAGGGATCAAAGAAAATATTTGAGACACCACAACGTGGAACACTGGACAGAAACAGCCACGATTCTTATCACGTCCTGCTTTTGTATTATTGCACAAAACACTATGGGTGGTGTGAAATAGTTTTTATATCATGTCGTTTAATTTGTGTTAAAAAGAAATAATAACATAAGCAATTACAATACTTATCTTTATTGTGTATTTTTTTTAACAATGATATTTCATAGATTTCAATTGGAACAGTTATTTAAAAGAAAAAAAGCTTTAAAATTCAAATTAATTTAATTCTACACAAACCTTAATAATACTAACTGTACTGTTACATGAAGAGTATACCTATTTTTTCTAATTTTATAATAATTTGGCATAGGTTAAGAACCTTTCTCATATTTTTGTAAACCTTTTACAGGAAATTATTCAAGATTGGCATGTGAAATACAATTTGTACGATCTATGGGATATTACCTTATTCAAATTTACATTCCGTCTGGTTTGATTGTTATCATATCATGGGTCTCATTTTGGCTGAACCGAAATGCTACACCAGCCCGAGTGGCTTTAGGTGTCACCACTGTATTGACGATGACGACGCTCATGTCATCTACTAATGCTGCTCTACCCAAGATATCGTACGTCAAGTCCATTGATGTCTACCTGGGAACCTGTTTCGTCATGGTCTTCGCCAGTCTACTAGGTAATAACTATGTTTTATTAAGTTTACTTATTCACTACTGCAAAGCGATTTACTAAAACTATGTCGAATATAAAATGTTTTATCCTCAGCGAATGTAACAGCAGAGCAACGGTTTTACCAAAAAGAAAAAAAAAATAACCTCGTGATGGATGCAATTCTCTTATCTTTACAGAGTACGCCACGGTGGGCTATATGGCAAAGAGAATACAGATGCGAAAACAGAGATTTGTTGCCATTCAGAAAATTGCGTCCGAGAAGAAAATTCCCGTTGATTGTCCTCCAGTGGGAGATCCACACACACTATCTAAAATGGGCACGTTAAGCAGGTGTCCACCAGGAAGACCATCGGTAAGCTATTTAACATATTATAGTTCCCCTTAATTCTGTTATCAAATGAGTGTTTTCAAAATATCAAAAATGATTTTCAGGAGGTCAGATTCAAAGTGCACGATCCAAAAGCTCATTCCAAGGGCGGTACCCTGGAGAACACTATTAATGGAGGCCGCAGTGGAACAGAAGAAGAGAATCCAGGGCCGCCTCCACACATTTTGCATCCTGGCAAGGTGAATAAAAATTACTGTATAAATTACTTTAATGTTTTTTTAAAAGCGTTTCAAACTTCACCTGCGATTTTGATTGCTTTGCGATTACAATGCTATACTGTAGTAAGCTGCGCGGGTATCTTATCGATCAGCTCTTTAATTAAATGTTGATTTTATGTCGATTACTATTTTGGTTACCTAATTTACTATTGCGTTTCACAGAATTACGATGACCGCGCGTTTCACTAAAATCCACTCGAGGAGTATTAAATGTCTCACAGGATTCAATGTTTCATTGCGATGCCCTAGGATATAAACCCCTGATTTATTTTTGAATGCCGTAATTGATTAAAAACCATATTATTGAATTGAAACCTATTTGCAGTGATTGACCTTTACCGATAAATAATAATAAATAATAACTTTTATTGGAAAATCTTTTTCAATTTGTTTTATATTTATATTCTGAATTTTGGTAGAGACCTTAGGTACAACGTTCCAAAACTCCCCTTAACCCCATGTGCGCTAAAAAGTTAGTATGTAACCCCCTTACTTGTAAAAACTTGTGTTGCTTAGCTACCGACTAAATATCACCTATCCTTGTTTTTCTATTTCAACAAATAGAGATGGGAAGTGACTTAAGAGGTATTTAAGATAAGTAACGTATAATCAATGTTTGTAAGTAAGGGGGTTAATGTCACTTTTTAATTTTCAAGAGCACTTAAGTTTCATCGAAAATATAACCCAGACTAACCGGTATTGGCACCTCGAGGCCACCCCTAACAGGGACTCCGCTACCGTTCATGCAATGGATATGAATGAAAACGTGTGCGCATAACATGTGGCTACTGATCTGTACAGATGAAAAGCGGTCTACAAAACTCAAGAAATAAGAGTATCGGCACTTTTACAAAGATTCTTGGTAAACGCTCTCTAAACGCTTTTGGTACTTTGTTTATCATCTTAAGTAAAATTTAAAGTATTTTTATTCATTATTTTCTAGACAGGGAACTATTAAGGAATAGCACTTAAATAATCCCCAGCATCGGGGATCGTAGATGAACATTGATGCAGTGTAGTCCCCTGGGGGATCTTGGGATTAAATTGGAACGAGTGCGATTTATCAAGATTTTTTTAAAATTGACTGAAGCTTCATTTAACCTAGTTTAAATAAGCCGATTCACTGAAGAAATAATACTGATCTTAACTTATTGCCGCCATATGTTTTTGTGCAGATATTATTGTGTTGGTTATGCTAAGCGCTTCCGATTTCACTTCATGCGTAAAATTTGCTTAGATAATTAAGAAATTGACATACTTAGATAACTTTTTAATTTCCAGGACATAAGCAAATTGCTTGGAATGACTCCTTCGGACATCGACAAGTACTCTCGCATAGTGTTTCCAGTCTGCTTCGTATGCTTTAACTTAATGTACTGGATCATTTATCTGCACGTTTCTGACGTCGTGGCTGACGATCTGGTTCTACTGGAAGAGGATAAATAGAGGGCGCTGTACATAATCCACTTATTTTCCCACAGATGCAATTTAAATAATAATTTGAAACATATAATGTAACTAGATTATTCCCCTCGTTCATTAAATGTGTAGGAAACAACTTAAAAGGATTTCTTTACAGCCTTCGGTCATAAATTTCCCGAAGCTAATTTGTTTGTAGATAGAAATGATACGTACTCAAAGTGATGTAAGATTTTTGTAAATACTCAAAAATGATTATGGTCGATTTAGTATAAGATCTACAATTTTTCTAAAACCTGAAGTAGAATCAAACGAATAAAGACTATACTTTGTTGTGTCCTTTAGAGTTCATTAGGTCTAAAACGGTCACATAGCAATATTCCAGATGATTCGCTACGTGAAAAATACAAGAATACGCCAGATTTCCAGCACCATCATTACGTTGCTGGAAATCACTAAAAATGCATGAAGTTCGTGCATTCCCCGCAACGCCATCATTCATGATGGTGAATCATTTGGTATATTGCTAAATGGTCATTTTAGACACTCTGAAACGATACGTTTTCGGCTATTGATTCAAATACAGATAATACAGATGGTTCAAATTTTAAAAAATAAGAACCAATTAGAACCTTTAAGAACCTAATATAAGTATAGTTTTATCGCGGATTATCAAGTCCAAGTGGCTGTTTAAAGCGGACACGGGATTAGGCTTAGAATCGACTTACTCCAGTTGAAGATAGATAAGCAAAACGTATCTTCTATCTCTACAATCTGAGATAGAAAAGGAATCTTTACGCCGAATCCGAGTGCATTCTGAATCGCCTTTTATTAATTTCGTGGCTCGAAATTCTAAATTATTAAAATTATGCATTCTTTATAACTTTGGTACTATAATTACCTACAAAAAAGCCTATTGGTAGAATAAATCTAATAATAAGGTAATTTGATATTATTTTAAACAAGTCCTAACCTATCTACAAAAGATAAACAAAACATTTAAAAGTTCATAAGACATGCGGGGAATATTACCTTCGATTGTACATATTAAAGGTAAAGGTCCCTACAACTTATTACGTTTCAAATTATTATTAGTTAAGTGGTAAAATGAGTGGAATAATGGAATACTCATAGTTATATGAATCTGATGCTCAAATTTCTCAGCTTGAATTATTTAATTAGTTTTAGTAACATTATGTAATTATGTCATAAATTAGTAATTCGTTTATTCTTTGCTAATATCGTTGTAATAATATCATTAGGAATTTTATTTTTAACTGTAGATGCAAACCAACCAACTTTTAACCAACGATGTTAAACTTTTTTTTTAATATCGTTGTTTTACTTTCTAATTGTCCTTGATTATTGAATGTTTCGAGCAATTGATTTTGCTTTACATCAACTAATAAGTTTTGAGTTTTAATATTAATGGTTATAATGTGGTTAAATAAATCAATTAAATACGGATAAACAATTTACGTTAGAAATCAGCAGCATTCAATAATTCTTAGAACATTTCCCTACGCTAATTGGAACAGGTAAATATTCACCAATTACCATAAATCTATTCTTATTTCCATCATTAAGTCGGAGCAATTCAGTTCCATTAGAGGCATGCGATCGCCAAATGTTAACAAATCTAAAACCCAGCATGTATGTTCCCACTTTCGTCATATTGTACTTTTTTAAAACATTGAATTTGATCGTCAAATCAAGCTTCTTGTTTATCTTTTCACTTTTATTTGGAGTTTAGCGTTTGTTGATAATTTTCGGCATACCATTCCCAATTATTTTAATTTTTATTACTCCATATAATTTTATTAAAACAATTCATTTACATAGTAAGAAATACTTTATTCCAACTCAATTCCTTTTATGTCGGTAATACTGTCTAAGAGCATTTAAAAGAATACAATATATCCTTACTTGAATGTTACAGCAATCGATATGCCCAATAGAGGCCAATTAATATTATAATAAACTTGATTTCATTCAATCAGATATAATGATCACTTCGAAATGAAGTCATAAATACTTTTTTACTTGCTGTAGGTGTCATTGACGTAATTTAATGTTTCAAGAAAAAGTCTAGCAAAAATCATTTAAATGACTCAGTGTATCTGAGATTTATTTAGTACCTACCTGTACCTAGAGGTGGATTTGAATAACTGTCTCTGTATTTGATTCTGTAAATCCAATTAACATTTCCAATTATCGTTTTTTGTTATGCTTAGGGCGTTATGCCAACAACACGATAGTTATGTAAATACACCTACATAAAACTTCCAGTAAAATATATGGAATACCTTTAACACTTTATGAAACTGTCATTGTAACTTGCATTTGAGTCAACGTACATACATGCTAGCCCACTTGTTTATGCAGATATACTATCACTATTAATATTTATATATTTGGTTTTCATTGTAAACCGTATTTACTAGAAAAGTAAAGACATAGTTTAGTACTCTATTTAAATAGTTTTCCTCTGAGAATATTTGCTATTTCTTTACTAGCCGCACAATAGTCCATGCAATGCTTTCCTAAATTAGTCAAATTTAGATGAATTAGCTTTTTTTTCTCGCTAGTATTCTACTAAAGCAGTAGTTGAAGCATAATTATTGAGCATTAGAAACACGTTGTTAATGTGGGAATATTATTCGTGGGCTATTCACTGAGAAAGTGATGGTTGCCGAATAAATGTTCCTTTCTTCACAACGTTTTAAATAATTTTGCCACCCTCGAATATCTGACAAGCAGGGCTCCTGTCTTCAGCTACGACTCACAATGGTTTTGTTGTGCGTCATGGGTTCTTTAAGGTTTGAATTTATAGAATTTCACCAATCATAATGTCAAGTGATCATAGAACACCAAAAAAGTAATCAATTCATGATTAAATGGGAAATGTTTAGTTTTAAATATCAGTAAAGCACGCATACTACAAGAATTTGAATACGACGATGTCAAGTGTCATGTACCCAACTAGATACAAGGCGTACTGCTGGTTTCTATAAATATGTAGAGATTTTACTAAACGAGTCAAGTTGCAACGACACATTAATTCAGCAGTCCACCTTAAAAATCTTATGGAACCCTTTTAGCGAGTTCATTTGTCTCATCAAGAAAATTTTAAGCTTGAATTTGACTTTTGTTTTAGAATATCGAATAAGTGTGATGGATAACCATTCAAAACTATAGGCATTTTAGGAGTAAATTATGAAATGAATTCACTTGAATGTATCGAAATGTATTCAGATCAAAACTGCATTGATTATTTTAATTATTTAATTCCTTGTACTACATTGTGGTAGATTAAAATAAAGAAGCATCTGTACATTTTGGATGACTAATTTTAGACATAATATTGTACTGTATAGGTACATTTTAGGTCGTAATGTACATACATAAGAACATTATTTATTAATTCATGGATATTATCAGCACTCAAAGTATAAGGCACCGTGTAATCTGTGTATTAACTTTTTTATTTCAATGCAATTTATGACGAGTATGAAGGTCTGTTGTAAAACTTAATAACAAGTTTAGATTAGGATAGGCTGCTGGTAGAAATATGATTAGAAACTAGGTTTTAAGACGCGACAACAGCCACGTCTCTCCGAAACGAAATTCTAAAATATTTGTCTAGAGAATAGCAACTAAGTTCAAGAGACAGTTAAGTCTAAAGGAATACATTTTAGATAATAATTGTCTTATATTATAACTGTGTAGTCATGCACTTAAAAGAGTAAACAAATCTTTCATCCTTTGAAACACATTCATGGCGTCAGAAAATCATTATATTTTAGGTACTTCAAAAATCAATAACCCCATTGAGTTGCATTACTATTGGTTTATTCTAACAAATCGATGGTCATTGGTCACTGATGTGTGAAAATGTTAGAATTATACGTAAGAGTTAATGTACACATACTTACTGTAGAAAAAAATGTGGAAAAAACTTTGCTGAATGTTCAGTAGAAAAGTGATTTTATTAATTATTACAACTGGGCGTGTATGGCTATATCCGAAACTATGAGGAATATCGAAAAAAGTTAAAGGAGTCTCGAGACCGATTTTGACGAAAACTAAAACTGCAACAAAAAACAAAATCCTGGCCAGGAATCGAACTCGCTAATTTTGGAAATAAAATTCACGAGAAAGATCGCGCCATCAGGAGGTCATTTGCAAAGCAGCCATTAAAAATGGCGTCCTGTTGGCGCTTGCACTACGTTAGTATTGTGTTATGTGATTTCCTATCATACCCCGCGTCCTCGTCTTATACACTATTCCATTACATTAAACTATCTAGAATTACAACTATTCTTATCTTAATTAATTTGTTTTATCCAAATTAAACAAACTCTCTCCCTTTCCTCTCTTTTACTTTTTTGTAAAAAACTAACAAAATATGCAGTAGGTGCAACAATACGTTCATAAAAAAATGTCTTGATTTTTCATACGGTATACAAATAAATGATTGTATATCACACTTGGATCAGGCAAAACAAACAATTATATTTCATAGACAGCTTTGCTTTCTATCATAACAATAGGTTCCCAAAGTTTGAAGTCGTTTTGAAGATTGCCAGGAACCGAAAAACTAAGTTTTTGTCAGAAGAATTATTTTAGGAAACAATTTTGTACGCTTCCTAGCATAATATGTTTCGAAACATAAAAAGTAATTTAATGCCATATAAATATTTTAAGAAATATAAATTCTGTTAAGTCATGTTGTGTAAGATACTATAAACAATAATTTAGAATGCAATAATCATGCCCCTTTATAAATAATATAATGTACCCTAACCATTTTAAACATTAAATAGAATTTCTGAAGTGACGCTAGAACCTTTGAAAGTTATAACAGATTTGGATGATAATATTGAACGCACGTGTCTTAGATTATTATAGAGTTTTATATATAGATTTACAATAGTTATAATTACCTATAACAAGCTACAAGTTCATGGACGGAGGGCATAGTTGACCATCCTTATAAATTGTATGTTATATGTACCTATTACTTAATAACATTATTTTAGCTGAACACTGTATTTCAAACTATACATATTTTAAGCTGGACTTAGCATGAAACTATTCTAATCAAAAGCAAAAATAACAAATAGTCACCATTGTTTAGAAACATGTAAAAACACAGTAAAGGGCATCTAAGCCTTTTAACAGACGAAAACCTATATACAACGTTGTAACTAATTTCAGTCTGTCTCTTATTCTGTTTATGTTTCTTAGCATTAGAAAATACCTTATGGTCTAAGAAAATGATTATAAAAATCATCGATCTGACCGAAAAACACGTGTATTTTAAAAGTTTGTGTAGCTTATCTTGAGGTGTCCAGAGCATACAACTGTATCATTTTGGACCGCAAGGAATATCTGTTCAAATTTTAAAATACACGAATAAATTGGTCTGATCTCTTTAATTTATCAGACTAAGGGCTGATTTTTCAAAAGCCAGATAACCTGTAACTGAGGAATAAAAATGGCGGTTTGACAGCTTATTTATAGAAAACTAGCACTTTGCCCGAGACTTCGTCTGCGCGTGTTGTAATTTGAACCCAGTGAATTTAATTCCCGCTCACCTTCCTTATAAGATACTTTTGGAAAATCTAAACGTAGTAGACAAACTGATATTCCGATTTACACCCCGCTAGGGGTTGATTTTTCAAATACAAATAAATAATCATCCTTTATTCGATTGAGAGATAATTTATGCCCAGTTTGGAGTTTATCGTTTTTCACCCCCATAGACCTCTATGGGGGTGAAAAACTGCTTGCTTCGATAAAGAAAGGATTTAGCGAAAATCTACCTAGATTTTCGCTAAATCCTTTCTTAATGCTCAATAAATTGCAACTACCATCCAAAATTCAGGTTTCTACGTTTAGTGGTTTTATATCTTCCCCTTAAAACTTGAATACCCCTTTTCACTAACTTGAGGGGTGATTTTCGAAAAATTCAAAAACACCTGTTTTGTTATTTCTGATCTAGTATATAAATACTGATTTTCATATTAATCTACTCACGCTTTATGATTTTCCCATACAAACTTTAACATCGTCTAAAATAAAGGAATGTTTCCTTCTGTAAAATTCTCTATCTGCAGTATTATGAGTACTTTCCCTCCAGGTGGCATTATAAAATTCCACCCTGTAATCATTATGTCAAACCGTTATTTTAATTCCTCAGTTAGAGGTTAACTGGCTATTGAAAAATCAGACCTAATAATTATAAAGCTAATTAAATTATTTTATTAAATTCTGGATTTAATTACTATGTTAAAGTTGAACGTTTTTATTTAAAAAAGTAGGTAAACATTCCTAAAATGATATGATAATAATGAATTAGTTGGCATTTTTAAAATTATTACACATATTACATTTATTACACATCAACAAATATTTCGCAACTAGTTAATACAAATAATATTTGCTTAAATACTTGTCAATAAACCAAATTACTCTTAGGCTCTTATGAAAATATAGCTATTATATGAAACAGAAACTACACGAATCTTTTTTATAAGATTTACATTTTTGACTACCACGAACCATAGGCATAATATATGGTTGAAAAAATAAGTGCATTATTTGTTTTCTACTACTTTTTTCATTTATGTAAACTCTTTTAATATGTTTTAGTTGGCGTTGTCATCCCTTCCTATTAATGTCTGAGATTAAGCTAGCATTTAAACTTAGCGATCACATTATAATAATATAGAAAATTGAACAACACACTACAATTAAGTTCAAACTCCTATATTTCTCAGATCTTTCCATTTTCAATAATTGAGCTTCATAAAAATTATTTGAATATAATTAATGTATATTATTTTGTCAAATCCGTTTAAGAATTGAGAAATTATAATGTAGTATGAAGTAATGTAAACTGTATTGCTCACACCTAAATTAAGTATAAAATATTGGGGAAATCATCTCTAGTCTCGTAATTATTGCACATTACCAACACTCCTTACCTACTTCCAGATTAATTAGTAAGTAAGGCTGCACTTTTGCTTTGGAAAGGTAAAACTGAATACACACATCAAAAAAAGTTTGCGATCACTTTGAAAATCGCTTTTTTATTACTGTAGATTATATTATGAATTCTTCTTCTTTTTATATTCTTTATTTAAAAATATAGATTTAGAATAGAAAAGAATAATAGGTCAATTGGTAATCCATAAAAAATAAAAAAAAATTGCTCAGCTTACGCTAGTGATAACAAACTTTTTTGATATGTAAATAAACTAAAATTGATGACAAACACGTGAAGGAAACATTTTAATAGAATGAATCGAATTTTCACTACACATTTTGGCAAGTTGCTAGAAATATTATACTACCCATATAGAAAAAAAAACGATAACGGTATAGGTAGAGCAAATAGATGATTTTACAGAAATAGAGTGTGATCATTATAATCGTAGAATAAATAAAATAGAACAAAATTAGAGTAATAAAATGGAGAAAACTGTTAACGAAAATGACAGATTTGATAAGTATTGATGAAGTGACGTTAAATTGAACGTTTAATTATTGTTTGTAACTTTAATTATGACCGAACTTCAGTTGTGTTGGTAGAAAATGAACTTACCTACGAGTATATTGTAAACCTCACGATATTTCTGCCTTTTCGACTCTGACTGTAACACACCCCTTGTTTTGTTCGTAAATAAGTGTTGAACATGCTTTATAATTGTCTAGAAACAGTCGATGGTAGTAAATACTAAAAACATGATGTTCTTGTAGATACTCGTAAACAGTGGATAATTGCGTAACACACTTAAACACCTACTTAAAGTAATTAGTTTCGACAATTTAGGAACATTGAATGCTCATTATAATTATGTTGAAAAATAGACTTTGAACTTCACGGTATTTCTTTCACGGTCTTTTTATTAGTTTCGTTAATTTAATTTTATTAAAACTGGGAAAGTGTGTTCCGCAATTCAGGCGCAAGTCTAATTATTATTTGCAAAACTCTTGCAACACTCTTGTGTACTTATGAACGATTATTAATATGTAAAATGATAATGAAAAATAAAACTTTTTCAAATAACTGGACTCGTTATTTACTGTCTAAAATC
This sequence comes from Agrotis segetum, assembly GCA_036375495.1. Taxonomy (NCBI): domain Eukaryota; kingdom Metazoa; phylum Arthropoda; class Insecta; order Lepidoptera; family Noctuidae; genus Agrotis; species Agrotis segetum. The sequence goes on along the minus strand of JAQSVV010000088.1, from coordinate 14,770,076 downwards.
CTTTAATATCATCCATTTATGTAACCATGCAATAAAAAAAAATTTTGTTTGTTCAGTAACATAAGCTGAGTTACCCCACGAGAGTTTTTGCGCATTTAACGTTAAGCGCCATTTAGACGGGGAGAGTTTCTCGAACGTTTCCGTTCGAGAATGTCTAAGCAATTATCGCAAGCAATAATCGCCGTAACATAATCGTATCAAACTGTTTACACACAGGCAAGAACTAAAATCTCGTCTACGATTATATCATACGAGATTCGCATATGACATTATCGTAGGCGATAATGTCTATGTTTGTTTACACGGCGATATTATTGTAAGCAGATTCTCGCATACTAGAAACTCGACTTGTCTAAACACGATCTCGTATGACATTTTTTCTCGTTCATAGGAGTATCGTACAAATCAGTTTGAACCGTTTTGTTTTGTTATGACACTCATGTTAGCAACTGTCATAACAACTCGAAATGCGATTATTGCTTTGACGTTCTGTTTAGACGGACACTTTTCCTTACGAGAAAACTTCCTAATCGAGGCGATTATCGCCCAAGTCAACGGGCGATGTTTAGACGAAGACAATATTTTATATTCCTTCGATTATCGTATGTTCGAGTCGTGAAACTCTCCCCGTCTAAATGGCCCTTTACACGTCGTATATGTCGCAGGGATATGATAAAACAAGATGTTAAAATAACAACACGATTTTTATCATTTCCCTAAACAAATCTAGTGATTTGACGAATCCCACTAAAGAAATCTCGTGATTTGATCAAATCCCTAAATTATTTGAGTGAAATGACAAAACATACTTTTCTTCAGTATTTTAAAAACCAGACTAAATCCTTTGATTATACAGGGCGGAATTTTGTAATGTCACCTGGAGGGAAAGTACTCTTAAGACTGCAGATAGAAAATTTTACTCAAAGGAAACATTCTTTTATTTTTGAATAGAAAGCAAACTGCATTCAAAGATTTTCGAAAATTCTCTTCTCCCACCGGGAATCGAACCATTTTTTGTAAATAATTAAATTAATATAATATAAATAATCGAACCATTTTTTGTAAATAATTTAATAAAATAAAAGATTTCCTGGTTTTCCTTTTATTTAATTTATCATGTTTGTTAGAGAGATTTCATCCTTATAATTTTATTGACCCTAGCGATCCATACAATAAAAGTACGGGGTATAATTTTTTCAGATTTTAGCCGTTTTGAATCCCGGTTGAGGGAGAGAATTTTCGAAAATCTTTGAATGCAGTTTGCTTTCTATCCAAAAATAAAGGAAGTTTCCTTTGAGTAAAATTTTCTATCTGCAGTCTTAAGAGTACTTTCCCTCCAGGTGGCATTACAAAATTCCACCCTGTATAATGTCTAGATGGAGCGTCGCCCTACAATCGTATCATAGAAAACTAGTCAACATTTTCAAGTATGTGTGGGTGCAGGCGTCGTTTTACACTATGCGTCAATGTCTCTGTGTGCGTAAATAATGATACCAGGTACTACACAATTCTCCTATAAATCACATTAAAAAATAGAGTTATTAAATAAGATAAGTTTTAGTGTCTTTTTATTCAGTTGTTACTTTTTTAAATAAATCAAAAACATTAATTTAATTAGAGTTGGGTGGTTGAATGTTGTAGTTAAATCAACTAAGTTAATTAAATTAGTATTACAATATGCCCAGATCAAAGAAATAGGCAGATAGAGCGCTCAGAACACGCGAGTGGGTCCACCAAAGTTAATACAAAATCAAAATCGAATACAAAGTCGCGACAGTACCAAGCTACGAGTCGTAACAATTTGGTTGTTGTTTTTTGCCAAAATATTAACCATCGTAAAAGTTGTTCTCAAAAACAAAGAAAACATGGAACGTAATTCTATTTGATTTTGTAATAACTTTGGTGGAGACACTCGCGTGTTCTGAGCAACATCTGCCTATTTCTTTGATCTGAGACAATATGTATACAGGGTGACTTTTTTACCACCGTCCAAAATTTTTCTAGGCATTAGGTATCAATCACTAAACAATTTTTGAAAAAAAAATCGATACCTCAAATTGTCATATTAAATCATTTTCTCATCCGCTGTGTGTGGTCTAAGGTAAAATAATATACACTTGCCGACGACGCATGAAACGGGCAGAGCGCACCCCGCTTACCTATTTATGATTTCTTGATCATGTGAGGAATATGTAGTATCAGAGGTTGTTTAGCTCCTTACGTACTGAGTACGTAAGCTCGTTACGTACTGAGTACGTACATACTCAAAATGAGTTCATCCAAATCACGCTGTGGAATGGCCGCCCATGTTCGTTGCAACAACAAAAAAAGGTCTTCTTGCGACTGGATACCCTCCATATTCGGCAGAGCTCTTCTCTGTAGCATATCCCATGCATGCTCAATCGGGTTCAAGTCTGGCGATTGAGCAGGCCAGGGCAGGACATTGATGTTAGCTGCGGCGAGAGTCTGTCTTACAACTCTTGCGGTGTGCGGTCGTGCATTATCATGCATTAACTGAAATAAGGGACCGATTTGCACTTGTAGAGGAACGATGACGTCTGATACAATCGTCTCAGCATAAATTTGAGCGTTGAGGTTGCCTCTGATCCAAATCAACTCAGTTCTTGCGCCGATCCAAATACCCGCCCATATCATGATGGTTCCACCACTATAAGGATGGACTTCCTGGCAGGATTTTAATCGCTGTTGGCGTCCAGGGGTTCTCCAGTGTCGTATACGTCTTGTATCCGGTCTCATACCAAAACGAGACTCATCAGAAAATCACACGAAACGCCATTGTTCTTCTGCCCAATTTCTGTGTTCAAGAGCCCATTGATATCGAATCCTACGATTGTGCATTGCTATAGGTGGTACCCGTAGCGGTCTTCGGGAATGAAGGTTCACTTCATGCAAGCGGTTTCTGACTGTTTGGTCGCTAATTAAGTTCCCTGAAGAGTGATGAAGCCTCACGGCTAACATCATGGCGGTTATTGTTGGAGCTCTTCGAGTTAAGATTTGAATGTATCGGTCTTGTCTCCGTGTGGTGCAGCGATACCGTCCTCCATGGCGCTCAGCCACGGTACCAGTGCTTCGGTAACGTGTCCAAAGTCGACTGATAACACTCTGACTTGTATTCAGAGCTAAAGCCACAGTACGTTGCCGGGAACCAGCTTCTATCATTCCCACGGCTCTGAGCATTTCTTCCCTGCTTAAATGACGTCGCCGCTCCATAATAACGTTGGTTTTAATCAGTAGTAGGGAAACAGTAGCACTAATAATGTCTTCAATACGTTGTATGTTTTTATAGCAAAAATATTGACAGCTGATTTTCATATTTTACTCGAATTTGATTCAAATTATGAAATGCACCAAAAAGGATCCATATACATTTATAAAATCATAAATTTATTACAAAGCCACATCTCAATCTCAAGAAATCCGCATAAAAATGCTTGATCCCTAGACACTTTTGATGTGTGTAGTTCTCACATGTATTGACGAAACAATTTTCCGATTGTTATTTACATTTTTTGAAGTGAAAACTTCTTTAGCGGCGTTGTACACTTTTTCTGTAATGGGTAAAAAATTTAAAACTCGCGTCAGGGTCACGTGACCCTGATCGAAAATGAGTAAGACGTCATTCAAATTAAAAATAAAACATAGTAACAAAAAAGTTTTCACTTCTACCGGCACTCCTGGAGTGCAACCTTTTTTTTATATACAGGGTGGAATTTTGTAATACCACCTGGGGGGAAAGTACCCTTAAAACTGCAGATAGAAAATTTTACTCAAAGGAAACATTCCTTTATTTTTGAATAGAAAGCAAACTGCATTCAAAGATTTTCGAAAATTCTCATCTTCCACCCGGGAATCGAACCGGCAAAATCTGAAAAAATTATACCCTGTACTTTTATTGCACCGATCGTTAGGGTCAATTATAAGGATGAAATCTCTCTAACAAACATGATAAATTAAATGAAAGGAAAACCAGGAAATCTTAAGGTCAAACAAGTCAACATTTTTTCCATAGAAACTTCGTTGGGGTTTTACTCCACTTTTTGACAAAGTACATCCAAAATTAAACATGGTATCGTTTTGTCTCATTATTAATTTTGTCTGTACGGAAGCAGAATTGTAAAATATAAAGCTATTAAAAAGTTACGAGCTTCTAAAGATTCGTTTTTTTGCAAATTTTAACACAACTTTAGGTGTAAATTAGAAGCTAAAGAAGCATCAAATGACAATGCCAGATCCTGCCCCACCTTTCAGCCCTTATTACAGGAAATATAAACTAATGAAAAATATTAAATGAAAATAAGACCCATGATTATATAATTGTTATTCTGCAAAGGATGCTTTTAAAAAGTTAGTGATAAAAGGATTTCGAAAACCCAAAAACCATTTCCTGTTTTCATCGCGGCCATGTGCGTTACGCATTAAGCATACCTACACGCAGAGAAAATGACAAATGACACCTTTTAATGTGTTATTGTTCGGATTTAAATATGCAATATTCAGTTTTAATAAAACATTATTTTCAATAAGTGTGTTAAACTAAAATAATGTTTTTTTTTATATAAATCACATTATGAATATACACTCTTAAAAATATTTCACATTTGAGCATGAATGATTAGGTACAACGAAACGTCATTGATGCGGAAATACCTAATCAAAACATAGCCCTATCATAAAATCTGGACTGAGCACTTCAATTTACGTAGTATCCAAAAATGAACCGTAATCGCCACCGTTTAGGTTTTCTTTGATTTGCTATATGTAATTAGCATGACGAAAGAGAAGAGCAACTTGGATGGCGCTTGTCCCTTCCCTCCTATTCCCAGAAAGTAGTATGGATAGAAATAGTAAAATATAACTCTTAGGTACCTGTTTTTTTTTTTTTCAAAATCATCGATTGAGTCCTCCATCCCCGGGCAGGGCGGGAGGGACTGTCAGACTTGTACTGACTAAAATCCACGGTGTCCTTCGGTAGCCCTTTGTGTGCCGGAGTCGCGGTATACGTATGTCCCGCAACCCCGGCAGGACTGTGGCCCTCTATAGGGGGGCCCCGTCACTATGCTGACGCTCCTTGAGGCGCGCGTGGGACACAACGCGCCGTCGACCCGGGCATGGTCCATGGTCGGGCAGCGAGTTGCCCTTTACTCGCCGCCCGCATGCCCGCGCCTACGGTGGCCGGAGATCTCCCCGCGACATCCGTCGCCGTGGGCGTCTACCACTGCGTCTCGGGCGGAGGGAGGACGGTATCCTCTCCCTCAAGCGGCCCGCCTCCTCCTTCGCGAGCATGACTGCTTCGCAGAAGGAGGCGACCGCCTCCCACTCCGTCTCGCCCCGCAGCATGGCCACAACCAATGCCGGGCGCGAGAGGTCTCCGCCTATCGCCGCAGTGAGGACACGGCGGTGCTCCGGCCAAGCTGGGCAGTCCTGCACCGTATGCTCCACCGTGTCCTCCGGGCGATCCTCGCAGTGGTGACACCCGGGCAACTCTTACTTGTTAACCTTATTTACTTTTTCGGCTTTAAAATTGCTTTCAGGTTTATTTTTCAATATTCTTTTTTTTTTTTTGATGTCGCCAATGTCCCTGATATTGTTGTGATAGACAGATCGATGCGCCGCGTAATGATAAATAATAATCGATGATACCATCTCGCATGACGAGAACCTTCTGAACTGAAAGCTGAGAAATATAAATACATGAAATATCTCAACTTAGCACGCGCGGTTGTCGGAGTGGGAATGTGAGCTCGGCTATCATTGTGCCGATTTATCGTTACAGCCAATGGCCTGATGGCAAAGGGCCTCGACGAATACCTTTCAAGGCTCTCTCTAGGTAGTTGGATCAAGGGCCTGATTTTGGAGGCAGTGTTCCTAAATACGGCCCGCATTGTGTGTTTCTGTAGCCCTAACCACCGGTAGTTTGGACCCCGCTCCCACACCGGCGGACTACTGTTTTTACGTTTATAAATGTTTTTTTTAAGAAATATTTAAAAACGTAATAACATTTATTTTGGTTACTTTGGTTCGTCTACGAATCTCCTCATTTCTGAGGCATGAGTGCGCAGTCCATTTTGTATATTGTTTGTGTATTTTATCCTTGTGTCAAAATGTCACAACTGGCATTATGGCAAAGTCATTTGATTTTTGGATGGCTGTTTGTTTATTACAAATTATAAATGTGTTTGAATTATCTTACAGCTTCCACCAACATCTGTAATCCGTCAAGATTGTTAGTATTGTATTGTGTGTGCTTTGTGGCTAGATCAGCATTGTGAAAATAGGGACGTGACGTTAACGTATGCTCGACATAGGTATCTAACCTAAATGTGATATTTTATCCAATTAAACAGAAACGGCAGGATTATAGACTTATAAAACATGATTTTACTTATAACTGATAAAGCACAAATAAAATGTTAGATTAGGTATAGTTGGAAGCCAAATTTTATTTGGTGGGTCATAGCTCAAAGGAGCAACCGGCATTGTCTTTTCCAAAACGAAGTCCGTACCGACACAGCAAATTTATCGAAGAATTTAATACGTTTTATTTAAAATTAATTGGTACAGTGTTTTTTTCATAAAACCCCAACAGCCAAAGGCTTTTTCGTATTTTTTTTACGCGCGCCTTTTACTCTGAATGATCGTGCATCTCACTGAATAAGTTTTCCCCTGTTTTCTCCACGGGGGGATGACGCTCGTGCACACATGAATAATATGGCTCGATTTCCAGTGAAATATCATGGATTTTGACCATGCCTGCCAGTGAGTTCGAGCTCGCGACTAGCGCCGCCTTAAATTAAAGATCTCGTAACATGTAACATGGTTTCTTGGTTCAATTCCCGGGTGTGGGAGAAGAGAATTTTCGAAAATCTTTGAATGCAGTTTGCTTTCTATTCAAAAATAAAGGAATGTTTCCTTTGAGTAAAATTTTCTATCTGAAGTATTAAGGGTACTTTCCCTCCAGGTGGCATTACAAAATTCCACCCTGTATACAATCTGACATTTACGATTTTTTTTATACAATCTGACATTTTTGTATTATATTTTTTCCTTTTTTTCTTCTTTTTTCCTTTATATATGTCGTAGGATAATTTGATACTTCGAATCTTCGCGGAAATCCTAGGGGTTTTGCGAAAACGCGGATAATTAGACATCGCCGAAAAATTATCAAATCTTACTGGACAAAGTCAGGATTTTTGCGAAAATACTCGTTATTATAGTAAGATTTGATGTGCTCAACACTGATTGGCTACAATTTTGCTGGCTGACTTCTAATTGGTTCCTAGTTTGCCGATGATTAACTTTAAAATTAAGGGTCAAATAAGGTACCCCGACAAGGATAGTTTAGTTTTAAGGATATTATTATGAATTTCAATGATGGGTCCTGTGGACTTTGATCCAAGAGCGAGCGAAGCGAGCTCGGGACTCGTGGGCACCCCGACACGGACAGGTTAGGTTCGAAGGGGATGGCGGGGTCTGAAAGACCCCGCCATCCCCTTCGTGTTAGGTTACTTTAAACCATGTAAGCAGAAATAGAAGCCCCGCGAAGCGGGGCTTCGTTGAACTTCCTTTTTAGGTAATCTTCACCTATACTTGTTTTAAGTATCATCAGAGCATTTTAACATGTTTTTATGCCATTGGCTTTTAATTTACATCCCTGACTGTACTTGTTCACCAAACTCGACATAAAGGTAATAGAAAGCGTAAAATATCAATACTTTGGAGAACAATAGACTTTCAGACTCGACGTAACGGGACTCGACGTAAAGGGAATAAATCAAATTAAGACGTCAACCAATCAGAGACGATCTCTTATTGAACGCGCTGACCGACCAATCAGCGTTCTTATTTCATAACAGCCAGCGTTTCGTTTCGCAATATTGCTATAATAACGAGTATTTTCGCAAAAATCCTGACTTTGTCCAGTAAGATTTGATAATTTTTCGGCGATGTCTAATTATCCGCGTTTTCGCAAAACCCCTAGGATTTCCGCGAAGATTCGAAGTATCAAATTATCCTACGACATATACAAACTGACATGTATGATTATTTTATATTTTTATACAAACTGACATTATTTTATTTTACATGTAATTATTTATTTTATTTAGTTTTGTGAATACGAGGACCCATGTGAGCCAGCTGTTGTTTTTTATATTTTTTATTGTCTGACAGTTTGAGTAACTTAAGCGGCCTAAACAAGTCCTTTCTTTGGTATTGTTCGTCGTGTCGCTGAGCTCCTTGTGTTATAAGTTGAGCTCCACGATAAATGACAAATGCTTGCACTGACTGGACAGGTCCACTCAAATTTGTGTGGTTCTTTCTTCAAAAGACCATTTCAGACATTGCCTGCATGGTCCTACTGTTCTACATTTATTTATGATGTCTGAACTTTAAAAGAGACTGTGACCTCTGAGTTTGTTTCGGATGTTTCTTCTCAGAGTAGTCAGGTAAGAAACACCGGCCCCTCCCAGTTTTATGAAAAGACGTGTAAAAGTGTTGATATAACCTACTTGCATAAATAAACATCATTTCATTTCATTTCATTTAATTTCATTACCTGAGCGACACATCACAGCGCGGTGTCCAGATTCATCAACTTTTTATAGACAACATTGAGACGTGATATCACGATATTTTTGTATTGAGTGATACAAAAAGAAAAAACACGTATTCTTATATTAAAATTTGGATGGTGACTAAAAAATCATCCTGTATAAAATAATATTTTAAGCAATATTTGAAAATTTTAAATGAAAGATCACATCGCAACGGAGACCTCTCGCGCCCAGCATTAGTCGCGGCCATGCTGCGGGGCGAGACGGAGTGGGAAGCGGTCTGCTCCTTCTGCGAGGCAGTAATGCTCATGAAGGAGGAGGCGGGCCGCGAGCGAGAGAGGACAGCGTCCTCCCTCCGTCCCACCCGCAGTGGTAGACGCCCACGGCGTCGGACGTCGCTTGATGATCTCCGGCCACCGTAGGCGCGGGCATGCGGGCAACGAGTAAAGGGCAACTCGCTGCCCGACCAAGGACCATGCCCGCGTCAACGGCGCGTTGTGTCCCACGCGCGCCTCAAAGAGCGTCAGAATAATGACGGGGCCCCCCTCTCAGAGGGCCAAAGCATGCCGGGGTCGCGGGATTATTCCCTTACCGTGACCCCGGAACATAACAGGCTATGAAGGACACCGTGGATTTTAGTCAGTAGAAGTCTGACAGTGGGGGGTTGGAGGACTCATTTGATGATATTACCACGCTAAAAAAAAAAGTGGTTTTATTATTAATTTTATAAAGATAAAAAAATATGGATCTAAATATTGACCATTTCGCTGGGTTCAGGAGAGGCGAGAATGCCTTGAGAAATTTTTTATAGATTTTAAAGGCATAGCCATTAAAAATAAATGGGAAGAGAGCGAATTTGCGTTGATTTTGCGAGCATTTTTGCAGACCCTTGCAGTTGCTTTCTATAATTACATATTCTATGATGGTATGTCATTCACGACGGCATGCGACGAACTAAGGGCTGAAATCGGGTGTAGATGCCACCCAGAAATAAGGGAAAGTGCACGTGCTAAACGAGATGCACAAAATAATGAAAAATATAAAGCTGTTGAGGAAGTTGCAGAAACAACAGTCTTAGTGGAAAATGTGCAACAAACACAGGAACAGATATTACTTGTGCCGGCACAGGATCAGTTAGTGGTGAACGAACAACAAGATAATGTAAATATAGATAATAATGCCATTGTAAATTCCAGCTAAAGCCTAATAGTTGAGCAGTTTGATGACCAAAGCTGCCAAACAGGCAATACATGTGATGACAAGGTGGATCATGACACTGATCATGATGCTGATGAGCCAAGCTGCCCGGAAGTCAGCAATATTGATGATGAAGATCCAAGCTGTCTAGTAGGGTGGAGCGATTTTATTTTTTTTGAATTTTTGCTTCGGCATACCTGTATAAAGTTGCTATTTTAGGTCATTACTAAATACGAGAAAGCTCAGTTTGTTTACGTTAAGTTTAGAGGTGCCCCCATCATCGTAAAGTTTTGAAAATTTGCGCAAATTCCATAAAATCGCAAACGTTGTATAAACCCGGAATTATATTCTTAGCGATGTTTTATTAGTGTAAACTAAACAGTAAACAAGATTGAACTTGAAACGTGTTTGTTCTGATCGGTAGGTAACGGGGTGCGGGGAAGGGGTATTTTTTATTTCACTCCCTCACATCAAAGAAATGGCATTAGTCAACTCGCGCGCGTACACGAGTTCACTTGTTTGTCGTGCACTTAGGTACTTGACACATCGAATCTGACGGCTGGGAACAAATACATAATTATATTGTAAGTAATATTTTTCACATTCAAAACTTGCAGTTTCGGTTATAACCGTAGTACTATTAAAAGTATTCTTTGTCTTAATTACAGAAATATGTCGCAAGTTAAAACACGACAAATGTCAAGCTGTCCTGTCTTTGGTTTGCCAGAAAAGTTACCTGTTTCTCAGTTACCAACTTACAACGACATTATGAAATATTATTTATTTATCAAACATGAATTGAAGCCTGATATAACAACAAAAGAGCCAACAGTTCATGAAATATCTGAAAGGCTGGCTCAAGAAGTTTTAGAAATATGGCAAAAATCGTCGCTGCCAACTGTAAGTTTCAAAAGAATCCTACAATTGATTCGCGTTTATCATGACAAATACAGATGCTTAATGAAACCATATCGAGGCCGTCAAACGAACATTAAATACCAAGAAAAAATTAATAAATTCATATCAGACTCTCATAGTTTGTTTGATATTTGTAGCTGCAAATGCAAAGTTATATCGGATTGTAACTGTCCTAAAGAATGTCGCATTCCCAAGGAGGAAGTTGATTTTTTATTGGATCAAAGAACGACCAGAAAAATGATGATAGGCGGTGTCGATGTGGCTACAACGGCAAAAAATAAGAAAAAACAAGAAAGAAAAGAAAAAGCTTTATATCGCAGTAGAGAGGTAAACTATTTTGATAAACCTTGTTGTTCTCGTTCATTGACTGATGATTTGGTAACAGAAAGCAGCAGCTCATGCGATAGTTTGCTTGTGCCATCTACTAGTCCTCAGTATAAAAACCCAGAACAGGTAAAACATAAAGCTTCGCCACCTAATAAAAAAAAGCGATTGAATTTAACCTCATTAGCTCTTGCATGCGATCGTACTGGAGTTTCGGATAGAGCCGCTGCTATTATAGCTTCTTCTGTCTTGAAAGATGTTGGCATTATTTCATCAAACGACCCAAGTCATATCATTGATCGTTCAAAGTTGCGCCGTGAAAGAACTAAAGTCAGATCAACTTTGCAAGAAGCTGACTGCAACAAAATTCTTCGTAGTATATATTTTGATGGAAGAAAGGATAAGACTTTGGTTCGTATTGAAAAAGAAGGGAAATTTTACAGAAAACGGGTCATAGAAGATCATTACGTAATATTATCGGAACCTGGAAGTAATTATTTTGGGCATGTTACGTGTGAGTCGGGTACTGCTAAAGGTATAAAAGATACTATAATAAATCACTTGAAATCCAAGTCTGTAGAACTGAGTGACATAGCTGTTATTGGCTGCGATGGAACAGTGGTGAATACTGGTTTCAAAGGTGGTGTTATCCGCCTGATGGAAGAAGAACTAAATAGACCATTACAGTGGTTTATTTGCCAACTGCATTCAAATGAATTACCATTACGACACTTGCTGTTACATTTAGATGGCAAAACTACAGGGCCTAAATGTTTTTCAGGCACCATCGGAACTCAATTACAAAATTGTCATACAAAGCCGATAGTCAAATTTACCGTTATACCAACAATATTACCTGAAATTTCAAAGACAGATCTGAGTACTGACCAAAAATATCTTTATGATGTGATGACTGCTATTAGTACTGGTATATTTCCTTCTGATTTAGCTAATATGGAACCTGGACCTCTTAACCATTCCAGATGGCTAACAACAGCCAATCGAATTTTAAGATTGTATGCCACTAAAACTGACCCAGAAGAAAAGTTAATAGTATTAGTCACTTACGTTATGAGGGTTTATGGACCCATGTGGTTTACGATAAAATGCAATTCTTCGTGCGTTAACGGAGCCAAGCACCTATGGCAAACCATTAGTCTTAGTCGTTATTTGGATGCCAATTTGAAGAAAATCATTGACAAGGTAATCCAGCGAAACGGGTATTTCGGGCATCCAGAAAATCTTCTTCTTGCTATGCTTGGCGATGACAGAGAGGTTATAAGGGATCTTGCATACCGAAGAATTATCAAAGCAAGATCAGAGAATGTTCAAGGACTTCGGATGTTTAAGGTTCCTACATTTAATTTTGACGCCAAAGATTATACTGACATTATTACGTGGCGAGATTGCGAGATAACGGAACCACCTCTTACTTTAAATATGTCTGATGAAACCTTGAAAGATGTGGTCAAGAACGGTCTCAGCATGTGTCAGATTATTGATTTTCCATGTCACACTCAAGCAGTAGAGCGCTGCATCAAGTTGGTGACAGAAGCATCAAATGCAGTTTGTGGAGATAATAAAAGAGACGGTTTCATTAGAGCGAGACTGCTTTCGCGTAAACGAATGCCTACTTTCAATACTAAAAAACAGTTTGATATTTAAGTTTGCTTTTTTAATGTTTAATTTTTGCAATAAATAGAAAAACTGGATTTTTTATTTTTTTTATTTTCATCTCCTCTGGGGCACCTCAAAATATTGCAACTGGTAAGTCAAATTTTGTACACTTGTTTTGAATATTATAAGACAACTTTTCATCCCTATTCCGTTGAGATAAAACGATTTTTTTTTTGCTCCATACTTTTTCGCTCCACCCTACTGTCTAGAGAGCAGCGTTATTAACGTACAGGAGCCAACCGACGTACTGTGTGAAGATTCACAGGACCACGGACAAATCGATTCCCCTTGTTTTGTAGTTAAAGACTCATCTTCATCAAACAGCTCATCTTTTATTGAACAAAATGATGATCACGAGCGAAATATCATACACAACGTGGTTGATCATGATCCAAGTACTTTTATTACCTAAAAAAGAATATTCTGATCACGAACTAAATAAAATAAAAAAACGTGGATGATCAAATATTTTTATTGCCAGAAAGCGAATTCGATTTTATAGTTGAGGAGTTGGTGGTGAGTGTCATTCCTGAAGATTTGCTCGAATTTGGTTCAGCCGACAACACGGAACAATTGAAAATAAATATAAATGTTTCATTGTTGAATGGCATTGGCAGGAATATAAGAAATAATAAAAAGTATTTTCACGACGTGCTAAAATTCATAGAAAAAATGCACTCATGAAGATCATCCTTCCTATAATTTTATTTCCATCAATTGCAACACTAGTTATTTCTTGAAAGTTTATGGTTGGCTTATAGGCCTCGAAGCCATGCCAGAAACATTAAAAAAAATATGACAGATTATGGACTCTAGCCAAAATAAAATAATCATAACAATATTCTTAATAATTTCTTTCCACATACTGTTGCGGGAAAATGAATATCAGTATGGGATTTCAAATATTATTAGCTTTTATTTAAACATTATCAGGTCTCTGGCCGCGCCCAAGCCATGGATTATCCATGTCCTTTAATTCCAATCCCTTCATTTGTTTTAATTTAACAACTTATGGAAGCGAACGTGTCGATCGGTTCGTTTAGTCCACTCTCGTCCCCTCGACCCCCAAGAATTAAAGTGTCCACTCGACCCCTAACTACAGTTTTTTCTCGACCCTTGGGGGTCGAAAGTGGAGTTCATTTTGAAGCCAAATTTTGGTTTCCACTCGACCCCCAAGTACAGTTACGATGAAAAATCATCAGTCTACCCTATAGTTTCATAATCTTTACATATAATAAAATCGTAGAGCTGTCATTCCTGTACATTGAATTTTTTTTTCTTTTTGTATTTTTTTCGAGATGAGGGATCGATTCTGATGCCAAATCAACTTTTTTTTTTCGAAATTTTTTATGTTTTTTTGATTTGATTTATCTCTTAAACTACTGTAAAGTTGTCGATCAAATTTTCCTCAAATATTCCTAAAAATATGCTTCTGTTAATAGGCTATGTATTATTACGCTATTTTTCCTGGGAGATAAGCAATTTTGAATTTTATTGTTTTTACCTGTTTGTTGATAGTTGGAAGCTAAACCACTGGATATTATTTAGTCAATTTTTCCCCAAATATTCCTTAAACTGCTCTTCTATTAATAGGATATGTATAATTACGCTATTCCCTTTGGGGGATTAGCAATTTTATAATATGTTGATTTTCAGTCATTGTTGACATTTGTATAAGAACCGCTATTTGAAAATCACTGTCAGCGTACTAGCCAGTCTGGTTGATATCCTGCTTGACTTTCGTGCAAGGGGTCTCTGGATCAAATCTCGCTGCTTCTTTTTTTCACTTTTTGAGTTTTCTTATATTTGTCCTGAGAGTTTCAAATAATTAAAAAAAAATGTGCATACTTTTATTTCAATATCGACGGGTCCCAAGAACAAAAACTTATGTAAATATAAGTCGATTTTTAGTTTTTTGATCAAATGTATTAAGCATCATAGTGGCTATATGGTAGTGTAATTATTTTTTAAATAGCGTTTTTACTTTATGAAATAACGAATCGAACATTACCTTATCTGAGAAATAGTTCAACGAACAAAGTCGCATCTACATGTAAGAGCCTGTTCGCCTCAGTGGCGATCGATTTTGGTGGTTTAAACAAGTTTGTAATTGTGAGTCAAATTAATGACAAAGGGGGTAAATACAGTGTCACAGTGTATTTTTTGCGATGTCTGCATTGTCAAGAAAAAAAGAATTTAAATTTAGCGCTACAAATGGATGAAAATAATTGTTTTGATCCTACTACAAACAAAATAACAATGAAGAAAGTAATAATCTTGGTAAGTTATTGTTTTAATTTTTCAAGTCACACGTATTTTAAAGATGGACGAGTGACTTTGTATACAATATTAAATATTAAAAAAAATATACGCAAATTATTATAATAACCGTCGTGTGTGATTATAGTATGTTATTCTACGTTAATCATAAAAAAAGTTTTTTTATGTATAATTTGTTGTAATAATTTAATTCTTTAGAAATTTTGTAACTACACAATAACATTTCATTTTGTTACATTTATTTTTACGATATTATTTTCATATAAGTTTTTGTTCAGCCAAAGTTCTTCTAAAATTTTCAAACGTATGTGCAGATAGGATGTTGTTCTACGTAAATTTAACATAAAAATGTAGTCTTATGTAAGAATGAGATTTTGTTCTTTGTAAAAAAATTACATAAGACTTTTTTCTAAACAAACATACACTATTTTACACTCATTTTAATTAAAATGATTTATTTTTACTAATGATAGGCTAGTACTCAAGTAAGGTATTAAAAATCAGTAGCTATAATTTGTTTGTTATTTGACTTTATTACAGAATCTGCAATTGAACGTGACAGCAATACTAGCTCCCCGTTAACGTCCGATGCCCAAAACAAAATCGATGTACCAGAACTACAACTTGAAGCTACCGAAAATATTATTCATACTACACGTCAGCAAGTTGTTTCACCCTCTAACAACAATACAACAGTATCTGAAAAGCGGCATGAAATTACTGAAAATATCATTTCTAATACCTGTCATCAAGTGGGAACAGTCACAAGATCCGTATCCAGAAGAAATACTTACTCCATTGAATATAGAGGTAACGTGACTTAAGGTCCTATGTCCCCAAGATGGGGCAGAGGGCGTCCACAGATGTCTTCCATCGCGATCTGTCTTGAGCTTCACGCTTCACCTCGCTCCACGTCAATCCAATGCTCGCCGCTTCCGCTAGCACGGTGCGTCGACAGATTTGACGAGGACGGCCACGCTTTCTTTTCCCTTGGGGATTCCAGTCCAAAGCTTGTTTGAGTCAGGGTCCCTTCGGAGCGTGTGGCCAATCTATCTCCACTTGCGACGCTTGATCTGGTTGTCGATCGGGCTCTCGTTGCATTTCCCCAGCAGCTCTACGTTGGAGATGGTCTCGGGCCAGTAAATTCCGAATGCGACGAAGACAACGGTTGACGAAGACTTGTAATTGGCGTGAGATGTCCTTTGTAACCTTCCACGTTCCGCACCCGTAAAGCAGCACGGATTTTACATTGGACCCGAATATTTTAAGTTTAATTCTTCGGGTCAATTTCCGCGATTGCCAAATAGGTTTCAGCTGCGCGAAAGTAGCTCTGGCTTTGGCTAACCGTGAGTTGATGTCCTCCTCACTACCACCAGTCTCTGACACGACGCTTCCGAGGTAAGTAAATTTGTGGACGCGTTCCACTGCCTCTGTGCCAATCAGCAACGGTGAGCTATTCACACCAGTTCTTTTGTTAATTTCCTGGGTCTTCCGGATGTTTATTTTAAGCCCTGTTATCGCCGCTAAGTGGTGAAAGTGATGAATAATACTTTAATTTTATATTTTATTTTATACGAGAGACAGAGTCTGGTTTAATTTAACTACTTGACTGCAAAAATAATAAGACAGATTAAAACTATGTAGATTTAAATAATAATTCCGTTGTTGATTACTTATATTAGTCGATTTTGTGATTACACTGATTACTTAGCAATTTAAACTAAATACAATAATAGATAACAATTTTGCTATTATAATAATTATGTTCTAATAATTTAATAATGTTATACGGCTTAATGTTTAACCGTAAAGGAATACAATATTTAGTTTCTTATTCGTACAAGAGACTTTGACCTTTTGTCAAGTATTTTTTAACGGTTTGTTGGAGATGGTTTTTGAAGGCTGTTAGTTTCTTTTTTTAAGTTATTTACAGGCATAAATAACATACTCACTTTTGAAGTTTTAGATATTAAGGTAAATTTTGTTAAATTTCTTCTCAATGTTATTAATTTTTGATACATTTAACTAGATTTTGTCAAAAAATTATTGTTATTGATTATAAGTACTACTTTGAATTGTGTAGAATTATGATAATTTTCTTTTGTTTTTGAGTTTAAACATTTTTTAAATACATTCTGGAAAAAAAGATTACAAGCAAAACTCTGATTCAATTTGAGTAATAAATACCTACTGTGATCATATCAAATAGTTTTCTTTCTTACTACCTACTTTTAGAGACAACATAGGTTTGGATATTTGCAACGTAAGACATGTTTCTGTAGGCAAATACCGATGAACACCATCTCTCGTACACATACAACTTTTTGTTTTCATAAAGATTTCATAAAACAAAGTCGCATGTGTGGTTAAGTCTTAGTTTATTCCAAAGAACAAACTCACATCATTACATAAGAATAAAATTTTAAAGAAAATGTATATGTAAAATGAAACATTAGCAAGCAAAAACAAGTAAATTAAAAAAACAAATACCTTTCACCATAATTTTCAACAATTTTTTTATTTTTTTCAACTTATCGATACTCGTAACTTTATTGCTTCGCCCTGAAACTAGACAATATTGAAGATAGGACTTTGTTCTTGGGACCCGTCGATATAATTCGCGATTTTAAATTATTACTATTTTTTTTCAATAGTTCTCTAGGATATAAATCTACACTGATTTAAATTGTAGGTAGTAAGTTGGATATTTTTTAAAATTGTAATTGTTTCGAGGTGTGGAATTTTAAAGATTAGAAAAAATTGTGTTTATTTATGTTTTGAATTGGTGTTCAAACCAGTGCATAGATTCTGTTTTAAACGACGACAAGTTAGATAATTGGTTTTTTTTAAGTTTCACGCGGAATGCTAAAGGGAGAAGAGCAATGCTATCGTACGTTCAATTTGCAGCGATACTGTAAATCAACTCAAAAATGATAGTCTAATGTTTAAAATAAACACGGTTCTTTGAAATTAATGTCGCTCAAATAAGGACGTTTCCTATGCAAACTATGTACCTAGATATAACATTATTGATCTAAACTAATAATAAAAATGCAAGTATGTTTGTTTTTTACCTTTTCACGCATTTGCAGCGATACTGTAAATCAACTCAAAAATGATAGTCTAATGTTTAAAATAAACACGGTTCTTTGAAATTAATGTCGCTCAAATAAGGACGTTTCCTATGCAAACTATGTACCTAGATATAACATTATTGATCTAAACTAATAATAAAAATGCAAGTATGTTTGTTTTTTACCTTTTCACGCATTACTACCTACTGAATCGATCGTCCCAAAATTTAGCATATACGTTGTCAGGAGTATAGACACGGATATAAGGTATCTTACATCCCGAATAACAGAAGAGAGCTGTTGCCGAGAAAACAATTACGTTCATATTCCAGATGGCGCCACACGATCTGTATTGTTTCTCAAATTCTAAAATAACGCAAGCGAAGCCGCGGGCAAACACTAGTATTTAACTAAAATACCGTCATTATATTTTGTTTTAATCCTTATTCGTAAGAATCGACATTCGTATTCGTAATTGTGTAGTTACTAAGTGATCGGTGCGTGCACAAGTACTTCAACAAAACTGTACCTTATAATTACACCCAAAATCTAACGTAAACCTGCCCAAAATTGCCATCAGCCAAGAATAACAATAAAATAATAAATCCAGACTCCGTAGTTGGTGAGAAACTCCTAATAGAAAACCTAGAAACACTGCCTGACCCAGGAATCAGTGCTTCAGCAGTTGCGCTGGCGACCACTAGACCGACGAGGCAGTCTTTCTAAATACCAATTTCTGAATTTCGCCTTTAGTACGTCACTGTACCAAAATATTAATTATCATACTAGGGGACGAGAGTGGACTCAAAGTGCGGGTCCTTTGTATGAAAATTCATTCTCACCCCCTAGGGGTCGAGAGTGAACTATGTTTAGGGGTTTAGAGGAAACCAATAAGCAAATCTTTTTTTAGGGGTCGAGGGGTCGAGAGTGGACTAAACGGATCGGTTTTACAAAAATGGAAAAAGAGCAATATCGTTCGGTGATTCGATTCCTATTTTTGGAAGGGAAAACGCGCATCGAAATCAAAGAGCGCTTGGATGCTGTGTGCGGTGGCTCTTTTCCATCGATGGCCACCGTCAAGAATTGGTTCAACGAGTTTGCACGTGGCCGTACGTCGGTTTTTGATGAACCACGTCCAGGTGCACCGAAAACAGCTGCTACGGAGAAAACATTAAAAAAAAACATTCTTCACGAGGAACTCGGCATAAGAAAGCTGTCGGCGCGACGGGTGCCGCCTATGTCTCACACCAGAAAACAAACGCAACCGTGAGACCACATCGGAGACGTGTTTGGCGCTGTTTAAGCGGAATCCAGCGGAGTTTTTGCGGATCCGCTGGTATACACCAGAGGTCAAGGAGCAATCAAAACAATGGATCCAGACCGGGGAACGTGCTCCAAAGAAGGCGAAATCTGTAAAATCGGTCGAAAAATTTATGGCCACCGTTTTCTGGGATTTACAAGGTGTAATCTACATCGATTACCTCGAGAAGGGTAAAACAATTACAGGGCTTTACTATGCTGATTTATTGGGCCGATTCGACGCCGAATTAAATAAAAAACGACCCGATCTGGCGAAGAAAAAGGTGCTGTTTCACCACGACAACGCACCGGTTCACACGTCTGCCGTTGCCATGGCCAAATTGGTCGAATTACGCTACGATTTGCTGCCCCATCCACCGCATTTTCCAGATTTCGCCCCTTGTGACTTCTTTCTGTTTCCTAATCTGAAAAAAATACTCGCCGGGAATAGATATGGATCGAATGAGGAGGTCATCGCCGCCACGGAGGCCTATTTTGCAGAGTTTGACAAAATCAATTTTTCGGACGGGTTAAAAAAGTTGGAGCATCGCTGGGCTAAGTGAAGTGTATCGAACTAAAAGGAGACTATGTTGAAAAATTAATTGCCACTTTTCCAAAATTTTCGTTTACTTTTTGTAGGCTAAGTATTTATTGAATGACCCTCGTAAGTGGTAAAAAACTGTTAAATTATTTGAGTGGGTGACGGGGGGAGGGGACCCGCCCGCCATTCTAAAGCGTCCTCGGACTGAGGAGATACTGCAAGCAGCGAGAGGAAACTGACTGGGGCGATGGTGATCGTATTGACTCTTTTTCGCTTTTCATTAAGCCAAATTATAAAAGATTCTATCCAGAAAACTCGCATAACATAGACTTCAAAGTTTTTATAGAATCCAACGGAAAAGAAAAAAATAGGCAACAAGAGCCAGCAATATATTTACATTTCCTGAATAAAATTAAAGGTGTTACGGCAACCCAACGAGTGAATGCCAATATTATATTGCTTGAAAATAATATAGCAAATAATTTTATAATAAATACGTCTTTTCTAATTAAACACAATATGAAGACCTTCATACCAGCTGCACAAATAGAAAAAACTGGCATTACAAGATTTGTTCCTCCTAATATATCCAAAAAAAGAACTAAGTATATACAAAGCTATCATATTCATATATTTATGAAACCATAGCAATAAGAAGATTTGCAAAAAAAGTTGGCCAAGAGCGTGTCTCACTACAAACAGTGAGCATTACTTTCCTTTCCAACATTCTTCTAGACAATGTACAGTCACGGAATGAAAAAGGTTCGTCACCTTAGAGTCGGTTTTCGCTTGCACTAGTACTGCAAGAATAGTGCCAACATACCAGCGTAAGAAACAGTGCTGCTAACATTTGAATAAAAATGACGTTTCCTATCGAATAAGGTTTTGCTTGAATAAGGTTTTGCAAAATGTAATAAAACAACAGTAAAATGACAACTATAAAATAACAAGTAAAAGTTAATTAAAACTACGATTAGGTTAGCATAGTAGCATTTATTTTTAATAACGGGTATAACCACCATTAGCTTCGATCACACACTTAACCTATTTCTCATGGAACACACAAGACGAAAGCATAGATCCGTGCCTCTAGTATCTTCCCAAACAATTCGGCAGTGGTTTTCTATAGCCTCTTTGGTCCTTTCATTTCTATTTTCCCATCGCTGTACCATCAAACCCTATAAGTTTTCTATCGGATTTAAATCTACAGATCTTGCTGGCCAGGGTATCACCACTATATCGCTATGCCGGTTGAACCATTCATTCACAATACGAGCAGTGTGCGTGCGAACATTGTCCTGGACATAGCTGACCTCAAGTAGCTCATCAGCTGGGTACACTGTACGGACACTTGGTAGCATACTGTCTTCTAAAACAGACAGATAGTGTGTTGCGTTTGCTCTTGAAGGAAGAAGAACAAGCTCGCCTACTCCATCCGCTTACATCCACCCCCATATATTGGCTGAGATTCGTCCAGAACTGAAATTGGGCACTACATGGTCTTCTGTATGTCTCGTATTATTATATGTCCACAAATTAAGCCTCCCATGTTGGCTTGACTTAAAACATTTTTCGTCGGTTAATATAGTGGTACTCCAATCGAAGTTCAAATAAGTCTGCGCAAATCTTAAGCGTCCTTCTTTATGAGCCGTTGTCAAAGCAACTTTTTTTACGTGTCGTCTATAATGTAATCCCATTGAATGTAATGCATTTCTTATCACTCTTGGACAAACATCATATAATTGGGCGAAATGATTTGTTGACACAAAGCCGTTTTCTTCATATTGCCTTCTCATGTCTGATTTTTGTGCGGCGTTAAGAATAGGACGGCGACCAGAATTATTTTGACGATGATCAACAAGTGCACTTTCTTCGCCATGTCTCCTTATCCAGAATCTCACACTATCCCTGGTCACATTAAGACGGCGCGATATCTCGGTGATGTTGTAACCAGCTTCATGTTCGGAAATAATTGCTGCTCTTTCTTCAACACTCAAAGGTCTTGGCATTGTATTATATGATAGTTATTTTGAGGAGAAAATAAGAAATTTTACAATGATGGCTTTGACAGATTGACAATAGTTTTATTGAATTAATAATAATGGCAGGTTGAACCAACAAGAAGGTTTTGGTTCATCAAACATTGACCTCTTCAGAGATCTTGTTGACAAGATAAATAGTCAAACAACTTTGAGTTGAATAATTTTGAACTTTATTGACGAACATTTATACATTATTTTCTGTAACTCGAGTCTCTTCTGTAACAAAGATTCAAAAGGTAATATGTGCTCGCGATACGTTAAACGAATCAATTTGAAAATCGACGAACCTTTTCATTCCGCGACTGTACAATATGATTTATTTTCCTATAGAGTTTTCGAATACGTGTCCCCTTTACAACAATGTTTTAGATGTTTTAAATATCACTCTGCAAGAACTTGTAATAGTAAGCAAAGATGTTCAATTTGTGGTGGTGAGCGGTGGTGGGTGGAATGCTATAAACCAACTGAGGTCGTTGGTGGCCCCATCTTGCAATTTCAAAATTATGTCCTATTAAAATATATAAAATCATTGAAAAGAAAAATAAAATAACTTATGCAAGTGGTACCCTAACTAAAAACTTAAACAACACGAATGAATTCCCTCCGCTATCAACACCAAAAAGGCAACCTGTACATAATACTGTAATTAAGCCTATAATAAGAATAATAAAACTGTAAATACGAGGGCTGCACTAGAAGTATCGGGCAGGAATACAAAAAAACATCGCTTTTAATAAAATAATAATACTAAATACTGACGTCGAATTATTCTGTGAAACGAGTACGACGTATGTACGTCCGTACATACCCAAGCAATTAACGACAGGAAGATTTTAACAACTTGCACAACATTAGTCATCCCGGTACGCGCACAACTCGCAAACTCATCACTCAAAAATACTTCTGGCCATCAATGAATGCAGACATCACCTGTTGGAAGCGAACCTGTTTACATTGTACAACAGATATCATTAAATTCTGAAATCATGAGTCTCGTCCTGGTATCAACTAAGCAGACTGTCAAGCCGAAAGCACCTTCTCAATCCATTGAGGTCCAGTACCCATGTAAGTGGTTTCAAGAGCACCCTGAGTCTAAACCAATTCTTAGCCTTACCCTGGTCACGACGAACTTGGAGGAAGCACGCCGGGCAGTAAGGAAAGGCAACATATATGTAGATAACAATATAGACTTGGACCTGGCCAAAACATTCCTCTATTATCATGCCACAACGCTCAAATCGAAGCTCGATTCAGACTGAGTGTCTTATAGTCGAACGATCGGATTAGATAAACAGGAAATAACTCCACTGGATTTGGTAAAGGTTGAAACCAGCACAAGACTTGTTGATGTCCAAGTGACCGCAGCTGCTGAACCTGATGACGACGGCTGGATGGCTGGGTTCATACTTGCAATCTATCGACTGACTAAAGCCACGGTTGCGGAATATAAACAACAGATAGCTGGTAGGATCTCAGTCCAACTGAAAGCGATTAAAGGGAATGCCTGATGCCGATGTTACGGATGTTACGGATGTTGTGGACATGTATAAGGGGTGGACCGGAGACCGTGCATATAACACATTGGTCGCAATTTATGACATGTTATTTCACCGCTTTCCATTGCATCCTTTATCCAGTCTAAGGATAGGGACTACAGGATCTCGGTTCCGCGACTGCGCCGCACTGATAACGTATGGGTATATTATGGATATATCAGGGATGGTACAAGCAACAGATTTAATGGACTGGGTCTTTATAGAACAAATAAGATCTGACATTGATCAGATGATGACATCTGATGATGAGCTCGACAGTTACTCATATTTCCCATATCACGTGGATACGGGACTAGTAACAAAATCAGCATTCTCAGTCACGGCCAATCCGCATTTCTTTGAATGGGATCATCTGATAGGTGCGATGATGAAGTTCCCCAGATCCCTCAATGCACGCCACATCAGTGACTCCCGTGCCCTGGATATCTTAGCAAATGCTGCATGTGTGGCTTATGCCCATGCACACACATTCACATTCGCAAAGGTATATACGGAAGATGGAGAGGAGCTTGCAGTCAGAGTGGATGAGATGTTCCCGGACGGCGACCACAGTTCCCCCGAGAATGAGACCGAGAGAATTTTGAAATCAAGGGATCCGGAATCTTGGTGTAT
The DNA here is from genome assembly GCA_036375495.1 of Agrotis segetum. NCBI lineage: Eukaryota > Metazoa > Arthropoda > Insecta > Lepidoptera > Noctuidae > Agrotis > Agrotis segetum. The sequence continues at coordinate 14,745,983 of JAQSVV010000088.1, read as the reverse complement.
TCTGGCACAGTCTACCAATGGGGAACTCCCTGTTCCTGTGAAGAAATTCGTGATAAAATCAGTCTCTGCGTCAACAGACATCCGTGAAGGGACCATGTGAGGCGATTGGCAACGGTTTTCACCAATAAATAAATCAATCGGACCGTTGAAGGGCCTATTAGACTTTTATGTGTGCAAGACTGACTAGTATTTAATTTGGACCTAATCTTATATTATATTATTGTCAGAAAAGCAAGATACAACGACATACATTCTCAAGCATTAGCACATCACAAATGGAAGTAGAAGAGAATGCCATGAAAGAGCTAAAATATGTAGAAATTGAGAAGTTGATGCATATAATAAATATAATTAAGGTTACGGTACGCTGATTGAGGAAGATCAACATGTGACATACCGCGATATTCAGGCAATTTTAGACATTGGCATGAGTCGAATACAAATAATCTTGCATGAACAATTAGGTGTAAAAATGTTGTTTTTCCGATGGATACCGCATTCGCTCTGTGAAGAGCAAAAAGCGGCTCGCGTTACTTGGTGCGTCAGAACTCTCGAAATACTCCACCCAGGATCCTCAAATGCTGTATACAACATCGTATCAGGTGACGAATCCTGGATATATGCGTACGAACCCGAAACAAAAAAACCAGTCACGAGTGTGTTCGAAAATGAGTTAATTGAGTAACCTCACAAGCCCAGCTAAACCTTATGAAAAACCTACTTGGATATAATATACAGGGTGGAATTTTGTAATGCCACCTGGAGGGAAAGTACTCTTAATACTGCAGATAGAAAAATTTACTCAAAGAAAACATTCCTTTATTATTGATTAGAAAGCAAACTGCATTCAAAGATTTTCGAAAATTCTCTTCTCCCACCCGGAAATCGAATCGGCTAAAATCTGAAAAAAATATACCCTGTACTTTTATTGCACCGATCGTTAGGGTCAATTATAACGATGAAATCTCTCTAATAAACATGATAAATCAAATGAAAGGAAAACCAAGAAATCTTAAATTAAAGCTCTCGTAACATGTAATATGGTTTCTTGGTCCATATCGGTGGAATTTTGTAATGCCACCTGGAGCGAAAGTACCCTTAATACTGCAGATAGAAAATTTTACTCAAAGGAAACATTCCTTTATTTTTGAATAGAAAGCAAACTGCATTCAAAGATTTTTGAAAATTCTCTTCTCCCACACTCGGGAATTGAACCAAGAAACCATATTACATGTTACGAGAGCTTTAATTTAAGATTTCCTGGTTTTCCTTTCATTTAATTTATCATGTTTGTTAGAGAGATATCATCGTTATAATTGACCCTAACGATCGGTGCAATAAAAGTACCGGTATAATTTTTTCAGATTTTAGCCGGTTCGATTCCTGGGTGGGAGAAGAGAATTTTCGAAAATCTTTGAATGCAGTTTGCTTTCTATTCAAAAATAAAGGAATGTTTCCTTTGAGTAAAATTTTCTATCTGCAGTATTAAGGGTACTTTCCCTCCAGGTGGCATTACAAAATTCCACCCTGTATACAGGGTGTTGATCCGCATCCTAGTCAAATTCAAGGACGTCATTATATTAATGATTCTCTGATGTTTGGTCAACTAAATTCGGTGTACCTATAAAGTCATGTTCAGTTCAAAATGTTTAGCTTAAGTTTGTACTGATTATAACTTCCATTTATTATGATTAGTTGATAAGTTCATTACTATTATAAATTGGATTTATCCATCATGAGTGCTAATAATAATAAGTGTCCTGTGTGTGATAAGGACAACGTCTAAGGGAGTAAGGATGTTTATGAGAGAAACAAAAAGGAATACTCGGCCTTATCAAAGCTAGTAAAGATCGGAACGATGATGAGAGAGAATTTTCCGCGCCTTGACATCCGTTTCAATTCACACTAATTGTCGCAAAAACTACACTCTAGCCGATAATATTAAAAAAAGGTGTAAGTGTTGCATCTACATCTCAAGAGGCAGGCCCGTCTCAGCTCAGGTCTTCAGCTCCCCAATTCGGCTTCACAAGTAATTCAAAAATTAAAAAAATCAAAATCAAAGTATTTATTTCAAGTAGGCCAGTTACAGGCACTTTTGAATTGTCATAGACAATAAAACGAATATTATTAAACACTACAAAAGTTATAGTGGTACAGTCCCAGTCACAAGACATAAAAACTGTGAAAGTACCGTAGATGCCCGTTCCAAGAAGTAGATCTCTATGGAGAAGAACGTGCAAGAAACTCTGTTGTTGTCAACTTGGTTATTATGCGCACATAATGTAAAATAAGAAACCAGGGGGCCAATTCTCGGCTTTAGAGATCGTGTCGAACTCGACAAAAATTTCTAATGACGTCATTTTCTCGACAAATTTTAATAGTTGCTATTCTGGGGATGTCGAATTCGACATTTGTCGAAGGCTAACGTTAGAGTTCATGTCGAGTGCTTCTGAGCAGTAGAGATGTAATGTCGATTGTAGAGATACGTCATTTCTGAGTGAATTTGTTGAGTTTTGGATTGTACACTGTTTTCTTTTCTTTAGTTTTTAAATAAAATACGGATTGGCATGTCATACCTACTGGAAATTCGATTTATACTCTTGATTTTTGCATTTTGTTTTCTTCAAACGACGACCTTCGCACAATTAACAAACTTTGTAATTCGTGTACCCACGATTGCACTAGAAACCACTGAAAGATGGACGAGTTTATTAGCATTTTATCTCGGAGTTGTTGGAAAGTGGAGAGCAACTAGCCAATACACGGCAACAACAGCGCACTTATCCCGCCGTCGATATTTACGATTTGAGCGAAACAAAATTCACTAAAATAATTCCCTTCCGTGTTAAAATAAAAAAAAAAAAACGTGAAATGTAAAACAGCACAGCCCACTAGTGATTTATAAACACAGCCCATGTAAACATAAACATAACAAAAGACGCAAATTCTGACACTGACAGACAATCAACTGTCAAACTGATTATTTTTACGTAAAACGTTTCGTTCCATACTAAAATAATTAGATTTAGCCTGCGTTTTAAAACAAAATCATTCATTCACCTATAGTTACCTAAAACGGAACGTGCGTTTCTTCATAATGGTAACATTATGTTCACTCGACTCGACATTTTCGTGACATTTATGTCTATTTTGACTGAGAATACGGATTTCTGCTCAATTCGACATTTTTTGGTAGAGATAGAGATATTTTTGATAGACATAGAGATCGACTTACAATCTAGAACTCGAGAAAAATGGCGAAAATCGAGAATTGGCCTCCAGAACGCCTTTGAGCCGAAGAAGAATAGTACATTCACTCGAAACTCATTCTATTCAGTATTGTATCAGGGAAGCATGTTCTATGAGGAACGATTCTTGGGGTGACGCAGTTCTTGGTCGCTTGGCGTCCATTAACGACCTTGTTGTTGCCTCCCCAAGAGTGGGGATGGAAAAATGAAGGGGACAGCCTGGTGCCAGTGACTGAGCACTGGCACCAGGCTGTCCCCTTCATTTTTTCATTCATTTTCATTTGGATCGTTAAAAGTGAATGAAAGATCGCGATTTATGGCTGAAACATTTCTGGTGAAAAAGAGACAACGCTAATATTAAATAGCTTCGTCACATTTTCATCAAAAACGCTTTAAATGACTTTGTTTCTTTGGATAGTCTGTAGCGCCCTCCATTCTACCGACGGTTATATTATTGAATCATTTGGGCCATATCCTGCTAACAAATCGGATGCGAATATTATGTCTGAATTAATCGAAGAAAGGGAAGAAAATCCCTCCCGCTGGTTTTTTGAAAATTATGAAGTTTTCATTCTCGATAGAGGTTTTAGGGACGCCATAGAGTATTTGACGAAAAAGGCTACAAAGCTTTCATGCTTGCTACCAAATCAGAAAACGAAAGACAGCATTCGACACAACAAGCTAATGAGTCGCGGGAAGTTACGCTATGTCGCTGGGTTATCGAAACAATAAACGGCAGGTTAAAAAATCAATTTAGACAGTTAAGATGAAGACGAAGTGCGCATTGCCTGCGCACTTGTTAACGCTTTTGGTGCCCGATTAACCGACAGTGAACTATCAGGTGAAATTATAAATTAAATGCATTTAAAACATGATGCTCCCAACTATTTAGCAAAAGTTATAATTGCAAATAACAGAAGGGCATTTTTTCGTTCGATAGATGCAAGCGAAGATTTTGAGCACTTTCTGATCCTCACCTTTGAAGAACTTAATATTATTTCGCTCGGTCCATATCAAGTGGAACAGGCACGGAGCTACTACGGCGAGCACGTCAAACGTGATGGATCTTTTACAGTAGAAGTCTATGAAGAATCTGAAATAGGTGTTAATTTAACAAGATACAATATTGTGGTAACTGAGCCGTATCTTCTGTGAGGAAGAATACAGTCGAGGCACCAAAATCGGCGCGTTTATTTCAGTTACATCGTCATAGACAATGCATTGCAAGGCCGAAACCAAAAAATCGGCTACTACTGTAAAAAAACGTATACGGTCGAATTGAGTAACCTCCTTTTTTAGAAGTCGATTACAAAAGTGGGGACGTTTCAATACGCATTGGAATTTGATCAAGATTTTGATCCAATTCTAGTGCGCATTGCGTACACTTTGTGCCATGCTGTAATAAGTAACGTTTTTAAATGTAAAAATAATCTTAATATTATTCTTAATTTTTACTGTACTCGTATGATAACTAAACCTTCTCATGTCATTGTAAACCTTACTTTCTTACAAATAAATACGAGGGCTGTATGATAAGTAACTGTGTTACCGAATGAGAGCGCCACTGACTGAGAAAGCTATCGGCACGGTAATAATATCTTAATGACAATATTAATTCTCAAGTGTTTGGAGAGATCATGCTGACAAGAAGATATTTTGTGACTTTTTTAGCACAACGGATGCTGGAGGTGAAGAAGAAATGGCGTCACAAATCGTATATCATGGGATTTTCGGCACATTCGAAGAGGACCCAACAGGGCTATCACAAATAACAAATGTAGCAAACTGGTTCATGCGTGAAGAAATAGAGAGATGTTTCCGACAATCTGGAAAAAGCAGTTGTGACACCAAAGTAGCACTTCCGATAACGAAAGTTTTTTCGAAAATGTCATGTGCTAAACGGGTATACTATCTGGTATTTATAACCAAGTGGTTACAGTACCTTGCTTTAGTGGGCAGAGGACACATTTATTTGATTCAACATTCTTCGAGCCTAAAGAAAAGAAGCGTATTACAAGTAATACGGACAAAACATTGGCACAAATCATAAATATATTGACTAGCACTCTTGAAGAGTTACACGATGAAGTGAAGAGGGACAGTGGAAAGATTGAGATGGGGACAACCAATTAGAGAGACATGGCATCTCTTGATCTAGGAACTCCTGGATTGGAACTCTTGGTATAATATCAGAATAGAAGGAAGGAATAAAATGTTTCTTGGGAAAAACTAATTGTTTGTCATACTTTTTGAAATAAATGTTAATGTGCTTACAATGTGTTACAAGCCATAGTTTTTCATACCAATTTTTTTCTAGTAGTATAAGGATATTTTAAGTGAGACATATTATAAGTGTTTAGAAAAAAAAATTAAAATCAAAAGAAATAAGTTCAGTTTTGGATGATGGAGGACACAATGAAAAAGATTTTGAAAAAAAGACGCGAAGGCAAAATTACTCATTTTATGCTCAATTATTGAGAAATATATAAAACTATATAATATAATATTTTTTTACAATTTATTGTAAAACTACAAGAGAAATTATTAAAAAACTAAAGTTTTAAAAAGAGAAGGATTTTACAGCTTGCTTCGATGAACTCAAAACTGGGCATTTAGTATCTCTCAATCGAATAAATGATGCGTAATAACCCCTAGCGGGGTGAAAATCGGAAAATCAGTTGTCTTCTACGATTGATCGTTTGTATTGTATTGAATAGGCTCCAAAATTACTAGAGCTTTTTTAGATTTTCCAAAAGTATCCTATAAGTAGTGAGCGGGAATTAAACACTGAGTTCGAAGTTAGAAACACGCGCAGACGAAGTCGAGGGCAAAGTGCTAGTATTATATAAAATTTGAGGTAGATACGTTTTACTGACGTCTGCGTGGCGATACAAATACAAGCTAACTATCTCAAGTCAACTCAGTCCGTCCTGCGTCTGGCTGCGTTGCCAATTTACGTCAGCGGGAGTTTGATAGGTAAAAATTAACAAAGATGCCCACTTGTGTTTTACAAAACTTATACTGGGCCGGCTGTAAAAAGCAAGAAGAATGTGTCTTTTCATTTGTAAGTATCGTCTAATCTATTTAAAATGGAAAATCAAAAAAAAAAAATACTATAAAATCACTGTCGCGCTGTTGCCGCTTTGCCACCTACACGAACGAGACAAATAGTGCGTTGCATGTATGTGTTACAGAGAGAACGAGAAAATGTCGCGCGTTGTTGTCAGTTCGGACGATGCTAGAGGATGTTGGGGTCCTATGGCCATATGGGGCTACAATATTATTTTCACCACTGATATTTAATAATTATCCATAGTAGATAAACACACAGCAACAGATCAAACTAGAACAAAATCAACAACATTTGACTTTCAACATTTTTTTTTTTTAGATTTCCGTAAGACGGATGAATGAAAGAAAAACGGCCAAGTGCGTGTCGGGTCACGCACAGTGTAGGGTTCCGTAGTTGCCTCTCAAAATACTTATGCGAACTAACTAAATTGATTCGCTGAATTTAATAATAATAACAAATAATAATAAATGACAATGCCAGATCCTGCCCCACCTTTCAGCCCTTATTACAGGAAATATAAACTAATGAAAAATATTAAATGAAAATAAGACCCCTGATTACATAATTGTTATTCTGCAAAGGATGCTTTTAAAAAGTTAGTGATAAAAGGATTTCGAAAACACAAAAACCATTTCCTGTTTTCATCGCGGCCATGTGCGTTACGCATTAAGCATACCTACACGCAGAGAAAATGACAAATGACACCTTTTAATGTGTTATTGTTCGGATTTAAATATGCAATATTCAGTTTTAATAAAACGTTATTTTCAATAAGTGTGTTTAACGAAAATAATGTTTTTTTTATATAAATCACATTATGAATATACACTCTTAAAAATATTTCACATTTGAGCATGAATGATTAGGTACAACGAAACGTCATTGACGCGGAAATACCTAATCAAAACATAGCCCTATTATAAAATCTGGACTGAGCACTTCAATTTACGTAGTACCCAAAAATGAACCGTAATCGCCACCGTTTAGGTTTTTTTTGATTTGCTATAATTAGCATGACGAAAGAGAAGAGCAACTTGGATGGCGCTTGTCCCTTCCCTCCTATTCCCAGAAAGTAGTATGGATAGAAATAGTAAAATATAACTCTTACCTGTTTTTTTTTTTTACGTGGCAAAATCATCGACTGAGTCCTCCAACCCCAGGCAGGGCGGGAGGGACTGTCAGACTTGTACTGACTAAAATACACGGTGTCCTTCGGTAGCCCTTTGTGTGCCGGAGTCGCGGTATACGTATGTCCCGCAACCCCGGCAGGACTGTGGCCCTCTATAGGGGGCCCCGTCACTATGCTGACGCTCCTTGAGGCGCGCGTGGGACACAACGCGCCGTCGAACCGGGCATGGTCCATGGTCGGGCAGCGAGTTGCCCTTTACTCGCCGCCCGCATTTCCGCGCCTACGGTGGCCGGAGATCGTCCCGCGACATCCGTCGCCGTGGGAGTCTACCACTGCGTCTCGGGCGGAGGGAGGACGGTATCCTCTCCCTCAAGCGGCCCGCCTCCTCCTTCGCGAGCATGACTGCTTCACAGAAGGAGGCGACCGCCTCCCACTCCGTCTCGCCCCGCAGCATGGCCGCAACCAATGCCGGGCGCGAGAGGTCTCCGCCTATCGCCGCAGTGAGGACACGGCGGTGCTCCGCCCAAGCTGGGCAGTCCTGCACCGTACGCTCCACCGTGTCCTCCGGGCGATCCTCGCAGTGGTGACACCCGGGCAACTCTTACTTGTTAACCTTATTTACTTTTTCGGCTTTTAAATTGCTTTCAGGTTTATTTTTCAATATTCTTTTTTTATTTTTGTTGTCGCCAATGTCCCTGATATTGTTGTGATAGACAGATCGATGCGCCGCGTAATGATAAATAATAATCGATGATACCATCTCGCATGACGAGAAAAATCTTTAAAAAAAAATATTAAATAAATGAAATATCTCAACTTAGCACGCGCGGTTGTCGGAGTGGGAATGTAAGCTCGGCTATCATTGTGCCGATTTATCGTTACAGCCAATGGCCTGATGGCAAAGGGCCTCGACGAATACCTTTCAAGGCTCTCTCTAGGTAGTTGGATCAAGGGCCTGATTTTGAAGGCAGTGTTCCTAAATACGGCCCGCAATGTGAGGAGGTACCTGTTTCTGTAGCCCTAACCACCGGTAGTTTGGACCCCGCTCCCACACCGGCGGACTACTGTTTTTACGTTTATAAATGTTTTTTTAAGAAATACTTAAAAACGTAATAACATGTATTTTGGTTACCTACCCTATTCATCATCATCATCATCATCTTATCAGTGGTAAGACGTCCACTGCTGAACATAGGCCTCCTTTGGACTTCTAGTAGGACCGGTTGTAAGCGGCCTGCATCCAGCGTGATCCTGTGGCCTTCATAAGATCGTCTGCCCACCTAGTGGGTGGACGTCCTACGCTGCGCTTGCCGGTGCGTGGTCTCCATTCGAGAACCTTACGGCCCCATCGGCCATCAGTTCTGCGAGCTATATTATGGCCTGCCCACTGCCATTTCAACTTGCTAATTCGTTGGGCTATGTCGGTTACTTTGGTTCGTCTACGAATCTCCTCATTACTGAGGCATGAGTGCGCAGTCCATTTTGTATATTGTTTGTGTATTTTATCCTTGTGTCAAAATGTCACAACTGGCATTATGGACAAAGTCATTTGATTTTTGGGCGGCTATTGTGTTTGTTTTTTACAAATTATAAATGTGTTTGAATTATCTTACAGCTTCCACCAACATCTGTAATCCGTCAAGATTGTTAGTATTGTATTGTGTGTGCTTTGTGGCTAGACCAGCATTGTGAAAATAGTGACGTGACGTTAACGTATGCTCGACATAGGTATATAACATATATGTGATATTTTATCCAATTAAACAGAAACGGCAGGATTATAGACTTATAAAACATGATTTTACTTATAACTGATAAAGCACAAATAGAATGTTACATTTGGTATAGTTGGAAGCCAAATTTTATTTGGTGGGTCATAGCTCTAAGGAGCAGCTGGCATTGTCTTTTAAAAAGAAGAATTTCGAAATCGGTCCATCGTCTTTGAGAAATCGGGGCAAATACATAAAAAAAAGATTACAACGAATTGAGAACATCCTCCTTTCTTTGAAGTTAGTTAAAAATAGTTGACAATAAAAACCTACCTATCCCCAAAAATTATACCCACCTATTATAGCTGTAAAAATAAAGTCGACAAACTTACATTTGCAGTTGAAGAACATGTTCTCTGATACATTTTGTTTACGTAAATAAAAATATGATTGTTATCCAAGTACACCCTCAATGTTGAAGGTTTAGGTTACTGGGTTACTGGTTACCGTGAAGGTCTAGGGGTTTGTTACTGGCAGCATAAACTCTATGGTTAATCGTTTTGATGTGTTCGGTTTTTGATTTGAATTTTGAATAGCGGTGCTTTTGTCAATGTGAAAAAATCGTTGGAAGTTATGGAAGAAAATTGGTGAATGGTTGTTGAAAAAATATCATGAGTTTTGTAAATGTTAATTTTATAAAGACTTATATTATGTGCACGTGAGCGTGAGGTTAAATGAAAATATAACAGTAAAAATGAACTAATCAAGTGTTTTTTTTATGAAGGATTCCCATAGTGGTGAGAGTAAGAGAACATGTAATTTTCGTCTATAACGGGTCATGGGCCCTCAGCTCAGCAACTAGATAAGTGCGCTACGATATGATGAGTAGAAAAGAAAATGAATAACTAAAAGTCCGAATTTCAAAACGGCAGAAGAATTTGTAAAATTATCAAAATTGACCAGCGAGTCTGAATATTCAGTTTGGAAAATAAAACTTATGCTCATATTTAAGGCAAAAGAAATAAACTCTATCTTGGAAGAAGGTGAAAATCTTAAAAGGATTTTGAAAAAAAGGATGCGAAAGGAAAACTTTTAATTTTATGCTCAATCAGCAAAAAATACATGGTTTATGGCATAAATTGTAAAACAACAAAAGAAATATTAGAAAAATTTGACAATATATTCCTTGGACAAAAAGAAACACAAATTACTCAACACTTAGAAGAATTTTATAATTATAAATTTAAAAACGAAGACATATTGACAGACATTACAGAAATTGAAAATAAAGCAACCAGAATAAGAGGCTTGGGATTTAATTTTGATGATAAACAGATAATAACAAAAATATTAACAAATCTGCCGGAGAAATTATATCACTTCAGAACAGCATGGGAGGCAACATCAATAAGTGATAAAACATTAACAAATTGAATATCACGGATTAGTCTTGAACTGAGGATGAGGACTAACAATCTTGTGGAGGAACCTGTAACAAGAACATTGGATGAGAATAATAAAAACAGCCAAGAAGCGACAACAAGTTTCTTTATAAAGACATGTTACAAATGTGGGAAAAAAGGACATTTTGCTAGATTCTGCAGGACTTCAACATCGAGTGGTGACAGTAAAACCTTAAATAATATACCACAGTGCTTCAAATGCATGAAAAATGGACACCGATATGCTGAATGTAATGCTAAATTTAACGAGATAATTTTTTAAAGAAACGAAAAAAGCGTTAGAAAAAAAAGGGAACGAGAAATTCAGCGTTGTGAGTAGTGGTTGCGATGGCCTAGTGGTTAAGGCGTCTGGAGTACCTATCCAGAAGACGCAGGATCGAACCCTGCTCGCAACAATAAATTTTTCGTTTCTTTAAAAAATTATCTCGCGACGCAGGCGTTATTGCGTTTAAAAATATAACTTTAGTTTAGAAGTCGCTCTCTAATACAGCATTGATTTGATTGCAATATCAGACGTGTTGGTTGGTAAGTAGTTTGAAACATTACCAATAGATGGCGCAACGTGTAAACAGCGTTAGAAAAACAAGGGAACGAGAAATTCAGCGTTGTGAGTAGTGGTTGCGATGGCCTAGTGGTTAAGGCGTCTGGAGTACCTATCCAGAAGACGCAGGATCGAACCCTGCTCGCAACAATAAATTTTTCGTTTCTTTAAAAAATTATCTCGCGACGCAGGCGTTATTGCGTTTAAAAATATAACTTTAAATTTAACGATTTATACGCCCTATGTCAGATACGCAAAATGTCAGACACGCATATTGTCAGAATTCGTAGATTGCCAGATACGCAAAATGTCAGGAACGGAGAATGCCAGACACGCAAAAAGTCAGGAACGTAGAATGCCAGTTACGTAGAATGTCAGAAACGCAAAATGTCAGAAACGCAAAATGCCAGATACGCAAAAAGTCAGGAACGTAGAATGCCAGTTCCTTAGAATGTCAGATACCCAAAAATCAGCAGGTCTAAAACGGCTTCTTAGCAGTCGGTATCCCTGGCCCTATAGCCAAACAGCACACGACAATCGTTATCGCTCAGCAGTCACTTAGGGCCGAGACACACCGGAATGGCAGCGGCCGGCAGCGACGCGACGCGGCGAGCACTTTCAGTGTGAAATAATTTTAAGCCAGCAAGCTAGTACTTCTGGCTTCGTGTATACAAAACTAGCTTCATTTCTAAGATAGTAAGCTAGTTGACAAGCCAGGAAAGTTTAATTGGATGGAGTTCTATTTGGAGACGGAGTGGGAAGCGGTCGCCTCCTTCTGCGAAGCAGTCATGCTCGCGAAGGAGTAGGCGGGCCGCGTGAGGGAGAGGATAGCGTCCTCCCTCCACCTCAACCGCAGTGGTACGGTCAGTTCACACAGAGACGCGACGTGACGCAACGATACTTCAAATTTTGTATCTTTTCTTGTAGTAATCAAAGTCAGATTTTGAATCGCTATTAAAACGCAGCGCGGCGCCGCGCTACGTCGCGCTGCGTTGCGAAAGGTGTATCTTTTCGTGTAGAAAATAGAGTTACATTTTGAATAACTCTATTGAAATGTGTCGTCACGCGCGTAGACGCCCACGGCGACGGACGTCGGCAGACAGTAAAGGGCGACTCGCTGTCTGACCATGGACCATGCCCGGGTCGACACGACGGCGCGTTGTGTTCCACGCGCGCCTCAAAGAGTGCCAGCCTTCTGACGGGACCCCGAGGGGCATGGCCTGTCGGGGTCACGAGATTACGTAAAGGGAGAGAGAACGTAAAGGGCTATTGAAGGACACCGTGGATTTATACATAGTAACTTATACTTAGTTTTTCCATAATCAAATGTAAACTCTTTAATAAATTATTCATTGGTTTTGTTTATTTCCGAAAAAAAGTAATATAGTGACAGATTGGCACTTATAATTATTATAATCCGCTGTGTAGATAATTATTTTCGGTGCATTATATTACTAAAGAATATGAATGTTCAGGAAGATTTACATTTTTTACAAAATCAAAAAGGGAAAGAAACTGTATTACATAGTGGATATCGCTATAATTTAAATACCAAAAACCGAAGCGGAACCACAAACTGGCGCTGCGTCAATCGGTCGGACTGTAATGCGTCGATTACTTTAAATGGTGCAAAAGACCAAATTCTTAGGAAAAGCAATCATACATGCTTTGCAGATTAAAAAAAAATGACGTGTTTATAGCTTTGACTAAATGTAAAAAAGAAGTTTGTGAAGATATGGCACCAGTTCAACATATATGTATATGAAAAACACTTTGATGAACTAAAAAAAAAAAACAAAAAACAAAATTCCTCGGCACCAATAAGTTGCAGTTCGAAAAATTGGCCGACGTGCAAGTGCCGAATGCACTAGGGAAACAATTTCTCGTGTGCGATGATGGTAGTGACGAGAAGATTTTAATATTTTCTTCGCGTATTGCAAGAAAAGTAATTAAAAGTAATCGGTGTCCTCCAGGAGCATATTTAGGAAATGGAACTTCTTTCAAAGTGGTACGAAAGCCGTTTTCACAGTTGTACACTGTACATCTGGACTTGGGGTCGACAGATGAGACGCATAATGTAGTGCCTGTGCTTTACGCCTTGCTACCGAACAAGTCCGAAATGACGTATATCAGATTTTTTGACTTGGTCAAGGATAAACTTTGTATTTGCATTGGAAGTTTTAAATGTGATTACGAGATGGCGGTTATCAATGCTGTAAAGAAAGTTTTTCCAACTGCTGATATATCAGGATGCTACTTCGATTTTAAGAAAGCCGTGAAGAAAAAAAGTAAAGAGTTGAAATTAGACGAAACACGTGCAGGCAGAAAATTCACCAGAATGGTTACTCACCTACCTCTTTTACCTGAAGATCTTATAAGAGACTGCTGGGTCTCTATTTTAGAAACGTGTCCTCAAAGTGAAGAACTGACAAAATTTAAATCGTATTTTCAAAATCAATGGATTTTAAAGTTTCCTATGAGTGTATTAAGTTGTTCAAAAACAAGGCACCGCCACCGCACAACCAATATAGTTGAGGATTGGCACCATCGTCTCAACGTTAAAATACCTAAACGCCCAAATTTTTGTCTTTTTGTACATGCAATTTTGAAAGAGGCCAGACGTGTTGACTTTAAAATAAAAAATTCTTTATTTTTATCAAGACGAAAGAACCGCCGAAATTCCGATATCGGATTTGATCGGATGTATAGGAAATATCTAGGGAAACTTGAAATTGGAGAAATTTCACCTGAAAAATTTGTGAAAAAAATGATATATCGCAATTTACTCTATTGTTACAACATTTTGTTTTTACCAGTAATTAAAAATACATTCTAATAAAAAAATTCAATTAAAATTTAATATTAATAATAAAATTTCAAAAAAAAATTCAGAAAAAGTATAAATTATCCTACAAAATAACTTTGCTTTCCAACATCGGAGAAGATCTTTATTTTATTTCATTTACTTTATTGCTACCTGCTTACGAAAGAAAAGTGATTTTATAGGTTATTTGAAACGTTTTTTTGGTTATTTTTGAAGCCTGTTACAAATTTTTTGAAAAGTGTTTTATTAACCCTTTTTAGGTTAAATTATTATACAGTGTGTCCGGGCACGAGTTAGCGATATTTGAATAGGATATTCTAGGCTCATTTTCATCGACAAAAATGCTTTAAAAAAATTCTTACTCCAATACTTCGCGAATGGCAGCCATTTAAATTTTTTGATCTGTCGAACTGGGGTGTATACAATAAAATGAAAATATCTTTGAATCCAAGAGACCTACATTCATGAAAATGACTTTATTCCAAAGTTAAATGTTGCGGCATATCAAAAACTTACGAAAGTTTTCTAATATGTAAAAATAACCAAAAAACATGGGCAAACACGAAATTGTACTCATAAATGACTGAAAATTTTAACATTTTTAGCTCTAGCTCGATGAGTACCCCTGAATTTTGCTAGGGTTTTTGCACTAAATTAAAAGTGTTTGAGTCAGGCTATAAAATGATATCAAAATTATTACGATACGTTAAGTATCTTAGGAGTTATCTTCATTTGAACATCACCCTTATCAATTTAACTGCCAGAATTGTAGTAATAATACTCACTATACAAAGTTCTGTTTGAACAAAAACGTAAGTAACTGTTTTACTAGTAAAGAAATAGAAACTATTGAATTTATCATTGACTCAGGAACCAGCAGTCACATTGTTACTTCTGAGAATTATCTTAAGGATAAAAGGAAGATAAACTATAAGATTTTGACAGCTGATGGCAACATTCATCATGTAAACACCATGGGCAACATCTATACCAAGAATATTACATTGAGAGATGTTCTTTTTGTTCCAGAACTCAAGAAAAACCTAATATCTGTGTCTAGACTAACAGATGATAATTATTCCTTAAAATTTTTCAGAAACACATGCGACATTCGTAGATCAGACGATGACTGTGCGGTTATTGGTGAACTGAAACCAGACAGGTTGTATTATAATAATATTAATCCAGGGCCAGTCGTGCTTTCAAGGTCAGTAAAATCTTTTTACTTAGATTCGAACTTTTGGCACCGGGCATTAGGTCATGTACCTATAACCAAAACTAAGGATCTTGTTCGAGGAATAGAGAGAGGCCTAGTGAAGGAAGCGGACATCTGCGAAGTCTGCACAAAAGCAAAATTATGTAGAAAACCTTTGAAAACAATTCGACAAAGAGCATTTAATCCTTTAGAAATTATTCATAGTGATATTTGTGGTCCTATTGAGACTGAAACATGGGATGGTTACAAATATTTTATAACTTTTTTGGATGACTATATACATTTTATTAAAGTCTTTTTAATTAAAAATAAGAGCAAAGCTTTTTCAAAAATAATAAATTACATTAATTTGGCAGAAAATCATTTCCAAAGGAGGAGAAAGATTCATTGGAGAAAAACAAGACTTGAGAAATTGTAAACAGGAGTGAAGCAAAGAATAAAAAGATAATCTCAAATAAATGGATATTTACAATAAAGCCATGGTGGAAGATATAAGGCGAGATTAGTGGCAAGAGGTTTTCTTCAAAAGCATAATGTTGATTATAAAGAGACATATAGTCCAGTGGTTAATACTACTAGTGTTAGATTGTTGTTGGCTATTGCAGCACAAAAAGGTTTGAAAATAAAACAATTTGATGTGAAGACAGCATTTTTATATGGAGAGTTAGATGAAGAAATTTTTATGGAAATACCTTTAGGATATGATATTAAAGATAAAGAAAATAAAGTTTGTAGATTAAAGAAAAGTCTTTATGGATTAAAACAAGCACCACTTATGTGGAATAAAAGATTGACGGAGTTTTTGAAGAAATTAGGTTTGTTTCAATTGAAATCTGATCCATGTGTGTTTGTAAATAAAGATAAAGGAATTTATTTGGCTATTTATGTTGATGATGGAATTTTAATTGGTGAAAACGAAATTGAGTTAAATAAAATTATTAATAAATTAGAAACTGAATTTGACATGCGTAAATTTGATAAAACTGAAAAGTTTATAGGGTTTGATGTTAAAGTAGAGCAAAACTATAGGTATTAAGATTTATCAAGAAAGTTTTAAACAACTAACAATATCGTCAGTTAATTGGTTCTTTATTATATTTAGTTAATAAAACAAGATTGGATTTATCGTTTCATGTAGGTTATTGCAGTAGACATCAATAAAATCCGAATTTGAATGATTTTGGAAATATTAAGAATATCTTTAGGTACATTAAAAACTCAGTTAGTAGTGGTATACAGTATGTTTGAGGGAACGATATGAGTCTAAAAGCGTACTGTGATGCAGACTTCGCAGGTGATCCTGATACTAGAAAAAGTACGACTGGCTTTGTAATATTTTATGGTGGTGGCCCTATACATTGGTGCTCACGCAAGCAGTCAGTCACTGCTCTTTCGAGTACTGAGGCTGAATACATTTCTGCAGCCGAATGTATAAAAGACCTGCTGTACCTGCATTCAGACTCTGATCTACGAATTGACGAATAAATTGCCGAAAACACAGTTGTTTGTTGATAATCAATATGCTATAGTATTGATTAAGAATGGAATTTTAAATAGAAGGAGCAAACATATTGATGTTAAATATCATTTTATTAAGGAGAAGATACATAAAAATTTGTTAGAAATTAATTACTGTTCTACTAAAAATAATTTGGCTGATATTTTAACTAAACCACTGGACAGAACAAAGTTCTTGAGATTAAGACAATGCTTAGTGAGTGATAAGTAAAGGACATTCTTTAATGTGTTGTGTTTGAAGATTTATTATGAGATAAGGTTGTTTGGGAGTTAATTTGAAATTTTGTTGTAAGTTGGTGATGTAAGGTTTTTAGATTAATTAATTCAAAAGTTGTTTGTAGTTTTTAATTAAGTTGGGTGGGTTTAATTAAGTTGGGTTTTAAATGAGTCGATGGGAGTTAGTTATAAGTTTGTTTTCTGTATGTTGCCCTAATTGTTTTAAACATAAAATTCAGAGGGGATGTTGAAGGTTTAGGTTTTAAGGAATTTTATGGGGTTTGTTACTGACAGCATAAACTCTATGGTTAGTCGTTTTGATGTCTTCGGTTTTTGATTTGAATTTTAAATAGCGGTGCTTTTGTCAATGTAAAAAAATCGTGAGAAATTATGGAAGAAAATTAGGGGAATGGTTGTTCAAAAAATATCAAGAGTTTTCTAAATGTTTATTTTATAAAGAACTATATTATGTGCACGTGAGCGTGAGGTTAAATGAAAATATAACAGTAAAAATGAACTAATCAAGTGTTTTTTTTATGAAGGATTCCCATAGTGGTGAGAGGAAGAGAACATGTAATTAAATAATAATAATAATATTCCACAACTTTCACACAACGCCATCTAGTCCCAAGCTAAGCAGAGCTTGTGTTATGGGTACTAGACAACTGATAAACATACTTATATATTTCTAAATACATACATATTATAGATAAATTACACCCAGACACAGAACAAATGATCGTGCTCATCACACAGACATTTGTCCTGGGTGGGAATCGAACCCACGACCTCCGGCATAGCAGTCAGGGTCACTAACCACTAGACCAACAGGCCAGTCAAAAATTCATAATGAAATTTTCATAAATTAACGGCATCATCACCCTACCTGTTTTTTTAGATCGATTTATATTATTTGTAAATAAACATTGATTTAAAAAAAAAAACTTATTTTCTTCATTCTGCCTTCTATGCCTATTTTTCCCTAGTTCACCCTAGCTGGCAGCCGATGAAATGTCATTGGGCTATCAAGCCAAGGATGACTTGCCCCACAGCGAAGAGTGTAGACAGCGTGAGTCCCGCAACCACACGGTACTTTGGGCCAACTAACTCCGTTACTAGAATCAAACACGAGCGATTAGTGCACGTTGAAATTTGACACGTCAACAATATGTTTCAGCCATGTTTTTATTTCTTTACAATGAGTATGACGTCTCTATTGGTAAAACCTCATTGCCCTGCCCGGGGTGGGAGGACTCATTTGATGATTTTACCACGCTAAAAAAAAAGTTCTTAACCCGACATTTTGCCAAAGAGATATCCGCTCCTAAGACGACCACTGACCACTATTGACCAGGCGTTGTGAGAAAGCGATCTTTTGAGAAGGAGTCATTCTGCGAAAGCGATATCACAAGAAAGAGACATTTTAATACCAGAGAGACATTCGAAAGCGACATTTTGCGCCCGAGCCAAAAAACCCTACAGTACAAGTTGTTAAACGTCAAGAGTAAACAAATTCCTTGTAAAGATGAACCTCGCAAGCTTCACAGCAAACATTGTAATAGAAAGCACCCATACGGGGAAACAATTATACTATGCAAGAATTCAAAATATCAAATTAATAAATTGCTGCTCTATTTACCAATATCATATCAATATTATGTCATCACTGATTTATCCTAAAATAAACTTTTGTGAAAACAAAATTTTTCTCAATTATTTTGAACACTAAGATGACCCACTGACCGAACAATTTGTTATTAATTTTATTGATCCTACCAAAAATCCGACTTCCGACGCCAATCTATCAATCGTTTACTTTTTACACTATTTTTCTAATAAATCTACAAAAATTAAAAATCAACACACTGATAGATACCAGAGCTAAATTTTAAGATTCTGCATCGTTTCCCTACTTCGCATCAACAAGAACTTCTAATGGAAACGAATAAATAAATTATTTCGACATTCTTTTCACCGAATCTCTGACAGAAAATGTATTTTGTTTTTGCCTCTTTTTTCAATGGCCAGCAACTCAAGTTAGTATCGAACCTCTTTACGTTGAAAACTGCGTTAAATAAATACCTATGTAGTATAAAGGGCCCCATACACGGTAAGATTTATCTGTACGATCCGTCGCGTCAAGCCGATCGAAACGACGAATCGATGGTGTATGTCAAGATCGTTTTCGATTTACTTAATCGAAGACGATGTCGGAAATCGCAACAAAAACCCATGCAATCATGAATATCGTAACGATGAATCGCCATTGTATGACTCTTCTAGGCTTTCTTTTTTTCTTTTGAATCAGAATCAACGCTACCGCCACATAGGTAATTTTATGGGGCACGTAATTAATTATTTGAACACTTCTTTAATAGCTGGAGAGCTACTCAACCCTGCGACTAACGGTCTTCCTGTAAGGTTAGAAAGGCCATTGCCCAAATCAGGCCCACAGTGAACAGTAAACTAGAGAAAAAACACTACATGCATTAATTTTGCCATAAAAAATATTTATTTATGTGTTTTCAAAGAACCGCCACTATAATCTACAACAATTCGTTAAAAAAAGTAAATCAATTGAAAAAAAAACGGAAGTTTTCTTGATTTCAACGCTGGTAAAATATTGCCAGCATCTAATCACATTTCAAGTATTTTCATTAATTAATCGATTAGAATCGATTATATAAAAATACAATATCCTCACAGGCATACCCATTTGACTTTTCTTGTATTATTATTTTTATAACAATACAAGAAAAGAACGAACTAAAATAAAACATGAATATATTACAAACTAATATGTGCTTGTAAAAAAAGAATTGAAATAATAATCAAAAATCAGTCATTTAAAAAGGAATCGATAAATAGGTTCATAGTTTTTTATTTTTTTGTGATAGTGAAACACTAATTTTAATTCTGACACTTACACTGACTGACTGTCATGTAGCGCTCAATGTGAATATATTTAGATTTTTCTTCAATTTCTTTTACTGCGACCTGGCTTTATATGGACTTGTTTCGGATTTTGGATACCGACTTATAACGTTTTCTACAGTGACTGAAAAACATTGTGTGAATTGTGGTTTTAACCTAACCGAATTTCAAAATCATAGGTACGTTAAAACCTGAAAAAATAAATCACACATACAGCAGTTGGTTGTACCACGGCAGGTAAATGTACTAATCATAAAATGATTTTGCTATTGCCTACGCCATCATCCAATTATTAACGGATACTAATATTATTTCAGGTATCAAAAGACAATCTTGTTTGCCACAACCGCTGGTTGGTAGTAACTTAAACCTTGTTCTGCAACAACACTTGGAAGGATATGTACGTAAAAGCAGCTGCACTAATTGTGGACGTTCTGTTAGACGGATAAGAAGTCACTTATTAAGAATAGATACAGATAGATAGAGAAGTCTCATCAGAAATGTCATTATTAAATGGATTGATTGAATGATTGTTTTTATACCCTACTGCCCTTAATAATTAGACAAAAGTAGATTAGAAACTCTCCCTAATATTAATAAACCAGTATTAAAAAAAGAAAACTTCTTGTCCCACACTTTTGCACATAGAAAATTAACCCCAAAACAGTTGCATTTTTTAACATTTGAAAGAAGTGGCCTCACTTTAAATGTACTTTTCAGATATCCTATATTATTAAGGTTCTAAAACACTGCATTTTTAGACTAATATTTGATGTCCATTCTGGGCCTGGGGCACTATGGACCCTGGGCATTTCCCTTTGTACACTTATAATTTAATAGCATGCTAAGAGCAATAGCGACGACCTGGCAGACGTCAGCCGTGCACCATTTTATTTTCAGTGTAAAAAAATTAAGTTTACATAATTACGATTTTAATTTTTTTCTAACTTGCTGAAATCATCAATTGTGTCCTCCCACCCCGGACAGGGCGGAAGGGACTGTCACACTTGTCCTGAAATCCACGGTGTCCTTCAATAGCCCTTTATGTTCCGGGGTCACGGTAATGGAATAAGTCCCGCGACCCCGGCAGGCTTTGGCCCTCTGAGCTCCGTCATTATGCTGTCGCTCTTTGAGGCGCGCGTGGGACACAACGCGCCGTCGACCCGGGCATGGTTCATGGTCGGGCAGCGAGTTGCCCTTTACTCACTGCCGGCATGCCCGCGCCTACGGTGGCCGGAGATCGTCTGCTGACGTCCGACGCCGTGGGCGCCTTCCACTGCGGTTGGGGCGGAAGGAGGACGCTGTCCTCTCTCTCTCGCGGCCCGCCTCCTCCCTCACGAGCATTACTGCTTCGCAGAGGGTGCCCTCTATCTGGCAGAAACTTGTTGCTCCGAAACCTATTTGGCAGAACTCACTTGGCAGAAACTTTTTTAAACGAACATTGTTATGGTATAAAAAATATTTAATATAATTGTTTTTTGGCCTAATGTTTTTATGTCCGAATTTAAATTGGGATACTTTTAAGATGGCAGAATTGTACTGGGCATAACTACCTTTGTCAGAGTTACAATTTTGCATATTTTCATTTAGCATAACTTTTATTTAGAGCGCCGATTATTTGGAATAATTTGACTTAGTATACTTCGAAGATCACAGAATTTCAGAATAGAAATAATTGAATAGTCATAATAAAAAAAATGTTTTATAAAATCAATATGGTGTGGTACAAAAGTTAGTGACAGAAATGAATCGCTGCAAAACCGACATCACGTAGTCTTGTCTGCCCTACCCCTAGAGTGTAATTTATAATCGCGTGGGACCGCCGGAGACCCGCAGCGCCGGAGCCGTGACAGAAGCCATGACTGCTGCATGTTGCATGCTTGCTGCATGCCTGCTGCATGTTGCAACCTTACATGCTGCATGCTTGCATGCTGCATGCTTGTATGCTGAATGCTTGCTGCATGCTTACTGCATCATCTTACTGTCTGGGAAATAAAAACCACACAATTATGCCAAAAGATGATTCTGGCCGTGAATTTTCTGCGATATGATGATTATACTTTTGATTATTATGGATATAAAATATATGCCAAAAGATGATTCTGGTTGTGAACTTTCTACGATATGATGGTTATACTTATTGATTATTATGGAAATGAAATTTATGCCTAAAGATGATTCTGACTTACAAAATCATGGGTTTCGGTGTTATGGTAAATGAGTGTATGCCAAACGATTTTCTGCGAAAAAAGGTTTATGCTATCCGTTGCTATGCAAAATAAAATTATGACGTAAAAAGTTCTGCTATAAAGGGTGGACCCCTTCGCAGAAGGAGGCGACCGCTTTCCACTCCGTCTCGTCCCGCAGCATGGCCGCAACCAATGCCGGGCGCGAGAGATCGATTAAATGTTTATTTTTTTTATTTTTGTGATAATGACAACATTGAATTTTTAATGGAAGTGAAGGTCAACAAAGTATTCCCCGGCGCGTTCAGGATTAATTAGCTCATGAGAAATATGATAATTCCATGGATTGTATGATTATATTTGTAAAACTGTAGAAAAAAAAATATTAATTTGTTATGTAATAGTTTTTTCAACACATTTGCTCGAAAATAGTACATTATGCAACGAGTGAATAAAGAGCGGATTTAAAGCGAGGGCCATATATATGAATCAAGAGCAAGCGAAGGATTTTAATGACTGAATCACGACCGCAGGGAGTGATTCAAGTATTTAAATCCTGAGCGACGCGAGTGATTCAGGCCCTCGATTTAAATCCGTTTTATTCACGAGTTACATACGATACTTTATACCATGACCACAAGCAAAATAATAATAAAGCGATAATAGATAGGTATTTAGCGAAGAAAAAAAAGACAAAGGTGCGTTTACAAACATCTAAATTCACAAACACAAACACCCTGATCCGAAACAAATAACTGTAGATCATACAAAAATTTGCTCCGTGCGGGAATCGAACCCACTGCACGCGACGAAGTAGTCCAATCGCTCGGTCACTAAGCCAACAATTGACATTAAACTCGGAACAATGTTTTAAATTAAGAGTAACATGTACCTAACAACACGGGGGCTGACGGGGGTGGACCGCAGCAATGTGTTCTAAATTCAAACACCAAAACAGTGAGAAAAAGAGCTTTTTACTCACTGTTTTCAGTGAGAAAAAGTAACTTTTTAAAGTGGGAATGGTATAATAGTACATTATGCAACGAGTGAATAAAGAGCGGATTTAAAGCGAGGGCCTTATATATGAATCAAGAGCAAGCGAAGGATTTTAATGACTGAATCACGACCGCAGGGAGTGATTCATGATTATTGAATCACGAGCGAAGCGAGTGATTCAAGTATTTAAATCCTGAGCGACGCGAGTGATTCAGGCCCTCGATTTAAATCCGTTTTATTCACGAGTTACATACGATACTTTATACCATGACCACAAGAAACGTAATAATTAATAGATAGGTATTTAACGAAGAAAAAAAAAGACAAAGGTGCGTTTACAAACATCTAAATTCACATACACAAACACCCAGATCCGAAACAAATAACTGTAAATCATACAAAAATTTGCTCCGTGCGGGAATCGAACCCACTGCACGCGACGAAGTAGTCCAATCGCTCGGTCACTAAGCCAACAAATTGACATTAAACTCGGAACAATGATTGAAATTAAGAATAACATTATCCTAACAATACGTGGGCTGACGGGGGTGGACCGCAGCAACCGCAGCTTTTTACTCACTGTTTTCAGTGAGAAAAAGTAACTTTTTAAAGTGGGAATGCACAGTGGTTCCGCCCATAGGTCATTAATCGAAAATTTCATCATCAACTAACCCCAATTTAATTATCTATAATGATTGACCGATAAACAACCTACCATAAAATATAAATATGTCACCCATTTTACCTAATTCTCACTTATTTTTCTACCTCCGAAGTTAACACATCGTAATGTTGCGCGCGCTTTGTCAGTAACTCTTTAGCAATACTGTTTGTGTAACTCTGAATTCCTAGAATTACATTGTTTTTGAGTGGTGTTTTTGACATGGATTTCAAAGATCAAGGTATGTTATTACTAATTAGTTCTATTTTTAAGTTTTGTTGTACCTATTATGACGTATTTTTAGGTGCTACGCCACACAGTATTTCTACCAAATATGTACCTTATATTTGACTTCACATAGACCTACAAAAAAAGTCAACCATAATCAACTATTCTCACATATCTTAAATTAAAGATTGAACTGTCTATTTTGAAAATATAAAAGGTTTGTCTGCGTCTGGTTGCGTCTTTAGTTGCTATATAGCCTCTACGACCGCGTAGGCTCTCTCGTAGCACGGTCTACGAAACAAACGTAAACTATTTATATTTTGTTTTTCAGGTAATTTGATAAAATTTTCTTTCTCATGGATGCATTTCTTTAAGATTTGGTCTGCTCTAACTGGAACTGTTCCTCAGAAATATCAACACGTGTCGGAAACTATTCTAGCTTCACTGGATGAGGTCGAAGGTGTAGACATATGGAACTTAGATAGTATGATACTCAATTTATGTAAAAGTCTTGATAGATTTTGGAAAATTGTCTCTAGAAGTAAATCATATTTTTTGCATATATACTCAGATTGGTTAAATGAAATTGAATGTGTCGAATTAGTAGTAAGGGTAATGAGAAGTACATTCAAGAAAAAGCGAACCAGCCCGTGCCATGTTGCGAACGCGAACATCCCAGGAAAAAATTTTAAGATTAAATAAAGGTTTGATTGAACGTTGTTCCACAATTTTACAAGCCTTATTCTATATTTTAATATTGATTCGAATAAATTTAAAGAATATTCTTTGAAAACCGCGCGGCTTTTAATTCAAGAATATCCGTGGTATAACCTCCCAACTTCCGTTAACACGGTCCTGATCCATGGAGCTGAAGTAGCACAATATGTTTTATTATCTGTCGGAGAATCATCTGGACAGGCAGCAGGATCTAACAACAAAAATTATAAGGCCTTCAGGCTGGACCACACAAGAAAAATGTCGCGAGTACTTACGAATACGGACTTACCTAACAGACTTTTGCTCAGCTCAGATTACTGGTCTTTGGAAACTTTCTAGTAAGATAAAGAGCGTTATGTCGAGGCAGATTTTAGATTTACTAAGAATTTAGTTTATATTGAAATAGGGTTGGTTGTTGTAGTGATTTAAATTAGTTGTGGTTATGAAGATGATATTTGTAAATAAATTGTTGTTTTAGTTTTCTTGTCTTTTGTTGTACATAATATGTATAATATATAAAATAATACATTATTTAATGATTGACCCTTCGTGGAACAGTGGAGATATTATATTCAGATGTATTTTCGAGCTTGGGAGAATAAATATCAAATATTGGCTAATTATGTTTTTATTAAACAGTACCTATTGTACAGTTTATTGTATATAATGTACTAAAATATGTAAATAAAGCATTAATACACATTCGTGAAGTATTTTTTTATTATTTACCCCTCAGAAAATAAACCATTTTACAACTTTAATAGCGTAAGGTATTTTTGACCGCTCTTGTTCGGCGCTGGAACCACCGTGGAATGGTATAAATGCATTTACAAAGCCTGTATACATTGTTCGAAAGTTAAAAATTACGCACTATACAACGGAGCGTGCGGTAAAATAGGTACTCTCACCTAAGTACCTATTTTACCGCACACCCCGTTGTATAGCACCGTGCGTTTTCTTTACAGTTTTTTTTTAATTTCCATTAAAAAAAAAATAAGAATTCCACCAAAGAGTTTCACATTATGAGAATAAACAACCTGACTGATCAAACCTCCTTGGAAGCGCTTTTGTTCAATACGTTGTCTCACTTTAATACTAAAGAGTAAATGAGACGAAAGATGTAGTTCTAATTTTCACCACGTACATGTGGCGCCATTTGCGAATTCGCGCCATTTTAATATTAGAAACTTCAAAAATTATTGCGACTTTCCCACTGTTATATAGACAAAATAATAACATGAGTTCAAGCGAGGAATCTGATATTAATATGGAATCTACTCCACCTGATATTTTGAATGAGGCGGAAATTGCAGAAAACGGTCGCTTGCCGCCAAAATCGCGAGAGCGCTTTACAATGACTTACAATAATTTTGTTTAATTACATACATATTGTACTGTTTTCTCGCAAATGTGTTGAAAAACATTGTATGACACACGTGCAGAAATTGGTATTTACAAACTCGTGACTATGGTAAGCCCTCGGCTTCGCCTCGTGCTTACATTCGTCTACTCGTTTGTAAAAACCAACTTACCGCACTAGTATCATAAATAACTATTATGACTTTTGTGTCGTAAGCTAATCCCTGTGAGCCGCGACACATTTCAACTCGCTCTCGCAGAGCACCCCAAAAACAAAACTTGTAACTTTAAAAGTGTATAACCTCGTATGTTTTCATGTTGTGTATTGTGTCCCCTTTTTCAATATTGTTTATACCAGATAAACAGTATTTTCCTTCAAAGAAATCCTGTCCACCTCAAACGCACTTGTCGATTACAGACTTAATTTTATATAACTTCTTTTATGTATCTCTCATGTATATTATAATAATAACAATTTATTTTCAATTTATCGGACAACAAAAAATCCATATTATGTATTCGACTGAAGGACTAGTATCCATGGTCATGAATAACAATGTAAAAAAAAATTCAGACACTGACACTGCCTGACATTGTCATGTTGCGCTCAATGTGGGTGTGTTTTGATTTTTATTCAATTTCTTTTACTGGCTTGTTTTAACGAGTTGATTCGGATTTTGGATACCGATTCTCAAGCCGCTTTTGACGAGGTTGGTCTGTGGATGGGTGACATTCTTTTTTTTTAATGAAAGATTGGTTCTCGTTTGACCACTATCTCGCCTGATGGTAAGCGAAGAAGTGGTCGACGATGATGAAGCGAAATCTAATCGAATCTTTCATTGCGAATTTCCTCTCTTTCACGGAAAGCACATTAAGCCGTTGATCCCACATGTCATTTGTAGAATCTGGACAGTCGTTACATAAAATTCATTCTCCGGGACACGTCGAGCTTTATTGTCTGGGCGCTTTTCAGTTGGTTGCCACTATTGATTCTGGCTTTTAGGAGTTGCAGTTGTTTGGGAATGGTGTGGTGGGTTTGTCCCAATAAAAAAGTCGTTACTGTTGTCAGAAACCAAAATTTTGAATCTTACTAAGGGTTCTACCCAAATGGTGGGTTGTGGAGGTCAGATAGGTAGCCGCTCTATGAATAAGAAAAACCCGACTGCGTAAAAAAAAATAAAAAGAAAGAAACAAAAAATAAAATTCGATCATTCACAGTCACAGTCGGGGCCCATTCAAATTATACCAATCAAATCTTCCCAAGGGTACCCTTGGGAAGATTTGACAGTCCCCTGTGAGTATGAATGAGTGAATTCTAAACTACTGGGCTTGTTTCTTTCTTTTTATTTTTTTGTACGCAGTCGGGTTTTTTTTTTTTTTAATATTTATTTTTAGTTTTTGTTAACATTTATCAGTCCAAATTAAATTGAAACATATAAGTTATATTATATATTTTGGTAAACCATTTTTAAAATCCTTTAAGACGAATCCATTAAGACGAATCTGACGACACCTCTCAAGTTAAAATCCATCAAGTCGTTTAGGCTGCAGAGCAACACACAGAAACATACATACATACATACACTCGAAAAACATAACCCTCCTGGCGCAGTCGGGTAAAAATATCGGTATTCAGCTGCAACGGGATAGTCTGGAAGTCGACCGTAACATAATTAGGAAAAGACTACCCAGATGACTATGACGCTTTGTATATCTTTATATTGATGATCAAATAAAAAACGAATAAAAATACAATAATAAAATTTTATTTTAAAGCACAAAGTGTACACATAGTTAGTAAGAACTTACGTTTAAAATTGATTATTGTTATTGAATCAATTACATTAAACCTGTGAACTCCGTATGGACAGCATATGGACGGACCACTATTTTATGTTTCCATTAATATTCAATAATAAAATTGTTCAAATCTGAAAAGAATAAGTAAGTTTGTTAGACATGTTTATAACTATTTGGATTTATTTCAAAGAACACTCGGATTACAGGTTGTTATGCTGTTATTTTATTTATAGTATTGCATTGGTAAATCAATCATTAGTAATATTCGTCGGCTGCAAAAAGACCAAACAGTTCTAGAATTATCGGGAACACCAATGTAGCGTTTCATGTAAAGTTGAGTCGTTCGCATTGGTAACAAAAATCCACCCACAGCAGTGGGCATTTTGACACCTCATGCTACACTAGCGCCTGTAGTCATACGCAATAGCCATCATTGAATCAATGTATCTAATATCTTTAAACGAGCAATTCTTGTTATTTATTTATATATAATCAGCATCTCGGAAACGGCTCCAAGGATTTTCATGAAAGTTACAGATTAGGGGGTCCCAGGTTCGAGAAAGGCTCGGTTCCCAAGATATAGACATTTTAAAAGCCGAGCGAATCTCGGTCAACCCTATATTTAGTATATACTCGTATAAGTATACAACCCATGAACGTAAACCAGATTTACCGCACAGCCTAAAACTCGTCCTGCCCAGTGCCCAGTCAGCTGGTTATCACCATTGAGGCATTGGCAGACTTATTCATGAAGAGCCATGCATGAACAGTGTGGTTTTTACTGTATGGCATTTTTTAGCATAGTGGTTAAATATACGGTAAAACAAAATCGCTAACATGTAATTATTTACATGTTAGCGATTTTGTTTTATCTGAAAAAAAAATGTACGCCTATTTTATAATAGGCGTACATTTTTTTTCAGATAAAAAATAACTATACTAATTCCATGTTCTAAACCGAAAAGTTTTTTAATAAATTATTACAAACACTTTAAAATATAACATCGAAAAGGTTTGATCGTTCATTTTATTATCTAATAAAAGCTACGTTGATGAAAATGTGCATATACCATTTCTGAATTGGCAATCAATCGGAGAAGCTTTTTAAATCAAGTGCGAACCACTTCATCGCCACATGCCGTGTTCAAATTGCAATAAACTATGTAGTACGTCAATCAAATCCACCCAAACTGAGTCAATTTATAATTGCACTCGAACGATTGTGCCGTAAACAAAACGTATTAAGTTGTCATTATGATTGATTGAATGTTTGATGTTCATATACGTTTCCCAATGCAAAATGGATTTTAAAACAACAAACTGTTCTTGAACTACTTTCTTAAGCCCGCACGTAAAATTAAAGCATTCTGGATTGTATGGTGCTAAAGCAAGTAGCAAGTAAAAATAACTTCTGATAATTAGTTTATTACCTTTTCTCTCGTTAAAACCTAACGTCATCGTCATCCACTTCTGCAGCGTATATATGGTCCGGCTTTTCTCCATTTTCATATCGTCTCCACATTTTCTCATAGAGAGCTTCAAGTCCACGAACATAGTGTTTGCAGTCAAATAAGGTGCTATCAAAGCGGGCTTTTGACACCTTAGCCCGAATATATCTTCGGCTGAAAAAGAACACTCATTAAGTACATTGTTGTTGTAATTATGAGTTGAACAGATACTCATTTCATTATTTTCATTGTCTTCGACAGAAAGACTGTTCAAACTACAGATTAAGGCGCTCCCGACACTGGAAGCAATCGTTAAAAGCTAACATAAAAGTTAATAAAAATACTTACTAATTCCTATTTGTTCCCAATTTAACAGCGATATCTTCGTATTGTCTTTTACTTAAGGCTATCAGTTCCGGGCACCCCATAGCGTATAGCTGAGACGCGGCAACGCTGAAAAAATATATTTTGGAGATTATTTTCATCTCACTTTTTATGTAGATACGTACATCAAACTTACACAATGCCATAGACACTGATGCTTTATACGACCCCGAATACTACGAAAAATTAAATCGAAAAACGTTGAAAGGAATCTAGAGGTCGATTTTGTCACTCTGTAAAGGGACAAGAATGTACACTTCATTTTGCAATTCGCCCTCAGTGCGAGGTTGTTACTTATTTTGTACCTAGTCGTATACTTAACTATTACATGAATTTCTAGTCAGGTGCAAATACAATGTGTTAACTAACCTAACCTAATGGGGTTACAACTTCTCCCAGATGATGATGATTACAAACTACTTTTCGTCCATTTCTCCACTACAAGGTTAACACAAAATGAAGTATCCTAAAACCGTCTTCAGGTGCATGATATATTCAAGAATCGATTCTGTACAAAAACCGATGGTTACAATACGTGTCGTTACAGATTACATTCTGTATTCATCACTCGTGTTATGATCAAATTGATATAACATTCCAATGTGAACTCGTAATTCAATAGAATGCTCCCGGTACGGAAGCGCCTTGACGTAATACTGAAAATCCGATTTATAACATACCGCGAAGCTAAGGTTTCTCCAGGAAGTGTTACGACCGGTGTTCCTGTCCATAACACGTCCATAGCAGTTGTATGCCCGTTGCATAAAGGCGTATCCAAACAAATATCTGCTAGTTGTCCACGCCTTACGTGTTCCTCCTTGCAAGCGATGCTTGAGAATATGATGCGGCTAGTTGATAACCCTGTAAAATATTAAAATAGTTACATACGATCATCAATCATGTCTACAAAAAGTAAACAAATAAAGTCAGTACCTAAACTTTGGGCAAATTTATGTACATTCGGTTCGCCAGCAGCAGGGAAACTTAACAGCCACAGAACGCTATTCGGTACCTTTTTCAGTATTTTCACCCACATTTCCATGACGCTGGGGTCCATTTTGTACAACTGATTGAAATTACAGAAAACAATTGCATCGTCTGGCAAACCATATTGTTTTCTTGACGTGATTACTATATTGTCAAGTATTTCCTCAGCGGCTGCTACTTTTTTGTTACATGTATTTATCGATAACCCGTTGTGTATGGTTATTCCGCCGAACAAAACCTGAAAACATAAAAATGCACGTCAGCCTTAACTTAATAGTTAACATCATGAGCATCATTATGCTTTTATCCCAGTGGGGTCAGCACAAACTTTCCCTTTTCCGTTCTCCCCTGTCAGTCGTCACGACATCATTTATTCCTTATTCTTTCGTATCATTCGTTAGACAATCTGTCCATCTTTTCTTTGGATTTCCTCCTCTCTCTATCTATCTATCCAACCATTCATCTTTCTCTATCTTAAAGTGCTCCCACATTTATCGACGCGGAATCGGCACAAGCTGGTCAAAACACCTTTATGTCAACGTAATAAGAACGTCATTCGCGTCGGATCGCGTCGTCCGAGCCGATTTCGCGTCGATAAATGTGGGAGCAGCCTTAGTCACATGCGTGTTATCTGTCCTCATTATAAGTTTAAGAGACACTCCTCTAGTGATACTATCCTCACTTTATCAGTTCTTGTCACTCTACACATCCATCTCAATATAATAATGATCTCCCCTACATGCAATCGTTTAATCGTAGCCAATTTCTATTAATATAAGTTGATTATATTACCTGTGTGATGTTAGGATCTATGGTAGTCTCAATTACAGAATTTGGAATGTTTATTTCTCTTTTGCATATTTCGAGCGGTACTAGATCTTCGAATTCGATAGTTTCTTTTTCTTCGGCCACATCTAATATTTTCTTGATATTTATAGATTCAGCACAATTTAGTACAGCTATTTTAGAATGACAATTATTTTCACTATCGGTTTTTACTGTGAAATGCATTTTTAAATGTGGAAACATTTGTTTGTGGTCTCCAACGAAATATGTGTATGGCATAAAAGCAAACTTCTCACTAAAATCTATTGCAGTAGACATAGGCGATGATATTTCATCAGTTATTAAGTAGTCCATGTATTCCGCACCGCTTGTTCCAGGATAACCCAGCCACATTACTTGAATTGGAGCTGGTTTTAAAGCAAATATCTCATTCCGTGCACCTTTAGTATAGCCATTCATATTTACCAGAATATGAATACCATCTCGATTTATTTTTCTTGCAGCTTCAATATAACTGGATTCTGAACATAAATCGACAAAATGTTCGGAGTCCTTTACTATTCTACTACGGAATGTTGTTCCATCATCGAAATTTAAAGCATAACAAAAGATTTCTACTTTTGAGTTATCGTGAAGTCCTGGTATAGACTGCATTAGGTGGGAAGTAGGATGGTTGCCAAAGTCACTGCTAACATACCCGATCCGCAATCGGCCTTTTCGTTCTTTATCATGTAAAAATGTTACCTTTCCCAACATATTCACTTTCTCTGTGTACAAGTTGGCGTGTCGCATGGCTATATCTTTTCTTACTTCATTTTTCAATGGATATAAAATGGAATGATGTGGATGTACGGAGGTAAGTTTTTCCATATTTAATTGATATTCTACTATTGCTACTATATTATGCATTCGTTCCTCGTAACCATCCCAATTACAAATTATTTGTAAACAGTGTGTTAAATTGCAATAAGCATCTGGAAAATCGGGTTTAAATTTCAACGCGTTTTTATAAGATTCAATAGCATCATTAATTCTCCCCATATCTTTATAAATACTTGCTAAATTACAATGTGCATCGGCGAATGTCGGATTTATCTCTATTGCTTTCTTGAAACAAACAAGTGCGCCCGTTATATCTTGCAACTCTCTGAGAGTATTTCCCATATTGCTGTAAGCGTCAGCAAAGTTGGGTTGAATATCAATAGCTCGTCGGTAATGCATCAACGCTTCATGAAGTTTGCCTGTAATTACAATACAATAAAACAACTATTATCACTCTGTAACCGAAAATGGTAAGCTAATCTACATAAATTAATAACCTGACAACAAAAATGTTACAAATATTCCATCAAATTATAGTTACACGCGCAAAACAAATTTTCGTTTCACATTTAGCACAATTAAATTCGTTCTAATATAATACTAATGAACACAAGCTACCTCATGTTATTAAATGCATACTAATTAAAGTTTTCTTCACAAACATGTAGTAGGTACTACTAACACTATACACAGTTTAGCAATAGAACACCTCCTATCCAATGGTAACACATAAAGTTACATTTATTTATATTAAGATACATATAATTCTTAGGTATCCGTCATAATTAGACCTCTCAGTATATATTTTTTTTGCATTTAGTAAAAAATATCGTACTTCTGATAGTTTGGTATATTTCTGATAGTTTATACCCGTACATACCTTGATGTTGTAAAAGCGAAGCTAGGTTACTGTGGGTGGCTGCAAAATTGGGAAATACTTCCAAAGCCTTCATGTACAGTTTGGTAGCTTCATCAATCTTTCCTTGTTCTCTTTTAACATTTCCGAGATTGTTAAGAGTATCAACGTGTGAGGGGCAAAGTTTTAAGGCATTGTTGTAACATTCCTCCGCCTCGCAAACGAGACCTTTTTCTTTGAGTGCATTAGCAAGATTGCAGTAGGCATCTGGAAAGTTGGGCTGTACTTCTATAGCTCGCCTGTACGTGTCTATAGCGAGGTCTATGAAGCCCTGTTTATAATACAGACATGCCAAGTTTCCATGTATGATTCCGCTGTTTGGAGTCAACTTCAATGAATGAAGATATACTGCTACCGCTCTGAAAGAAATAGATAACGCGAAAGTATTATTATAGTTTGAATATTTTAAAATATACCGACTCAATTTAATGGAACGCGATAGAATTAAAAGTATTTTAGAACAACGACCGCACTGCCACTCCACCTTAAAGAGGTTAAGGCCATTAGCAGGTGTTTCTAAATGATGATCCATTCGTTTTTTTTTTTTTGTTGTCGATCCATAAACACATAACAGACGTTAAAAGTACAAGCAAGGTATGATAAACGGCTCTAGGCCATAACAATGACCTAATTTAATTAATGTATGTTTCATTTCGATATGCTTTTAAAGTTATTATAACTAGGAATCTTATAAAAACTAATCAATGAAATTAGTTTCATGTCACTACCCGTCGCCGATCACGTAATTATTTTAGGACAATCCCAGAAATAATATAAATAACTTCTTCCTAACCATTCTCAACAACTTCAGTATCTTCCTCCTTGCTAGAAATGTTAGTTTTTGACGAAGCTGAAATGTTGAAGAACTGATGAGGTATACATAGACATACCTTGTGAGTATATTGTTGGTGATTACGAGTATAGTATCATTATTATAATTGATTGAATGTAAATACACGCCTAGCGGGTTTTGTGATTGTGTCTGTTTGTTAATTTTATAAATTATAAGATTCTTAGGAAAAATTAATAATATCAACATTTTAAATCGGAAGGAAGCTGAATTAAAAAGGATTAATCATCAACTAAAGTCCCACAGAAAATTAAGTTGGTAGCTTTCTGTTCATAACCTTCTCTGTTGCAGTTTGTGTTTAGTTCTAATTACGTCATTGTGTCTTCAAATTCCTTTAAAGTGTTGGTTTAATTATGAAATAAAATACGACATATTGAAGGTACTTCCGACTAACCTTTTGATCTTGTTTTTAAACCAAGTGACACAACCATCGGAGAGATCCGTCGCCTGCGCGGTGTGCCGCGGGGGCGCAATGTTGATGACGGTGTACACGACGATGCATTGGTAATCCATAACACGGACATGTCCTCAGCACGAGCAAGGTTGTACTGACAGGGGCAGACCGGAGACACGGCCGAGTCAGGGCCCGCGCCACGTCACGGCGCACGACGCGCCGCGCGCGCGCACCGTGCCAACTTCCCCGGAGCGACGCTACGTCGACGTAACTCGCGGCCTTCGTTTACCCGCTCGTTTATACACTCAAATCGTGAGCATATATCACAAGATCTATTAACGACACCAAGACCATGCGCACACGCCATTTAGTCGCCTTCGTGTTATATTTACAACATCATTCGTCTCACCATACAACATTCCCGCCGATGCGGCGTTCTGGAAGACTTCATCGAATCAGTGAAGGTTTCAAAATACTTTATCTTCACATATTTACTAAAAAGAGATTTTTCGAATAGCTAAATATAACCCTTGATATTGTTACAAGATGTGAGATTCAAAACTACGCGCGATATTCTAGGAACGATCAGCTGTTGGCACGAAAACAGCTGATACGTGCTTTCGTACGTTTCAGCGTCTATTGTTTACTTTGTGATGGAAAGCTGTCACGGAAGTATAAACCAATCAAAGACCAAACGAAATTTCCACGGT
This sequence comes from Agrotis segetum, assembly GCA_036375495.1. NCBI lineage: Eukaryota > Metazoa > Arthropoda > Insecta > Lepidoptera > Noctuidae > Agrotis > Agrotis segetum. The sequence goes on along the minus strand of JAQSVV010000088.1, from coordinate 14,710,868 downwards.
GTGCTATTATTGTTTAATTGTGCCATAAAACTTTTAACGTCCGTAATTTGTAGAGTAAAAAAAGCGTGCATGTGCGACGGTACAGTAAACACGGTAATATCGATTTACGAGTAAGCAGGCAAGCGACGGCGGCGGGTTGCGTGGCGACGCGACGGAATCTCAACGCGACTGCGGCCGTGAGCCTACTTGCTGGAAGCTGGCACCATTCTCCTCCATCCACGCTTCTGACGGCTGCTTAATTAGTTGTTTAAAACTTTTATGGTTGCCCAAAAACTTGTGATTTTCTCAAATTATTTTATATCGAGTCCAAAGTCAGCCTAACTTCAATCGAATGACAAAGATTCCGCCGGTCCGAGCGCTATTTCATTGTTCTACTGACCTATTTTCGAAATCCTGGAAAAGGATGTATTCGGATTCGGATAGAGGAAAAAGTTTTTGGAACACTAGAAAACAGGCACACGCCTCATTAATAAATCGGTTATTAATAGTGGTGATTTTTTTTACACCAATAAATAAATGCATTTATATAAATTTTAAACCAATACTCAGGATCCTACTCCTCCACTATTCTTTTCTGATTAATTTCATTGCAGGATCCAAGACAGGTAAATTCTTTCTCCGGGACACGCGAGCTTCATTGTCTACCAGAAAAGCGCCGGCTTTTCTGGTGGTTTCCAAGGTTGATTCTGGCTTTCAGGAGTTGCAGTGGTATGGGAAGTGTGGTGGATTTGTCAAAAAAAAAATACTCAGGATATTTTACATAAACATGAGAAGTTTCATTAATGCCAATGAATATTAATTCACTCTACTATTTTTCCTTGAGCACAATACAACCTCCACACTGTATAAATTATGTATTCAGATGATAACAAAATTAGATGTTTTGCCACAAGAAAAAATCCTAACTAACACTAATATTCGCCAGCTACTAACGCAACCGAGAAAGTTGATTGCAGCGACTTTTTAAGGGGACATCCATTAATAACGTGAGGCGTTTTAGGTGATTTTTGAAACCTCTCCCCCTTATAGTGACATTCCCTGAGATTTTGTTCCCATAATCACATTAGAAAATTAACAAAACGCGTGATCTACGGATCGCTAGCCGGGTGCTCTGCATTTCTTGTGTCATGAAAGTAGATACCGCATGAACAGCAACGTTGTTATTTCTAGATCACCACTTAAAGGCAAGCAGGGGTGGCCAACATGATAACACATAAGATCTACTGTTTACTAACAAAACCCTGTGCGATTCACCAACCGAAAAACAATAAAAGATGATGCTGCACTATTTGGTAATTACGTTTCGCTGTCTGGTCTACTTATTGATATTTTTTGCCATGCAATATAGGAGTAATAGCCGCGATCGACCGGTTGATAACAAGAGAACTACTTATTTTTTATTTATTCATTAAAAAGGTACACCAACACCATGACATACAACGCAGTAATTGAAAAAAAAAATACTAATAATATGTGCTTGTATGTAAGCCTGTGACAGCCTATACGCATCATTTACCATTAAAGTGCAAAATTTTTATTGGTTAAATTATAATTTAATTTTTTCTTGAACTAAATGAAATTGATGAAAAGAAAAAAATAATACAGAAAGAAAGAAATTACTAAGTAGGCTGATTATTGCGTTCCCGTATCTCCGAGACTAATCGTCTGAACTTGTTGAGAGAGACGCTGAATAAATCGGAGTATGATTTAAAACTGCTATTACAGTTTGCATACTACTACTATTGAATAGAGGTAAAAAAGACACAGCATTCAAGTAGTACTCGAGGGCGCGGTTGACGCAGTGGTCAAAAGATCGACTGTTACAATTCCTGCTCAAAACAAATATGCGTGTCACTTACGAATTATTGTTTCGGGTCGCTAGGTGAGTTTAATTTTTTTAACCGCACACACGGTTCAGGAGAAATATGCTCACTTTTTTCTTTTTTTTACTAATTACAAAAACAGTAAATTTTAATGAGGCAACGATTAAAGCCACTGATCATTACGTGGGTGTGGTTTGGAACGTCAATTAATTATGTGAATACGAGTACTCTCATTGTAAGTCAGTTCTTCTTGGGAAATGAAATTGTGATCTCAAGGTAGGTCACTACTTAAGATCACAATTTCATTTCCTATTTGAAAGTAGAACCGCAACTGCATTAGTCGTATGATTTCTTCTGTGTTTTTCTGTTTATGTCTCAGATCAAAGAAATAGGCAGATAGAACGCTCAGAACACGCGAGTGGTTCCACCAAAGTTAATATATTACAAAGTATTTGTCAAAGCTTCATAAGACTTTTAAAATAAACGTTGAGCATCCATCGGGACATACCTACGTACTTACATTTCCGGAACGCCTAGCAATGGAAATTTTAAACGAGGAATTAAAAAAAAATGGACATAATCGGTTTAGTGCAAACTAACCAAACACATGTGACATCCAAAAATTTCAATGTTAAAAGCTAATTTTAACACGAGTTTTGTCGCTCACTTGCCAACTTTCATATGATTTTGACAGATACGTAAGTAGCTATAATTATATTCAAGAAGCATTGCCAAGGCCTCCGTAGACACTACGTTCCGCATTTTGGTTAGGACATTATAATAGCGATTAATTATGGTGAATGCAATGCTACGAGTATTACTTTGGTTACGTTTTTTCATAGACACTACGTATTTTGAAGAATAATAACTGGTGTTTCGCCATTTCTGTAGGTTGCAATGTTCATAAATATGGAACATAAATTATATTTAAAAAATGTTTTAAATCATTCGAGTTCTGAACACGACCTCATTTTTAAACAGTTGCATCACGTGTTTAAAAAAAATAATGGTTTTATATTTTGGCTCCGTGCCAAACTGATGCCAGTCCCGACCTCTCAGTTATGTGCAAGTGTCGACTGATAGTTACTGATCGTTTGATCCGGATGCCATTATCGTATGTTGATACTGCTTTATCGATGATTTAATTTTTTTTTATATTTGGTCCAGTTACAATATAGATACGATAATATTTCCAAACGATATCGATTAAATGAACGTAGATAAATACAAACTGTATATAATTTAGAACGATAATAAACTTATCCTTTTTATTCAATAACTTTAACTACTGACTAAAGGTTCCAGACAAAAGAAAAAGTAATGATCAAGGTTTTTCTGAGGGACTATGAATACTAAATTTTTTTGAGTTATTGCAATCTGACCAACTATTTTCAATGCACATATCTTAAGAGCAAACTATTGAATTCCCGATTGAGCCACCTATTAAAAATTTGACGAGTTGCTCAATCGGGAACGGATATATAATTCAAATCTATTCCCATTAGAGTGTTGCTCTTAACATAGGCTCTTAAATAAAATAGTTGTTCAGACGGGAATACCTTATTTTTTCAGTCAAGAGAAGGTAATGAGCGAGAGAAATAATTAATTTATATACCTTATGTTTTTGGATGTTTTAAAGTATAGACGCCTGAAAGTCGTCGTCGTCATCATATAATTTTAATTAAAAATAAAACAATATTCAATTTTGCTATCGTATTTGCTTTATATTTGATACATTTACGTAGCAAACAAAAATTCATTAATTTTTAATACTTTGATAAACATTATTTATTACAGACAACTCTGACATAAACTTTCAATGTTAGTAACAGTAAACGATGAAATACCTTTAGGTACATACAGCTAAATTTAGATACGTCCGCCTACGTTTTAATTATACGATACAAGATATACTACATACAAGATACATACGGGCACAAGACTATCATGAAGTAAGCGGGTAGTAGTGGCCTGATTTAGAAGCGTGACATGGCATTAGCAAAGATATGGTAAATACAGGACGAGACTTGTGCTCAGACGTCTGGTTGTTCTGACTTCTTCATTTCAGGTCGAGGCGACGCACCGCGTTCAGAGTTCGGTGTGCTCCCTCCAGAAGTGCTCTGTGGACTCCGCTCTTGGACCTGACGAATAAATCAGACTATTAGTCATCTATACACAAATATCGCGTAAACTAACCACGTATCACATGCCTCAATGAGTCATATTTAAATTTGTACATGCATTTTGGTACTAAACAATTTTTTCTGGGGGTTTTCGCATGATGAGCCCTTTTTGATCCATAAAAATAAAAATAAGTCTTGAAATGTAGTTTTGTGTGATAAAAAGTTTGAATGGTGCAATAGTGATTAAAATCATAGTAGCTGAGTAGTAATTCATGACTAAAATATTTTTCATTCATTATTTTATTTCTTCGTATCAAGAACACCGTCGATTTTAGTGAGTACAAGTCTGACAGTCCCTCACGCCCCGCCTTGGGTGGTAAACCTCATTTGACGATTTTACCATACTAAAAAAAGTGTAAGTATTACGATAACACCCTCACCTACGGCTCGAGTAGGAATTCGACTCGAATGCAGTATCAAAATGAACTATTTTCATACAAACGGTAAACTAATTTATAGATAAAATAATTGTATCAACATTTTATATCATATTTATTTACATCGAAATCAATTAAATACTACCAACAACCAATACTGCAATGGCATGAATGTACATACTTAAAATAATTTAATGGCATTATTAGCTGCAAATCTTACGAATGTATCGACTGTTTTATTGCTATTAAATCTACGCCGTTTATTAATGTCTGAAAATAAACCTTACTCCAAACTCTGATTGCTTTTCTTCAATTTATAGTACCCATTTGCTAAAGCCCAATAGTTAAACATTATTTTTCTGATAGTCTTGTGAACTATTTCAGTAATAGACCGTCACTACATATGATGGTGTAATAATTTCAAGATGTTAGTAGCTGGAAAACGTCGCTCATTTTTCAAGTTTTCGGTTATTAAGATGTCGTACTCTCCACACTATATATATTTTTTCCAACCCACGCTACTACTTTTTTCAAGAAATTCCTAGTAAATATTGTGGTAAGTCAGATTTACACTGGACTTATCTTACTGATATGCAACGTTACATAAAGCTGTTTGCAACTTTGACAGCCTATTTTCACCGTCGAGTTAGTAATAGAGCAAAATTTCTCAGTAGCATCAAATAAAAAACATCAAATAAAGAATATTTATGAAAGTTGAACATCGGAAAGCGGCCAGACCCCAAGTTCGGAAATCCGTCGCTAAATGTTTTGCGGCTCGTTTTATCTCGGCCCTGCTTACGTAATGTCCGCAGGATGGTGATTCATTTGGATTCCTTCGACCTGCGGTAATCTGGCACCATATAACAAACAATTAGTTTACGGTTGTATAAACTGAAAATACCACTTAAATTGCCATTAAAGTTTATGAGCGCAAGATTGAATGCCAAGCATTCAATGCTGACTGATTGACTTATACATACTCCGTTATTTTTTAAATTTTGTTTTATTTTCTATATTCAACCACGAAAATAAATATCGACGTACCTACGGCAAGGATTTACCTACTCCGGTTAACCCCTGACTCACGTTATTTTTATAACCTAGAGTTTCAGAAAATACCCATATTTGGGCAAAGCATAAATTATTACTGAAAGAGTAGGACTGGAGGTATAAACTTAGCTTAATAAAAGTAAAAAAAACTGCTACAATAAGACCAGAATTATCTTTGTAATCCAATAGATACCGAAATAAAGACAATAAAAAATGAAAATGTAGTATCAACAACTATGTAGTTCTTTAGGATTTTAATCCCCAAAGTCAGAAAAAAGTCCGAAGTTGTCGTGGTTTTTAAGATTATTTGATGAATTTGCGTTCTGAGCGGACGCAATCTTAGATTATTTATTGGGCCAACAACGTCACAAACAGCGAAAAATCAGAACTGCCGCTTACTTTCAGTAAGTAATAGTTACTGGACTATTATATGGCACCTTGATATTTTGTGAAAAACTCATGCATGAATTAGCAATGTTTTTTTTTTATAATTCCATGGACCGTAACCACATCTGTTCATTTGTAACAAAGGAACGAGCGGTAAATGTAATGGTTTGCGTAATATAAAATATACATCATTACGGCACGTTTGATCGTGTGATCAAAGGGAACACGCAAAACGTCAGACGAACACCGATTGTACTCTTAAACCTAATGAGCGTTACGTACGTGCTTCAAAACGTTTTAAAAAGACTGACCATTTTACATTTAATGTTTTAACACTTTCACTGCGCTGAGTTTTATATGGCAGCTTTCAGCTACACACTATATTTCAAATAATTAAATTAAAGCGAGACCACCTCACATCCTCACATCTGTTTCTTGCCGAACTCCGCCTAAAATATTCTGATTATGCAGTCAAGGCAATGAAAATATGTATTTATTTCGTGCTAGGTTTGTGCATAAAAAGATTTGCATCTGAGCTAAGAGTTGATGGGCTACCTATTTATATTTGATACGGCTATAATTAACGCAGCAGACGTCTTAATCCCTCATAGCGGGAGTAATTAAACTTCGATTACGCACGAACGGAATATTTTAAAACTACAAGTGAATTTATCCTGTTGTAAATTTTCAGTAAGATGTATAATTGTTTACTTAGAAGTTCACGTTAGTAATATTAATTGATACACCATTATGTACTTTGATGTTTTTCTTTAATTGGAACAGACACTGCGAACTGAATGTTAATTCTATGAAACGTTACTTATTAGTATTTTTTTAAATGGCTTATTACGACACCTGCCTGCAACAACATCGTAACTCAGTTTTAGCAACATTACAGGAGAGCGCGTCAAAGATTTAAAAACTTCCTACGGATTTTTTTCTACAGAAAAAGAAATGTTAGCGAGGGGCTAGCTACACTTAAAATAATTATATTATTATGAATATTATATTTTAAGTATTGGCGTGAGTTACAATGTTAATTCATAACATATACTGTTTTTTAATGACACTGTAACTCAGACAATTGTATATTGCATAAAGTATGACTTAAAACAAAAATTTCTAATAAAAAATTGTAACTTGTTTGTTGTCCTTGTGTTTAGACCATAAGTTTATAATCTAACTCGTCAGTTTATTAATTTTCGGTAGGTTAGGTTAGGTTAGTTTGCGGAACTTGATATTTCCCGGTGACATTTACATGAAAAAAAAACTTTATTTAAAGGACTAGAGCCACCGGAGTAAGAATATGATTGTAACTCAAAATCGCCAAAAAGTGAGTTACAATGTTGTTGCATACAAGTGTCGATTAATCATTGAACAAATATTAAATTGTGGGTGTGTGTTAAAATAAATACCTGCAGTCCAGTATGGAGCATGTTTGCGATAGTCTCAACGTCCAAAGTTGAGTCTTGAGCAGAAATCTTTTTGATAGCAGAAGACACAATGCAGATGTCACCTCGTAGTTCTCTAACTAAAGCTGTGATCTTCTGAGCATTGCTGAGTACCTCAACGCTTTGAGTATACGGGTTGTACCGCACTCCGAAAGGTCGTTGTATGCTGTCCGCGAAAGCCCTGGGTGATTTATGCTCAATATTAATATTATTTATATAGTAAAATTACTTAATGTAATTGTAAAAATCTAACCCTCCTGTCGGAGTAGGGTAAAAATAAATAATGACGGCAAGAACCAAACGTTATTTAAAAAGTAGCCAAACAAAATTCAAGTTACAGTCATGATTTAATAAGTATTTTAGTTCCGCTTTATATTAAAAAAAAAACATATTTAACCGTTGGAAAGCAGATAGGTACTACTTTCTTTTGTTTATCTTATTAATTTGACAATATCTCGTTGACCGAGCTTCGGTTCTTAAAATGTCTATATCTTGGGAACCGAGCTTTTCCCGAACCTGGGACCTCTCGACCGAAAAACCCCTAATCTGTAACTTTCATGAAAATCCTTGGAGCCGTTTCCGAGATCCTGATTATATTTAAATAAATATACAAGAATTGCTCGTTTAAACATATTAGATGTCATTGGATGTATTTAATAACATTAACGCAAACCTCATCTTTTCTTTCGCCTCTTCAAAAGAATCCGTGTAGTAATAAGCATTTTGATACGAGGTTATAATACACTCTTCGTTGACTGTTACTTCAGGATCGAAGCGCTTTATCTTCTCGGGTGTCACCAAGGCGTGTTGTAACTCAGCAACGGAAGACAGTAAGCCAGCTCCATACACCCGGAAACTTCCATCCGTTTGCCGACACAAGCCAAACTCAACGGTGAAGAAGTAAAGCTGAAATATAATTATTATTAAGTACATTGTAGTGTCGATGTTTGTATGTAATGGAATCGATCCAAAGATTTACACTTCCTTATTTCGAGTAACGCAATCATTCAACGTTACAGTTAAGATTGTTTAGCTTTGCTACTACGAAAATAAACGTAAAACGTGATCTTCAATTTATTTACTTTTATTCACTTTGTTTTAATCATCCTGTCGTTCAACCATTTTTTATGCTAGAGTGTACGAATATGTAATTATGTATAGTAATGTAAACTAAAAACAATTATCGTTATCTAATGTTACCGTTGCCAATTTGTCGATGTCTTCATCGGAAGCGCCGAGGGATGCGAGCCCGAGTTCTTGTGAAAATTGTGCAAAGCTAGGGTTGGCAAGCAACGGCATGTGTCCCAGTAGTTCATGACAGCAGTCACTGCAACGGAAAACAGATAAGTTTGCCAGCCGAATTTGTTGCCGTTCTTGACATTATACGAGTATCTTGCTACTGCATCAGACAGTTTAAAATATTAAGAATGTTATTTTTTTTACAATGTGCCTGTAGCATACGTACGGTTCAGGAGTATAAAAAGGATCCGAGGAGTGACGAATATATTGAGTGCAGTGAAACACTCTAAAAGCAAGTCCTGACAGAAAATCTCTAGGAGAAAGGTATCCCGCGACTGGGCGCAGTTGGAATCCGGTTTTACGCTTGAGAAAAGCGCTCACGTCCTCCAACTGAAAATAAGTCACATGTTTGATATAAAAGCCTTCAACGTATTTTGACAATTGGCCGGGCGCCAAAAAGTTCAAGACTATAGTATAACTCGGTGAATTTATAATAGTTTATTTATGGCTTCCAAAAAATATTAAACTGGCGGCAGGTGGACAAACTGACAAAATTCAGATAGTTTTAAAATAATCCTTTACTGTGCTCAACCACCGACATAATGATTGTGTATACATAGTGTATATAGTGATTTGTTATTGTAGGCTAATAACAAATATGAATTTCGGGAAAGTTCACAACCTGAGGCAAATTGTCCTCTCGATAGCCGCAGTACTTGACAAGTTGGGGCCAGTTTTCGAGGTACTCCTCGCAAGCGTGCTTCTGGTAAAGTTTGTGGAGTTCACGGAACACGATGCCCCTGTAAACAAGACACAGCTTTACCAACTACATATGAAGTAATAATGGATACACTAACTAGACAAGATGAGCTCCCGAAACTTGGAAGACGGCCCACGTAATTAAGTTTGATAGATGAATGTCCTAAGCAAATACAAGCAACAAGTGGGGACACTAAACAATGAACGCCGTGAACACATATTTATTATAATAGAATTAACGAGATACTTGGGTATCTATCAAGTATGTCGTTTTATTTAAATGTATGAAGAAATAATTTGATTGTAATTTATTTTATTTTATTTTCACGACAAATCACCTCGTTTAGTATAAAAAGTATCAATCAAGTACGTGAAGAAAAAAAAAGTGCAGTTCTAGAGGAAGTACTTGTGCGCACTTGGTTTAATTTTGAGATTACAGAATTTATAAAATCACAATTTATTAAATCTAGCTACGCAAAGCTTAAGATTTAATATAGTTCGCAAACAGATTATTTTACTGCCTACATTAAGTAATAAAAACAAACCAGAAGAAGACTTACTAAATAAAAAATGATTATATTCGCGGGAGCAATATAGAATAATAATTATTATTATCGCAGCTATGCAACACAACACACTTAGGTTTGTGAGTTCTATTCAGAATAACTTAAATACAATGAAGCCAAAACAGAACGTGATTTCAAACAAATCTTTGGACTAATTTATAGGTTTGTAAACACTTACCACGTCTTAATTTCCACGTCAGTGTATTGTACTTTGGGAATCGGGTGGCCACTGCAATACGAAAGCATTAGTTAAAAACGAGTCGCAGTAGAAAATAGACTGTAATATGGCAATCAATTATGAGGATTGTAGAGCCCAAATGATTACCTGATGAAATTTTTAAGACTTGAGTGCAACTAAAGATTGTCAAAAAGCAAAATACCTGTTATATCGATATATCTTTATTACTTTTACGCTATTCTTAACCCCGGCGGCGGCGGCGACGGCGACGCGTTTTTATTTACGTCGCGTCGCTGTCTTTATAACTTTACGAAGTTTATATTTTAATAGGAATAATGAGTGAACTACAAAACAGACTTTGATTTTTGTTATTTAAAACTCAATATCTTTCTAAAATAGGGGGGGGATCTTCGTGTCATAGGTATTACGTATTTTTATAAGTAGCTAGTTTTCGCAAACGCAACGTTTGCAATAAATACGACCACTAATAGCAAGCCGCGGAATAAAAACCGCTCAATCATAAACCTATGCATTTATATTTCGAAATAATTTATAAAAGATGACCGTATTTCACTGCAAAGATGAAATTCTTTTTCGTCATGGCTTTTTTATTTACGATTTCGTTTCATAATTCGTAGCCTGTTAAAGTTATTACAATAGACAGATAATTATAACGTCGTAGAAGTGAAGGCCAATTAGATAAAACCTTTATGTAATGGAGACCAAACAGAGAAGTTCGTTGGTAGTTGTGGTTTTTCAGAAATCTACTTCAGCATTATGGAAAATAACGCTGCCTATAAATAGCACCCGTGTCAGTTATGCTATGTTGTTGTATAGTAATCGGTGAATAAATCTTTTTCTTACAATATTTATATAATCAATGATAATTAATAATTATGTCTTAGTTACATTATAATAGTAGGATGAAATAAATCAGAAAAGCTGTAAGAAAATCAATGCGAACTTGATATTTTTTATCCGATAATGAAATAGAACCTGCCATTCTGTTTACAGTGGCAGTATCGACGTTAGGACACTTGGGTCACCCAATTACCTAAGGTGCTTGAATTCATGAATTTATTTTACTTTGGATGAAAATCTAGTTGGTTAAAACTCGGAACTACGACTAACGATTATTTTGTTTGCTACACGCAACTGTTTCCTAATAAAACGTACATATAAACGTTAAAAACGATAAGGAAACTCTTTTATCTATAATCATAAATAAAACGACAAAACGTTTCTATGGTTACTTGTAAAGAAATAAGTACCGATACCGACGAAGATACAATAATGCACTGAAATCTAAATTCGTAAAAAGTAGGGCTCCAACGAAGGAAATTATGCTATTAAAAGGTTTAAGGTGTTACTTACTATTTGTAATTATTGGCAATGGCTGCGAATTGTTCCCGTCTTTTGCGGTAAACTGGATCCTTGAAGCCAGGGTGATCGGCATCCAGCTCCGAACCATACATAAGGACGTTTTGAGCTCGATCCAGGTCAGATATTTTACGAGGGAACCAGTGCATCTCCCCAAAATCTGTAAATTTATTTTAATCGTCAAAACTTTTTATACGTACTCAAAGTTTCACAGTAAATTATTCAATCAAAAAGTTCTTTTTACTTTTATTTGAAATTAAAATTGGTGTCTATTAATCCATCTAAATTCGGTTGAATTTCAAATCAACCGAACCAACATGATCGATGAAAATTATAAGGAAAAAAAAACCGCACAAGTTAAAAATACAACTGTTCTGCTTATTCAGACATGTTTGTAAGTAAATTCGGCATCAAAGAATCTCATTTATCTAATAACATTTCAACAAAAAATATTTTTATTTCAATTAGTAAATCTATATGTGTTAAGATAAATTACGTTAAAAGCGATATTTTTTTACAAATTAAAACCACGAGTTAATAGTGTTTCTAGAGTTTGACGTCTCAAAATCTACGTACCAAAACTAGCTGCAGCAGATAGTGGCGTCGGGGGTGGAAACTCCTCGCCAGTTGTTGATGACACCACTTCAAAGTCTTGAACCTCACGTTTTAACATCCTCTTTAATTGCTCCATGCGATTAGGATCGCACTCCACATCCACCAAAATATCAGACTAAATAATGAATAAAACATTAAAACCTGAATTAAGCTCCTAAAGGAGTAAGTGTTCTAGCACTTGAATGACTAATAAATAAGGCACTTTGTTAGTTATCAATATAAATGTAATGGTAGACATAAGCCAGCACCAAAAAAGAACTAACTAGAAGAACAGCAAAAATACTTATTCATCGAACCCAACTTACTGAGGAAACTTCAGTAACTGATTTTCGGGATTCTATATGGAGGACATTAATACCAAGATCTTGAAATACAGTTAGAGCTTTAACAAGTCCCCCAACTTGGTTTCTCAAAGTAAATATCACCGAAATCCTCTCGCTCTCTAAAGTTTGGGCCTGTTGCCTGGCTGCCATGTTAAGTTCGCCAAGTTTAGGATGGTGGTGGGCTTCGTTTTTAACTTCCCATTCAGATCCATTTCTATAGAGCCAAAGTCCTAAGAGACCTTTCCCAGAACCACTCATTTTCCCTCTGCAATAAAACTTATAATGGGTTAAACAAAGTAGAAAAAATGCAATGTGATTATTGCGGAAAGCGTGTCACAGTAAGTAAACCGAACGTGAACTAATATAACGTTTAGTGTATCTAAGATGTACTAAATTTGAACTAATTGAGGGATGTATCGCTGCAATGCCTGGGATATACTGCGCCCTTCCTCGGGATCTGTTCGCTTATAAAGAGAAGAGGCGCGGGAGACTCGTCGGAGGGTGGGTATATTTGATTGGCTGAATCAAGTGTTCGGAGTAACTTGGAAAACGTTCTCTTTTCACACCGTAAAGTCACGGACACACTTTGGCTACGCTTTATTTGTTTTTAATCTTTTGCAAATCTTAGACTGAGGGAAGTTTTTCCGCTTATTTCGAGAAAGTGGGGCAGACAATTAAAAAAATAAACTCTAGAGCTTTAATAACGGCATATAAATATAATTTCTTTGAGTTTAATGTTTATTGTACTAATTGGAATGTTGCTTATACACATTTTGCAGCAATTCCTTTAGTTTGGATTGTCATCGACGTACTAATCAACTTCAAGATTTTAATAACGACTAAATTAGTTAGTCTAACCAACTTGTCTCTTATTGGACCCGTATTTAAAAATTAACAACAGTTACTGAAAAATTACATTTTAATCTGATATGAATAAAAACCAGAAATAGTACAATAAGTTTGTACTTTCAAGTACTGCTTAAAGTACATAAGAAATTGTCTTAAATTGTTGTAAACTGTATGAAAAATCTACGTTTATTCTAGAACTTCCAGATATGTTAAGACATTTTAGGGTCCGTGTAAGTATATAAGAGAAATTCCAATATTTTTGAGTCTCAAACAATAACTTCTAAAACATTTTGTGTTACCGCTTACGTGTACGTGAGTTTATATGGTCGCTACCCACACTGTGATAGTTTCTTTTGTAAGTGTGGATCTTAACACAAGTCTGCTACCTCGTAGCCGTTGGCTGACGGCCGCTAAGCGATCCAGTCACTGTATTTATTACCATTGTTTAGCGAAAAGAGCATCCCCTATCATTCATTACGAAGAAGCGACCCCACCATTTATTCACCCTATTTCCTTAGTGTAAGACTTGTAAAAATAGGTTAGTTCTTGAAATTTATTACAGGAATATTCCTTTTTACTTCGATTCGTAAAACAGTGTCAGGAAAAACAAACTAAATTCTACCTTTTTAATTATTTTCCCTCGAAAAGTGAATGTAAGTACACAAAAGCCTCTTGGTCTTAAAATATTAAGTCATATTTCTTGGCCAAGTGGTAAAAACAAATGAAATGAAAAAAATGTTTTTAAGTTTTCGTGCATAAGACCAAGTATTTTTTGTCTCTGGCGACCACTCAGTGATTTTACTAATTGGCTTGGGAATTTAACTAATTCGAATCTTGGTATGTAATGTATGGTCGTCTTTATCCGCGGAACGACTTCAAAATTGTTATTTAGATACGGGCCCATCTTCACCATAAGTCTTTACTAGATCTTAAACTAAAGGCTTGCTGATACTGTTCATACCAAAACTACAGATTCATAGCTATGCCAAATTGACCGAAAATTCATTGCTTTGTTTCGCGTAATTTTCTTGGCTTTATAATTCTCATTTAACCATCACTTGGACATTAGATACGACCCTCATGTCGGTTTTGTATGACTATAACAAAAGCCCATTCTGGGGTGACGTTCCTTATCATCTTGACTAATTCATGCCTCGTTACACAGTAAAATTAACGTAACGTTCTCATACACTTACTCTACGAAGCTTAGTTGATAACATGTATATGTATGTTTCAATACAATCTGAATTATTCAATGACCGTTATTATTTTGGAAAGGTGTGTATCTCATCTAAATAAACGGAAAGATTTTTCTATCACCTAAAGCGATGATGATGAATGGCTACTATTTACTTCAGAAACGACTTGAGATTTACAAGTTTTTTCTTAAAGGAGATAATAAAAAATAATCGTACCTATACCTTTCATCACACTTCCCAATTGAATCCTATTGAACTGATACGTATAAGCACAAATCAAGGTTATGTGTCACTAGATGCTATAAGAATAATCAAAGTCCACTATTTAAAACATACAAGGTGTTCTAATTACTCGTACTATAGGATTCTTTTAAATCAAGTGACCTGATCATGTGGTTTCGAAAAGATTCGGCATCATTTGTCCAGCCTTTTCACAATAATATACTGAGGTCGGCTTTCAGTCTAAGCAGATGCCTCCTGGATACAGTTTATTTCAAAAAGAGTGTTGCTGAAGATATTAAACGATCAATATCGATTTAAGGGCGACTTTTATTTTTATTATTATTATATGTCAGATTACAAATGATCCATCGGGTTAGTACAAGCTTAAAATCTATGTTAGTTTTGTATTAGAATACTAGGACTTTGCCCGCGACTTCGTCTGCGCGTGTTTCCAAATTCGAACTCAGTGAATTGAATGCCGCCCGGTCACTCTCGTTTTAGGACACTTTTGGAAAATCTAAAAATGGTCCAGTCTTGATTATATCCCATTTTCACCCCGTTAGGGGTTGATTTATGAAATATAAATAAAAATACGTATCCTATTATCGATTGAGAGATAATTAATATGTCAAGTTTTGAGTTTATCGAAGCAAGCAATAAAATCCTTCCCTTAAAACTTTATCATCCCTTTTCACCAATTTAGGGAGTGATTTTCAGAAAACCTAAAAATGGAGGGTAGTTTTAAAAAAAGTAATAATGCCCATCTTTTTTATTTACTTATACTCATATTCGTACCAAGTTTCAAGTTTATAGACCCAAGAAATATGATTTTACATACAAAGGTTTTCACCCCTTTTCACCCCCTTAGAGGGAGATTTTCGCAAAATCCTTTCATAATGCACATCTGCACTATAAATTGTAACTACCATCCAAAATTCAGGTTTCTACGTTTAGTGGTTTAATATCCTCCCCATAAAACTTGAATACCCCTTTTCACCAACTTGGGGGGTGATTTTCGAAAAATCCAAAAACACGTGTTTGATTAATTCTTATCTAGTATATAAATACTGATTTTCAAATTCATTAGCTCACGCGTTATGATTTTCCCATACAAACTTTAACAACCCCTAGAATACCAATGGAGGGTAGTTTTAAAAAAACATTGTTGCTAATCTTATTTATTTACTAATGTTCTTATTCGTGGTAAGTTTCAAGTTTATAAACCCAAGGAATAAGATTTTTCATACAAAAGTTTTCACCCCTTTTCACCCCCTTAGAGGAGGATTTTCGCAAAATCCCGTCTTATTGCCAATCTACATGGTAGACTGCAAATGCTGTCCAAAATTCAAGTTTCTGCGTAAAGCGGTTTCGGCTGTAGTCGTGTCAAAAGAAAAACCCCTGTTCTTTTATATATATAGATAAATAATAATTTCATTATAGAATACAATAACAATTTCATAATACAATACATTAAAACATTAAAATACAAATAATAAATACATTGAGATAGAATTCAAAATCAATATTATAATTTATGTACCTTTCAATCAATAAGACATTTTATTTTATTTTACCTGACTTTTACCAACGGTTAAACATGTTTAAAATTTTATTTAAGCACAAAATTCAATAGAAAATTGTGCCTAAATAAAATTTTAAACATGTTTAACCGTTGGTAAAAGTCGCCCTAAGTGTAAGAGGGAAATTAACCATTCATTCCTAATATTAAAACTATATGATAAAATGAAACAGTTACACTCTAAAGAGAAACATTAATTAATCTATAAGTAACCGACCCGATTTATTTTAAAATTTATTCAATTTGAGTTGAGTAGGGTCTACTACCTACAGATTTACTTATAAGTTCTCCTCCAATATTAAGTCATATATTAAATAAAACTTCGAAATGAACGTACATTTTAAATATATATTAATATTCAATCAGTGTCAGTTTCAAATTGAAATCAAAGGAATACAATTCATTACTTATTACCTAAGGGATATATTTCAAAGCAAATAAATAAACATTTAACTTGGGTCGCAGACGAAGGCGCTTTTAATTCAATTTCCTTAGAGACGCCTCGAAAGCGTCTTTCTGATTTGCAACGATTTGACGCTTGTTATTACTACACAGCATCCTTATTCAGCTTGTATTACTGATAACAATGTTGTATAATATTCGAATACAATATTTGTTTTTAAAGAGGTTCATTTTTTGGTTTCATAGCGTTATGCCTACTTCGCACTATGACTACTTTCTGAATTTTCAAGTAATCGGTAGCACAATGCCAAAATTTTGAAATCACCATACATTCGATCACATTATTCAGGCCTACAATCCTCAATAATATCTTTTTCTTAGCACCATGCTTACTTTGAATAACGCTTGTACTTTTTGAACGTTAGATATCAACTATGGGTACAGTCATCATTTAAAATAGGTATGTAATTATGGAACAGGTCAATGTAATCGCCCTTTATGCGTATTTCATCCCAAATTATTCTCTGCAATTATTTAAATTGACATATCTTTTTTATTTGTGAACCGTTTCTCACAAAACAAACACTAAAAACTGCGCCGAGTTTAACAGAATATGTATGTATATAATTGAAAACCGCAATAAAAATGCTTTCAGCAATTTCGGAGTTTATCGCGAAAAAAAAGTATTTTTCTGTTTGTCAGACAGACAAAATACTTTTTTTTACATTTATGTGTTCTATTGCTCTTCTTTGTTTCGCCCCCTTTCAATTTTTGGTTAATATATCCAATTTACAGACACTCGGGGTTCTACGGTTTTAGTATATGTACCTACTCGTATTATTGAAGCCAAGCTAGTTTTATGAGCAAAGGTGTTACATCGCAGACTACGGTTTTCGTCTAGAATTTTCATACCTATAAAACACTAGTTTCTGCCCGCGACTTCGTACGCGGATCCTGTTTCTGATGCCAGCGACAACTTGGTCGTCAAAATCGAAGATCTAAAACGTCTGATGTAGAATTCTAAGGCCCAGGGACGGGAAAACAACGAGATGAGCTAGATGATTGGAGTCGTTCCAGATCTTTCATTTTTGCATGTCAGGAAATGCCCATCAGACTAAACAACTTTAGTTAAGACGTCATTACTTAATATGTTATACTGGTTATAGTGTCGCTGGGCTTTCGAGTTCCACAACAGCTGTTCCAGATCTTCAAATTTATTCTCACAGCAGAAAATGTCCTTCATGTGGAATATTTTTTGCTATGACACCATTTTTATATCTCTAATACTTTAGCTGGACAGTTGCGGTTCTGCACTAGGTGTTCATTTTCCATAATAAATTATAACCTACTCGTATATGTTGCCCAGACTTAATACCTATACAAGAAAATACTTTTCTTCCCGTTACTCCGCAGCGAGTCCCAAGGATACACTAAATTAACAATAATATTACAAATAACTCTTTAAAAAAATCTTTATAATTTGTATTTTGGATTTTCCCTTCAGGAGCTAATATACACAGACCGGAAGCGGTTGTCAGGTCCATACCAGCGGCTCTAAGCGTCTGCCCTTGTGACTTGTTTATTGTCATGGTAAAGCACGTAGTCACAGGGAACTGTGTGCGCTTATTGAAAGGGGAAATTATTGGTGATGAGTCGTATGCGCGGTATGAACACAGTCTCACCGTGTGTGGTGCCCAGTGTGTATTGTAGCAACAATTATATTACGTTGTAAAGCGTTGACAATAAGACGGGTTCGGTTGAACAGTTTTAGCGGAGTTAAATTTCGCATCAGCATTATGGG
This sequence comes from Agrotis segetum, assembly GCA_036375495.1. NCBI lineage: Eukaryota > Metazoa > Arthropoda > Insecta > Lepidoptera > Noctuidae > Agrotis > Agrotis segetum. The sequence continues at coordinate 14,692,485 of JAQSVV010000088.1, read as the reverse complement.
AACACCGACTTAAAGTCTTAAATATTTTATGAGCAGGAAGACCACTCGCTGTAAGCGTATTGAGAAACTCAACTGGGTAATTAGTGGTGTCGTCCTGATCGACAACACTGTCGAAAGAAGTGTAAACCACATCATTCCCTACAATATTCTCCAATTTTTTTTGATTAATTTTTGCAGCTTGATCATTTTTTAGCGTCAATATGGCACGTTTCTATAAAACCATGAATTATCTTGGTTTAGTATACTCTGAATGTTCCCAAATACCGATTGTATCAATTCTTCTTCAGAAGCAACAATTATCCTAAGTATTTCAGGAACATTCACCAGACCATTCTCTTCAGAAAAGAGACCTTCCCCAACTTTGAATAGTACTCCCGAAAATTCTTGGGCATGTGAATTACCGCCAAGTTGGGTTTTCATATTTCCGGATAATTTGAGCTTTTGTATTTGAGGCCATAGATGTGAATATTTTAAAGACGCATTAATCTCATCTGCCCTAGTTCCCCGGCTTATGACTGGAAGGGTTTGTCGAAAATCTCCCGAAAACAAAAGAATTACGTTACCCATTGGCCTGTCATCTCGACGAATGGCCTCTACTGCCTTTTTGTTTGACGTAGTACACTCATCCCAGACGATTAGACAGCAATTCTGAAACACTTTCGCTTTGTCACAGTTCCGTGTTACAGAGCAGGTTGGTGTTTCAGATCTGTCTAAATCGATTGGGATTTTAAACATTGTATGTGCCGTCTTTCCGCCTGGAAGTAATGTGGCAGCAATACCTGATAATGCAACGGCAAGAGCGATCTTATTTCGCCGTCTATTTTCATCAAGAATTGCTCTCGGTAGGTAAGTTTAACCGGTGCCTCCTAGAGCATCCAAATAAAACAGCTTCCCATCGATGTTAAAAACAGTTTGGATCACTGTATTTAATATTTCCCTCTGTTCTGTTGTGATATTTGACCTGCTGTCATTAACTACGGTGGCTAAATCTGTAGTACGGTTGCCTGTTTCAGCAACATACTCCCGGTTAGTGTTTAGCTGATTGGGTTCTGCTTTGGGAACAGGTAGGCCGTAAGTGCTAAGACAGTTGCCTCCAATTGAATGAACAGTATCTTGTATAGAAGAAAGGGAAATATTCAACACACTGTCATCTGTTGGACTAATAATGTCTTCTCGATTATAGCTCAGAATGCGTAAAAAGTCTTCAGAAAAAAATGTCTTGTACTTTTCCCACAATCTCGAAGGGTCCGAGAGAGCACAAAATACTAACATTTTTTTTTTTTATTCCACAACTATCACACAGCGCCATCTAGTCCCAAGCTAAGCAGAGCTTGTGTTATGAGTACTAGACAACTGATAAACATACTTATATATTTGTAAATACATACATATTATAGATAAATTACACCCAGACACAGAACAAATGATCGTGCTCATCACACAAACATTTGTCCTGGGTGGGAATCGAACCCACGACCTCCGGCATAGCAGTCAGGGTCACTAACCACTACACCAACAGGCCAGTCACATTATGGCAAACTTTCGTAAACTACTGGGACTGTCGCTGACACAGGCTTCCTCAAGGGTGTCGTTCCAGTGCTGATCCCCTTCCAGAAGGTGGTGTGCCCTGCAGGCAGCCTGAAACGTAGCATGCTCTACCTACACCATCAACATTTTTCAAAAACGTGAAAGAAGGGCCCACGAACTGTATGGAGCAACAGACGCAAGTAATAACATTCACCGTTGTTGGGATGGACGGTGTAAACTCGACCCAAAGCAGCACCTTTAAATATTCCTGGAAATCCCTCAACCGGAACGCGAATTTCCAGGGTCAAAATATATCCGTTGGCCGTTTTTTAAGTGTACATCTAGATGCATGACCGTCAGATGGGGTTCATGGATTACAAATCCCAATATGCGCCATATGGCTTCGGAGGTACTTATATGTATTATATTCTTTACAAAATGGCTTATACATAATGGAATATACCAGATTTTGTAAAGAACTCTTACAAGAAGTTTTATTTTTGTTACACGAAAAATCGAATTTACAACGTTGCCATACCATACAAAGACCAGAACAGAATAAACCAAGAATAAGAAAATGAAAAAAAAAACGACCTTTCTTTTAAACCTGGCTAACTTTTTTCTAAGTCCAACGCGACATTTCGCGAAAGAGATATTATGCAAAAGAGGCATTGTGCAGAAAGCAACCTTTTGAGAAGAAGTCATTCCGCGAAAGCAATATTATGCGAACGCGACAGTTTGCGAAAGAGACATTTTACTATCGGGAGACATTTTGCGAAAGCGATATTTTGCACCTGAGCCATTACAATCTGCTGTCAGTTTAAACCGCCCTGCTCAGGTGAACGACGTCGTGACAGAGGATATCCGTACTCGCCTGTCACTGTCTGGTCTATCAGTGAACGGTGATATTTTTTCGTGCTGCGTCTGTCTTTCATGCAAGGAGAGCTTCTGTTTATGGTACCACACGGGCCATGCACCATGTGTGTTTTTATTATATCGTAGAGTATCGGATCCTCGTTCGAATTCGGCAATTCAGCACTTATCAACGTGTCGATATCGTTGGGGCGTATTTTATCGTGCAACTACAGCAGGATATGAGCGTGAGGAAGGCCACGCTTTTGCCATTCGACGCTGTACATAAAGCACAAAGCTGACCCAAAAACGCTTACTTTTTTTTAGCAGGTCGATCAGCAATTTTAATTTGAGGTGGAAGACTCTAGCGATAGCGCCATGTCGATGATAAGAGGCTTGACCAGACAACAGCTCGTGACTAATTTCATTCCACTTTGAATTAGTTGTAAATGTTCCGAATAAATCGGGCCGGCCATACTTTCGGACATAGCAGAAGGCGTCTTGCGTACGCTCGTGCATATAACGTGGCCCGCCAGTGAAGCTGGATGGAAGAATCACTAAGCGACCAAAGTATTCCGTGTGCGCGTCTTGTTGCATAGCATCCCGTAAGTGTACATAATTTTCAGCGCATAGTCGCCTCTGATCTGAGCGCATACACCATAGATATATTAAAGAAGGAGATATGGCGTGGAGTTCAAAATGTATAGAAAACCGGTGAAGCCACAACTGCCCCACCATAAAGATAATATTACGCATGTAGTATATCAAAACAATACTACGAACAAGTGCACACACGCGCCGTCGAAAACTCTGTCATTTAAATATAAACCTTATTCTTTAAACCACAGCGTACTTTTTCCGTGTAATTTACTCACACTAAAACAATTATCATTGTGTGTCGTCGGGACACGGGGGCGAACTCAACAGTGTTTGACTAAATCGAAGAGTTCACGATAAATATATCGATAAATTATAAAGGTTTGGAAATAAAATTAATAAAAAACGATATGAAACCGTTTTTATTATCTTTATTGTATAGATTATTCTTTGTTGTATCTTTTTAGCAATGGTAGTTGAAACAATGCAGTCTTTAAATATAATCTTTTTGCATAATTATGTTTTTTTAAAACGTTGAAACGTCAAAATAGCGGCTGGCAATGTTTTGCCGGCCTGTTATAGCGACCAGCAATACTTTGCCGGCCGCTCCTTGAAACAGGACGGCAAGGTTGACTTTGCTCAAACAAGGTTGTCAAAATAATAAACACATTACATTATTACATGCATTTTTGAGTAAATACGAGTATCTATTATTTTCTCTCCAATGCAGACTATTATTTCTGTATCGGTCGACATTGACATATTAATCCGATGTTTGGATTCAATTATAGTTTGCTACTATATTTTTGGCAGGCGCTGTGTCTGAATTAATTTAAGTATCTTATTTATTTTTGCACCGATTCTCAATAAACAAACACAAAAACTGCGCCCAGTTTGGCTGCATACATAAGTGAAAACTGCAATCAAATCCTTTCAGCCGTTTCGGCGTTTATCGCTAACAGACAGACAGACAATTTTTTAAATTGCTTTTTTGTGTTCTATTGCTCTTTTTTGTTCACCCCCTTTCAATTTTTGCTAAAAATTTGTACAGACACTCGGGTTCTATTATTTTATTAAACACATACCTATATGTTTAAATTATTATTGGTGGTACGAGTATTAGGTAGATATGCGATGCGAAAATCCAAGACATTATTGTATTCTAAATAGTTCATTTTCGTTTAGACGAAGACCCTCGAACCCTCGTAATACAGTCACTTATAACCTATACTGCAATGTTCATATTTTATGTCTAGTGTCTTCTCATAATTATTTGCTGATACGAAAATTCCTTCATGAAAGTCAAATCAATTATTGTTATTGTAGGTGGGCGTTGTTTGCCTTATAGTGGAATGCCGTAAGGCGTAAAAATAGTTAAGCCTCGGAAGGCCAGTCAATGTATCTTCATGTTAATTTTTTCAAATGTGTTGTTAAAAGCATAATAGAAAAACAATAAAAAATAACGTTTGCCCGATCTCATTTTTTTCTTTTATTAAAATATTGAATAAAAGAGACTATTTATACAGATACTCTCTTTTAAATTGGCCAAAAGGGAGAAATCAGGATCCATAACAGATACGAGAAAACTGTCTTGGGAACCTTAACTATTTTTTCAACAATTTTGGAGTTAATACTTGTTTGGTGAAGTGTGAGTTGTTCACAAAAATGAGTGAAACTGGCCCTTCGATTTTGATCCATGTAAGGATCATTTAATTGTATCGGAAGAAAAATATCAGAACGGCGGAATTTAGTCTTTACCAAAATATTTTACAGCAAAAAGTCGTATTAGTAGTGTTCAGTATTTCATTAGATTTGACCCAGTTCGGTTGCACAGACATTTTCCTTCCCATACAATGAAATGACCCTTACACGAAACTAAATCAAATAACATCAAAAAAAAAATCGTGCACTTGTTTTAATATTTCTCTATACTCATGTTGTTAAAACACATTTCAAAAATTTATATGAAATTTCATTGACTGGTCCTGGATTGCGAGGTATAAACCTTACGGCACTCCACTATAATAACTACGGTGATGGCGCGAGAGCTGTATTCAAGTTTTGGGAAAGTGTTTCAGGCACGCTGAAAACTTCTCCCAGACTTTCGCATGATTTTTATACGGGTGTTGCGGAATAATGGATTAGAAGCTATATTGAAACAGTATGAAACTGATGCCGTACAGAATGAAATTACCAAATTTACTCCATAATCCATTTTGAACATGGGACTGTAGTCTATACCACGGGCGTGCTCACACAAGCGACGTCAATGCTAAACTGCGCGGGAGAACGGGACCGTGTGGGAATAGCCCTATAAAAAAAATGTTATGAGACCACAAACTAAGAGGTACCATAAATACCTACCATACGCTGCAAGCAATTCATTAAAGTTCACTTTGACGACCGCATAAAATAAAGTTCGTTGTAGTAGATAACTGAAAAGTCAGTGACTATATAGCTCAGTATTTGCGTTGGTTCGTAATCGCTCATCCTAGCAGCCGAGAAGAGGGCACGTCCCAAGAGTTTTGTCAACACGCTAAGCCTCTCCGCCGGTCGTCACAATAGTCACTACCAACCTCAAACCCTCGAGTGCCTCTTGAACTAAATGTTTTTTTATACTTACCACAAGGTACTAAAATAGCCAAATACATATGAATACCTAAGTCGTATAATTTGACATCCCTGTAATTATTTATATGAAAATATTATGCGTTCCATTAGTATCGAATCTATCGTTGAGAAATAGATACCTAATCACACTAGGTTAGTATTTTCTTTTTTCTATTTAGGTTTCTAAACATAACATGATTCGATGCCCAAGTACTTATAATTTGATCTTTCCATCATAACTTTTTGCTCGGAAAAATGCCTCGTTAAGATTCAGACAAACCGGCTCGCATCGCGCCGTATCGGAACGGAGGCGTACGGATGCCGCGGCAGCCGAAGGCGTCCGTCGCGTCGGAGCCATATCACTACCGCGGCATGCGTTCCGCTGACCTGACAGCAGTACGCGTGCCGCGTCAGCCGACAGCGTCCGCTTGAATCGGTACGCATTCCACTAATCACATTGCGCCGCCTAGACGTAAAGTGAAATTTGATTTATAACTAGCTTCTGCCAGCGACTTCGTACGCGGATCCTGTTGCTTATGCCAGCGACAACGGGGTCGTCAAAATCGAAGATCTGAAACGTCTGATGTCGAATTCTTAGAGCCTGCGAAGGGGAAACAACGGGACGCGTATGACGATTCCAGACGTTCCAGATCTTTCATTTTTGTAAGACAACAGAGAGTGCACTTCAGGCTGAACAACTCTTGCTAAGACTTCATTTCTGTATATGTAATAGTGTAGCTGGGCTCTTGGAGTTCCACATCAGGTGTTCCATATCTTCAACTTTATTTTCTCAACAGAAAATGCTCATCACGTGGAACAATTTTTGTTACGGCGCTATTTTTGTATCTTTTAAAATTTAGCTGATCTGTTGCAGTTCTGCATCAGGTGTTCAAGTTTCCAAGATAAATTATAGTTAATACATTGCCCAGACTTTATAGCTGTACAACAAAAAAAAAAAAAACAATCAAATCCGTCCAGTAGTTCCGAAGATTAGCGTGCATAGAGTAACTTCTCCCGTTTTCCAAACATTTTCCTTCACTGCTCTGCTTCTATTGATTGTAGCGTGATGAAAAGTATCCTATAACCAGCCCAGGAGTATGAAAAATAATTGTACCAAGTTTTGTCAAAATCCGTCGAGTAGTTTTTTTTCTATAACGGTTATATAGACAGACAGACAGACAATTATTTTACTGATTGCATTTTTGGCATCAGTATCGATCCCTAATCACCCCCTGATAGTTATTTTGGAAATATATTTCATGTACAGAATCGACCTCTCTATTTTGTTATAAGTATAGATAGATAATTATGGTGGAGTGGGACGTCGCTTTTTAGCCCTTGCATTAGAGAAAGAAGATGTTGTTGGCTTGTAGTTAGATGATCTAGTTGTACTTGTAGCTGATACAGAATATGATTCTGGTTAATTATTAATGGACGGTAAAAATGAGCGCGTATCGTATTCATCATACTGGTAATGTCTGTCAGAATTACTTTCGTTTATGAACTTAATTTCTAAATCATTCACCGCATTAAATACTTTCTAACTTCCAATTGAAGTCTTTGCGGCAGTTTCTTCACATTTGCAACCATTGCTTGGCAAAAAATATATCTCTTTTTCGTTTTCCTCTTTAGTTTTACACTCAAGATATTCCTTCAGAAATTCTGAGACAGCCTGCGTAGGTGATGCGTCTTGGTTATCCAGAGAAGCAGGTTTTGAAAGTCGAGTCAAAGTAGTTGGATTGGTATTGATAGTCGTCGATGATGGAGACAGCATATCAAAATGTCGTACACTATCAATGGCTTCAATCGGAGAATTTCTTGTGGTTTCACTGTTTTGTGTTGAATCTGAATCTTCTTCATTCATAGAAGTACCCAAATTCGAAATTTGATGCTTTTTAGTAGCAGCAGATCCACTTCGTTGTTCTCGGCTTCTTATAGCTTTCCGAAAGTTATCCCTGTTTCTTGTCCATTTTTGACAACACTGTACAGCCGTAAGAAAACAAAATTGAATTATAAACATTTCTAAAATAATACATGTTTAAAACATACAACATTTAACAGAATTAACATTAATTCAGTTTCGTAGTTCTGTTACATTTTATATAATTATCCCCTTCAATGTGACATAACCATGGGACGCTCTGTATTACATAAATATATTTATTAATTGTAATTTTATTAACTATTTCAGGTATCAAACGACAGGCATCAACTTCAAATCAATGTCTTTTGATTTTCGTGTGGGATATAGCACCGCAAGCATAGCATAATCCAGCAACCAAAAAAGCATAGTCCATGAAACATTTAAAGCAATTTGGGAAGTATTAGGACCAGCGGTTTTGCTACAGCTAACAGAAGAAAAGTGGATAGAAATTGCCTTCAAAAACATTTGGAATTTTCCAAATTGTATTGGCTCAATTGATGGAAAACACGTGAATATTAGAGCACCTTATAACAGTGAAGTACATTTTACAACTACAAAAAAAAAAAAAAAAAAACAGTACAGTTTTGCTTGCTGTTGTGGATGCGAAATATAGATTATAATAGTGGATTTAGGAGCTTACGGTCGTAATAGTGATAGCGGTATATTAACGAACCCCAAGTTCGGCCAATGTCTACAAAAAAAGAGTCTGCGTATACCGCAGAATAAAATAAAAACTTGCCGGGAACGACAAATAAACTTCCCTATATTTTTGTGATTTTTTTTTCATATTTACGAATATGCTTTTGTCTTGTCGCTGAACCTGCATGAACCCGTTGTCCCGGTTTTTTTGTCTAATCGCCAAAATTGCATTTTTGCCCTCACTAATCGCAGCTACATACCAATTTTAAACGTTGCGATAGGACATTTAATTTCTACCAAAACAAATATAACTAGCTATGTCGTCTGGCGTTGCTCCTAAAAACGGGTATTTTTCATCAATGAATAGTCCACATTGTTGTATTCTTAGATTATTTAACTTAGACAATTGGTCTATTGCATGTGTTTAACTTAGACAATTGGTCTATTCATTTTTTTTCCATGACTTTTGGATGCCACATGGGGTCGATATTTGCTCTATATAAAATGTTTTCACTAAGTTCACACAGCTATTTGTTTTAATTCTTTTTATCACCATACCAAAGTTGGATGCGGTTCGAAAATTTCTTCGGAGGCTAGAAGCCACTGGCACTCACTCTGTAATACTGTTCTCTGCTGAATCTGTTAACGTTCTTCCTTAGATTGTGGTCAATGTTTAAAAAAAGGTATTTTTGTTGTTTTTTTTTTTTTTGAGTTTCAGAATACATGCCAGGTTTATCGCCATTCTCACCGTAACAATCTATTTTATTACTAAATAATTTACGATTTCATTTTTCATTTCTATTTTTGGTTGACGAGTACAAGTATGTTCCTGTTTTTTGGAGTTTCTCTTCAAATCTTTTTATTTTGAATTGTGAGTTTTTATTATTTGTGCCTTATCGAGAGTAGTTAGTATTTTTCCGGAGTTAAAAGACATCACTGCTCCTGAGCATCTGGCTTGGTAAGACTGCCTACAGGGCGTAGTTGACTCTTTTGCCACCTATAAATTTAGCAACTACACCATTAAAACTTTCTACAATATTGCTATTAACCTTTTCGATTAAACTTCGAGAGAGTGATGCAAGGTTGCAGATCAAATATTTCATTAGTTATGTATGTATAATGATGATCTTTTAATTTTTCCATTGAGTTTGCCTTACAAAAGCGTTTATTACAAGACTTCAACAGCGTGATGAATAGCAATTGTAACGTCTTGGTTTTTTATTTACTCTGTTTTATTAAAATTTTAGGAACTGTGTTTTTGTAACGAAAAATACATATTTTCGAATTAGTAGTCATCGTCTTTCCCATTGTAAGTCAGTTTTTAGTGCTTGTAATTTCTTTCAAAAATTTCGTAGTATGTGGTTTTTGCAGCGAATCTTTTCCACTGTAATACTAGGGTATGGACGTGTGTCGAGAATTTTTGCATATGTGCTGCTATCTCCATCAGTTATGTATCTGCTATAAATATGCCATGCATTTGTATGGACTATCTGAATTCTTTAGCCATAATATAATTGTGGATTCCATATTTGATGAACACCCATTATAAGTATTTTTAAACACTCATGTTGTTGCACTATTTCATTCCGTTTTTTCGCCTTGGAACGAATACAGCAATATTTGGTTTTTCCGGCAATAAAAAGGAAAACGTCTACCTACAATTATTATTGTGGCGCCACGCCAGATGGTGCATTATAATTTAATTTTAATTACGACCACTTTTTTATTTAATTAATTATTGCGCAACGTACACATCGTTACAAGCATAGCTTAAAACGAATAGATACATTACTCTAACTACATTACTATAGCTTAAAACTATAATAATTATACATCTAAACAACATTTTCCTTAATTACTTTATAATTATACTATGGTTAATATTACACCTAGCGTTGTAACAAAGAAAAAACAAGAACAATCAAAATCAATAATAGAATCAAAATGAAAAAAATAAAATCAAATGTAATAAAATCGTGAATAATATTTAAAAAATTAAATTATCTTAAAAATAATTGAAAAACTAGTTAAAAACAAATCTAATCAAATTGTACATATAAGAACCATTTACAATTAATTCGATTATTGGGGTGTCAACTTGTGTCACCTGCAGGCGTAGCATGGTGCCGTAGAAAGGGGTTTTGTCGACGCAAGAGTAGACAAAATGACAGAACGTAGAAATAATTTTAGCGTTTTAAGCATGTTTATGTAAAAAATATGGAAAATAAACAATAGTATAAAAATGGTGTCATATTTGTGCAAAAAAACAGTCGATTTGTGTAGAAATAACGATGAAATAACTTTGTCTTTTCTTGGTAGAATAGAGATAGAATCGCCATGCTACGCGTGCTGTCCTTCTCTGACAGCTGTTTCCTTCTCCCATTCCCCAACTTTCTTCATTTCTTGCCATGCTTTAAGTTCCTATTCATCGTAAACTTGATTTACTGTAGTTCTGTATTTGAAATTCGATATGGATGGTAAATCGAGAACTGCCGAAAACTGTCTCAACTTGGCGTTACCACATCCAGCTGCCATGATCCCAGACTACTACACTCGGTTCCAAAAATAACGGGTCAGTCACATAAACCCGAATATCTCCCGAACTACGTATGCCATCCTAATGAAACGAAGACTGTTTAATTGAGAATTTAATTATACAGATAAAAAATAAAATAAAACTTAGTTGCACCCACAATATCAATCTCTAAATTAAAAAAAAACTAAAGTAGTCATATTTTTCTTAAGATTACATTTTTTTTTATGATTGTTTTTTTGCTTTTTTTCATCACTTTCTTCATTTAATACTTTGCATTGCCTCCACGAGCTCTTCTGACAGCTTCCAGGCGATTAGGCATGCTGTAGGGAAGACAGACAACTGGTGGCTACAATGCTCCGAAATCGTTTTCAAACTGCTGTTGGCCCAAAAACTCACTTTATTCGCTTTGGAGGTGGCAATTTAAGCGCTGAAACAGTAAGAAGACGTCTTGTTGAAGCAAATTTGAAACCATTGAGGCCCGCAAATGGCCCCAAACTGGAACGGGTCATCGAATTGCAAGACAAAGATACGTGCGCGAGCACCTAAGCTGGACACTAGACGATTGGTCTAGGGTAATGTTCACGGACGAGTCTAAATTCATGCTTTATAAGCATGATGGTAAGCAGTTAGTGTACAGAAGACCAGGGGAGCGCTTCCATCAAGCGTGTGTGGAGTAAAAAGTGGCGTACGGTGGGGGCTCCGTACAAGTTTAGGCTGGGATTTCTGCTGAGGCCCGCACCGAGCTGGTACTCATTCAAAATGGAACTCTAAATGCAGAGAGGTACGTGGAAGATATCCTCAATGAACATGTAGGTCCTTTTATGGCCAGGATGGACCGGCATGGCATATTAATGCATGATAATGCGCGTCCCCATACCGCCAGAATTGTGCATGACTACCTTGAAGAGGTCGGTATCGAACTCATGCAGTGGCCAGCGCGAAGCCCGGACTTAAACCCCATCGAGCACGCCTGGGACGAGCTTCAGAGATGCGTGAAAGGTCGAAACCCCCCACCAATCACGCTTCCCGAGCTCAAACAAGCACTGGTGGAGGAATGGGTAGGTATTCCTCAGCACCGGCTCCGAAATTTGGTGTACAGCATGCCTAATCGCCTGGAAGCTGTCAGAAGAGCTCGTGGAGGCAATACAAAGTATTAAAATATGGAGAAAGTCATGAAAAACACCAAAAAAACAATCATAAAAAAATGTAATCTTAAGAAAAATATGACTACTTTAGTTTTTTTTTAATTTAGAGATTGATATTGTGGGTGCAACTAAGTTTTATTTTATTTTTTATCTGTATAATTAAATTCTCAATTGAACAGTCTTCGTTTCATTAGGATGGCATACGTAGTTCGGGAGATATTCGAGTTTATGTGACTGACCCGTTATTTTTGGAACCGAGTGTAGATACCGCCATTTTATTCAATTTTGATTTAAATTATTTTTGATAGACCGGAGATTTTTTTGGATTCTAATGGCACCAATGCTGAATGGAAATACATAATGACTTATGGTTTGACATTTTAACCAATAATCGTACAACATTTTTTTTTTCAAAAACTTTATTTTCAAAAAGAGAGAAAAGTATTTAACATAACATTTAATGTCATGGATTTTCGCAAAGTAACGCTCAGATTCTATAATTTATCAAATATAGATTATTTAGTTGTCGTAAAGGTCTGAAAATGATAGCCGTACCTAGGGATAAAAAGTGATTTTAATTTGTAATGTAGATATTGTTAGTAAATAATAATACAGTGTGTCCGGGCACGAGTTAGCGATATTTGAATAGGATATTCTAGGCTCATTTTCATCGACAAAAATGCTTTAAAAAAAATTCTTACTCCAATACATCGCGAATGCAGCCATTTTAATTTTTTGATCTGTCGAACTGGGGTGTGTACAATAAAATGCAAATATCTTTGAATCCAAGACACCTACATTCATGCAAATGACTTTATTGCAAAGTTAAATGTTGAGGCATATCAAAAACTTACGAAAGTTGTCTAAATAATATGTAAAAATAACCAAAAAACATGGGCAAACACGAAATTGTACAAAAAAATGACTGAATAATTTCACATTTTTAACTCTAGCTTGATGAGTGCCAACCCTCATACTGGTCAGCGAGTGTCAGCTCGTACGAGTACTAACGACCAAGGCATGAATAATATGAAACCGATCAAGCTTACAAAACGGGAAATATATGATACACACATCAAAAGTGTCTAGGGATCAACATATATTTTTGCAATAACTTTTCTCCTGATTGAAAATGTTCTTTAAGGATTCATCAAATAAAGTGTTATCGTTTGTCACAGTAACGATAAACCAAGTCACCTTTGCATTCATAAAGAAATTTGCCATTTTCCTAATAAAGGGATTTTTGACATTTGAACCACTAACATTAAGTTCGAAAAAAAGACTGAAATAACAGTTTTCTTTAAAATTTTATTGGGTAACTTAAACAATTAATAATCCGTGTTTCTACCGCGAACACTAACAACACAAGAACATCGGTTTGGCATACTCAAAATGAGTTCATCCAAATCACGCTGTGGAATGGCCGCCCATGTTCGTTGCAACAACAAAAAAAGGTCTTCTTGCGACTGGATACCCTCCATATTCGGCAGAGCTCTTCTCTGTAGCATATCCCATGCATGCTCAATCGGGTTCAAGTCTGGCGACTGAGCAGGCCAGGGCAGGACATTGATGTTAGCTGCGGCGAGAGTCTGTCTTACAACTCTTGCGGTGTGCGGTCGTGCATTATCATGCATTAACTGAAATAAGGGACCGATTTGCACTTGTAGAGGAACGATGACGTCTGATACAATCGTCTCAGCATAAATTTGAGCGTTGAGGTTGCCTCTGATCCAAATCAACTCAGTTCTTCCGCCGATCCAAATACCCGCCCATACCATGATGGTTCCACCACTATAAGGATGGACTTCCTGGCAGGATTTTAATCGCTGTTGGCGTCCAGGGGTTCTCCAGTGTCGTATACGTCTTGTATCCGGTCTCATACCAAAACGAGACTCATCAGAAAAGCACACGAAACGCCATTGTTCTTCTGCCCAATTTCTGTGTTCAAGAGCCCATTGATATCGAATCCTACGATTGTGCATTGCTATAGGTGGTACCCGTAGCGGTCTTCGGGAATGAAGGTTCACTTCATGCAAGCGGTTTCTGACTGTTTGGTCGCTAATTAAGTTCCCTGAAGAGTGATGAAGCCTCACGGATAACATCATGGCGGTTATTGTTGGAGCTCTTCGAGTTAAGATTTGAATGTATCGGTCTTGTCTCCGTGTGGTGCAGCGATACCGTCCTCCATGGCGCTCAGCCATGGTACCAGTGCTTCGGTAACGTGTCCAAAGTCGACTGATAACACTCTGACTTGTATTCAGAGCTAAAGCCACAGTGTCACAGTACGTTGCCGGGAACCAGCTTCTAGCATTCCCACGGCTCTGAGCATTTCTTCCCTGCTTAAATGACGTCGCCGCTCCATAATAACGTTGGTTTTAATCAGTAGTAGGGAAACAGTAGCACTAATAATGTCTTCAATGCGTTGTATATTTTTATAGGGAAAATATTGACAGCTGATTTTCATCTTTTACTCGAATTTGATTTACAGTTTCTGATTCAAATTATGAAATGCACCAAAAAGGATCCATATAAATTTATAAAATCATAAATTTATTACAAAGCCACATCTCAATCTCAAGAAATCCGCATAAAAATGCTTGATCCCTAGACACTTTTGATGTGTGTATTTTAACTGAACAGACACGCTTTATTGGATCTAAAAAAGTCCTTTGGACCTTAACAATGAAGATAGAACCAGAATAATCCTGAAGACGTTTTTTCCGAGTATTTCACTCAGTAATAACGACTTTAGGACTATTCTGGCCGATCTTTCATCATCTTAAAAGATGATGAACCTGCTGGAACCAGAAAGTTCATCATCTCAATAGATGTTGCACAGACAGAACAGAACCATCAACTTCTCAAACTTCGGAAGTTCATAATGTATTTACAATCTGTCCTCCAGAAAGAATAAAGGGGAGGCCTATGTTCAACAGTGGACCTTACGGCTGATATGATGATGATGATATATCCAAATAAATCAACAATTTATAACAACACGAACTTTCAAAATGAGAATGAAGACTAATAAATTTCAAACTGCAAGGTACTAAATACCTCCCACGTGAACATGCCAAATATAGTTGCCCATGGGTAAAGCAACCTTTACTTAAATCAATGCCAGCTTTGCTTAACGTTTGTCCTTGGGACTTGTTGATAGTCATAGCAACACTGACATTGATCGGGAATTGTAATCTTTTGAATTCAAATGGAAAATTTGATGGTGATGAATATTATAGGAATCCGTGGTATAAATACTATTTCACCTTTTCCGCATCCGGATATTATACGACCTTCTATAACGTTTCTTTTCAACGACACTACTCGCAACCTAGTACCATTGCAAAGTTTCGGCGGATTTAAATTACCCAACAACATTATGGGTACGCCAACCTTAAGTTCTTGTTTGTGGGGGGGGGTAGACCAGGCACAATTATACTGTTTAAAAATTCTGTTGGGTAATTAACAACTTCATCCGGATTGCAAACTGTATTGATGGAAAGATATGTTTGTGATTCACCAAATAGCTTATCTAAAATGCGCTGATTAAGCGCAGTAACCTGGTCGTTCGTAGAAGCTAAAATTGATCTGTCACACAACCACGAATCTTCTTTGATATTGAGATTGTGAATATCATCATAAATATTATGTATTAAAGTTTCAGTGTCCGCCACAACCTGGCAAAGACTGGTAGGTAGTTCTATATCATGAGTACTATTCACTTCCGGACACTTTCCCCTCCAACATCGAGAAGAATTTTACTAAATTCTGAAACAGCTGACTGTGCTCTCATGTTTTGTTTTAAATTAAGTTTCTTACAATGTATCCAAAGTACTGAACGTTTTAAACAGGCTTTAATTTCATCGGCTCGCGTACCCTTATTAACAACGGTTTTGTCTAAAATCTCCAGCAAATAAGAATACGACTCCTCCAAATAATAAATTATTACTTCTTTTATCCTGCATCGTCCTATTCACGGCTTCTATAGAAATTTTGTTTGCCATAGTGCATTCGTCCCATACTACAAATACACAATCTTGTAGTACAGTACGCCCAAATTAATAATGCTCATAGAAATCTTCGTCACTGTTCGGTAGTTCATAATGTATTTACAATCTGTCCTCCAGAAAGAATAAAGGGGAGGCTCACAGTCCGCGCCCCTTGGGAAGATTATATAAGATTGGTATAATTTGAATGGGCCGCGACTGTGAGTGTGAATTCTAATCTACTGTTTATTTCTTTTTTTTTTCTTTCTTTTTATTTGGCTTGGATTGGCTTGTTTCTTTCTTTTTAGTTTTTTTTACGCAGTCGAGTTTTTTGTTATTTTAATATTTATTTTTCAAATATACTTTTTATGTTCTTTTCATGTCTAGGCTTGTCTGAGCAGTTATCAGGTTTTTTGTCACGGCATTGTGTTATCTAATATTGTAATTTTATAAAAATGCCAATTTCGTGTTTCCATCATTCCCTTAATACAGTCCACACGCCCATCAACATTTTGCAATCCACTAGGCGCTAAATCACCTGGCGGATGCACAAACGATTTTGCAAGCATTCAGCCCTCCGAGATTATTTTTTGGACAGATTCAACCACAGTTCTTAAGTGGATTCGGAGCGATGTTCGAACATTCAAAGCGTTTGTGGCACACAGGTTAGGAGAAATACTGGATACCTCTAACCCTTCCTATTGGACGTGTATCCTTACCTTTCTTAACGTCGCTGATGACGCAACAAAACCAAAAAAAAAAGAATTTGACCGCTTGTCATCGGTGGTTTAACGAGCCGCCGTTTCTTCTTGGACCACTATCTACGTGGCCTACCAAGTACGACCATGACATGGAAGAGATTTCACTAGATGCTGAGTGAAAACCAGACCTAGTAGTTCTGATCCTCGAAACCCCGCCATCGGACTTAATCCGTGACCCGTCGCGTTTTAGTTCTTGGCTGCGTCTTCTTCGCTCCGCCACCCGCGTCCTCTAGGGCGCACGAATATTCCGACTTAAGCTACCTCGGCCTATAACTCCAAATTCTAAATTGTAAACAAACAGTAACACATCTCCCTATCAACTGCACGTCGCGGACATCGTAGAAGCCGAGAAGATGGTACTCCGAAAAGCTCAGGCAGAGAGTTTTCCCGAACAGCTTTACAATCTTTGAAGCCAGTGCCCAGAAACAGCAAAATAGTGAAACTCGCATCGACACTCGATTTAGATGGCTTGTACTAGACACACGGATAAGTTTTCCACCAGGAGTTAGCGAGCCCGCTAAGTCCCCGATTATCCTCAACGGCCGCAACCATGCTGTACGACTACTCATCTTCTATGAACACAACAGAGCGTCGCATCACTTCAACGAACTAGTGCTGAACGAACTCCGACAGAAATATTGGATACTTAGAGCACGAGATAGCATTCGTAGTGTAGGACACGCTTGTTTACAATGCCGAAGGTGGAATACCCAACTAACTCAACCCTAGATTTGCAACCTACCCCTTGAATACTCGACCATCACAAAAGACCTCGCACACAAATCATGTCGGCCTCGACTATTTTGGCCCTATTATGATAAAAATATACCGTCGCTAAGAGGAAAGGTACGTCGCATTATACGCGTGCTTGGTGACGAGAGCGCTTCGCTTAGAATTAGTCACTTCATTATCATAAGACGCCGCCATAATGAGCATGAGACGCTTCATTACTCGCCGAGGATCACCTACAACTATTTTCTCGGACAATGGCACAAACTTCGTTGGGACCTCCCGCCAGCTACGCACCCTATATGACGACTTGGTACAGAAATACGCCACTAATCACAAAATCGAATGGCGCTTCGATTCTGGCGAAAACTTCAAAAAAGAGCGCGCAAGAAAAAAAAAACCTTTTTAATTAAATATTGCCTAGTTTTTTGCTCAAAAGTTAATAAAAATAACAGTTTTAGGTGTGCAAACCCGTACAAATGGTAGGAAACGAGGGAGGCGGGGATAACCCACCCACCGCAATTAAACGTCCTCGGCCTGAGGACAAAGGAGGAACAGACATGGACATGGATGGCGGCGGTGGTGCACAGATCTACTCGCTGTATATTAAACCGGACTATAAGAGCCTTTACCCGGAAAATGGCAATTACCTGGATTTCAAGGTATTATTGAAGCTTCCCATAACAAGGATAGGATAGGCAATAAGAGCCCTATCTACCTGAACCAGATATTTTCTACCGAGATAAAAGGTTGACGGCTATACCAAAATAAAATGCAAATAAAATAGCAGTAATATTTAAACAGTATAATACGGCCAATAACCTTATTAACAATAGCACATTCCTCAACAAACATGGCTTAAAAGCGTTTATTCCGGCTGCGCAACTAGAAAAAACCTGATTTGTACCAGCAAACATTTCTAACAAAGAACTTTACTCTAAACTATCATCAATTTATGAAATAATAGCTGTAAGAAGATTTACACTAGTCAGCAAATAAACTGAGCCACCCGCTACCTAGATTTTCTCAAAAAGTATAAAACTTACAACTATCAAAGTTATACCTAAAAAAAGTGCCTTTCACGGTGATTAAAATGACTACAAATTAATTCGAAAGTACCGTCAACTCACATTGTAATCAAGCAACAAACACAATGCTAACGATTTGCTCTGTTTTCATCAGAGTTTGAAATTAGCGTTCTTTTTCTCTACAATGATACAGTCGGATATTTCTTATCGTTTCTTTAGTTTTTGTCCATCGCTTGCTCAGACGCGTGTGTTTTTGCTACTTTTTTCGATTAATAATGGATACAACACCTTAGGAAGCAGCTCAAGCTGTAGCATTAATCCAAGCAGGCATTGTGCAACGTGAAGTCGCTCGAAGGCTTCGAATCATCAGATCTTCGGTGCAACGAGTTTACAGACGATACCTAGAGACTGAAGCATTCGATCGCCGTCCAGGTACGGGCAGACCTAGGGCATCAGCAGGAGATGATCGTTATATCCACCTTACTGTTCTGCGAAATCGCCACCTCAACGCAGTTTAAGTCCAACAAAGTCTGCGTGACGAACGCCAAGTGGTCATAAGTTCAGATAAAGTCAGAAGGAGTCTTGCTGAATGGAACCTGACACCAAAAAGAGCTGCAACAGGCCCAGCTTTAACGGTAGCACACCGTCGAGCACGACTTGAATTTGCTCGAGAGCATAGGGATTGGACATTAGAGCAGTGGAGTAATTTACTCTTCACTGATGAGACCAGGGTGAGTCTACATGGAAGTGATCGACGTCAGAGAGTATATCGTCGCCCTGGAGAACGTTATTCTCAGTGTTGCATCGAGGAAACTGTTGCTTAAGGAGGAGGATCTGTAATGGTCTGGGGCGGCATCTCGTTAACAGCACATACAGCGTTAGTTTCATCGAACCGACGGGTGGTACACGTGGACTGACTTCTCATCGCTACATTACTGAAATCCTCGCAGACCATGTGGTACCTTACGCAGGATATATCGGACAGGATATGCAATTGATGTATGATAATGCACGGCTCTTAAAAACGACTCTTCTTTGTAAAATCCTTAATAAACACTGAAATATTGATTAAACCCAATAAATTTCCATGAAATTTCAATAATCACCATGAAACGCACTTTATGTAAGTACAACTTTGATACTTGTAGGTTTTTTAGTTTTTGAGAAAATTGAATTAGAGTGCCTAGGTAGCGGGTGGCTCGGTTTATTTGCAGTCGAGTGTATAAAGAAGGTAGGACAAGAACGAGTACCACTACAAATAATTAGCATAACTTTTCTATCGAATGTACTCCCAGACAATACACAATATGATTTGTTTTCGTACCGAGTTTTTGAACATATTCCTCCATTACAACAATGTTTCCGTTGATTTAAATTTAACCACTCTGCTAGGATATGTAATGGCAAACAAAGATGTTCCATTTGTGGAGGCGAGTAAGGGAACAGTGTATAAGACGGGGACGCGGGGTATGATGGGAAAACACACATTTAAGGAAAACTTAACACTATACTAACGTAGCGCAAGCGCCTAAACTACGACATTTGTTAATGGCCTAAAACTTCTTTCACTTTCTTAATTCTTTAAAAATAGTGTTTTGTACGTTGTTTTTATCTTTTTTCAGGTTGCATTAATATTCGGTATAAATGGTGCATGTAGACGTCAAGAGTTGGCAAACATCACAACTAATGATATTGTTACGTCGATCGAATTGCGAGACCTATCTATGAGGTTCTCGAAAGTTCCACAAGGTTCTCGACAATTCTACTCAAGTTCGGTCAGGAAATTTCTAGAAAGTTCTACCCTGTTCTAGATGTTTCGAGATGGTTCTAGAATGTTCCAGAAGGTATGGGTTTACATCGAAGTCAAAGGATGTTTCCAGAACATTCGACCACCTTCTAGAAACATCTAGTGGGTCCGGCCGAGGTATAAAAAGGGGCGCCGATCGGCGACCGAGTCAGTCTGGTTTTGACTACGATCGAGGCAACTCGAAGCGAACTACAAGCGATATCTAAGTGAGTTCTACGTGTGATTAAGAGTGTGTATAAGTGTTAAAGTGTTGAGTAGTGTTTTGTGATTGTTTTAATTTGTGATTTGTCTGTGAATAAAGTTGTATTTGGTTTTAATTGGTGTAATTAATTTATCCCAATACCCAGCTCGTAACATTTGGTGTCAGAAGTGGGATGGCCCATACCGAGTCGTGACCAGGATTAACGACGTCACCTACCGGATACAAAAGGGTCTACGTGGCGCGCCCAAGATTGTCCATGTTGACCGTTTGGCGCGATACAACGGGACTAACGATGCTCGGGACGAGCATGTCTAAGGAGGGGGCAGTGTTACGTCGATCGAATTGCGAGACCTATCTATGAGGTTCTCGAAAGTTCCACAAGGTTCTCGACAATTCTACTCTAGTTCGGTCAGGAAAAGACAATGCCAGTCGCTCCTTAGAGCTATGACCCACCAAATAAAATTTGGCTTCCAACTATACCAAATGTAACATTCTATTTGTGCTTTATCAGTTATGAGTAAAATCATGTTTTATAAGTCTATAATCCTGCCGTTTCTGTTTAATTGGATAAAATATCACATTTAGGTTAGATACCTATGTCGAGCATACGTTAACGTCACGTCCCTATTTTCACAATGCAGGTCTAGCCACAAAGCACACACAATACAATACTAACAATCTTGACGGATTACAGATGTTGGTGGAAGCTGTAAGATAATTCAAACACATTTATAATTTGTAATAAACAAACACAATAGCCACCCAAAAATCAAATGACTTTGTCCATACTGCCAGTTGTGACATTTTGACACAAGGATAAAATACACAAACAATATACAAAATGGACTGCGCACTCATGCCTCAGAAATGAGGAGATTCGTAGACGAACCAAAGTAACCGACATAGCCCAACGAATTAGCAAGTTGAAATGGCAGTGGGCAGGCCATAATATAGCTCGCAGAACTGATGGCCGATGGGGCCGTTAGGTTCTCGAATGGAGACCACGCACCGGCAAGCGCAGCGTAGGACGTCCACCCACTAGGTGGGCAGACGATCTTATGAAGGCCACAGGATCACGCTGGATGCAGGCCGCTTACAACCGGTCCTACTAGAAGTCCAAAGGAGGCCTATGTTCAGCAGTGGACGTCTTACCGCTGATAAGATGATGATGATGATGATGAATAGGGTAGGTAACCAAAATACATGTTATTACGTTTTTAAATATTTCTTAAAAAAACATTTATAAACGTAAAAACAGTAGTCCGCCGGTGTGGGAGCGGGGTCCAAACTACCGGTGGTTAGGGCTACAGAAACAGGTACCTCCTCACAATGCGGGCCGTATTTAGGACCACTGCCTTCAAAATCAGGCCCTTGATCCAACTACCTAGAGAGAGCCTTGAAAGGTATTCGTCGAGGCCCTTTGCCATCAGGCCATTGGCTGTAACGATAAATCGGCACAATGATAGCCGAGCTCACATTCCCACTCCGATAACCGCGCGTGCTAAGTTGAGATATTTCATTTATTTATATTTCTCAGCTTTCAGTTCAGAAGGTTCTCGTCATGCGAGATGGTATCATCGATTATTATTTATCATTACGCGGCGCATCGATCTGTCTATCACAACAATATCAGGGACATTGGCGACAACAAAAATAAAAAAAGAATATTGAAAAATAAACCTGAAAGCAATTTTAAAGCCGAAAAAGTAAATAAGGTTAACAAGTAAGAGTTGCCCGGTTGTCACCACTGCGAGGATCGCCCGGAGGACAGGGTGGAGCATACGGTGCAGGACTGCCCAGCTTGGGCGGAGCACCGCCGTGTCCTCACTGCGGCGATAGGCGGAGACCTCTCGCGCCCGGCATTGGTTGCGGCCATGCTGCGGGGCGAGACGGAGTGGGAGGCGGTCGCCTCCTTCTGCGAAGCAGTCATGCTCGCGAAGGAGGAGGCGGGCCGCTTGAGGGAGAGGATACCGTCCTCCCTCCGCCCGAGACGCAGTGGTAGACGCCCACGGCGACGGATGTCGCGGGACGATCTCCGGCCACCATAGGGGCGGGCATGCGGGCGGCGAGTAAAGGGCAACTCGCTGCCCGACCATGGACCATGCCCGGGTCGACGGCGCGTTGTGTCCCACGCGCGCCTCAAGGAGCGTCAGCATAGTGACGGGGCCCCCCTATAGAGGGCCACAGTCCTGCCGGGGTTGCGGGACATACGTATACCGCGACTCCGGCACACAAAGGGCTACCGAAGGACACCGTGGATCTTAGTCAGTACAAGTCTGACAGTCCCTCCCGCCCTGCCCGGGGTTGGAGGACTCAATCGATGATTTTGCCACGTAAAAAAAAAAAACAGTTAAGAGTTATATTTTACTATTTCTATCTATACTACTTTCTGGGAATAGGAGGGAAGGGACAAGCGCCATCCAAGTTGCTCTTCTCTTTCGTCATGCTAATTAAAGCAAATCAAAAAAAACCTAAACGGTGGCGATTACGGTTCATTTTTGGGTACTACGTAAATTGAAGTGCTCAGTCCAGATTTTATGATAGGGCTATGTTTTGATTAGGTATTTCCGCGTCAATGACGTTTCGTTGTACCTAATCATTCATGCTCAAATGTGAAATATTTTTAGGAGTGTATATTCATAATGTGATTTAAATAAAAAAAACATTATTTTCGTTAAACACACACTTATTGAAAATAATGTTTTATTAAAACTGAATATTGCATATTTAAATCCGAACAATAACACATTAAAAGGTGTCATTTCTCATTTTCTCTGCGTGTAGGTATGCTTAATGCGTAACGCACATGGCCGCGATGAAAACAGGAAATGGTTTTTGGGTTTTCGAAATCCTTTTATCACTAACTTTTTAAAAGCATCCTTTGCAGAATAACAATTATGTAATCAGGGGTCTTATTTTCATTTAATATTTTTCATTAGTTTATATTTCCTGTAATAAGGGCTGAAAGGTGGGGCAGGATCTGGCATTGTCATTTCTAGAAAGTTCTACCCTGTTCTAGATGTTTCGAGATGGTTCTAGAATGTTCCAGAAGGTATGGGTTTACATCGAAGTCAAAGGATGTTTCCAGAACATTCGACCACCTTCTAGAAACATCTAGTGGGTCCGGCCGAGGTATAAAAAGGGGCGCCGATCGGCGACCGAGTCAGTCTGGTTTTGACTACGATCGAGGCAACTCGAAGCGAACTACAAGCGATATCTAAGTGAGTTCTACGTGTGATTAAGAGTGTGTATAAGTGTTAAAGTGTTGAGTAGTATTTTGTGATTGTTTTAATTTGTGATTTGTCTGTGAATAAAGTTGTATTTGGTTTTAATTGGTGTAATTAATTTATCCCAATACCCAGCTCGTAACAATATCGAGAACCATGGGCGGGTTCTTGTCCAGGTCAAAATCACAAAAAATAAAATTCCAAGATCGTTCACAATACAGGTACCTTTTTACGACATAGTGAAGATATATGAAGCGCTTCGTTCAACAAATGCGATTTCTAACAGATTTTTTCAAAATTACCAAAATGGAAAATACACTAAACAACCCATTGGCATAAATAAATTTGGAGCAATGCCGAAACAAATTGCCACTTTTTTTTTTGGATGATCCACATGAATACACAGGACACAGTTTCAGAAGGTCCTCGGCTACATTGCTAGCCGATTCAGGTGCGGACTTATTGACACTAAAACGCCATAGATGACTCGATGAAAAATAAAGAATAAATTAGCTCCCGCATTAAAACTAATATTTTGGAACCAAGTTTTGACTCTCGTCCATCTACGAGCACACACACGCACATTCCTCCATCGTCGCCGCCACCGCAGCCGCCTCCGTCGCCGCCAAAAGTGAAACTGGCGTAGAACCTTGCGACTTACTGATCAATTTTGGGCACGATGGGAACGTGAGTATCTGCCGACGCTCCGACCGAGACGCCTCCCCACTAGCAATACAATAAATCTGAGTGATGGGGATGTGGTGCTGATCGCCAACCCTAGCCGGCCTCGTGGTTTATGGCCCCTAGGATCCTTCCTACGGGCCATAAACCACAAGGCAGGCTAGGGCTTCTCTATCCTTAGAGAAGGTGTACATAGAATCCGACGGAGCGGTCCGCGTAGCAGACGTCCGTACCAGAGGCGGTCTCCTGCGCCGACCGGCCCGAAAACTTGTTTTAATAGAACCCACACCCTAGAAAAAAGAATCGAGTTAGTAAGCCTCTGCAAACCAAATAAAAAAGCAGGGATTGAAATGGATTTTAGAATTATAATTTGTTGCTGTGATATGATGAAATATAATTATTTAAATAAAAACAAATTTCTGATCTTATGAATAAAAGATTGGAAGATTCATACCAGACAATCGATTTGGAAGTGTCTTGCTCCAAGAGGAAGAAATAACTTGTTTGTCACTGCAGAATACTCCACCATGACCAGATGTTCATAGTGGACTAGTCTGTAGTATGGTTATTCTGAACAAATAATAACAAAAAAAAAAGGAATGTTAAATGAAAATAACAGGATGATTCGCAGTATTTTACGGCAAAATTCTTGTAACTACATTTTGTCGGTGAAGACGAATGAGAGGCACATATTCCTGATATTAAACAAGGTTTAGTTAATCTTTTGCAAGATGTTACATAATATCAAGCCTTACTAAGGTATCTAAATTTTCAATGGAAAAAGTGCTCCGAACCCCCGACAGTTAACGAGGAAGCTTTGGTTATTGTTGAGCAGCAGTTTTAAAAACGTGACATTGTATTACAAAGCCGTGCTGACTTACGGTAAAAATGGTCACTCCATCGATATTACTATTACTATAAACACGAAACTCCTACTATTGAAAACTATATCTGCTGCGAACTTCATTCTTACAGTCTAATGAAGAGAGAAGTGGAACTTAATCATTCCCTCTACTGCCGTGCTCTCCTTAGTCAATAAATTGTTGATAGACACAACCAACTTTAACTTAGAGCTAATAGTCATATGCATACTTGTACATAAGATACGGATATTGCTAACCTTGGTCAGATGATCCCGCCGTCGACATTTGCTGGATCATCGAGGAAAATGCAAGAAAAGACCTAAGTAAGACACTAAGTCGTATTTTCGCCACTAAGAAGAGGGAAATATCAAAAACATTATTAACCAGACAAAAAATTCCATGGCCGCCATGATATAATTTCTAGGATATTTAATTAAAAAGTAAAGGCAGTCATGGATCTGCTCATTAAAAGCCTTTTATTTGTAAAAGTTCGCTGTTATTTCTACTTTGTGGAATTGTAGAAGTGTGTACTGCGTAAACAGGGCATTACGTCTCACAAAATTGGTAAATCATTTTTGCGGAGACACCAGATCCGGCTAAAAACCCAATTCTTTATGACATTGTTAAATTGGAACTGATTCATGATTGATGACTGATGATACAGCCCTCGCGGTAATTCAAATGTTAAATCACCCTGCATCAAAAGGAGAGCTCTCTTCTCAAAGAAAGTCAATATGGCGATGACGGTTTTCCGAAATATGGACGAAAAGCTCCGTGATGAAGACCCTTGATAATCAGTGGATACTGTCGTACAACCTAGTCCTATCAAGAGCATTTGGTACTCATACTATTAATATAGTATCCTCGTATTGCAATTCCTACTTCTGCAAAGTCAAGAAAAGAAGTCACCAGGCTAATCATTTGAACATGAAAAATAACGATGAAGTGAAACCACGAAAATGGTAAATGGTTTAAATCATTTATTCTCATGAAAGACAAAAAGTCACTTATAAGAGAATACAGAATAAAGGTAAAGTAAATGTTAGTAATGGTCGCCGAAACAGGCCAGAACATTGTTAGACATGTGGGCCCACTCGTTCAGCAGTTTCACTCACAATTACTGTGTTATTATGATTTTTGATATGAGTGATTTTCAATTACGTATTTTGACAGTTGTGATTTGAAACTGTTGAAAGAGCTTTCATTTTTTATGTGAGAAGGTAAATTATTGAATAGTTGTGCTCCTTCATAAGTAATATTTTTTTTGCCATAATTTGTGCGAGTTTTTGGTAACACTATTAAACTTGGTCGACGCATGCTACGTTTAGACACATCGGACATCTTGATAAATGATAAATTTGCATGAATTATTTTATCTAAAATTTTTCTTATCAAAATACAAGTATTATACTATATAAAGCTCGATTACCACTGACTCACTCACTGATTGACATAATTGTTCTCCCAGATGGTGAAGGGGGAGGTGGGTATATTTTGACAGATTCGTATACAAGTTACTCTGGTGAGTATGGGAAAAATCCCAAACCTCCCCTTTTCGCCCCCCTCTCCCCCTCCCCATCGTATCTCGGAAACTAAGAGACCCGTGTTTTGTTTTTTTACGGATTCGTATAGAGGAGGCTCGGAAACGCAAAAATCATTTTTTAGAGTCCCCCCTCCCCTTTTCCCCTTCTCCCCCCTTTAGGCGGATCTCGGAAGTTAACAGACTTGCAATATTTTTTTTTTCAGATTCATATCAAGGGGCCCAGAGTTGGTCAAAATCATTTTTCAAAACTCTCCCCTCTCCCCCTCTTCACCCCTCCCCCCATCGTATCTCGGAAACTAAGAGACCCGTGTTTTGTTTTGTTACGGATTCGTATAGAGGAGGCTCGAAATAGTAAAAACCATTTTCAAAGTTCCCCCTTGCCCCCTCCCCCCCCCCCTTTAGGCGGATCTCGGAAGTTAACAGACTTGCAACATTTTTTTTTTCAGATTCATATCAAGGAACGCAGAGTTAGTCAAAATCATTTTTCAAAACTGGCCCTCTCCCCCTCTTCACCCCTCCCCCCATAGCGGTAAAGCGAAGCGCAGCGTAGCGTAGGAATAAGGTCACGATAGCTTTCCGGTGGTAGGTAGGTCCTGAGTGGAGCGAACCTGCGAGACCGAGTGGAGCGAAGGGGGGAGGTGGCGAGCGAAGCGAGCCGGCGACCTCCGTAGCGTAACGAAGGTTGAGTGGGTGAAGCGTAACTCAGCGGTGACGTCAAGCAAACTTACAAGTAACTCTCATTAGTAGGGCAAAAGTACCAAGCCTCCCCTTTTTGCTCCCCCCCCCCGCCTCCCAATCGTATCTCAGAAACTATGAGACCCGTGTTTTGTTTTTTTATGGATTGTTATAGAGGAGGCTCGGAAAAGTAAAAACCATTTTTAAAGTTCCCCCCTCTTGACCCCGTTCTCCCCCCTTTAGGCGGATATCAGAAGAGAGTTGGAACATATTTTTTTTCAGATTCATATTATGGAACGCAGAGTTGGTCAATATCATTTTTCAAAACTGGCCCTCTCCCTCTCTTCACCCCTCCCCCATAGCGGTAAAGCGAAGCGCAGCGTAGCGTAGGGATAAGGTCACGATAGCTTTCCGGTGGCAGGTAGGCTGGGTGAAGCGTAACTCAGCGGTGACGACAAGCAAACTTACAAGTAACTCTCATTAGTAGGGCAAAAGTATCAATCCTCCCCTTTTTGCTCCCCCCCCCCTCCCAATCGTATCTCAGAAACTATGAGACCCGTGTTTTGTTTTTTTATGGATTGGTATAGAGGAGGCTCGGAAAAGTAAAAACCATTTTTCTAAGTCCCCCCCTCCTGACCCTCTTCCCTCCCCCCTTTAGGCGGATCTCAGAAGAGACTTGGAACATTTTTTTTTCAGATTCATATCAAAGGGCCCAGAGTGTGACTAAATCATTTTTCTAAACTCCCCCCTTCACCCCTCCACCCATCGTAACTCGGAAAAACTATATAGCAGTAAAGCGAAGCGTAGGGATGAGGACACGATAGCTTTCTGGTGGTAGGTAGGTACTGAGTGGAGCGAACCTGCGAGACCGAGTGGAGCGAAGGGGGGAGGTGGCGAGCGAAGCGAGCCGGCGACCTCCGTAGCGTAACGAAGGTTGAGTGGGTGAAGCGTAACTCAGGTGTGACGACAAGCAAACTTACAAGTAACTCTCATGAGTAGGGCAAAAGTACCAAGCCTCCGCTTTTTGGCCTCCCCCCCCCCTCCCTATCGTATCTCAGAAACTAAGAGACCTGTGATTGGTGTTTTTTTACGGATTCGTATAGAGGAGGATCGGAAAAGAAAAAACCATTTTTTTCAAAATCTCCCCTCTTCACCCCCTTCTCCCCCCTTTAAGTGGATCTCAGAAGAAACTTGGAACATGTTTTCTTGGGGCCCAGAGTATGTCAAAATCATTTTTCAAAATCAAAATGAGTATCCAAGATGGCGGCTGCTATAATTTTCGAATTGTTCATCAATTTTATCATGGGAGTCGTTTTCATGGTTTTCGAGGATGCTAAAGCCGATGGGAAGGTCAAAATCCAAATTCAAGATGGCGGCTGCGACAATTTTCGAATTTGTCATCATGGATGTCGTTTTCATGGTTTTCGGGTATGCTAAAGCCGATGGTGGGGTCAAAATCAAAATCTAAGATGGCGGATGCGATCATTTTCAAAATGTTCATCATGGGAGTCGTTTTCATGGTTTTCGAGGATGCTTAAGCCGATAGCGTGGTCAAAATCAAAATCCAAGATGGCGGCTGCGATAATTCATCATGGGAGTCGTTTTCATGGTTTTCGTGGATGCTACAGCCGATGGTGAGGTCAAAATCAAAATCAAAGATGGCGACAGCAAAAAATTCAAAGATATCATCATGGCTGTCGTTTTCATGGTTTTCAAGGGTAATAAAGCTGATGTGAAGTCAAAATCAAAATCCAAGATGGCGGCTGCGATCATTTTCGAATTGTTCATCATGGGAGTCGTTTTCATGGTTTTCGAGGATGCTAAAGCCGATAGTGAGGTCAAAATCAAAATCCAAGATGGCGACAGCAAAAAATTCAAAGATATCATCATGGATGTCGTTTTCATGGTTTTCGGATACCTATGCTAAAGCCGATAGTGAGGTCAAAATCAAAATCTAAGATGGCGGCTGTGATCATTTTCGAAGTGTTCATCATGGGAGTCGTTTTCATGGTGTTCGAGGATGCTTAAGCCGATAGTGAGTTCAAAATCAAAATCGAAGATGGCGGCTGCGATAATTTTTGAAATGTTCATCATGGCAGTCGTTTTCATAGTTTTCGAGGATGCTAAAGTTGATAGTGAAGTAAGAATCAAAATCCAAGATGGCGACAGCAAAAAAAATCAAAGATATCATCATGGCTGTCGTTTTCATGGTTTTCGAGGGTAATAAAGCTGATAGTGAAGTCAAAATCAAAAACCAAGATTGCGGCTGTGATCATTTTCGAAGTGTTCATCATGGGAGTCGTTTTCATGGTTTTCGAGGATGCTTAAGCCGATAGGGAGTTCAAAATCAAAATCGAAGATGGCGGCGGCGATAGTTTACGAAATGTTCATCATGGCAGTCGTTTTCATAGTTTTCGAGGATGCTAAAGTTGATAGTGAAGTAAGAATCAAAATCCAAGATGGCGGCTGCGATAATTTTCGAAATTTTCATCATGGATGTCGTTTTCAGGGTTTTCGAGGGTGCTAAAGCCGATAGTGAGGTCAAAATAAAAATCCAAGATGTCGGCTGCGATAATTTTCGAAATTTTCCTCATGGATGTTGTTTTCAGGGTTTTCGAGGGTGCTAAAGCCGATAGTGAAGTCCAAATCAAAATCCAAGATGGTGGCTGCTATAATTTTCGAATTGTTCATCATGGGAATCGTTTTCATGGTTTTCGAGAATGCTCAAGCCGATAGTGAGGTCAAAATGAGAATCAAAGATGGCGGCTGCGATAATTTTCGAATCTTTCATCATGGGAGTCGTTTTCATGGTTTTCGAGGATGCTTTAGCCGATAGTGAGGTTAAAATCCAAATCTTATGATCGCATAGAGTGTTCGAGGGACAGGAAGCGCGTTTTGGAATTGAAAAATTCTCTTTATCTTGGATAGTTTTTGTGTTTTCATCATGGGAGTCGTTTTCATGGTTTTCGAGGATGCTAAAGCCAGTAGTCGACGAAAGATAAACGACGTCACCGAAGGCCTGCTGCGTGTCATCTGCGAGGTGGGCTGTAAACTTTTTCGACCGATCAGGAATGGACGTAAGTCGGAACTTAATTACCAGCGAGACTCTGGCACTGATGGGGAAACGACGAGAACTCACAAAGCCACACAGGCTGAGAGTCAGGTTCTTAACGGGGAGGTCAAAAAGCAATTCATACGCGATACTCGGAGTGCAAATAACCGAATTATAGAACAAGCCTTAGCTCGGAATAAAGGCTCGAAGGTATTTGCCAAGCCCAATACCTCCCGCTGTTGCCGGACAAAGCTCAAAACGTCACAAGGCACCACCGTCACCTCAAAGCCAGAGATTCTAGCTGAAGTCGAAAAGTTCTACGGAAACTTATATGCTCATAAACCTTGCCCACCTCAGGCCCACGGCGCGGATGACCAACGGGCCAAACTGACACGCCATCTCACAGACGAGCTTCCCGACATTGACATGGGTGAGATTGGAATGGCACTCAGGCAGCTTCACCACAAGAAAGCCCCAGGGGCTGACAGAATAACCATTGAGCTGCTCAAGGCAAGAGGAATACCTATCTTGACAGAGCTTGTAAACTCTTCAATTCCGTCATCCACACTTGCATAATACCGGAGGCATGGTATGGGAGTGTGGTAGTATTATTCTTCAAAAAGGGCGATAAAGCGCTCTTTAAAAACTACCGCCCCATCTCACTTCTGAGCCATATCTATAAGCTGTTCTCGAGGGTTATTCTAAATCGTCTCGCCCAAAAGTTCGATGACTTTCAGCCACCGGAGCAGGCCGGGTTTCAAAAAGGTTACCGCATCATAGACCACATACACACCCTTAGGCAAGTGATTCAAAAGACCGAGGAGTATAATAACCAGCCTCTGTGCCTAGCGTATGTGGACTACGAGAAGGCTTTCGATACCGTCGAGACCTGGGCTGTTCTGGAGTCCATGCAGAGATGCCTCATCGACTGTCGCTACGTTGAGGTGATGAGATGTCTGTATAAGGCCGCAACAGTGACCGTCTAAGTACAAGAACAGAGCACAAAACCAATCCAACTGTTTACAAAGGCGTTGGAGAACGTTTTCAAGACGATTGATTGGAAAGGACGGGGTGTTAATATCAACGGTCAGTACATCTCACACCTCCGATTTGCGGATGACATTGTCATCATAGCAGAGTCTCTGCAGGAGCTGGAAAAATTGCTGAACAGCTTGAGCGATTCTTCAAGGCGTGTGGGTCTCGGAATGAATCTGGCTGAACAAAACCAAAGTCATGTTTAATGGTCACGTCCCCCCGAGACCTGTAATCGTGAATGATGCTGCCCTCGAGGTTGTGCAAGAATACATTTAAATAGGCCACAGTGTACAACTGGGCATGCACGACTTTGAGAAGGAGGCAGCTAGAAGAATACGCTTGGGCTGGGCGGTATTCGGGAAGCTGCGTCATATCTTTGCATCATCGATCCCACAAACCCGTAAAACCAGGGTTTACAACCAGCGTGTCCTACTCGTAATCACTTACGGAGCCGAAACGTGAACACTTACCATCGGCCTGATCCACAAATTTAAGGTTGTTCAGCGTGCAATGGAGAGAGCAATGCTCGGGGTTTCTCTGGTGGATAGAATTCGTAATGAAGTCATTCGCCAGAGACCAAATGGCACGTCTGTAGACGGACAAACGGCAGATGGAGCAAACATGTGCTTGAGTGGAGACCGCGAATGGGCAAACGTAGTGTAGGACGCCCTGCTGCAAGATGGGTCGATGATTTAAGGAAGGTGGCTGGCAGTGGATGGATGCGGCCTGCCCAAAACCGGGATGGTTGGCGCTCTTTGGGGGAGGCTTACGTCCAGTAGTGGACGGCAATAGGCTGATGATGATATAAAGTTGATAGCGAGGTCAAAATCAAAATCCAAGATGGTGGCTGCGATATTTTAGAAATAATCATCCTGGGAGTCGTTTTCATGGTTTTCGAGGATGCTAAAGCCGGTTAAAATCAAAATCCAAGATGGCGGCTGCGATAATTTTTGAATTGTTCATCATGGGAGTCGTTTTCATGGTTTTCGAGGATGCTAAGACCGGTAGTGAGGTCAAAATCAAAATCCAAGATGGCGACTGAAAAAAAAAATTTTTTTTATATTGGATGCCGTTTTCATGGTTTTCAAGGGTGCTAAAACCGATAGTGAAGTCTAAATCAGAATCTAAGATGGCGGCTGCGATCATTTTTGAATTGTTCATCATGGGAGACGTTTTAATAGTTTTCGAGGATGCTAAAGCCGATAGTAAGGTCAAAATCTAAAATGTCGACTGCAAAAAATTCTAAGTAAGAAATACTTTTCAAAACACGACCCCGCGAGCTGCTTGCAGCTCGCGCAACGCGCAAATACTAGTAGTACATATATAGTTGTTTAATGTTCATCAATTTTGTTTCCTCGAAAATTTTATATGTTGGTGTAAGATATGGATAGCGAAATATTATTTTTATGATTTTGTTTTGAATTCTTTGTAATTCCTGTAATTTTGTTTTACTTTTACTTGAGTTTCCCCATATACCTCAGCTGTTCAGAGGGAGAGTGGAGAATAATAGCTTCTCCGATCCACGACAATTTTTCTACTGACAGTCATTCAGCTGTTCATTTAGAAAATGGACAGTATATGTAACGGGTGATTTTTTAAGAGGTATAGGATTTGATTTTCAAAAAAAACACAAAAAAATTGAAAAATTTGATGAAATCTTTATTGGAATCGATAGAACGATCAATATAATTTAATGTTTGAAGATGATTTCATGCAAATGCTGGCCGCGGCTCCGGTTTAGATGGCCCATTCGCAAGGCCCAATTTCGGCACACTCTCGCCAACATATCAGCCGGTATAATCACGAGTAAATGCTTCAATATTGGCCCCCAGTGCGTCAATCGTTGCTGGTTTATCCCTGTAGACATGAGCCTTAACATGGCCCCACAAGAAATAGTCCAAAGGCGTTAGATCACACGATCTAGGCTGCCAATTGACGGGCCCAAAACGTGAGATAAACTGTTCACCGAAGGGGGCTCTCAATTGGGCCATTGTTTCGCGTGCCGTGTGGCATGTGGCACCGTCTTGTTGAAACCACATGTCAGGCATGTCCAATTCTTCCATTTTGGGCAAAAAAAAATCGCCAATCATCACAAGGTAGCGGTCGCCATTCACAGTAACGTTTCGGCCAATGGGGAAGGCAAGTGTCAAAGTGAAAAATGACAGTTTGGTCTCCAAAGAACTGTAAAATCAAAGGAATTTTCAGAAAAAAAAACCATTTATTGATGTAAAATGACTAGATGTTGTGTAATAAGCTGTAAAAATGATGGAATACGCTTACAAAATAATATCTACTTTTCTTTTGGAGGTTAAGTACCAGTATTGCATCGCTCCATAAATCATGAAATGGTTCGTCTGGCGGAAGAATTATCACCTGGAACGAGTTTTGTAATAGTTGTGGTGTTAAGAAATTAAATATATAGTGATATTTCTCGAATCTAAATAGAAAAAAAGGTTAAAATTACTGACTTTAAACATTATGATATTTTATCAAAATAGAAAGTCAGAAGCAGCATTATATTCTTGTTATAGGAGAGGACAGGTAAAACATACCTAAACTCAAAAATTGAAACCTCAACTACAAGTAATTGTGGATTAATTACGGTAAAATCAAATGTATTACCACTCAATTAAATCACTTTTTTCCTCTTGTAGATGCACCGCGGCGTCTTAATTCTTCTTTTACTATATTTACTTGCATGGACGAATAATTTTCCATATTTGTTTTGTATTTATACTCAATTTTTATAACAAATAATCTTGTTTGTTTTTTGTACAAGGTAGACGTGGGGACCAACTATCGCAGCGCCATCTACGATTAGCTTTGAGTTGCCATCCCCATTAACCGAGCGTGCATTTTGATAGTAAAATTTTCGTCAAATTTAACGTTTAATGTAATGATTTTCGCTTAAGGCGGCGCTAGTCGCGAGCTCGAACTCACTGGCAGGCATGGTCAAAAACCATGATATTTCACCGGAAATCGAGCCATATTGTTCATGTGTGCGCGAGCGTCATCCCCCCGTGGAAAAAACAGGGGAAAACTTATTCAGTGAGATGCACGATAATTCAGAGTAAAAGGCGCGCGTAAAAAAATACGAAAAAGCCTTTGGCTGTTGGGGTTTTATGAAAAAACCACTGCACCAATTAATTTCAAATAAAATTTATTAAATTCTTAGATAAATTTGCTGTGTCGGTACGGACTTCGTTTTGGAAATTTGATGCTTCTTTAGCTTCTAATTTACACCTAAAGTTGTGTTAAAATTAGCAAAAAAACGAATCTTTAGAAGCTCGTAACTTTTTAATAGCTTCATATTTTACAATTCTGCTTCCGTACAGACAAAATTAATAATGAGACAAAACGATACCATGTTTAGTTTTGGATGTACTTTGTCAAAAAGTGGAGTAAAACCCCAACGAAGTTTCTATGGAAAAAATGTTGACTTGTTTGCTCTTAATTAAACGTTATCTATACATATAATAAAATAGTAGGAAAGTCAAAACTGTACATTGAATATTTTTTAAAAAGAATACTTGGGGTGTGATCTACAATCGATACCGAAGCCAAAAATATAGTTTTTAGATTTTTTGTCTGTTTGTCTGTTTATCTGTTTGTCTGTATGTATGTCCGGGATAAACTCAAAAAGTACTGGACGGATTTGAATGATTTTTTTTTTGTTGTATAGGTATTAAGTCTGGCCAACACATAGGCTATAATTTATCTTGGAAACTTGAACACCTGGTGCAGAACCGCAACGGACCAGCTAAACTATAAGAGATACAAAAATGGTGCGATAGCAAAAATTGTTCCACATCATGAGCATTTTCTGCTGAGAGAATAAATTTGAAGCTCTGGAACACCTGATGTGGAACTCCAAGAGCCCAGCTACACTATAACATATACCGGAATGACGTCTTAGCAAGAGTTGTTCAATCTGATGACCATTATCACTATTGATGTATAAAAATTGAAGATCTGGAACATCTGATGTAGAACTCCAAGAGCCCAGCTACACAATTACATATGTATAAAGGAATGATGTCTTAGCATGAGTTATTCAGCCTAATGACCACTCTCTGTTTACGTATGAAAATTGAGATCTGGAACACCTGATGTGGAACTCCAAGAGCCTAGCTACACTATAACATATTATATAGGAATCACGTCTTAGCAAGAGCTGTTTAGTCTGATGGGCATTTCCTGTTGACTTACAAAAATGAAAGATCTGGAACGTCTGGAATCGTCACGCGCCTCCCGTTGTTTTCCCGTCCCCAAGCTCTAAGAATTTCACATCAGACGTTTTTTGTCCACCCCATTGTCGCTGGCATAGGCAACAGAATCCGCGTACGAAGTCGCGGGCAGAAGCTAGTATCAAATAAAATTATATGAAATGAGTTTTAGAGTAACACAAACATTATAATATATGTAGAGAAATTATATCAACCGTTGGTTTATCTCACGTTGATTATATCATGTGAACGTTATTGAAATGAAAATATATCAAATAACTTTATATGAAATGAGACGCACCCATTTGCAAGCGTTGTTCGTTTGTAAGTCGATTCATGGTTAAATTATAGACCAAACTGAACAAGTTTGACGATGACACAAGACACGATTCACGCGTGATCTGTAAAAACACAGTGTTGCCAAAAAGATACCAGCAAAAACATCACCCGTTATTTTAAGCCAAATCACGCAATTAGCCTAATTTGGTTTGTACAAACCAAATTAGTAAATTTCTTCAATAGCCAGTCAACTGCTCCTTTTTTATCACCAGTAAATTACAAATAATTACAATAAAATCAGCGTACGGTTAGGTACTTATTGCCAAACTATTATTCAATGATTGCAAGAGTACACAAAGGCGTGGGTTGCGCGGGGATATCGCGAAATGAACATGTTTTTGAAGGGGCAACCAGGTAACATAACAAGCTTATAACTTATTTAAAAGACCGAGTTTTAAAATAACAATGCACGTAATCCCGAAAGTTTAAACGCCGAATGGTTGTGTGGTCGAAGTTTCAAAATCCCGAAAGTTCAATTGCCCGAAAGTTTAAAATCCCGAAATAGTCACCGTTTCCGACAAAAACTATTTTTTGTAAACCTATTCTCAAAACACTTACCGCCTTACCACAAAAAGATAAACATCTGTTGAACGCTTGTCTAAAAAAAGTGTAACTGTAAAACGACCCTTATATCAAGGAGAAATGTTGTTTTGACGTTGTCAATTATTTTAGACAAGTGTTCAACGGATGTTTAATTTTTTTGTGGTAAGACGGTGTAAGTTGCCTACAAACAACTCAACCATTCAACTCGTTTGAAACGTTTTATGATAAGGTAGCGCCATCACTTGGAGTAGTTACTAACTACGTCCAAACAACATGTTGACACTACAGCCAAACAATGTTGACGGGCATCGTAAAGTTGTTTTTGAGGAAAGAAAAATTCAGTTGCAAGTGGGATTCAACCCGCGTCTTCTGGATGAGTACTCCAGACGCCTTAGCAATTAGGCCATGGCAACTCACACTTTTTCTTTCCTCATAAATCATCTTTACAATGCGTCGCATGCATTATTGCGTTTAAAAATAATTAACTTTAAGTGTTACCGTAGAGCGCGTGGAGATGCACGGGGCTCTAGGAATTACAAAAAAAAAAATAACCACCTTTCTACCCTAACCTGTCCGTGTCGGGATGCCCTAAGGTCCCGAGTTCGGTTCGATTCTGAGTTTCACCATTCGGGATTTTGAACATAAGTATTTTGAATATCTCGTTTACAGCATCGAACAATAACCATACATGGGTGCAAAGTTCTCTTCGATACAAATGAATTAAGTCTAAACACAACGTAACTACTTTAAACCGTTGAGGAGCTCCCTAATGACAGTCCAAACCCATCTAGGTGTAAAGTTCTTATCAATACTCACAAATTAATCAAACTGAAACAGAAGGTAGCTGCTGCGAATCGTTGAGGAGTTCCGTCGTCTGTCCCTCAGCTCCATTATCAGATCTACTCCAAACCTTTATCAAAATGAAGTGCTGTAAAAAAGTTACTGAAAAAATTTACAAACGTAATAGTCGTCCCTAAGATTTTGGACAGTTCTTCTCGATTTCTCTGGTTCCATCATCTAAGTCTGATTTCTTTTTTATGGGACCACCTTTGAATATTGTTACGAGCTGGGTCTTGGGATTAAATTAATTAACACCAATTAAAACCAAATACAACTTTATTCACAGACAAATCACAAATTAAAACAATTACTAAACACTACTCAACACTTAAACACTTATACACACTCTTAATCACACGTTAAATTCACTTAGAGATCGCTTGTAGTTCACTTCGATTCGCCTCGATCGTAGTCAAAACCAGACTGACTCAGGTCGACGATCGACGCCCTTTATATACCCCGGCCGGACCCACTAGATGTTTCTAGAAGGTGGTCGAATGTTCTGGAAACATCCATAGACTTCGACATAGTCCCATACCTTCTGGAACATTCCAGAACCATCTAGAACAGGGTCGAATTTTCTAGAAATTTCCCGACCGAGCTTTAGTTGAATTGTCGAGAACCTTGTGGAACTTTCGAGAAGCTTATAGATTGGTCTCGCAATCCGATCGACGTAACAATATCTTCTTTCTAACAAAAAAGAAACAGAAAAATCTGTCCACCAACGACGAAGTTATCCATGAACAAACACAAAAAAGCATGTTTACGGTCGAATTGAGAAACCTCTTTTTATGAAGTCGGTTAAAAATAAATATTAATTTACTGATAACTAGCACTCCGCCCGCGACTTCGTCTACGCGTGTTTCTAACTTACTATACTACTACTTACGATACTTTTGGAAAATCTAAAAATGGTTCAGTCCTGATGTTCACCCCGTTAGGGGTTGATTTTTAAAAATAGATGAATACGCATCCTTTATTTGATGGAGAGATTATTTAGGCCAAGTTTTGAGTTTATCGAAGCAAGCAGTAAAATCCTTCCCTTAAAACGTAATCACCCATTTACCAATGTGATTTTTGAAAAACCCAATCACGTGTTTGATTATTTTTAATCTAATTTGTATATACTGAGTTTCGAATTCATTGGTTCGCACGTTTTGATGTTCCTATACAAAATTTAAAATCATCTAGATTACCAATGGAGGGTAGTTTTGAAAAAAGAATAATGACCATCTTTTTTAGGGTTCTGTAGTCAACGAGGAACCCTTATAGTTTCGCCATGTCCGTCCGTCCGTCCGTCCGTCCGTCCGTCTGTCCGCAGTTTAGCTCAGAGACGCACAGTACTAGAGAGCTGTAATTTGGTGTAAATATACGGATTTGTTGTGCCGAAAAAGTGGTAAAATAAAATCTCGAAAAATATTTTTTTTTAGGGTACCTCCAGTACTTACACGTAAAGTGAGGATTTTTTTTTTCTCGCGTACCCCTTAGTGTGGGGTATCATTAAATAGGCCTTTAAAAAATAATGATAGTTTCCATTAACAATTTTTTGATAAAAAAATTCGTTTGTGAAATATTAAGCTTTAAAGTGCTAAATTTTGCTCGATTCGAGTGTCCCCCCCCTCTACCAGCTAAACGGTTATGTTTGGGGGTGTGAAAAAATTCACAATAGTAGTATATATAACGAAGTTTAAAAGAAAATTATCATGACTAAGTAGGCTTTACAACTTTACGAGTAATAGTCGACCAACTTATAAAATGTACTTGGATATCATATTTTCTTAAACAAAATGTATCGGAGACAACTGCAAATGTAAGTTTGTTAACTTTATTTTTACAGCTTTTATAGGTATGTTTTTTGGGGATAGGTAGGTTTTTATCGTCAACTATTTTTAACTAAATTCAAAAAAAGGAGGAGGTTCTAAATTCGTTGTAATCTTTTTTCTTATGTATTTTCCCCGATTTCTCAAAGACTCCTGGACCGATTTTGAAAATTCTTCTTTTTAAAATTAAATTCAGCGAATCAGTTTAGTTAGTTCGCATAAGTATTTTGATGGGCAACTACGGAACCCTACACTGTGCGTGGCCCGGCACGCACTTGGCCGGTTTTTAATTATTTATACTCATAGGCGTACCAAGTTTCAAGTTTATAAACCCAAGCAATAAGATTTTAGATACAAAGGTTTTCACCACTTTTCACCCCCTTAGAGGTAGATTTTCGTAAAATCCTTTCTTAATGCTCATCTACATTATAAACTGCAACTACCATCCAAAATTCAGGTTTCTACGTTCAGTGGTTTAATATTCTCCTCGCCTTAAAACTTGAATACCCTTTTTTATCAACTTGAGGGGTGATTTTCGGAAAATCCAAAAACACCTGTTTGATTAATTCTTGTCTAGTAAATAAATACAGATTCTGAAATTCATCAGCTCACGCGTTATGATTTTCCCATACAAACTTTAACATCATCTAGACTACAAAAGGAACCGTTTAAAAAAAAATGTGGTGCTAATCTTATTTATTTACTTGTGTTCTTATTCGTGGTAAGTTTATAAACCCAAGGAATAAGATTTTTCATACAAACGTTTTCACCCCTTTTCATTCCCTTATAGAAGGATTTTCGCAATCCCGTCTTACTGCTACCCTACATGGTAGAATGCAACTGCTGTCCAAAATTCAAGTTCTGCGTTTAGCGGTTTCGGCTGTAGTCGAGTCTTAATAAAAAACCCTGTTCTTATATATAAATACACACATCAAAAGTGTCTAGGGATCAAGCATTTTTATGCGGATTTCTTGAGATTGAGATGTGGCTTTGCAATAAATTTATGATTTTATAAATTTATATGGATCCTTTTTGGTGCATTTCATAATTTGAATCAGGAACTGTAAATCAAATTCGAGTAAAAGATGAAAATCAGCTGTCAATATTTTCCCTATAAAAACATACAACGCATTGAAGACATTATTAGTGCTACTGTTTCCCTACTACTGATTAAAACCAACGTTATTATGGAGCGGCGACGTCATTTAAGCAGGGAAGAAATGCTCAGAGCCGTGGGAATGATAGAAGCTGGTTCCCGGCAACGTACTGTGGCTTTAGCTCTGAATACAAGTCAGAGTGTTATCAGTCGACTTTGGACACGTTACCGAAGCACTGGTACCGTGGCTGAGCGCCATGGAGGACGGTATCGCTGCACCACACGGAGACAAGACCGATACATTCAAATCTTAACTCGAAGAGCTCCAACAATAACCGCCATGATGTTAGCCGTGAGGCTTCATCACTCTTCAGGGAACTTAATTAGCGACCAAACAGTCAGAAACCGCTTGCATGAAGTGAACCTTCATTCCCGAAGACCGCTACGGGTACCACCTATAGCAATGCACAATCGTAGGATTCGATATCAATGGGCTCTTGAACACAGAAATTGGGCAGAAGAACAATGGCGTTTCGTGTGCTTTTCTGATGAGTCTCGTTTTGGTATGAGACTGGATACAAGACGTATACGACACTGGAGAACCACTGGACGCCAACAGCGATTAAAATCCTGCCAGGAAGTCCATCCTTATAGTGGTGGAACCATCATGGTATGGGCGGGTATTTGGATCGGCGGAAGAACTGAGTTGATTTGGATCAGAGGCAACCTCAACGCTCAAATTTATGCTGAGACGATTGTATCAGACGTCATCGTTCCTCTACAAGTGCAAATCGGTCCCTTATTTCAGTTAATGCATGATAGTGCACGACCGCACACCGCAAGAGTTGTAAGACAGACTCTCGCCGCAGCTAACATCAATGTCCTGCCCTGGCCTGCTCAGTCGCCAGAATTGAACCCGATTGAGCATGCATGGGATATGCTACAGAGAAGAGCTCTGCCGAATATGGAGGGTATCCAGTCGCAAGAAGACCTTTTTTTGTTGTTGCAACGAACATGGGCGGCCATTCCACAGCGTGATTTGGATGAACTCATTTTGAGTATGCCAAACCGATGTTCTTGTGTTGTTAGTGTTCGCGGTAGAAACACGGATTATTAATTGTTTAAGTTACCCAATAAAATTTTAAAGAAAACTGTTATTTCAGTCTTTTTTTCGAACTTTAATGTTAGTGGTTCAAATGTCAAAAATCCCTTTATTAGGAAAATGGCAAATTTCTTTATGAATGCAAAGGTGACTTGGTTTATCGTTACTGTGACAAACGATAACACTTTATTTGATGAATCCTTAAAGAACATTTTAATTAATATCAATCAGGAGAAAAGTTATTGCAAAAATATATGTTGATCCCTAGACACTTTTGATGTGTGTAGATTAGAGACATTAACCCCATAAGGGAAATGGTTAAAATCGCTCAAACTTGGCTTATTTCGTGGAATGCCCTACGCCTTTGCAAAATACATCGGTAATTAATAGGCGACGTTATGCATTCATTTTTACGTAAAACAGACTTCATAAACATACGAACTAAGCTTAGTTGAGCCGTTAAAGGTTCTAACCTAAATGTTGAATGGATTTCCCGCTGATGCATCATCCGTTGTGTGCCACCCACATAAACATGTATATTTATGGTGGGGTGAGAAATACACGCGTGCGCCCTGCAGGGGTGAGAGCGGTGCGCGCAGTAGGGTTGAACATGCGCACAACAGACCTCGCTACTTGTACTCGGTCGATAGAGTTGCGGGGGGCAGGTCGCGCATGCGGCACTCTCTCTGGCCGACAATCAGGTGTAAAGCGACATGGCTGATAGCGAATTTGAAGAATTTCGCCGTGTTTTCGATAGATTACCGCAACACATAAAGGCTCCAACACCATTTTATTCGTAAGTGCACTTTTTCACAAACTTTCTATACCGGTTCCATAGCAGCCCTCTTAAGAAATCGTGTTGCAGTCTGACTAATTTGTCACGTGAGTCCAGAATAAAGACTTTTGAAGACGCATTTTTTTACAATTATAGTTAACCTTTAACTATGGACGTGCGGTCTCACAGACCGCGTGCAGTTTGTGATTCTCGTGCCCCTCTCCTCCCGTGAACCCTACACGTATACACGCCTCAGTAGCTTCGGTTTTAGTTACTAAACGACAGTTAAGAGTGAAGGTTACGTAATCGGCTAAATACTGCGTGAGTAATTTCGCTTTATATTTTGAGTGCGGTCTGTGAGACCGCGCGTCCACATTTGTGTTATACATTGACGCCGACGATGATTTTGTTTGTTTTAAATTTTATAAGCTGAAATGTCAAAAAATGATCAATGAACGACTGAAGGCAAACGAACATCGAGTTCGTCTACTTATATAGCCGGTAAAATATTGCGATTCGATGATCATTCTTTGAAAACGAGAGTCAATGATTGATTTTAGAATCGGTTCAGTGCGACAGAGATGGGGATGTTGATGATTGTTTGTTTTATGAAGCTGACATTGAAAAAAATCACTCGATTGAACGATAGATTATTGAAGAGTGATAGTACTACTAGAGCCGACAGTGACATACGATGATCGGATAATCCCACCAAAGGGGGGTAGACGAAACGAACAAGAAATGTTCAATTTATTCGAGCAGTTCTGGACTTGTGTGGAATTAATGCCTACTCTCTATTCAATCAACACCAAGACAAAAAAATAGAAAGAGGTCAATTTCTGAATAACAAAGACGAGTTATAATCACTCATTTGCCGTGACATGCCTGAAACGAGTTTTGGGCCCTGCTATGCCGTCCCAGGGGCCACCAAGTGAAGTAAATGCAGTTCCTAAACGTAAAACGTATAATCTGTGCCCACCAAATATAAAAACGAAAGTGGACTCACACTTATGTAGGCAATGATCTAAGCCTCTATACAAAGACTGTCAATAATTCTGTCAATAAACATGACCAAGTTGGGACCTTGTCAAATTTTTTATGTTTAGTTTTGAGAAATTTAATTAAATTTTTTTATGTCCTTTGTTCTTTATATTTTATTGTAAAAGAATTTAAACTAACTAAAAAAGTCATTTATCTCCGGTAATATACCTATAAAGTGATCTCAAGCTAAAAAATCTGAATAGAGCCTTTGATTGCTATATCGTTACATATAGTTTATAATAAATTCATTTTTCATT
Source organism: Agrotis segetum (assembly GCA_036375495.1). Taxonomy (NCBI): domain Eukaryota; kingdom Metazoa; phylum Arthropoda; class Insecta; order Lepidoptera; family Noctuidae; genus Agrotis; species Agrotis segetum. Next base: position 14,649,027 of record JAQSVV010000088.1, on the reverse strand, counting down.
AAAATTACATCTTTAATGTATATTTAAAAACTCTTCTAAGTGATAAAAGCAAAAAAATACACAATTATTACGCATCAAGATAGAAATCAGCCCGTAAAGATAGCGGTCTCTGAGACCGCACGTCCAAAGTAGTGTATCAAAAATGGAACGTCCACAGTTAAAGGTTAAAAGAAAGCTTGCGAAAGTTAAAGCTTTATATTTATTCTAGATTATTTACTTTTCAGATTAGTGCCAAATGTGGGATTGGACGATGATTCCCCGTCATCCAAGAGCGAGTGTTCGCCGGAGGAGGAACCGAAAGAAGACATGCATTCGTGCATGGTCGATGGTAATACAGCCACCACAACAGTAAAAGATGACGTCGTAACACCACCATCGCAGCCTGACATTACTGAAACGCAGCGAAGCCCACAGCATTACTCATTCACTAACGGCGAACGCAAAAGGAGAAAGCTGCCAGAGATTCCAAAGAACAGGAAATGTGAGTAAATTGTTTCCTTTAATTATTGTTACACGTGATATCATTGATCGGATAGGGCTATGTTTTCGTTTACGTATATGCTCGCGGCGTCCTCGTATGTCTGCTTCATCAACTGCTGCAGCTGCCTTCGCAATTGTCTAATGCATTCAATATACTAAATGTAATTTATTGCTGGCGTAGTCTTGATCTTGTGAACATCCATGACCAACGTGATAAATAAACAAAAAGTAGGCCCTCTACTCGTATTACTGTGCGCATTAAAACAGTACACTTTCTGTAACTTGAAAAATAACACATGTCCTCAATTACTATGCTTGTATTTTATTTATTAGCACTGATTGTTTTTCACAATGTTTTCCAACCATTATTGGCATATTTACATCTACTTTAGATACCTTACATCCCACAGAGTGTCTAAAGCCTGATTTCAACATTTTTTTTTCTTTATCATTAATAGATACCGATTTCAAAAGGTTAGATTTGAAGCGATAGTAGCATACGCGCACAATAGCCTCCAACCCTTCCGTGTTATTAGGGCTTATTTAATAGAAATAGTAATCATGGGTAAATTGCGTATTGTGAGATACAAGGTATGGAATAGAGCATGCCTTTATAAATATTTGTAATTTTTGCTTGCACTTAAAGGCGACTTATTTGTTTAATAGTTAAACTACGAGTATTTTGTTAAAATCTTTTTCAAGAAATTGATAAAAATCAGGTATATACTCGACTACTCGTATTATAATTGTAACTATGAGAAAGTACCGTTCTTCTGCGGTTATCAAAATAAATAAAAGTATTTTAACTAAAGCACAATACCTACTAGTATGTAATACCTATTACAAAATATATTTTTTAAAAACATTGCTAAATGATTGCAATGACATATGCTTAACTAAGATTGAAAAACAGTTGTAACAAAAGCTTTTCGTTAAAATACTTTACAAAACTTTTAATTTGAAGCGTTATTTTTATTTTATTTTGTAGTGTATTTTCATGATATTTATTTATGATCACAAAACACTTCCGGTATTGGTAAGCAAAATCGAGATAAACAATAATCATCCATGTTTATTTTTTATTAAATCACCCAGAAGTAGAAGCACCGCGCAGCGGTCCTCCGTCGACGTTTTCTAACCTTCAACTAGATTTAGTTTAGTGTTAAAATACCACAGAAAAGTTATTTTTGTCATTTCACCGAACCAATTTAGGGATTTGAAAAAATCACTACTTAGATTTATATAGTGGGATTTGTCAAATCACTAGATTTGTTTAGGGAAATGATAAAAATCGTGTTGTTATTTTAACATCTCCCGGGAGCTTATTTACAAAGGCTATACTGTTGCAGCCACGAGCCAGACTCTAAAAGATAATATTGTTTGTGCATATTACTCAACAATACCTAATCCATCTCAGTAAAAAACTTGACTAAAATAGATAACCTTTTTGTTTTGATATTTTCAAAGAAAATGCACGGACGAAATCTAGTTCCATAATTATAATTATGTGTAATTCATATCACTTGAACAACTAAGCTTTTTGGCGAGTCATTTTTAAACATTACGAACGAACAAAACCTTGTCCAGTAGAGGCTCACTGGCTTTATCTATACTAATATTATAAAGAGGTAAAATTTGTTTGTAAGTTTGTATGTAGGGGGTAATCTCCGGAAGTAATGAACCGATTTTAAAAATTGTTTCACTGGCCGAAAGCTACATTATTCGTGAGTGCTATAGGCTATAAATTATAAAAATATCATAGATATTTTACCGCCCAACGAAGTGGGCACGGGTCAGCTAGTGTACTCATAAAGCTAGTGAGCCTCTGTAAAAGTGAGTTCCAAGGTATTTTACTAAATTTTATAGTACTTGAATGTCGTAAAAATGACTGTGGGCACCCCGACTCGGACAGGTTATTTTTTAAGCCACCCAGAAGTAGGAGCGTCGACTTCAAATTATTATTTTATCATATAATTATCACTAGATACTTTTAGTATGAAGACGTATTCGAGATATCCCCAGGGATTTCATGAAATCCTTGATTTTCTCATTTCACTGCGACATGCTTAAACAATACCTCATCTAAAATGGTACTAGATTTTGTCCGTGCAATTTTCTTTGAAAATATCAAAACAAAAAGCTACTCCATTTGAGTCAATTTTATTACTGAGATAAATTAGGTATTGTGGAGTAATATACATTAACAAAAGCTGATCGAGTAGATTCTGACTCGCGATTAAAATAGAAATACGCCTCCCGGGATTTGATCCCTCGTTTCATTATATCCCTGCGACATGTAGATTCTAAGCCCACGTTTTCTCAATGCAGGGCAAAGGCCTCCCTTCCCTCCTTCCACGTTTAGCGATGTAATGCAATCGCAATTCTTCAGAAATGAGTCCAGCTCATCCCGTCATTTCCTTCTGGGCCTGCCGCGTTGTCGTTTTCAATCGGAACTTCATACAGATCAAGAAACAATACTTGACAAACAGTATTTTTGAACTTCGTTCTACTCATTTAGTATAGACATTACCATCATCAGTGATTTTAAAATCTAAAGCCACTGATAGGTTTTTTGAAATTTCAGCAAAAATACTAGCATGCAGCCAGCCGGCATCTCTAGCAGACGAGCTCGGGGCTCTCACTGGTTTGCTACTCCGGCCGGGATGTCATACAAGACCACTTCTTGTACTCAAATGCGGGTACCTGTTAGACGAAGATTCTAGCCCAGACTCTGAGAGACTCCAAAGCCTAGGCGATGTTGACAGTGGACACAGTACTGCTCACTCGCCGATCGACACTGGGCCGAAAAGTATATCACCAACACCGCTACAGCAAAATGGTCAGTATGTTTAATTAATGTTTACCTCAATTACTGGTGGGAACCGTTAAACGAAAGTGCGCTGACGTTGTTTTGTATATTTTATTCAAGAATTGATTTCCAGCAGTAAATTTTAGTAACAAAATAAAAGCTCACAATTCACGCTGGTGCTCTTCAAAACTTTTTCTCAAAAAAAAAAAGATGGTACTAACACTTATTTCTATTGCCTGAGATAAGAAATAATTTTCCAATATAAAATCCATAATTTTTATGTGTCATAAGTCTTCCAAGCATTCAAGCAAGCAAGCAGTGGTGGCACAGTGGTATCAGTCCCGATTTACGAGTTGTAGGTCGTGGGTTCGAACCCCACCAGGCGGATTACTTTGTGTAATTTATTTCATCTCCACTGCTCTCAAAACGGTAAAGTGAGGAAACCGGCATGTCCTAGAACCAAAAATTCGTAGCCATGTGACATCTACCAAACCGCACCGGGCCCGCGTGGTGGATTATTGCCCACTCTCTTTCACAGAGAGAAGGCCTGTGTCCCAGCAGTAGGAACATAATAGGCTGATGATGATGATGATGATGAAGCATTTTAATTTCCACTTAACTTTCAGTGTCTCCAGCGTCAAGTTGCAGCATCACCGGTCTAAACTTTGCCGGGAATATGACAAATATTCCCCACAGTCAGCTTGAAATGCTTGAAGCTACGCACAGAGGCCTACACAAGTTCAACCCTAGACATCATGACGAAATTGAAGTCGAAATCGGGGACCCCATCTATGTCCAGAAGGAAGCTGAAGATTTGTGGTGTGAAGGTAACCGTTTATAAATTTCTAACACATCAGATCCTATTTTGTACTTTACCCCAGAACGTTTAAGAATACATGTTTATTATTATAAATTTATTAAAATATTCTTTTCTTTTTGTCGCCATGTCGTTTGCACGAAAATAAGAAATGGGCATAGGTTTTTATAAAATCTTTGATAGTTCCACTTATACGTGTAACGTCATAGCGCAAAACCTCTCGTGGGGTAACTCAGCCCATGTTACTGAACAATGTTTGATCAAAATCTTTTGCAAAAAAAAAACTAAAGAAAAAGATTTTTCATAATGATGGGCTCGATCAATTTCTCATTTTGCATGAATAATATTTTAGTTTTTATTTCTACAACTTTTATTATGGGAGCAAAGCCGAAATCGTGAAAAAAATATCAGCTGTTCAGTACATTTATGTTTGTTTAATGAACTGAACAGCTGATATTTTTTTCACGATTTTAACAATCACGTGTTTAAGTATCGTACACTAATTACCAGACACCCTATAAATATTATTATATAATTCTTTTTGTTGTTTTTGGCTTTTCGTAAGAAGTTCCCTCTTCTTATCGTGGCTACGATGTTCTCTCGGGTTTATGTAAAAACAAAACTGCAACAATAGCATTGTAATAGCAAATATTTTTTTAAAAGAATAACCAAGAATAACCACCAACCAATAACCCGAATCGAGCCAATTTTCTCGACGTTTTATAAGTGCCCATAGAGGCCCATGTAAAATTTGAATTTTGATTTTGATACTTTGCTGGATTCAGCACGTACACCACTGTTTGTTTTTCTAATTCCAGGAGTCAATTTAAGAACTGGTCAGCAGGGAATCTTCCCGTCTGCCTATGCAGTAGACATGGAGTACAATGACTTTGATCCAGCAAATGCTAAGGACAAAAAAGAACGATATCTATTAGCGTAAGTTTTTTTCGTAAATTTTCTATCTGATATCCTCAATGTCAGAACATTGAGGAACTACGTAAGATTTTAGATACATTTGCATAATTGTAATTCCTTGAAAATCTGAATTCATTGGACCCAAAATATAATTACTATACTATTGAAAAAATATTTCGTTTACAGCTACATGGGCTCAGTAGAAACTTCAGCTCACAAAGGCACGGGGGTTGTATGTCAAGCGGTAAGGAAGATAGTCTCAGAATGTAATGGAGAACCTACAATGCAGCCTTGCATACTCGAAGTGTCTGACCACGGACTTCGCATGGTTGATCGATCGAAACCAGCAGTAAGTGCTCGAATACCTTTTCCATCGTGTTAAATTCATTAGATGAGTCCTTCCACCCCGGGCGAGACGGAAGAGACTGTCAGGCTCGTACATATTAAATTCCACAGTGTCCTTTAATAGTCCTTTACGTTCCAAGGTCACAGTTACCTGATGAGCGAGTCCCGCGACTCCTACTTAAATGCTTAAAGTACTTTTGCCAAAGTTTACCTGTACCTATGTTGTGTTCTTGTTACTTTCTATTAGATAATGATATTTACTCTATAACAACACTTTAAAAAAAAATGTCTACAGCGATCATGAAATCACAATACCTTATTTATAAGTACAATTATACATATATGACCTATCTCTCTACGTAAATGAAACAAAAATCAACTATACAACTAAAAAATAACATCGAGACAATCGCTCGAAATAAGCCAGTGTAAACTGTTTGCTGACAGCAGCTAAATAAAAATCTAGTTTATCCAACAGTCAAACAATCAATCAACTAATAAACGTTTACATCATAAAATAAAGTTATGTAGTAGGTGCACGGCGAGGAACATGGTTTCTTTTTAACGTAAAATATTATTTGCTTAAGTTTTTGAAAACATTCAAATTATAAATCATATTAAAACACACAAACAAACCAAATTATTTTTACATCAGGTGAACATAACATGCCCGGGTCGACGGCGCGTTGTGTCCCACGCGCGCCTCAAAGAGCGTCAGCATAATGACGGGGCCCCCCTCTCAGAGGGCCAAAGCCTGCCGGGGTCGCGGGATTATTCCCTTACCGTAACCCCGGAACGTAACAGGCTATGAAGGACACCGTGGATTTTAGTCAGTAGAAGTCTGACAGTCCCTCCCGCCCTGCCCGGGGTTGGAGGACTCATGGGGTGATGATTTTACCACGCTAAAAAAAAAAAAAAAAAAAAAAAAAAAAAAGGTGAACATAACAGTCTTAACAGCACACCTTGCTATGTTTTCTCTAAAATGATCTAGACCAAAATAGAGCTTCGTTCATCTAAATAAAGTTAAGTAAAAAAAATTCCATAGGGATCGTTCTCTCCGGGGTCGCGGGATTATTCCCTTACCGTAACCCCGGAACATAACAGGCTATCGAAGGACACCGTGGATTTTAGTCAGTAGAAGTCTGACAGTCCCTCCCGCCCTTCACTTCCCTCTGTGCAACTGCGCTGTGTAGATGTGATTTGTATTGGTGCCGTTAATAATTACGTTTCTCGTGTCTCGTTAACGATTACCGGCTCGTGAATTGATCATAGCTGTGTGCCTTTGTGCTTAGTGGTGGTATTGTAAGTTTTTAAGTGTTATTACGCGTAATTCATTGGTAAATATAGTTTTAAATTAGTTCATCAGCGCTCGGTGAGTACTTTTTATTTTTTGGGTGTGTGGGTACCGCGGAAGAAAAAAAAATCTTTTGTTGTTTCGTCTTGTTTTTGCGATCTTTTAGTAGTTTTGCATTAAAAATGTTGTCCAGTAATGATGATCCACCTGACGGGGGCGGAAAAAACACTTCGCGACGCGTAAATAATCCTCCCAGGTCACCGACCTCCGTATACTCTAAACGTTTGTTTACCGAAATGTCTCCGTCCTATTTAACACCCGAGGATTGGCCGAAGAGACAACATTTGACCGATTCTGTCGAGAAATCGCCGTTATCAATAAATAATGTCAGTAATTCAAACGAAGACTACTGCGATTTAGTTACTCAGGCGTCTGCATATTTGTCTAAAATAAACGACCTTGTCAATGATCAGGGTTCTCGTATTAATGTAGCCAATAAATCCGCGATTATGGACATGACACAGCGGATTACGTCCATTGTTTCTTTGTTAGCCATACGGTCTTCTTCTAATGAAACGAAGTTAGCCAATGTTGAGCGCGAATTGGACAAAGTTAAATTAAATAATAATGTCAGCATTGTAAAAGCCGATTCCAAAAAATTATCTTATTCAGATTCTCTGAAACTCCGTCTGCCGAAGGTCGCTCCAGCGATGGAGTCGAGACCACCGCTACCGTGTTTAATAGCTTACCCCTCCAACGAAAGGTCAGCTGAATTCGCAACTTCTTCAGCCACTAAAGAAGCGCTTAAAAAAGCGATTAACCCAACGGACGACGGTTTCCAAATTGTAGGCATGAAAAAAATCGCGAAATCGGGCGTTGTATTACGTGTCGCTAACGACAGTCAATTAAATAAACTTCAATCGGTTGATGCTATTAAGACCGCCGGGCTAAGACTTGAAAAACCGAAAGGCCGCAGGCCACGTTTATTAATTAAAGACGTCCCGTCATCAATGGAAGACAAACCTTTTTTGCATGCGTTGTTCCGTCAAAATATAAAAGACGAATTGGCAATTAGTGAAGAAGAATTTATTAAGTCGACAAAAATTATACGTAGACGTGTATTAGATAATGGTCGGAAGTGGGTAGGCATCGAAATCGACAACGCCATTCGAAAGCATTTAGTTAGTACCAAAGAGAAGCTTTTTATTGACTTCGCGACTTGTCGCTTTTTTGATGATATCGATGTAGTTCGTTGTTTACATTGCCAGCAGTTTGGCCACGTGAAAAAATACTGCGTTAATAAATCGCCTACTTGTGCTAATTGCTCAGAAGCACATGAAACAAAAGAATGCCCGCATAAGGATAATTCTGATTTTACACCGGTATGTGTGGCGTGTAAACGTTCTAAAAAACCGTTTGACCATCGGTGTGGGTCGCAACAGTGTGCCACCTATAAAGTTAGGCTCGAACAATTAATACGCAACACTAATTACTAATTATAATGGATAGTTTAACAATAGGTCAATTGAATCTACATAACGATAGGGTAGCGACTTCAGAACTGGACAAATTAATTATCGATTATAACTTAGATATTGTATTGGTTCAAGAACAATACCAAAACACGCGCTTACGTCACAAGGTAGTTCAGTTGGATGGCAAGGCACGAGCCGGAATTTACGTGTCGCGTTCTTCTAACTATACAGTAACGTCTTTACGTAATCTGATGACGCCTCACTGTGCAGTTGCGGAAGTCTCATCAGCTACTTTTAAAGTTTACGTTGTCAGCTGCTACTTTCAATATTCAGACCCTGTTGCTCCTCACATACATAACCTCCGTCACGTCTTGCGGTCACTCGCGGGCTGCAAAGTTATCGTTGGCGCAGACGTTAATGCGTCTTCGTCCCTATGGTATGGCAAAGTCCGGTCCACGGATTACGTACGGCGTTGCGCTGTTGAAGACTTCATTGCTGAAATGAACTTAACCATTCATAACACCCCCGATGCACCACCTACTTTTTGCAGCCCAATGGGCGAATCTTGTATTGACGTCACACTTTCTAGTGCCGACGTACGTTTGGATAGGTGGCGTGTCCTACCGGACGCGTCTTGCAGTGATCACCGCTTGATTGTGTACGAATTTGTTCCGGTTTCTACTCATGGTTCTTCACATGTAATTGGTAACTTTAGGTATAAAAGTAAGGGTGCTAATTGGGAATTCTTTAGATCGCTTTTTGCGTGTCATGCCAAAGATTTCACTCGTGAAGGGCTGTCAGCTGAAGAAAGTGCTGAAATTATGTCAGACACCTTCACTTACTGTGCTGACATTGCTATTGGTCGCGGACCTATGACCAATGTACGTAGATGTGATTGGTGGTGTGACTACCTAACCGAACAGCGTAAAAGTTATCGTCGAGCGCGTAAACATCTCAATAAGCTTAAAAAACGTCAAGTCACCGGAGACTCACTAACCTCTGCTTTAAATACATTTAGAGTTGCCAGGTCCCGTTACAGAGCATCGGTTGAAAAGTCTAAGGGTAAATTGTTGCGCAAAGTAGTGGATAAATTAGAAAAGGAAGGTCCGTGGTCTCCTTTATATCATGAGTTTAAAGCCAATCGATCGGTCGACCTAGCGTATGTTCAGAATATTAAAGTAAATAATAAACACACCACCGGTATTGAAGAAACAACGGAAGTTTTATTAAATACTCTTATCCCTGATGATTCACCTGTTAATGATACTGACTACCACCAACAGATTAGAGCATGGGCTACAGTCCCGCCTGAATCACCAGCGTCAGACCTTCCATCCACTGACGAATTCATTAATGTTGTCAGGAAGCTGCCCCTTAACAAATCATCAGGTGAAGATAAAATATCCAATCGTATGATAAAAGAAGCGTGTAAAACAGCGGCCGACGCGATATTAACTGTTTACAACCGGTGTATTGCTGAAGGTGTTTTTCCTCGTATATGGAGACATGGCTTTATACGAATAATACCTAAAAGCGGCGACAAACCACCAGATGACCCTAAGTCTTACCGGCCCATAACATTATTACCATCTTTGGGAAAGCTCTTGGAGCGACTTATCGTCCCACGATTGTTACCGGACGGACCCAAATTCCATAAAAATCAATTCGGTTTTACTGTCGGCAAATCAACCGTTGACGCGGCACTTTCTGTTAGAAAAATGGTTAATACCTCCGAGCACAAGTACGTAGTAGGAATCTTTCTAGACATTTCCGGGGCTTTTGATAACGCATGGTGGCCAATGCTACTACTTAAGATAAAAGCTCGTGGTTGCTATAAAAATATATTTAATCTTCTTTATTCGTACTTTTCTAATGGATACGCTAAACTTAAGCTCGGACATCATTCCGTATCGAAACCTCTTACTATGGGCTGTCCTCAAGGTTCGGTTATCGGTCCTCATTTATGGAATCTAGGCTTCGATGATTTCCTCGCGATTCCTCTTCCAAGTGGTTGTTCTTTAACTGGTTATGCGGACGATGCCCTTCTGCTCATACAGTCAAGTACTCGTGCTGGACTCGAGAATTTGGCTGACACTTGCCTACGATTAATATCTCAGTGGGGCGATCGAAACCGTCTGACCTTTGCACCACAAAAAACCTATCAACTAATTTTAAAGGGTGACCTTAAATCGTGGCCTAGTATTAAATTCAATAATGTTCCCGTTAAGAGAAAACAATCGGTGTGCTATCTTGGTTTAGTCTTGGAGAGGAATTTCACATTCATAGAACATATAAAAACGGTTGGTGAAAAAGCTAAAAATAACTTTTATGCCCTAACGAGAATATCTAAATCTACTTGGGGTTTGTCATTTTTAACCTTAAAAACTATTTATGGGGCTACTTACTTGGGCTGTGTGTGCTACGGGGCACCTGTTTGGGCCGATAGAGCCACCATAGGTGCGGCACGACGTAAATTGCTTCAAAGTCAGCGCTTGGCTTTGTTATTCTTAAGTAAAGCGTATAGGACCGTCAGTACTGAAGCTTTACCGGTACTTGCTGGTGTTCTACCAGTAGATCTTGAAGTGCAACGACGCGCTGCAATGTACTTTTCCGCACGGGAGACCACTGACGCTGATTTTCTACCGCAACGTGACCGTGATAAGATATCTCGATTATTCAAACCCCAGAGCGACGTCTGGGAGGATCTTATAACCGAATGGCAAAATAGGTGGGATAATTCTATCAAGGGACGGCACCTCTACCAGTTCTTTCCATCCGTTCGTGAGCGGCTGGCTAGGACGTGGCTGGAGGTGGATCACTGTGTTGCCCAATTTCTCACCGGACATGGTAACTTTAAAAGTAAATTGTTTTCCTTCAAGCTTGTTCCCTCGCCTTTTTGTCAATGTTCAACACCTGACTGTGAATATGAACAATCAGCACATCATATTCTTTGGGAGTGTATTCTTTGGCAAAACGAACGCAATATTATGTTGGATGCTGTTCAGACTACATCTGGAGTCATTTATTATACGGACCTTGTCGAAACTCGAACAAACTTCCGTGCGTTCAAGCGTTTTTGCCATACCTATTATTGGAATCAAATATAGCAGCTCACAATTTAGGACCCATTAATATTAGTAATCATTTTTACCCGTGGTGCTAGGCAACTGGGCTTCTCCCAGTTGTAATGTCCCTTTGTGCCTATTGGCCTTGTTCTGTTCTGTCTCCTGCTTGCATGGAGGGAAGTGGAAACATATTTTTCCTACTCCTCCACTATTCTTTTCTGATTAATTTCGTGCAGGATCCAAGACAGGTAAATTCATTCTCCGGGACACGTCGAGACTTCATTGTCTCGGCGCTTTTCTGGTGGTTGCCACTGTTGATTCTGGCTTCAGGAGTTGCAGTGGTTTGGGAATAGTGTGGTGGGTTTGTCCCAATAAAAAAAAAAAAGTCCCTCCCGCCCTGCCCGGGGTTGCAGGACTCATTTGATGATTTTACCACGCTAAAAAAAAAAGGGATCGTTCTCTGATAATATTTGAAACGGCTTTCCTATAATAAAAAATTTAAAAACGTTCTTAACAAGAACTTTATTATTTTACTATTTCCTCCCACTTCCTCCTCCACTTATGCTTATCATCAGTTTCTCAGATTATAACGTTAAAATAAGGTCCGTTTTGCAGTCATACTTTTTTAGACAAGTGTTCATTAGATGTACGAGTATAAGTTTTTGTAGTAAGGCTGTAAGGAGCTATGTGTCAAATTGAAATAATGATCATTCTAAGTTCTGGCTCTACGTCATGCAGCGTAGAAAACGCCCGTAGCTATGGGCGAAACCACGGGATTCTTGCTTAGAGATAAGAACCCGCTGAGCTGACTTATCCAACCGACGACAGTCGACTTGTCGTATCCCAATTTGACAAAATATTGATGTGTTGTAAACATATAACTTAGAATGTGATTCACAAAAAGATTTACAGTTTAAGAATTGACACAGTTTCATAAATATACTAACGAACGATAGTTTCTTAATACAATTTAATATAATTGAAATTTACTATTACTTTCTACATTCTACAACTTTTTGGACGATTTGTTAAATTATATTCATAAATGATCTTAATTCACAAGTATTTAATTCCAGCGCCTGTTCAATTACAGCAATTCATAAGTTGGCGAGTGGTACATGAGAACTCAATAAATTGTAGGAGTTTATACAGTGTGTCCGGGCACGGGTTAGCATATTTGAATAGACTTGCGCCTGTTTGATGTGTTTGTAAACATATAACTTAGAATGTGATTCACAAAAAGCAGTTTAAGAATTGACACAGTTTCATAAATATACTAACGAACGATAGTTTCTTAATACAATTTAATATAATTGAAATTTACTATTACTTTCTACATTCTACAACTTTTTGGACGATTTGTTAAATTATATTCATAAATGATCTTAATTCACAAGTATTTAATTCCAGCGCCTGTTCAATTACAGCAATTCATAAGTTGGCGAGTGGTACATGAGAACTCAATAAATTGTAGGAGTTTATACAGTGTGTCCGGGCACGGGTTAGCGATATTTGAATAGGATATTCTAGGCTCATTTTCATAGATAAAAATGCTTTAAAAAAAATTCTTACTCCAATACTTCGCGAATGACAGCCACTTAAATTTTTTGATCTGTCGAACTGGGGTGTGTACAATAAAATAAAAATATCTTTGAATCCAAGAGACCTACATTCATGCAAATGATTTTATTGCGAAGTTAAATGTTGAGGCATATCAAAAACTTACGAAAGTTTTCTAAATACTCGTAATATGTAAAAATAACCAAAAAACATGGGCAAACACAAAAGTGTACACAAAAATGACTGAATAATTTCACATTTTTAACTCTAGCTCGATGAGTACCCCTGAATTTTAGTAAAGTTTTTGCATTAAATTAAAAGTGTTTGAGTCAGGCTATAAAATGATATCAAAATTATCACTCTACGTTAAGTATCGTAGGAGTTATTGTCATTTGAACACTTGTCTAAAAAAGTGCAACATTACTATTATTGCCTTTGCTTTTACTCTTTTTGTACAGACTTTTTACAGTTTGTAAGATAATACAGAAGTAACGCAGCTTCTATAGCTTTCTTTTTTTTAAAAGATTATTTCATACTTCTCTTTTGTGAATGTGAGAACATTGTAGGTCGTGTATACATATATTTTTATTTTTTTGTAGTACTTATTCTCGTAAGGACTTCTCTCTTGTTACTAAGCCTACGTTTTTCTCACATATCTAAGTACCTATTCAAAATTGAAACAATAAGTTTGTAAAAACATATCACATTTTAAAAGAGTAACCATGGAGTTTCTCGACGGTTCTTCTCCATGGAATCGATCAACCCGATCCGAGCACCTGTTGTTGACGTTTTTATAAGTGCCTTCATGGACCTATGTGAAATAAAAATATTTGATTTTGCAAAAAATTGACAACGTCAAAACGACGTTTCTCCTTGATATAAGGGTCGTTTCGCAGATACAGTTTTTTAGACAAGCGTTCAACGGGTGTTTATCTTTTTGGCGGCACGTATTTGAGTCTGTCTATAAAATTATATCAAAATTATCACTCTACGTTAAGACAATCATCTACCGAGGCTCGTCCATCCATACTAAAAGAGAAAACGTTTTTCTGCCCCTAAATGTTATCCTATCTCAATGTTTTTTTACACAGTAAAAAAACTAGGTTTATAGATTTTTTCTTTCAAAAGTTTCTCTTTGGCGCCTGTAACTTTCAAACAATTATAAAAATTGAAAAAAAAAAAACAAGATAACCTAGTTTTTTACTGTGCCAGAAGCTATCTAAAAAATCATTGAGATAGGAAAACATTTAAGGCAGGAAAACGTTTTCTCTTTTAGTATGAACAAGCCCTCGGCTACGACAATTGTCTTAAGTATTTTAGGAGTTATTCCCACTTAAACATAACCTTCCTTAACGGGATACATACGTAACCTCAACAATCAAAATCTCAACAGTTAAAACATCAACACCGTAAGACCAACGATTCAAAATCTCAACAATTCAGAATGTCAACAGTTAAGGAAGTCAACAGTTCAATAGATCAACGATTCAAAATGTCAACACTTCAGAACTCTGTTTACTCTCTTCTGTTTACTGTGTTTTGGCCAACTTGGAAAACTTCAGCTAAATACTAACTAATGTTATTGTTTCATGTTTTACTATAAACAGACAATCCAATTTTATCTAAATGTGTGGTGAGAAAAATAAGTGGTGTCCATTATACAATAATAATAATATTATCATAATAAATATTGGTTATTATTTTATTTAGCTAATACTTTCCATGTTGAGATTTTAAACTTTGGCCTGGTGAGCTGTTGACTTCCTTAACAGTTGACATTCTGAATTGTTGAGATTTTGAATCGTTGGTCTTACGGTGTTGATGTTTTAACTGTTGAGATTTTGATTGTTGAGGTTACGTATGTATCCCTTCCTTAACGCATGGGGTGCGGGGCAGTGGTCCAACTGCTCTGTCTAGTTGGACCATGACCCCTCACTAGGGGCAGTTGTCCAACTTTAAAAATAGTTGGACCATAGCACCTTTTGAGAGTTCCGTGGTCCAATTCATTTAAAAATAAGTTGCACACCCTAAAAGCCTCAACTTTAGAATTATATGGTTTGCGGTTATATTCATATCACACATCACATTGCAATAGTAGAAAAAACTGAGCACATTGAAATAATTCTTTTGACTTTTTTTATTAATTTAGTTTTTGATATACCATTTTTTTTTTGCTTTTCTCCAAATACATTGTGACCAATGATAATAATAACCTACAATTTTAACTGTCGGACAAAATTCTATACTTATACATAATTATACAGTTGAGGCTTTTAGGGTGGGCAAATTATTTTTAAATGAATTGGACCACGGAACTCTTAACAGGTGCTGTGGTCCAACTATTTTTAAAGTTGGACAACTGCCCCTAGTGAGGGGTCATGGTCCAACTAGTTGGATAGAGCAGTTGGACCACTGCCCCGCACCCAACGCATGTACCCCCAATACTACAGGTGCCGCATTCTTTGGGTGAACTAAATCGTTTCAGTGTAAATTTATGAGCTGGCATTATTGATAACCATTATATAATTGATCTCATCGAATCACCCTTAAACTGAAATAATACTGATTTTACAAGCAAACCTTCTAAAAGTCAAGGAATTACATTCATTCATTCATCATTCGTAAAAATACTTTTTATGTTAATATTTTCACAAATCAAATAAGTATTACGTTTCTAAAATATGGCATCGTTAAAAGAAAGAGTGCGACAGCAATTTCTCTATCAATAAGTGCTATAGAGATAGATGTCTTTACCGACCACGGAGTTAAATTATACCTACGAAACAGAAAGTCAGATGCAACGCAATGCGTCGCGATTCGAACGAATTCCAACTACAAGCTAAATCAACCTTACCACAATCAAATGACTTAACCACTTCCCTGTCCGATGAATCACATGTGACTCACGACTATTGTTTTAGCTATTGTGTCTGCTGCGCGGACAGTGAAAGTGTTAAGACATAAAACACGTTGCTATCTATGGGTGGATTTCGTTCGAATCGCGTGGCATCGCGCCATGATTTAAGTCCCTAAAGGCGCGTTTCCATTATGCAAGTGACTTGCATACAAGTTGCAAGTTGCATGCAAATTGTATAGTGGAAACAACAACTTGTATGCAAGCTGCAAGTTGAACAAAATCGTGTTTCCAATTCAAATCACTCGCTTACATGTCTGACGTCATACTTGCATGCAAGCACTTGCATAATGGAAACGCGCCTTAACAGTGCAAATGGTGCCACATTATTTATACCTACTTAAATGTAGATTTTTATCGTTTAGGTTCAAAATGTCCAATTCCCAAAATGTCCAACGGTTTCAAAACGTCCATTTCCCAAAATGTCCAATTCCCAAAATGTCCAATTCCCAAAATGTCCAATTCCCAAAATGTCCAATTCTCAAAACGTCCAATTCCCAAAATGTCCAATATTTATGTTATGAATTTGCCCGCGACTTCGTTCGCGCTCGAATTCATTAAATAACACGATCTTTACAACCAGTTATTATAAGAAAGGTTTATGTAAAAAAGGAATTTCCCGTGTCGTGTAATCGCACCAGAAACATATAAACTCACATACACAAATAGACAGGCTGGAAAAATTACTTATACCGTAGGTCATGCAAATTTTAATATACAAATATAATAATTTTACTTTTCAGAGAAATCGAAATGGCCCGTGCATTGACTATTTCTACTCATTGAAGAATGTTTCATTCTGCGCATTCCACCCCCGAGATCACAGATATTTGGGCTTCATTACGAAGCACCCGACGCTACAGCGATTTGCATGCCATGTCTTCAGGGGGCAGGAGTCCACGAGGCCCGTAGCCGAGGCCGTGGGGTGAGTGTCTCCTTCATCAATTTATTATTCAATATCTGGTTGACCGAGCTTCGCTCGTTTTTTTAAAATGTCTATATCTTGGGAACCGAGCTTTTCTCGAACCTGGGACCTTAATAAATCGATTCCTTGAGCCGAAAACCCCCTAATCTGTAACTTTCATGAAAATCCTTGGAGCCATTTCCGAGATCCTGATTATATATAAATATACAAGAATTGCTCATTTAAAGATATTAGATTCTCACTATAACTTTAAGTATCAATATTTTATATGGACAGAGCAAGAACTATTAGCCACAGAATCAGGGATAGTATTAGTTACCTAATAATTAATTTTCCTTGAGCCATTCCAGTGGTATTACCTTGCGTACCCAGATCATAAACAGAAAAAATATTTGAGGTCAACTATTAATTTAACAAAATTATTAATACCTTATATTAAGGTGATTGCTTCGATGTAGCCCGCGAAATTTATTTTTTTTACGTTTTTTGCAATTTGCAGGCCAGTGACATGTTGTAACTTTATAAATATTTGTGTTGCGCAAATAACAAGTATAATTTTAAATATAAAAAATGTCAAAAAATTCGCTCCATCAGCTCTCACATAGAAAAGGTGCATCGTAGTTAGATTTCGGAGATTTTAACATGATGCACCTTTTCTATGTGAGAGCTGATGGAGCGAGTTTTTTGATATTTTTTATATTTAAAATTATACTTGTTATTTGCGCAACACAAATATTTATAAAGTTACAACATGTTACTGGCCTGCAAATTGCAAAAAACGTAAAAAAAATTGAATTTCGCGGGCTGGTTGGAGCATCCCCCTTAAGTCAAAGTAATTCATTCTTGTTTTTCTGTTTCAGGAGAGCTTTTCACAGATTCTACCAAACCTTCATAGAAACGGCGTACCCGATCGAAGACATTTACATAGAATAGATACTAGAACAAAATTAAAGTAAAACCACTAACGCATTACACTAACTTTAGCTAACTTTCGCCACAAGCATTGAAAGAAATATGTTTTAGGATTTGAAGGATGTTATTTATGTACCTAATGAAAATCCGATTTAAAAGTGCGTCTAGTTTCTAACATTCTAAATATTTCAATGTTGCGCTCATCGATTTATTCTGTACTATCGATGAAATAGGCTATTTATTTTCTGTAATAAATTCATTGTAAATCGCTGTTTGCATGTCGCCTTCCTGATAGATTGAGAGCTACCAACTTAAGACTATTATGTCATTTAATAAAAATTGTGTAATACGAGTATCTTAAATTGGTTTAAATAAAATATTGTTAGGTTTTATAGCTAAAACACACAACTCGTAAATTACCTTAAGTTAATTAGTCATTCCTTAGCTCTGCATACCTACTGTAAATTTTCATTCATGTTACATGATATCGTATATTTATTATCATCACAGCGCAAGCATATACAGGGTATTTCTTTAAAATGGGCCAAAAGGGAGAAATCCTTATCCATAAGAAATACGCGAAAACTTTCTCAGGAACCTTTATCTCTTTTTTGATGTTGAAAATTTTTGCGTTTTTATTGTTTTGGTCAAGTTTGAGTTGTCCACAAAAATGAGTGTAAATTAACAAAAAATTTTTTAACGCTGTTTTTTTCTATTTCATGTAAGGATTAATTAATTGTATCGAAAGAAAAAAATCGGGACGGCGGAAGTTGGTAAAATTTAGCAAAATAGTTTTTTCATACGAATTGTATAAACGAAAAAATTATCAACTTTTTACCCGACCGCGCCAGGAGGGTTGTTTATGATGTCGTTTGGTTTAAGTACTGCATGTAAGGATTTGATAATTGTATGGGCAGAAAAATATCTGAACAGTAGAAGTTGGTCAAAAGAAGGGTAATGTTCCTTCTAACAGCATAAAGTCGTTTTAATAGTAGTCTAGTATTTCATTTGTATGGGATATATCCCAGCAACATCAAAAAGAGCTAAAGGTTCCTAAGAAAGTTTCCCTGTGTCTCTTATGGGTTCGGATTTCTAGCTTTTGGCCCATTTTAAAGAAACAACCTGTATACAATCTAAAATCGTCGTTGGCTTTGTAAGCCTATATGTTAAGTGTTAGAAATCGTAAAAAAGAGAGTAAGTCAGCCCATAAGCCCAGCTTATTCTCCATATTACTACTGATAATTAACCAAAGTTCTTCAGTTAAAGTAAATCTTTAGTACCTACTTATAGCTATGACATAAGGTAGGCAGTAGACACAGTTTTAAGTCTGACACTCTTGGCGACAAGTTTGTTAACTTTTCTGTACATCAATTGTGGAAGGAATGGAACTTCCGTAATTTTGTTGTGAACAATAAAAACGTATTTTACCGCTTTATACACAAAATATACTGGTTTTAAAACGGAAAACTATAGAGCGGCGTAAACTTCTTCGTTTAGTTTATGAAAGATGGCTCATATCTATACTTTGGGGGGGTAAAAAAATATTACAAAAAGAAGATAAGGTTAATAAATACCAACCAAATTGAGAATAATCTTCAATATAAGAGGAGGTATTTTTTCCAGTCGGTCAAAGAAATACAATAATTAGATCTTATGGGCGCGTAACCAGAAAGTTGGCAACGTCGCAAATAGCTGTCAAATATTTACAAGTTTTAATTAATTGGTCATTTTTACTATATGGAAATATGAAACATGGCTCTATAGTGCACTAGAAAATTGATACATGAATGTAATTAAAACACTGAATTTGATGTTGTAACCGTTTCAGGTGTACAAAAGGCATTTGAAAATTTTTCAAATGCTTTTTTTACGTCTAAAACTATATACTGGACGATATTAGTTATTGCATTCCCATATAATTTTTTTAGTGCACTACAGAGCCATATTTCTTATTTTCATACAGAGCAAAATTAATTAAAACTTGTATATTTGACAGCCATTTGCGACATTTCCAACTTTCAGAATACGCGCCCTTAAGATCCAATTATTGTAAGTATTTTTCTTTGACCGACTGATATATGGATTAAGGAAGTGATGGAGTGTGTCTGTCTGATCATAAGTTAACTTGAGCTGCATGTATAATGTATTAGATTAACAGCCATAGCACCATGTCAAGAATTACAATAAGTTGGATGAGCATTGAAATCTTATCTATACTACGCACAGAAATAAAAATTAATAACCGTGCGCAAAAATAATAATGTCTTCAATTACTTATTTTAATCCATAGAGAAAGTTTCACATCTAGCAATAAACAGCACGGAATAGGAGCTGAAACGTTTCGTGTATAAAACGATGTAAACTACTGTAACGTACTTATTGCAATGTGACTGATAACTATTAAAAAATATATACATGTTTGTAGATAGATATTTTTTAAACAACAATAGTAATTGTAATACTTCAATTCGCCAAAAGCGATGACAAAATAATTTCTATAAAAATACATAGTTTAATCTTTAGACGCATGCAAGTTGCTCCATAGAGTGCCAGATCAATCAGATCAGACCAGGGTTTGGTTGATTTGTCACTAACTAAAGAACGTACCCCAATATTTTTTGCTAACAAACATAAAATGCTAATAATAATAAACATATTCATATCAATGAAAATCTAAAACTATGAACTAAAAATCATTAATTATAATTGATTCTCAACCACTGTGATATAAACAGTTGATTTTTTATGTCTGTAAGTGTAAAAATATCTAAAATCAGCCCCTTCTGTAAAGGTAGTATGATTGGATGCTAATTTATACTTACCTATTAAGTATTACTATCAATATGCTTAATCAATTGTAACTATAATGTTTGTAGCTATTTATATTGGTTAGGATATCTGAAGCACATGAGCAAGAATTACCTAAATATATCGTGGTATATAGATACCTACTGATAGTAGTCATTGCTTATGCAATGTTATCTAATTTATTCGCTATGGACACGTTCACGTTATTATAGCTCTATACCATGAATTGTAAATAGTTGTAACGAGGACGCGTTCACATTGGAGTGCGTTTGTCAGAAAACCTTCAAACTCGAAAAAATAGGTGTGGTCTAAATAAGAGCTCGGTACTTTTTGGCATTAAGAATAAATCATAATTATTGGCTCATTTTCGATAGACGTTCATCAAACCATAAATTGGTTAAACGCTTATAAAAGTTTTTCGAAAAATCGTGTCTAAAATACTGGTATCTACTCCTCATATTGTGCAGAGAAGATTTTTTTAAGCCGGCTCTACACTCGCGGCGCGAACGGCCGCGACAACTGCTTAGCGCGAGCACAATATGTGGCGCGGGTGTGGATGTTGTTCGCGCTTCGCGCCGTTTCCCGATTAGTGTCGGGTTTTTGACCCGCTGCAAAGGGTTTACGGCGCGCGAACGCGAACGTATCAACATGACTG
Organism: Agrotis segetum; assembly: GCA_036375495.1. Classification (NCBI taxonomy): domain Eukaryota; kingdom Metazoa; phylum Arthropoda; class Insecta; order Lepidoptera; family Noctuidae; genus Agrotis; species Agrotis segetum. The sequence continues at coordinate 14,628,053 of JAQSVV010000088.1, read as the reverse complement.
TGAAGTTTTGCGAGTACGGAGGGACACAGTTTGTGCGCGGATCACTGCGTTATTCACGCTGCTACTTCACACGCGAGTGTAGACCCGGCTTTACAAAAATCTAGTTTTTTCAAAAATAATTTAGGTAAACTCTTTTAATTTACATATTATGTCTGAAACGAATGCTTGATTCTTATTTGAATTGGGCTATTTGTGTAGCTGCTTTGATACTCGCCGTTACATTACGATCCATTATGCGAAGATTATGTAGATCTTCAAGTATTACAAACATAAGATGACAAGATGTACAATATCCTAAAATATCTAGCGAATGGTATTTAAAAAACACTTATTATTTCATTTTGTCTAATAACTTGAATCCGCCTACTGAAAGACTATTTAACTGCCACGACGAGGTAATTTAGGTTTCAATCAAATGGTGTATTAAGCGTCTTACGTTTTATTTAAAATTAATTTATGTGGCTATCATTATTTACCAAGAAATTGATTGCATCTTGATTATCTAACCAAAATGTAAAACCCCTCTATGTAATCATCCGTTGTAATGTGAACGTAATCCAAAACTTGTAAATACAATATAATCAGCAAAAAGCAAACGTACTCAACAAAGCTGAACAAAGCTGTGACTCAAACGAAAACAAAAAATATATATATTTATTTTTCCAATAAATGTCATAGCGTATTCGATATAGTGTTTAAGGCATGGAATAATAATAATAAATATTATTTGGGACTGATTTCAAAGTGTTTAATTTTTTTTTTCAATACCTACCTACATTTCCTCGAAATCTGCCACTTATCGCGCTATTAGGTGCAACATGCAGTGTATTTCACACTAGCGTTTTTTCTTTTCTTTGTCGCACGGAAATAAAAATACGTGAGGAATATAGTTATTTGTTAAGCAAGGCTGCAAAATTGTGTTTTGGCGCGTACTCTAATTGAAAACTGAGCAAGCGAAGGATTCTAGGATTGATCCGGTCGGTTCACCTGTCAGTGTAGTAAATAATTACACATAAATAGAAGTCGTAATCGAATTTAGAAAACAACAGATTCCGAATGAAAAAACACCTTTCCGAGCGTGTTAGGTGAAAATAAAATTTCCACAGAAAAGTCCAAATTCCTTCAAACAATGCCTATAATTGGCTGCTGGTAAATAATCCTCAAGTAAAATATCCAAACCTTATATTCACCGCGTTCAGAATGCTGGAAACTATTGAATCAACCAGGAGGGATTTTTGAAAACATTATTAATTTCATCATTCATTTATTCAAGTTTTGTGAATACGCTGATAATTCAAGCGTATAAGGCTGCTTTTCCACCAGAGATGCGCTATGCTACGTTGCTACGGATGCGTTTGATATCCACCGATCATATTCATTATGTGTGAGTGTGTTATGTAAACAAATGAATATGATTGGTGGATATCAAACGCATCCTTAGCAACGTAGCATAGCGCATCTTTGGTGGAAAAGCAGCCTTATGCATGTCGCCCACGATCAGCGCTCACAGTCGCGCATCACGTTCCCTAATTGTAGAGACCTAAATGTCGATGCATAGATACGCTGACTACTCTAAACTAAGAACAAAAAAGTTATTCATAGTAGCTATTTTCATTTAGCCATGTGTGACAAGGGATTTTTAAAGGCCAATTCCGATAATGTACAGTCACGAGCAATAACATGTAAACACTTAACAAAATTCAAACGCAAATTGCTCGTGAAATACTGATTTCCACTTTAAAATAAGACCTAGTTTGTAATAGGTATGGCTTCCGAAATAGAAGTCAAATAAAAAGACAAACGTTTAATCAATACGGTAGCAGAACATCGCTTTTGAATACTTAGGTAACTGCTTTGTGTATACTATACATAGGTTTAGGCACTGCAACAGCACTTGTTTAGTTACGTGAATTGAGTTACTGAGATGTCACTGTACCACAAATACTAGGTACATTCAAGGAGGTTGTTCATTTCGCATATCACCTCATTCTCCCCCGGATGAGTTTTCTCTCCCTGTTCCATATACCAGAAAGTCGCCCAGATATGAGGGCGGCTTCCTGGTCCTGTTTGATCTCCGTTGCGGTGATGATAGCGATGGGGTGAGAGTGTCGGATGGAACTGTAGCGCTGTCTTCCATCTATTCAGAATCTGTTTCAAAGCTGTCATTTTCGCCGTAGTCAACAGTATTTGGGAACGGTGCTAATTGACGGTTCGATACTGTTGATGTTTCCCCATTGTCACGTCGAATAAGAGAATAGTAAGGATTATTTTCAAGGAGTTCAGCTTCTTCGACTAGAGGATCTGTTTTAGATTGCCGGACATTCTTCTTTACCAATATCGGGCCTGGTGACAACCAGGACGGCAGTGAGTCTCTAGTCGAAGAAGCTGAACTCCTTGAAAAGTTTTTCATGTGGGGTGGCATTAGTAGCTGTACATAAAAGAGAACGTACACAATGCAATGCATCCTTCAGTACCACTCCCCAGTTTTCTACTGATAGTCCCTTTGACCGGAGACTGAGTTGGATAGTTCGCCAGAGAGTCCCGTTTAAACGTTCCACCTGTCCATTACCCTGAGGGTTTTAAGGCGTCGTTCTAGATGAAGCTATGTTTGATTTTCTTAGGAATGACTTGAATTCTTCAGACATAAACGATGAGCCTCTATCACTATGAACATAGAGAAGCTGGCCAAAAGTAAGAAAGAGATCTTCCAAGCAGGTGATGACGGTGGCAGATGTCATATCTTTACATGGATATGCAAATGGAAATCTACTACGTTTTATCTTTTCGGAGAAACGCGCAATCCATTTTGCATAGTGCGCGAACATTCTTAGAAATCGTTTCAGTTCACTTGCTTTAGTTGGTGCGGGGAGGTCTAGCAGAGGTTTTAGGCTTTCAGAATCAGGTCGGATAGTATGATTTTCCACAGTAAAGCCAAGCAAATTGATTTTAGTTTGATTGAAAATGCTTTTTTGTTCGTTGAGAGTTAAATTATACTTCTTAGCGGCGTCCATAAATCGTTTTAGATTGTGCTCGTGATCTTTATCATCCTTGCCGCAAACGGTTACATCATCTAAGTACGCGTATTTCCCATCTAATTTTTCTTCTGTTATTATAAAGTCCAGAGTTCGCTGGAAGGCAGCTACACCGTTAGTCACTCCGAACGGGATACGCGTGAATTGATAAAGTTTGCCGTTCGCTTCAAAAGCTGTGTATATCTTCTCATTTTCCAGGATTGGGACCTGATGATATGCAGATTTCAAGTCTAACTGACTAAAGACTTTGTATTTTGATACGTTGTTCACAACTGTTTCGATATTTGGCAAAGGGAAAGCATCCAGGTCAGTACATTTATTTATTGTCATTGAATAATCGATCACGAGCCTTTTACGATGGGTCCCTCCTCCCGCTACGAGGACTTGAGCCCTCCAAGGGGAAATGCTTTTTTCGATTACCCCATCTTCGAGCAACTTGGATACTTCTTCTTGTATGAAGTCAATATCTTCTTTAGTGTAGCTCCTGCTTCTAACAGCAATCTGTTGGATACTTGGCGAAAGATTGGTGAATACGGAGGCCGGTGGAACTGAAGCTTGCAGAACATTACTTTGTAAGGGCTCGCCGGGACCTCCTAGATTGAAGTGGATGCTTAAATGTTGATTGAGTAAGTCGTGACCCACGATAACGTCTGCGCAGAGGTTGTCAACGACTAAAAGAGGCGTTTGCTTATATGCATGTTGATTAATTTTAATAATTGCGAAACATACTCCTTCAACGAAAACGTGTCATTGCTCGAGTTGGCAAGTTCTTCAGTCCACACAGAGTTTATATTATGCCCGGATCTACAAACGCTAGCGAAATGGCCTTTCTTCGAACAAGTTCGAACATGTTTTACGAATAGCTTTACTAACTGGCCACTGTCGACTGCCTCGGGCACCATGGCCTTTCCTGCAGCAGGAGTGCAGGTCGGCTAGCACGACACGCTAGCTTAAATGACATAATCCGTCGTGCTCTTGTCACCGCCGGGGTGCCAGCCGTATTAGAACCCAGTGGTTTGGCACGCGACGATGGGAAGAGACCAGATGGTATGTCCATAATGCCATGGAAGCTGGGTAGGCCTTTGGTGTGGGATGCAACATGTGTCGACACAAGGGTGTCGACACATGTTGCATCCCACACCAAAGGGAATCGATATTCCTTGAACGTTTAACTTAGCTGGGAAAAGGCTACGCATAAAGCGACATACAAAACAGAAGCTCTACTAAGTTCGTATAAAACCCATCACTAGTCAGCTACTAGACAAACGTGAGTTATTAAAGCTATTAGTAGAAACGATCGCTGCACACATTTGTGCATGAAGCCGTTTATTGATCAGGTGATACTAACATTACACTTACTGACAACTGTTCTTTGTTTGGGTGTGGATGCCATCCCTTTGGTGTGGGATGGTTGCATCCCACACCAAAGGGATGGTGGAATGTTCTTTGTTTGGTTTTAGTTTCATCTTCCTAGTTCAGCGTGTTGTGCTGGCGCTGCTGAAAACTCCAAGCGGCGCAAATACATTGGCTTAGCTAGTAGCTATGTGTTTGAGCCGTTTGGGGTTGAAACCTTGGGGCCATGGGGTCCGAGTGCCCACACCGTTTTTAAAGATATCGCCAGGCGTTTAGTCGACTCTTCAGGTGACCAGAGGGCTGGCATATTCCTAGGTCAACGAATAAGCATTGCCATACAACGTGGCAATGCTGCCAGCGTTCTGGGCACTGTTCCCGTTGACAGCGATGTGGACGTATTCTTTGACGCCCTATAAATTTTCTCTTTTATTTATTTATTTTAATTTTTCCTGTACATTTTGCTAGTAAGTTTTTATTTATAGAATTATAAGATTTTATTTCCATTATTGTTACTATAATAATATAAATTAAAATAAATAATACACTGGCCACTTTATTCTAGGATGAACGTTCCCGCCGCAGAAAAAACAGCGCTTAGCTGATTGTGTTGTCGAATATGATGCGACCGATGCAGTCTGAGGCGTTTGAGATGATGAAGCTGCCGGCAGATTATCTGATACTTTGTCTCGGCAGATTTTAGGTACAGCATTTAGATGCGGAGAGTTAGTACTGATCGTCTGTGCATCTTTCTCAGCAGTTTCCAAGGTAATGGCTTGATTAAGAGCATCGGTAAGAGCAAGCGTCGAATTCTCTAGAAGTCGTTCACGGATTTTTTGTGAGAGCAGGCCGGAGACAAGAGCACTACAAATTTTCTGTTCTTCATGTTCTCTCGCAGTGACAGATTCAAAGGACTATGCAAAAAATCGTCCCATATCATCAACAGATGCCAAACATATCTCATTAAATACATCTCGACATTATGATTATTTTTTACTATGGCGACATCACTGTAGGATATGGGGTTATCGTGAAATAAAAAAAAATATGTTATACTTATACAGTTTTATTAAGTATTAAGAATCGAATTAAAAATGTACTATTTAACTAAAGAAAACTCGAGAGAGAACAGCCGTAAGACGTACTTTACCCTCCCTCCTTGCTCCGTTACCCCGACCGCACCCTTTCGACGCCTATCGCCTAAAAATAGCGCGACAATGCTTGACAGGTCAATATGTACCAAGACATCTTGGTATAGGTCATATTTCTAGAGATGAGCTTCTAGAGAGAAATCTATTTTTGCCCAAACATATTTTTTGGAAATGAAAACAACACCAAGTTAATTATTATCGCAGATGGCACATATGTATATATTGAAAAAAGCACTAATTATTTATTTCAAAGAAAAACTTATAGCCTCCACAAGTTTCGCAATTTATTGAAACCATTTATTTTAGTAAGCAGCGATGGATATATCATAGATGTCATAGGCCCTTTTCCTTCAACAACATCAGATGCAACTATTATGCAGAACATAATGAATGACGAGGAGCACTTACTACATTGGTTACTACACAGAGAGGACGTCTTTATTTTGGACAGGGGCTTCAGGGACAGTATTAATGATATTGAGTCCCTTGGCTATGAACCTCACATGCCACCTACCAAGGACAGGAACGCGACCCAGCTATCAACAGAAAAGGCAAATGATTCTCGGTTGGTGACTGTGTGTAGATGGATTGTGGAGGCGGTTAACGGCAAATTCAAAAACCGTTTTAAGTTATTAAAACAAACTTATTTTAACCGAGCTTTGCCAAACATGTTTGTCGATTTCCGCATAGCAGCATCATTAATAAATGCTAATTACCGTGTTGCTACAGACCACAGGCTTGCGCCAGAATTCTTTGAAATAATTCAAACTAAGGTTCATCAACCTAACCTTTTGAAAAATTATGTCGAAGGCAAAAATCTTAACAGACAAAGAGTTAACTTTGTGACGATGGAGGCCACCATGCCACATCTTGAGGACTTTCCAGAACTGACTGATGATGATATCATTTTATTCGCCTTGGGGACCTACCATATAAAACTTGCAAAATCCTACTGTGCGGAACATATTCGGAATGGAATTTATTATATTGAATTATTTCGAGAAAACCAGCTAACTGATTTGCCAAGGTATAATATTCGAGAAGATAATGTCTGGTTAATTAGAGGACGAATACAATCTCGACACGTTAGATCGCGCGTTTATTATTGTTACATATTAATAAACCGAAGTGAAACTGGCAGACGTGCTATTGAACAGTGGTATTGCACATGCCTAACAGGGGCGCGTACGGTTGGAAGTTGTGCCCATATAATATCAATTATATGGTATATGGGCAAAGGTCGACATATCGACTTTAATCTACCAGCGGCAATGTTATCGACTATTATAATAGATGAATAATATAACGTTATTTTTGTCTGGATAATAGTTCTGTTGTTATTAAGTGTCTACTTGCACAATTGTTTTTGGGTTATTAATACTTAAAATGTCTAGTTGAACAATTGCTTTTTGTAATTATCGTCTAAAATGTAATTTTTTATTTTAAAATAAAAATACTTTATTTTTGTCAAAAGTCTTTTTTTAAAAAAAACCCCGTCGAATTCCGAACTAAAAATTGGTACTGACTTTTCATGGGACGTAATAATGATATTGAAACTTGTCCCATGTCTGTTGATGGGATGGGACACTGCCCATACATTTTTTTGCATGGTCCTTTGCAATCTTTAACAATCAGTCGGAGAGCTCTAACATAGCCGGAAATAGTCTCGTCTGCTCTTTGTTTTCGTCTGAATAGAACATGTCGAGCTAGTATCGTGTTTTTTGGTTTGACATAGATGTCTTCTAGAACTTTCATAGATGCTTTATAAGTCGTGCAAGGATATGTTTGTAGATCGAAGCGGATAAATGGTTGACTAAAAGCTTACACTTGAGAGAATCCGATATCTCTTCAGAAAGAAAGCTTTCGAAGGTCGATTTCCAATGTAGCCATTTTGCATTTTGCAAACTTGTCGGGTTGAAGATACCTTGATACTGATGATTTATCCAGCTTTTTGTTAGTCATTTTTAGTTAAATAAATTGTAACATAATAGACGTAAAACCAATCAAGAAATGTGGCTTTATTTAACTAAAAGAATTACACTGGTTATAATTATAAAGACTATGACAGATATGATAGCTCTGTGACAAACGTATGACCTGAGATGTCACTGTACCACAAATACTAGGTACATTCAAGGAGGTTGTTCATTTCGCATATCACCTCATACAGTTTCGGAGAAATAACGTCTCCCTGTCTCACGCCTTTCTGCAATTGGATTGGTTTCGTGCTCGCAACGTAACTTATATAACCCACTAACTTGAAACAATAGCTCATCCGAAAATCGTCCTCCAAACCCTTTTGATATGAAATTTATAAATCCATCTGGTCTACAAGATATCAAATACTTCAGAGTATTACAGTTTTATGTACTCTGACCAAGTCAAAGATTTGTACTCCGGATCGCTCGATAAACCCAATTTTTATCTCAAATGCGTGGACGTGACTGTATGAACTCGGATATGATGGCGGTAGTATGCTTTTAATATTACTAGATCAGGCGTACAAATTATCGTTTTTATAAATTAATGTGCTAAAGCTATTCATTATTAACCACTAGAAATGTCAAAATAGAACTAGTTTTTTTTTATTAATTGCAGTTCCTCAGGCTTCTGATTTTTATATGACTTTAACTATGATTAAGGGCCGATTTTACCATTTCAATTGAGCGCGATCACTTCATGCGAATCTCAGTTTAGGTATTTAACCGAGTTCAAAGGCCCAAATTCGATTTTACCAACACAAACTGAACTCAGTTAGAGCTTGAACTCGTTTAATTTCTGAACGCCCAGCTTTTCACGGTTCGTGTGAACGTGTTTAAACGCAGATCAAATGATATTATGTCATCTGTCATCATGTTTGTCATTGAATGTAGTGGAAAGATTTCGTATTTTCGAAGAAATCGGCTTTTATTAATAAAATAAAAGCATGAAAAGGGCTCTATCGCTTGCAGTTGATGAAACTTGCGATGAAAATACTATTCGCTATCGCCGACCAAGATGGATCCGTGAGCGAGAAGAACATTTTGATACTCTTGATGATAAGGATTTTGTAACAAGATTTCGTCTCACGAAACACGCAGTGCTAGATTTATTGGAATCCATTGAGAATAAACAAGAGTATCCTACAAATATGTAAGTTCTATTTTGTAGTTTCTTAGTTTACTTACTATGCCGATAGCTAATTATAATGTTTATTTTTTAGACACAACATTGTAACATACATCAATCAATTGCTGTGTGCCCTACGCTTCTACGCAAGAGGGTGCTATCAAATGACTGCAGCAGATTTAGGTGGATTCAGCACTTCTACTGCCCTTGTGCATAAAGTCAGTGACGCTATTGCTGCTCTTCGACCTCGTCACGTTAATTTTTCCGGAACATTATTTTAAACCTCAAATTGTTAATATTTATTAAATATAATAAAATTACTGTATACTTTAATTACCAATAATAAATAATTATACATATATAAAGCGATGTAATACTATAATTCAATTGAAAATGGTAAATTATTTTATGGATGGTATTTAAAAGTACTTCGATTTATTCCCATTTCATTTACCTAATTTTGCCTGTGTTCCACCAAATATACTGAATGTGCACCAAAACATGTTCATTATAATATGTCATAACGAGGTGTAATAAAAAAAACCGGCCAAGTGCGTGTCGAGCCACGCACAGTGTAGGGTTCCGTAGTTGCCCATCAAAATACTTATGCGAACTAACTAAACTGATTCGCTGAATTTAATTTTAAAAAGAAGAATTTTCAAAATCGGTCCAGGAGTCTTTGAGAAATCGGGGAAAATACATAAGAAAAAAGATTACAACGAATTCAGAACCTCCTCCTTTTTTTGAATTTAGTCAAAAATAGTTGACGATAAAAACCTACCTATCCCCTAAAAACATACCTCTAGAAGCTGTAAAAATAAAGTTGACAAACTTACATTTGCAGTTGTCTCCGATACATTTTGTTTAAGAAAACATGGATATAAGTACATTTTATAAGTTGGTCGACTATTACTCGTAAAGTTGTAAAGCCTACTTAGTCATGATAATTTTCTTTTAAACTTCGTTATATATACTACTATTGTGAATTTTTTCACACCCCCAAACATAACCGTTTAGCTGGTAGAGGGGGGGGGGACACACTCGAATCGAGCAAAATTTAGCACTTTAAAGCTTACTATTTCACAAACGAATTTTTTTATCAAAAAATTGTTAATGGAAACTATCATTATTTTTTAAAGGCCTATTTAATGATACCCCACACTAAGGGGTACGCGAGAAAAAAAAATCCTCACTTCACGTGTAAGTACTGGAGGTACCCTAAAAAAAAATATTTTACGAGATTTTTTTTTACCACTTTTTTGGCACAACAAATCCGTATATTTACACCAAATTACAGCTCTCTAGTACTGTCCGTCTCTGAGCTAAACTGCGGACAGACGGACGGCCGGACGGACGGACGGACGGACGGACGGACGGACATGGCGAAACTATAAGGGTTCCTTGTTGACTACGGAACCCTAAAAAATCTACCTAAGCAGGGTCGCCGAAGCCCCGCTTCGCGGGGCTTCTATTTCTGTGTACAAGGTTTAAAGGAACCTAACCAAACCGAACTTCGGGGTGTCCCTGAAATCATGCTAAAGCGAGTTTTAGATTTGGTGCACATTCAGTATATTTGGTATACAAAAAGAATTATTGATGCGCATTTAAATTTTATCCTTATTAAAACACTATAATTTTCCATTTTGTTGAGAAACAATTTTGTAATCTGGTAACAAATTGTAATTCTCAAACATTTTTTTCGCGGGATGGCTATTTTGCCAGCTGTCACTTCAAGTTTTATCTATGTTTATTGCAATTCTTTGCGAGTTTACGTTCTATGTTATAAGTAAACTTAGTTTTCGTAAACGCGATCAAAATGTGGCCGGTAAAATCAATTTGTGCTTGAACCAAGATCGATCGCATAAGAAAACGCGGTCAATTTAAACTTAGTATTATTGAACTCCGTTTAATGAGCAACTGGTAAAATCGGCCCTAAGTACACTAAACTTTAAACCCACGTTTCAACAGTGTCCATAAAAAGGGAACAGTTTTTTCTTCAACATACCCAGGCATAAGGTACGTAAGTATGCAGCTTGTTGCAATATCACGGATTCCGAAGCTGACGCGGATATGACCTTTCCGTTTCCGATGTAATCAGTTACATCGCAGGAATTCCGTGCCATACTTCCTTTCACTGAGGTGTAACAATTTACTGCGACTATAGACTATAGTGGACTTCAGGTGATAATTGACTTTCCACTTTGGCATTTCAGAATCGCTCCACCAGTGCTACAGCGTAAAAAGCAATTTAATTATTAACTTTATTGATTTTCCGGAACTCAAAAGAAAATCTAGTTAGTAATTTGTGATTATACTGGGTGTAAGGGACAGCCCTCCACAAACATTCAGGGCTTGCTCAGTAGACAAAACTGAACAATCTTCCACATTTTTTCAGGAAATGAAAAAGAAAATCAGCCTCACCATAGAAGATTATAAACTTGATTCGACGGTTTGTATGGAGAGGCTGATTTTCTTTTTTGGACAACTCGCTGCCCAAACCTGGACCGTGCCCGGGTTGCCGGCACGAGTGTCAGCATCATGACGGGGCCCCCGTCTAGAGGGCCAAATCCTGCCGGGATCGCAGGACTTATCTCATTACACCATGAAAGACACCGTGGATTTTCGTCAGTACAATTCTGACTGGCCCCGGGAGACCCTGCCCGGGGGGAGGACTCATTTGATGATTTTACCTACCAAGATAAAAAAAATGGGAGAGGAGTAATGATGTTACCACACTCAGGTGAATTTGAAAACATAAAAGAAGACGTATTTCATCATTTAAAGAATGCTCGGCTCTCTAGCTAAGAAACAATATTATATTATACACTAGCGACCCGCCCCGGCTTCGCACGGGTGCAATGCTGATACTAATATTTTTTCATACAAATTGTTTGAACGAAAAAATTATCACTTTTTTTTTATGATGTTATTTCATTTAGTGTCTATTAAGGATCATTTCATTGTACGGGAAGGAAAATGTCTGGGCAACAGAAGTGGGTCAAATCTAATGAAATACTGACTACTACTGATAAACTTTATGCTGTTAGAAGAAACTTTACTGTTCTTTTGACCCACTTCTATTGCCCAAACATTTTCCTTCCCATACAATGAAATGATTCTTAATAGACACTAAATCAAATAACATCATAAAAAAAGTGATAATTTTTTCGTTCAAACAATTTGTATGAAAAAATATTTTGCAATTTTTGACCAACTTCCGCCATCCCGATTTTTTTCTTGTGATACAATGAAATGATCCTTACATGAAACAGAGTCGAACGGCACTAAAAAAAATTTTGACCAATTTCAATCATTTCTGTGGACAACTCACACTTGACCAAAAAAATAAAAACGCAAAAATTGTCAACATCAAAAAAGAGCTAAAGGTTTCTAAGATAGTTTTCCCGTATCTCTTATGGATTCGGATTTCTCCCTTTTGTCCCATTTTAAAGAAACACCCTGTATACCATCACGGACTTTTCTGTAGACCTTTTCAATGTGTACAATACTTAGTACATTATTTTGATAAAACTCGTGTGGTTCAGCCTGCGTTTGCAATGTAAGCGGAAAAAATGAAATTATTTACGACATCACATTAGAAACCTCAAAAATAACAGTACTTCTCCACTATTTAATGGATGTTATTATACATATAAACCTTCCTCTTAAATCACTCTTTCTATTAAAAAAACCGCATCAAAATCCGTTGCGTAGTTTCAAAGATTTAAGCATACAAAGGGACATAGGGACAGAGAAAGCGACTTTGTTTTATACTATGTAGTGATTTGCAAAGTAAATTACTTGAACTTGAGCTTCTATATTTATGCGATTTCCCAACGTATTTTACAGTAAATTACTAGTTTTTACAGTCCCATAAATTACTACCACTGGCTCTATGCAACAAATAAATACCTAAATTTGTTATAATTTGAGACATTTTTAAAGTGAGCAGAGACGTGTTGATAGTTCCAAGTGCACAGTACCTGCCAAAGTGATAAAGATAAATTGTCAAATTTTATTTACCAGATACTTAGGCAGTACGAAACTTACTGCAGATTTTGTGGGTAATTCCATGTCAACATAAGAATTTCTTGAATAAGCCTATGGTAAGAACCTTTCAAATCGCGTGATTACGAATTGAATGAACGGATGTGGGGTAAAAAAAAATCTTATAATTGTTATACCTTCTATAATCCCCCGTAGATCTGTTTTTAACATTTCCGCCCAATTGTGAAAGCATTACAAAAAACATTGTACGAAAAATGAAACTTTATTAATTATCTTGAAAAAGGTGCCTATCAATATAAGTTATATTAATGTGGTTTTTAAGGACCCAAAGACCATAAAACATATATCTTTAAACGTTAAAAAGCATTTGGTGCCTTTCAAACTGCGAAATTAGAAATTTAAGTTTTGAACGCCTGCCGTTTCTAAACGGGCAGAGATATAAAGGCAGAAAGGGAATGAAAAATGAAAGGGAATCGTCTATCTTGGTATGGACATGTGATGAGGAGGGATGACACCCATGTGACGAAGAGAGTGATGAGTATGAATGTTGACGGATGGAGAGGAAGAGGAAGGCCAAAGAAAAGATGGATGGATTGTCTAAGGAATGATATGAAAGAAAAAAAAAACCGGCCAAGTGCGTGTCGGGCCACGCACAGTGTAGGGTTCCGTAATTGCCCATCAAAATACTTATGCGAACTAACTAAACTGATTCGCTGAATTTAATTTTAAAAAGAAGAATTTTCAAAATCGGTCCAGGAGTCTTTGAGAAATCGGGGAAAATACGATTTTAGAATTTCCTCCTTTTTTTGAAGTTACTTAAAAATAGTTGACGTTAAAATCCTACCTATCCCCAAAAAACATACTGTAAAAACATACCTATTAAAGCTGTAAATATAAAGTTGACAAACTTACATTTGCAGTTGAATCCGATACATTTTGTTTAAGAAAATATGTAATCCAAGTAAATTTTATAAGTTGGTCGACTATTACTCGTAAAGTTGTAAAGCCTATTTGGTCATGACAATTTTCTTTTAAACTTCGTTATATATACTACTATTGTGAATTTTTTCACACCCCCAAACATAACCGTTTAGCTGGTAGAGGGGGGGGACACTCGAGTCGAGCAAAATTTAACACTTTAAAGCTTAATATTTCACAAACTAATTTTTTTATCAAAAAATTGTTAATGGAAACTATCAATATTTTTTAAAGACCTATTTAATGATACCCCACAATAAGGGGTACGCGAGAAAAAAAAAATCCTCACTTTACGTGTAAGTACTGGAGGTACCCTAAAAAAAAATATTTTTGGAGATTTTATTTTACCACTTTTTTGGCACAACAAATCCGTATATTTACACCAAATTACAGCTCTCTAGTGCTGTGCGTCTCTGAGCTAAACTGCGGACAGACGGACGGACGGACGGACGGACATGGCGAAACTATAAGGGTTCCTTGTTGACTACGGAACCCTAAAAAGGAGTAAATGATACTGTGACGTCTGATAGGGGAGAATGGAAGACTGTGACGTCTGATAGGGGAGAATGGAAGAAGAAAACATGTTGCGCCGACCCCAAGTAGAATGGGATAAGGGCAGGAAGAAGAAGAACCAAACTAAACTTCACTGACCATGTCGATAGTCGCCTTCTTCTGGTTCAGAAGCATAAAAATATACAAAATCCGTTAGTTGCTCCATATACCTGAACTATCCACGTAGGGTTCCGTTGAGTGATCAGGCTATAAGCCAATAAGTGGCGTCAGTTAGTTGAACCGTATTTATTACTTTAACTAACATCGATTAGCTATTATTAATAATAATTAGTCAGTTTAGCATAATAACGGTTTAATCACTTTAACTGTAACATATATAATAAAACAACGATACAGATCATATATTATAATTTATTGGATCACAGAACTAAATTTCGTACAATGTAACTACTTGTTTTAAAGTTATTCAGTTTGAGCAACATCATTAACCACACCAATACCATATAATTTAGTTTTGCATCAAGGAAGATTCATTAGTTACAAATTCAACTTAGATATTATACATTTCAATAAATCAAACGACATTAAACAACATGTTTTCACATTGACACAACACTTTTATTTAGAAGATCGACCTTTTCGAGTGTATCTAACTTTCAGCCTCAAACAATAACAAACTATAATTACATTTAGAATCTGTTACGTCAGTTTTACTATATAGGTTTTACTTTGTGGAAGCAAAGCACTGCAAACAGCACATTGGAAAATCAATGTATTCACTGAAAGGAATACTTTAAGTTATGGTTATTCCAGTGTGTCACTATCATATCACCTGCCCATCAGCAGAAGTGATATCATGCCTTGGTAATTTTTAGCTCGTGGTTTATATTAGTTAAAACTTGCTACGCGAGATTGTCAGAATAGCTTTTCATTCCATATAAAAAAGAAAATTAAGTTAGGATCTTCCAACAAACGTCAAGGAAAAGTTTATACCAAGTGCTTTAAAATAAATATATTTTTGAAGTAAGAATAATCACAGCTACTGATGAGCATGTTTGAATGACTATTAGGTAATGTATGTTTAAAATCTAAGAACATAGATTAGTTTCATTAACGAGCAAAAAGATACATCTATAAGGTATTAACTAGTTAAAGCTGTAAGGTACATAATAATTTCCACTGAAATACTAATAGGAGGTATGATATTTCAAGAAACGGACGGTGTAATGTAAAGCTGCACAGTAGTTTAGGTATTCACAAAACATATTTACAGCCATTTTAGTCAAATCAGTATTCATGTATTCGTTGGTTGACTTATTTGCGAATGCTTTCAGGAATGAAAATAAAAGCAAATGATGAATGTGGTTCCTAAAAAAAATAATGAGAAAAAAGAAGTGCCATCTTGCAAGTTAAAAGCTGTCATTGCTCCAACGTTCATCCCGATATTTCAATATTAGCGACACTATCCCTACTTTCGTACAAATCTGTCAAAAACTGAGGTCGTTTTAGTCTCATAATACATAAAAAAATGATAAACAATGACAAGAACATAAGCAAAAGACAAACCCACAACCTTGGGAAAAACAAACTAAAATCGAGAAAAGAAAAAATTAAGAATACTAATACTAAATGAATTGTTTTAAATATAGTAGGGTAATAGTGTTTAAGACGGGGACGCGTATAATGGAGACTTTTTAGGTACACTTGGGCGCTGAACCAGAAAGTTGGCAACGTCGCAAATAGCTGTCAAATATTTACAAGTTTTAATTAATTTGGTAAATTTTCTGTATGAAAATAAGAAATATAGCTCTTTAGTGCACTAAAAAAATGATAAAGGAATGCAATTAAAACACTGAATTAGATGTTATCTCCGGTTCAGGTGTAAAAAAGGCATTTACAAGGTTTAGAAATACTTTTTTCACATCTAAAACTACGTATTCAGTGTCACGATATTAATTATTACATTCCCTTATAATTGTTTTAGTGCACTACAGAGCCATGTTTCTTGTTTCCATACTGAAACATTGCCAAATGAATCAAATCCTGTTCATATTTGACAATTACTATTTGCGACGTTACCAACTTTCAGAATATGTGCTCACTAACGTAGCTCAAGCGCCATCACGACGTCATTGGGCGTTTTTCCATTAGACGGCACGGCACCGGCACCGGCGACGGCGCCGGCGCCGTGCCGGTGCCGGGGAAGCAAGAATATATGAAAATGTATGGCTCGCTTTTCCACTTAACGGCGCCGGCGCCGGCCCGGCGCCGGCCCGGCGATGAGTCCTGCCGGCGCCGTCACCGGCGCCGCGGTAATAAGCTTCCTAGTCGGTGCTGGCCTGGCGTTTCTCAATTAGCCGGCGCCGGCACCGGCGCCGGTGCCGGGGAAGCAAGAATATATGAAAATGTATGGCTCGCTTTTCCACTTACCGGCGCCGGCGTTGAGTCCTGCCGGCGCCGTCGCCGTCGCCGGGGTAGCAAGCTTCCCAGTCGGTGCCGGCCGGCAAATGTGCATAATGTGTGTATGAATTGCAGCCGTGTGCGTGTGTGAGTGCGCAGGCGTGTAGGAGGACGCGGGGCGGAGGGCGTGAGACTCGGTTTGTGGCTCGTAATAAGGTTAATTTAGCCTCTTTACTTCTGAAAGTCTAATGGTAGCCATACACCATACTGCCTATTTGTCAAATCGGCATAATACTGCCAATTTGATCAAATAGAATTGACCGTGTATGGGCGTGGAATGCCAATTTGATGGCATGTCATGCCAATTTTGATAGGTCATCAAATCGTTTTGACACAACGTCAAATCGGCAGCAGTGATGCCATCTTAGCAACTTCATCGCTAGTTAGCTAATTTTATAAAGGTGCTAGAAAAAAAGCTAAAAAGTGTAACTTGTGGCTAAACTTTTTAGCTACTTTTCTACAGGGACGATTAGGCCACGTTCACACGGCGATTATTTTCGCGTATACCGTACACGAGATTTTAAAAACTGAGGCTTTTCGCACATGGATCACATGTACACTCGTAAAAAAAAGTGTTATTCATTTTATTTTAAACCAAAATACGATTGAAAACTTGAGAGGTGTCAAGGGACCACGAAAGCAAGTTAAAAAAAGGTTCATGCAATTTTCGACCTTATTGACATTTATGCAAACACCTGATTTTAATGAAGGAGCAATGTTAACAAATGAGAATGTGAGAAAAACAAACTAAATTTTTAATGTCGATAAGGTCGAAAATCGCTTGCACCACTTTTTATAACTTGCTATCGTTAAGCAAGTGTTTTCCGACCTTCAAGCGATTTTCGACCTTATTGACAATGATGCAAACACCGGATTTTAATGAAGGAGCAATGTTAACGAATGAGAATGTGAGAAAAACAAACTAAATTTTTAATGTCGATAAGGTCGAAAATCGCTTGCATCACTTTTTTTATCTAATTTCGATAGTCTCATGATGAAATGAAAAGGTGCTAGAAATTGTAGCTGTCGTCACCGAATAATAGCCAGATCTAGTTGCTGAGTTGGCATCACTGCTGCAGATTTTTGACGTTGTGTCAAATCAATCTTACGATAGGCAGTATGGTGTATGGTGTCTATGGACGAACTGCCGATTTGAAACAATTGCAAGCGTCAAATCTATCGTTCACATAGGCAGGATGGTGTTTGGCTACTATAATTATCATGTTATTTTGTTTTTTAGAAGAAATATATGTTCTTGTGTGTCATTCAATGAATTACATAAATGAAACATAACATTTTTATTTATTATTTATATCAACGTAATATTTTTTTATTTCATTAATTCATTTTTCATTCATTACTCTATTCCAGTAGCAATTGAATGGTACTGCCTTTGAACAACAGAGGGCGATCAAACACATCAAATATTCTTGAATTGTTATTCAAATATATTGAAAAACGTGGCGAGAATTAGGCGCTTCGCACTAAAAAATACATTGTTAAATTCCGAAATCCGCGCGAACGAAGTCGCGGGCACAGCTAGTAAGAAATAAAACCATGCTGAGGAACCGGCGCCGGTGTAGGAACCGGTGCAGTGGAAAAACGAAGCCCCGGCGCCGGTGCCGGTGCACGGCCATGCCGGTGCCGTGCCGTCTAATGGAAAAACGCCCATTTGCAAGCGACCATTTACAAACAGCATCCTACATGCATTATTCCATAATAAAATACTGAATAATGCATATTGTATGGATAAGTATCTTAAGATGTCAGAATGTTAATCATTTTGTTTTTCCTATCACACGCCACAAACACTATCTCTTCACAGAAAAATGCAAATTCTGGTCTTATGTCATTTTCGCTTTACGAGGACTTGGATGTCCACCATTGACATCTTAACTGGCACCAAATACGATTATAGACAAGTCTCTTGATGCAAAACAAAGGAACTTTGGGTGATTTATTTATCGACGGTTATCTTCATAAGAATTTCACAATTATTTGCCGGTTACCATACCTTTGCTTCTCCTCCAGCTAGGTGAAAGCAAAGCGAGGAATAAAAAAACCATAGTCTGCTCTTATTATGACAAAGATATTTTTCCTTATTCTGTTTCATTTCCGCGAAAGTGTATTGAAAAACGTGGTTCGATACACGTTAAGCATTTTGTTATTGCTGTTTTCAGCACCTAATTAGTCTCGCGAAGGGCTCGGCTGATAATTCTGCCTCGAATGCAAATAACAAACTTTCCCCATTTGTATTGAAATGTACTGTTTTATTACATCTTATTCAAAAAGAGTTTGTTCCTTGTTAACAGGGAGAAAAACCGCTCTTTGTTCCCTTCTTTAAAACAGGGAACCAAAGACATTTGAATTTGTGTGTGGATATAGGTTATAAATATATCAATCAGCAAAGAATTTTGGACTGCATGCGAACATTGTACTGAACAAGCGACTGGCAGGAAAAACGCATGTGAGCCAAAGGGTCGCTCCCAAAGGTCCACGATTCTTTTGTTCTCTGTTTCCCACCGGCTCCATGACAAATTATAATGTTGTTTTGAATTAGCATACATACTTTTGCTGGTTAGTAACATTATTTCAGTTTCTAAGCTTGTAGCTGGAGTTATGTAAGAACAGCGAGCTACCCACTACTTCTGATGACCCAGTTGTCTATTACCAAATAAGAAATGGTGGAACTGGTTTCAAAGTGGACGTGTTGATCCTAAATAACAAAAACTAAAGCGCAACTGGTCCCCATGAAAGTTTCAAAGCGGAAGACCCCTTATAGAAAATACAAGGTGCAACTAGTCCTTGGGCCCAGTTTAGAAGTGGGCAAATTGCACCCTAACCTGGGTTAGGTTAGGGTGCAATTTGCCCACTTCTAAATCTTCACAAACTTACGTTATAATATTTTTAACACCCTTGCTCGTGAAGCTGATGTAATTCCACCAGTTTTAGATATGTAAAGGGGGTCTTAAAAAACGCGTGTGTTAGCAAAGCAAATAGTTAAGTTATAGTCCATACAAATTCCATAAGAGTATTATTTGCCATTTCAAATATGGAACTGATCGCCGCCGCGCGACTCCAGCTTAGTGAGCAGCGCGCTGTTGCTATTCAAATTTCGAACTAATCGCCGTGCAGCGCCAGTCTGAAGGCAGCGCTTGCGCGCTGTTAAAATGGCGGGAAGGCAACAGTGTGCATTCAATAGTTTATTTAAAATATAAAAAAAAAACAGTTTATTCGGTAATTTATAAACTTGGCTGCATGCTCTAGCGTCTGCCAACATTTTCACGCAGTCACGGCAGAAAATAATCCTCGCGCCATTTTTCTCAAATTTTCTTTTCTATGTACTTGTATTGTGAATGTCTAAAAATGACAACTTTCAATAATGAAGATGAGCAATATATTACTTCAATTCCACCGGATATACTAACAGGAGCGCGAACCGCATGAACAGCTTGCTGCCGTCAATATCTAAGGACAGATACATTACCACGTATGAAAAATTATTATTTTTTCTGTTTCCTCGCAAATATGTTGAAAAACGTCGTACGAAATATGTGCGTATTGGTTAAAACATAACCATCTTAACGCACTAATATCGTAATGTTTTATAGTAAATTTCTTAATTAGATTAGATAAATAATAAGGATTTATACCATACCCAAGGTTCTGTTGTTGACTGTATCAAACATACTCATGGACACGTTGGGAACAATTAATTAAGTATTTAATACTTTTTTAATTTCTTGGACCCGTTGGGAACGAATGTATGAACTTTCAGTTTTCGAGAACAATAGAGTCACGGTTCTTAGGAAACGACCCGAGCCGTAGTATACAAAAGTTGGTGAAAACAAAAACCTGCGAAGTGCATTTTGTCTTCGTTTGTTCCCAAATGACAATGGGCAAAAGCGGTCCAAGATCCTCCACATATGACACTTATTGGAAATGAAAGAACATAGTTGTGACATCATTCTGGCAAAATATTATCGAAATCTGTCCTGGGGTTCTTTTTTTATTTTCGTTTAAGTGACTACCTAATCTAACCTAACCCAACTTTTTTCAATCAGCTGTAAATGATGCCCGATGCATATTGAACCATCTGGGAAGGCGGTTGGCTTATGTTTGACTTACACCGACTAAATATACCAATGAGACCTTAAATAGCTAACCTAACCTAACTTTTTTTTTCAGCTAAAATTGATGACTGACGTAAAGTGAACCATCTTGGAAGACGGTTGGCTTATGTGTGACTTGGACCCACTAAAAATACCAACGAAACCTAAAATAGCTAACCTAACCTAACTTTTTTTGTTCAGCTAAAAATGATGCCCGACGTATACTGAACCATCTGGGAAGGCGGTTGGCTTATGTGTGACTTCGACCCACTAAAAATACCAACGAAACCTTAAATAGCTAACCTAACCTAACTTTTCTAATTCAGTTGTAAATGATTCCTGACGCATACTGAACCATCTGGTAAGGTGGTTGGCGTATGTTAATTGACTTACAACGACTAAAAATACCAATGAGACCTTAAATAGCTAACCTAACCTAACTTTTGTTTCACATAGAAATGATGCCCGATGCACAGTGAACCATCTGGGAAGACGGTTGGCTTATGTGTGACTTGGACCCACTAAAAATACCAACAAAACCTTAAATAGCTAACCTAACCTAACTTTTTTTACAGCTGAAAATGATGCCCGACGCACACTTAACTATCTGGGAACGCGGTTGGCTTATGTTTCACTTACACCCACTAAAAATACCAACGAGACCTTAATTACCTATTTAAATAGCTAACCTAACCAAACTTTTTTTGTTCAGTACAGCAGACATTAAGGCCTATTTTTAGTCGGTGTAAGTCAAAGATAAGCCAACCGCCTTCCCAGATGGTTCAGTGTGCGTCGGGCATCATTTACAGCTGAATAAAAAAAGTTAGGTTTGGTTAGCTATTTAAGCTCTCATTGGTATTTTCAGTGGGTCGAAGTCAAACATAAGCCAACCGCCTTCCCAGATGGTGCAGTATGCGTCGGGCATCATTTTTAGCTGAACAAAAAAAGTTAGGTTAGGTTAACTATTTTAGGTTTCGTTGGTATTTTTAGTGGGTCCAAGTCACACATAAGCCAACCGTCTTCCAAGATGGTTCACTTTGCGTCAGTCATCAATTTTAGCTGAAAAAAAAAGTTAGGTTAGGTTAGCTATTTAAGGTTTTGTTGGTATTTTAGTGGGTCGAAGTCACAAATAAGCCAACCGCCTTCCCAGATGGTTCAATATGAGTCTTGCATCATTTGCAGCTTAACAAAACCAGTTAGGTTAGGTTAGCTATTTAAGGTCTCATTGGTATTTTTAGTCGGTGTAAGTCAAACACAAGCCAACCTCCTTCCCAGATGGTTCAGTATGCGTCGGGCATCATTAACACATAAAAAAAAAGTTAGGTTAGGTTAGCTATTTAAGGTTTTTTTGTATTTTTAGTGGCTCGAAGTCACACATAAGCCAACCGCTTTCCCAGATGGTTCAGTATACTTCAGGCATCATTTTTAGCTGAACAAAAAAAGTTATGTTAGGTTAGCTATTTAAGGTTTTTTTGGTATTTTTAGTGGCTCGAAGTCACACATAAGCCAACCGCTTTCCCAGATGGTTCAGTATACTTCGGGCATCATTTTTAGCTGAACAAAAAAAGTTAGGTTAGGTTAGCTATTTAAGGTTTCGTTGGTATTTTTAGTGGGTCGAAGTCACACATAAGCCAACCGCCTTCCCAGATGGTTCAGTATACGTCGGGCATCATTTTTAGCTGAACAAAAAAAGTTAGGTTAGGTCAGCTATTTAAGGTTTCGTTGGTATTTTTAGTGAGTCCAAGTCACACATAAGCCAACCGCCTTCCCAGATGGTTCACTGTGCGCCGGGCATCATTTTTAGCTAAAAAAAAAGTTCGGTTAGGTTAGCTATTTAAGGTCTCCTTGGTATTTTTAGTGGGTCTAAGTCACACATAAGCCAACCGCCTTCCCAGATGGTTCAATATACGTCGGGCATCATTTTTAGCGAAACAGAAAAAGTTAGGTTAGGTTAGCTATTTAAGATCTCGTTGGTATTTCTAGTGGGTCTAAGGCACGCATAAGCTAACCGCCTGCCTAGATGTTTCAATGTGCGTCGGGCATCATTTACAGCTTAACAAAACAAGTTAGGTTAGGTTGGGTTTGGATAGGTAAGGTTAGGTTAGATTAGTAGTCACTTAAATGGACATAAAAAAAGAACCCCCGGACGGATTTTGATAATCTCTTGCCAGAATGATGTCACAACCATATACTTTCATTTCCCATAAGTGTCATCAGTGGAGGACCTTGGACCAAGTTTCATACATTTTTGCCCATTGTCCTTTAGATTTTAAAAAATTGTGTGTTCTCCTCTAGTGATAATGATTTTTAACACCAGAGAATATTATAACAAACGATAAAATGTGATGGAAAATCTTTCTCCTACAAAATCCCGTGTAAATAACATTTTTACGATGTGCACTTTAACAAAATGTTGAAATATAACATTAGCATCTAATTATTTTTAAACAATGTTCTAATTGTTTTTATTAAATATATAAACGCAAATTTTCTTGTTCATAAGTTGCACTTATTTTCTCATTGAGGGTGATAAAAGTAGAGTGTGTCCACCTCGACTGCAACACTATTTTAAGCGCACGTTCATCGAATCACTCTCGCCTTAAAAACAGTTGTTTGCTCCCATGGTAAACAATCTACTGTAATTCGATGTTAATATTCACGCATTGTTATAAGTAACGTTTAGAGGTTAATAATTTATTGTCATAAATATTTGGTCGTATTAATTTTTGAACCTATAAAGTAGGAGTAGAGTTAGCAATAATTCTATAAGCAACAGAAAATCTTTTTTTATATATATTTTTTGATGGTCAAACATAAATAAACTGAAAAGTTTAAAATGTTTATTGACTGGTTAATCAAAGATATGTAACTCATAGAAATAAAAATCGACTGATTCATTATAATGCATAATACTTATTATTTACTTAACGTATATAAATTCACTTCCCTGAAACATGAAAAAAATCCGTAGTAACAAAAAAAAAGTGTAATAAACCTCTTACTTACGATATGCGTCAAAAATACCAACTCTAATAAAATACTTACGTATAAAAATAAGCATAATGATATTTTTATTCAAAATATCTGCATTACATTACACTGTCTGTAAATGAAGTCCTATTCCATGCAGGATAGATCCGCCCAATTTTATTTACAATGGTGGTATACATGACACAACAACAGACCATTGTTCCAAGTTTAAGGGGTTTATATTATCTGTATATTTTATAATTATATACATCACATTTTTTATATCTATTATCTAAGTATATTTGGATTTCAACATAGGTATGAAATATTTAATGAGACTGACAGTTATATTTAATTTAACAGATATGGTAGAAATACATTTCATAATAAAAGCGAATAAAAATTTAAAGCCTCGCATTTGGCACTATTCAAGTCCGTATTTTCTATTAATATTATTAATTCAATCTCTTAAACGTATATCTTCACTTATCTCTGTTGCAGTTAAACAATCCAGACTTTCTAATTAAAATAGCTAGCACTGTTATATCTACAGAATGTGACAAAAATAATGCGTAGATAATCGTATTAATAGTTTGAAACGTGTTCTCTTTGTAGGCCCGGACGTGCAAAATAAAATGAGTGCCAACTCAAAGTAAGTCCTAAAGCTGAATGAACAAGTGACGGTATGTGATGGTTGTTGCTTACAATATTTAAAAATCTGTAGATATTAGTTTAGAATATTTGCTTTCGACAGCCTTCATTGTGTATGTTTGATTTAAATACTTCATTCACTACTATTAATATTAATTCGTCTGTACACGAACAGTCACTTGCCAGAACCTGGCAACTCGGCAATTAGGTCTCTGATAATAATATCAACAGTATTTACGAGTAGTTCCTGCTAATGCGACGAAAACATTTTTCATCTTAGTTCTGTTATACAAAAATGGGTACGTACTAATCTGGGAAACGTGATAATGTATATATTTTTTATTGAATATTTTATTTGATACCCATATCATAATAAATTATCATCATCATCTTAGATATCTAGATTGATTTTACTCACACAGTATAATTTCTTTAATTATGCTAGATTTATTTAAATGTGATTTAGAATTTGGTTTCGCGAACGAGGTTTGCGGGCAATGTGAACCTGAGTAAACATTTATCACTTGACGCACTTGTTGTATAAAAGCCAGGGACTGGCGTTTTCTCTTAACAAGAGTCCACCAAAAAGTTTGTCCCCACCAATCTAAATCGAAATCATAATAAGTAATGAGTGAGCTTGTGGCTCGCCTCGCCCGCTCCCCCGTACGCTAAGCTACGCTACTTACTTACTAACTAGGTGCAATATAATGCGAATTTCACATCTTACTTTTTTTTTCATAATCATGTACATATAATCCATAGTTCATTTTTGAAGGTCGACTAATAGTTAATCGTTAAATATACATTTTATCATTTTTGGCATTTTTGAAGTGAAAACTTCTTTAGCGGCGTTGTACACTTTTTCTGTAATGGGTAAAAAATTTAAAACTCGCGTCAGGGTCACGTGACCAAAACTCGCGTCAGGGTCACGTGACCCTGATCGAAAATGAGTAAGACGTCATTCAAATTAAAAATAAAACATAGTAACAAAAAAGTTTTCACTTCTACCGGCACTCCTGGAGTGCAACCTTTTTTTACTACTGATTATAACGTAACGTTCTTATTTATAAATATATAATATTAAGAACAGAATATTATGTCACTGTCGTGATTAGTTTAATTCTATCGATTAGTAATAATTCTATCGAATTTTTACTAATTTTTTTTAGTTGCAATGTCTAGAAACAGAAGAACACAGATAATAAACAAGGGAACTTGATGGCTGTCAATGTTCAATATAGCTGGTCCTAAATATGAGGAACAAAAAAAAATTGAATCAGTCTTTATACAATTGTTAGGATTAATTGTATTACTAAATAAACATTTTTAGAACACAAATAGACCTTCTCAATTATACAATTTATAAACGCTAGTCTTAATGCACAGTCTGAGTATGTGGGTATAAAATAGGAGGCAAATTATATTTATTTTCAATATTACTACCTAACCTATTTATTACAATTCCTAGTCAAATCAACTATTTGCACTCCCTTATATATGTATAAATAGTGTCTTTGAAAACATTGAGCAAATTCAGAAATAAATTATATAATTAGGGATCATTCTAACAAGACATGACTTGTAGCTCAAATCTTAAAATACTCCAAAATGATATTGTAAACATCTAAAAATTTGGAGTCACAAGGAAGATATGAACACATAAGTTTGAAGAATTTGAATCAAATACATATAATCTACATGCTTTTCAGGTAATGGATACAACGAAGAATTGTTTCCCTTTAATAGTATTAAATACGTTTAGGGCCTGTTTCACCATGTCTGTTTAGCTATTGCCCACCGACTAAAATTACAAATCCAAATTCGTAATACATAACTACGCTCAAGTATTAGTGATTTTTATATATACGGGAATTTACACGGTGGTGGTGAAGCAGGCTTTTAATCTAAGTATATTGTATAACTTCAATTAATTGTAAAATTGAAAACTTAGAATAGTCACAGCGCTAATAACGGTAGGTACTCTATAAACTCTCTTCATTACCTTTTTCTCATTCATTCATAACGATTACTGTAGGTACCTACTTACTAGATATCATTTAAAACGTACGAAAAGTGTAATGGAAATTATGACCTTTTACCCGCGTATTGTATTTATATATACCGAGAAGAATATAACTCAACATCGAAATGAAAAATCTTAATATTTAAAATATTCATGACATGTCGCGTCGTCAGATCTAATACATTAGGTACATTTATTGATACATGTATTTTTTTTAAACTACGTAGAAAAAGTGTTCTGTGCACTAGATTTAATTTGAAGTGTATTACCGGTGTATACATGTTAAGTTAAAACAAATATGTTTTTTTAAACTAGTCAATTGTTTATCCTAATCGTATAAATATATTTTTATATATAATTATTTACATCTTGTTCTTTAAAGGACTCATGATCGTAATTCATTGGTATCAAGTCCTGGTCGCACTACATTGTTTTTTTAAGTTTAGTGGATCAGATCAAGGGATCTGACCGGAATAAATCAGTATACATTTATGTGTATGGTGGCAGTTGCATTTAAAAATTATGCTAAGATGTGATATTGAACCTTAAACTACTTATAGGTACTGATTGGTTTATATTTTAATCTATTTACTTATAATTGGTAAGTTTTTATTCGAATTCATTTATTGATTGTTAACTAAATTTTACTTTCAACGTCGGGCGATGAACCTTTTGATTACTAAAATCTAGGGGCATTGCTGAATAGAATACAATTTTAAAAGACACCTGTTCTATAATGAAGTTATGAAATTTATTGTTATACGTTCTCTACGAAATTTCTACTAATCACGGAAATAAGACAGCCATCGGTTGAAGGTAAAAAGGGTATAGAACTCGAATATTAAGCACTTTATACAACATGAAACATAATTAACGCACATCCTGAAATTAGTTTGTTCAGAATCGTTTACTGAATCGATTTCTATCATTTTTAATATAGGTATTTTTTATCAAAAATAAATTAAATCTACGGAAATTATAGTGACATTACCCCTGTACAGTCAAAACAATCTAAGATAGACCGTAAATCAAGGCAACAAGACTTAAAAGAGCAATTTTATTTGTATTGATACAAATTTTGTCATTCAATACAAAATAAAGAAAAATAAACCTTACTGCAAAATAACTAATTTAGTTAATAACAATGCATTTACAAGTAAAATTAAAAATTCAACATAGGTACATGTATTATGATTATAACATAATATTTTAATTGGGGTGTCTGAGGGTGTGGGTTAATTACGTTACATGTTGTTTATGGATTCTTTATTCTTTTCAAAAATAATTTCATCCAATAAAGCCGAAATCACTACATAATTGCGCAGTTTTGTTATTCAAGACTGACAACTATTGAAGATAAAACATTTTGTCTCTTAGACAGATTGACTTATATTTTGATCTTTATAAATCATCTCTATTTCTAAAGAATTCATTATTACCAGTGCCCAGTATACAGGACACATAATTATCGATTATAATCATAGTGATCTTTACTGTTATAGGTATTTTAAAGAACGCTAGTAGTAAATCAAGCGTTTCTAGGATTCAAAGAACTTTACCGAAACTTGATGGATGGTTGACCATGAGCACCCTAAGTTTGAACAAGTCCGGTAGGTACATTTGACTAAATAGGAATTAGTTTTCTTCGCCTAGTAATACCAAGTCGTCAGCCACGACATCGGAAACGTGAAGGTAAATGATCCAGTACATTAGGTTAAAGCAAACGAAGCAGACGGGGAACACGATGCGCGAGTACTTGTCGATGTCCGAAGGCGTTGTGCCGAGCAGTTTGTTGATACCCTGTAACCAACATTCACCTTCATTTTGATGATTAATGTTTAAAAAATTAATTTGCACCACTTCGCTGCAGTAAATGCGCCACAATCGCAATGCATGCATCAGTAATTATATGCGTGTGTAAATTGCATTTGCAAGTCAATATCTTATAACAATCGCTTTCATAAGAATATTTTTAAGACTTATTCGATAAAGTATCTGATAGTACCTTGGAAGCATGTATAAGATGCGGAGGCGGTCCAGCTTCCTCATCAGGTTGTGGGGCTGGTCCAGGAGCTGCACCCCGGGCGCCATTTATTGTGTTTTCCAAGGTGCCTCCTTTTGAATATGCTTTAGGATCGTGAACTTTGAATCGGACCTCCTGTACATAAAAAAAAATGTAAATTGCACAATTGTTATCTTTG
This sequence comes from Agrotis segetum, assembly GCA_036375495.1. Classification (NCBI taxonomy): domain Eukaryota; kingdom Metazoa; phylum Arthropoda; class Insecta; order Lepidoptera; family Noctuidae; genus Agrotis; species Agrotis segetum. The sequence continues at coordinate 14,599,496 of JAQSVV010000088.1, read as the reverse complement.
AGAGCTGGGTTTAAAAAAAAGCTTTATGGTATATCTTTTTGCTATTACCGATGATCTGCTTGGTGGAGGTGGCCTCGTCAAAGTACTTGTTCTTGGCGGAGGCAACGGCTCAGATGTCCCCGGTGGACCGTCTATTTGCATTTTCTTTTCAGCAGCCATTTTTTGAACAGCAGTGAATCTTTGCTTTCTCATCTGGATCCTTTTTGCCATATAACCAACAGTAGCATATTCTGTAACGAAATATTTACGGTTGAGTAAATTGTCATAATGCATTCAAATAAAAACGTCGCCGAGCAAATTTCACGTATACGGCGCAGCAATTAAAAAATATGACGTCACAGATATTTTAATATTTAATTGAAATCTCTGACAAATTCAAATTTATATAGTTCCCAAGATAAAACCTAAGTAAGACCTAGTATGTGAACCATCGAGCAAATAAAGCAACAGTTATATAGGTATACAGTTAATTAAGACTTTATTTGTAACATAAATTTTACAATATTTATAGAAAAAAAAAGTTCCCAGTTATATTTTTAGCATTCTTCCTCATTTTGTTACCTAAAAGACTGGCGAAGACCATGACGAAACAGGTTCCCAGGTAGACATCAATGGACTTGACGTACGATATCTTGGGTAGAGCAGCATTAGTAGATGACATGAGCGTCGTCATCGTCAATACAGTGGTGACACCTAGTGACACCCTGGCAGGCGTCGCGTTTCGGTTCAACCAAAATGACACCCAAGATATTATGACAATTAGGCCAGATGGTATGTATATCTGAATTAAATAGTATCCCATCGAACGCACGAATTGAATTTCACACGCCAGTCGCGAGTAATTTCCTGCAACGAAAGAAAAAATGTCACAACCATTTAACGTTTAGCTGAAATGATGATAGCCGATATTTACAAATTGATTAAATCGTAGTCATACATCGATTTTGCCTTACCAGGTCATCAAAGGAAAGTCGCTAATGGTTATGTTCTTGCCAAAGCGAATGCATGCATGTGTCTATTTCTGATAGATGAACTAAACAAAAAGCGGCAACGATCGGTATTCGATAAATTGTAGTATTTTTCATCGGTGCTGTATACCTGTCGTTAGAGAAATCTCCATGGCTCGCTGACGATGGCCCAGCACCTTGAATTGCGGCAGGGACACTTCGCTCGAAACGCCCACAGAGTTGGGCCCCTCGTTCCACTTGTATCGGATGTCCCGCATGGTGTAGCCGACTGTACCATGCAGAGATATGGAACGATAAAATAAGCGCCCATTGCACTGGGGGTTTCGTAATATTCGTATAAGGTGGATGAATTTATGGCTACCGGTCTACCGAGAGTGAGAAATGTTACGATAACTGCTTCGCCAGACAATGGCGATCATAGTGCAAGTTATTAAGCATTTTGTTATAGAATTTAGTTAGATTTGATCTACCGAACATGAAAGCATCTGCAGCTCAAGTACCTACTTAATAAAAATATTTATTATAAATGATTTGAAGGTAGATAGGTACGTCATATTTTCACAAAGCAAAAGACGAAAACTTTGTTCAACGATTCAACGTTGGACATGTCTCCGGGTTGTAATAAAGTAAGTATTTTAATACAAATAGTATGTACTATTTAGGTGTATCCAACTCACAACTCTCAATTTCAATATTGCATAATTGACGGTCCATCGGAAAATACTGCAAATCCATCGGACAAGAAGCGGTGATAGTCAGTCTGTGAACAATTGCAACCTGTTTAAAACATAATTTATGTTTCTGTTGATGTGTACGATGAAAATATATAAACAAAAAATTTGCTCATGCTATGCTTAGAGTTAGTTAACAGCCTTTTAAAAATAAATTACTGCATAACCTAGATAACAAACCGAAACACGTTTCATTTGTATGATCTGCCTTTCAACCGTTTAAATTAGTACTTATTTACAGCATTTTCTCCATGAAGTGACTGTGGTCATGATTGTTTTACTCGACTAGTTAAGTACAGTTTAACTCTACTGGTAACACACACCACCTGAGTATATTCTTCGGTGGCTGCTCAGATAAAAAAATAGGCAGATAGAGCGCTCAGAACACGCGAGTGGTTCCACCAAAGTTAATACAAAATCAAAATCGAATACAAAGTCGCGACAGTACCAAGCTACGCGTCGTAGCAAGCTGCGCGTCGTTGTTGTTGTTTGCCAAAATATGCCGTCACGTGTCTTTAACTATTGTAAAAGTTGTTCTCAAAAACAAAGAAAACATTATGGAATATAATTCGATTTGATTTTTAACCGACTTCAAAAAAAGGAGGAGGTTATCAATTCGACTGTATTATTTTTTTTTTTTTTTTTTATGTTTGTTACCTCACAACTTGTGACTGGGTGAACCGATTTTCATGATTATTTTTTTATTCGAATGCTGGTGCTTCCCGTGTGGTCCCATTGTCACCATTTCAAGATCTGATGATTGGATCTTGGAGAAATCGAGGGCAATCCTTAAATTTTATTGGCTGACACATAGTTTTTCGCAAATCTTATGAAGTAATTCAAGTACTTGCGTATGGAAATCATCATCTCATGTAGCTGAGCTGATGATGGAAGGTACAACTCCTCAAGTAAGAAAATTTTGTTTGTCTTCGCATATCTCCGGAACCCTAAGTCCGATTTAAGTAATTCTTTTTTTGTTGTACTGGGTATCGTTCAACTAAGGAAATACTGCAAGTTTCATCAAATTCGGTTTAGTAGTTTTTGAGATAGGGAATGAAAGAGATGTTAACGATGTTATTACCGGTGCTACGGATTACAAAATTCTAGTGCACATGTAAGAAAATGATGTATTTGACAAGAATTTTGGTTGAATATTTAAACTAAAAAGAGTAAAATAAAAACTTTTTCCAAAAAAATGTGACCGCCTTCAAAAACAACCACAAAAAAGTGTAAAATAACCTAAAATCCTTTTCTTTCGGAAGTCGGTGGCAAATGGGACAATGAAATTAATAAAAAAAGTCACCGACTTCCGAAAGAAAAGTTTTTTAGGTTATTTTACACTTTCTTGTGGTTGTTTTTGAAGGCGGTCACATTTTTTTGGAAAAAGTTTTTTGTATAAACTTTGGTGGACCCACTCGCGTGTTCTGAGCGTTCTATCTGCCTATTTCTTTGATCTGAGGGTGGCTGGCAAATAATTTAATGGAAATTAACCAAGATGCACTGATAGGGATAGCAGAGAAAAAATGAGTTTTGAAAAGATCGCATCACAGTATGGCAAGATAATAATCGTTAAAAACAAGTTCTAAGATTTTATGTCAGGTTTTCTATTGATATGAATCACAAATCTTTCAATATTCTCTTTAGTCCGTTTTTTGTCATATCTATCTGTCTGTCCACGATAACGGAATTGCGGTATAATAAAATAGTTGAACTAGCTAAGTTTCAGCGATAGAGATCAAACCATAATGGCATACAGACATCTCAACGTCAACTATTGTCGTATTTTGATGAATGTTTTAGATACTCGTATGAATCAAAAACTTATTTATAATAGTACTTGCCTTATACTCCTAGTAATAGATCCAGAATGATGAATGCGAATAAATTCGTTGCTTGTGGTAGCTATGTGGAAATAAGACTGTTTTTCGTTAACAAAGAAGGTGTCGGGTACCCATATGTTCCTAATAAATTCCGAGCCGACGGAAAGTGTCTCCACACCCGTCCTTTTTTTGTAAGCAAGTCTGGGGTCTGTCCAAAACTGCCTGAAGTAGAAATCCAGGGTGAAATCCTGAAACATTTTTTATTGTTGTAGGAAATAATAGCGGTACTTGATTGACTTACAGTGGCACAACAATGGATGTAATCCGGCAAACGGGTTCGTTTTTTGGGCTGTCTGCCGTTTGCTTAAAATGTTAATTTGATTTAATGAATGCAACGAAACATAACGTTATCAACGGGCTACATTCATTGTCTGTGCGAGTTTAACGTAACAGAAACATCAGTAAACAAACTTGGAGTTAATACTCGTACTTTACTCTTACCATTTAATTTGAAACTTTAATTGTTTCTTTGAAAATTTATGGCAGTAAAGTAAAAATATTGTGAATCCCATGCATAGTAAACGTACAAAGGAAATCAGAGCGCTTTTCACCCAAGTGTGTTGCTGGCAAAAATATTGTAATACTCGTACTAGTTATAGATGTTAATGTTTACGTTGTTCAATTCATAATAAGTATATTCAATAGCAATACTGAATAAGTACAATTCTGTTTTTTTTTTTAATTATTATCAAGGTACATTATTCGACCTGCATATAAAACAGACAGATTTTTGAGATTCCGAGTTTTAAAGCAAAAAGTGCTCCGTTCTTAGAAAATTTTATTTAAACTTAGTTTTGGTTCATATGTACAACACGGTTTTTAAACAATGGATAAATAAAAATCTTTCTTTTAGATATTGTTACGTATTTAACGGGATTATGTATAAACCAGTTTGTGAAATCATAATATTTTATATAGGTAGATGCAAAAATAAAAATAAGTGACATTATTTCTTTTGTATCAATGTCCGGAATCCATCTTGATTCAAGCACCTGTCTTTCATCATGTTGATAGCGACTTCCTTTGCCTCTCTGCTGGTGGTGCCCTCTGTACTTAGGGTTGGTACTAAGTATTACAAGCGCGCCTCTGGCGATCACCCGATTTTTCATTATTATGGAACTCATGACAGGGTCAGGGGACCTTACCAAGATTCCGGATATTGATGAAAAACTCTCTACTATTCGTTTTGTATCAATATTTGGAATTGATCTTGAGTGATGTGTTTGTTATCAACTGGGCTAGACCCAAAGACGCTATAATTTGATCAATAGGAAAATTCTCTACGAAATTGAGAGAAGGAACTTCTAGTCGCAGGTCTAATATCACCTCTGTTACTAAAGTTTTGCAACCGGGTAACTGGAAAACTTCCTTCCGGAATTATTATAAAAGAGAACATTTAAATCATAATGATTCAAGTGTTCCTAATAACTCCACATCTTTGTCTAATTATTTTGATTCTGTTTATTAAAAGTACTAAAATTTTTTTCGAAATCTATTATTTTGTTTAATGTAAGTACACACATCAAAAGTGTCTAGGGATCAAGCATTTTTATGCGGATTTCTTGAGATTGAGATGTGGCTTTGTAATAAATTTATGATTTTATAAATTTATATGGATCCTTTTTGGTGCATTTCATAATTTGAATCAGGAACTGTAAATCAAATTCGAGTAAAAGATGAAAATCAGCTGTCAATATTTTCCCTATAAAAACATACAACGCATTGAAGACATTATTAGTGCTACTGTTTCCCTACTACTGATTAAAACCAACGTTATTTTGGAGCGGCGACGTCATTTAAGCAGGGAAGAAATGCTCAGAGCCGTGGGAATGATAGAAGCTGGTTCCCGGCAACGTACTGTGGCTTTAGCTCTGAATACAAGTCAGAGTGTTATCAGTCGACTTTGGACACGTTACCGAAGCACTGGTACCATGGCTGAGCGCCATGGAGGACGGTATCGCTGCACCACACGGAGACAAGACCGATACATTCAAATCTTAACTCGAAGAGCTCCAACAATAACCGCCATGATGTTAGCCGTGAGGCTTCATCACTCTTCAGGGAACTTAATTAGCGACCAAACAGTCAGAAACCGCTTGCATGAAGTGAACCTTCATTCCCGAAGACCGCTACGGGTACCACCTATAGCAATGCACAATCGTAGGATTCGATATCAATGGGCTCTTGAACACAGAAATTGGGCAGAAGAACAATGGCGTTTCGTGTGCTTTTCTGATGAGTCTCGTTTTGGTATGAGACCGGATACAAGACGTATACGACACTGGAGAACCCCTGGACGCCAACAGCGATTAAAATCCTGCCAGGAAGTCCATCCTTATAGTGGTGGAACCATCATGGTATGGGCGGGTATTTGGATCGGCGGAAGAACTGAGTTGATTTGGATCAGAGGCAACCTCAACGCTCAAATTTATGCTGAGACGATTGTATCAGACGTCATCGTTCCTCTACAAGTGCAAATCGGTCCCTTATTTCAGTTAATGCATGATAATGCACGACCGCACACCGCAAGAGTTGTAAGACAGACTCTCGCCGCAGCTAACATCAATGTCCTGCCCTGGCCTGCTCAGTCGCCAGACTTGAACCCGATTGAGCATGCATGGGATATGCTACAGAGAAGAGCTCTGCCGAATATGGAGGGTATCCAGTCGCAAGAAGACCTTTTTTTGTTGTTGCAACGAACATGGGCGGCCATTCCACAGCGTGATTTGGATGAACTCATTTTGAGTATGCCAAACCGATGTTCTTGTGTTGTTAGTGTTCGCGGTAGAAACACGGATTATTAATTGTTTAAGTTACCCAATAAAATTTTAAAGAAAACTGTTATTTCAGTCTTTTTTTCGAACTTTAATGTTAGTGGTTCAAATGTCAAAAATCCCTTTATTAGGAAAATGGCAAATTTCTTTATGAATGCAAAGGTGACTTGGTTTATCGTTACTGTGACAAACGATAACACTTTATTTGATGAATCCTTAAAGAACATTTTAATTAATATCAATCAGGAGAAAAGTTATTGCAAAAATATATGTTGATCCCTAGACACTTTTGATGTGTGTACTAATAGTTATATCATAGAAGAATTTATTATTGTAATACATTTACATAATTTTGACTTTTAATTTTATTAATCCAATGTCTTGCACCCTAAAACACATTATAGCGTCTTTGGGTCTATCGCAGCCGATTATAACTAACACATCACTCAAGATGGATTTCGGACATTGATACAAAACAAATAAGAGAGAGTTTTACATAAAATAAAACTTAACTATTAATCTTTGTTTAATATCCGGAATCCTGGTAAGGTCTACCTGGTTCTTCTGAGTTCCTTAATGACGATAAATCGGATGATCGCCAGATGCGCGCTATACTTAGTACCAACGGCAAGTACAGATGGCGCCACCAGCAGAGAGGCAAAGGATGTCGCTGTCAACAGGCTGAAAGACAGGCGCTGGACTTAATATAGATTCCGGATATGAATGAAAAAATGATATGTAATCAGGTTTTATTTTATGTTAAACTCTCTATTAAACAACGTGTAACGTTAATAGCGCAAAACCTGTCGTGGGGTAACTCAGCACATGTTACTGAACAATGTTTGTTCCAAGACTTTTGGAAATTCGCAAAAAGAAATTTTGCTTTTCTATACAAAATGAGAAATTGATTGGGCCCATCATCAGTACATATACACGCTGTTTTTTTGCATTTTCGTCAAACTTCAGGTGGTTGTCACAAAAGTCATAAATAATCAATTGAAAGTACAGTACCGGGCAAAACTAATAAGGGCTGCTTTTTTTTTGTTGTTGAAATTTTACAGTATTTCAGAATTAAACCCTTAATTCAATACAAATGAAAGAGAATCACCCGACTACGCAGTCCGCGCGTACGCACACAGCGATGAGCAGCTGGTGTGCGTGAATTGAATCTACTACTCTTGAAGAAACTAGTTCACACTTACGGATTTCAGAAAAAGGAAAAATAAAATAAAAAAAATACCTACCTATTTTATTGTTGATTTGGGTCGAGAATCATGAGTATAATCACGTCCTTGAATTTGACTAGGTTGCAGATCAACACATTGTATATATATATTTTTTTGCGAATTTCCAAAAGTCTTGGAACAAACATTGGGTGCGGTTAGCCGATACAAAATCTGGACAGAAAATGCTGAACAGTCAGTTATGCTGACTAGATTATCGGCTGAAACCATGCTGAGTTCAGACGAGAGCGATGAATTTTGACAGCTGTCTTAGCTTATGCTACTCAGCATTCGCCATTTTTCTTTTAGTGCTGCTCAGATATTGTATCGACTAACGATACCCATTGTTCAGTAACATGGGCTGAGTTACCCCACGAGAGCTTTTGCGCTATTAACGTTACACGTTGTATATGTATACAGGCTGAATTTTTCAACAGGGCGTGGATGGCTATATCCGAACCTATGAAGAATATCGAAAAATGCTGAAAAAAGTCTCGAGGTCGAGTTTGACGAAAACTAAAACGGTTTCAATCGATTTTTTAAATATCAATACTCTTGGCCAGGAATCAAACCGAAATCGAATCCAAAAAAAACCCCCACACGCGTTATTTTTAAACCACCCGGTAGTGTGGGTAACAAGGATCAGTTTCTGCGAAGTAACATACGGAAAACGTAAGGAAATATCAGATTTTTAACAACTTGTTTATTATTTTCTATGTTACGTTTCTTCTTTTAATAGCCCAGTCAACGAATGCTCAAAACAAGCTTTAGAGGGAAATTCTGGGAACACAAATTTTAACTGGAACTGGGCTGGATATTAGATTCGAGTCTAACGAAATACGACTTATGTTGTATTACGTGCCTAATTTGTATGAAAATGAGTTATTGCGCGAAATTTTACTGCTCCTTCGGTGGGAGAAAGACAAGAGATATCAAGCTTGATGGTGGCCATCGACTTCAAGAACTACTTAAATACTTGTGGGCATTGAGGGAGACTTCTTTAGCTGGAGGCCATTTCACCTCAAGATGTAGGTTTCACTTTGCTTTGTTTATCATAAGTGGTGAAAGGAAGGTCCGAATAGACTGCTGCTGCTTTCTGGATCTTTGGCGTTATCAAATACGTAGTTGTATCCGAACGCGAAAATGTTCACTGAATGGTTTCCGAGAAATAAGCAAAAAACCAAAAAATGGTACCTTCACCCCGGGCCCCACACGGCTCAAGGGCTAGGGGTGGGAACTGTTGATATGTTCACCTCCTAACTATTACGCAGTGAAAATTGTGTTTCAAGAATTTCCCTCTATAACTGTTTGTTGACTCCTATTATATTATATATTTAGCCATATTATCCTTTCGAAATTATAATATTTAATTGTTTTCAATTTTCTCTACATTTGACGTCTCAACAGTCGTTCTGTATTCAGCAATACAAAATTATAGAGACGAAAAGAAATACATTAAATCCTTTCAAAGAGTAACAGATTAAAAAAAGTTGTTAAACGCTTCAAGTGCGACAAGTTTATAACCCTGCCACAACCACCGCAGAAAACTTTGTGGATCTATTTGAAGCGAAATGCTGGATATGGGGTGAAGAAACGCTTAATATTCAAAAAGACCTACTTGTTAACTGCATTACACCAGAAATATACCTCGAGCTGAAAGTAGCGTTAACTCCTGACTTCGACACAGCAACATGCGACGACATAAAAATGAAATTATTGGATTTTTAAAGAACCAAGAAAACGCGATACAAAACGTTAATTGATTTTTGGAATTCTACAAGAGAATCCGTCGAAACAATGAAACATCATTCTAATAAACTGAAGGAACTTTCAGAACATTACGGCTATGAAGGGACTTCGCTGGAGAGACAACTCCGTGATCGGTTTGCAACCGGTTTGAACCATACACAGTTGGAGGTAGATTTAAAACAAAGATGGCCAGATCTACGTGAAGTCAGAGATGGTGGTAAAACAAGAGAGGTAACATTGGCAGAGATATTTGCAGTTGCCCAATCACGTGAAGTCGCAGAGAACGACAATAGTGACGAAAGTATCAAAAATAATGATTATGTTAACTCTTCGCAAACAGAGCGGACAAGGCAAACGCATTTATCGATTAACGATCAACTACGAAACAACCAGGAAGCTACGACCAGAAGGACCAATCATGAGAATGAAATAGTAAAACTAAGAAATTAATAGCAAGATCTAAGTCACTTGTTTCGTTTGACGAATATCGACCACTTTACCTTTCCTGTGACGACTCAGAGAAAGGAGTATGCGCAGTCTTATACCACAAGGATAATTAATTCGAACAACGTATTGCATTTGGGTCAAGGAAACTGAAACCGGCTGAAAGCAAATATTCTGTTATAAACCGCGAAGCATTAGCGGTATTCCATGGCATTCAGAAATTCGATCAGTATCTCAGAGGCCCAACATTCACACTTGTAACTGACCACAAACCGCTTATTCACATATTGGGCCCGCAACAAAATCTTCCGAAAATTGCCAATAATAGACTTGTGAGGTGAGCACTCGTGATTGGAAATTATGATTATGATTTGAACATTTACAAAAAAGGGGAACATAACATTATTGCTGATTACCTCTCCAGAATGACAAATAGTACTGAACAGCCAAACTAACCCAGAGGCGTCTACGATATGCAAATTACTGAATTTATACAACATAATAAAATAAACGACTTGACCTTCAGTGAAGAACTTATCAGAGATCTGAAACCGTTTATTAGAAAACGCAGTGAACTCTCTACAGAGAACAAGATCATCATGTGGCAAGGTAGGGTTGTTTTACGGAGTAAATTAATAAGTAAGTACTGCGTTATTTGCACATTGGCCATCCTGGAACTTCTGCAATGAGAGCTCTTGCGCGCTTCTACAATTTTGTAAAAAGATGTCAAAAATGCCAGGAAAATAGACTTTCTCTTTCGAGGGGTTTTTTAAAAGTATCACACGAGTGTATAATACCTAATTATGTGCAGTTTCATACACTACTTTATCTACTCTCATTGAACACACGAACAATATTAAATATAAAAGATAAAGATTGACACAGTTTATTTATTGGTTATTGTAAGTGTTCATTTTTCAAAATTTCAATGAAGCGTTCTTTTCAAAGCGCACGCAGCCACAGATAATAGTTCATACAACATACAACTCCTTTCAACGTTTTTCGATATTCTTCATAGTTTCGGATACTTATAGCCACTCACGCCCATTTGAAAAAATCGTCCTCTATAATTATAAAATATTACAGAAAGTACGCTTGGCACAAAATTAAATGTTTTCCTTATGTGATAAGTTATACCTATGTATATGCGTTTGTGTCGTGTAAAATTGATGAATCGTGTGCTAATCGTATGCTGTAAAATTGTTGTTTATTATAGGATACTAATACTGCACTATCCTTGTGATTGTGATAGACATTATTATACTTTTTTTATTAAATAACGAATTTTAGATAAGGAAACAATGAAATTTCTTTTCATTTTATTTAAGGTTTCATTTAGAAATGTCGAGTAAAATATTAATCCATTATGAAAATAAAACAAATAATGTTAATCAATCTGAATACATAATTATTATTTTACATGTTAAAAGTACACGTAAGAGTATGTACGTTTTTTATAAATAGTAAAGTTTTGAACATTACAAGGCAAAATATAAACTTACAAATAAAATATGGTACATATCACTCTAAACAAGAATTGTACATATTGTATCAGATTTACTGAATGTTAAAAAATAACATTGAGCACTATGCAATGTTTACTGCTACGTATACTTTTCGTGAACGATCACTAAGTACCTATATGTATAGCTCTTTCCGGGTAGGGTCACGTCCTGAAGTGACTTTAAAGAGTCCCTTGATTTGGTTTCCACTAGGGGTCATACACCCTGGTCTTAGTCTGTCATCTGCCCTTCGGAACCGTGATCAAGGGTATTTCAATGGCTTGGTTAAAAAAGAAAAGAGCCTGTATATTCTTCAATGGATTCCCATTGAAAAGAATTATAATAAGAACCATTAAGCACATCTCGAACTCAAAACGTATTATTGTTTTTGTAGATAACAACCATATTCCCACGGAAGATTTATTTATATTTGTCTTTATATAATCATACTTGGGAGCCTCCTAACTTTGAAATTTCATTCGTCGGAAAGGTAAAAACAGAAACATAGGAGTCAACTTTTTGGGTATTCTTGTTTCGGAACTAACCAGAACCACGGCACAAAAATTAAACACATTGATATAAATACTACTTAATATAAGAAAATGTAATAAAGGCACCTCAGTCGCTTATCTGAGGTGATAGATATATTTCTGAGAGATAATAGTAAAATACCCACAGTCAGAAAATACCTACTCAAGAACATAAAAAGCTAAAATACAACAATTGAACACGACAGTGTCTAGCTTGGGGGATGCTTATGGCAAGGTACATTTTAGTATGCCTTTTTGAGGACGCACCCAGAGGGGCACACCACTACAAAAAACGAAAGCGCCTTTACAAAGCGCTGTTCGTACAAGATCAAATACAAATTTGATCTATTTAAAGAACTACAGCGAGTGGTGCGTCGCCGTCCGGGTGGTCGGCTCCATAACGCCGGCATGCTCGCAGCCTCGTGTCTGGGGCTGCTCGGTCGCAGCGGCGCAGCGCGCGGCCGGAGCGACCGAGACAAGCGTGAGCTGACAGTGGCGAGTACCATGAGCACTTCGGAGACGGAGCTGATAGAGAGCACATACATGGTGACGCCCACCTCCACTGGCGGACCTGCAATCAAGCGCAATCGTGAGTCGCGCGTGCGCCTGGCGCTGTGAAAACCAAACCAGAGGACGGTGACGTGACGCCCCGGGTCCCTCGATCGAACGAGGACCGCACCGTTTAATCATCTTAGTTACAAAAATGTCCTTAGCTCGACCGAGGTCTGCTAACATAAACAATGTTATGTCATTTCAAGTTCCTAAATTGACAAGCTACTTAAAAGTAGTTTTGTAGCATTAAATACCATTTTCACTTCAGATAAGGAGCTGATGGAGAGCACGTACATGGTGACTCCCACATCCACTGGTGGTCCTGAAATAGTACATCAGTTACATTACCCGGGACGACCCTGTTAAAATGTATCCATATAGCCTGTTTAAATTCTTTATCACAAGATTGAAACCGTATACCATTCAGGAAAACGCTGTCAACAGCATTGATACGCTTATGTCTCTTTTAGATAAGCTATCATTAGGAGGTGTAGTAAGGTATGAAGATAGTCCTTCATTACATCAACTCCTTAACATAGAAACAATTAAGTAACGGAACAGTGTATAAGACAGGGACGCGGGGTATGATGAGAAATAACATACTTAAGGCAAACTTAACACAATACTAACGTAGCGCAAACGCCAACAGAACGCCATTTTTAATGGCCGCTTTGCAAATGACGTCCTGATGGCGCTTGCGCTACGTTAGTGTTGCGTTAGGTTTGCCTTAAGTGTGTAATTTCCTATCGTACCCCGCGTCCCCGTCTTATACACTGTTCCTTATTCATTAATGACGGGTTTGACATTAAATAATAAATATCAGTTTGTTTGGCCACCTTTGTTTTAGAATATGTGGTTCAGAAATGTCAACGATTGATGGTATAGATTTCTGCCTTAAAATACGACCAGCCAGTCAGAAGTCAAGTTTCAGAAAGATTTATGTTTATTTTTTGTATTTTTAAACAATTACATTTTTTCATTACATTACTCCCTTTGAAGGCTTTTCAGTTTTGAAAAAATATTCGTACTTAAGTGGTTTACTTGATGAAAAAGTGACACAGTTATTAATTAATACCTGAGAGCAATATTAGGCAACTAGGTTAAATAAAAGCGTTTATAGGAGGTTTAGGATTTTACATTAGTATTTCACAGTCGGCAAAGCTATAACTATAAAATAAGTGGCAAAAAATCATCATACAAACCTCCATAATTCGGCCTCACTCTTTTATCGTAGCTTACACTTAATGAATCCAAAATGGCTGAAATATTGACGTCGCCAAACATCCCCCCGCCGCCCGCTCCCCTGGAACACAAAATTATATAAGACTATCAAGGAATGATTACTATTAGCCTTAAAGATAACACTTATTTGACAAATATTTAACCGCTATAAAAGAAATACAAGCATTCCAGAAACAAATGAGTTCTTAAAAAAAAACTTTTTCAAATTAATTAACCGTCTCCAAAAATTACCACAAAAATGTTTAAAATATCTTATCTTTCGGAAATCGTTGGTTTTGTTTTTTTTTTTATTAATTTTTGCCACAGACTTCCGAAAGACAGTTTAATTTTCATTACACGACATGTCTCATAAGCGGATTGAAAGTTATGCATTGCAGCCTTAAGGCCTATTCAGACCTAAGCGGTATTCGCTACCGTCTGCGGCAAAGAAAACCCAGTGGGTATGCGGTAATATTACTGTTCACACCAAAACGGATTTCGCTATCCTTGTGGGTAGAATAACGCGCTGTATGTAGTACCTCCACCCACAACGGCAGCGAATATCGCTCAGGTCGCTCTAGCCGCGATACTTGATACTAAATAACTGAGCGAAACCCGCGCGGTATGTTCTTCTACCCACAGCGGCAGCGAATATCGCTTAGGTCTGAATAGGCCTTTAAGGAGAATCTCTTTCAACCGACAGCTGCTAAATTAGTTCTACTTGACCGACTTCTTTGATATTTCTATGGAACTATATTCTTACTTTTTATACAGCCACTATATTACTGCGCGATTTAAAATTAAATTTACATGAAGTTAAGTATTATTAAGAGTATATATCGCACATCTAGATCTAAACTGAGACGACTCAAAAAAGGTCAGTTTTGAGTTAAGTTAACCTTATATTCGTGTTCCCGGCGACAAGACGCAACTCTTCAATTTTATCGGTTATAAGAAAGGCTTGCAAAAATTGTCGTTAGATGGCGATAGCTTACTTTTGTTGAGTCAACGCACGATACCCCCTTCCACCTAAACAAATGTATTGTCAGTTAACCTTTGCAAGCCTTACGGAATGCACGTACTTATTTTAACGAAAACGCGAACATTTTGAGTTGTTACGGTTTCAATAAAAAAGATACGTGTGTTAATTCGAGTTAGAACAGTGTTGGTGAATTATCCTACCATTTTACATCAAGATATTTTGACTTGTTCTAGTTTTGTTTGACAGGGTAACGAATTTTTATTGACTATTTTGAGTTGAGTTAGTTTTGGTGAAACTACAAACGAAATTTCTAGTTAACCTACTTTTGATGAAACAAAAATAAATCGAAATATTTCTGTCAAATGGGACGTTTTAAATTTGTATCGTATAAAAATTATAAGTTAATTTAATTTATTGTTCCGAAATTTTATTTTTTTTATCATACTATGTGCCAATTTCTTAAAAAGAGCTTTTTTTGAGTTAACTCACTCATCATCATCTCATCTTCCTGCCCTTATCCCATTTTACTTGGGGTTGGCGCAACACGTTTTTTTCTTCCATTCTCCCCTATCACACGTCATAGTATCATCTACTCCTTTTTCTTTCATATCATTCCTTAGACAATCCATCCATTTCTTCTTTGGCCTTCCTCTTCCTCTCCATCCATCAACATTCATACTCATTACTCTCTTAGTCACATGACTGTCATCCCTCCTCATCACATGTCCATACCAAGATAGACGATTCCCTTTAATTTTTTCTGTAACAGGCGCCACTTTCAAACTGCCCCTTATAAACTCATTCCTTACTTTATCCATTCTTGTTACTCCACACATCCATCTTAACATCCTCATCTCAGCTACATGCAATCGTTTCTCATCCATCTTTTTCACAGCCCAGCATTCCGATCCGTACAATACGACAGGTCTAATCACGGATTTTTATATTTTCCCCTTTAACTTGAGGGGCATCCGTGGGTCGCAAGTTGTTCCAGTGACCTGTCGCCATTTCATCCATCCCGAGTTGATCCGGTGTGTTATGCCCCGGTCTACATCGCCATCTCCTTGGACAAGCGACCCGAGGTACCGGAAGTCGGAACAGACTGGTATGGGCGTTCCTGCAAGAGTTATGGGCACAGGACTGGAGAGACCGCCAAAATCGCAGAACAGATACTCTGTTTTGGTTCTGCTTAATTTTAGGCCAACGTTCTCCAGTCTTTGCCACCACACCTCCAATCTGTTCTGCACCTCTAAGCCACTCTCGGCAATCAGCACAATGTCATCGGCAAACAGCATACACCAGGGGGCCCCTTCCTGGATGTCCGACGTCAGAGCATCCATTATCATCAGGAAGAGGTACGGGCTGAGAGCCGAACCCTGGTGCAAGCCAACAGCCACATTGAAGCTGCCGGTAGTGCCCGCTGTAGACCGGACTTGGGTGCTGCATCGACTGTACATAGCACGGATCAACTGCACATACTTCCCAGGCACACTTTTCTCCTTAAGGGCCCACCACAGAACCTCACCTTTGAGTTAACTCACTATTGCTGGTCAAATAAAACTTACGTTATGCCATTTTTTTTTTCAGATAAAAATGAAGCGTGGCCGTTTTCTTTTCAATATGTAAAAGAACGGTTTAAAGAGGACTTATTTACAGATAATGATCAAGAGTCTCAAGATGTTCAAGCACAAGAAAATAGCTCAAACAACTGATGTTCTGACCAAACCATGCCAGCCAGCAAAATATAGAGAATAGACTTTTTTGCCAAGTGACGAAACTGTTCAGTGGTAGGCGCCCACGGCGACGGACGTCGCTTGATGATCTCCGGCCACCGTAGGCGCGGGCATGCGGGCAGCGAGTAAAGGGCAACTCGCTGCCCGCCCAAGGACCATGCCCGGGTCGACGGCGCGTTGTGTCCCACGCGCGCCTCAAAGAGCAAAATCAAAAATCAAAATCAAATCGTTTATTTCAACTAGGCCAATTACAGGCACTTATGAATTGTCAAAAGACATAAAATAAAACAAGTATAAAAATAGTTATGGTGCTACGGTCCCAGACACAAGACATAAAAACTGTGAAAGTACCGTAGGTGCTCATTCCAAGGTGTAGATCTCTATGGAGAAGAATGAGCAAGAAACTCCATGGACACTCTTTTTCAATCGCCAAAATTATTACAAAAATTTTGTTACATCATTCATCATCAGATGGTACATTATGTGAGAACGATGTGGCAAGATAATAGTGTCCATAGTAAAATAAAAAGACAATTCAAAATAAAGTTATTAATAATTAAAATAGACCGTGGCAGCTAAGAGATGACCAGTCACGACTGACAGCGCCCGTTCACGAACATGACACATGCATCAGCATCACTCAGCTCAACCATTTTGAAGGGAACTAAATGATCCGACACACGCGCCACCGCCAGCGAGACATTAGAGTGAGCATGACATAATCTCAACCGCCAGGGTCATTCAAGTCATTAAAAGACGTGGGTATCTACTCATTGAAAGTTATAAAGTACATTGTACTCACAAAATGATTCCTATGAAACTATATAATACTAGAAAGATTGACTCTATACAATGCAAGGTTAGTTAACAATCTTCATCAGCTCCGACATTAGTATTAGATGATACCCTACGACTGTCGTGAAAAAGAAGAGAATAAACACACACAAAAAAAAAAAAAAACACTAATTAAAACTAAAGTCAAATACGATAATAATACAGAATAATTTGTTGAAAGAACATGAACAATGTCTTGTGTTCAACACAGCGACCAACTATGCTTATCATCTAAATAATCACTCACAGAATAGTAAGCCTTAGAACAGAGGTTAGCTTTTACTTTTGCTTTAAACACGTTAAATGGCAAATCTAGGAATGAGGACGGTAACTTATTATAAAATGTTATACCAACCCCAACGAATGAATTATGCACCTTATGAAGCCGATGAAAAGGAACACGAAGTTTGTGCTTATTCCTGGTATTAAAATTATGGATATCACTATTTTTGCTGTATAGGTGAATGTTTTGCCTGATATATAAGATGTTGGCAAATATGTACTGCGAAGCCACTGTGAGAATTCCAATCTCTTTGAAGAAATCTTTCAGAGAATCTCGCGCACCAAGTTGGTAGATGGCACGAACAGCTCGTTTCTGGAGTACAAATATATTTTGAATATCAGCGGCTTTGCCCCACAGTAGAATACCATAGGACATTACGCTGTGAAAATAACTAAAATAGACTAATCTTGCTGTGTCAACGTCAGTGTATTGTCTAACTTTTCTAACAGCGTAGGCGGCCGAACTAAGCCTACCTGCTAGGTTCGATATATGTTGACCCCATTGTAATTTTGAATCTACTGTTATACCCAGAAACAGAGCTGAATCAACAGTTTCAAGCTCCACATTACCGAGGACGATGTTGGGACCCAGATTTCTAACATTGGGCAAAGCAAACTTTACGCATTTGGTCTTCTTGGGATTGAGCACAAGGTTATTTGCCGTGAACCAATCTATGACCCTCGATAGTGCGTTGTTTACGTCGTCAAACACTTGTCTATTCCTATCTACTTTAAAGATTAGAGAAGTGTCATCTGCGAACAGTACTACATCGCAGATGTTCTTCAAATGGTGTGGTAGATCGTTAATATAAACCAGGAATAAAAACGGTCCAAGTATTGAGCCTTGAGGTACACCTAGCTGAACAGGTAACCCAGAAGATTTCGCGCCACTAACATCGACACATTGAAGTCTGTTAGACAAATATGACTCAATTACTTTGAGGGCTTCATTCTGAACACCGTAATGACGAAGTTTACGCAATAGTGTATCGTGGTGTACGCAATCGAAGGCTTTAGAAAGATCACAAAAAACACCAATTGCATTTTGCGACTTCTCCCATGCGTCAAATATGTGTTTCAACAAAGCAACACCCGCATCAGTAGTCGAACGGCCTTTTGTGAACCCGTACTGATCATTATGAAGTAGACTATTTGAATTAAAATGGCGAAGTAACTGTCTAAGTATTAACTTTTCAAATATTTTGCTGAATGCAGGTAGAATAGAAATTGGTCTAAAATTACCAATATCATTTTTACAGCCAGATTTAAATAAAGGGATAACTTTACTGCTCTTCATAAGATCAGGGAAAGTACCCAAGTCAACGCATTTATTGAAAGTAACAGCAAGATAGGGGGCTACGATGTCGATTATATTGCTCAAAAGTTTTACAGAAATGCCCCAGTAATCACCAGTGTTTTTAGACTTGAGTGAATTGAAAACATTAACTACGTCATGAGGCGTTACATGTTCGAATCTCAATACTTGACTACATTCAGGGACGCTACTTTGCAAAAGGTTTTCAGCCTTGGACGGTGACGAACTTAAGGAGCGAGTCGTAGTTGCAGGAATGCTGGCAAAAAACTCATTAAATACCTCAGCTAAGTCAGCTGGTTTATTAACTAATTTACCATCAACCATGATCTCAAGTTGATTTTCTTGTTTATTTGATTTACCCGTTTCGTTGTTAATGATTTTCCAAGTAGTCTTAACTTTATTATTAGAGTTTTTAATAGTGTCACTTAAAAATTTCGATTTTGCAATACGGCAAATCTTTTTAAATAATTTTGAATAATTTTTGACATATTCTAGAAAAGTTACATCAAATCTATACTGCCTCATACCATACAACTCGTATAATCTCGCTCGACTTTTATAAATGCCCGGTGTAGCCCATTGGTTGAAGCCAGCGGAAGTCCCAGCAATGTTAATAGTTTTAGTTTTAAAAATGGATTTATACTCATTTTGCACAACATCAAAAAGAGCCTCATATATTTCATTAGGGGTTTCGTGTTCTACAATTGACGGTGAAACTTTAAGAGCTATATTATTTTTAAACTTACTGCAACGACTAACAGTATAAGGCGTGCATTCTATTTTGTGCGGCTTTTTATTTAATGGCATAGGGAAGCTAGCCATTTGTCCACAGTGATCAGATGATAAATCGGTTAATACTAATATATTTTCGGCATTAACATCACAAAACATATTATCAAGACAAGTTGAAGAAGACGCGGTGATCCTTGTTGGTTCGAAAAACAAATTAACTAAATTAAAGGATTTAAACAAGTTGAGAAGCCTGATACTTAGTGGAGTAACATCTAAAATATTAACATTGAAATCTCCACATACTATTATGTTTTTACTGCTGAATTTCACCTTATTAAGTGCATCCTCCATTACAACTTCGAAACTAGTAAAGTCCCCAGACGGGGGTCTATAAACACAAATAATAATATACCGCTCGAGCTCAACACAAGACAATTCGATGGTGCGCTCAATGGAAAGATTAACTAAGTCTAAACGTTGCTTACATTTTAGCTTGTTGGAAACAAGAACTAAAGATCCACCACGTATAGCATTTTTTCTCACAAATGCACTCTGTACGGAAAATAAATCATCATTGATAAACGCTACTTCATGTTCTTTCAACCAATGTTCAGTTAAACACAACACATGAACATTATAATATTCTAAAAATAAGCTTAACTCTAATTCTTTGCCGGACAAACCTTGCATATTTTGATGCACAACATTCAACATATGCGACTTAGCCTTTGTCGAACTTAACAGTTTAAAGTACTAGGTGTAGGTAAACTAATGTTAGTATCATCATTACTAACAGAATCAAAAGTGAAGTTAGTACAAAAAGTATCAATAGCGACGTTAGTGTCACCACTAACAGAAAACGTAGGTACGATACAAGTACCGGTGTAAACGCGTAAAGTGTATGCTAAAAGATTAGCAATCTGTCTCCTACATCTAGCTGGCAAAAACATGGAACTATCAGTTAGCTTGTAATATGTAATAAAACTGTTACAATCAAAATATATAAACGCGTCACTGTGACGACAAGTCCTATTGTACATTAACAGGTTTAAATTATAAATATGCCTATTTTGTTCATCAGACAAACAATTAGAGTAAGGCAACGCTGAATAAATAAATTTACAATTACTTGACTCATGTAGCTTTAACATTAAATTAAAACATTCAATTACATCTTTCTTTCTGACAGCTAAGCTATTCCCAAATAACAATATAACAGTTGAATTGGGGTTTATTTTTGTCATTTTAAGACTATTTATTAACTGGCTAAAACTGGCACCGGGTAAACAATAATTTATAATATTTTGTTGAGAGCACTGACTTAAAAAACTACCAAAACCTTTACCAAATTTGTCTGAAAATATATAAGTTGTATTAACAGTTTTATTCAAAACATTATTAGTACCTACTGGTTGAGCCGTTAAGGTTGTGGGTGTATCATGCTGGGGTGCTGGTGTCTGGGAGCAGGCACAGCTACAGGAGAGGTTGTTGGTCAGAGACTCATATCTCTCTGCATTGTACTTTACCAAGTCCACCAGCTCATTAGCCTCCAGCATGCGCTTACTCAGGTCTTGCTGAGAAGCCTCATATTTGCTAAAGATATCCTTTAGAGCATATTCCCTCACAAACAGCTCATCCTGAAGGTTTTGAGTGTCAGTGTCATACATAGTCCTACAAATTTCCAAATCAGTATGACACTTCTTTAATTCTAATAATAAATTCACATTTTTTTCTCTAAGTTTTAAATTTAATTTGTTTAATTTTTGACCTTTTAATGACTTTTTAATTTTTCTAATAAACTTATTTATTTTAATATATTTTTTAATCTTATTATGACTAGTTAATGAACTGCATTTATTGATAGTGTCATTAGTTAAGTCTATGGTCACAATTGGCTCAACACATACGGGTCCGGACCGGCTATCAACCAACTCATCATACAAACTGCATGTGTTCGCAGACACTTCACTAGCTCTAAGCATTTCTAGGTGTGTTACAGTGTTGTGTGCTTTGCTTAATTCCATTTCCAGTTCCGAAATACGTTTTAAAGCCTGATCATAAGTGTCACTGCACCGCTCAAAGTTGGCAACAAGTTCACGGAGTTGTTGATGCTGGTCTAGTATATCCACATGCTGCACGTGTAGTTCAGACAACTGGTTCTTAAGCTCAGTGTTCTTCTTAATAACTAACCCTATTTCCACTTCACTTTCTTCCCTTTCCTTTAACAGCTGACTAACCGTGGTTTGGCTAGATTGTAGCTCCTTCAAAGTAGCCCTCAGTTTTTCCTCTAAGGATGCAGCTCTGCGGGTCAACATGTTGAAGACAACCTCAGAGGCACCCTGGAATTAGATAAGGAACAGCTAAGTATGTAAAAGAACAGGAGTGAGGGACAGAATGAATAAGTAATAAGAATGAAATCTAACTTTAAATTAAATTAATAGTTACAAAGAATAAATAGTTAAGAAAGAAGTGATAACTTAATTATTTTGTTAATAAGTGGGAAAATCTAAGTTAATAATTATAATATTTAACTGAATAAATTGAATAAAAGAAAATTAAGATTACAAAATTCTTTTGAGGGTACCTACTAGAACTTAAAACAAAAGTGGTTATTAATTTCCTCTAATGGTATATAACTGGGAAATAATGAAGAATGAGCTATCTCTTGTAACCAATTAATGAATTAAACAGGACCTAAAAGGTATTGTAAATTATTTTTAAGTTTTTAAGTTTTCTCCTGCATGGACACAATGACAGTGTAAATTAGGCCACAGCTAGCAGGGAAGGGAGAATATTTGATGAGTGGGCAACAAGACTCCTACTATAATTATCATTTATTCTAACTACAAGTAAAACTAAAGTAAATAAATCAAAATACTCCCCGGTTAAGGTGATGACTTCAAATTCGTCCGTTGGATGACAGCTGATTTTTGTTTATTGAATTTCACTCTGATTTTGCATCGAAACAACTTGCAAACATTTATCCTTATTATTTATAAATAGATCAACTATTTTTAGTACATTTAGGACTTATAAAACACTTAAAAATATTATTTTTACAATTTAAATATATCACGTAACTTTTTGACAACCGGCTGCCAGTGTTGCCAATTTATATACGTCAGCATAATGACGGGGCCCCCCTCTCAGAGGGCCAAAGCCTGCCGGGGTCGCGGGATTATTCCCTTACCGTAACCCCGGAACATAACAGGCTATGAAGGACACCGTGGATTTTAGTCAGTAGAAGTCTGACAGTTCCTCCCGCCCTGCCCGGGGTTGGAGGACTCATTAGATGATTTTACCACGCTAAAAAATAAAATAAAAAAGTGACGAAACTGTTATACTATGACTCTGATGCTGATCCAAGCTATGTTCGGCAAAAAAGAAGAACCTATATAACCTAACCTAAGGTAGTTCCTGATCCAAATAGTAGATTATTAACCAAGGGGATAAAGCAGTGTCTTCTGTCGCGGGTGACGATTTAAATCGCGAGCATAACGAAGGACTCGAGGCTTACTCCCGAGCGTAGCGAGGGTGTTAGTAACTTAAATCACGAGCGAAGCGAGGGATTTAAGACGAGTCCTGAGTGTAGCGAGGGATTTAAGTTCACCCAAGACTAAGACAGCTTTATCACCGAGGAAAATACTCTACTTTTCGTACCACTTGCGAAAAAATAAACGTTATAATAATATGTATGAGATAAGCATTAATTAAACATTTTTTAACAATAACTTATTTAAAAAAATAAATTAAACTAAACTCAACGTTTATGTATTTGAAGAAAACAAAACGCGGCAAATTCCTAGATTATATTGTATTCTCGGAAAAGCAAAGGCATCAAGATCATACGGCCTCTTCGGTTTTCGTAATGTTATTAAATCATAACTGCATAATAAATGCGTATTCCTTTTTCAAAAAGTTGTATAATGCTTTACATACAAACTCAATGGTGTAAAGACAGACTGATGTAGTTCACTATGGGTAAGTATTCGAAATTCAAATCACATTCTCTCCCTAGAGGATGAATGAAATTCAGTACAACTTTCTTTCCCTAGGGAAAGCTGTTTATAACAGATTAATAATGACTATTGTTATGTACGCTTTTTGTGGCATAGAATGTCACTTTTTTGAGCAAGTGGTACGAAAAAGTTATTTCCCTCATTTAACAGTTCTGTTGATCTCAAAAATCCCACTTCAGAAGTATTTAGATTTAAATCACATAATTTTCGAAGTTTTTTTTTTTATATTTTGTAGAAAGGTTTACTTTCTAAAAGACATTCTGATCATTTTGAGACTGATATTTTGTGATCTATACTAATATTATAAAGAGGCAAAATTTGTTTGTAAGTTTGTATGTAGGGGGTAATCTCCGGAAGTAATGAACCGATTTTAAAAATTGTTTCACTGGTAGAAAGCTACATTATCCGTGAGTGCTATAGGCTATAAATTATAAAGATATCATGCATATTAGGCGAAATATCACAATTTTTGTCTAGGCAGGCGGAAAAAAATTGCTCTTCCAAGACAGTTATTGGCATGCGCTGCCTTAACAGTTGTATATAATTGAAAACAATGTATGACAAAAATGTCCGCTTTGAATAGTTCTACAATAAAGTCCGCGACACCATATTTTTATATTTTAGCAGATACAGTAGCTTTTATGAGTTAAAAAAGTTATTTTCGACGTAGTTGCCTTTGGACGATTTATTACACAACAAATATTATACCTTATCGAAAAAAATATTATTATGATCACAAGAACTTCATAGAGGTACGATTTGCCCCAGTATGTCAATTGGTTAAATAGTTTCGAAGGTAACAGAAAATTAGTAAATCGCAAATGCCGCCGTCATTCACGAATCGCATTAGAACATGCTTTGTACGGACGTTTTATCCATAGAAGGCGTTGTGAAATTACGTGTTGGTCTTTAAAATTGTTTTGGTTGCTCGGTTTCGTTAAGCACAAATAGGTACTACTTTGTTCTTATTCTTCGAGTTCGAAGCTCCACAACTTCAACGTTTTAAACTGAAAGTTTCAGCGATTGTTTATCATGCCAAAAAGGAAATCACAACATTCCCGTCAGACATCTCAGACAAGAGCAGATCCTGCCGGGGCTGCGGGACGTACGTATACCGCGACTCCGGCACACAAAGGGTTACCGAAGGACACCGTGGATTTTAATCAGTACAAGACTGACAGTCCCTTCACTTCCCTCCGTGCAACGGTACAGTGTAGTGGTGATTTGTTTCGCTGCCGATAATTATTACTTTTTACGTGTTTCGTCGTCGATTACCGGCTTGTGAATTGATCCCAGCTGTGTACTTTTGTGCTTAGTGGTGGTTTTGTGAGTTTTTAAGGGTTTTTTACGCGTATTTTATTGGTAAATATAGTTAAAATTAGTTAATCAGCATTCGGTGAGTACTTTTTATTTTTTGGTTGTGGGGGTACCGTGAAAAAATTATCTTTTCGAATTTTTTCTTCGTTTCTACGTTCTTATTTCAATTTTTTGTTGTTTTTAATTCAATATTATGTTGTCCAGTAATGATGAACCACCTGATACCGGGGGTGTAGACTCATCGCGTCGAATAACAAAGTTACACAGGTCACCGACCTCCGCTTATTCAAAACGTTTGTTTGTCGATATGTCTCCCTCTTATTTAACACCTGAGGATAACCCAAAGAGACAACATTTAACCGATTCTTTTGAAAAATCGTCGCCGGTAACAACTAATGTCATTAATTCGAACGAAGAGTATTACGACTTAGTAAATCAGGCGTCTGCATATTTGTCGAAAATAAACGACATTGTGAACGATCAAGGATCCCGTATTAATATAGCCAATAAAACCGCGATTATGGACATGACACAGCGTATTACGTCTATTGTCTCTTTGTTAGCCATACGGTCATCTTCCAATGAAACAAAGTTAGTCAATATTGAGCGCGAACTGGATAAAGTAAAATCAAATAATAATGTCAGTATTGTCAAAAACGATTCAAACAAAATTTCTTATGCTGATTCCCTGAAACTTCGTCTGCCGAAGGTCGCTCCGGTAATGGAGTCTAGACCACCGCTTCCGTGCGTGATAGCGTACCCCGCCAATGAAAGTCAGCTGATTTCGCGACTTCGTCAGCTACCAAGGAAGCTCTTAAAAAAGTTATTAAGCCAAGTGATGACGGTTTTCAAATTGTAGGCATGAAAAAAATCGCGAAATCGGGCGTTGTGTTACGTGTCGCTAACGACACTCAAATAAATAAGCTGCAATCGGTAGAAGGTATTAGATCCGCCGGGTTAAGACTCGAAAAACCGAAAGGACGAAGGCCACGTATATTAGTCAAAGACGTTCCATCCTCAATGGAAGACAACACTTTTTTGCTTGCTTTGTACCGTCAAAATATAAAAGACGAATTGTCAATCAAAGAGGAAGACTTTATTAAGTCGACAAAAATTATACGTCGACGTAAACTAGATAACGGTCGCAAGTGGGTAGGCATTGAGATCGACGCCGCCATACGACAGCATTTAGTTAATACCAAACAGAAGCTTTTTATTGACTTCGCGACTTGTCGGTTTTTTGATGATGTCGATGTAGTACGTTGTCTGCATTGTCAGCAGTTCGGTCACGTAAAAAAATACTGCGTTAATAAATCGCCTACCTGTGCTAATTGTTCTGAAGCACATGAAACAAAAGAATGCCCGCATAAGGATAACTCTGATTTTACACCAGTATGTGTGGCGTGTAAACGTTTTAAAAAACCGTTTGACCATCGGTGCGGTTCTCAACAGTGTACCACCTATAAAGTTAGGCTCGAACAGTTAATACTCAACACTAACTACTAATATAATGGATGGTTTAAAAATAGGTCAATTAAATCTCCATAACGACAGAGTGGCGACTTCTGAATTGGACAAATTAATTATCGATTATAACTTAGACATTGTACTGATTCAAGAACAATACCAAAACACGAGCTTACGTCACAAGGTAGTTCAGTTGGATAACAAGGCACGAGCCGGAATTTACGTGTCGCGTTCTTGTAACTTTACCATCCTCCATTACAACTTCGAAACTAGTAAAGTCCCCAGACGGGGGTCTATAAACACAAATAATAATATACCGCTCGAGCTCAACACAAGACAATTCGATGGTGCGCTCAATGGAAAGATTAACTAAGTCTAAACGTTGCTTACATTTTAGCTTGTTGGAAACAAGAACTAAAGATCCACCACGTATAGCATTTTTTCTCACAAATGCACTCTGTACGGAAAATAAATCATCATTGATAAACGCTACTTCATGTTCTTTCAACCAATGTTCAGTTAAACACAACACATGAACATTATAATATTCTAAAAATAAGCTTAACTCTAATTCTTTGCCGGACAAACCTTGCATATTTTGATGCACAACATTCAACATATGCGACTTAGCCTTTGTCGAACTTAACAGTTTAAAGTACTAGGTGTAGGTAAACTAATGTTAGTATCATCATTACTAACAGAATCAAAAGTGAAGTTAGTACAAAAAGTATCAATAGCGACGTTAGTGTCACCACTAACAGAAAACGTAGGTACGATACAAGTACCGGTGTAAACGCGTAAAGTGTATGCTAAAAGATTAGCAATCTGTCTCCTACATCTAGCTGGCAAAAACATGGAACTATCAGTTAGCTTGTAATATGTAATAAAACTGTTACAATCAAAATATATAAACGCGTCACTGTGACGACAAGTCCTATTGTACATTAACAGGTTTAAATTATAAATATGCCTATTTTGTTCATCAGACAAACAATTAGAGTAAGGCAACGCTGAATAAATAAATTTACAATTACTTGACTCATGTAGCTTTAACATTAAATTAAAACATTCAATTACATCTTTCTTTCTGACAGCTAAGCTATTCCCAAATAACAATATAACAGTTGAATTGGGGTTTATTTTTGTCATTTTAAGACTATTTATTAACTGGCTAAAACTGGCACCGGGTAAACAATAATTTATAATATTTTGTTGAGAGCACTGTCTTAAAAAACTACCAAAACCTTTACCAAATTTGTCTGAAAATATATAAGTTGTATTAACAGTTTTATTCAAAACATTATTAGTACCTACTGGTTGAGCTGTTAAAGTTGTGGGTGTATCATGCTGGGGTGCTGGTGTCTGGGAGCAGGCACAGCTACAGGAGAGGTTGTTGGTCAGAGACTCATATCTCTCTGCATTGTACTTTACCAAGTCCACCAGCTCATTAGCCTCCAGCATGCGCTTACTCAGGTCTTGCTGAGAAGCCTCATATTTGCTAAAGATATCCTTTAGAGCATATTCCCTCACAAACAGCTCATCCTGAAGGTTTTGAGTGTCAGTGTCATACATAGTCCTACAAATTTCCAAATCAGTATGACACTTCTTTAATTCTAATAATAAATTCACATTTTTTTCTCTAAGTTTTAAATTTAATTTGTTTAATTTTTGTCCTTTTAATGACTTTTTAATTTTTCTAATAAACTTATTTATTTTAATATATTTTTTAATCTTATTATGACTAGTTAATAAACTGCATTTATTGATAGTGTCATTAGTTAAGTCTATGGTCACAATTGGCTCAACACATACGGGTCCGGACCGGCTATCAACCAACTCATCATACAAACTGCATGTGTTCGCAGACACTTCACTAGCTCTAAGCATTTCTAGGTGTGTTACAGTGTTGTGTGCTTTGCTTAATTCCATTTCCAGTTCCGAAATACGTTTTAAAGCCTGATCATAAGTGTCACTGCACCGCTCAAAGTTGGCAACAAGTTCACGGAGTTGTTGATGCTGGTCTAGTATATCCACATGCTGCACGTGTAGTTCAGACAACTTGTTCTTAAGCTCAGTGTTCTTCTTAATAACTAACCCTATTTCCACTTCACTTTCTTCCCTTTCCTTTAACAGCTGACTAACCGTGGTTTGGCTAGATTGTAGCTCCTTCAAAGTAGCCCTCAGTTTTTCCTCTAAGGATGCAGCTCTGCGGGTCAACATGTTGAAGACAACCTCAGAGGCACCCTGGAATTAGATAAGGAACAGCTAAGTATGTAAAAGAACAGGAGTGAGGGACAGAATGAATAAGTAATAAGAATGAAATCTAACTTTAAATTAAATTAAATTTATAGTTACAAAGAATAAATAGTTAAGAAAGAAGTGATAACTTAATTATTTTGTTAATAAGTGGGAAAATCTAAGTTAATAATTATAATATTTAACTGAATAAATTGAATAAAAGAAAATTAAGATTACAAAATTCTTTTGAGGGTACCTACTAGAACTTAAAACAAAAGTGGTTATTAATTTCCTCTAATGGTATATAACTGGGAAATAAGAAGAATGAGCTATCTCTTGTAACCAATTTAATGAATTAAACAGGACCTAAAAGGTATTGTAAATTATTTTTATGTTTTTAAGTTTTCTCCTGCATGGACACAATGACAGTGTAAATTAGGCCACAGCTAGCAGGGAAGGGAGAATATTTGATGAGTGGGCAACAAGACTCCTACTATAATTATCATTTATTCTAACTACAAGTAAAACTAAAGTAAATAAATCAAAATACTCCCCGGTTAAGGTGATGACTTCAAATTCGTCCGTTGGATGACAGCTGACTTTTGTTTATTGAATTTCACTCTGATTTTGCATCGAAACAACTTGCAAACATTTATCCTTATTATTTATAAATAGATCAACTATTTTTAGTACATTTAGGACTTATAAAACACTTAAAAATATTATTTTTACAATTTAAATATATCACGTAACTTTTTGACAACCGGCTGCCAGTGTTGCCATTTATATACGTCAGCATAATGACGGGGCCCCCCTCTCAGAGGGCCAAAGCCTGCCGGGGTCGCGGGATTATTCCCTTACCGTAACCCCGGAACATAACAGGCTATGAAGGACACCGTGGATTTTAGTCAGTAGAAGTCTGACAGTTCCTCCCGCCCTGCCCGGGGTTGGAGGACTCATTAGATGATTTTACCACGCTAAAAAATAAAATAAAAAGTGACGAAACTGTTATACTATGACTCTGATGCTGATCCAAGCTATGTTCGGCAAAAAAGAAGAACCTATATAACCTAACCTAAGGTAGTTCCTGATCCAAATAGTAGATTATTAACCAAGGGGATAAAGCAGTGTCTTCTGTCGCGGGTGACGATTTAAATCGCGAGCATAACGAAGGACTCGAGGCTTACTCCCGAGCGTAGCGAGGGTGTTAGTAACTTAAATCACGAGCGAAGCGAGGGATTTAAGACGAGTCCTGAGTGTAGCGAGGGATTTAAGTTCACCCAAGACTAAGACAGCTTTATCACCGAGGAAAATACTCTACTTTTCGTACCACTTGCGAAAAAATAAACGTTATAATAATATGTATGAGATAAGCATTAATTAAACATTTTTTAACAATAACTTATTTAAAAAAATAAATTAAACTAAACTCAACGTTTATGTATTTGAAGAAAACAAAACGCGGCAAATTCCTAGATTATATTGTATTCTCGGAAAAGCAAAGGCATCAAGATCATACGGCCTCTTCGGTTTTCGTAATGTTATTAAATCATAACTGCATAATAAATGCGTATTCCTTTTTCAAAAAGTTGTATAATGCTTTACATACAAACTCAATGGTGTAAAGACAGACTGATGTAGTTCACTATGGGTAAGTATTCGAAATTCAAATCACATTCTCTCCCTAGAGGATGAATGAAATTCAGTACAACTTTCTTTCCCTAGGGAAAGCTGTTTATAACAGATTAATAATGACTATTGTTATGTACGCTTTTTGTGGCATAGAATGTCACTTTTTGAGCAAGTGGTACGAAAAAGTTATTTCCCTCATTTAACAGTTCTGTTGATCTCAAAAATCCCACTTCAGAAGTATTTAGATTTAAATCACATAATTTTCGAAGTTTTTTTTTTAATATTTTGTAGAAAGGTTTACTTTCTAAAAGACATTCTGATCATTTTGAGACTGATATTTTGTGATCTATACTAATATTATAAAGAGGCAAAATTTGTTTGTAAGTTTGTATGTAGGGGGTAATCTCCGGAAGTAATGAACCGATTTTAAAAATTGTTTCACTGGTAGAAAGCTACATTATCCGTGAGTGCTATAGGCTATAAATTATAAAGATATCATGCATATTAGGCGAAATATCACAATTTTTGTCTAGGCAGGCGGAAAAAAATTGCTCTTCCAAGACAGTTATTGGCATGCGCTGCCTTAACAGTTGTATATAATTGAAAACAATGTATGACAAAAATGTCCGCTTTGAATAGTTCTACAATAAAGTCCGCGACACCATATTTTTATATTTTAGCAGATACAGTAGCTTTTATGAGTTAAAAAAGTTATTTTCGACGTAGTTGCCTTTGGACGATTTATTACACAACAAATATTATACCTTATCGAAAAAAATATTATTATGATCACAAGAACTTCATAGAGGTACGATTTGCCCCAGTATGTCAATTGGTTAAATAGTTTCGAAGGTAACAGAAAATTAGTAAATCGCAAAATGCCGCCGTCCATTCACGAATCGCATTAGAACATGCTTTGTACGGACGTTTTATCCATAGAAGGCGTTGTGAAATTACGTGTTGGTCTTTAAAATTGTTTTGGTTGCTCGGTTTCGTTAAGCACAAATAGGTACTACTTTGTTCTTATTCTTCGAGTTCGAAGCTCCACAACTTCAACGTTTTAAACTGAAAGTTTCAGCGATTGTTTATCATGCCAAAAAGGAAATCACAACATTCCCGTCAGACATCTCAGACAAGAGCAGATCCTGCCGGGGCTGCGGGACGTACGTATACCGCGACTCCGGCACACAAAGGGTTACCGAAGGACACCGTGGATTTTAATCAGTACAAGACTGACAGTCCCTTCACTTCCCTCCGTGCAACGGTACAGTGTAGTGGTGATTTGTTTCGCTGCCGATAATTATTACTTTTTACGTGTTTCGTCGTCGATTACCGGCTTGTGAATTGATCCCAGCTGTGTACTTTTGTGCTTAGTGGTGGTTTTGTGAGTTTTTAAGGGTTTTTTACGCGTATTTTATTGGTAAATATAGTTAAAATTAGTTAATCAGCATTCGGTGAGTACTTTTTATTTTTTGGTTGTGGGGGTACCGTGAAAAAAATTATCTTTTCGAATTTTTTCTTCGTTTCTACGTTCTTATTTCAATTTTTTGTTGTTTTTAATTCAATATTATGTTGTCCAGTAATGATGAACCACCTGATACCGGGGGTGTAGACTCATCGCGTCGAATAACAAAGTTACACAGGTCACCGACCTCCGCTTATTCAAAACGTTTGTTTGTCGATATGTCTCCCTCTTATTTAACACCTGAGGATAACCCAAAGAGACAACATTTAACCGATTCTTTTGAAAAATCGTCGCCGGTAACAACTAATGTCATTAATTCGAACGAAGAGTATTACGACTTAGTAAATCAGGCGTCTGCATATTTGTCGAAAATAAACGACATTGTGAACGATCAAGGATCCCGTATTAATATAGCCAATAAAACCGCGATTATGGACATGACACAGCGTATTACGTCTATTGTCTCTTTGTTAGCCATACGGTCATCTTCCAATGAAACAAAGTTAGTCAATATTGAGCGCGAACTGGATAAAGTAAAATCAAATAATAATGTCAGTATTGTCAAAAACGATTCAAACAAAATTTCTTATGCTGATTCCCTGAAACTTCGTCTGCCGAAGGTCGCTCCGGTAATGGAGTCTAGACCACCGCTTCCGTGCGTGATAGCGTACCCCGCCAATGAAAAGTCAGCTGATTTCGCGACTTCGTCAGCTACCAAGGAAGCTCTTAAAAAAGTTATTAAGCCAAGTGATGACGGTTTTCAAATTGTAGGCATGAAAAAAATCGCGAAATCGGGCGTTGTGTTACGTGTCGCTAACGACACTCAAATAAATAAGCTGCAATCGGTAGAAGGTATTAGATCCGCCGGGTTAAGACTCGAAAAACCGAAAGGACGAAGGCCACGTATATTAGTCAAAGACGTTCCATCCTCAATGGAAGACAACACTTTTTTGCTTGCTTTGTACCGTCAAAATATAAAAGACGAATTGTCAATCAAAGAGGAAGACTTTATTAAGTCGACAAAAATTATACGTCGACGTAAACTAGATAACGGTCGCAAGTGGGTAGGCATTGAGATCGACGCCGCCATACGACAGCATTTAGTTAATACCAAACAGAAGCTTTTTATTGACTTCGCGACTTGTCGGTTTTTTGATGATGTCGATGTAGTACGTTGTCTGCATTGTCAGCAGTTCGGTCACGTAAAAAAATACTGCGTTAATAAATCGCCTACCTGTGCTAATTGTTCTGAAGCACATGAAACAAAAGAATGCCCGCATAAGGATAACTCTGATTTTACACCAGTATGTGTGGCGTGTAAACGTTTTAAAAAACCGTTTGACCATCGGTGCGGTTCTCAACAGTGTACCACCTATAAAGTTAGGCTCGAACAGTTAATACTCAACACTAACTACTAATATAATGGATGGTTTAAAAATAGGTCAATTAAATCTCCATAACGACAGAGTGGCGACTTCTGAATTGGACAAATTAATTATCGATTATAACTTAGACATTGTACTGATTCAAGAACAATACCAAAACACGAGCTTACGTCACAAGGTAGTTCAGTTGGATAACAAGGCACGAGCCGGAATTTACGTGTCGCGTTCTTGTAACTTTACAGTAACGTCTTTGCGTAACCTCATGACGCCTCACTGTGCAGTTGCGGAAGTCTCATCCGCTACTTTTAAAGTTTACATTGTGAGCTGTTATTTTCAATATTCAGACCCTGTTGCTCCTCACATACATAACCTCCGTCACGTCTTGCGGTCACTCGCGGGCTGCAAAGTAATCGTAGGCGCAGACGTTAATGCGTCTTCGTCCTTGTGGTATGGCAAAGTCCGGTCCACGGACTACGAACGGCGCTGCGCTGTAGAAGACTTCATTGCTGAAATGAATCTAACAATTCATAACACCCCCGATGCACCACCTACTTTTTGCAGCCCAATGGGCGAATCTTGTATTGACGTCACACTTTCTAGTGCCGACGTACAGCTGGATAGGTGGCGTGTCCTACCGGACGCGTCTTGTAGTGATCATCGCTTGATCGTGTACGAGTTTGTTCCGGTTTTTATTCAGGGTTCCTCACATGTCATTGGTAACTTTAGGTACAAAAGTAAAGGCGCTAATTGGGAATTCTTTAGATCACTTTTTGCGTGTCATGCCAAAGAGTTCACTCGCGATGGGCTGTCAGCTGAAGAAAGTGCTGAAATTATGTCAGACACCTTCACGTACTGTGCTGACATTGCCATTGGTCGCGGATCTATGACCAATATACGTAGATGTGACTGGTGGTGTGACTACCTAACCGAACAGCGTAAAACTTATCGACGGGCGCGTAAACATCTTAACAAGCTTAAAAAACGTCAAGTCACCGGAGACTTGCTAACAACTGCTTTAAATACATTTAGAGTTGCCAAGTCCCGTTACAGAGCATCGGTTGAAAAAGCTAAGGGTAATCTGTTGCGTAAAGTAGTTGATAAATTGGAAAAAGAAGGTCCGTGGTCTCCTTTATATCATGAGTTTAAAGCCAATCGATCAGTCGACCTCGCGTTTGTTCAGAACATTAAAGTAAATAATATACACACGACGGGTATCGAAGAAACAACTGAGGTTCTGTTAAATACTCTTATCCCGGATGATTCATCTGTTAATGACAATGACTACCACAAACAAATAAGAGCGTGGGCTGCAGTCGCACCTGAATCACCAGCGTCAGACCTTCCATCAACTGACGAATTCCTTAATGTTGTCAGGAGACTGCCCCTTAACAAGTCATCAGGTGAAGATAAAATTTCGAATCGTATGATAAAGGAAGCGTGTAAATCGGCGGGTGACGCGATATTAATTGTTTACAACCGGTGTATTTCCGAAGGCGTTTTTCCTCGTATATGGAGACACGGCTTTATACGTATAATACCTAAAAGCGGCGACAAACCACCTGATGACCCTAAGTCTTACCGGCCCATAACATTATTACCCTCTCTGGGTAAGCTCCTTGAGCGGCTTATTGTTCCGCGATTGTTACCGGACGGACCCAAATTCCATAAAAACCAATTTGGTTTTACTGTCGGGAAATCTACCGTAGACGCGGCACTCTCTGTTAGAAAAATAGTTAATACCTCCGAACACAAGTACGTACTTGGAATCTTTTTGGATATTTCTGGGGCTTTTGATAACGCGTGGTGGCCAATGCTTCTGCTTAAAATAAAAGGCCGTGGTTGCTATAATAATATATATAATCTCCTTTGCTCATACTTTTCAAATGGTTCTGCAAAACTTAAACTCGGACATAATTCCGTATCGAAACCTCTCACCATGGGCTGTCCTCAGGGTTCGGTTATCGGTCCCCATTTATGGAATCTAGGTTTTGATGATTTCCTCGCGATTCCACTTCCTAGTGGCTGTTCTTTAACTGGTTACGCGGATGACGGTCTCCTACTCATTCAGTCGAGTACTCGTGCTGGACTCGAGAATTTGGCTAACACATGCCTACGATTAATATCTCAGTGGGGCGATCGAAACCGTCTGACTTTTGCACCACATAAAACCTATCAGCTCCTTTTAAAAGGAGACCTTAAATCGTGGCCTAGTATTAAATTCAACAATGTTCCCGTTAAAAAGAAGCAATCGGTGTGCTATCTCGGTTTAGTCTTAGAGAGAAATTTTACATTCATAGATCATATAAAAACGGTTGGGGAAAAAGCTAAAAATAACTTTTATGCCTTAACGAGAATATCAAAATCTACTTGGGGTTTGTCGTTTTTAACTTTAAAAACTATTTACGGGGCCACTTACTTGGGCTGTATGTGCTACGGAGCACCTGTTTGGGCCGATAGGGCCACCATAGGGGCGGCACGGCGTAAATTGCTTCAGAGTCAGCGCTTGGCTTTGTTATTCTTAAGTAAAGCATACAGGACCGTCAGTACTGAAGCTTTACCGGTACTTGCTGGTGTTCTTCCAGTCGACCTTGAAGTGCAGCGACGTGCTGCAATGTACTATTCCGCACGGGAGACCACTGATGCTGATTTTTTACCGCAACGTGAACGTGCTAAAATATCTAGGTTATTCAAACCACAAAGTGACGTTTGGGAGGAACTTTTATCCGAATGGCAATGTAGGTGGGATAATTCCATCAAGGGGCGGCACCTCCACCAATTCTTTCCATCCGTTCGCGAGCGGTTGGCTAGGACGTGGCTGGAGGTGGATCACTGTGTTGCCCAATTTCTCACGGGACATGGTAACTTTAAAAGTAAATTATTTTTCTTCAAGCTTGTTCCCTCGCCTTTTTGTCAATGTTCAACACCAGATTGTGAATATGAACAATCAGCACATCATATTCTATGGGAGTGTATTCTTTGGCAGAACGAACGCAATATTATGTTGGATACTATACAGGCTACATCTGGAGTCGTTTACTATACGGACCTTGTGGAAACTCGAACAAACTTCCGTGCGTTCAAGCGTTTTTGCCATACCTATTATTGGAATCAAATATAACAGTTCACAATTTAGGACCCATTAATATTAGTCATTTTACCCGTGGTGCTAGGCAACTGGGCTTCTCCCAGTTGTAATGTCCCTTTGTGCCTATTGGCCTTGTTTGGTTCTGTCTCCTGCTTGCATGGAGGGAAGTGGGAACATATATTTTTTCCTACTCCTCCACTATTCTTTTCTGATTAATTTCGTTGCAGGATCCAAGACAGGTAAATTCATTCTCCGGGACACGTCGAGCTTAATTGTCTCGGCGCTTTTCTGGTGGTTGCCACTGTTGATTCTGGCTTTCAGGAGTTGCTGTGGTTGGGAATAGTGTGGTGGGTTTGTCCCAATAAAAAGTCCCTCCCGCCCTGCCCGGGGTGGGAGGACTCATTTGATAATTTTGCCACGTAACAAAAAAAAAAAGACAAGAGCAGATCGAGTACGCCGTATGGAAGAGTCTGCTCTTGAAAAACATCAGCGCCTCTCGAGGAATAGAGAACATATTTCGCAAGCACGCGCTGGGGAATCCACCTCCGAGCGTTCACAGCGACTTGCTAACCAAAGCTGGAGAACATCGCAGGGGCTCGGGAATCTAGCGCTGAGCGCTCGCAGAGGCTCGCTAGCGAAAACGCGAGAACATTGCAGGCCCGAACTCCGGAATTTAACGCTGACCGTGCGCAGCGTCTTGATTTAAGGCAGCATGTCACTGCAACAAGGGATGGGAAGTCTAGCGCTAAGCGCTCGCAGCGGCTCACTAACCAAAGAGTATAAACGCGCTGAACATGCGCAGCGCCTACCAACAGAAAGACAGTGGGCAGTAACAGTCAGGGTACAGTATACAACAAAAACAAAACCCTCCTTTTGGCAGTCAGCTCAAATAAATCATAGCACAAGTACTAACCGAACCACACTTATAATTTCATCACAAGTTAAAATATTTTCTGCCCAACGAAGTGGGCACGGGTCAGCTAGTTTATTATAAACCTCGCATGTCGCAAAAGTATTTTTTTTTGCGTTTATTGCCCGTGGTCCTCCCGCTTGGTTCACCTAGGTGGACCACGGGAAATTATTTTTGCGCGTGGTTCATCTGGGTGTACCACGGGAAATTATTTTTGCCCGTGGTTCACCTGGGTGTGCCACGGGTAATAATTTTTTTCCGTGGTTCACCTGGGTGTACTCGACTAATATTTATGACACGTTCAAGAATAAACTACTAAACGAGGTAATAAGTAAATATAATAAATTCTAATAACTGACGAAGGGAAGTTCACCAGTTCAGTTCTTTGTTTAATGCGCAACAAAATATAGACATTGTATTTAGGCCTTTTCCTCTTTAGTGTTTCTAACTTATTGGACATTTTGCATATCATTTGACATAAAAAAAAAAACAAAAAATGTTAATGTTTTTTTTTCCAATGTAAGTGCTTGCTGTCATAAAAGGAATATCCAACTTTTATCATTGAAAAAATATTTCTACTTGCAACGATGTCAGTGGATCAAGAACTTCCCCCCTAGACAAGTCGCAAACGATAATCGTTAACGCTCGGTTCTCCCCAATAGATTTTCAACCTTATTCCTTCGAGTCTTTAGTTGAAAATCTATTTAGGATTTCTAAGCGTTAGCGACTGGAACGAACGACAACGCCATGAAATCTTCAATAGATTTTCAACTAAAGACTCGAAGGAATAAGGTTGAAAATCTATTGGGGAGAACCGAGCGTTAACGTATGGACGATATCCAAAGTAGGCATGGTGCTATCATAACAATATATTGAGGATTTTTTTGGCAACATGCGTTTGAAGGCCTGATGCGATCTGATGTATGGTGATTTCAAAATGTTGGCATTGTGCTACCGATTACTTGAAAGCTACAGAAAGTAGTCATAGTGCGAAGTAGGCATAACGCTACGAAACCCAAGAACTAAACTTTATAGGAAAGGAGGCACAGTTCTATTGTGCTCATATTATCAATACTATAAAATAAAAACATTTAAAAATGAATCCGAAATGTGGAGATGCGCGTCGTATAAAAAGTTGAAGTGTAGAGGAAATATAATTTTAAATGTAAACGTAAGTAACATTTTTCTGCGTAATATAATTTCTGAGAAAACTAGTGGGCGGTTTACTGCAGCAG
This sequence comes from Agrotis segetum, assembly GCA_036375495.1. Taxonomy (NCBI): domain Eukaryota; kingdom Metazoa; phylum Arthropoda; class Insecta; order Lepidoptera; family Noctuidae; genus Agrotis; species Agrotis segetum. Next base: position 14,561,291 of record JAQSVV010000088.1, on the reverse strand, counting down.
ATTTTGATTTGTGCTTATTGTGACCCATACTGTGTCTTCGAAGTAAATTCTTTATTAAATACGAATAACATTTACCCACTTTCAGGACAAATACATACTCAAAACGAAAGCTCATACATGCTCGCCGAATTCTTCGGCGAACGAAGTTGCATAAGAAATTGCTCTTTTAACCCTCGACCCGTCGCGTGGGGTCTTTAAAAGCCCAGGATTTACAAAATTGGAAAATAAATAGACTTAGAATACGTTTTCGGATCTCTTACTTGAGGTACCCTCCTAAAAAGGATTACACTTCACCCTCCCACCATAAAAATTAAGCATGCGCGTGCGCCCTTCGAGGTATGGACGTGTATTTCTACACAAGGCTCTCAGGGACCCCACGCGACGACTGGCGTAAGTAAATTTTTATGGTAGATTTAAAAATCAGTTTCGACAATTCAGAAGCCAGTTTTGTAATAGAGCTGCAGGTCATCTGCACGATGAATTTAAAATAGGTGCTGCATTACTAAATGCGTTCGGTAAACCTTTGACGAACCATCGATTGATCGACTCAATTATTAATAAAATAAATGACGCACCTAATCATAACTCTCTTGGTGATTATGTAATCCAAAGGAATTTAAATCAAATGCGAGTTGATTTTGTGTCTATGATAGTGAATATTCCAAGCCTTGATAACTTCCCAGTAATCCAAATGGATGACCTTATTATACATGCACTTGGGACATACCAAGTGAGTCAAGCTAGGAGCTACTATGGCGAACATTTGAGAAGCGATGGTTCCTTTATTATTCAAGTAAATAGAGAGGACAGGTTAAATATACATACACTTGAAAGATATAATATCATCATCATCTTCCTGCCCTTGAACGTGTTGCGCCGACCCCAAGTAAAATGGGATACCATTTTACTTGGGGTCGGCGCAACGTTTTTTTGAAAGACACGTAAAAGATATAATATAATAACACAAAATCCTTGGTTTCTTCGTGGTCGTATTCAGTCTCGACATCGAAAGCGACAAGCCTACATGATTTATATATTATTAGAAGGTGACGCTAATGACGGGATAAATGCCATAAAAGGACAATATTGTACTTGCATAGTCGGCAAGAGAACGATGGGATGATGTTGCCACGTCATGTGTATATTGTGGTATATGGGCTGGGGGACACATCAAGCGAATTTAACTCCTCCAGCTACATTTTTAAATACAATTATACGTCATGAAAATGAAACTGATAATTAATAAGTAATGTTTTTTTTATTTATGATGGGTAAATGTGTCATTGTTATTAAATTGCATTTTTATTACTGAAACCCGAATTCCAAATCCAGTTACACTTTTACGTAAAACGGCTAAACCGATGTTGATGAATTTTGGTACAGAGATAGATGGGACCTAAAGACGGTTATAGGCTATACATAAAGGTGGTTGGGGTGGGCAAAGTCGGGGGCAAAAGCTATTACATCAAAAAATCGATAAAATAGCTATTACTACAAAAAATAACTCCCGATTAGAACAAAATACGAACCGCCATATCTCTGGTTGGTTACGGTTTAGAAACTTATTTTTTTTTTCTATGGACTTCTTAGGTAGTAGTCTAATTATGCCCAAAGTTTCATCACTGGCGAAAGAAAAAAAAATGATGACAAGGTCCGAACTAAAAATTGCAAACCCCTTTAAACCTGTAAAATTTCATTCCGATTTCGAAAAGGCAGCCATGAATGCCATCCAAGATGTTTACCCGGGTATAGAAATACGCGGCTGTTACTATCATTGGCATAAAGCTTTATGGCGTCAACGCAAATTGTTAAAGCTTAAATCAAAAGGCCAGACGAGGATAGTGGGTCTCACTGCAGCTCTTCCGCTTTTACCCGCTGAAGCTATATTTGATGGCTATGAGTATATAAAAAATGAAGGTTGCAAATTGAAAATGAACAAATTTTTCAAATATATTGACAGTTTCTGGAAAAAAAGGTACCTACTTCAGCAATATTTTGTCAGTTTTTGGGGAAAGGCACAGAACAAATAACATTTTAGAGGGGTTTCATTCCAAATTAAATAAAAAAATAAATAAGAACACAACTATTTTACTCCGGCTACTAAGTGTTTTGTTCGAAATTAAAAATTTAAATTCCAAAAGACGATTAATAGACGTCGAAAATGGCGACTACTTTAGTGGTATTCAGATGCAAGTCGTATCCGGCGAAATCACTGTAGGAGAGGCTTTGGAAAAACTCCGCTAATGTCATTTTAGCGGAATTTATCCAAAGCCACGGATACCACTAATATATTCGTTATTTTTATTCATTCATAGTCGAGAATCGAACCTTTATTATTAAACCATTCGATAGTGTTGCTAGTGATGATCGAATTCTGGAAAGTAGTCATATTTCATGATATAAGTAATACAATTTTACATTTTCCGTGAATGGAATATACTTGTGATAAAATGTTCTTTTTTCAAAGAATCTTAAAGTTATTTAAAATTGTTTGTGCAGTTCAGCCAAAAGCGAGATAATCGTGGACAAACAACAAACATACGAGTTTAACCGAGAACCTCCTTTTTGAAGTCATTTATAAAATCAGCTAGTACATAAAAAGCTTTCAAATTTCGACTGCACTTCCAATTCCGAAAGGAAAGTTATTATGTTTTTTGAAGTCGGTTCCTTTTTCAAAATAGTTTTTGATTTAAAAAAAACTCCGCAGCACAATTTTAATTATATTTAAATATTATTTTGCTGGCAAAAGCCAATATTTTAATTTAGTTGATATCTTTTTAATGTTTTCCATCTTGTAATGAGGTATAAATGCTCGTATATGTATAGATAATAATATATTGCAACATTGAACATTTCCATACTGCCTTTATAATTTATAATCACTTCTATTCTTTCGTATCAGTACTTTAAAAACATATGGACATTCAGGTGAACCACGAGCAAAAATAATTTCTCGTGGTACACCTAGGTGAACCAAGCGGGTGGACCACGGGCAATAAACGTTTTTTTGTTATCAATATTTTTGAACATGGTAGAAAAATGCCAGCATTTTGTTGTTTATTTTTATTATGAAGAATTTTGTATCGATTTATGATAAGTAAAATAATTCACATACCTAATTATTCATTGATTTATAATGTTTACAGTTATTTTTTTTGGTTTTCTTTTTTGTTTAGAAACAGTTTTGTTTGAAGAATTGTTTCTTTTTTTATTCTAGTAGCAGGACAACCCAAAACGTTTTAATAAAACTGTTTCAAGTCGAAATATGGTTTACTTTTTTTACGAATACCTCGCCCTAAAATGTAACAACTCAAAAAATGGCGATAACTGCTAAAAATGATTGTTTCTTAGACCCAATTTATTCTACAACGAAAATTACTATTTTTTAAAGCCTAAATCAAAATTGAGTTTCTTTACTTCCCTAACAAAAAATGTAGATATACGTTTTTTTCATCTCCTGAAAAATGACCTTTTTGAGTTGTCTCAATTTAGATCTAAATGTGCGATATATTATGTACTTTTAAATTGGCTAACTGGAGAAAATCTGCATCCTTAAGAGATACGGAAAAACATTTAACTCTTTATTGATTTTAGTAATTTTGGTATTTTTGTGGTCAAGGATTGTCCGCAGATACGAGTGAAATCATTTTTTGTTGTCTTTCGACTCTGTTTTAAGTAAGGATCATTTCACTAAATTATCTGAATATAAAAATCGGGACGTAGGAAGTTGGTCAAAAGTTAAATATTTATATTAATATACATATAATAAAACTGTAGAAAAATTGTTTTTGTACATAAAAATAAAATCCAAAAAATAGCTAGGGTGTTGAAGGACAGCCAACAGAACCCATTTCCAGCATTTTTAGAATTTTTGTCTGTTTGTCGGTTTGTCTGTTTATTTGTTCCACTATCACATAAAATGTACGAAGGCAATGTACACTCGAGTGCAATGAATCCGGGTCACTTAAAGAATCCTAAAAATCTCGGAAACTAAAAATGCTAGGTTAGGTTAGTAGTTAGTAGTAGTAGTAGCTAGGCTATATAATTTACAATAACTAAGAAGTTTTAATACCTTCATTTAAGGAGTATTTCATTGTCTATTAAATACAATTTATTGCATTAACCTATAATTTTTAGTTTCCGAGATTTTTAACATTCTTTAAGTGACCCGGATTCATTGCTCTCGAGTGTAGATTACCTTTTTACATAACGATCGAGCGTAACTCGAGGACTTATTTAGTTTTTGTTTCATTGCCATCGGTTCAGTCTATAAAAAGATATTTGAATTTTAAGTATGCCAGAAGTAAAATTACGGTCAGTTCACACCGAGACGCGCAGGTCAGTAGCGCGATCTAGCTTCGAATGGAAAAACTACTTATTCAAAAACAAACCAAACTTATACGGCCAGTTACTTTACTTTGGATTCGTAATCGTAATAAATACAGTGTTCAGCACGGGTGAAAAATTAGTCCCTCGAACTATTAATGCCCTCTCTATGTTACGGGCGCCAAACCCCTACAAAATAACTCACCTTTGCTCACTTTTTTTAAGTATGGTAAGTAAATTCACCAAATGAGTCCTCCCAACTAGGACAGGGCGTGAGGGCCTGTCAGACTTGTACGGACTAAAATCCACGGTGTCCTTCAATAGCTAGCCCTTTATTTTTCGGGGTCACGGTTGCTGTTTCGGCACGCGACTTGGCAGGCTAAGGCCTTCTAAAGGTCCCCGACATTGTGCTGACACTCTTTGTGGCGAAATACATGTAAAATTAGATGAAGAAGACAAACACAAAACTTGATGACATTTTCCTCAATATAGAATGTCAGAAGCAGTACTATATTCTTTGTAGAAGCTAGCACAGCTAGCTTCTTCTTTAAGTATATGCACTTGCATTGATGACTAATTTCCATATTTGTTTTGTATTTATACTCAATTTTAATAACAATAAATCTTGTCTGTTTTTGTACAAGGCAGACAGTAATCTGACCGAGGGACAAACTATCGCAGCGCCATCTACGATTAGCTTTGAGTTACCATCCCCATTTAACCCGCATCATCAAAACAATTCTAAAATGGGGGCGTTCCCCATCTGCAATCAGTGACAATCACCACGAAACAAAATGTTTCCAGTAAGCGCAAGTAGCTGACAATAAGAGCCTTTGTCTCTTTAGTCTGTGCGCAAAATTCTCCAATGAGCGGGTCTAAAGGTGCTTGCACCTACCCGCCTCGGCTTCCAAACAAACACATATTTATAAAAATTAGATAAAAAAAAAACTACCTACCAGTAGTTTCTAGTACCTTCCGTTACGAACTTTTTAAAATCTAACAGATTTACATGCCCATCTTGTTGTGGAAGCGGTGGCCACCTTCTGAGAAGCAGTCATGCTAGCGAATGGGGAAGCGCGCCGGAAGCGGACTCATTTGATGATTTTACAACGCTAAAAAAATGCACATCTATTTGTGCAGTTAACCGCATCAGAGTTGCAATGAAACAAATCAATCAGCTCAAAGTCCGTTGCCATCTGTAAGCATCTATAAATAGCATCACTACGCAGCTAGTACGTTATTTAGTTCATGATGGTGTGTAACTGTATTTTTATACCTACATGATTCTGTGTGCATGTGTGAAGCTTCCTGCCGCTTTGCAATTTTTATCGAGTCGTTTTATTGAACAATGGCGCAGATAACAGGCACATGACACTTGTCACCATAGAATAGATGTAGTGTATTTATAAACAAGTAGGTAACATTATCGTGTGAATTTCATCGTATCATTACAGTTCTTATGAATGAGCACAATACCTGCCGGAATGCATAATTAAATTGTAAATTTCGATTCGATTTAGGCACTTCAGTCATGGGGTACTTTAACTTTAGAACGAATATAATAATATAATATTCCACAACTATCACACAACACCATCTAGTCCCAAGCTAAGCAGAGCTTGTGTTATGGGTACTAGATAACTGTTATACATACTTATATATTTCTAAATACATACGTAGTATAGATAAATAAAACCCAGACACAGAACAAATGATCGTGCTCATCACACAAACATTTATTTTGTCCTGGGTTGGAATGGATCCCACGACCTCCGGCAGTAGCACTCAGGGTCACTAACCAGTAGACCAACAGGCCAGTCAAATACCTATACCGCTTATTCCCAACTGCTCAACTGCTCGCAACTGCTCAACTAACTGCTCAACTGAGTTGTGCCGTTTACATTCCCAACTGCTTAACTACAAACTGCTCAACTCGTAGTAAAGGGCAACTCGCTGTCCGACCATGGACTATGCCACGGTCGACGGCGCGTCGTGTTGCATGCACGCCTCAAAGAGCGTCGACGACGGGGGCTCTCAGAGGGCCAAAGCCTGCCGGGGTCGCGGGATTTATTTCCTCACCGTGACCCCAGAACATAAATTGCTATTGAAGGACACCGTGGATTTTAGTCAGTACAAGTCTGACATTCCCTCCCGCCCTGCCCGGGGTGGGAGGACTCATTTGATGATTTTACCACGCTAAAAAAAACCCTTGTACTTTTGCTGGTAAGTTTTTCAGTAAACCTTCCTAGAATAATTAATTAAAAAACAAACCACCCTGTTTGAACTCATGCCTAGTACTTTTATAAAATATGACTTATTATAAGCTTGTGTAATTATTTTAAGAGGCCATTCCCATTTCATTAGTTTTTATCACAAGCATTTAAACCAGTCGAAAAGACAATTCTGAACATTTTTCTTTCTCTTACATGAAATCGTTCTTACTGACTGTACTTATTGTAAATCTCGTGGACCCGTTGGGAACTCATGTAGTCAAATTCAAACACAATATTATAATTTATATTGTGCATTTTTGTACTCATGACTTAATCGTTCTGTCGGCGAAACGTTCGTCGAGGAAAGGTACTGTCGTTGAACCGTCCAGGAATGAATCTTTGTGTCGGCGAATCGTTCAGCGGAGAAACGTTTGACGGAGTTATGTTTCAGAATCCAAAATACGAGTATTAGAAATTATTTATCGATAAAATGTTACGGCACTAGGCGCCACCACAACTAGTATCTGTAGATAACTACTAGCAGCGGTAGGAAACGAGCCCACAGCGACCGACTTCCTACAACTATCAACTATTGGCCTCCCGCATCGAGCATGCCAATTTCGATGTACAGGCATGAACACATTTACCGTCGTACCACAGAAACTTTTAAACGTCTGTTGAACACTTGTCTTAAGAAATGTCAGATTATGACTTTGAAATAAGGTCCGTTTTGCAGTCACCACGCAGTCACACTTTTTTCAGACAAGAACACTTGTCTGAAAAAAGTGTGACTCACAAAGTGTGAAACAGATGTTTAAGTTTTTGTAGTAAGGCTGTTAATGTTTTCCTTGGAGATGATGTTCACTTATTTTACGTAGGAATCGAACGGCGGGGGTAATTCTTCTACCATTTTTGGAACGAAGTTCCTTATCGCGCGTTGTGAAAGGGGGCTAGACGGAAAAGATGCTTACGAAAAGTTGTCACGACACTTTTTGGAACGAAGTTCCTTATTGCGCGTTGCGAAAGGGTGCTAGAGCTCAAAGAGTGGAGTGGAGTGGAGTGGAGTGGAGCGGAGCTGAGCGGAGTGGAGCGGAGCGGAGTGGAGCGGAGCGGAGTGGAGTGGAGTGGAGCGGAGCTGAGCGGAGCGGAGTGGAGTGGAGTGGAGTCGCGACGATTATTTCTGTTGAGTGCATACAGTAACTTCGTTCCATCCGGGTGTCCCTGACACCTCTCAAGTTTTTTTTTCTTCATTTGTTCTCAGAATTGTCGATAAATCAACATAATCGAGTAACTGTTTCATCACATCCCAATCTTCGTCAGTAGGTAAATTAATTTGATTCCAAAATCATATGTCCCAAAGCGATATGACACAATATCGACACCCCCTAAGTACAACTAAGTAACTGCAAAAAGCAAATTTTACAGGAGAGCGATTTAAAGATTTCAATTTTTTTAATCGCCATATCTAAGCCCCTATATGGAATTGAAGTATAATATTTGGTGAGCGGGTTTAAAATTAAGTGAAATTTATAATTAAGAGTATATTTTGTTTCTAAACCTTCAAGTTTTTGTTTTATCACACATGCATACTTATACTTCATTGTAAAAAACAAACGAAATGTCCTAACTGGCACATACACATTTCTTCATTGGAATATTCAGGCACTTTGTAGCTTTAACTGCCAGATACGTTCTTATATATGGTAAAGTCATTTGAAATATCCTGTGTAACTGAATTCCAAACTTGTAAAAATCATCATGTGTTTTGGTATTTTGAAATAAAAGCAGTGGTTATATATTTTGAATTATCTAATGTTTATTTTGAAAACACAAAAAAATAAATTACAAACGTTTCACGTATCATAAAGTAACTTATTATAACGTTATTGTCTTCATTATCATTTTTTTTACATATTATTTTACAGTTTTTAAATTTTTTTTTAAGAAAAAATGTAACAACATTTAAAAATTTTAAAAATAATGGCCCACCAGCATTGGGAGCAGGGTCCAAGGCGCCGGTGGTTATATTAGGGCTCTAGATGGAGGAACTTCCTCACAATGCGCCTCGTGTCCAAGAGAACTGCTTTCTGCATCAGGACCTTGAGCCAGCTGCACAATGACAGCCGTTTAAAGTGTTCGCAATTAATCCATTGACCGCAACGACTGTCGGTACAATAACTGCTGGGTTCATGTTCCAAATGTCGACAATCTCGTGTGCCTAATCAAGATACTTGATTTTCTTATCATTTTCAGCTTTTACGAGATTCTCGCCATGAGGGATAGTTATATCAACAATCATTGCACGGCGCTTTCGGCGATCTACCACTACTATAATATCAGGCAGTCCTGTCAGTGATGATAGATTGATCCCAATGCAATACGGCATGACCGTTTTCAAGAACTGGTTGTATTCCAGAGCAAGTTGCTGGTCGAAGCTACTAGATTGTGTCTCTGCAAATACTCGCTGTTAGCAAGACGACGAACAATGTGTCTGGTCGACTCACTGGTTCGGTAGCATGCCCGACAAATATTAACCGTACAGTCTTTGACAATTATAATTATTTCCGGTCATTGTTCGTCATGATAACTTCATCCATAATCGCACAGTTAAAACTTTCGGTTTCCCCAAAGAGGTAACTAAAACGTAGCCAGGCTATAGACGTAAAAAGGTCTACATCAGGCCCGTGAAGGGCCCGCTAAAATCGTCTGTGTAGCTCCTTGCTCTGCCATGCCTCCCTGGGATCATTAGTATCCAATATCATAGGTTTGCGCTAGTTCCCGTTAGCTAAAGAGAGCGGGGTAAGGTCTTTATCCACAGAGACTACATCTTGATGTATCCCCATGTCGACTTCAAGGAAGTATTCCCCGCGACTGCGTACCTCGCAGTTGTGCAAGGTTAAGACCGCAATGCTAAGGCATTGAGGAAGCCACGGCCTTCACACACTTCCGCGGTATGTAGGTACAGTCTCATCACAGATGACCGTGGGTGATTCCGGATGTATCACCCACGCAGTCACCCACTTGCAGTCAGCAGTGTGCGGACTTTTCTATCCAGGGCGTCATGTTCTGTCTGAGTTCATTTGAGTATGCCAAAGCGGGCTCAAACGGACACCCTAGAATGTTTCTCGCTCAATCCTAATCGGTTCATCGTTCCCAAGAATCTGCCGATATCCTGGATAGAGATGTTCCTTCTCGTCTTCTCCATTGCCGCATACAGGACAACAAGAAGGTGCGAAGTGTTGCATTTATTTATATAAATCCAGCACACTCATGAGCCACGCATGTGGCACAGAGTCATAGGCCTTCTTATAATCCATCCAACACGTTGGCTGATCCCTCCGGGATTGAAGAACCTGTTGGCTTACAGCCATGTCAATAAGGAGCAGCTCTTTAGTACCGCCGGAAAAATTCCTACAACCATTCTGAGTGGCAGACATAACTTAATTGCTATTAATATGTTATGATGCAGTTTTTGCTCTCAGAATGGATGTTAGAACTTTATAGACCGTCGGTAAACACGTAATTGTTCTGTAGTTTTTTGGGTCCGTGGTACTACCTGATTTATAGAGCAGGTGGGTAACTCCTGTGGTAAAAAACATTGGTAGCGACCATGTCTCTAAAGATGACTGAAACTGTGAAGCTAAGCTAGCGTGCGACCTTTGTAGCCATTTTAGCCAGAAATTATGCAGTCCGTCCGGCCCTGGAATCAAACCACAATAAAACATTAAATTTTCTACGATAATCAACATAATTTCACATAAGGAAAACTATGTAAGTATACAGATAGACAACAATAATCAAGTTAAAATCCAATGTAAAACAATGTATGTGTTAGTTATCTGTTTTTAATTTAAATACATTTCTTAGAATAAGTATGTAAGTGCCTAGATAAATTTTTACATCCACCTAATTTCCGGCGTAAAAACGTGTAACTGCGTAGTTACATACTTAAGTATCGGGAATTCATAAATTGCAGTAATATCGTCATGACGATAGATTTTCATTCTAAGACGTGTTCAAATATTTACAGTATAGGTAGAAATTTCAATTTATGAGTGCACTTAAAATATATAATTTAATAATTATAAAATATTTACTTAAAATTACTTACCTTGCCTTGATGGCGAGATTATCAGGTCTGATGTTGCGCTTAATATTTAGTCCACAGCATTTTTTGGTCTTTAAATTGCATCTTCCCCTAATGTAGTTTAAAATTTATAACGTTCACTCGACTTGGTATTAAACAACGCAACACTCTTGCGCACAGCTCGCTGCCCGTCGAATAACTAAGTGACAGGCAGTTACCCGCACCGCGCGCTCTTTTCCTCCCACATAAAAGTATGTAACTGGAACTTAAATGGTTGTACGCTGGGCGTTTTGTCAGATTATGCAGATACACAATTATACGTTTGAGAAAAAACTATGTTCCGTTGATAGAAAAAATCCAAAAAAAATATATGTGGTAAAGTTATGTATATAGATGCCAAAAATGCAATAAAAACCATTTCGTGTATCTGGCAGATACATACGTCTACTTAGCGGGTGTCGATATAATGTGCACGAATATCACGAGTGTATAAGCATGACCGGCTAGAATTTTCAGCATATAGCAAAGAGTATAATTTAGGAATGGAAGATATTATAATTTATCTTTGATTGCGTGAAAGGTTCTTCAGCGGTTGCCATCTTCATGAAGCAGTTCCATCGTGGAAATTTTGGCTTCAATAATTTGCCATAAATCCAGAGTAAATCAGAAGGTGAAGGTAAAATGTCATTCGAAAGAGGATGTTTTTGTTCGAAATTTACAAATTCGCCATTTTTAAACCCGTATTCTCTTTTTTATTGAAACTTAAAAGTTGAACGCAGCCGAATTCTCCTACAACTTTTGCCGATGTTGAATTAGTTAAACGATAAATGCTTTGATCAGGTACTACAGCATCATAAGAGGTGACAGTGACACACTGAATAGCTCCCATAACACTACTCAACACTAAAAATTATCTGAAACGGTGAACCGTGTGTATTATTTCATAATGAAGTTAACTTACAATAAATGACTGTAGGCAATTTATTTTATATTTATCTCCAAGTGGAGATATATCGCAGTGGTAGGCGCCCGCGGCGTCGGACGTCAGCAGATGATCTCCGGCCACCGTAGGCGCGGGCATGCGGGCAGCGAGTAAAGGGCAACTCGCTGCCCGACCAAGGACCATGCCCGGGTCGACGGCGCGTTGTGTCCCACGCGTGCCTCAAAGAGCGTCAGCATAATGACGGGGCCCCCCTCTCAGAGGGCCAAAGCCTGCCGGGGTCGCGGGATTATTCCCTTACCGTGACCCCGGAACATAACAGGCTATTGAAGGACACCGTGGATTTTAGTCAGTAGAAGTCTGACAGTCCCTCCCGCCCTGCCCGGGGTTGGAGGACTCGTTTGAAGTGGAGATATATGACTTGTTATGTAACGATAAGTAAATTAATTAATTTAAATATAATGTAAATTTATAAGTAACTACAAGGAGAACATAATGTATTCGTTAATTTAATAGCTTACTTCTTAAATGTCACGGATGTATTTCAACAAACCTGATTTATTTTGCTAGATTTGTGGTGCGTTGACGCCAAAATAAAAATCAAGCCACTTTCTCACTTATGTAACAGGGTGGATTCTCTAACTTATTTTAACCGTTAAAGAAATAAAGATAAATTGTGGGTTCCAGAAGTGTGACTCTTTTAAAAAGTACTTAATCACTTTGTTGTAAATTATCGAGAGTCAATATTGTACGCCATTAGAAAAGCTTTGCTTAAACCAAGTGTGTGCTTGATTGATTGTACTTGATTTGAGCAAAGCGTAAAGGGCAAAAGAAAGAGGCTCTCGATATACAGGCACCCTCCGCCAATGGGCCATTCTGAATGCTCAGTGCCCGCCGCCTCTCTTAGGTGCCTCTTAGAACATCCGACTCAATGTCTTTAAAAAACGAACGCGAGTCAAGAGATAAAAGAGTTAATTTAATGGTTCGAATCCATTATTGTAGAGCGAGAGAGTGCAAGAGTAAATTATATTTAGTAAACAATATCAATGTTTCAGAATTTTCTGTTTGAATAAGTGTAAGTACATAGTTTGCATTGGGTATATCGACTATACCAACTTAAAATCTGTTAATCCTGTAAATATAACTTATATCGTCTATAAAATTAGAAAGCATTCAACTACTCGTACCAAGCTACTTGCATAGTCGTATGCCGCGCGCCGCCCGTTTCACATGCGCTCATTTTCTCGTTTATTTTTGTTACGTGCTGTTACCGTACAAGTAGAAGTGATGATAATAAAATATTAAGAAAAGCAAATAGTGCATAACTTTTGGTAGTTTATCCCGCTGAAATATGCATGGAAGTAGCAATAAATTAAATAATGAACTATAAACAAGTAAGAGCGTCTGTTGGCTCAGCACATCGGTCCAAGTGGATGGTTTTTGTTATTTTTTTAACCGACTTCAAAAAAAGGAGGAGGTTATCAATTCGACTGTATTTTTTTTTTTATGTTTGTTACCTCATAACTTGCGACTGGGTGAACCGATTTTCATGATTCTTTTTTTATTCGAAAGCTGGTGCTTCCCGTGTGGTCCCATTGTCACTATTTCAGGATCTGATGATTGGAACTTGGAGAAATCGAGGGCAACCCTCAAATTTTATTAGCTGACACATAGTTTTTTGCATATCTTATGAAGTAAATCAAGTACTTGCATATGGAAATCATCATCTCATGTAGCTGAGCTGATGATGGAAGGTACAACTCCTCAAGTAAGAAAATTATGTTTGTATTCGCATATCTCCGGAACTACAAGTCCGATTTAAGTAATTCTTTTTTTGTTGTACTAGGTATCGTCCAACTTAGGGAATACTGCAAATTTCATCAAAATCGGTTCAGTAGTTTTTGAGTTAGGGAACGAATGAAAGAGATGTTAACGATATTATTACCGGTGCTACGGATTACAAAATTCTAGTGCACATGTAAGAAAATGATGTATTTGACAAGAATTTTGGTTGAATATTTAAACTAAAAAGAGTAAAATAAAAACTTTTTCAAAAAAAATGTGACCGCCTTTAAAAACAACCACAAAAAAGGGTAAAATAACCTACAAAACTTTTCTTTCGGAAGTCGGTGGCTAAAGAGACAATGAAATTAATAAAAAAGTCACCGACTTCCGAAAGAAAAGTTTTGTAGGTTATTTTACCCTTTTTTGTGGTTGTTTTTGGAAGTAATTAAGCAAAAACTGTTAAGTTAAATTGGGTTGAGTTGACTCGCGAATGGTTTTGTTTTGCGCTATTAGTAGTAATATTCTGTATATAGGGTGTTAAATACCTGCAAGAATTTCTACTCTGTATCAGAAACAAAACATAATGAAAAGTGTAATCATTTTTTTTTTTTTCAAGCATTTTTTTGGCCTATTACTCGTATTATGGCTAATAAAACAAGTTATTTGTACTTCGATGAAATCAGCTTATTTTCAATGATTAACTACCCAATCCGCAACAACCCTTATTTTCTGGTAAGGCACTACCCTACCTAAAAGTGGGTACTGTGACACCATTTTAGAGTAACGAGACAAAGAAGTTTCTTCTGTAATTTGTAAACCAAGTGCCGTAAATTCATTTTGAGAAATATGCTTTGAAACACAAGGGAAGTTTTCAGAAAACATCAAAACCGAAACTTTATGACACTTAATTTCCCAAGGTTTGATTAGTTTTACAACAAACTTCTATTCGCTAGATTTAGTCGTTCATATCCTATCAGAAAAGTATGAATTCTAAATGGTGACTATATCGTTGAATTCTAACAATAAGCACTTAATGAGGGAGAGGGGGATGTTTTTCGAATTACAAATCAGCCTGTATATTACGTTCTGGGCACTTTCCCCATTGACAAAGATGTGGATGAATTTTAAGACGCCCTTTAAATTTTTAATTTTAGTTTAGTTATTTCTGTTAATATTTTCTTTTAGTTTTAGTTTTTATATGTATTATGTGTAAATAGGTATTTTTTTAAATAATTTGTTAATAATCCTGTTATAGTTGTATAAGTAAAATTAAAACTAATAAATTAAAAACTACCCTATAAATGATTTCTAAAGTGCCATAGTGCCTAAACTCGCAAGTCGTAACCCTATTGAGTGCGTCGATCGTGACCTTCAAGAGTTGTTAGCGTCAGATAAACTGAAATAAACTGTCACTCGTAGCTATTCAGTACATTTTTGCTTGCGCACGCGATTTGTAGGTTATTATAAAAGTACGTTTGCGATGCGGACGCCAGTTAAAATGTATTTATTCTCTCGAGCATAATTTTTGCATTTGAGATGTGACAATTAATAACATTGTTCTCTATATATTGTATTATGATTATAAAAAAGAACAGGGTTTTTTATTAAGACTCGACTGCAGCCGAAACCGCTAAGCGCAGTAACTTGAATTTTGGACAGCAGTTGCAGTCTACCATGTAGGGAAGCAATAAGACGGGATTTTGCGAAAATCCTTCTCTAAGGGGTTGAAAAGGGGTGAAAACGTTTGTATGAAAAATCTTATTCCTTGGGTTTATAAATTTGAAACTTGCCACAAATAAGAACACAAGAAAATAAAAAAGATTGGCTCTGTGGCAACTTCGAGTCATTATTCTGAGCTGGCAGCACTGCCAGTTGCCATTCATTCATTGGCTCCGATAGAAGAGTTCTGTTCATGGCGGACGATAGAACGCCGAATAACAATTGTTTCTGAACCTCTAACTTAAGGTCAAACAAGTCAACATTTTTTCCATAGAAACTTCGTTGGGGTTTTACTCCACTATTTGACAAAGTACATCCAAAATTAAACATGGTATCGTTTTGTCTCATTATTAATTTTGTCTGTACGGAAGCAGAATTGTAAAATATGAAGCTATTAAAAAGTTACGAGCTTCTAAAGATTCGTTTTTTTGCTAATTTTAACACAATTTTAGGTGTAAATTAGAAGCTAAAGAAGCATCAAATTTCCAAAACGAAGTCCGTACCGACACAGCAAATTTATCGAAGAATTTAATAAATTTTATTTGAAATTAATTGGTGCTGTGGTTTTTTCATAAAATCCCAACAGCCAAAGGCTTTTTCGTATTTTTTTACGCGCGCATTTTACTCTGAATGATCGTGCATCTCACTGAATAAGTTTTCCCCTGTTTTCTCCACGGGGGGATGACGCTCGCGCACACATGAACAATATGGCTCGATTTCCGGTGAAATATCATGGTTTTTGACCATGCCTGCCAGTGAGTTCGAGCTCGCGACTAGCGTCGCCTTAAGATTTAAATGTTAATGTCAATATATGAAAGTATCTGTGTTCAGATTATATATAATAAATATCATTGATGTAGAATCTATGTGTGTCTGTCATGTGATTGGCAACCGAAACCCAAAACTGGTGACCCCGACGCGTGCTACATACAACACGTTGCTGAAGCTGGAAAAGACTGCCCCGACAGACGTTTAAAACAACCACCGAGGCATAATTCCCAAATCCTCACGAAGAGGAGGCTGCACGATTCCGAACGCCAGCATTCGCCATGTGATCAACCTGGTTTCAACCACGCAAGACAGTAGCGCGCGAAAACGGCTCAGGATATATTAAATTGTGCTGTGTGTGGTGTTATCTTATCGTGAAGTCTAAGCTTTCAAGGGTAAATTAACTCTCCCAAAAACAAATTGTGTGCCTATAAGGAATATCTAGCGTAAGCAAAGTACGCTATTCTTCAATACCTACCTCGACGATCACATCCGTTTCCGGATTCATCGAGACCTCAAGAGACTACGTTCAGCTAATCGACAACAGATGTCGCTTTTCGCCGGTGCATAACACGAAGGACATCCGAAAGGAAAGAGCGACTGTACGGAAGAACGAACGTAACTTCAAAAGTTCGGTCATTGGTAAATAGTGCAATCAAGTGTCATAATTTTTCTGCAAAAGTGTTTAAACAAAGTTTTTAAAACAAAATACAAAATTAGAGGAGTGCCTTACAACGATACATACGGACATTAAGGTAACTTAAGTTTATTTAACCGATAAGCGAGGTAACAAAACGTCGTTTTTGGTCAACGTTAGTTGTCGTATAAAAATAATATTGTTTTGTACTTATCTATTACTTTATAGTGTATCTATTGTGAACTAGTTTTAAGTACATATTATCATTATGGAAGGGTTAGAGGCTCAAATAAAAGCCCTCGTAGAACAAAACCAAGCTTTGCAAGCTCAAGTCCAGCGCCTGACTGAAAAATCGACAGTGTCCACACCGCCCACCCAGTCTTTAGGCGATTGTATTATAGTGATGTTGTCGAAATAAAAGAGAACTGTTTAGTTCAACGATTCGTATAATAATGACAATAATTAGTGTGTGCAGTTACAAATATAAGGTTAGGCGAGCTGCACACTACACCTCCCCTTTTTTTAAAAAAAAATGGCTTTAATATCTAAGTACCTACATAAAACATGTTTTTTTACTTAAACTAAATTTAAAACAACATTTATTTTTAAATAATTATACTTTTCATCATTACATTATACAAAACAAAAAACATCTTATAACTAAATTATTTAAGGAACAAACAGTTTTGTATTGTTTTTATGAATTACATATTCCTTGTTATCTTTTAAAATTTTAACATTTGGTGATTCATCTGCAATCACTTTATATGGTCCTAAATAAATTTTATCTAACTTATTTCCTACTTGATTTTTAATTAGAACTAAATCTCCATTCTTATATTTTAATCCGTTTACATTTTTATCAAAATTATTTTTTCTTAATTCCTTACTAAATAATAAGTTATTTCTAGCATCAGCTTGTGCTCTTTGAAGTCTGTATTTTAGTTCCAAAGGGTAAGAATCAGGATTATATAATGGATCAACATAACAACTTTTTGCAATATTAGATGGCAAATTACAATTCTTACCAAATACTAGCTCAAATGGAGTGTATTTTGTTTCAGAGTGTACTGCAGTGTTAAAGGAAAAGCACCAGAATGGAAGCCAACTGCTCCAATCTGATTTATTATTATCACACTGAATCCTAAGATAAGCTCCTAGAACCTTATGAGTGTTTTCTAATCCTCCCAGAGTTTCATGATGATAGGCTGTTGAATGCAGTTTATTTATTTGCAGCAAATTGCAAATCTCAGTAAAAACTGATGACATAAACTCTGTTCCCTGGTCTGTTATTATTTCTTTAGGGATACCATATCTCAGAATAAAATTGTTTACAAATAACCTAGCTACAGAAATAGTGTCTTTCCTCTCTAAAGGATAGGCTTCAACGTATTTTGTTAAATCACACTGCAAAGTCAGAACATACTTATAATTTAAATTATCTACATCTAAAGGACCCATTAAATCTAAACTTACTCTTTCAAAAGCAGTGGATGGCGTTGATGTTATAACCATCGGTTCTTTTGTATGCCTATTGGAATGCTTTTGAATCTGACAACTTCTACATTTCTTTACGAATTCTGTTACATCATTAGTCATTCCTGGCCAATAATAGTACTTCCTAATATTATTTAACATTCTGTTTACTCCCGCGTGGCCACTGGTGGGTAATAAGTGGAAGTCATTCAAGATCACTGTTTTCGTGTCTTTGTCAGAAACTCTTGTCACATCTTTAATTACAAGTATTTTAGGACTGTCATTCAAATGACTCATTTCCTTTATAAAATTGTTAACAAAAATTTCATAGCGCTTATTTTTAATTATTACGAGCTCGTTTATTTTCATTTGCTTGCAAAAACGTTGTAATTCTCTCGCTAACACACTTACGGTCGATAACGATCGAGAAATCACAAAAATTGCTGATTTTTCAGGTACGAATTTGCAGTTGTCATTGTCACTAGAGAAATGTTTTGATTTTTCTATCTGCTTTATTGTATTTTTATTATTAAACAATATCAATTCAACGCTGTCAATCGGTCGTTTGAGGATTTCCACTACCTTAGGTTGATCAGGCCTTGGTGTAGAGGATACCTCAGTAGTCATGTCATTGTTGTCACAGTCAGTGCGTAACCTTCGAGTCTGTGCCCTTGTCATGACTGATACTGCATGCTTGTTCATATCTTTTAGGCTGTTGGATGTTATAGGTATCCGGCTCAATGCATCTGCAGCTGCGTTGTGCCGTCCTGGGACATAGCTGATTTCAAAGTCATATTCTTCAAGATATAATCTAAACTTTGTCAATCGGCTTGAAGGATCAGTCATATTAAATAAATAAATCAACGGCTTATGGTCTGTTTTTATGAAGAACTTTTTCCCATATAAATAAGGTCTAAAATGTCGAACTGCCCAAACAATAGCAAGTAATTCTAACTCAATCACCGGGTATCGCGTCTCAGCTGGTTTCAAGTTACGGCTAGCGTATGCGACTACCTTGCCATTGCTATTAGACAGTACGGCGCCTAATCCAAGTTTTGATGCATCAGTTTGTAACGTAAAAGTGTTGTTATCACTAAAGTCTGGATAGTCAAGAATAGTTGGACTAATAAGTATCTGTTTCAACTTATAAAATGCTCGCTCGCATTCATCACTCCACACGAATGCTACATCTTTTTTACATAACGCATTCAAAGGATAGGCTATTTCAGCAAACTTTGGAATAAAACGTCTATAATAATTTGCGAATGCTACAAATCTCTTGACTTCGTCTACATTTTGCGGGACTGGATATTTTTGTAGGCATTCTACCTTCGATGGATCGGGAAATATTCCTTCTGAGGTTATTTTGTGTCCTAGATAAACGATTTCTTTACGTAAAAATTCACACTTTAGCGGATTTAGTTTTAGATTCACC
Source organism: Agrotis segetum (assembly GCA_036375495.1). Lineage (NCBI taxonomy): Eukaryota > Metazoa > Arthropoda > Insecta > Lepidoptera > Noctuidae > Agrotis > Agrotis segetum. The sequence goes on along the minus strand of JAQSVV010000088.1, from coordinate 14,541,905 downwards.
CTTCTTAGGCATTCTAAAATTTTATAAGGTTCTTATTATGCGTCTCGAGACAATTTCCTACGACAATACAATCATCTTGATATAAAAAGCATGATTTGTAATTTAACCCAGACATTGCTATTGTCATGAGACGAGCAAAAGCACTAGGCGATGTCTTAAGTCCCATTGGACATCGTTTCATTTGATACTGCTTGTCTGTTGTAAATGCAGTGAACTTCCTAGACTTTTCTTCTAAGGACAGCTGATAGTAACCTTGACTAAGATCTAATTTTGAAAAATAGATGTTATTAGATAACGAGTCTAGTATCTCAGTGATATTAGGTAACGGAAATTTATCATCCTGTATCCTATTATTGAGTTGGCGATAGTCCACTACAAGTCTCCATTTCCTTTCTCCTGACCTATCTGTCTTTTTAGGTACTAATAGAACTGGACTTGACCATTCTGAAATAGTCTCTTCAATAATATCGTTTTTAACCATTTCATCTATTTGTCTTTGTACCTCGCCTTTTAATGCGTTAGGCAATCGATACGGCTTCACGTACGCTGGTGACGTATTTTCTTTAAGTTTAATTGAATGTTCTAATAAGTTAGTTGTTGTGAGCGTATCTCCTGGCAAATGGAAAACATCGGCATATTTGGCACATACGTTTTCAATACCTCTTTGTTCCTCTTTATTTAAATAGGTATTTAATTGTAACGTAGTTAGCAAAGTTTTAACTCTATCAACAGAAATATTATCGTCGTCAAACTTGCAAACATAAAATTTATTTAAGCAACTAATATTTAAATCTGAAGTATTTACATCAACCGCATTATCAGTTGTATTTAATATCCTAACAGGAATAAGTCCATTATGTGGCTTCGATACTACACCTGCTGTGAACACACCTTTATAAATTTCCTTTGACAAAACGACGCAATCACTGTTGTGTGACGTCGGGATGTGTTTAATTACTTCACAACGAGGCGGAATTGTAAATAAATTCCTATTAACATGAACACTAACAGACTGGTCTCGGGTTTCCAAACTCAGAGTACCATCTTTATAGTTTAATACAGCGTTATACCGCTCAAAAAAATCTTGCCCGAGTATACCTTCTGCAACACAAGATAAGTGTTCAAAAATATAAAACTTTTGTTGAAAAGTTACATTATCAATTATAACATCTAAATAAATGTATCCCATTGACTCTATATTACCACTAATTCCTTTAATGACTATCTTATCCTGTTTTACTAAATTTAATAAATTCCTATGTCGCGACAACCATTCATACTTTAACACACATAAACTAGCTCCACTATCAATCAGTAGATTAAGATCAACATCACTATTTGTTAATCGACAATTAATAATACAAAAATTACAAAAACTAAAAATTGAATGAGTGTACGATTTAGGTACGAAAAAATTCTAGGCTTTCATGACTATTTGTGGAATCATTGCGCAAGTTGTCTTGAACATTGGACTGTGGCGCGTTATGTTGAACACGCTGACAACGCACCGGACGTCCGCGGAACTGCTGACGTTGTCCACCTGAGTTTTTACCTCGATTAACACTGTTTGAAGTTCTTTGACCTGTGCTATTTACGCTATTTCCATTATCTTTATCATAATTATGGTTATACGTTTTATTTCTGTAATAAAATTGCCTATTTCCTCGGCCTCGAGAACCTCTAAAGCTACCTCGTTTATAATTTTGGTTAGCCCTAAATTGCATAACCTGATCTTGTGGCTGGATAGACATGGATTGCTCATCTACCGCAGCTGTTATAGCGTCAGACAATGATGTAAACTGACGTGAGGCAATGATGGTGCTGAGCCGCTTATCAGTCAAACCATCACTAAATCGTTTAATTGCAGTCTTCTCATTGAGTGGACGCAAAACCTCATATGCATCACGCTTATCGTTAGCCTGCGCAATCGTAAGATTAACAAACAACTCTTCAATCTCCGTACCGAATTTTTCTATACTCCTACGGCCTTGAGTTGCCTTAAATAATTGACTTTGTAAAGCTACAGACGATTTCTTCGGTAACAAATAAGTGCGAATATCTTCTACCAAACTTTCTATATCTGCGTAATTAGTTTTAAGACGCAGTTTTGCACTTGGCGAAAGACGTGTTTTTAACACAAACTGTATCAATTGGTTTTTACTGGCATCATTAATGAGTGAACTATAAAGTAAAATACCATCTATAAGCTGATTTGTCACCTGCTCCTGGCCATTCAACACTGGCAACAGGGAAATTGCAGTTTTAATATCAAATGCGTCAGCCATTTTTGTAAGACAATCAGTAAATTCTATAAAATCTTTAGAACTAGTTTGACAACTACTATCTACTAAAGAAAGTAAACTCTTTATTTTCTGAAAATTTGATTGGATTTCATTAATTAATGTTTGGAAAACCTCACAAGATTCTTTGCTTAACTTGCGATCTATAACTTCTTGGTTCAACTGAGTCAAAATACAATCCAATTTACTATATTCTTTTTCTGCTTCTTCTAGTTTCTTAAAAGCTAAATCTTTTCTACGCCTATCTGGACCTAGTTTTACTAAATATTCTTTTAGATATTTTAATCTAGCGTGCAAATCTTGCAATTGTTGGGACATTCCTAATTTCAGTACAAAATATAAAATAATGCATGATCCAGTTACAATAACATGAAATATAGTAGAATGTAATAAAAAATGCTTGAAGTACAAAACTTACATTGCAGTAGTTACTTATTTTACTGACGACGCGTATGTAGGTCACGACGTCTCACGTGGCGTGGATGAATGAACTCCTCAGCATTGGACTGGAACTGACTCCCAGCTGCTCCACATCGGACCCGTACAATTCAACTCCCGGCGCCCTGCATATCCTCTCATCATAAGGCTTGAGCATTCTCCCGGCACCCGGCAGCAACGTTCCTTTTCTGTCTTCTTATTTAATGACTTCACCTCTTCAAATAAATTCTTCTATTGGGATTCTGATTCTTCTATAATTTTAAATCTTCTTTGCTTTCCTTCTTCTAATTTTCTGTCTTCACAAACTTCCATCGGTATAATCTTCATAATTTATTTCGCTACGGCCGTTTATCGCGTAGGTTGCAAAATTTTAATTGCTGGCTAAGGGTCGCCATGTATTATAGTGATGTTGTCGAAATAAAAGAGAACTGTTTAGTTCAACGATTCGTATAATAATGACAATAATTAGTGTGTGCAGTTACAAATATAAGGTTAGGCGAGCTGCACACTACACGATATTGCAGGGCTAGCGCCTAAACTTCCTCCCTTCTGGGTGGAACGCCCAGAATATTGGTTCCAACGTGTGGAGGCTCAGTTCAATATCTCCGGAATTAAATCTGAGAAGACCAAAGGAGATCATTTTTTTTGGGCCTTTTCTGAAAGTGCCGGCCAACGAAAAAAATTGGTACCTATGGGTAGTACTAGTCATTTGGAGCAATAGTTACTATGGCACAAAAGTTGTAGGATTGCTCTCGGCCAAGTTATACAAGTTCTAAGATTCGTAATTTTCATACATTTTTTAATTTCTGAAAGTGCTCAAAAACACCAAATAATGATAAGTATTGCTAGAACTAGGGATGTCAAGCAATTTAACATAAAATATCATCACGCCTGTAAACCCTGAAGGGTTGGGCAGAGGTGTTCCGAATTAAAATGAATAATAATATCTTAATTTTTTGTGAAAAGATATAAAAACACGTTAAAATATATAAATCTGCTGGTGGGGTCAGCATCGGGAATAGAATCAACGTTGCCTGTGGTAGGGGTCTTGCGAGAGCGACCTTCTAACATTACGAATCCTGACTAAAAGTACTGTTTTTTGAATCAGCCACGTTGTTTGGTTAATAAAGTCATTAACTGTGCTTTTTTTTTAGCGTGGTAAAATCATGTAATGAGTCCTCCCACCCCGGGCCGGGTGGGAGGGCTCGGTGCCCGCATGCGCGCGCCTACTGTGGCCGGAGATCGTTTGCTGACGTCCGACGCCGCGGGCGTATACCACTGCGGTTGGGGCGGAGGGAGGACACTGTCCTCTCTCTCTCTCGCGGCCCGCCTCCTCCTTCACGAGCATTACTGCTTCGCAGAAGGAGACGACCGCTTCCCACTCCGTGTCGCCCCGCAGCATGGCCGCAACCAATGCCGGGCGCGAGAGTTCTCCACCGTCGTGAGGACACGTTGGTGCTCTGCCCAAGCGGGGCAGTCTTGCAACATATGCTCTACTGTGTCCTCCGGGCATCTTCGCAGTGGTGGCACCCGGGCGTTTCCTCCTTCCCTATCAGACACAGTAACCTCTCAAAACTTCCGTGTCCGGTTAGGACCTGCGTCATCCGATAGGTCAGGACGCCGTGACGTCTCTCCACCCACTTCTCAAACTTAAGTCCCCTCTTACTGTCGCGATTGCGGCGTACCCGGACCTCGGTTGCGACAGTCGTCACCCTAAAATCGCGCCGGAGCTCTTCCCGCTGCGCCTCGACTTCTCGAGGCAGCGGGGTTACACCACGGCGCTGCGCCTCCACGCGCCGCTCATAGACTAGCTGGAGGGCAGTCGCCTCCAGATCCCAGGGCAGCAATCCAGCAAGGAGGTTGGCCGATTCGCCGGCGATCGTGCGGTATCCCCGAATCATCCGGATAGCTATGACCCTCTGGCATGCGACCAACTTTAGTGGTCGTGGATGCTCAGGGCCCACACAGGGGCCCCGTAGAGGGCCATGGACCGCACGATACCGGCGTACAACCTCCGGATCAACTGTGCTACGGTGTTCTACTAAGATAGTCCTGCGACTTGGTAGGGTAGCTGGTAGGCGTTTGGCTCTATAAGGGCCTCTGAAAGCTCCTTTAGGCGCGCGAGGAACACGATATGCTGTTGTCCTTACTCCCCATTACTCGCCGTACGCGGCTGGATTGAGATTTTGAGGGTGTCCTCTCCTTCATGTGTTGTGCCTCCTTGCTCCTTCGCTGTCATTACTGCTGCAGAAGAAATGGCAGCATTCTTTCCAGATTGCCACCATGTGATCTGGAAGCGGAAGCCCTCCAGCAACTGTGTGCATCATCCTACTAGCCATGATGCCCTGTGCGATCAGCTTGTTTGGTCGCCCCCTTATGGAGACGACGGACACAGAGTTCCCGTAGAGGGGCTTTAAGCGCACCACTTCCAAGTAGAGCATCCACTCTACGTGGAAGTGGTGCGCTTATAGCACCTCTACGGAAACTCTGTGTCCGGCGTTTGCCCCGCAAGATTGGGTAACAGCTTGAAGGCAGCCCCTGCCACTGGTGGAGCCAGCCACCACTATTTTTATATATTATTTATATATTTTAACATGTTTTTTATTTCTTTTCATAAAAAAATAAGAGATTATTATTCATTTTAATTCGGAACACCTCTGCCCAACCCTTCAGGGATTACAGGCGTGATGATATTTTATGTTAAATTGCTTGACGTCTCTAGTTCTAGCAATTCTTATCATTATTTGGTGTTTCTGAGCACTTTCAGAAATTAAAAAATGTATGAAAAATTAAGAATCTTCGAACTTGTATAACTTGGCCAAGAGCAATCCTACAACTTTTGTGCCATAGTAACTATTGCTCCAAATGACTAGTACTACCCATAGGTACCATTTTTTTTCGTTGGCCGGCACTTTCGGAAAAGGCCCAAAAATGTATGGAGCGTGAATGTTCTCCTTTGATTATGTGATCACACAGTTAGACGCTAGGCTAATTGGAGAGGTGGAAGATATCATTTTATCACCACCTGATTTAGAACCCTATGTTAAATTAAAAGCTGAACTAATAGCGAGATTATCACTATCCAAATCTCAAAGGGTACGTCAATTAATTAGTGATGAGGAGTTGAATGGTAGAAAGCCATCACAATTCCTCCGACACCTCAGATCTCTAGCAGGTAGTGAACTCAAGGAAGAAAATATTCTAAAAGAGCTTTGGATGAGGCGGTTGCCCAACCATATTAGGGCTATTTTGACAGGACATGCTGACCTGACTCTAGACAAATTAGCACAGCTAGCGGACAGCATTCTGGAAACTGCTCCAGGCACTGCACTAAATACTAACAGTAATGTTTTTTCTGTAGATTCTAACACACCAAACCAAGACATGGATGCCAGATTCCGTTCTCTGGAACAACAAATTGCAGCCTTGAGCACTTATCATTCCAGCAAAGAACGGAGAGGCAGATCTAGGCAGCGTTCACAGTCCAGGAGCCGAGCATCCTCACCAAATGATAAGGTATGTTGGTATCACAATCGTTTTGGAAAAAAAGCAACCAGATGCACAAAACCCTGTGCCTGGTCGGACAATGACGAGGGAAACTTGGCCGGCGGTCGATAACGGCGACGCTCGACTGCCCACCATCGAGTCGCCGGTTGTTCATAACTGAACAAACAACCAAGCGTCGTTTCCTCATTGACACCGGATCTGATCTTTCTTGCTACCGAAGTAGCTGGATTCCCCAAAAAAAACAAGCCACTAACTATAAACACGTATGGCACATTGCGACTGTCTCTGGATCTGGGGCTCAGGCGTGACTTCCAATGGAACTTCATTATAGCTGATGTCAGTACTGCAATTATTGGATCCGATTTTCTTGCTCATTATCAGTTACTCCCAGATTGTGGTGATAAACGCCTCATTGACAAGAAAACTGGTTTATCATGTCAAGCATCAGTGGCATGTAGTAACCAACTGAGTGTACGCCTAATTAAAGTAACTAATGACATCCTTGCAGAATTCCCGGAACTGACACAGCCTCCAGGCATCGACCGAGACATCAAACACCAGACAGTCCATTACATCGAAACAACAGCAGGACCTCCCGTGACCTGTCGCCTAAGCCGTCTGGGGCCAACGAAATTGTCAGCAGCCAAGAGGGAATTCGCAGAAATGGTCAGGTGTGGCACAGCACGGCCATCTACCAGTGCCTGGTCCTCGCCTCTGCATATGGCTCAGAAACGCGACTTGACATGGCGTCCCTGCGGTGACTATCGCGCACTGAACGCACGAACGGTACCCGACCGGTACCCCGTGCGTCATATAGGGGACTTCAACCAGTTTATTGCCGGATCAACCATCTTTAGCTCTATTGATCTTGTAAAAGCTTTCCAACAAATTCCAGTTCCTACAAAAGACATTTGCAAAACAGCCATAATAACAACTTTCGGCTTATTCGAGTTTCCCTATATGACGTTCGGGTTACGCAACGCTGGACAAACGTTCCAGCGATTTATAGATGAAGTCTTGCAGGGACTTCATTTCGTTTATGCTTACATTAATGACATTTTGGTATTTTCTAAAGAGGCTAAAGAACATGAAGAACATTTGCGCATTCTGTTCAAACGACTTCAAGCTTATGGGGTAGTCGTCAATCCATCGAAATGTCATTTATGTCAGTCTGAAGTTACTTTCCTGGGTTACAAGATCAGTGCAGCAGGCACCTGCCCACCTACCGACCGTATCACTGCTCTCCAAGAATTCCCTCTACCCAAGACAATTCAGGGTGTCCGGAAGTTCCTAGGAATGGTTAACTACTACCGACGTTTCTTGCCAAACGCTAAACTGCAAGCCCTACTAATTACTGCTGTCGCAGACACGAAAGGCAAGGGCTCACAACCATTCTGTTGGACCCCTGAGCTCATGGACTGCTTTGAGACATGTAAAAAGAGCTTATCCCAAGCCACATTACTTGCACACCCCATCGGCGATGCTCATCTTGGCCTGTACACAGACGCATCCAGCACACATGTGGGAGCGTGTTTACAGCAGAGAGTTAACGATTGTTGGCAGCCTATTGCCTTCTTCAGTAAGAAACTTACCAAGCAACAATCAGAGTGGCCAGCATGCTACCGAGAACTACTTGCCGTTTATGAAAGCGTACAGCATTTTCGACACATTTTAGAGTCTCAAAATGCGACTATATTCACGGATCATAAACCTCTGCTGTATGCATTTTCACAACGACGTGAAAAACTCCCACCTTCACAGCTAAACCAGCTTTCTTTTATCTCGCAGTTCACCACCGACATCCAACATGTCAGCGGCGTCGACAACGTCGTTGCAGACGCTATGTCGCGTGTCGAGAGCATCTCTCTGCAGGAAGACTACGCTGCCTTAGCCCAGTCACAGACCGACGATGCCGAACTGCAAGTGCTACGAGATAAAACGTCTCTGAAGCTGGAGCGCGTCAACGTAACCGGTACCGACATCACGCTGCTTTGTGATACTTCTACTGGCAGGCCGCGTCCGTACGTTACCCCTTGCTTCAGACGTAAAATCTTTGAACGGGTACACAACTTGAGCCATCCAGGTACGCGCGCAACCGCGAAACTGGTTGCTGACCGTTATGTGTGGCCTTCAATGAGAAAGGATTGTCGAGTTTGGGCACGTGCGTGTGTTGCTTGCCAACGCGCTAAAGTCACCCGGCACGTTACTGCACCCCTTGGTCGGTTTTCGCAACCATCCGCACGGTTTCGTCATGTCCATTTAGACATAATCGGTCCCCTACCTCCATCCAGCGGTTATAATTATTGTCTCACAGCAATAGACAGATATACTCGTTGGCCCGAGGGTGCCCGAGGTATGGCCTATCTCTCGCATCACTGCTGAGGATGTTGCGTTCACTTTCGTCAACGGATGGATTTCTCGTTTTGGCGTCCCCGAAACTGTAACAACTGACCAGGGGAGGCAGTTCGAAGCTGACTTATTTCAACGCCTTATGCACTACTGCGGTTCCAGGCGCACACGCACAACAAGTTATCATCCCTGTGCCAACGGGATGGTGGAACGGCTGCATCGCCAACTGAAGGCGGCCTTAATGTGCCACGAAGAAGAGTGGGCTACCGCCCTCCCTCTCGTGCTACTCGGAATGCGTACTTCATTGAAACAAGACCTGAAAACCACTTCCGCGGAGCTCGTATACGGCGAACCACTGCGATTACCTGGAGACTTGTTCACCTGTCCGGCGCAGACGCGATACGAAGACGTCTCGGATTTCCTGTCGCGGCTGCGTAGCCGGGTGAACAATCTGCGACCGGCTCCCGCGTCGCACCACACTCCGCCTACAACATTTGTTTTTAAGGACCTCTCTACCTGTTCGCATGTCTTTGTACGCGACGACACGGTACGTCGATCCTTACAGCCCCCATATACCGGACCGTACGAAGTAATCAAGCGACGGGACAAAACGCTGACTCTGCGCATCACCGGAAGGGACGTCGTGGTGAGCATGGACAGGGTAAAACCTGCGTACTTCGCACACGACAGCTCTCCTTCCGCTGATGCGACACCAGTCACCGCCGCAGTACCACCAACGGACGAGACGCCGCCTAATCCTACGCCACATGCCACCGCGCCGCAGACTCCATCTAAGGCGGCGTACACTACCCGCTCAGGCCGTCGAGTTCGCTTCGCTCAGCCATTCGATTTGTAATTCCTTGTTGTATTTTTCTCCGTAGGGGGGTGGTGTGGCAACTTCGAGTCATTATTCTGAGCTGGCAGCACTGCCAGTTGCCATTCATTCATTGGCTCCGATAGAAGAGTTCTGTTCATGGCGGACGATAGAACGCCGAATAACAATTGTTTCTGAACCTCTAACTCAAGATTTAAATGTTAATGTCAATATATGAAAGTATCTGTGTTCAGATTATGTATAATAAATATCATTGATGTAGAATCTATGTGTGTCTGTCATGTGATTGGCAACCGAAACCCAAAGCTCTATTATTATTTTTAAACTACCCTCAATTGGTAATCTACGCGTTGTTAAAGTTTGTATGGAAAAATCGTGACTCGTGAGTTGATCAATGTGAAAATCAGTATTTATCTAATAGATCATAAATAGGATACAGAGTATGCTTATGCAGACGGGGTTTTGAAATTGGTGAAATTGGACCCCAAAGAGGATGCTTCTGGGGTTAATAGTTCGTATGAATTTTCATAACTACAAGCAAGAACTAGGAGTTTTAAATGTTTCACAGGAGGATTCTTTTGGCACGTAGGTGCTTCTTAAGACAGGATTTCGACGGGAAATTCTCTCCCGAAGGTGTAGTTTATAGCTTTGGGCACACCGCAATCGTGGCGGTAAGACCCCTCTTTGAGGAGTGGCTGGAGAGGCGTCACGGCGTCCTTATCTTCCGTCTGACGCAGGTCCTCACCGGGCACGGATGTTTCGGGAGGTTCCTGTGTCGTATGGGGAAGGAAGAAACGCCTGGGTGTCACCACTGCGAGGATCGCGCGGAGGATACGGTGGAGCATAGGTGCAGCATTGCCCCGCTTGGGCAGATCACCGCCGTGTCCTCATGCTGCGGGGCGAGACGGAATGGGAAGCGGTCGCCTCTTTCTGAGGAGGCTGAACACGTGGGGAGAGGACAGCGTCCACCTCATGAACCAAGCGCCGCGGGAGACGTCGCAAGACGATCTCCGGCCACAATAGGCGCGGGCATGTGGACGGCGAGTAATGGGTGACTCGCCGTCTGATCATGGACCATGCCCGGGTCGACGGCGTGTTGTGTTCCACGCGCGCCTCAAGGACCTGTCCTGTCAGCAATCGAACGGGGCCTAAGAGGGCCAGAGCCTGCCGAGATCGCGGGACTGTCTCACTCGGTAACCGTGACCCTGGTACATAAAGGGCTATCGAAGGAACACCGTGGATTTTAGTCAGTACAAGTCTGACAGTCCCTCCTGTCTCGCCCTGGGCGGGAGGACTCATTTGATGATTTTGCCATGATAAAAAAAGTAGTCGTTTATACTCGTACCTTCATAGTTTGTATGAAACTTCGGTACTACAAGTGCTACGAGTCTCTTATTTTCCATGGGGTATGTCTTAAGGACGTAGATGCTTATTAAGATGGGATGTTGCGAAACCGACTGTGAAAGGGTTGTTTCGTGGTCGATAGAATTTTAGTTGCGCATATTGATTTAGATTTTTGGCCGTAGAAGAAATTCACAGAAGCAAAGTTCGAAGTAAGCGCGGACGAAGTCGCGGGCGAAGTGCTAGTCCATAATAAGATAACTTTGCGAGGAGAAGAGAAGTTTAGTATTAATTGAGTCAAAGGCACGAGAAAAATCTAGTAGGACAAGGAGAGTTCCCATGCCCTTGTCTCTGGCTTCGAGAATGTTCCCAACTACATCCAGGAGAGCTGTTGTTGTGCTGTGGCCCCTGCGAAAGCCTGATTGAACCTTGGGTAAAATTTCATGATGCTCCAGATAAGATTTAAGATTATGCTTGTGTCTTTTCAAAATGTGTTGAAATCAGTCGAGTTTAGAAAGCGTTCGTGCATATCTCGTCTAATAAGTGCTTTTAACTACGACTGTGCTTTGGGTGACTACGACTTCTTGTAGATCATAAATAATTAAACACGTGTTTTTGGATTTTTCGAAAATCACCCCCCAAGTTAGTGAAAAGGGGTATTTAAGTTTAAAGGGGAGGATCTTTAACCGCTAAACGTATAACCTAATTTTTGGTCGGTAGTTATTTAGGTGAGCTAAGAATGAACTAAGAAGGGATTTAACGAAAATCTACCTCTGAGGGGGTGAAAACCTTTGTATGTGAAATCTTATTCCTTGGGTTAAACATGGGCATTATCCTTTTTTCAAAAATACACTCCATTTTAGGGTTTTTCGAAAATTCCTCTTAGTTGATGAATGGGTGATTAAGTTTTAAGGGAAGGATTTTACTTTTTTGCTTTGCTTGCTTCGACAAACTCAAAACTGGGCATAAATTTTCCCTCGATCGAATAAAGGATGCCGTATTTATTTATATTTCCAAAATCAACCCTTAGCGGGGTGAAAATCGGAAAATCTGTTTGTTTGTATTGAATAAGTTCCGAAACTACTAGAGCATTTCTGGATTTTCCAAATGTATCCTATAAGGAGGGAGCGGGAATTAAATTCACTGAATTCGAAGTTAGAAACACGCGAAGACGAAGTCGCGGGCAAATTGCTAGTTAATAATAAATATGTGCAGATACATATTAGTAGATACTACATATAATATACATGCTTGGTCCACAAGCCAACAGCAAGAGCTACGATGCAGCAGATTGCTTTGACGTTTTCCTGTTAAAAGCTCAACACAAACCTTTTCAATGCCTTCGCTTATCTTTACCCGAGTAAAAGGCGGATAGACCTGACATGAGCGCATCTGACCTAAGCTTGTTAAACCGGAAGTGCACGGTAGATTGTCGACTAGAGATTAAGTTGCTAGCTATCAATTCCTTTCAATGCTCGACAGCCTACCTCCATCAGTGCAGCTATGATATACTTTTTACCTTTTATTTATTTAAGTTGATAAACTTGTCCTATGCAAAATGAAAGAAAATTATTCATAATTTACCACTTATTAACTTTCTTTTTGCAGCAAGCTAATACTCGTATTATAATTTAATTAAAAGAAATAATTTCCCCCTTATAAAAACTTGTGTTGCTTAGCTACCGATTAAATATCACCTGTCCTTGTCAATTCTATTTCAATGAATAGAGATGGCAAGTGACTAAAGAGCTATTTAAGATAAGTAACGTCAGGGCCGCGCCAACCCCTTGCAGCGCCTGTGCGCAAAGCATATGAAGCGCCTGTGTGCAAAACCTATGAAGCGCTTTTTACGTGTCGTCTTTCGAATTTCTTTCATAAATTCAATTTTTTGTTAAAAAAAAACTTTAAAAAAAAGTACCGACTTCAAAAACAAATACAAAAAAGTTTAAAATAACCTTTCTTTCGGAAGTAGGTGGCAATAAATAGTCAATGAAATAATAAAAATCAAAGCCACCGACTTCCGAAAGAAAAGTAATTTTAAACTTTTTTGTATTTGTTGTTGAAGTCGGTACTTTTTTTTAAAGTTTTTATTATAGACGTAATTTTATTACAGTCAATGCGATTGTGGAATGTGTCAAAAAAGGTTTGCTCAATACATCTGCATAATTATATAAGTGAGACATACTCTTATGTATATCAAACCAAACTGTATACCCTAAACTGGTTCTCGGGTTATGCGCTACGATGCACTTTCCTGATTACACTTTTAGATGGGGACGGTCTCTCCACCTCCCTTTAATCTTGCAAATGTCACGGAGGCGTTAGCTCGGCTAATTTTTACTCTGCATTATGCACATTTTACGGAAAAAAGGCTTTGATAAATACCCTTAAATACATAGTTTTTAACCGACTTCGAAAAGAAGGAGGTCACCAATTCGACGGTATGTTTATTTTATTTGTGTTTGTTACGCGATTACTCAATTATGGACCGATTTTCAAAAATGTTTTTTTTGTTCGAAAGGAGATACTTCTGAAGTGGTCCCATTGTCACCATGTCAGGATCTGATGATTGAATCCTGGAGAAATCGAGGGCAACCCTCAAATTTTATGGGCCCACACATCGTTTTTCCCAAATTTTATGAAGTAACTAGCACTTTACCCGCGACTTCGTCTGCGCGTGTTTCTAACTTCGAACTCAGTTAATTTACTTCCCGCTCACCCTCCTTCTTATAGAATATTGTACTTATGGAAAAAAAATAAAATGCTCTAGTAGTTTCGGAGCCTATTCCATACAAACAAACAATCAATCGTAGTAGACAAGCTCGATTCCGATTTTCACTCCGCTAGGGGTTGATTTTTGAAATATAAATAAATACGCATCCTTTATTTGATTGAGAGATAATTTATGCTCAGTTTTCAGTTTATCGAAGCAAGCAGTAAAATCCTTCCCTTAAAACTTCATCACCTCTTTTCACCAATTTAGTGGGTGATTTTCGAAAAACCCAAAAATGAAGAGAATTACCCACGGGCGTAGCCACAGTGGGGCAGGGTGGGGCAAGCGCCCCACCCTGACTTCGACTTGTTTGTTAAGTGTCTTTAAACCAAAATTAAATAATGTATGTACTTATCTAATACAATACCTATTTCATATTCGTAAGAAACCTCACACTTGACAACTAGAATTTTGCCCCACTCTGAGTACGTATCTAAAATTTTGCCCCACCCTATGCACATGGCTGGCTACGCCCATGGAATTACCTTCAAAACATTTCTTTTGCAAGTCGGTGACTTTTTTTTATTATATAATTTCACTAGCTGACCCGTGCCCACTTCGTTGGGCAGAAAATATTTTAACTTGTGATGAAATTATAAGTGTGGTTCGGTTAGTACTTGTGCTATGATTTATTTGAGCTGACTGCCAAAAGGAGGGTTTTGTTTTTGTTGTATACTGTACCCTGACTGTTACTGCCCACTGTCTTTCTGTTGGTAGGCGCTGCGCATGTTCAGCGCTAGATTCCCGAGCACGGGCCTATGATGTTTATACTCTTTGGTTAGTGAGCCGCTGCGAGCGCTTAGCGCTAGACTTCCCATCCCTTGTTGCAGTGACATGCTGCCTTAAATCAAGACGCTGCGCACGGTCAGCGTTAAATTCCGGAGTTCGGGCCTGCAATGTTCTCGCGTTTTCGCTAGCGAGCCTCTGCGAGCGCTCAGCGCTAGATTCCCGAGCCCCTGCGATGTTCTCCAGCTTTGGTTAGCAAGTCGCTGTGAACGCTCGGAGGTGGATTCCCCAGCGTGTGCTTGCGAAATATGTTCTCTATTCCTCGAGAGGCGCTGATGTTTTTCAAGAGCAGACTCTTCCATACGGCGTACTCGATCTGCTCTTGTCTTTTTTTTTTGTTACGTGGCAAAATTATCAAATGAGTCCTCCCACCCCGGGCAGGGCGGGAGGGACTGTCAGTCTTGTACTGATTAAAATCCACGGTGTCCTTCGGTAACCCTTTGTGTGCCGGAGTCGCGGTATACGTACGTCCCGCAGCCCCGGCAGGATCTGCTCTTGTCTGGGATGTCTGACGGGAATGTTGTGATTTCCTTTTTGGCATGATAAACAATCGCTGAAACTTTCAGTTTAAAACGTTGAAGTTGTGGAGCTTCGAACTGGAAGAATAAGAATGAAGTAGTACCTATTTGTGCTTAACGAAACCGAGCAACCAAAACAATTTTAAAGACCAACACGTAATTTCACAACGCCTTCTATGGATAAAACGTCCGTACAAAGCATGTTCTAATGCGATTCGTGAATGGACGGCGGCATTTTGCGATTTACTAATTTTATGTTATCTTCGAAACTATTTAACCAATTGACATACTGGGGCAAATCGTATCTCTATGAAGTTCTTGTGATCATAATAATATTTTTTTCGATAAGGTATAATATTTGTTGTGTAATAAATCGTCCAAAGGCAACTACGTCGAAAATAACTTTTTTAACTCATAAAAGCTACTGTATCTGCTAAAATATAAAAGATAAAAATATGGTGTCGCGGACTTTATTGTAGAACTATTCAGAGCGGACATTTTTGTCATACATTGTTTTCAATTATATACAACTGTTAAGGCAGCGCATGCCAATAACTGTCTTGGAAGAGCAATTTTTTTCCGCCTGCCTAGACAAAAATTGTGATATTTCGCCTAATATGCATGATATCTTTATAATTTATAGCCTATAGCACTCACGGATAATGTAGCTTTCTACCAGTAAAACAATTTTTAAAATCGGTTCATTACTTCCGGAGATTACCCCCTACATACAAACTTACAAACAAATTTTACCTCTTTATAATATTAGTATAGATTAGTATAGATTATCTTTTTTGCCACCGACTTCCGAAAGAAAGATTTTGAACTTATTTTACCCTTTTTTGTGGTTGTTTTTTAAGGCGGTTACATTTTTATTGAAAAAGTTTTTATTTTACTCTTTTTAGTTTAAATATTGAACCACAATTCTTGTTAAATACGAGTTCATCATATTTTTTACATGAGCACTAGAATTTTGTTATCCGTAACACCGGTAATAACACAGGAGGAACAAAGCCTGCCGGGGTCGCGGGACTAACTAATACCGTGACCCCGGAACATAAAGGGCTATTGAAGAACACCGTGGAAAACGTATACTTGACTAAAAAAATAATGTGCCAAAATTGTAAGCATAGAAGGAGCCAAAGCTAAATGGCAAAGTTAAAAAACTAGTTTCTTGATAACGTTTCCCGGTCTGTCATATGAATTCAGATTTCCTTTTATTGGCCAACTAATCGGAATGACTTTCAGCCCTTTATCTTTCGGGGTCACGGTATTAGTTAGTTCCGCGACCCCGGCAAGCTTTGTTCCTCTAAGGGGGGTACTGTCATTGTACTGACAATCTTTGAGGCGCGCGTGGAACACAACAAGTCGTCCACCCGGGAATGGTCCATGGTCGGACAGAATGATAGTCGCCCATTACTCGCCCGCATGCACGCGCCTACAGTGGTCGCAGATCGTCTTCCGACGTCTGTCGGGCGGCTACCACTGCGGCTGGGTTGTAAGGTGGACGGCGGAAGCTGTCCTCTTCCTTACGCGTCCTGTCTACTCCTTCGCTAGCATGACTGCTTCGCTGGAGGCGACCGCTTCCCACTCCACCTCGCCTCGCTGCATGGCCTCGACCAATGCCGGGCGCGAGACGTCGCAACGCAAAGGTCGCGAGGACACGGCGGTGCTCTGCCCAAGCGGGGCAGTCCTGCACCGTACGGTCCACCGTGTCCTCCGGATGATCCTCGCTCTTCCTTATCCGACACAGGTACCTCCCGAAACTTCCATGTCCGGTGAGGACGTGCGACAGGCGGTAGTAGGTGAGGACGTCGTGACGCATATCCAGTCACTCCTCAAAAAGGGGTCTTTATACCGCCGCGTTTACGGCGTGCTTGAAGAAGCTTGTCTTGCTGGTAAAAACTATTCATCGAACATAGGGTTCTACCATGACTGTTTTAGTGGGTAGGGTACTTAATATAAAGTTTTAGGCCGTGAGCAGTTCCAAGTTACAAGCTATGACTTTATTGACAAACTTAAGTATGAAATTTTAATATCTTTAAATCCTACGTATATTTTGAATGACATTCGTAGAATTACAGATGCGCAGTTAGACTAGACGAACTTGTTCTTGTTTCTTCTTCTTGACCGTGATCTATTCCAGGCTCTAGCCTGATCCAAGGTAGGTTAGTCGGTACTGGCCTTGCTCTACAGACTTACAAACCTACTACTTACTTACATGACTCACACAAATTACTACTGAGTATTAATATTACTTTTGCATACTGGCCGGTATTACCCAATTAAGGGTTATGGGACATCTCGCCCACAAAAAAACTGGCCCACAGGCCAGATGTTCCCTTTTTAAAATTTGCATGGGTATATTCGCCCGGACCAATTTAGTAGAACAAGCCAGATGTCTTCTATTAGGGATATTTCGGCAAAATCGTACATTTTTACTTAAATATCTGTTCAATAATAACATAATCAGCAAAAGTACTAGGCAAGCATAAGTTCAAAGTGGTATATACTTAAATAATCCTCCTGCCTAGAATTATTATGAACAGATATTTAATTAAAAATATACGGTTTTGCCGAAATATCCATTTACTATTTAAAAGAAGACATCTGGCTTGTTCTACTAAATTGGTCCGGGCGAATATACCCATGCAAATTTTAAAAAGGGAACATCTGGCCTGTGGGCCAGTTTTTTTGTGGGCGAGATGTCCCATAACCCCCAATTAATACGAGTATCTTTAAATGTTAATGACATATTGTTATGGTCAGTTATATGATATAACAAAATGTACAAACGATATATACCAAGCAGTCAGTATTTGTCACACTTAACATTTTACACATTACCTAAAAACGTGTAAAGTTGAATTGAAATAAACTAGGTACTCTACATTCCTGTTACAAGATAATACAAAATTTAATAATGCCGAAAGTAACTGCCTGCCTACCATTCTCATCATGCAAAACTTCTTACACGCTATTCATTTGGCGGTGCATTTCAGCTCACACCTAACTGCACTTAATTGGTTCAGTAGTAAGTTAACTTCACAATGCGAAGAACTTATTTTTCACTAGAGTATTTCTACCGAGGCGAAGCGTGAAAAGTTCAGACGCCAACATTGAAAAAGTTGTCGGTGTGGCGTACGAGCGACCGCAGACATGGCTTGTAATCGAAGAACCACAGTTACCTAAAGTAAAGTGATCTTTCTTTGTCTACAGATCTTACGCTTGGCTGTTCTGACTTACTTTTTGTTATGCTTTAGAATTTTACGCTACCTAGTCTTATATATTAATA
This sequence comes from Agrotis segetum, assembly GCA_036375495.1. Taxonomy (NCBI): domain Eukaryota; kingdom Metazoa; phylum Arthropoda; class Insecta; order Lepidoptera; family Noctuidae; genus Agrotis; species Agrotis segetum. The sequence goes on along the minus strand of JAQSVV010000088.1, from coordinate 14,523,763 downwards.
TTAATGGCTAATTTTAGACCTTTAATAATCGTGAGTAGAATTGAGCTTTTATATACACACATCAACATATATTTTTGCAATAACTTTTCTCCTGATTGATATTAATTAAAATGTTCTTTAAGGATTCATCAAATAAAGTGTTATCGTTTGTCACAGTAACGATAAACCAAGTCACCTTTGCATTCATAAAGAAATTTGCCATTTTCCTAATAAAGGGATTTTTGACATTTGAACCACTAACATTAAAGTTCGAAAAAAAGACTGAAATAACAGTTTTCTTTAAAATTTTATTGGGTAACTTTTACAATTAATAATCCGTGTTTCTACCGCGAACACTAACAACACAAGAACATCGGTTTGGCATACTCAAAATGAGTTCATCCAAATCACGCTGTGGAATGGCCGCCCATGTTCGTTGCAACAACAAAAAAAGGTCTTCTTGCGACTGGATACCCTCCATATTCGGCAGAGCTCTTCTCTGTAGCATATCCCATGCATGCTCAATCGGGTTCAAGTCTGGCGACTGAGCAGGCCAGGGCAGGACATTGATGTTAGCTGCGGCGAGAGTCTGTCTTACAACTCTTGCGGTGTGCGGTCGTGCATTATCATGCATTAACTGAAATAAGGGACCGATTTGCACTTGTAGAGGAACGATGACGTCTGATACAATCGTCTCAGCATAAATTTGAGCGTTGAGGTTGCCTCTGATCCAAATCAACTCAGTTCTTCCGCCGATCCAAATACCCGCCCATACCATGATGGTTCCACCACTATAAGGATGGACTTCCTGGCAGGATTTTAATCGCTGTTGGCGTCCAGGGGTTCTCCAGTGTCGTATACGTCTTGTATCCGGTCTCATACCAAAACGAGACTCATCAGAAAAGCACACGAAACGCCATTGTTCTTCTGCCCAATTTCTGTGTTCAAGAGCCCATTGATATCGAATCCTACGATTGTGCATTGCTATAGTTGGTACCCGTAGCGGTCTTCGGGAATGAAGGTTCACTTCATGCAAGCGGTTTCTGACTGTTTGGTCGCTAATTAAGTTCCCTGAAGAGTGATGAAGCCTCACGGCTAACATCATGGCGGTTATTGTTGGAGCTCTTCGAGTTAAGATTTGAATGTATCGGTCTTGTCTCCGTGTGGTGCAGCGATACCGTCCTCCATGGCGCTCAGCCACGGTACCAGTGCTTCGGTAACGTGTCCAAAGTCGACTGATAACACTCTGACTTGTATTCAGAGCTAAAGCCACAGTACGTTGCCGGGAACCAGCTTCTATCATTCCCACGGCTCTGAGCATTTCTTCCCTGCTTAAATGACGTCGCCGCTCCATAATAACGTTGGTTTTAATCAGTAGTAGGGAAACAGTAGCACTAATAATGTCTTCAATGCGTTGTATGTTTTTATAGGGAAAATATTGACAGCTGATTTTCATCTTTTACTCGAATTTGATTTACAGTTCCTGATTCAAATTATGAAATGCACCAAAAAGGATCCATATAAATTTATAAAATCATAAATTTATTACAAAGCCACATCTCAATCTCAAGAAATCCGCATAAAAATGCTTGATCCCTAGACACTTTTGATGTGTGTATTTTCTAAATTTTTCTCTAGCAACACAATTTAACTCGTGATGCCTATAAAACACTTTGGTTATATGAACAGTCAAAACTAATTACTAAAGCAACACAAAAAAATAATTAAAAATACGTTTTTTTCGGCCGCCGCCTTCCGAAGAATATTTGTTTGTTATGAAGAGTCCAAAACTGCTTTTTAAGCGCGTGCTCAATTTTGATGACCGAGCAAGCGAAGGATTCTATAATTGTATCAAGAGAGCAACGGAATCAAAAGAGTACGAGGATAAATAAAAATCTTTGCACTCGAGTGCAACACGTAACTTTTCATCCCACTTCAGTGAGGAAATGACTAAAAAAAAAAAAGTTATATGTAACCTACATTGTGCAATCACAAGATACGTTACTTTTATTTCAGTTTAAGTATTAAGTTATAATACTCGTAGGTAAGTATTACAGAATATTTTTTAAATATTATATCAAATAATACGTGCACATACTACCTAGCATGGTATAAATATACTTCGCCAGGTATGGCACTCCGAAACACAGTGGTCACGTGGGTGACACAAGCCTACGTCATCATCGCTATCTGCTGGTTCTCAAATTTTACAGTTTGGGGAAATTTAACCTAATAAAACATTGACCTAATTATTACATTACTGCTAACTTTTACACGTGGCTTCCATCCCCTACCTCAGCGTAGTAGATTTTCAGTGACAAAAAGCATTATTTATCCATCCTAGGATAAAAGATAACAAAGAAACTTTTCGACGTTCACAAATAAAAATGTTTGAGTGCCGCTGGTTACACAGTGACTGAGCGAGACAGGCATACGCATAAAACAAGGATAGCGATACACGACAAAATGGCGGCATGACAATGACACAGCCCGTTCCTGTGTTACCAGTAGTGTGTGGTTATAACTCCCTAAGCGCATTTATTACTTAAGCGAATACGATAAAACGCTGTGGTTTTATTTAACAATTCTGTTGGTATACGTTTTGAATTGTTTCATTTGCTATGCTAAATACAATTTAAATGTTTTATTTATTTTTTTAAACAGAATAGTAGCTGAAAATGTTTCCTTATTTTCGTATTTTGTTGCAATTAAGTGGCAACTGGAAAGTGACGTCAACATGTGTCACTGCGGGAGTGTCAGACCTTGTTTTTTTAGACTATGCTACCTAGTATGTTTTCAAGTTTCTTATTTTTATCAAATTAGAAAAAAGTAAAAAAACTGTCCTGTTCTGAGTCAAGAAATTTCAGTCTGAGATTTTAACACAATAAAAAAGTTTGTATGATAGATTAAGATACAAATTAAGGTAGACGTAGGTTTTAATGATGTTTCGAATTCACAAACTTAGTGCACACGATGTTCTAAATTCAATTTACTTTATCCTTTAGAGGATAAGATAAAAACGGCTTTTGTGCTCAGATAATTATCGAAAAGTCAAAATACTCCTTCCGAGATCGCGGGATGAAAAAAAATTTTTAGATAGTAACCTACTTATTTGTACCCAGGAAAAAAATCGCTTCTCGCTTACAAAATATGTTTTTTTTTTTATTTTAGTTTTTAGGGTACATTTTTTTTTAATTTTTTGTGTTGGAAGCGGATCACGGTATCGGTGGAAACAAGTCGCCGTGATCCGTCGCTAATTCAATCTGATACTGGGATCAGTGGAGACAAACCCAAAATACTGGCTGTATATACAGACTACAGGAGAAAAATTAAAAAAAAAACGAAATGAGCGGTAAAGTGACAATCCGATCAACACTAAGTTATTATTTTTACTTTCCTCGCATTCGTAATGAAAACACAGTGTTTATATTTTAGTCCCTCGAACTATTAGCTCCCTCACTACGTTACGGGCGCCAAAGCTCTCGTTCGGGACTTAAATAAGTAACTTTTTACCTTATTGTGTTTTTGTTTTTGTGTGTAATTTCCCCTTTTTGTGTTGTTTAAGAAGTAGATTGTTTACTTAATTTTTATTTTCCTTTAAGTGGTTGCAGCCGTGATATCATTTTGTGTGGTTGCGTAAACAATGACAGGCATGTATAAAGTTATAATTTTGATCCAACAGACAAACTATGTACTATAGTTTTGTTGGACAGTATGTACGTTACAAACTTTAAAATGTACCTTTTTAATCATTAAATAAATAAATAAAATAAATAAATGTGATCGCGGTTGATTTGCTGTTCATTTTTTAAACCTTGATTTCTCCTGGATCTCATCATCACTTCTCGACCTGATAATCATGGAACATCTTGTAAAATGTACATAACAAAAACTTAAGACTAAATGAGAACCTCCTTTTTTGAAGTCGGTTAAAATTAATGATCACATTTAGATAAGTGAACAAAATTATGCTGTGGGCTCGTAAATTCCGCTAACAGTTAATATTATATTGCCTTAGGTGGTTCAGTGTAGAAAATACATCAAATATTTATAAAAATGTCGCGATGTCAATGTCAGCTATTCTGAGCCCAAACCAAAGTATACTATGTGCCGATAGGTACAAAGTAAATGTTTGATGATAATAAATTTTTTATGATAAATCGGACCAACACGAACACTAGCTGCACCGTTATTAATTACCCTAAAAACCTCAATAAAAATACCAACACGATTAATGATAATAATAATTAATGTTTGTTTTCATTTAGTATACCTAGAAAACAGTAGCTAATCCCGCTTCTGATTCACAAGGTTTTATAACAAAACGCTATAAGTTGCGCTCAGCCACGGTACCAGTGCTTCGGTAACGTGTCCAAAGTCGACTGATAACACTCTGACTTGTATTCAGAGCTAAAGCCACAGTACGTTGCCGGGAACCAGCTTCTATCATTCCCACGGCTCTGAGCATTTCTTCCCTGCTTAAATGACGTCGCCGCTCCATAATAACGTTGGTTTTAATCAGTAGTAGGGAAACAGTAGCACTAATAATGTCTTCAATGCGTTGTATGTTTTTATAGGGAAAATATTGACAGCTGATTTTCATCTTTTACTCGAATTTGATTTACAGTTCCTGATTCAAATTATGAAATGCACCAAAAAGGATCCATATAAATTTATAAAATCATAAATTTATTACAAAGCCACATCTCAATCTCAAGAAATCCGCATAAAAATGCTTGATCCCTAGACACTTTTGATGTGTGTATTTTCCGAATTGTTATACGTATTCCTCTACACTATCAATTGATTTGATGGGGTATTCGTTAGCATGGAGTGAATTTATACCAAAAGGTTTGCGTCCGCTTCGATAAAAATACGTTTATTTGATTTTAACTAACTTATAGCGTTTTGTTATAAAACCTTGTGAATCAGAAGCGGGATTAGCTACTGTTTTCTAGGTATACTAAATGAAAACAAACATTAATTATTATTATCATTAATCGTGTTGGTATTTTTATTGAGGTTTTTAGGGTAATTAATAACGGTGCAGCTAGTGTTCGTGTTGGTCCGATTTATCATAAAAAAATTATTATCATCAAACATTTACTTTGTACCTATCGGCACATAGTATACTTTGGTTTGGGCTCAGAATAGCTGACATTGACATCGCGACATTTTTATAAATATTTGATGTATTACTATTTTGTTTTCATTTATTATACCTAGAAAACAGTAGCTAATCCCGCTTCTGATTCACAAGGTTTTATAACAAAACGCTATAAGTTAGTTAAAATCAAATAAACGTATTTTTATCGAAGCGGACGCAAACCTTTTGGTATAAATTCACTCCATGCTAACGAATACCCCATCAAATCAATTGATAGTGTAGAGGAATACGTATAACAATTCGGAAAATACACACATCAAAAGTGTCTAGGGATCAAGCATTTTTATGCGGATTTCTTGAGATTGAGATGTGGCTTTGTAATAAATTATGATTTTATAAATTTATATGGATCCTTTTTGGTGCATTTCATAATTTGAATCAGGAACTGTAAATCAAATTCGAGTAAAAGATGAAAATCAGCTGTCAATATTTTCCCTATAAAAACATACAACGCATTGAAGACATTATTAGTGCTACTGTTTCCCTACTACTGATTAAAACCCACGTTATTATGGAGCGGCGACGTCATTTAAGCAGGGAAGAAATGCTCAGAGCCGTGGGAATGATAGAAGCTGGTTCCCGGCAACGTACTGTGGCTTTAGCTCTGAATACAAGTCAGAGTGTTATCAGTCGACTTTGGACACGTTACCGTCGCCAGACTTGAACCCGATTGAGCATGCATGGGATATGCTACAGAGAAGAGCTCTGCCGAATATGGAGGGTATCCAGTCGCAAGAAGACCTTTTTTTGTTGTTGCAACGAACATGGGCGGCCATTCCACAGCGTGATTTGGATGAACTCATTTCGAGTATGCCAAACCGATGTTCTTGTGTTGTTAGTGTTCGCGGTAGAAACACGGATTATTAATTGTTTAAGTTACCCAATAAAATTTTAAAGAAAACTGCTATTTCAGTCTTTTTTTTCGAACTTTAATGTTAGTGGTTCAAATGTCAAAAATCCCTTTATTAGGAAAATGGCAAATTTCTTTATGAATGCAAAGGTGACTTGGTTTATCGTTACTGTGACAAACGATAACACTTTATTTGATGAATCCTTAAAGAACATTTTAATTAATATCAATCAGGAAAAAAGTTATTGCAAAAATATATGTTGATCCCTAGACACTTTTGATGTGTGTACTTACTTTAGATAAATATTTCATTCGATTTTGCCGTAGAGCGAATTTTCTCAAAGGAGTCACGAGGTCGATTTAGATGAAATCTACATGTGCATTATTTGATTTTTGAAAATTCAGTTTCCTGGTCAGGAATCGAATTTGATGATTCAAAAAAAAAAATAACTGGTGAAGCGTTTAAGTGGAAATGATTTTAAATTTTTTATGGGATGCGGGTGGATCGCCTGTTGAGTCCCGGAAAGGCTAATAGGATTGGCACTAACCTTTGGTCTTCTCTGCGCTGGTCTTGGAGTCTAGCCTGGAGCTGGTTTCTGGCGACCGAGCGTGAACTACCGGGGCCCCGGAGCCGATTTAATTTTTATTATAGCGAGCGGTGCGGTGCGGTTGGCGCTAAGTAGTATACTGAATGTTGGAGAGCTCACGCGCAATGAGAAAAAACGGTTATACTGTCCTTGTATCGATTGAAGGACGCGTCTTCTGTTTAACCAATGGCCGATCCCTTTTGCCAGAAAGAGACAACAACATATTGGCGTAAACATCCTCCCCCCTTTGGAAATCCTTAGGATTTACGAAAAACAAAAAACAAAAAATAGGATGCGATAACAGGAGCAGGATGGATACAAGGAAGTATTTATGGGGAATATTAGCAATGTGATAGCTCACAAGTTGAATATATATATATATGTACATATAAGGATACGAGCATGCAGAGCGATTGTAACTGTGCTATCAATGAATTAAGACGAACAAAGATAATATAAGCTATGTTAAATTAAGTTATAATTATGTTAAGTTATTGGGACGGAAGTGGGCACAGTTTAACGACAGGACGTTTGAAAGTTCCATTTGTCGTGCGTACCAACGCAACACGCGCGACTCCGTCCCTGCCAGGATATACCTGCTCAATGATACCCGTAGGCCAGCGAAGTGGTGGCGCGTCATCTTGGTGAACGAGAACAAGTGTACCTGGCTGAATGGTTACCTCAGGAGTATTCCATTTTTGTCTTAACTGGAGAGTGTGCAGATAATCTAAGTGCCACCTTTTCCAGTAACTTTGGACCAAGCTATCTAATAATTTTTTTCTACTATGAAGGCCCACGGATGCGTCCACCTCGCAAGCTGGCAACGACTGCAGAGGGGTAGTGTTGAGGAAGTGAGCGGGAGTTAAAATGGTGTGCGGCTGATCAGACAGCAAACACAATGGACGCGAATTTAGAATACACTCTATTTGAGTCAACACTGTTAATAACTCTTCGTAGCACAGTAATTGTTGCCCGATGCAACGATATAAATGAGTTTTTATGCACTTTATATTGCTTTCCCAAATTCCTCCCCAGTGGGGGGCGCGCGCGGGAATATTCCGCCATGTAATTTTACGGTTGTTTAGTTCCGTTTTGAATGCAGTAGACGTATCTTTAGAAGCTAGAAACGTGTATAACTCGTCTAGTTGACGCTTTGCCCCAATGAAATTTGTTCCGTTATCGGAATATAGGACAGATATTGGCCCTCGTCGCGACAGAAAACGCTTTAAAGCGTCCAAGAACGTCTCCGAACTCAAGTCCGATGCAATTTCAATGTGTATGGCTTTGGTAGTCAGACACACAAAAATGCAGATATAAGCCTTTTGACTTCTAACGCCCCGCTTGCGTGTCATAGTGATAGCTATCGGCCCAGCGTAATCTACCCCTGTGTGAGTAAAGGCCTTGGCTTCTTGTACACGCGCTGGAGGTAAACTTGACATCATAGGCGTGGGATGAGAGGGAGCAACCTTGAAACAAAAATTACATTGACGTATGCGTTGTCGAATAATATTTCGAGCGGAAATAATCCAATAGCGTTGCCTTAACAATGACATGAGAAGGTGGGAACCTGTATGGCAATTGAATCGATGACAGTCATCTATCAACAGGTCCACCAGGTGATCTCGACGTGGAAGCAGCAATGGATGCCGATTTGCAAATGGTATCTGAGCGTTTGTCAGTCGACCACCAACTCGAAGCAAACCGTTTTTATCTATGAACGGACTAAGTTTTCTCAATGAAGGTGAGGGCAAGTTACCCTTTTTAATGTTGTTTAATTCAGAGGCAAAGTATTTGTTCTGTAACTCGCGAATAATCGCAAACTCAGCGACTTCAAGGTCCGAGACCTCAATTGAAGAAGCTCGAGGTAACTTGCGAACAAATCGCAGAACATACACTATGATGCGTAGTAGCTTTTTCCAAGATGAGACTCGATAAGAGAGCTCCAGAAGTATTGAAGGAGATTGATGGGAGACTACTGTTAAAGTTACGGAACCCTTTGCTTCAGGTATAGACCCGTCGACATTCGACGGGTCGAATGCCACTATTGGCCACTCAGTGATTGGATGACTAGTCCATGGTGGACCTTGCCACCACAGCGGGTGATGGATGATTTCAGACGGTAGTAAGCCTCTTGATAAACAGTCACTAGGGTTTTCTATTCCATTAATATGAAAAAAGCGGTCTGGAGATAAATTTGACTGTATTTCAGTCACGCGGTTGGCAACGAATGTCTGCCAGCGATGCGGGGAAGAGTGAATCCATGATAGAGCGACAGTGGAATCACTGAAAGCGAATATCTCTTTAATAGGATATCGCTTATGGAAAAGAGTATGAACTTGTTTTACAAGTTTAGCGAGCATTAGTGAGGCACACAATTCTAGCCTCGCCAGAGAGATCGTCTTCAGTGGAGCCACTTTAGACTTAGCGCATACTAAATGTACGGATATATCCCTATTAGGGTGTGTTATATGTAGGTAAATGACGCAGCCGTAAGCCTTCATACTAGCGTCGCCAAAGGCGAGCAAATTGACCACGCAACCGGCCGCGACACCCAGATGGCGCGGTATTTGTAAACTAGATAATAACGGTAATTCAGTTTTGAACCTAACGAAGCGTTCAGTAATGACTGCTGGGGGCTCCTCATCCCATCCCACCTTAGCGAGCCAAAGGTCCTGTATTAGAAGCTTTGCATAAAGGACAACAGGTGCGACGAATCCCAACACGTCAAATAAGCGAGCAACCGTAGACAGTATGGCGCGCTTGGTATTACCCATAGTCGCAGCGGATGCGGCGAACGAGAACACATCAGAAGTAGGTATCCATTTCAAACCCAAGACCTTTAATGTTTCGTCATCATCTGTGAACTCAATCGCCGCGCGGTATGACTCAGGCAAATGCGCAAGAAGCTCTTTAGAGTTACTCGCCCACTTGACGAGGTCAAATCCGCCCTTCTTGAACAACGCGAGCAGTTCGTCCGCCAGACGAGTTCCATCTTCTACAGTGGACACAGAGGTGGTTAAATCATCCATATACAGTTCGTTAGAAGCAACCTCTGCGGCGAGAGGAAAACGTTCTTGATAGTCCTCAGCTAACTGGCGGACAGTACGCATTGCCAAGAATGGGCTCGGTCGCAATCCGAAAGCTACGGAATTAAATTGAAAAATACGAATACGCTCAGTATCGTTGAAGCGGTATAATATCTTTTGATATTTGCGATCATCTACGGAAAGTAAAATTCTAAGATACATTTGACGTATATCAGCGGTTATTGCAACTTCAAAATATCTAAAGTTGAGTAAAAGCGAAAATAAATCGGCCTGCAAATTAGGCCCAGTGTGCAACAAGTCATTGAGCGACTTGCCGCTGTCAGTTTTAGCACTTGCGTCCAAAACTATGCGGGTTTTTGTCGTCGACTTTTCAGGCCGGACGACAGCGTGATGAGGTATGAAATAACCATCATGAATAGCGGGAAAAGAATAAGGGATTTCCGATAAGTAACCCTTATCTATATAATCAGCGATGACGTCATTGTAAGCTTGACGTAAAGCGGGAAGCGAATGAAATTTACGCTCTAACGCAGACAATCTACGCTGAGCGTGAATGAATGAGTTACCTAACGACTTAGGTTCACCCTTGAATGGCAAGGACACAATGTACCTACCGCCTGAGTTTCTAGTAACGGTTGATTTATAAAGTTCCTCGCAAACCTGATTTTCTGGACTTATTATTTTCGCAGTAGGCACCTCTTCTATTTCCCAGAATTTTAAGATTGAATGGTTTAAATTATCTACTAGCGGGCCGAAGGACCAGGCTATACTGCCTTGGTTGACAGCAGGTATCTCACCCATGACAATATAGCCAAGCGTGGTTTCTATAGCATGAGGTATGCAATTAGCGGTGTCCATTAAATCAGCTGACGGCGCGAGTGGACGCGGAATAACCTTACCCCCTAACAGAATGAACGCGAATAGTTGAGCACCTAGAATCGCTTCTATATCTCCAGACACGTTCCAACAGTCGTCTGCCAGTGGTAAGTCCTTAAACTGATCCATAAACGATGCTTGGATTCCGCGCGTCGGTAATGACTCAGTAATATGGTCAATAACCAACATGTTCAGTTTATAATGCGCATCACTCACTCGCGATTGAATTGTGAGAGATACATAACCTTTAATTGGGGCTGAGATTGACCCCACTGATTTCAAAGATGAATTAACTAGCGGATGAATATTTAATTTCAATTTCTTACAACAAGCGAGGCTAATGATGTTATTCTGAGAACCACTGTCTATTAAACATCTCATTAACAAGCGGTTTCCATTCACCGGAACATATACCTGTGCCGTTGGTAACACAATTAACTTATTTAATAAATTACAATGTTTGGATTCGTCACAGGTCATTAGCGTAATTGAATTCTCAGAACGACCACATTCCTTAGATAACGAACACCTGCGCGCAGTGGGCGCCGGCGGCGGCGTGTCAATACGCGCATGCATACATACAGCGGGAGCCCCCGACTCAGCTTGCGTTAACGGTGGATTCCGTTCAAAATGTAGCAATGAATGGTGTTTTTTATGACACTGCTTACACGTATTTGACGAACCACAACTAGAAGTGGCATGTTTGTTACTAAAACAATTGATGCAAAGTCTCTTATCCTTCACGAAATTAAAGCGTTCCTTCACTGCAAGTTTTTTAAATTCTATGCATTCGTAAAGGTGGCTATGCTGCGGCTTATTGCAAAATAAACAAGCGCTTTCACCGTTATGACTATTCTCGGTAATAGCAAAACTATGAAAGTTTTTATTGTTATTCGGGCGAGGTTTTGATTTCGCATCCACAGCCTTATTATTATTGGTGGCAGCAGTCTGATGGATCACTGCCGACCTCTCCATAATTTTTATATGATGACGTAGGTATTTCACTAACTGTTCACTCGTGGGTAGATCTTTATCTTTAATCGATAACTCGAAACTTTGAACCAACTGCGGATCTAGCTTTTTTAAAACGATATGCGTAAAAATAAAATCGGATAAGTCTTTTATATCCAGCTGCTTAAGTGCAGACCAGGAGGAATTTACTCGTTCAATGAAATTATTTAATTGTGATGTTGATGAACCCGACGCCGGTTTTATATCCATTATATTATTTATATATGTTGACCCAAGTAACCTCTTGTCTTGATATTTTGTTACTAATGAGTCCCAAATAGTGGAATAATTGTCCTCATTGGGCAATATTCCCGCGAACACATTAAGTGCGACTCCACTTAATTTTCCTACCAGATATTGTACTCGCTGGCCGTCGGTCAAGGTTTTATTATCGTGCACGTTCGTCTTAAAACATTGATAGAACAACGGCCAAGATTCAGGCTGACCCGCAAAGCTTAAAAGTTCCAAAGGCGGGAGCCTGCACGAATAATTGGCAGATGTGGGTACATTTACAACTTGCGCACTTTGCGAATGAATTAATTCATCTCGTTTATATTTAACTTGCGAATAAAGTGTTTCAAATGAGCTCCAGTCACTGAAACTGATTTCACAGTCGGGGTCAGCCTTCAATAACCACTCATTATGTTCGTCACACAACTTTACGAAATCCTCATATAACTTCCCTATGTTTGATGTCTCTGCTAAGAATTCCCCTACGCTTCTTGTATTAATTTTCGAAGACGTTATAAGTTTTTTAGAGGATTCAAAATATTCATTTAATTTTGCAAAGGTAGCTTGTTTCTTAGCAATGACCATTTTTATTTTAATTTGCGCCGACATTTTGTCGTAAGTAAGTATGAGGTTCAACTATCTCGCTATTAGATAATTAGTGGGTAAGTCGTAACGACTGTTCTGGAATGTACTTAAAGATAGGTAGGTATATTCTATATTAATGAATATAATAGGATTATATGAAATTATAGGATTATAGGATTATATAGGATTCTGGTTCTATCCGGCTCGAAGGACCATTAAATATGGTGAAGCGTTTAAGTGGAAATGATTTTAAATTTTTTATGGGATGCGGGTGGATCGCCTGTTGAGTCCCGGAAAGGCTAATAGGATTGGCACTAACCTTTGGTCTTCTCTGCGCTGGTCTTGGAGTCTAGCCTGGAGCTGGTTTCTGGCGACCGAGCGTGAACTACCGGGGCCCCGGAGCCGATCTAATTTTTATTATAGCGAGCGGTGCGGTGCGGTTGGCGCTAAGTAGTATACTGAATGTTGGAGAGCTCACGCGCAATGAGAAAAAACGGTTATACTGTCCTTGTATCGATTGAAGGACGCGTCTTCTGTTTAACCAATGGCCGATCCCTTTTGCCAGAAAGAGACAACAACATATTGGCGTAAACAATAACACACATGCTGTATTTTTCACCATTCGATACTGTCGCTTATATAGATCAAATGCTGTAATGATATAACTACCTAATTATGTTAAACCACAGGAAAATTCTAATTTTTGGTGAAATGCGAAATAGAACGCAATTAGTAAACAACGAAACTCCGAACAAAATCACAATTGCCGCCCATTCATTTGGTTCTAATTTCAATAATTTCGTTCTTAACATAAAGTGATTATAAATATTTGAAAAGAAAACACCATGTTTCAAAGATGTAGAACGCTCTCAGGGCCATCAACAAAGGCCAACAATTTTTTTTTTGAGATTTATTAAAAAAAATATTTTCCTTAATTTTGCCGTATACTTCCCAGAATTTGATCCTTGTTAACAACACTATCGAATGACGTAATAATATAGGCTGTGACTTTTTCCCAAATCAGCGGATTTCTGGGTTATCTTTTTTTCGTATTTTTATTTATATATTTTGTTTGTCAATATTTTTTCTTAAATCTTAAGATACAGTTAATTTGTTCAAAGTCGGCATCGAGACTCCTTCCAGCATTTTTCAATGTTAAAAGCATTGGCATTCCACCTATGATGGAACAATAACCAAAGATACGTTTTTAATAGGGATAGGTGCAATCAAGCATGCAAAGTTGTCGAACTTTTAAACGCTTTTCCGGTTTCAATTATGCAAGCAATACGCTGCTGTATTGTATTATACTTTTTCGCTGTATGCAACTTGCAGCCTTATAACTAGTAACATAGAGCACATGTTTGGATAAACTGTAATCAAATATATATATAAACCATTGTAATTACGGGTTGGATTGTATGAACTACGACAAAGATTTACCTATAGCATAAATTAAAATTTCTTGAACATTATTGCATCGCTTTATACGGTGTTTATTTACCAAATCTCCACACGTGAACCCGATGTGGGTTGGTGGATGTCGTAATTATTGTCAATTAGCACTTTAAGTTGTGGGACAAGCCACTTTGCTCACTATGATTTCAGAACACTAGAGCACTGCTCCTGTAATTTGATAGTTATTAAATAATTGGCACAATATAAAGTGTGCTTGGTTTTAAACGTACGAACAACAGATCATGTTAGGCCAAACACTTTGTACAACCATATTTTGGTTGTCACGTGTTAATTCCCATTAGCGTTGTCCGATAAAAGGCATGGCAGCATAAGAGCTCCCGCCAAACATATTAATATATTACGAAAAGTTTATGAAATATTATAAAAGTACGGGATTTGGGCGTAGTAATTCAAAATCTTATATAATCTTATTAAGTTCTATGTAGTCAACTTTGGTTTAGAAATAAGTATACCTAGAAGAAAATATTTTAAAGCGCCTTTCGTTCTATTTTATTCCTGCGTGCTTTCATCAACAACAGTGAAAGCTCGCAATATTATAAAACGGAACGAAATTTAAAATAAATAGATATTATTGATGCTCCAGTTTCGTTTATTATAAACGTAGAATGGCTCGGGTGACGCTTGATTCTATAATGAACTTTCTCTAAACCGTAACCTTCAGTAATACGAGTATAGCACAGTAGTACCACGTTAACTTTTAACTAACGAGAGCGAAAGTAAATAGCGGAAGTTAAGTAATTATTTTTAGTACCATTATCAAATTGTTTTGACCCTAGGTCAATAATTACCTACGTGATATATATTTTGTATGTGGATATTATAATATAATGTATTATATCAATCCCGTTGTGTCCTAGAGCTGACCAAAAACCTTCCTCCACTTCTCGCGGCTACCTGTGGGCATGGTTCAGTCTTGCATGCGGTCCAACTTATCTCATCTTTGCTTGGATCTGCTACGACATCGGCGACCTCTTGACACCAATTGTGATATTTCAGTTTCAAATATCATATTTGTATTACCCCAGCGACCGTGTGACATTAGACTTACGTGGACTATGCCTAGTCCCATTTCAGCTTGGCAGTTTGCGTCAAGAAGCCCAATATTCTATTTCTTATGCTGATAATAAATAATAATACTGCGTTCCATGCATCAGTCGCAACTGCAAGCGTGGAATTATTAATATTTATCAAAGATATGGACAGCATACTTTGCACGGTACGTGAGGTTATCCTGTAGATACGTAAATATGAATGTGAAAACCATAATAAGCTAATCCTAGTACACTGGACAGGCAGCATGTATTTCTCCTGAATATTGCATCTCTCTCCTGAATATTTTTTTTTGTGAATTATTGTTTGTAGTTTGCCTACAATGAGATTGGTGACATATTTTACAGTTACACCTCAATTTCATGGAACGATTCTACGTAGGTATTATTATTGCGAAAAAAGCGATAATAACGTATAGTATAATTTGGAAATATTTCTCTGAACGTTTCAATGATAAGGATATGACCGTACAATTACAATGAATAAGTAGCTACCTAATAAATTTACTACTATTTAACTTTAAATGAGATCTGAGCATTAGTTAGCAACATTTGTTGCTTCTTACTTCACATTTAGGTACCTAACGCATTTTATGATGTTCTGTCAAATATAACCAATATTAACACTTCGATCTTCTTTCTGAATATTGCTTTGAAAAAAATAACACTGTAGCACTTCTGTTCAGTACTTGTTTTATTGTTATTTCTCGTATTAACAGAATGAAAATGTTTCTCTAGAAAAACATCATAAAAACTTCAAAATACATTTCATGTTTCATTCTTAGACAATAGAAAAACAGACATATCGCCATATGAGCAAAATTAAAAAAACATGTTATCTCTTGCTAGGCACAATTTATGTAAACCTGTTTATTTTTCATGATATTAATGGGTGGATAAAATCACATTTTTATACAGCAATGGACCAGCCTTGATTCACTGCCTCCGACTTCGCTCTTGGTCTTTTTCATGTTTAATCAGTTTTTCACTTATTGAACACCATAAAATATAAATTCAAGTTAATGGCACTTCTTGCCCACGATACATAATATGAGGAACACACAAGATAAGATAAGTCAGCGTAACAACGAAAAATCGTTCCCTGTGGGCCTAATGGCGGTCCCAAATTCTTCGATATTTTTCTCATGAGTTGAAATCAATGATGGACATGTCAAACGGGAACACTCAAGTTATATCGTTCAAACTTAAAAATTAAACAAGATTTACTGTTAAAAACTAATAGATTGAGGTGAGCTTAGAAAGGTGTTGGTTTTTCTCGCTAGATTTTTTTTAATAAGCGAGCGACTATAAGCTTGGGAAGCCTTGAGCCCCAACCCTTTTCCTTATTAACTTATTTGCGAGGGATTAGCATCGAGGTCGTGTTATAAACAAATCAGACGCGCGTCGAGCAATGTGAACTCTAGGCTTTGAGAGATTTACACGCACGCTATGGCTTCTCAAGTGCGTGCGGGGTGCGCGCGGGCTAGAGCGTCGTCGTCGCGCAATGAGATCGATGGTCACGGCTGAAACCTGGTGACAGAACTGATGATACTCACGCGGCGTGGTCTGCATGAGGCAACCAGGCAATCGCGAGAGCCAGCACAAGCGCGATGCTGTGCAAGCCGCGCGGACGGCTCTTATGCATGTTTTGCGCGTCCGCGTGCGCCCTTGCGGACGCTGGCTGCCGGCAGCCGCGTATCAGCTTGCCGGCGAACTGGCGTGTTCTTGTAGCCCCTCCGGCGGCAAGATCCCGCGCCTGCGCCCCAGCGTCTATCGACCGCGACCCGGCCGCCTCCTTCCGCTCGCTCCGACTACGTTCAGATCCTCACTGGGAGCCTTATTGAGCGACAAACGCTCTAAACGCTCTATCTTGACGTCGGCACGATATGACTACGCCACTGCTCATGTTTTATTAACGCCTTGACATTTTCAATTTCACTTCTTTATTTACAATTCATTTTTTTCGATTGAATTTTGAGATACCTACTTTTATTTAATAAAGAGAATAAAATTAATCGCGAATCATTATTTGTATTACGTACTGTATTAATGTAGAGTATGTATACAGGGTGCAATTGAATTCGTGGGCATTATTTGAAGCCGAGACACTACTCATTATACTAATTGCATTACGCAAATGAAAAATGTTATAAATGCAAGTTTATTATTTGATGTTTGTTTACTTTTCGTGACGCGCTGTACTGCGCTCGAGATTTTTTATTTTTATTTAAGTGGAAAAACAAACAGCTACAATTTAAAACACAGTACCTAACAAGAAATACATAATAATTAAATATTAAAATATATTGACAATTAATCTTATGATTTTTTGTACAAACTATAAATTAAAAATTCATAGGGCGTCAAAGAATACGTCCACATCGCTGTCAACGGGAACAGTGCCCAGAACGCTGGCAGCATTGCCACGTTGGGGTTGGGGTTGAAACCTTGGGGCCATGGGGTCCGAGTGCCCACAACGTTTTTAAAGATATCGCCAGGCGTTTAGTCGACTCTTCAGGTGACCAGAGGGCTGGCCTATTCCTAGGTCAACGAATTAGCATTGCCATACAACGTGGCAATGCTGCCAGCGTTCTGGGCACTGTTCCCGTTGACAGCGATGTGGACGTATTCTTTGACGCCCTATGAATTTTCTCTTTTATTTATTCATTTTAATTTTTCCTGTACATATTGGTAGTAAGTTTTTATTTATAGTTTGTACAAAACGTCATAAGATTAATTGTCAATATATTTTTCAATTAAAAATATTAAATAATATTACAGCCCACAACGCTGTTCATGATAAACTACGGATATACCTACTATTTTGATACTTGAAAACTTATTGGGGTTTATGACTTTTTTTTTTGTTATTTTTAGTGTTTATTTGCATTGTATTTGTATGTAATATGACTTACTAAATATCTAGTTTTCGATACTTGCATTAATAATATTTTGATTTGCTTATTATTAGGCCTAATGCAATTATAGTATCATGAGTAGTGCCTTAGTTTGAAATAATGCCCACGACTTCAATTGCACCCTGCGACATATAGGCCCTTCGCCCACGGCGACTTTTTGCAGCGATGCTGTAGCGCGTTTAGCAAACGCGCTACAGCATCGCTTCTAACGCGGGTTAGTCGCATTTGCAACGCGCTACTGGGGGCCAATTCTCGGCTTTAGAGATCGTGTCGAACTCGACAAAAATTTCTAATGACGTCATTTTCTCGACAAATTTTAATAGTTGCTATTCTGGGGATGTCGAATTCGACATTTGTCGAAGGCTAACGTTAGAGTTCATGTCGAGTGCTTCAGAGCAGTAGAGATGTAATGTCGATTGTAGAGATACGTCATTTCTGAGTGAATTTGTTGAGTTTTGGATTGTACACTGTTTTCTTTTCTTTAGTTTTTAAATAAAATACGGATTGGCATGTCATACCTACTGGAAATTCGATTTATACTCTTGATTTTTGCATTTTGTTTTCTTGAAACGAAGACCTTCGCACAATTAACAAACTTTGTAATTCGTGTACCCACGATTGCACTAGAAACCACTGAAAGATGGACGAGTTTATTAGCATTTTATCTCGGAGTTGTTGGAAAGTGGTGAGCAACTGGCCAATACACGGCAACAACAGCGCACTTATCCCGCCGTCGATATTTACAATTTGAGCGAAACAAAAGTCACTAAAATAATTCCCTTCCATGTTAAAATAAAAAAAATAAAAGGTTGCACTCCAGGAGTGCCGGTAGAAGTGAAAACTTTTTTGTTACTATGTTTTATTTTTAATTTGAATGACGTCTTACTCATTTTCGATCAGGGTCACGTGACCCTGACGCGAGTTTTAAATTTTTTACCCATTACAGAAAAAGTGTACAACGCCGCTAAAGAAGTTTTCACTTCAAAAAAAAAAACGTGAAATGTAAAACAGCACAGCCCACTAGTGATTTATAAACACAGTCTATGTAAACATTAACATTACAAAAGACGCAAATTCTGACACTGACAGACAATCAACTGTCAAACTGATTATTTTTACATAAAACGTTTCGTTCCATACTAAAATAATTAGATTTAGCCTGCGTTTTAAAACAAAATCATTCATTCACCTATAGTTACCTAAAACGGAACGTGCGTTTCTTCATAATGGTAACATTATGTTCACTCGACTCGACATTTTCGTGACATTTATGTCTATTTTGACTGAGAATACGGATTTCTGCTCAATTCGACATTTTTTGGTAGAGATAGAGATATTTTTGATAGACATAGCCTGCCGGGGTCGCGGGATTATTTCCTTACCGTGACCCCGGAACATAACAGGCTACTGAAGGACACCGTGGATTTTAGTCAGTACAAGTCTGACAGTCCCTCCCGCCCTGCCCGGGGTGGGAGGACTCATTTGATGACTTTACCACGCTAAAAAAAAAAAAAAAGACATAGAGATCGACTTACAATCTAGAACTCGAGAAAAATGGCGAAAATCGAGAATTGGCCTCCTGCATCGCGATGGTATCGATACAAACGCGCGACCGCGTGGGACGACATCGGTAGAGAGGTCGGAGGGGGTAGGGAGTGTCGCTATTAGAGTGGCGCGTTTGCATCGCGACTGAATCTGGTCCCGTGGGCGAGGGCACACAGCTAGCGACAGCATCGCGTCTGTAACTCTGTATCGATGCTACGCGCGACAGCATCGCGACTGCATCGCGACTGCATCGCTACAAAAAGTCGCCCGTGGGCGAGGGGCCATATACTAGATTTAATTTTTTTTTGTGTTTTTGATACGCTTTTCTAAGGAAATAAACAAAAAGTAAGTTTTACATTTAATGACAAGTGAATTGCTGGAATGTATCGAGTTTCATAAAACATTATAAAAATGAAAAAACAACACTTCAATGTTCCAAAGAGTGTGTTATTTAATTGAAGATGGAATGGTCTGAATTCAACACCGACATTTTCTTTCAGCATCCTCTACCAGCAAGTTTTCAGATAAAATTTATGACGCCCAGCTGCATTTTGATGGTAATTTCACTTTCTTTACCACTCGTCTTTAACTCATCCCATAAATGCTCAATAGAACTCAGGTCAAAAAACTTGAGTGACCATTGTAACATCGTAATCTTAACAGCACGGTTAACGTAGTGGCTGAGCGATTGAATTGAGCAAACGTTTCTATGATCTACAAGTAGTTGTTTGTTAACGCACGACTCTGGAGATATTCTTAGTGCGGGCAACGTTTAAAAAAATTGGTTGTCGCGTCGTATTCAGTCGAGCATTATCCTGCTTTAAGATGAAGATACGAGTACGCCTTGTTGTGAATGGAATAATGTGGAGTTAAACTACATTTTCTACGTGATTAGGCTGAACCATTGCTGTACTCTCTTTAAGAACTATGAGCTCAGTTCTGAAACGTGTTGTTTAAAATGTTTCTAACTGTAGTTAATGAATCAGTCAAAATTCAAAAGAAACCAGTCAGTTAAAGTCTGTCATCAATAAGAAACACTGCAGACCAACCAAAACAATTCAATAACTTTCTCCCTTGCAAATGTTTAATGATTTGCGCCAAACGCTGCAGGTTTCTGGAGGCCAAGCATATTCTTAAGTAGCATCTTGATGGACTCGATTCGGAAAGGTGTAGACTGTAGACAATTTTAGGAGTGCCTCTGCCCATAGCTCGACGCAATGGAGTTGTGGTCCGACTTTCGTTATCTTTTTGCGCTTAATCCTACTAATGTGTATGTATATGTAGGTATGTTTGTTACTCTTTCATGCAAAAACCACTGAACTGATTTGGATAAAATTTGGTACACATACGGCATTATTACAAAACGTGGTTGAACTTAGACCAAGCTTTAAATCAATTTTTGAATTTCGAACTTTATTCCAAAAATAACGGGTCAGTCACATAAACCCGAATATCTCCCGAACTACGTATGCCATCCTAATGAAACGAAGACTGTTCAATTGAGAATTTAATTATACAGATAAAAAATAAAATAAAACTTAGTTGCACCCACAATATCAATCTCTAATTAAAAAACGAACTAAAGTAGTCATATTTTTTTTAAGATTACAGTTTTTTATGATTGTTTTTTTGATGTTTTTCATCACTTTCTTCATGTTTTAATACTTTGTATTGCCTCCACGAGCTCTTCTGACAGCTTCCAGACGATTAGGCATGCTGTACACCAAAGAAGCGCTCCCCTGGTCTTCTGTACATCAACTGCCTACCATCATGCCTATAAAGCATGAATTTAGACTCGTCCGTGAACATTACCCTAGACCAATCGTCTAGTGTCCAGTTTAGGTGCTCGCGCACGTATCTCTGTCTTGCAATTCGATGTCCCCGTTCCAGTTTGGGGCCATTTGCGGGCCTCAATGGTTTCAAATTTGCTTCAGCAAGACGTCTTCTTACTGTTTGAGCGCTTAAATTGCCACCTCCAAAGCGAATAAAGTGAGTTTTTAGACCAACAGCAGTTAGAAAACGATTTCGGAGCATTGTAGCCACCAGTGCCTCTACCATGAGTTAGTACAGTAAAATTGGGTGACGTAACTAATCTCGTTACGTAAAATCCGTTTCCACAATAGTAAACGTTAAATTGGTACCATGGGTTTTACTTGGTTTTACGTTTACTGTCACGTAAAAACCACACTGACTACAATAAACGCTAACTTCAGTGTAGTTAGATGAATGCAATACGACAAAATGAAAAAGGTTATTTTTCTATTGCTTAGTGCAAGAAAACACGTATTCTGAATTTGGCCGCCAAACCTTACTGCCGGACAAACGTCACCGGTTGTTATTTAGAATTTCTTCAATAATTACGTAAGTTGAAAAGTGACTTTTTTGTTTATGGTTATTTTTCAATTAAATTATTCAAAAGGGGTGTGTTTCATTACAAAAATGATTGCACAAGTTGTTTCATGTAAATCGGATCAGTAGTTTTTAAGTTATTGTACTTTTTGTATAATCAATCTTTTGTTCCTGTGTAATTTTTGTAGTTTATGTTCTAGGATTTTTTTGTATTTAGACATAGGTACATTTTGTTTGTTTTATATAAAAAAGACTTAATAAGGAATCTAGAAAGGTACAATACATAGTTATAAGGTTTAAATTAATAAGAAAATAAAGGCTACGAAGGCCTCGGTCTTCACAAGGAAAAACGGGCTCAAAATACGTGTGTCTCTATAAGGTAAGGACGGGCGATATAAAAGGCGGTACGACCGGCCGGCACTGCGTTCAGTCGCAGCCGAGCCACCTAAGAAGAAACATCACTAAAAGAAGACCGAAGCCTTCAAAGTGAACTCTTCAAATTGGTGTTTTTATTATTTCCGTTGTCCGTGGTCCCCCTATTGTATTTCCGTAATCTTCCAAAAACGTACGCATTCAGGGGTGCGTGGGAGCATGCGTCATCAGCGAAGGCACGGCACGTGTGCACAACATAAGTTCCTGTAGTGGACGCGCTGTCGGAATCCCGGTCCGTCCATTACAACTTGCTTTTGCATATTCGGATCGTGTCCTCTATAAAATCTGTTTTCATCTGCCGCTTGGCCTTCGGCAAACATCCTCCAAGTGAAATATTGTCGCTCAGACATTTTTTATAAACGAAAAACAATAAAAAAATACTTTTCACAATAAAAATATCGGTGAGAGAAGTAACCACAGTAGTTACAGTAATTTACTGTGACATCTATCAAATCAGTAACTCATGGTACCGATTTGTATGCAAAACGCTACGTAAACTAAACTCTCTACGGTAAACTGAAACGAATGTGGTAAAGTAAATTTTAGCCTTCAACTCATGGTGCGGATTTTAGTTCCGCTACTGGCCAATAGAGGCGCTGTACAGATTCTCATACAAATTGTTTTACGTTTACTGTACCGTAAACGTAAAAAAAAACTCATGGTAGAGGTACAGTTGTCTGTCTTCCCTACAGCATGCCTAATCGCCTGGAAGCTGTCAGAAGCAGGGACTGAATTACCCAAAAATAAAGGTACCTTTAAATTTCGGTATGACGTCATACCGTTAAATAACGATAACCGATATATAACGGTACCGTTATTTTTTGAAGTAGCCGAATTTTAAGGTACAATATTTATACCGGTATATTTCGGTAGCGGTACCATAACCTTTATAATAATATCGGTACCGTTACCTTAACCTTTTTAAATAAGGGTTTTCTTTGATATACCGCCTCACCACTCTATCTGTCTCTGTCATTCGCGATTGTTGAATCACGCAATGTACTTACGCGGGCTATCTGCCTCACGGCGCGGGGCGCGGGCGGCGGCGGCGGCGGCGGCGGCAGTCGCGTACTTATTATTTTAACGCATTTATTTAGGATCGATCTAACATTCTAACGTTATGTCCTTTGTTATATTTTTTTATAATATTGTTTTACGGTTACCATCTACTATCATTTTTAAATTCGAAAATTGTTTAGACTTGCTCGCTTCTTGTTTTGTATTTATTGGTATGTACTAATTACTACTATGCGTCTGAAATAAGAATGGAAAATGAGCTGAATGAGCTGCATTATTTTGTTCTGCTTTGTACAAATTAACTCCCAGTTGAGTAATATTTTTATCGTCTATCTTTCTAAGTGCGTTGACGTTGACTCGCGGGCTCGCAAGCGCAATGATGGGCGCGGTCACGAAATAACTGTGGTAGGTTATGTCCCATGAAAGGAAAGAAACGGGTTCTGTATTAAACCAACTGTTTATTGTAATAGGTACAATTATAGTTAGAACACCATTAGCAGAGTGCGGTTAAGAGAGGAGTAAAAAGGCGGGCTGTCAACTTCAATTAAATGACATGGACAGTTGACAGCTCTAATTAGAGTTATAAGATGCGTTCCAATATTATTGTTTAATAAACTGTTTTAGTTAACACCCTTCCTCAATAAAATTGGTATGCATCTTTTACAGTTACAATACTTATATTTATTTATAACTTCTATTAGCTATCTAATATTACTTAAGTATAGATATATTAACTAAATGCTAAATATCTATCCACAAATTTAATTATTTAACATACTACACAACTTGTTAAACACTTCTTTATTTAAACTTTTGGTAAACATATCCGCAATTTGTTCCCCCGTTGCTACATATCTTAACTCAACAATATTATTTTCTACCTTATCTCTTACAAAATGATATTTCAGATCAATATGTTTTAATCTTTGATGTTTTTCAGGGTTTTTTGCAACATGAATAGCTGACTGATTATCAATGTAAATAATAAAATTATTACAACCTACACCAATTTCTTTTACTAAATTGTAAATCCAACAACCTTCAGCTACCCCTTTTGCTAATGCCACATATTCTGACTCGGTTGATGATAGAGCAGTACATTGTTGCTTTGAGCTACACCAAGATACTGTGCAACCAAAAAGCTTCATGATGTACCCTGAAGTAGACTTTCTTTCCATCTTATCTCCAGCCCAATCTGCATCTGTATATCCTACTAGTACATCCTTAGAATTTCTTCTGTAAATTAATTTGTAGTTTAGTGTTCCTTTGATGTATCTCAGTATTCTTTTTAGCGCCTTCCATAGATTTTCATCTGCATAAACTTGATATCTACTCAGATAACTAACAGCAAAACAGATGTCTGGCCTCGTACCCAACATAGCATACATTAGGCTACCGACTATCTGTCTGCATCTTTTCACCATTTCATTGTCTTTGGCTGGTTCTGTTGATAGTATCAAGCCTGTCTCTGTAGGTGTCATCGCCGGGTTACATTCTTCCATTCCATACTTTTTAAGTATGTCTTCTAAATACTGTCTCTGATCTAGTTCAAGCCTGTCTTCTTTTTCTGTTATATTAATTCCTAAATATGTCATGTTCTTATTACCCATGTCAGTCATTTCAAAATTTCTTCTTAGTGATTGTTTCAGTTTCTCAACTTCTTCTTGTTTCTCTGCCATAATTATTAAATCATCGACATATAGAAGTATGTAGAATCTCTTATTTGCTTTGTAGTACATGCAGTAGTCAGACTTGCTTCGAATAAACCCTTCCTCTTTCATATAATCATTGAATCTGTCATTCCAGTTCCTTGGCGACTTTTTTAAACCATAAAGTGACTTTTGTAATTTTAGTACTTTTCCATCATATTTCTCAATCCCATTTGGTATCTTTATGTATACTTCTTCTTCTATAATCCCATTAAGGAATGCACTCTTTACATCCATCTGTGTCATTTTCAAATCATATTTACAGGCTATGGATAAAAGGATTCTCAAAGTTGGCAATTTTGCCACTGGTGTGTATATTTCTGAGTGGTCAAACTCATCTTCCTGTTGAAAGCCCCTTGCTACTAGTCTTGCTTTATAGATATCTTTATTCTTTTCTCCTTTCTTTATTTTAAGAACCCATTTTGTTTCTATCACTTTCTTTCCTTTCAGTGGTTCTTCTATTATCCATGTTTTGTTTTTCTCTAATGCTGTCAGTTCTCTTTCTATAGCTTCTTTCCACTTATGTGAATCTTCTCCTTTTATTGCTTGGTCATAAGTTAATAGTTCATCTGTGCATGCCTTAAATCCAGTATAATAATCTCCATACTTCTGTGGTTTCTTGATCTCCCTTGTCCTCGTCTTCTGTGGTTTCTCCATTGGTAACTCTCTAAAAGAACTTTCATCTTCTGCTTCTTCACATGACTCATAGTACTCTTCTCTTCTGTGTCTACTTCTTTCTTCTTCTTCTTCAAGTATATTACTTTCCTGCTGTATATTAGTCTCTCTTCTGTTGATTTCTTCTTTTCCATCTGTCTTCTGTAAGTCTCTTTCTGTTCTTTTGTCTTCTGTATTTATCCTTTTATCTTCTGTTGTTGTATCATTCCAAGTTTCTGTTTTCTCTTCCTGTCTTCTGTCTACTTCCTGCTGTCTGTGTTTTCTGTTAATGCTATTTGTGTCATCTTCACAATCAATGTGAACTATTCTGCTCTTTTGTTTGTCTTCTGTCTTTTCTTGGATAAATACGACATCTCTATATGTGTTGACTTCTTTGTTTTGAAAACATACTCTGTAGCCTTTGCATTTTATCCCATATCCAACAAATATTCCTTTCTTGCTCTTTGCATCCCATTTGAGTCTTCTTTCCTTTGGTATATGTACATAAACTTCTGTTCCAAATATTTTCAATTCTTTTATATTAAAACTTCTTTTATATAATAATTCAAATGGTGTCTTGCCATGAACTGGTGATTTACCTGTTCTGTTTAGTGTGTAAACTGCTGTGCTAGTGGCTTCTGCCCATAGTTCCTTCTGTAACTTCTTTGCTTGAAGCATGGTTCTGGCTGCTTCTACTATTGTTCTCATCTCTCTTTCAGCTCGACCATTCTGTTCGGGTGTATAAGCAACTGTGGTCTGGTGAGTAATCCCCTTTACTTTCAATATTTGACTTACCTCTTTGTTGACAAACTCTCCTCCATTATCTGATCTCATTTTCTGAATTTTATATCCGCTTTCATTTTTAAATGTTATAATAAAGTCTTGAATATTATTTTTTGTCTCATATTTATTTTTTAGAAAATATACAAACCTGTAACCTGTGTAGTCATCTTTGAATAACAAAAAATATTTAGAACCACCTATTGATACCTTTTCCATTGGACCACATAAATCCATATGGATCAATTCTCCAGGCACACTAGCTCTGTTGTCACTACTCTGGAAAGGTACCCTACTCTGTTTACCCTCTAAACATGCTGTGCATTGGTCAGTCAACCCTTCATGTTTTACATTATTTTTGGTTAAAATCTCCTTGACATAACCCATATTTTGATGTGCAAGTCGTTCATGCCATTCTGCAATTGATGTTAAAGCCACTTCTGTATTAAATTTAAAATTCATGTAATACAATTGACCTACTCTTTTTGCTGTACACATAACTTCTCTATTTTTAGTAAATTGACATCCTTCTTTTGTTGAGGTCATAGTATATCCTTTATCTAAGCAACATGATACAGAGAATAAATTTACTGTTAAATCTGGTACAAATAAAACATCCAACATCATATAAGGTGCATACTCTTTGCCGTTGTATCCAAGAAAATTAATTTTGCCTATACCCTGTACTTTCAGTTTATTACCATCTCCTATTATTACAAATCTATTCTCTAATACATCTGTATAGTCTGTAAATAACTCTCTTTTGAAACACATGTGTTCACTCGCCCCTGTATCCAAAACCCAATCTTTATTTTGAATTAAATTGTGATTATTCAGAATAAAAGCACTGTGGTTACCTTTATTTTGTCCTTGCCTGCTTCTGCAGTCCTTGTATACATGACCCATTTTTCCACAAAAGTTACACTTACGCACTTTGCAGTCTTTCTTAAAGTGTCCAGCTTTACCACAGATAAAACACTTTTGTTCTGTTTTGTTTTCTTGTAATTTTCTGTTGTTGTTTCTTTTTGCCATAAGCGCTGTTGATGACGGAGTTTCCTTTCCTATGCGCTCCTCTTCCACAAGTAGTCTTGCCGTCAAATTCTTCATATTCTGTTCTTTTTCAGGTACTGATTCCCATGCCGAGATGAAGTGTCTGTATTTATCGGGTAGGCTCATGACAATCTTTGTGACTACCATCTTCTCAGAAAGATCCTCTCCATTGTTTTTTAACTGATTGACAAGTTCCTC
Organism: Agrotis segetum; assembly: GCA_036375495.1. Classification (NCBI taxonomy): domain Eukaryota; kingdom Metazoa; phylum Arthropoda; class Insecta; order Lepidoptera; family Noctuidae; genus Agrotis; species Agrotis segetum. The sequence continues at coordinate 14,496,253 of JAQSVV010000088.1, read as the reverse complement.
AACTTTGGATATGAATGCTGCCATCGGTTCCTCGAACTCCATACTGTAAAACTTCTGTTGGATAAGGTGTACTCCGACCTTAGATTTTGCTTCATAAATTGTGTTCAATTTCTCCCACATTTGACAAGCAGATGTGCAAGCCAATAAATATGAAAGTATCTTCTCTTCTATCCTTGTAACTATTATTTCTTGCGCTTTTCTGTCTATTTCTTTGTCTTCTTTGGATGACGGCTCTTTGAGTACCGCGTCGTACCAACCCTTTGACCTTAGTACAATCATGATTTGGAACCTCCATAGTGCCCAATTGTTGTCGTTTAAAACTAACGCGCCGTCTTTTCTATCCATCTTCTATATTCCCGTCTGTAATGACCCGGAAGCGGTCGACTTCTGTTCTGTTGGAATACGTACGCGAAGTTTTCTTCTGTCGTCTGTGTTTGGTGTCTTACTTTGCGATTTCCATGTCTGGGCCCATAACCTGTGGTAGGTTATGTCCCATGAAAGGAAAGAAACGGGTTCTGTATTAAACCAACTGTTTATTGTAATAGGTACAATTATAGTTAGAACACCATTAGCAGAGTGCGGTTAAGAGAGGAGTAAAAAGGCGGGCTGTCAACTTCAATTAAATGACATGGACAGTTGACAGCTCTAATTAGAGTTATAAGATGCGTTCCAATATTATTGTTTAATAAACTGTTTTAGTTAACAATAACAAACATAATAATATGGCGTAATATCCAAGTGTTCACGTACGAAACGCACGGTAGCGGGCAAGCTGACGTCTGACGTGCGCGGCGCGCTAGCGGCAGTATCAAAGGCGCGAGGTGTTTGTGTGTGTCTCTTTAGCCGCCAGGCATTTGTGCGAGCGACAAGTTCAGACAGATTTAACTTACCTACCTAACGTCGAGAGTGAATCGCGCACTTCCCGCTTGTTTGACTTGAACACACGCAGATATCTCACGTGTTTGATATTATCGCGCGCGTCAGCGGGGTCCAAGTAGCTTGCCCGCTGCTTAGACCGCACGTGCGTTTTGCAAGCGACCACTTATAGTAGGGGAGCCGAGGATGCTCAATTTGCAGTTACTCGAGAGTCATGGCGACCTATTGGATTTGAAAGATTATTTTCTATTTTAGTGGGGGGGAGAGAGCGTGTAACAGTTTTGAAACTGTAAAAAAAAACTGTTGTACAGAAGTACTCGAGCGCGTCAGATATTTATAGCGTAAACGCGCTTTATAATTCTGATAACCAATACATATTAATCTGACGATTAACTCGAGGGGGCTGTCCGTGGCTAGCGGTTGAAAAAAAAAAAAATTAAATTGGCCAAAAGGGGGAAATCCGAATCCATAAGAGATACGGGAAAACTTTCTTAGGAAACTTTAGCTCTTTTATGATGTTGACTAGTGATGTTACGAATATTCGCATTCGCAAATATTCGCAAGTTTTTTGATATTCGCATTCGCATCCGCATAAATCGATGCGAATGTTTGCGAGTATTTTTAAAACACTATTTTTTAATTTATCACTATGATTTGAATATGAAAACTGCATGTAATGGAATAGTCTTAAAGAAGACACCTATATTGAACTATTTCTGTTAATCCGGTTGTATTATAATATTAACAGAATCGCAACAAAAATCCTTTTTATCGTGATAAAATCATCAAATGAGTCCTTTCACCCAGTTATGCAAAATTATCTACTATATACATAACTAGCGACCCGCCCCGGCTTCGCACGGGTGCAATTCTGATATAAAATACACTACAGAAAAACTGTGAACGTTGTATATGTGTATAAAAACATAGCGGCCCGCTCCGGCTTCGCACGGGTATAAATTATATAGCCTATGTGATTAAAATCGATCCAGTAGTTTTGATTTATTCATTAATGCCCGTGGCCCGCACGCGTTAAATTTGGAGTGAAACAATCCCCTTTCCCTATACCATGAAGATTTCCTGCTATCTTTGGAATATCTAAATTCATACACTACATTTTAACTTATTTACTTTTTACATTTTTAACTATTTATTTTATTTTTACAACATATTACAGAATCACTACATAGTATAAAACAAAGTCGCTCTTGCCGCACCGGGCGACTGGCCGGTACCGCCGCAAACGCTACGTCCCGCAATTTTTAAATCTGTAATATCTTCGAAAATATTCACTTAAATCATACGATGTAAAGGGCCATATAGATCTATATTAAATGAACAATGTATTCAAGGTATTTAATTGGTTAAGGATTAATGCTGTATTGGTTAAAATCGCTTCGAAAATTAGCCATTATTTGTCGTAAAAAGTAAATGACAAAAAAAAGTTATTGTGGGTTATCCATAAGAGATAGACATATACCATCGCGGACTTTCTGTAGACCTTTTCAATGTGTACGATACTTAGTACATTATTTTGATAAAACTCGTAGGGTTCAGCCTGCGTTTGCAATGTAAGCGGAAAAAATGTAATTATTTACGACACGACATCACATTAGAAACCTCAAAAATAACAGTACTTCTCCACTATTTAATGGATGTTATTATACATATAAACCTTCTTCTTGAATCATTCTATCTATTAAAAAAAACCGCATCAAATTCCGTTGCGTAGTTTCAAAGATTTAAGCGTACAAAGGGACAAGGGACAGAGAAAGCGACTTTGTTTTATACTATGTAGTGATTTTGCATATACACACATCAACACGGTCTAGGGAATAGGGATTTCATTCTCAATTAAATAACTCTTAAAGTACTGGCCGCACTGGAATCTTTTATACACCGATTTGTTTGTAATTTATCTCAGACTAAGTCCAAATTCAAATTTTTGAAAATTCTTTTGTTTCGGTGGCATAAAAATATCTTGATGTATATGAGAGGGAGTTTTCATTTGTGCGAAATTTAGAAAACAATACGAATTACGTTTAGTTACAGTTTTTTTTTTTCATTTTTAAACGAACGATAAAGTTAAAATTGAGGTATTGTAGCCATGCAACGCCGGCATTTGACGAGGGCGGAGGTGTTACGAGCTGTGGGAATGCTGGAAGCTGGATCAGTTCAGCGTAATGCTGCTGAGGCCATAGGGACCCATCAAAATGTAATTTCAAGATTGTGGACACGCTATCGTACCACAGGTGAAGTAGCGGAAAGGCACCGGGGGCCAAGTCGCATCACTACCCCCAGACAAGATCGATTTTTGCAAATTACTGCGCGAGCACAACCAAATGCAACGGCGACTCAATAGGTCCAAAGGCTGCGAGTGGAACACCAAGTGCTTGTGAGTGATCAAACTGTAAGAAGGCGACTGCATGAAAGCAATCTACGCTCTCGTAGACCACTCCGGGTCCCACCTTTATGGAGAGGCAATCGTGGACGACGATTAGAATGGGTTCGGAACTACGTGGACTGGGGCCATGAGCAATGGTCCAATGTGCTGTTCACGGATGAATCCAGGTTCGGCTTCCATCCAGATTCACGAAGGACGCGTGTTTGGCGAGTTCCTGGACGATCGAGCCGTCTCCAGAACCCTCAGGAAGTTCACCCATACCAAGGAGGACCAATTATGGTTTGGGCAGGAATTCGTCTTGGAGGACGGACGGATCTCGTTTGGGTGCAGGGCAATATGACGGCAGAACGATACGTCCAACAGGTGCTGGGGCCCGTAATCTTGCCCCACAGAACACAAAGGTCGTGTCCCGGGCACACACGGCGAGAACGGTAGCAGCTTGGTTACATACACATAATGTTAGGGCCTTAGACTGGCCTGCTCAATCGCCATGCTGCAAAAAAAAGCTCTGAAGGAAATTCCTGAAAATCTGGCTACAGAAGATCAACTTTTTGCGCACCTCAGAAGGACATGGAACAATATTCCGCAGCAAGACATTGACAACCTTGTTCTGAGCATGCCGAATCGTTGTCGATGTGTTATGAACATCATCGGCGCTTTCTCAGACTACCACAAATTAAATGATTTTTTTATTTTTTTCAGTTTTTACTCACAAATTAAAAGTTCATTCATATACGGTTTCCGTCTATGCTTTATTTTTTTCCATAAAATCCTGAAATTTTAATCTATACCTTAACCATTATTAAAAAATGACATTTAAATAATTAACACATTGATAGTAATTCGCCTTTTTAAAAATATCCCTAGACCGTGTTGATGTGTGTATGAGAATAAAGAGAAAAACAATAAAAAAAAATTAATTGTTTTTATAATTCGTGATATTAATTCAAATATTATAGACTTGGCCAATGTTTGGTTTAAACTTTAATGTCTGACATGAAATATCAAACCTATCTATCATTTTGCGTGCGTTTTATAGAAAAGTCAATATTCGCATTCGCAATCGCGAATATTGAAATTGAATATTCGCATTCGCGAATGTCATAAACCAGACATTCGCAACATCACTACTGTTGACTATTTAAGCATTTTTTATTTTTTCATCAAGTGTGAGCTGGGGTACATATTTGAATATCGAAGATTAAAATATCTACGCTTAAAAAATCGTTGTTCAGAATATCGAAAATTAAAATATCGATTTTAACAAAATATCGAAAAATGTTACATCTACGCTTAAAACGTCGAAGATTAAAATGTCGACTGATTTAAATGTCGAATGATTCAAAATTTCGAAAGACGTTATGTCGAAATTCAAAATATCAACGTTTAATACATCGCAGTTCATAATATCTAATTTCATAAACTCTACGTTAAAAATACCTACTAGTTGAAATATCGAAAAAAATAACAACCTACAAAGGTAAGTCGACGGAGCCCCGCTTCGCGGGGCTCCTATTTCTGTTTGCAAGGTTTAAAGTAACCTAACATGAAGAGGAAGGCGGGGTCTTTCAGACCCCGCCACCCTCTTGGAACCTAACCTGTCCGAGTCGGGGTGCCCCAAGTCCCGAGCTCGCTTCGCTCGCTCTTGCGTCCTTAGTCAAATTACTAGGTACCCAACGAGGTAGCTGGACGGACTTCGGATGCCAGAGCGAGCGAAGCGAGCTCGGAACTTGGGGCACCCCGACTCGGACAGGTTAGGTTCGAAGAGGATGGCGGGGTCTGAAAGACCCCGCCATCCACTTCTTGTTAGGTTACTTTAAACCTTGCAAACAGAAATAGGAGCCCAACTTCGCGGGGCTCCGTCGACTTACCCTGTTAGGTTCGATATTTCGGACATTCTATAATCTGTACTTCGATATTTAGATCTTTCGATGTAACTTTTGTAGATATTTAGATTTTAGATATATTGGACGTAGATCATTTAATCATTCGATGTTTTAAACTTTCGATATTTTAATTTTCTATTTTATGGTCATTCGATATTTACATTTTCGATATTTTGAACATCGATATTTTAAGGGTAGATATTTTAATCTTCGATATTCAAATATGTACCCGTGAGCTGTCCACAGAAATTAGTGTTATTGGCCATTTTTTTTAATGCCGTTCGTCTCTGTTTCATGTAAGGATCATTTCATTGTATGGGAAGAAAATAATCGGAACGGCGGAAGTTGGTCAAATGCAAAGTATTTTTTCATACAAATTGTATGAATGACAAAATTACTTACTTATGTTTTTTATGATGTTATTTCATTTCGTGTTATGTGAGGATTATTTCATTGTATGGGAAGGAAAATATCTGGACAGAAGAAGTTGGTCAAAAGTACAGTAAGGTTTCTTCTAACAGCATGAAGTTTATTTGTAGTAGTCAGTACTTCATTAGATTTTCTATTTATTTTCACACTTCTGTTGCCCATACGGGTTATGGGACATCTCGCCCACGAAAAAACTGGCCCACAGGCTAGATGTTCCCTTTTTAAAATGTGTATGGGTATATTCGCCCGGACGAATTTAGTATAACGGGTCAGGTGTCTTCTATTAAATAGTAAAGGGATATTTTGGCAAAATTGTACATATTTCATTAAATTTTTGTTCATTATGAATCAGCAAAAGTACTAGGCAAGCATATGCTCAAAGTGGTATGTACTTAAATAATCCTGACTAGAATTATTATTTAAGTACATAATTATACTACTTTGAAGTTATGCTTGCCTAGTACTTTTGCCGATTATATTATTATTGAACAGATATTTAATTAAAAATATACGATTTTTTCGAAATATCCCTTTACTATTTAATAGAAGACACATCTGACCCGTTATACTAAATACGTCCGGGCGAATATACCCATACACATTTTAAAAAGGGAACATCTGGCCTGTGGGCCAGTTTTTTCGTGGGCAAGATATCCCATAACCCGCCCATACAATGAAATGATCCTCACATAACACGAAATCAATGCCACTTTTCGTTGTAATTTTATAACTGAAGGAACGGGCTCACCTATCCAAACCTTAAACCTCGTTTAGGCTTTGTTTGGACTATTTAGTAGATGGTTCATGTGAAATTTGCACAAAATTAGCAGAGCGGTTCTTCATTTATCACAATTTTTGTAACAAATTAATTCAATAAATGGCGGATCATTTTGACAATGATCGCCATCGAAGATGGCGGACATTAAATCACGACCGATAGTTGCGAACTTACTGGTAGATCACCTTTACTCCACGATTCTACCGACATCGCCCCATGCAAAACGTCAGATTATTAGTGGGTATGATTTTTACAGTGTTATCTTCAATTTAAAAAAAAATGAAACGCGCTCGAGTAGATCAGTTCAGTACTCGCTCGAGTATTTCTGCGGATCGATTTTTTTTACTATTCTGACGGGTTGTCCCAAACAAAACCCCACCAGATGAAGGGTTGAAACTTGGTACAGGTACATTAAAGCGTGCAAGGATTCTCCCTTATAATAATCTCACGCGCTGAAGTCACAGCAAAAATCCTTTCCTGGGCTCCCCAACTATTAGATATTAATCCATAATAATGTTTCATATTTCGTGACAGTTAACTTAGTGCCTCAAGACGAAAGTCTTCAACCAATGTGTGTTACCAGTGACGGCTTACGGCACCGAAACGTGGTCTTTCACTATCAGCCTCATCGCAAAGCTGTAAGTCGCTCAACGAGCTATGGAGAGGGCTATGCTCGGTGTTGTTCTACGTGATCGAATCCGAAATGAGAAGATCCGTAGACGAACTAAAGTCACCGATATATCCCATCGGATTAGCAAGCTGAAGTGGCAATGGGTAGGCCATATTGCTCGCAGAGCAGTAGCCGATGGGGTCGAAAAGCACTAGAGGGGAGACCACGGACTAGCAAGCGCAGCGTAGGACGTCTACCAACAAGATGGACAGACGACCTTATTAAGGTCGCCGGATGCAGGTCGCTTCCAACTGGTATAATTATGTGGAAATCTAAAGGGCAGGCCTATGCTCAGCAGTGGACGTCCGATGGCTGAGGTGATGATGATGGTGATGAAATTAAAGACATAATATGTTGTTTTAAAAAGAGCTTTTGTAAGTAATAAAAAAAGTAACAAGCAATTTTAGTTTTCAAAATGTTTAAATAAGCGCATTTTTGTTTTTTTTTTAGTTTAGGGCATTATTTCAAATTAGTTCGACTATGTTTCTTTTCTAGGCTAGATCTTTATAAACTTGCCATAATAAATTAAATATTTACAGAAAAACGATCAATATATAACAATTATTTGTATCTTGCGTAATCAAACGCTTCACATTCACCTGGTAGGTATGTTCTAATGTTGATTTTATAATGGGCGACGTAGGGACTTTCCTAGCGGGACAGGCGGCGCGCCTCCTATTCGTAGATTATTTCATTGTTCATAAGGGATATACCTTATGAACAATGAACTGAGAAACACCGACCTACTTATAAATTATGTCTTAAAAATAGGGAAATTACCAAGTAAACTGCGTTTCTACGCTTTCTTTCCATTTTGTTTATTTATAATACTTATTACGTTGACGAACTATCAGCGGTCGACTTTAACACGCCTATTACCCGTCACACAGTCGGTAGCAAAACAAATACAGGGAAAGAGAAAAAATAATTTGTATACAGTGTAACACATGTACTAATACTAATGCGTTACCTACACACCACCGCCGGTCGCGCATTGTCCTGCCCCGCGCTATCTCGCTCGCACGCATGTATTAAAATAAGAATTGTACAGCAAGCAAACACAAGGTCAAGTTGCAACGCGTAGATACCCCCGCCCTTGTACCCGCGCCCCGTGCCGCTCGCATGTTTTTCGGTACCGAAATCGTATAAAGGTTAAATAACAATTTATCCTAACCTTTATTTATATGGGTACCGGTATAGCTCAACCTCTATTTTGAATCGGTACCGTTATATTTTTGAGGTATCTTAACCTTTAACCTTAACCGCTTTCAGTCCCTGGTCAGAAGAGCTCGTGGAGGCAATGCAAAGTATTAAATGAAGAAAGTGATGAAAAGCACCAAAAAAACAGTCATAAAAAAAATGTAATCTTAAGAAAAATATGACTACTTTAGTTTTTTTTTTAATTAAGTGTTTGATATTGTGGGTGCAACTAAGTTTTATTTTATTTTTTATCTGTATAATTAAATTCTCAATTCAACAGTCTTCGTTTCATTAGGATGGCATACGTAGTTCGGGATATATTCGGGTTTATGTGACTGACCCGTTATTTTTGGAACCGAGTGTAGTTTATAACCTGGATTAACATATAGGATAGTATTTATCCCGATTTTATGTTCTGGGGGATAATTTTCCAGTTGTAGCGGTTGAAGGCGCTGGCAATAGCTAGTATTATATATGTGTAGGTCTGTAATCCACAAAATCAATATAAATGTAAATTGATAACGAATTATGAAAGTAAGGGTGTGGTTCTATATCAGTACATATAATATATATATTTACAAACATAAATAAGTTTTAACTTTCGGAAAATATTACTGTTCTCCGGTAATTGATGGAGCGTTTCAATTTTGCTTCAAGTCTTAATAAAATGATTTTACGAACTATCGACCTAAAAATAACTACGAGACGCTCACTTTTTATAAATTGATGTCTGTGCGGTTAGAACTTTTTTATAGTATGTATGTTTGATAGGCCTGTTGGTATAGTGGTTAGTGACCCTGACTGCTATGTCGAGGGTTCGATTTCGATTCCCACCCGGGACAAATGTTTGTGTGATGAGCACGATCATTTGTTGTGTCTGGGTGTAATTTATCTATAATATTTATGTATTATAAATACATAAAATATGTTTATCAGTTGTCTAGTACCCATAACACAAGCTCTGCTTAGCTTGGGACTAGATGGCGTTGTGTGATAGTTGTGGAATATTATTATTATTATTTGTTAGAATTTATTACCATAACAACCTTACGCCAAATAAGTCAATGATACCACTTACCAATTCCTGGACACATAATAGCGCATCAAGCAAGTGAATAAGTGGACAATAAAATCGACACGCTAAAATAAAGGAAATGACTAGAGTCCTTTCACATGACATTCAAAATGCTTGATATAATATATGTAGGTAGAATATTACTCACCACTCATTCTTATAACAACTGTTACTGGCTTTGGACTTTATGCTCAATGTCTGATTACTATTATCTACTTTTCTACTAGCTTCAGTATTTTTTTTTTTAGCGTGGTCAATTCATCACGTAAGTCCTCCCCCACCCTGCACGGGGCCGATGACTTATTTGATGAATCGACCACGCTAACTGTCAGACTTGTACTGACTAAAATCCACGGCGTCCCAGGACTTACACAGATGTTCTCCACAGACCAAAGAACCTGATCAACTTCTGGAGGGAGGTGGGCTGGTTGGAATAAGCCACCAAGGCCACTATGGCTCACGCACAATGGTCCACATGAAGGACTAAGTGCGGAAACCAAAACCCCTAACATAGAACAATCCACGGCGTCCTTCAATAGCCCTTTATGATCCGGGGTCACGGTAAGGAAATAAGTCCCGGGACCCCGGCAGGCTTTGGCCCTCTAAGAGGGGGCCCCGTCATTATAGCTTCAGTAATTTAGCGAATTCTTCAAAATATGGTGTAAAGGTTTGTATGTTTAGATAGGTACCTATCTAAACATACAGACCTTTACATTACTGTTAGGAACACGGAGTATTACTATGAAATACCAGAATGAGTATCGAGATACCATTTCATTTCATAAAAGCTTCGGACTTTTATCATACTGGTAAGTAGATTCTATCCAGTACTTGTCAATTCAGGGTATTCATTTAGCAGTTCATCATGCTGGTTTTCAGGAGTTGCAGTGGTTTGGGAATAGCGTGGTGGGTTTTTAACAAAAAAAAATCATTGTTTTCCTGTGTTTACATAAACAGAGGACTGCCAAATAAATACCACCTTGAATTTATGCAGGCGTTGTGTTGTATGATCATTAAATTGCTCAAAAAGACGTTCATGATATTATTGAAGAGACAGCGCTGCTGGCGGCGTGATAAGCATCTTCATGAATCTGTTCTCCTAGAACTTCATGTCAGATTCCGCATTGAGTTCCGGCACCAACACCTTTATGATCCTGTACTCCTAGTACTTTGTGTTCAAATTCCACATTGAATTTAAACCTTAGTGGCAACTACTACAGATATGTAGTTACTTTTTGACTTTGTCGGCCTACATCAATATTATTTGATTGTTCGGATTGTATAGGCTCCGAAACTACTAGACCGATTTGAAAAATTCTTTCGCTGTTGGGAAGCTACACTATCACTGGTGAACTAAAAATGTGTAACTCTTGAAATGTTAATTTAATACCACTGCGAAGCCGGGGCGGGCTGCTAGGTAATTATAAACGCTCAGGCTCAAAATGTCCACCGGTTGCAAAACGTCCATTTCCCAAAATGTCCACTTCCCAGAATGTTCACTTCCCAAAATGTACATTTCCCAAAATGTCCACATCCCGAAACGTCCATTTTCCAAAATGTGCACTTCCCTACGACAGCGCCTAACTGCTACTACTTAAAAGTGGGAATATGAGTTCTAATTAAAAATTCGTATAGATATTAATATCTATTCTTTAATATTAATAAATAATAATATATTTGAATTTGAAATCCAAAAAAAAAAACGCATTGCAAAAAAGTTTTGTAAAGTTAAAAAAAAATTTTGAGTACTCATATTCTCAGTTTTAAGTAGTAGCAGTTAGGCGCTGTCGTAGGGAAGTGGACATTTTGGGAAATGGACGTTTCGGGAAGTGGACATTTTGGGAAATGGACATTTTGGGAAGTGGACATTCTGGGAATAGGACATTATGGGAAGTGGACATTTTGGGAAATGGACGTTTTGCAACCGGTGGACATTTTGGGAAGTGGACATTTTGAGCTTGAGCGATTATAAAGGCGCGGGCCCACCGGGGCGCACGTAGAGGCACACGTGTGTATTAAGCTTTGCTACCTAAGCAAGTGTATGTGGTTGTGTCCACTGCAACCCACGGAGAGGCTACGCACGAATTGACGTCATTGATACGTGCGTGGCTTGCTCGAATAGGCGGTGACATAGCTCAACGCTGTCGACGTGGGTCTAAGTTTCCACTGGAGTACACTAATATGACCCAGGACTATGTACAGCTCGCTTATCGCAACGCAGTTTCCATCAGTCTTACACCTGAAGCGTTTCATGTTTCTCGTAAATATTTTCTATAGCAGAGGCACATGCGTAGCCTCTCATATACTCAGTCGTGTGTACTCCAGTAGAAACGTAGATCCACGTTGTCAACTAAATTAATACACACAGCTACACCGCGTGCCCGTGCACAGTATGCGCCGCGGTGGGCCCGCGCCTGAACTACGTGGAACTGAATAGATGTATGATAAAAATAGTGGTGAAATAGTGCATTCTTTTCCGCTTGTTTCCCACGTCTTTATTTGATGAAAAGGGAAACAAATGAAATGGGATGTAACCTATGGACCTAAAGAATGAAACTTTACGTTTAACTATTTATGTTACACTACTCACAATACGCGACATCGTAATAAAAGATTTTAAATTAAAAAAACATCGGTCCAAGAGTCTTTGAGAAATCGGGGAAAATACATAAATAAAAAGATTACGACGAATTTAGAACCTCTTCCTTTTTTGAAGTTAGTTAAAAATAGTTGACGATAAAAACCTACCTATCCCCAAAAAACATACTGTAAAAACATACCTATTATAGCTGTAAAAATAAAGTTGACAAACTTACATTTGCAGATGAAGAGCATGTTCTCCGATACATTTTGTTTAAGAAAAATGATTTCCAAGTACATTTTATAAGTTGGTCGACTATTACTCGTAAAGTTGTAAAGCCTACTTAGTCATGATAATTTTCTTTTAAAATTCGTTATATAAACAGTAGTTTATATAACGAATTTTAAAATACACAACAGTAACTGTTGTGTATTTTTTCACACCCCTAAACACAACCGTTTAGCTGGTAGAGGGGGGGACACTCGAGTCGAGCAAAATTTAGCACTTTAAAGCTTAATATTTCACAAACTAATTTTTTTATCAAAATATGGTTAATGGAAACTCCCAATATTTTTTAAAGACCTATTTAATGATACCCCACACTAAGGGGTACGTGAGAAAAAAAAAATCCTCACTTTACGTGTAAGTACAGGAGGTACCCTAAAAAAAAATGTTTTACGAAATTTTATTTTACCACTTTTTCGGCACAACAAATTCGTATATTTACACCAAATTACAGCTCTCTAGTACTGTGCGTCTCTGAGCTAAACTGCGGACAGACGGACGGACGGACGGACGGACATGGCGAAACTATAAGGGTTCCTTGTTGACTACGGAACCCTAATAAATACATATATTTATTCACATTCTAACTACATTCTTGAGAATAAGCGCGTGATCTTGAGTTAATTAGTTAAAAATAATAAAATGTTCCCATTTTAAAGGTAAACTTCAAACTGATACCTACATCAAATCATCATTATTTAAGGAGCTATCCAGAATGAATTCCAAGTGATTACATACTTTTGCTCGCTTGTGTAGATTATAGTGCTTTTGACTGATTCTTTCGCAACTAACTGTTTTTGACTAAGAGTGACAGTTAAAACAACTTTTAACAACGAATTTTCAGTCAAAACCACTTTACACGGAAAAGTCAGTCAACATTACTGTTGCCTATTATAATCAGTTAAGTACTTTTGACTGATTATATGCTTGGACTGCATCAGCACGGTGTTTTTTAAACTTCCTTATTTTTGAAGTGGCACACTTAACTAAAAATTAAATATGCCTAAATTGTTTATTTATAACAAGACAATAAAAAAAATGAAATCCCGACTGTATGAAAACTGAATAGACGTAAACAAGTTTTTCTGAAGATAAGTACCTACTTCACATTTTAAACACCAGTCGGGGGATACAAAAAATATATCGTATTGGATTATCAGTTAGCGTATATGTATATTCGCTAACTGATAATAGGTGAATTTTTCAACTGCTGTACCAAAAAACGTTAACAACATCAAATCAACAATTTTGACGAAAACTAAAACTATCTATAAATCATTGGATTTTAGAAAAATCAATAATTCTGGCCAGGAATCGAAGCAGCTGATTTAAAATAAAAGCCGCTCTGTATCATTACACTATTTGATACTGTTGCCAATAAGGATCAAATTCTGGGAAGGAATCTTATACGGCAAACATAAGGAACGTCTTATTTAAAAAAAAACTGATCAATCTTCAAAGCAATAACTGTATACGAAACATAAGTTAAGACGATCGTCTACCGAGCGCTCGTTCATACAAAAAGAGAAAACGTTTTTCTCCCCTAGATGTTATCCTATCTCAATGATTTTTTAGAATGCATCTGACACAGTAAAAAACTAGGTTTATAGGTTTTCATTTTTTCAAAATTTATAATAGTTTGAAAGTTACAGGCGCCTAAAAGTTACAATTTTTGTGACAAAATCTTCATTGAAGTAAAACCTTTGTATTTAAAAAACAAAGAAGTTTAAGAAAAAAAGCAAATCCTGCAAACCTAGAATATAATATGCTGAAACGATTGACACCAGAATCTAAAAGATTGGTCGTGATTTAGTATGTGAAAAACGTTTTCTCCCGAGAGACAAATTTCATATAAAAAATACTTACAGTCAGTCGTAAGCTGCAACGCTCTCCATCGCACGATCGGGGTTTTTTCAAAGCGTGAGAGGGACAGTAGGAGTTTTTCTAAATACCTATTTTTTGAAATGGCAGCAGCTATTCTATCCTCTTAACCGTTTCTTCTTTGAAATAATGCTACTTTTTGTTCAACTCAATAATATCATATTGCTGGATACAGTAAGATTGTTGAGACAGTCAAATCCAGCGAAACATAGAAAACAATGAAATTTTTATAATTTCGAATAAACTATACTAAACTTTTTCCCTTCTTAGAAGCTTTCTTCATCCCAGAATTTGATCCTTTAGCAACATCGAATGGTGTAATAATACAGGGTGTGACATTTTTCCGAAATCAGCTGGTTCAATTCCTGGCCAGGATTATTGTTTTTTTTTTTAAATCCCATGATTCATTTTTAGTTTTCGTTAAAATCGGTCTCGAGACTCCTTTCAAAAATTTTCGATATTCCTCATAGTTTCGGATATAGTCATCGACACCCAGTTGGAAAATTGATCCTGTATTGACTGTGACTGCATTGTTTCTAAGTGCCTGTTTTTAATAGACTCTTGGAGTTTAAATTCTATGGGTTTTTAGATGATCCTTTACCCAATAAGTAAAAACTTAAATACTTTAACCGATAAGTTTATTCGAGCATTTTTTACCAACTTATTATTTCATACGAACTAGTTATCAAATAATAACTGTTTAATCTTTGGCCCCGGGCCGCGTATTTCCAAAGCCTATACTGTTTCGACTGGCCTGTTGGTCTAGTGGTTAGTGACCCTGACTGCTATGCCGGAGGTCGTGGGTTCGATTCCCACCCAGGACAAATGTTTGTGTGATGAGCACGATCATTTGTTCTGTGTCTGGGTGTAATTTATCTATAATATGTATGTATTTAGAAATATAGGTTTTGTTGAGAAATATGCACAAACAAAAGCTAATCGATTACAGTTTGACTCGTGACTGAAATGGTATAGGCTTTGGAAATAGGCCCCCGGGCCCGGCGGGTTTGTTCTTTGTCACAGTCTTAATAACTAAGAGTATCTAAATCTTCCATTTCTTTCTTTCTGCTCGGCAGGTTAAAAACAGCAAAAAAATAAAACAACCATGTTCTGATGATATTGCTCTTGACCTTGAACAGAATAACGGCCCATAATTACTTTTCCTCATCTAATTAGTACTACTTGTGCTAGGATGCGGGCGTCATTGTGATTAGAATTGCGTGCCAGTCTTGAGCGACTTAAGCATTGGAGTTATAGAGTAAAAAACACGGACATTGGACGTTTCTTATCTGTTTGCGTTAAGTTTAATTATTGCAATTCTATTGTTTGATTTTATCGT
The DNA here is from genome assembly GCA_036375495.1 of Agrotis segetum. Taxonomy (NCBI): domain Eukaryota; kingdom Metazoa; phylum Arthropoda; class Insecta; order Lepidoptera; family Noctuidae; genus Agrotis; species Agrotis segetum. The sequence continues at coordinate 14,480,849 of JAQSVV010000088.1, read as the reverse complement.
AGACAACCACGTGAGTACTGATTATTTTTGAATGTTTGTCGATAACAATTAATTCTATCTACCTTTTATTTTGAGGGGTGTTTATGATTCATACTCGTAAAAAATATCGTATATACATCTAACAAAGTTTGCATTAATAAAACTCGTAAACAACAGACACAGATTACTGGTCTTATCTTGATTGAGCCCCCAGCATTCATTTGACTTCGTTCTTAGTCTCTGAACTGTATATATTTATTGACGTGCTGTCCGTGTTGTCTGATGACGTAATTATTTCTGTGCTTTTGTAAATTAACTTTTGATGATTACATTCAAACCATTCCTGAAAACCAAAACATCTTTTACAGACAGTGTTACCAAGTCATCTAATTAATTACACACCTCTATAAACGATAAGAGGAAATAAATCACGAGCGGATATTTAAGGCATAAAAATTCTCAATTATATCATCAGTAGTAGACTCAATCAATAATAATCTATTGACTCAGAACTCCGGTAGTACTGGAAAATTATTATTCATGTCTTCATTATTATACCTATTTCAACATTAAAAGTATTGTAATGAAGAAAAATTTTGTATTCCATACTTTCTGCAGTACTTACATAAATAGGGAGATTCTTTTTTATATATAATATAGAGACGGACCCACACCGATCGTTTATATTAAGGACTAAATTCCTACTAAAACAATTGGTGAATAAGCAGAAACTTACATCTATATCCAAACATTTGTGTTTGCATTTTCTTAGCCTTGTAAATTTATTATAATACAATCTTCGTTTTCGATCTTCAATATCTGGAGGACCATATCTTTTATGTGATGTAAACACGCCGGCCAAGTTCTAGAAAGATAACAAAACTTGTAATACATTTCACATAAAAATATGTTACGATTTTACACATTTATAACCGACTTGAAAAAAATTAAACCAATACTAAATAGGCACAAAATATTGTAGATACAATAACTTTTGAATGAGCGATAGGTATCATTGCAATTCGGTGGCAAAAAAGTTAAGGAAATAAGAAACAAAGTCGCCGATTAATCTACCGACGAATCGGTTTATTATTTCAAAAAGTGTTTTTATGTACCGTGCATCATTTCATTACAAAACACATTTCTGAACGTACCTTTTTACATCATAACTAACATTATGTGGTAATAAATCAAATGTAGAAAAATAAAAGAATAAACCGCACCGAGGAAATGATTGACCAGAGCCTGTAGCCAAACGGCAAGCGACAATCGTTAACGTTCAGCAGTCGCTAATACATTTTCATCTTTATATCTCATTACATAAAGTTGAAAATTTAGTAAAGAATGCTGAGAGATAGTGAACGAAACAAACGAAAACGATTTGTAATCTTCGATAGATTTTCAACTTTACACAGGCTCTGGCCCTATAGCCAAACGGTAAACGACAATCGCTAACGTTCAGCAGTCGTTAATACATTTTCAACTTTATACTCCATCGCATAAAGTTGAAAATGTAGTAAAGACTGCTGAGCGATAGCGAACGAAACAAACGAAAACGATCTGTAATCTTTGATAGATTGTCAACTTTATGCAATGGAGTGTAAAGTTGAAAATGTATTAGAGACTGCTGAACGTTAACGATTGTCGCTTGCCGTTTGGCTACAGGCTCAGGTTAGTTTTTCGTTTACGTGTAAGAATGATTAGGGTATCAGCAAAGGAAATCTGTTCCAGTCGTATCCAACCTACCGATATCTCTATATTTCTAGCTGGTATATTACTACCTCTACCAAAATAAAGCAATTTAAAGTTGTTTTCACTTTAAAGTTTTTGATAATAATTTTCAACCACCAATTGACATATTAACATTCATTTAAGGCTGTGGTTCTACTGAGGAGAAGCGGAGTAGAGCGGAGAAAAGCTGTGGCGCGATTTACCAATCACATGAAGAAGTGGAGAAGACATGTGGATTTCAAGCCATGTGATTGGTGAATCGCGGCACAGCTCTTCTCCGCTCCGCCTCAGCGGAACCGCAGCCTAAATTGGAAAATTGTCCGTTTGACACCGCCGTCAAACGGACAATTTTCCAATTTAGTCGTGAAACGGACGACAGACGTCTGTCTGTCGTCCGTTTCATTGCGTAAACAGAAAATTTTGAAAACAGGTCAGATTACTTACGTCGTTAATTGCTAAAAGATTCAGATTGGTTTTAATAGCCACAAAAATTTGAACATAAAAATAAATGTACTTACATTGCTCATTAGAAAACCAGCTATTGAATGTATATTAATTCCAGCAACAGTCACAATTACGAACGATGCCCAACTTACAGCTGACACTTTCATCAACGAATGGTCCCATTGGGCTAATAAATATGCTTCACGTACAGCCAAAGTCTGTTAACAAAAGAATACGGTTGCTTGAAATCATAATGTTTTTTTTTTATTTGCGATACGAGTACTGACAAAATTCGTGAAGCTGAATAGAGCGCGTAGAGAACTTAAGCGCATCACACACAGCTAAAATACTAAAATATTTTATCTTAAGATAGAAAATATATCGTAAGATGACATCTTAAGATACAAAATATATCGTAAGATAACGTCTTAAGGTACAAAACATATCGTAAGATAACATCTTAAGATAAAATATTATAGTATCTTAGCCGTGTGTGATGCCCTCTATATCGCTACACAAACACCCAGACCCGGAACATATTTATAGATAAAACAACTATGTAATTTTAATGGTGCAAACGAAACTAATTGAGCTAACTATAAGATAACTATTTGCAATTTAAACTAATTAGTCTCGTCTGCACCATATGGCTTGGCGTGCTGGTGCTGGTCAATGAGTAAATTGAATCTTGTATTTCATAATAGGAGAAACACAGGTTGTTAAAAAATATATAAAATAAACTTACAAACAGCACGACAGGAAGGAATGCCCAACATATCTTCCAGAAACGCGTTGGCCTGAAACCCAGCCAAAATTGTATATCGGTACAAAACTTCTTCAATCCGTACATCCACATGACTACAGCCACATAAAGGCCACCAAGGTATAGCGAGGCAACAGTAACGCCGGCGGTTAGAGCTCTCGATCGCTGAATTTGTGTCATTAACTACAAAAAGAAAAGAAAAATGTTTTGATCATACCTATGTGTTTTTTATTGTTTTGCATAGACATACAGTGGGTAACACTTAAGCAATTATAAACATTATTCCGTAACTCGAATCCCAACCCTAAGCAGGACAAGTTAGAATGACAGTTAGTTGCCGCGCTCGCAGGTTTTCAGTTCAGCAGATCTTTTATAGATATTATAAGTATTATGGTTTTCATATTTTATGTAACAATACTCAAGAGTTTCCGCATTAGACTTATCATTACCTTTTCTAAATGGTATCACAATACCGTCAATACCCGTTTAAGGGTGCTCCCACATCTAACGACGCGGATTATTTTTCTGTCGCCCTTTCTCTTTCTATCGCTTAGAACTGCCATTTGCTAGACCGAGACAGAAAGCATAATGCGATCGCATGCGACGGAATCTCCAAGGCGGCCGCGTGCTATCGCATTGTCTCGGTCTAGCAAATGGTATTTCTAAGCGACAGAAAGAGAAAGGGCGACGGAAAAATCCGAATCCGCGTCGTTAGATGTGGGAGCACCCTAAGTAAGCTTAATATGACCAAAAATTCTGTAACCGACTTCAAAAACAACTACAAAAAGGTTACCACAAAAAAGACAAACATCTGTTGAACACTTGTTTAAAAGAACTGTCAATGTCAAAACAACATTTCTCGTTGATATAAGGTTCAAGAATTTGATACGCACTTACCGCAAGCATAGGTACAGATAACGCAAAACCTAGACAAGTCAGAAACCCAACAACATAAATCTGTTGTACTGAACGAAATTCATAGCTCAAGAATTTCGTGAGTGTGAACATAAGATTAGTCTGCAAAAAAAAAAAAACAATTTAATAAGAATAATAACGAGATTTTGAAAGTCCCGCTATAATCTAAACAAATACAATAACAGATATATTCAACAAAAGATAAGTATCTTTGTTTTTTAGCTTTGGGGGCCTACATACAAACGCACAACGCTTAACCCTAACAAAAAGAAATATTAATTATTTTGTTACCATAAAAACTAAGGTGCCGAGTAGCAGGTTTCCATAAAAATATAGCACATATAGTTTGTGAGCATGCGTAAACTCAGTAGTCAATGGAAACAAGGCGAAGAATAATAGATGTGTACCATATCGACTATCAACACCAACACAATTCTTCATAATTATGTATAATATTTTCATAATCCATGACCTCATGAATGCCAAAGCTGTAAAAGTTGTCATGTAAACTACAGTTGCAGTATCTACCATAGTGAAAGCAGACATAGCTCCAAAATCATGGATACCTAAAAACCCAATACCGTATCCATAACACACATGTTTTATGGCTAACATCTGCAACAATAACATTAATCAGTTAACTGTGAGAAGACAATACCTCATTTAATAATAATGGCTTATGCTGAACTGAATGCATTAAATTAATAATTAAATCCTTTAATTATTTTGCAGTAACTATATGCTTAAGTGACGTTTATTTAGTAAAAAAAACATAATTAATAAATATTTTCGTGTCAAAACATCATCAGTCACTAGTTCCAACTAGTGAGACGAGTTGGATTAAATTTTGTTTCATTTGTTCCATTGTCAAAATCCATGGGACTACTGAGAAAAAAAAGTCTCACTAGTTCCATGGGACTAATTGACAGTGGAACTAGTGAGAATCATCCATTTTTATTTAACTTTTACTTACAAACTCACTAAGATTTGGAGAAGAAATGTTGACTATCTGGGAGAATGCTTGTGTTGCAACATCGTTCGTCGAAACTACTATAAATAACAAAACGACCAGCGTAGATAGTGAATTATAAATAAACCATAGCTTGAAAATCTGAAATAAAAATACAACTTAACATCAGAACAGAAAAACTCCCAAAAACATTAGTTTTCACTTGCAACACGTTTATTGGTTATTTTGCGAGAGAAGCACGGAAAACTGCTTATTGGGTCAATAATTGGGTGTTTTAACGTGTGCGTCAGAATGGCTGGTTGCCTGTGGCGTTGGTCAATGAGAGTTGATTCGAAAATTGCTACATAATTGCTTATATTTGCTACATATAATAAATCATTGCTACATATGATATATACTTAGATATAAAATAATTTTTTTGACCAGCCATCCTGACGTCAGGATGGCTGGTCACCTCCTAGTTTAAAGTCAAGCGTGTAGAGTTTCCCGAAATGTATTGCGTCAATAATTGCTTCATATTTACTTCATTTATCTCATTTAGTTGTATCTTCAAAAATATGTTAAATAAAGGATGTGATGATGATGCAGTAATTTAAATTATCCCAAGGAAAAGTTCCTGATAAAATAATAAAGGTAAATAGTTGCAGTGCGTCTTCAGTCAACGGTATTGATACTTTAGGAGGCAGGCGTTCTAAATTGTTAAATGGCATGTTATGTATGAGTAGGTAAGTGGATAATAAGCACATTAAAAGGATATCGTAAATAAAAAAAAATACGAAGAGTAAAAAGAAGCTAATTTCATATTGCATAATATATGCGAAAAAAATAATACGACAATAAGGTAAAGGAGAACATTCACGCTCCATACATTTTGGGCCTTTTCTGAAAGAGCCGGCCAACGAATAAAATTGGTACCTATGAGCAGTACTAGTCATTTGGAGCAATAGTTACTATGGCACAAACGTTGTAGGATTACTCTCGGCTAAGTTATACAAGTTCAAAGATTCGTAATTTTCATACATTTATTAATTTCTGAAAGTGCTCAAAAACACCAAATAATGATAAGTATTGCTAGAACTAGGGACCTCAAGCAATTTAACATAAAATATCATCGCGCCTGTAATCCCTGAAGGGTTGGACAGTGGTGTTCTGAATTAAAATTAATAATAATCTCTTATTTTTTTGTGAAAAGAAATAAAAACCTGTTAAAATATATAAATCTACCGGTGGAGCCAGCATCGGGAACAGAATCAACGTTGCCTGTGGTAGGGGTCTTGGGAGAGCGACCTTCTAACAATACGAATCCTGATTAAAAGTACTGCTTTATGAATCAGCCACGTTTTTTGGCTATTAAAGTCATCAACTGTACTACGGTGTTCTACTAAGATAGTCCTGCAACTTGGTAGGGTAGCTGGTAAGCGTTTGGCTCTATAAGGGCTTCTAAAAGCTACTTTAGGCGCGCGAGGAACACGACATGCTATCGTCCTTACTTCCCATTAATCGCCGTACGCGGCTGGATTGAGATTTCGAGGGTGTTCTCTCCTTCATGTGTTCTGCCTCCTTCCTCCTTCGCTGTCATTACTGCTGCAGAGGAAATGGCAGCTTCCTTTCTGGATTGCCACCGTGTGATCTGGAAGCAGAAGCCGTCCAGCAACTATGTGTGGATCACCCTAATAGCCATGATGCCCTGTGCGATCAGCTTGTTTGGTCGCCTCTTTATGGAGACGACGGACACAGAGTCCCAGTAGAGAGGCTTTAAGCGCACCACCTCCACGTAGAGCCTCCAAAAAGAGGCGTTTGCCCCGCAAGATTGGGTAACTGCTTGAAGGCAGACCCAGGAATGCTACTTGAACTTTCACGGGATTTCAAAGACGAATACCAGTTGAGTCTCGTTGACTGGACGGCGATGCAAACCCGTCCTATCACTAATTGGGGGTTCGACAGTATCGCGTTCCGAAGGCTATGAGGCTCTTTAAGAAAACAACAAATGTATGAATTAAATGTTGCTTTTTGGAGACCCTTATGCAGACACTCTTAAAGCCTGCGACTTGGTAGGGTAGCTGGTAGCCGTTTGGCTCTATAAGGGCCTCTGAAAGCTCCTTTAGGCGCGCAAACTCTGTGTCCGTTGTCTCCAGGAAGTCAGAGAAGTCTAAGGAAGAGACCAGATAAGCTGATCGCACCAGGGAATCATGGCTTTTCGGGTGGTCCACTCATTATATGCTTGGAGAGCTTCTTTATCCAGATCACACCGTGGCAATCCGGTAAGGAGGCTGCCGTTTCTTCTGCAGCAACAATGACAGCGAAGGAGGAGACAGAACAAGTGAAGGAGAGGGCGCCCTCGAAATCTCAATCCAGCTGCGTACGGTGAGTAATGGGGAGCTAGTTGTCTTATCCAAGATCAGGCTCAGGACGACAGCATGTCGTGTTCCACGCGCGTCTAAAGGAACTTTCAGTGGCCCTTATAGAGCCAAACGCCAACCAGATCGCAAGACTATCTTAGCAGTATACCGTAGCACAATTTTTATGATTTTATTAGCCAAAAAAACGTGGTTGATTCAGAAAGCAGTTCTTTTGGTCAGGATTTGTATTGTTAGGAGGTTTCTCTCCCAATATCACTACCACTGGCAACTTCGATTCTGTTCCTGATGCTGGCCCCACCAGCAGATTTATTTATTTTAATAAGTTTTAACTTCTTTTCACAAAATATAAAGTGATTTTTATTTATTTTGATTGGGTACACCTCTACCTAACCCTTTAGGGATTACAGGCGTCATGATATTTTATGTTAAATAGCTTGAGGTCACTAGTTCTAGCAGTACTTATCATTATTTGGTGTTTCTCGGCACTTTCAGAAATAAAAAAATGTATGAAAATTACGAATCTTCGAACTTGTATAACTTAGCCGAGAGCAATCCTACAACTTTTGTGCCATAGTAACTATTGCTCCAAATGACTAGTACTACCCATAGGTACCAATTTTTTTCGTTGGCCGGCACTTTCAGAAAAGGCCCAAAAAAAATGATCTCCTTTATGCTGAGGTTGTGGGACATCTCGCCCACGAAAAAAGGTGGCCCGCAAGCCAGATGTCCCCTTTTAAAATGTGCATGGGTAGTTTCGCCCGAACCAATTTTTAACTTATTTTCATATTCATCATCATCTCAGCCATAGGACGTCCACTGCTGAACATAGGCCTCCCCTTTTGATCTCCACATATACCGGTTGGAAGTGACCTGCATCCACCGTATTCCAGCGACTTTTATAAGGTTGACTGGCCACCTTGTTGGTGGACGTCCTACGCTGCGCTTGCTAGTCCGTGGTCTACACTCTAGCACTTTTCGACCGCATCGGCCATCTGCTCTGCGAGCAATATGGCCTGCCCATTGCCACTTCAGCTTGCTAGTCCGGTGGACTATATCAGTGACTCGTATGTGATCACGTAGACGTAGAGAAACACCGAGCATAGCGCTCTCCATAGCTCGTTGAGCGACTTTGAGCTTGATAGTGAAAGACCACGTTTCGGTGCCGTACGTAACTCATCACTGGTAACACACATTGGTGGAAGACTTTTGTCTTGAGGCACTGGGGTAAGTCGGACGGAAAGACATTGCGTAGTTTCCCGAACGCTGCCCAACCGAGTTGGATTTGGAGGTTGACCTCTTTCTCGAAGTTGGACCTACCTAACTGGACTACTTGTCCTAAGTAGACATTATATGAGTCAACAACTTACGAGTATTTTCATATTATTTTTACGCATATATATACAATGTGGATTAGCTTCTTTTTACTCGTCGTATTTTTTTAAATTTACGATATCCTTCTAATATGCTTATTGTTCACTTACGTACTCATACATAACATGCCATTTAACAATTTTATTTAGAACGCCTGCCGCCTAAAGTAGCAATACCGTTGAGTGAAGACGCACTGCAACTATTTGCTTTTATTATTTTGTCAGGGACTTTTCCTTGGGATAATTTAAATTACTGCTACATCCTTTATTTGGCATATTTTTAAAGATACAAATAAATGAGATCAATGAAGTAAATATGAAGCAATTATTGACGCAATACATTTCGGGAAACTCTACACGCTTGACTTTAAACTAGGAGGTGACCAGCCATCCTGACGTCAGGATGGCTGATCAAAAAAATTATTTTATATCGAAGTATATATCATATGTAGCAATGATTTATTATATGTAGCAAATATAAGCAATTATGTAGCAATTTTCGAATCAACTCTCATTGACCAACGCCACAGGCAACCAGCCATTCTGACGCACACTGTTTTAACCTTTACATTTTTTACATTTATTCCACACTAGGAATTTCTCCTATGCCGTGCATGTTACAAACATAGAACAACTACGTGTAGGTCATGCAAATATTTATTTTGTTCAGTGCGAGGATCGAACTCACGACACGCTGAACAACAGAAAATCGATCAGCCACTGCACCGTCATATTTTTATTGTAAATAGTAGGACTAACCAAGTAGCTAAATAGTAATTCGCACAAAAACAAAACATTTCGTGGACAAATAGTCCACGAAATGTTTTGTTTTTGTGCGAAATTGAATTTGCTTCTTCTATAAAATAAATCTTACCTTTACAATTGTTTCTTGGCTTACAGATGAAAAAAAGAAAACTAACACCCACACCAGACCAAGAATAAAAACTCTCAAAGTCAATGTATTTCTGTCTAAAGCGCCAAACGTCTCACTGAAATTGTACTTTTTTTAAATCGTAGTATTTAGTCTACTTTTCTGAATACGTAGTCTCTATACAAAAGAATGGACTAGAAAAGGACACTTTAATCCAGTTTTTCATTTATTATCTTTATCAAGTTGATATTTTCTCTTAAAATGAATATGACGTGCCTAATTATTTTACAAACACGTAGAAGATTGAATATGTTACAGCCAAAGTAATAAATGCAGTTATTATACTAAATCTCTACTCAATTCAAGTTATCCAACACTCATGATCTTTTGTCGAGGGTCTAGTTTCTATGTCATTAAATCAAATTGCATTAAAAACATCTAGTACTTCTACTACGTTCTAGAACACTTTCACATCGCTGTACACCGTAATAATACAGTGTACAGCGATTTTGAAAATCTGAGTGTGGTTAGCAACCTTTGATGCTGACTGTACCACGAATTTTCCGCAGAACTTAGGTCGTGGTGCGGACTCTAAATCCGGAATGGTCTTTTATCACATCGCTGTAAATCCCAAAGCTACCAAAAAATGAAATGCCAACCATTCAGTAGGGATTAGTTTCCGACCCCACCATGTAGAATAATCTTATTGATAGAACTGATCAAGCTACCTTTCCTTAAATTCTGTACAGACCGAAAGCGGACACATTAGGACTACAACTACCAAAACGACAACTCACACATAGTTAAAGTAGGCAGCTGTCCTGGTAAAATGTGTAGTTAGGTTCCGATTGCACTGCATCATTATATCCTTGCTCGCCACACAATTCTTATTGGTATGTCTGCGACATATTGACCATGGAGGCTCTTCTCTAAAACTTACCGTCAAAAATTCCATGCTGTCAGCTAAATAACAAGAGTGCTAAAACAAAATCTATAATTGTGGTTGTCGTTATGTAAAATTTTAATGTAGGTATTCTTGCACGTTGCGTGTTACCAGAAAGTTGGCAACGTCGCAAATAGCTATCAAATATTTACAAGCTTTAATTAATTTGGTAAAGGGGTTTGAAGATTTTACTATGGAGCGTGGCATACCTGCTGCCGCCATTTTGTTTTTTTTTTCAAAATGGCGGCCAGCCATAAAACCTTTATAAATCGATAGCTGACATCAATAACAACAAAAAACATATGACATCAACCCTCGTAAAGTGTCCGGTTTCTGAGATATAAAGTGTCAAAGTTGACCACATTAATTCGGAATAACAAAGTGAGCCTTTTTTATTCCGAATTAATGTGGTCTACTTTATATATATATATATTTTTCTTACCTTTATATGGTACATGGCATGGGCGAGACATCAAGAAATAATTCTTAACCCTCCCGCCGGGTTTCTAGACCATATAATATTCCGTAATATTAGTGACTTTAATGATTAGAATGTTCATATTAGGCAAATATCGCTTGTTTTAACATTTTATTGGTTGGTTGTGATTCATTCTCGTTTTAAAATCTTCTAATCGTAATAAAAATTTGTCTCACTTGCGCAAGAATGTTAAAAAAGTGGTTTTTGTTACCGATATTACAATTAAGATTTTTATGTTTGAAGTGTTTAAATATTATAATAAAAACATGACGCCTAAAATTGTTTGATAGTCACATGCACTTACATGTTCTTACGATTTTTAATTTTTCTAGACCTATTTGTGCCAGTATATTAGAAAGAGAGACAGGTTTATGCAACCAATAGAAGACAATTTTCGCGGGTTGACGTCAGTTTATTACGTTATATGCTTAAAATTAGAAATTGTAGTAACCAGAACAATCATACAATATAAATGTAACGAGTACTGTCAGTTGTATTTTAGACTGAATGTTTAAACCTGTCTTATGTATTCGATTTACATTGTTTAACATTTATCGTATAACTATCGTATTGATAGTTAAATCATATGAAGATATTTCATTCAAACAAGTGTAGACGGTCTAAAAATAAGTTATTAAGGTCAAAAAGTAGATAATATCAGACGTACAATGTTTAAATAACATCCAGATTAGTTCAACATACATATTACGTTCAAAAAGTTATTATTTTTAACATCTTGATACATTCGAACACGTACACTAGCTTAGAATTGTGAATGTCACGGGATTAACTTTCACGGTTATTATCTCGGAAACCGAACACTTTACGCGGGTTGTTGTAGTAAAATATTTTTTGTTGGCATTAATGTCAGCTAACGATTTATAAAGGTTTCATAGCTGGCCGCGATTTTGAAAAAAAAACAAAATGGCGGCGGTAGGTATACTACAAATCTTCAAACCCCTTTACTGTATGGAAATAAGAAATATGGCTCTGTAGTGCACTAAAAATTGTTATAGGAAAGGAATGCAATTTAAAAAGTTTCAGGTGTACTACAGTCATTTGGAAAGTTCCCAAATACTTTTTACTTCTAAAACTATACAGGATGAATGTTTCAACTGGGCTTGGATGGCTATATCCGAAACTATCAGGAATATCAAAAAACGTTGAAAGGAGTCTCGAGGCCGATTTTGACGAAAACTAAAACTGAATCATTTAAAAAAAAAAATACACCCTGTTTTATTATATACACTAAACGCCGCGGGCATGCGGGCAGCGAGTAAAGGGCAACTCGCTGCCCGACCAAGGACCATGCCCGGGTCGACGGCGCGTCGTGTCCCACGCGCGCCTCAAAGAGCGTCAGCATAATGACGGGGCCCCCCTCTCAGAGGGCCAAAGCCTGCCGGGGTCGCGGGATTATTCCCTTACCGTAACCCCGGAACGTAACAGGCTATGAAGGACACCGTGGATTTTAGTCAGTAGAAGTCTGACAGTCCCTCCCGCCCCGCCCGGGGTTGGAGGACTCATTTGATGATTTTACCACGCTAAAAAAAAAAAAAAAAATACACTAAACGCAGTGCAGCATGAATATTCACCTAGTAGTAATGGCCCACAGATTAACCCCTCGTTTCTCGTGCCGGTGGTTGTTAGTTCAAACCCGGTGAGTACCAATGCGTCTATTAACTTGGACATCACTGACTTTGGTGAACAAAAACATCGTGAGGAAACCTGGACTTATATCGCTGGTCTCAACCTTAGGTTTTAAAATGTTTATATCTTCCGTGATTAGATATTTATTTGAGTACCCGTTATTTCGGCATCCCGCGATCACAGCGTTTGCAATAGCGTCGAAATATCGGTGGGTCAAGAAATATCTAATCACGGAAGGTACTCGTATCCCGTAAGTGACATTTAAAATCAAACCATAGGCTCCTACATGCATGCAATACATTATAATAAAATAGTTTTTATCATTACTAATTACTCTTTGAATGCATTGTAAAATAAAATTTTCACCTCGAAATTATCATCATCAGCCTATTGCCGTCCACTGCTGCACGTAAGCCTCACCCAAAGAGCGCCAACCATCCCGGTCCTGGGCAGCCCGCATCCATCCACTGCCAGCCACCTTCCTTAAATTATCGACCCACCTGCAGCAGGGCGTCCTACACTACGTTTGCCCATTCGCGGTCTCCACTCAAGCACATGTTTGCTCCATCTGCCGTCTGTCCGTCTACAGACGTGCCTGGCCCACTTCTTCAGTATGCTGATTCTAAGCGCAATTTCGATTACTTTGGTTCTCTGGCGAATGACTTCATTACGAATTCTATCCACCAGAGAAACCCCGAGCATTGCTCTCTCCATTGCACTCTTAGCAACCTTAAATTTGTGGACCAAGCCGATGGTAAGTGTCGTTTCGGCTCCGTAAGTCATTACGGGTAGGACACACTGGTTGTAAACCCTGGTTTTAAGGGATTGTGGGATCGATGATTCAAAGATATGACGCAGCTTCCCGAATGCCGCCCAGCCCAAGCGTATTCTTCTACCTGCCTCCTTCTCAGAGTTGTGCCTGCCCAGCTGTACACTTTGGCCTAGATATGTATTCTTGCACAACCTCTCGGTAAGATTCTACTTGTCATTAGAAATCTGAGTGCAAAAGTGCATCATTATCGAAGTGAACAATCTGCGTCAAACCCAGAAATACAACAAGCTGATGCAATAAAAAAAAATATCAGTGACCTCGTATGAGGCCTGTGGAGTTTCTGGTAGCGGTATAATTCATTACGACATCACATACAATACAAAAACCAAGTATACTTACAAGAACTATGAATAGAGAGGTCTGTAACAGTCTGCCGTAAGATATTCCTCTGAGAAGTGGATTCATGAATTTATTGCAGTCATGTCTTCTGGTGTACTGTTTAATAAAACTATCCATGCACATATACGTTATACCCACTGTCGCTTCACATAAAATAAAATCAAGGAACCTTACTGAAAGTTAAAGAAATTATGATAGGCTTGAATTCCTGTTACGCTACTGTCGGCGTCGACCATACAACTATTTAACCCAAGACATGCAGCAGTTTTATTTAGTAGATAATTTAAGGAACCTTATATTATCATAAATTGAAAAAATGAATAAATCTTTTTCGATTCGGTACTTCTGCACTTGTGCTACAGAGCTTAAGAATTGTTATTTATAAAAATCAACCAGGACTACATTTACACGGTAGTAAATTTTGCGAATTATTTATTAAACGCATCTAGGTAGGTACCGTTTTCGCACACCTTTGAAAATATGTCATAATTATACGCCGAGGAAGAGAATGTGCATGCAAAATATACGAATTTCTTAATACTCTGCCATTGAATGTCCCCATCAACAAGTGTTTCCTGGAAAAAATCAATCAAATTTTAAATTTACGGTATGCCATGTTAATGACTACAAAATCTTATAAGCCTATGTTTATATTGCATGGTCACCCTGCACCACTGTGCTAATATTGTCTAAACGATTAGTTTTATCAGTTGATTTGTAATTTAACTAACAGGGTTTTCTGGTACACTTTTCCAGGTAAAATTAGAACACATAATAAGTAATTAAATTCAATTAAGACTTACTGTAGCTTCTTTAATAGAGAACATCAAAATATCACTAAAGATTTTTACTGCTAAGTTTTTGCCTACGACTAAAAGTGCACATAATAAGTATATGAATTAAAACTTGAACATCGTCATTCATATAAATGTATCGATAATAATTACTGCTATAAGAATTGAGAGAAAAAACGGCTTTGAGATCTTGCTTTCTGACAAAAACATGTCAGAGAACAATGACGCATGACAACTTGTCAATCATCGAAAATCGTATGTAGGTTTACTCTATGATACATTACTCTATAATACGAAAGAGGTTTGAAAAAGTATTTGCATTTATAATGCGGTCCAATGGGGATGGCAACTCAAAGCTAATCGTAGATGGCGCTGCGATAGTTGTTCTATATGTCAGATTACTGTCTACCTCGTGCAAGAGCTAAGATTTATTGTCATAAAAATTGAGTACTTATACTAAAAAAAATACAAAACGAATATGGAAAATTATTCGTCAATACAAGTGCATATACTAAAAACCTTTTTCAAATAATAATGTAACCGCCTTCAAAAACAACCACAAAAAAGAGTAAAATAACCTTCAAAACTTTTCTTTCGGAAGTCTGTGACTTTTTTTTATAAATTTCATTGTCTTTTTTGCCACCGACTTTCGAAATAAACTTTTGAAGGTTATTTTACCCTTTTTGTGGTTGTTTTTGAAGGCGGTTACATTTTTTTTGAAAAAGGTTTTATTACACTCTTTTTAGTTAAAATATTTAACCACAATTCTTGTCAAATACGAGTACATCATTTTCTTACATGAGCACTAGAATTTTGTGATTGTTACACCGGTAATAACATCGTTAAAATCTCTTACATTCATTCCCTATCTCGAAAACTACTGATCCGATTTTGATGAAACTTGCAGTATTTCCTAAGGTGAATTCTTTTTTTGTTGTACTAGGTATCAGTACAACAAAAAAAGAATTACTTAAATCGGACTTGCAGTTCCGGAGATATGTGAACACAAACATAATTTACTAAATTAGTCGATGCCAAGTCCTTACTAGAGGAGTTATACCTTCCATCATCAGCTCAGCTACATGAGATGATGATTACCATAAACAAATACTTAAATTACTTCACAAAATTTGCGAAAAACGATGTGTGGGCCTATAAAATTTTAGGGTTGCCCTCGATTTCTCCAAGATCCAATCATCAGATCCTGAAATGGTGACAATGGGACCACTCCTGAAGTATCCTTTCGAACAAATAAAAATAATTTGTAAAATCGGTAAACAATTGGCGGAGTAAACGCGTACCAACACACAGAAAAAAAACATAAATCGCTGAATTGATATCCTCCTTCTTTTTGAAGTCGGTTAAAAAGTAGAACTAAGACGCCGCGGTGCATCGTTGAGAGGCTAGAAATTTACTACATTAACACACACACACACGTTTACTTGTAGTTACGATTTAAAATTGTAATTTTTAAGCAAGGTTTGGACGCTATGCAATTTACCTCTAAACAAAAGGGCGCTACCTTGTAAATGGGTTTTTCGCATCAAACGAAATCGAGACGGTACAATGGACAAATACAAGGCAAGACTGGTAGTCAAAGGATTCAAGCAACGTAAGGGGATTGAATATGATCAGACGTACTGCCCTGTTGCCCGTATGTCTACCATAAGAGCTCTGTTAAGTGTTAGCGCCGCGCCGCACAGTGGTGCAGGTAGTACGTGCATGCGGAAAATATTATTTTTAAATGAAAAGACGTTGCGTTTCTTTATAATACTTTGTTAAAATTATATAATGAATGTACCAGTATACAAAAAAAAAGATAATAGGTATTTTTTTTCATCATAATATTCACATCATCTTATTTTTTCACATGAATTCAATTCTAAATTTTATGCAAAATATACAGTCTTTAAGCATTTCTATATAAATAAATACTACTAAACTAAATATTAAATAGAGAAAATATAGTTTTCGAGATGGGTGAGAAACACTTATTAATATAACGCACTTTTTAGGGTTCCGTAGTCAACAAGGAACCCTTATAGTTTCGCCATGTCCGTCCGTCCGTCCGTCCGTCCGTCCGTCCGTCTGTCCGCAGTTTAGCTCAGAGACGCACAGTACTAGAGAGCTGTAATTTGGTGTAAATATACGAATTTGTTGTGCCGAAAAAGTGGTAAAATAAAATCTCGTAAAATATTTTTTTTTAGGGTACCTCCAGTACTTACACGTAAAGTGAGGATTTTTTTTTTCTCGCGTACCCCTTATTTAAATAGGCCTTTAAAAAATAATGATAGTTTCTCTTAACAATTTTTTGATAAAAAAATTTGTTTGTGAAATATTAAGCTTTAAAGTGCTAATTTTTGCTCTACTCGAGTGTCCCCCCCCTCTACCAGCTAAACGGTTATGTTTGGGGGTGTGAAAAAATTCACAATAGTAGTATGTATAACGAAGTTTAAAAGAAAATTATCATGACTAAGTAGGCTTTACAACTTTACGAGTAATAGTCGACCAACTTATAAAATGTACTTGATATCATATTTTCTTAAACAAAATGTATCGGAGACAACTGCAAATGTAAGTTTGTCAACTTTATTTTTACAGCTTTTCTGGTATGTTTTTTGGGGATAGGTAGGTTTTTATCGTCAACTATTTTTAACTAAATTCAATAAAAGGAAGAGGTTCTAAATTCGTTGTAATCTTTTTTCTTATGTATTTTCCCCGATTTCTCAAAGACTCCTGGACCGATTTTGAAAATTCTTCTTTTTAAAATTAAATTCAGCGAATCAGTTCAGTTAGTTCGCATAAGTATTTTGATGGGCAACTACGGAACCCTACACTGTGCGTGGCCCGACACGCACTTGGCCGGTTTTTCTTAACTATCAGAGCGTCATTAGTTAAGGACCTGGTATTTCCAAGATCGCAGGTTTTCGCAGCTAAAACTGATGTATTCCTAATCTATAGGGTCTAATTAATCACCGAAGGTATATCATTACGTAACGGTCGATAACGGAGATTAGTAAAGCTCTCATGATTGAAAACAAAGGGTTCCAAATGACCTTCTTCACAAAAAATGCAATAGCCAGTAATTATTTATTATAATTATATTATTTTTACGTATTTCATTAATACACACATTGAACATAAGATTAAACTAAAAATAAAAGTTGTAGATTATAGTATTAAGGTTCTAATTCATACTTGAAATAACAATATTTTTTGCACGAAATTTGTTAATTCTCGATCATCCTACTTTGGCATGATATTATTAAATACTGTGGAATTATTTATCCGTATTAATTTTAAGGCTTGTTTCTACTAACATTCTAGTATGTGTATACCAAATTGTAGACATTTTAAACAAGGTCGACCTTTTGACTTTTTTCCGCCCTTGAACCAATGTGCGCCGTGGAGAAGTTACATCTGTCACAGTTCGATGTATCCACAGCTTTTCTGAATGGGAAGGTGAAATAGTTGATATACATGCAGCAGCCTGATGGATTCATACTTGGATAAATCTTCAAAAGTCTGTAATCTTCAAAGAAGTCTGTATGGCCTCAGACAAGAATCTCGGTGTTGGAACTCATGTTTTGAAGAGATTCTGCTGGATAAAGGATTCATACAAAACGAAGCTGAACCCTGTCTTTTAACGAAGGTAGTGAGAGACAGGAAAATACTAATTACTCTATATGTGGATAACGGACTGGGAGCCACAACAGATAAAGCTCTAGCGAACCAATTTCTCAAGGAATTGGGAAACACGTTGAAGATCACCACAAAACTAGCATTCTACTATTTGAGATTGGAAATTGATCAATCGGAAGACGGTGCGTTTCCTGGAACGTTTCCAAATGTCAGATTTGTTGAAGGAGGTTTCAGATAAATAATGAAACTATACTTTTTTTTGATAACTTTTACCATGTGTCACTCACTTTTACTATGTTTACACATATTCCCGGGTCGACGGCGCGTCGTGTCCCACGCGCGCCTCAAAGAGCGTCAGCATAATGACGGGGCCCCCCTCTCAGAGGGCAAAGCCTGCCAGGGTCGCGGGATTATTCCCTTACCGTAACCCCGGAACATAACAGGCTATGAAGGACACTGTGGATTTTAGTCAGTAGAAGTCTGACAGTCCCTCCCGCCCTGCCCGGGGTTGGAGGACTCATTTGATGATTTTACCACGCTAAAAAAAAAAAAATGTTTACACATATTATATTTTCGTTGTGTAAAATACAAGATATTTAAATTGTTCCTATCTACGTTTAACTATACAATCCAGACTCTTCAACATGGTAGCAGAGCGTGGTTACGTATCATTTATATGATCTAAAATACATATAAAATTGTAACCGAAAAATATTTAAGTACGTAAAAATTATTTTCCTTTGACGAAAATGTCATCATCAGGGTCAACCATCTGTAAGATCGGCATCGGGCAACTAAAAGGAAAAGAAAATATAGATCTAGACCGGAGTTGTCTAAGCTATCAGTGTTGTTTCGCGCAATCTCGAGAATCCCAGCAGGGAGGATGTTACATAAGTAAAGCGTATATTCCGCTACTTCAAGGGCACTGTTGACTATGGTCAAATTTACCGAAAAGGAAATAAAGGACTACTACGATGCTACAGTGACTCTGACTATGGAGGAGATAAACAGACAGGACGCTCCACATCGGGTATCCTTTGTACGTACTCTGGTGGAATTATATCCTGGGCCAGCAGGCGCCAGACCTGCGTAGCGATCTCGAGTACTGAAGCCGAGCTAGTAGCAGCCAGTGAAACTGCAGGGGAGATGAGCTGGCTGAAAAGGCTGATTATAGAAGTCTCCCAACTGAATGGAACTCCAAGCCTTCTGGTGGACAATGCAGCGATAACGATATCCCAAGCATATAGCACTTAGGCACTTCACAAGGAAGTCCAAGTGAAATATACTCCAACTGATATCAATGTGCAGATATGCTGACAAAGCCAGTAAGTGGGCCATGGCTTCTGGTACTTCTAAAGAAGATGGGCCAGATGAGCCCTGATTAGCAACAGTGATATCATAAAGGGAGGATGTTGAAGAAGGTTTCAGCTGATATTGAAACTATACCTTTTTTTGGTAACTGTTATTATGACTGTGTCACTCATGTTAATTTTCGTTGTGGAAAATACACGATACTTAATTGTTTCTATCTACGTTTCACTAAGAATGTGCAATCCAGCCTCGACGCCCATTGAAAGGACACCTGAAGAGGGGAAAGTTGACAATACTCCTGAAAACAAGTACTTTCCTTATCGTGAGGCAGTAGGATCACTAGCGTATCTAATGACTAATACGCGGCCCGACATTGCATACGCTGTCGGAGTAGTTTCAAGGAAATTAGACAATCCTTCCTGGATTGATTGGCTCAAAGTGAAGAGGATATTCAGATATCTCAAAAGGACTATATCTTTCGGAATAAGATACAAGTTTGTAAACCACAAAGTCAACTGAGTCTTGTGAGACGTCAGAGACGTAAATCACCTTTATAGTGTGCGAGTTAAAATAACAGCACTAGTAAAAATCTAGTGAACACATATCCAGAACACCGAATTAATAACAGAAATTCAACAGTTTCATTCAAATATCATAAGTAAAATAAGTTCCAGACCCAGTGATTCGGCTCGCATAAGTTTACATCATACTCACGCACAATTGTATAAATACATGAAGTGAAGATAAAATTGAATCAGCTTTCTCTAACGTGGAAACAGCCCTGCGTATATTTTTATCGCTTATGATTACAAATTGCTCAACAGAACTTTGTTTTTCAAAATTTAAATTATATTAAAAAATGAAAGAAGGACAAAGATGTTACAAGAAAGGCTCGATAATTTATCAACATTATACATACTCGTACATAAAGTCCGATATGTCGAAAACTTTAGACGTTAATACTATTTTGCGTGAATTCAATGCCCGGAAAAACCGCACGGCGCATTTCAATAAATTAATAAATTATGTTTTGGATTTGATTGTTGTTGCTCGTTCTCCACTTCTAAGGTACGTTACCTAACTCGCCCTATTACTGACCTAGTGCCCTGGGATCTGAAGTCGACTGTCCTCCAGCGCGTGGCGTGAGTGGCGCAGCGTCGGGGCGTGTCCCCGCTGCCTCGAGAAGTCGAGGCGTGGCGGGAAGAGCTCCGGCGCGATCTCAGGGCAGTAATAGGAGGGGACGACAATCACGACCGACGGCCGCTAAGACCCCGCTTTGAGGAGTGGCTGGATAGGCGTCACGGCGTCCTGACCAACCGCATGACGCAGGTCCTCACCGGACACGGAAGTTTCGGGAGTGTTCTCACGGAGGCGATAGGCAGAGACCTCTATAGCCCAGCATTGGTCGAGGCCATGCTGCGGGGCGAGACGGAGTGGGAAGCGGTCGCCTCCTTCTGCGAAGCAGTCATGCTCGTGAAGGAGGCGGGCCGCGTGAGAGAGAGGACAATGTTCTCCCTCCATCCCACTCGCCACCGTAGAAGCTGGCATACAGGCGGCGAGTAAAGGGCAACTGGCTGTCTAACCATGGACCATGCCCGGGTCGTGAATCCGGAACATAAAGGGCTAATGTAGGACACCTTGGAATGCCGTGGATTTTAGTCATTACGAGTCTGACAGTCCCTCCCACCCTTCCCGGGGTGGGAGGACTCATTTCATGATTGTGCCACGCTTGCTTTTCCATTGTTTTCTCGTAATTTTTATTGTAATTGTGTGCCTAAGGCTTGCCAAATAAACTTATTTTCTTTTTTTTTCTATATCACACGTTCCTTATCACAAATGAATACTTAAAAATAAATAAAGGAAGAAACTAGTTTACCTTGGACAATAATTTCTTTCGGAAGTCGTCCCGTTTTTTGCCGTTTGGCTACGGAACCCTAAAAAGGTGTAAACATATGGAAAAATTGTTTTATAAGTAAGACTATTTGGTACAATTAGATCCGAGAATGAAATAAACTGGTTCTTTAGCTAGAATAGACCGGTCTATAGGAAGTGTGATAATCCAAAGTGCTGGTGCTCTCGATCATTAGCTTCTGCAAACCTCTGTAAAGGTATTCATTTTTTTTACCTATTTACGATATTAGGTATTATAGCTAGCCTCTATCTACAATAGTAGATTGTATGACAAGGGAGCAAAGTAATATTTTTACGGCGAGGGCGCTATTTTGAATCCAGAGCGAAGTGAGGGATTCTACAGTAGAATCCAGAGCGTAGCGAGGGATTCTTTAGTAGAATCCTGAACGTAGCGAGGGATTCAAAGTACGTCGCCCGAGCCAAAAATATATTTTGCGCCCGAGTGATACACTCTACTTTTCATCACGCACTATGAGAAAAAAAGCGCTTCATATTTTAATTGTAAATTATTATTTAATGAAACAGAGTAACTAACAATAAAAGAAAAAAACTAAAATCTAATATTTACATTCGAGACATTTTCGCAATTATGAAAATTAATTGTTAAAGTTTTATTAGGAATAGAGATAGTTGTTGATTTTATGTTCTGCGTGTTTGAAATATTGTCCGAATCTGTTGTTTTCTGATGTTGAGGAAAATGTGACGGTCAATCTCGTTGTTTAGATGTAGATGGGTGGATGGTGGATGGACGCGGCGACAGTGGCATGGATGCGGATGTACTAACTGAAGGTTGTAGTTTAATGTTTTCTACGATGCGTTCACAAGTTTTCGCCATGTTCTCAATGGAATCTTCCATATACCCCTCTGCTACAGCACTCGACTTCCATCCTCCGTGTAGCTTGAGAACGGTTAAGTCTGCTCCAGAATCTGCCAAAAGGGTAGCAGAAGTACGACGCAAACAATGTCCTGTATACAGCTTAATATCTGGCAACATCAAATAAGTAGCGATTTCTTGTGGCATGTTAGAAAGTTTTTTTTTCTCATAACTTGTTTGATGCTCTTTCCATTGTGATAACGGATGAAAAACCGATTGATCTTCATATCAGCAGGACGCAGGTCCAGGTATTTCTGTACAATAGTTTTGTATTCTCCTCGAATTACGAAGGATCGGTCAACTTTTGTTTTTGTGTCTGTAAGCTTTACTAACAGTAAATCATCCGAGTGATTTTCCACATCATCAACAGTTATTTTTTTAAGTTCATTGCCACGACAAGCTCCAAGTACTCCGAAAATTAAAGCCACCTGTAACAAAACCGAATTTGAATAAAACAAGTAAGTATCTATCAAAGTACAGGTTACAAAAAAAATGAGCATTAAAACACTATGGTTATACTTTACTAATCTACCATAAACATAGTTACTTACTTTTACAGCAAGAAAGACTGTGTCGGGTGCCTCATTAAGGAAAGTCTCCACGTTTTTGACTGAGAACACTTTGAATTTTTTAGGTTTAAATCCATCAGACATCCTCTTCAGATACGCTATTAATTTCGAATATGTGTCCAATTTTACGTTGTTATTAGAACTGACTGTTGATTTTAACATTGAGTAGATGCTCCAAAGAGTGGAAGGTTGTTTAGTTTTAGCTAAGTATTGGAAATAGGCCAAAAACACAGATTCTGAAAAATTCTTGGCGCCTCTTGCATTTCTCCATTCAATAAAATTACTATAGGCTTTCATATATGTATTTCTCCCGGGATTTTGCAGGTAATAGATTTTCCATCACATTTCTTGCGTCAGTTCTAATACTTTCAGGAGTTAAGGCTTTATGTGTGTGTGTGTTATGGAAACAAATGAATATGATTGGTGGATATCAAACGCATCCTTAGCAACGTAGCATAGCACATCTCTGGTGGAAAAGCAGCCTTTCGTTGTGTGCGCGATGACAGCGCCCCTAGTGGCCGCAACTATTCAGGACTTGTCATCTGTCAAATCATGTCAACTAGATGATAATATATCTTTGTGATATTAATTTTCGACTAGTTTTTCAAAAAATAGTGTAAAAGTGAGTGTGTATATTATACCTAGCAGTGACCTGAGAATGGTCAATTTACACCGATACATTGACGGGAATATTGTTGGAATATAGCTAGGGCTCGCCTCTGCGTCTGACTTTTTGCCTCCAATGAAATGTTCACTGCATATTGTATCATCATAAAAAAGGACTGTAATTTTGGAACGCTTATTATTATTATTATAGTGTACTAGGTTAAATTTCTTACTTTTTTCTCTTCACAGCAGCTATCCATTTTTGTCTTTGCTGTAAAGTCCACTTTGATGTTGGAAACGAATAAAACTTGCACGAACTGTTTTTCCCATTGTTTTTACAATTTACGACACAGCATGTACTATGACCCATATCGCAAATTTTTACGTTTTTACTTAAAATTATAAAGAAAGTTATGAAAATAAAGCAACTTGACACATGACAGCCCAGAATTAATTCACATTTCTGCCACGTCGTGCGCTACGATCGATTTCCCCACCACCCACTTCGCACATAGACACTGTCACTTGAAGAAATCATTTTTCAAAACAAAACAATGAATTTCTAACAATCCTTGAAAATTGACGAAAACGCTGGCTGCAGTTCGCGCGTTTTTAAATTGTTTTTTTTTTATTCAGCCAGCGACTGACGGCGTGACTATGGACCGTCGTAGCAGCCAGTCTTTATTCAAACAATATTTGTGTTCGATTTATTTGGTGCTGAACACTAAGATGTTCCGAATTCAAAAAGTGCGCGGCAATGTTCTTTGCGGCGCACTTATAAAGAGGATTAAAAACTCATCTGCCCGCTAAAAGTTCCCTATAGAAAACACCACTTTTGGGCGCACTTAAAGGCGAACCAAGTCGTCCTTTTCGAATAGGTAGGATGAAAAGAATATAGTACTGCTTCTGATATTCTATATTGAGAAAAATGTCATCAAGTTTTGTGTATGTCTTCTTCATCTAATTTTACATCTATTTTAAGCCGGATTTACATAACGAAAAATCCAGTTTCGTAAAACTAGTTTCAGCACATGTGAAAGTACTTTCGTTTAAATTTTAGTGTCGTTGAATTACCAGTATCGCGGAGATACCGGCCCTGTCAAGATCAAAGCTGTATTTCATTTATGATGCAGAGCCTCGTTGAAGAAATGATAAAATATAAAATAAATATAAAATTTATTTCGGAAAAAAGACGTTGATAAATCCAACAACGTCTTTAGTTCCATTGTCTAGGTCCCATTATGGAATTACTCGAGGGAAAAACTTGAAAAAAAGCATCTGGGTGCAACACAGTTAATTTCTGAATTAGCAGATGATCCTAAAAGCTGTGCAAATCACTTTCGTATGGGTAAAAATCATTTTAATTTCAAATACCACACGTCCACTCAACGCAGGTGCTGTCGCGACACTAGTTTCGCGTCGTATTTACATGATGAAAGTTGCATGAAATTAGTTTCACAAAAAATATGCGCGTGGCACGAAACTAGTGTCACGAAAGTAATGCATGCATTGTAAAACTAAACGTTTACACGTGAAATTAGTGTCATGAAACTACTTTCAAGCAACTAGTTTCGTAATGTAAATCTGGCTTTTTAGATTGGAGCGAAATGATAAGAATTTTAACTTATCACAACTATCACCAATCTCAGTCCAGATGGTAATTCTTCCACCAGACGAACCATTTCATGATATAAACAGCGATGCAATACTTAACCTTCAAGAGAAAAGAAGATATTATTTTGAAAGTTGTATTCGATTGTTTAGTTAAGGTATACCTTAACTAAACAATCACAAATAGAATTACATTTATAAATTCATCTAACGGCCTGTCCCGGCTCCGCAAGGATAGATATTTGTTTATTATATAGCTTTTCCTTAGTGATATTGCAATTTTTGTTCTCACAGCAGTTACAGCAGCTACACCATGTGTAAAACTGATTTTATCATAAATACGACAGATCCACGGCCAACCCAAAACGTAGATATAAATTCAGCTATAGTATCTGGAATCACAAGTTCTGGCATTGGACTAGAACAGTTTCAAAGACTATGTGCTGCAATTAATCTTTTTTTAATGTCGTATCAGATGTACCAAAAACAGCATGATAAAATTGTCAACAATGGGAAATAACGGCTCAACAGGCAATGATGGATGCAGCAGAACGTGAAAGAAAAGCAGCAATTGAAGAAGGCAAAACAAATAATAAGCAAATAATAATGGAATAGCAATCATAGCTGTCATTGCAGATAGCTGCTGGTGAAAGCGTTGTTCTAAAAGTAATTATTCTGCGCTTTATGGAGCTGCAGCTATAATTGGCAGAAAATTCAAAAAATTTCTTTACTTGGTGTGAAAAATAAATTTTGTTGCATATAATTATGCTCGTGCGCAAAATAAAGGAGTATCATCAAAAGAACATAAATGTTATAAAAACTACACTGGTTTTTTTCTGGGATGGAAGCAGAAATAATCGTGGCAGGTTTTAAAAGTTCTCTAGAAATGTACAACATAATTTATGAGCGTGTTATGGCGCGGATGGTGATTCGAGCACTTACGCAAAGATTTAAGAAGAAAGACCATACAAAGATATCACAGTTGAAAAAATTTAATGCAAAGATCATATTCTGTGTGCAACAAATTAGTTTCTCTTATCTAAAGACACTAAACGCCCAATAAATTTTAGAAAAATGCTGACCACGCAAAGAATTCTTGCCACCAGGAAAGTTATTTGGTCATCTATACAACATCATAAAAATAATTTTGCAAAATTAGGTGTTCGAATTCGTAATTTATTTAGGGACATAAATAATTCATATCAACATTCATTCCGTCATCAAAAGTTCACAACAATAAATTGTTTACACCACTTTTGCTCTAGAGAAAAGTACGTGGTAAAATCATCAAATGAGTCCTCCAACCCCGGGCAGGGCGGGAGGGACTGTCAGACTTGTACTGACTAAAATCCACGGTGTCCTTCGGTAGCCGTTTGTGTGCCGGAGTCGCGGTATACGTATGTCCCGCAACCCCGGCAGGACTGTGGCCCTCTATAGGGGGGCCCCGTCACAATGCTGACGCTCCTTGAGGCGCGCGTGGGCCACAACGCGCCGTCAACCCAGGCATGGTCCTTGGTCGGGCAGCGAGTTGCCCTTTACTCGTCGCCCGCATGCCCGCGCCTACGGTGGCCGGAGATCGTCCCGCGACATCCATCGCCGTGGGCGTCTACCACTGCGTCTCGGGCGGAGGGAGGAGTGTCGAAAATAGAAATTCTAACTTTTGAGCGAAAAACAAATATATTATAGGCGTAGTTATATTATAGACGTCGTGTCATGTTAGGAAACTTCATTATATTTGCGAGAGCAGTCCCTCGCAAATATAATGTTGTTTCCTAACATATACTTTTTTTCCGAATTAAACACGATTTAGTACTCTAAACATCCAACCGAAAATTTAAGATTTTGCTTTTAGCGCATTCTTAAGAGCTGAGAGCCGACATTCGTAGCACACCCCTTTTCAGGTAGTAACAAAAAAATAATTAAATGAATGCTTTTCGTAATAAACGTAGGAAAGTGATCGACACGAAATGAAACTATTTCGAAAAAGTAAAACATTGGTCTCGGAACGTCATATAGAGCGAGATCGGAAGAGATGCCAACTAAAGTCGGTATATTTGTACCCAAAATTGCTATTTGACAAAAAAAAATAGGTACAATATTTACTCAAATTCGTTATTTTATTATGCCGGCTGCAGACTATGGCCGAGAACAGCCGTGAACAGGCGCGAACGAGAATGTGAATGGTTTTCGCTGGATTCACGGGCGTTCGCGCCTTTTCCCCGATCAGTGTCGGTTTTTTTGTCTGGCGACAAAGGGTTCGCGCCTTCTTCGCACGATGTTCACGCGCACCCATCCATATTCACGGGTCCGTGAACTTAATGAATTAATTACTATTGTTTATTTTTAATGTAATATAATTAATAAAAGCAGTTTTTATAATATTCCTACACAAAGTAAATTCATCAAAGTTAATGCAGCATCAGCATCTACGTGTATTTCACGGCAGGTTTCACGAACGACTGAGAGCATCCAGAGCACGGTGAAAATTCGCGGCGCGATTCACAGCAATAGTTTGGGGCCGCCATTAGAGAAACACTTGTAGTGGTTAATTATTCTTAAAAATGGTACTCTTTTTCCGTCCGCAGAGTTCAAAAATTTGGTGATTTATGGGATTTTGAACATGTTACAAGCTCACCATTGTATCCGAGAACAAATAGTCTCGCTAAGCGTAATGTAAGTACAATAAAATTACAATTTATAAAAGCACAAAATGTTCAAGAAGGATGGCAAATAGCGCTTATAAACTTTATAAATACACCTATTTATTGGAGAACAGTGCTGTCCAGCATAGCTACTTATGAATCGTCTTTTAAACACAAAACGCCGTGCATCCTTAAATATTATTTCCTAAAATAGATGCTAACCATGTTGTTGAAGTTGATATTAACTATAGGATTGTCAAGTTTATAAAACAGTATGACGTTGGAAAAAACCTTTAGAGCCCAATTAAAGTGTTAGGTTGAGACAGGACAAGGAATGGGTGGGGGACCCCCCACAGTGTTTGCGTCCACTGGAAACGACCCAGTTCTGACCACCGTAACGGAGTGGCAGACTGGGCTCGGCCAAAGTACACTGTGCTCGAAGCTCTCTTACCTCGCCTTGTGAGCCTCGAATTGCCGAAATTGTTTTTATCATGTCGGAGAAGAAACCGGAGCGGGATGCCTGCGGGCGGTTTCTTAAACAAAAAGCCCCTTCTCAGGGCCAACTCAAAGGCCCTTCTCAGGGCCAACACAAAGGCCCTTCTCAGGGCCAACGCAAAGGCCCTTCTCAGGGCCACTCTGACGCTGTGGCGTCCGAAGCTAGCCGCGCGCCGTCTGCGGCTAGCTTCTTTGGAGAGGCGGACGAGTCGTCGGACGACTCTATTGTCAACAAGTCGGACACCGACGACTCTCGTCGTTCGCGGAAGAGAGCCCATCCAAGCGGCGGTTCCGGGGGCTCTTCGGCGTCGGGTAAGGCGAAGCCGAAGGCGAAAAAGCCGACGGTGATCGCGGACACCCATGCCGTTGGGCTCGCGGACGCCCAACGCCAGGTGGATCTGGCTCGGCGGGAGAAGCTCCAACAAGAGCTGGAGGAGCGGGTTGCGGCGGCAGAGCGGGCGCACGCCGCACGTGCTAAATCTGAGTACGGCGCGTCCCGCGTCGTATACGAGGACCTCTCGCTCGCAGAGTTAGAGAGAATGGCAGAGGAGGACGAGGGGGAGATCGTGGAGGTCGCCACGAAGTCCTCCCACCTGAAAGGGACCTTCCAAAAGGCCCTTAAGTGCCGGGCCGCGACCCTTCGCGGTGTCATCGAGGAGCTGGTCAGGCGAAAGAACACCGATGAGACGCGGCAACTGCAGACGAAGGTCGATCGCCTGCAGTCGGAGGTCAGCCAGCTTCAGCAGAAGCTGGCCGAAGCCACGGGCCGGCCGCAACAGGCCGGGACAAGCCCAGCGAGGGAGTGTAATCCGCAAGGTTGTGATGGAGGAGAGGGCCTTCACACGAGCCTGCATCGCAGGGATTGAGGACCGGCTCCTGCCGGTGAAACGCCTCCGACCGCCGCTAGCGGCGGACAAACGGCAGAGCGAGCCGGGGCCGTCCTCCTCCCAGGCGGAAGATGCCCTTCTCCCCGCGACCACACCTGTCAACGAGTGGACGGTAGTGGGCCGCAAGGGGAAGGGCAAGGGCAAGAAGTCGGCGACTGTCGTCCCTGCCGGTCAGGCCACTGCCGCTCCCACCGCTCACAGCCAGTCGCAGGGGAGGGGGAAGGGAACAGTTACTTCGAGGGGAAAGGGCAAGTTAGTCCCTCCAAAAACCGCGGCTGTCGTTGTAACGCTCAGCGCGGAGGCTGCGGGGCGAGGGGAGACGCAACGTGTCTTGCCGGAGGACCCAAGCCGGGGCTCGGATATTCGAGTTCCCAGGAGCAGAGGGGAGTGCTCATGCGGACCTCTTCGCCGCCAAGTTGCAGGAGGTCATCTCCGATTCGGCCAAGGTGGCTCGACCGGTGAAATGTGCGGCCATAGAGGTGACGGACCTCGATGACTCCGTCACCAAGGAAGGTGGTGGCTGCGGTCGCGGCGGCCCAAGGCCGGGACATTAGACCCGGCCGCGGCGGCATGGGCACCATGGGCCTCGAGTGCCCAATCGCCGCTGCCAAAGCCGTCCTTGCAAAGGGACGGCTAAAGGTGGGGTTCAGCTCGGGTGCAGTACGGGCACTCGAGGAGCAGGCGCTGCGGTGTTTCCGGTGCTTCGGCATCGGACACACCCGGCCCCTGTGTCCGTCCACGGCAGACAGGACGGACACCTGCTACCGCTGCGGCAAGGAGGGCCACAAAGCCGCCTCCTGCAAGGTCGCCACGCCGCACTGCGCGGTCTGTGCCGCCAGTGGCCGCCCGGCGGCCCACGTCATGAAGGGGAGGAACTGCAATCCTCCCCCAAAGCGTGGCAAAGCGCAGGCACCGTCCGGGCCTGCTAGTACTGCTGGCGCCGCCATTCCTGCGGCGGCTGTGGAGGGGGGTGCGATTTCCAACTGATGGATAGGGTCGAGCATCGCATCCTTCAGGCGAACGCCAACCACTGCAGGGCAGCCCAGGACCTGCTGATGCAGACCATGGCTGAGTGGTTGGTGGACTTGGCGGTGGTCGCCGAGCCATACTCGGTCCCTGCCTAGGTTGCCAATGGAGGTTTCCATTGGCAAGCTAGGCGTTTTTAAAGTTTGTATGGGAAAATCATAACGCGTAACTGCGTGAGTCGATGAATGTGAAAATCAGTATTTTTTTATCAGACATAATTACGCGTGTTTGTGGAAGTTTCGAAAATCACTCCCCAAGCGGTCCTGGTCAAGCGAGCAACTGGGTAATACGATACCCCCATGATAAGGCCGGTGGTCAGATTTTAGAGATTCTGACTGTAAAGACTGTCAAAGATCTACAAATGATGGCCGGGACAAACGGCTTTACGTGCTTTCCGAGGCAGGTCCGAGGTTGAAACTACTATGTCAGATTGCTACCCATCCACAGACCGACTTCGGTAAGCGCGGCTTAACACGAATGATCGGCCTTTGCGGCTGTAATTATTTAGCCGCGAGCTTCTCAATTAGCCACGAAGGAACAAAATTATTCCACGGTAATAATAAAAGAAGAAAACCATCGTGATCGGGAACATAGTATTGTGACTGATTCCGGTTCCTTCATGTCGATACTTTTTACGGATGCACATTTCACTTTCGCTGTAGTAGAACAATAAAATGATAAGTTGGTTATAATACACATATACATATGCTACATGGGTGGGGACGGTGTCCATACATTTTTGAACCTTGTTCTTTATTGCTTAGCTGAAAAATAATATTGGGCTATACATTCATCTTTTTTATCTTTACGACAGGCGACAGCTGTTACACTTTTTATAAATCATCAAGTAAAATGTCAGTGGCCCGCAACTCACATCCTCAACTGTAAAATACTCTGGTCACATCCTCTCACAAGATCAAGAGGGGTATTACAACGTCTTAAATTGGCGTACGTATCACCAACTTTTCATCTGGTTGCACTTGTATGCCATCTGTGTTACTGTATTTTCTGGGAACGTAATTGGTGCTTTATACTTGAAACCACTACTTCAAATGGGACAGAAATAAGTGATAATTTTGCCAATTCTTTAACCTTTAATTAAATATAGTTACATCATATAAGTGTGGTGTAAATATTGTGACGAATTAAATCCGTTATTTTCTTGACGTAAACTCAGCCGTGTAAGGTTTTGGTGTAGACAATATACCTATATTTGGCACGTCCGATGGTACTGTACCATTGCTGACGTGGATCCTATACTTCTGGAGTATACCCACGAAGGTTATGAATATAAACGACTTCGCTAAAGAGTCACCCGGACAGCGTCTTCGACCTGAAATACATTTTAAGATAATATTAACAAGGATGAGTGATGGTTATCAATCTTGTTGGTGCTGTAAGTATCTGCGGATGCACGAAGAGCAAGAATCAAACAATGCAGCCGACTTGATTGCCTCTTTATTTACGGACGGTAAATTCATCAAATGAATCCTGGAACCCTGGTTGTAGCGGAACTGACAGTTAGACTATTATTGACTAAGAATCCAGTCCAGCATTTTGAACCTACGGGGGCCCGTCAAAAGAGGACAGCTCACTGAAGGACTACTGGGCGCCGTTGACCCTAGTCTGGTCATTCATCACACAAGGAGCTAACCATTACTCGCCGCCCAATAGTCCAGTCGAGTTTACTGTCTAATGTCGGCTATATTGTTTCTTGTCACGAAAGTAAAAAGAATTAATAATTATGCTTTGCAGTAAAATTTCTCAATTCATTCGCAATAGGAAGGTACGATGTTAATATTGTAACAATAATTATGTACGCAATAAACATAGCTCAGAGTAGGTAGATTGATTTGGGGTCAATAGCCTGAAACGGTTATATTAATATGCAAATGCCTCCGGGATTCCTAGATTTTGAAGAGATTTATCTGGCATTTTCAAATCTATATATATAAAAGAATTATTTCATAAATGTATACTGAAGACATATATAAGCACTCGCCGTTGTCCGCGGCTTCGCCCGCTTGCATGTCGAATTTTCGATCCCGTGAGTACTGAAATAAACACCCAAGAAAAAGCCTTATCGATGTTATGATTTCTATGACAGTTCATGACACAAGTACATAAAATCAATCTACCTACTCCTGGCTATGGTAATTAATAAAGCACGCCTTGATGGCAACTCCCAATGACCTAAACTAAGTAATGTAAGTCATTTTACACACATGACGACAGAACTAGCAACAACAAAATTCGCAAATAGCATGTCGCATCAAACATCGCTTTGCTTGGAGGGATTTAATTGTAGGAAGCTTTAGGGGGGTTCACTTATGTAACATGTCGTGCCGCGACTCGTGCAGTTCAGACTATTTACCCGTTTTTCGGCAAAGCCAAAAGGAACCCTCCTTTTGGCTTTGCCGTATGATTTTGAGCGGTATGTATTTTAAGTTAAGTACAGAGTTGGAAGGACTCGTCTTTGATGCACGATGTAGGTTCCGGCCGCCAACGGGACCATGGTAAATTTTCTACTTTTGAAACCTAGGTATATGATCAGTTATTGAAGAGCGCATAGGAGTTAGTTATATAATAGATAGGAATGCATTCTAAAATAATAACTATCTAAGTCGCCGGGGAAAAGAGCTACCTAATTCGGTTTTGCAAAATAAGAACGACGTAATAAATGTAGTTTCTGTACCGGAACTCCAATGTTCAAAAATTATAATCTTGTTACTCTTAATATTACAGTTCTTACGTTATCCGAGAGCTTTGTCAATTCACCTTGTTTCAATTTCTGTGTGCTAATTTTTAGTAATATTTTTTTTTTACTTTAATAATTATACTGTCTATTATTTGAAAGAGATTTCAATTCTATTGGATTAACGCCTATTTATGACTAATACTCTGTCCACTGTTCAGTTCTAAATATCAATCTTTATTTTGCCAAGTATTTAATTTTTTTCTTTCTTTATAAAAACCGTTGTAGGTATTTGTGACATTATTTTACTGCTTGAAGTTTGGTTGTTTTCGACAGTACGCCAATCATTCCACAGTTCATTAATGTATATAAGTGACGAAACAATCTAATTGACATAATTTAATTCCGATGTTACCAGCGAATGATCAAAATAAAACCTTAATAAAATTATTGGCATCCCAGCAAGATTACAAAAACAACCACACTGGATCAAAACTTATGACCACCTACCTAATCCGAAATGGTACATGTGTTCTGAATTCTTCAACATTCCACTTTCATCGATGAATCTTTCAGGTTTAAATACTTGTGGGTCCTCCCACAATCCGGGATCGAAGTATATATCGCCTACCGACATGAGTATAGTGGCACCTTTAGGTATTAAATACCCGTCGATGAAAGTATCACTTTGTAGCAGCCTCGGTCCAGCCATGGGAACTATAGGATAATATCTGTGCACTTCTTGTATGAACGCTGACGTGTAAACAAGTCTGAAAAAGAATAATGTTTCTTTTATACTAGCCTAAAATAGCTTATAGCTTAAATTTTAAAGAAATTCGGATCCCCCTCTCACCATTTTCACCCTCCGGAATATTAGGGTTTCCTTAGAAACAATAAAAAACACGAAAAAGGCGTATTCCAAAATCTTGGTATCGTTTAGCATAAGGAGGAAGGTCCTGTGTCCCGACACAACTCTCATGTAAAGGCAACTCCCAGACACCGCCATCCCCTCCGAATCTAACCTGCCTTTGTCGAAACCTGCGCTTGTAAGTCCCGAGCTCGCTCTTGCATCCTAGGTCAAATAACCGGCGAGCGGGGCTCTTACTTCTGCGTTCAAGGTTTAATGTAACCTAACACGAAGGGGATGCGGGGTCTTACAGACCGCGCCGTTCCCTTCGAGCCTAACCTGTCCGTGTCGGGGTGCCTTGAAAAGTTTCTAGTCCCTTGAAAAATTTAGACCTTGCTGTGGAACAACAACAACCACTATGTACTAAAATTTAAAATAAAAATTATTATCACAGAGGCAGTACTTTCTGAGATTTATGTTGAGCCGTTTTGAGCGTGCGTCTGAACTGAGGGCCATAGATAGATATTTGCCTATAACAGCTTTGTTTCACGTTTAAGAAATTTATGCTTTGCGCATCGAATTTTTACTGTTTTTAACTAAAACCAAAAGTTTCCAGTTGATCCAACAGTAAAAAAAAATGGGCTCTCAGTCCAGATGCACATGGAAGTTCGGTTTCGGCCAACTAGGGCCATAAAAACGTTTTTCGGCTACAGTTTCGGATTCGGCCAACTATTGGTCGGATCTTTCGACCCGCCCGAAACTTGGTGTGAAGTGCCGTGGGTAATTCGGCTAACTTCAGGTGAGTTCATTGTACGAGTACGTGATTGCCAGTTGAGATCGCCAGCCGCTGCGCGGCGTTGATATCTTCTGTATAGTTTTGAAAAAACTACGAGTTGATTGGTTTTCTAATATACCTACGATAACCTTTT
This sequence comes from Agrotis segetum, assembly GCA_036375495.1. Classification (NCBI taxonomy): domain Eukaryota; kingdom Metazoa; phylum Arthropoda; class Insecta; order Lepidoptera; family Noctuidae; genus Agrotis; species Agrotis segetum. Next base: position 14,446,368 of record JAQSVV010000088.1, on the reverse strand, counting down.
GATTTGAAAACTGTTTTCAAACTGTTGACTCCTAAATTGGACACTTCATAATTCTGTCGGAAATGTGACGATTAAGAATATTTTGCTTGGTGGTGTTGATCCCGCATCACTTGATAAGACATAAATACAGGATGTCCTGGGAAAAGCGGATCAAATTGAACAGGGCATAGGTCATTTCCAATATATTTACCTGAGCCATTTGCTTTTATTTTTACGGATAAAAGTTATGATTACTTTTCGTGCTAAATAGGGCAACGAATGCCTGGAGATTGCAATTCAATTAAATCCTCTTACATAAATCTTATAGTTATATCCGAATGATTAATCCCTGTAATGAATCTCTATGGTTAGGGGAAGTTTTTCAACTTTGTCAACTTTCGCCAGTGTAACTTACTCCCAGGAAAATAGACAGAAGCATTGGACATTCTTGTCGCAACACAGAAAATAGAAAAAAATTAGGTAAAACACATATTGTGTAACTAAAAAAAGTACTTTATTTTCTAGCAAAACGGTACTCGATTTATTAGCAATTTTCTTGGGAAAAAGTTACAGTAGCAAAAGTTGGCCACGTACTAAGAGAACTTCCCCTAGCCATAGATTCTTTAGGGGTGATAATAATTGAGTGCGCAGTACGACACGCACTTGACCAGTTTTTCAAATTGAAATTGCTGCGAGCGATTTCATGCGATTGTAAATCGCGATAAGCTGCGTGCTGCACTGTGATATTTGTTGTGAAAATTCATCGCGAGCTTGACGTTCAAGCGGAAATTTAACGACTGTCATAACACTTACTTGTCACTATCATTCCAACAAGGCATTCTATCCCCAATAACTGCCTCTATTTCCTGATATATTTTCTGTTGTATTTCTTGACATTTTAATGCCTTGAGAAAAGCGAAGCCGAGTAAACTGCTACTTGTTTGAGAACCCGCAATTAAGAAGTCTAAACATACCATTTTCAACTGCTCCTCTGAAAATAATTTGACATAATTCATTACAGTTTAATTAATCAAATACAATAACAAAGACGATAAATAATCCAGCTTTAGAATTTGGAATTCACGAAGTAACGACTAGGAATTTGGGTTCTTCATTACGTCTGGGCAAAAACTACTCGCCTAAAATATACACACATCAAAAAAGTAAGCAACATATACTATTTCAAATAACACTAGTTTTCAAAAAAAAATTGTCCTTGAAATGAAACGTTTACATTTTATTTATGTAAGCTTTGGACGGTAATTAAAAGAATATTTTTTTAGATAAAAATGAAAGACATTGAAGAATTCGACGGGTTTATGGTAACTTTCGTCCAAGTGTTAAATTGTCCATTATGTCATATTAACATCATATTAACCTAATGTTGTATTTCTATTTGGTTAGAATGAAGTTTTGCAAGAATCAACAAGTGTTACTATGCCCAAAAGTCACATTGTACAATTGCCGATATGTCAAAATGCTTTTGTATAGATTTATGCTGCTTGGCTGGCCACGCTCTCACGTGTCTAGATACCTTCTTTGAGTACCTATAGAATCTGCGCCACTACTGAAGTTCTGCGGATAATTGGTGGTACTACAATTATTTTCATGCAGTTCGATGTAACGACATATACAGTAGCGCCGACCCGCGTCGAAAGGCGTTCTGCAGCCTTGCTTCAAATGGCAATAGAAGATTCGGACAGCGGAGAAGAAATAACAACTTTTAATTGTAAATGTAACATCTTCAAATTTTAAACATGTTAAAGATGTCGAAGTTCCAAATATTTTAAAAGCCAGTTTCCTGTTATACGAAGATGATATGGAGACAATTTTGATATTTGGAACTGCTTTTGCTTTACAGAAAATCAAATGCAGTCTTGGTAAAACATATTTTGGGGAAGGCACTTTTGCTGTCTCTGAAATTCTCTGTACCAGCCTATGTAGTAAGTAAATCATGGACGATGAATTACTTTTCTAATTGGACACTCTCGCCTTGGCATGGGAACTGTTGGATAAAAAAGAGGGTGTGCAACAAAAAACGACGATTTCATTCGATTTTTTACAGAGGGTTATAAGCAATTATCATATTTTTGTCATCTCGAAAAAAAAGTTGGATTATTGTGCAACTGCAATCTGTATCACCTTCTTTCATCATTGCCAAATTTTAGTGCCAGAGGAATTTTTCGGACCACATATGCCTCGTTGACTGGACTAAGGGTGGTTTCCACTCGCTCTTCGCCATCTCCATAGCAAGCATAACGCCTCGAAGCAAACGCTGAAAATGCTTCCTTTGCATACAACTCTCACTTCCGACCATGGCCGTGACAACAGCTGGAAGCGAGGAATCGCTCCAATTCACAGCGCTGTATAAATTCAGTTTTTCTAACCAACAACCGACTCAACGTGTTCCTTGGAAGTTTGCTCTGCAGCAGCAGAGCATCCCCTTCAGTGTGGCCACGAGCGGCGATTTCATACATTCAATAATATCGCGCCCGCCGCCGCCACCGCGTTAGTTTATTGGGAGCAATTGACGTAGGATAGCATTAATAGTCTCATCGATTCTATGAATAATCGGTGCCAGCAAGTTCTCAATAACAGAGGAGGCCACACTTTGTATTAATTTATGCAATTTTTTACAACCATTTAATTTTAGTTTAAGTATAGTAACAGTTGCGAAAGGAGGAGACGCCTGGGTGTCACCACTGCGAAGATCGCCCGGAGGACACGGTGGAGCATACGGTGCAAGACTGCCCAGCTTGGGCGGAGCACCGACGTGTCCTCACGGCTGCGATAGGCGGAGACCTCTCGCGCCCGGCATTGGTTGCGGCCATGCTGCGGGGCGAGACGGAGTGGGAAGCGGTCAGCTCCTTCTGCGAGGCAGTAATGCTCGTAAAGGAGGAGGCAGGCCGCGAGCGAGAGAGGACAGCGTCCTCCCTCCGCCCCAGCCGCAGTGGTAGGCGCCCACGGCGACGGACGTCGCTAGATGATCTCCGGCCACCGTAGGCGCGGGCATGCGGGCAGCGAGTAAAGGGCAACTCGCTGCCCGACCAAGGACCATGCCCGGGTCGACGGCGCGTTGTGTCCCACGCGCGCCTCAAAGAGCGTCAGCATAATGACGGGGCCCCCCTCTCAGAGGGCCAAAGCCTGCCGGGGTCGCGGGATTATTCCCTTACCGTAACCCCGGAACGTAACAGGCTATGAAGGACACCGTGGATTTTAGTCAGTAGAAGTCTGACAGTCCCGCCCGCCCTGCCCGGGGTTGGAGGACTCATTTGATGATTTTACCACGCTAAAAGAAAAAAAAAAAAGTATAGTAACAGTTGATTAGGAACCTTTTTGATTAGAAACCGTTGTTTAAGTTAAAAACAGCATTAGAAAATAATCTAGATAAGAAATACTAAGGATTTAATGTGAAAACACATTGTAAAATATTAATTTGTATGTGTTGCTTAGACTTTTTGATGTGTGTATAATTGTATAAGATACCAGTTCACTTACCAGTAAAAGTGGGGTTTTTGTTGGCATAAATCTCTTCCAAGAATAAATAAATAAAATCATTTTCTTCCACTTCTTTATTTTTATGCTTTTCAATAGCTTCCTGAAACGAATTTATTACATGTCAGTAAATAACACCCAATAAAAATTCGCAGACAGTTTGAGTTTGTATTTCAATTTATGCGATATTAACTTTAAAGGCGAGTCTGATAAGTTCTATAAATGTCATAAAAAGGTATTTTATTAGTTTAAGATTAATATAAAGCCATTTCCCAAACAAATGAACACAATTCAACTGGTTGGCCATTTAGGCATTGCCTTTATCACCTTACATAAAATTCGTATTTTATTAATAGTTGTTAGTTTCACAGACAATTTTCAGACCCATTTTTAGAATCCCTTATTTACCTTAAGTAACTTAAGAGAGAAGCATGTGTGCTCTGTTAAGCAAATTACCTGTCTGCAACTGCATCCTACATAAGAATTACTTTACACGCGCAGAAATGGTCATGTAATTTCTATTTCTACTTTTATTTTGTCATATTATGTGTACTTGTGGCATGTGCATAAACATTTTTCAAAACACCTCCTGAAAACCGAGCACGCCGTACCGCGGCGATACCTTATGCGTCTAAACGCGTACGGCATCGTGGCGGTAAGACCCCTTTTTGAGGAGTAGCTAGAGAGGTTTTACGGCAGCGGCGGGCGCGACGTCCTAACCGGACTTAACGCAGGTCCTCACCGGCCACGGCAGTTTCGTGAGGTTTCTGTGTCTGATTGGGAAGGAAGAAACGCCTGGGAGTCACCATTGCGAGGAAAGACCGGCATCGCTACCATATCTTGGAGGGTCGACGGCGCATAGTGTTGCACGCGGACCTCAAAAAGCTGTCCCTTTAGAGGGCCAAAGCCTGCCGGGGTCTCAGGATTCCATAATGATGATCAACGACATGGTTACATAGAAATGTCAAAATAGAATTGTTTTTTTTCTTAAATTTTGCAGCTGTCAGTTATAAGATACACCCTAGGCCTGCAGTGGATAACTTTCAAACGGATAATAATCAGACATGTAATGACCTACTTCGAGAGTATGAGTAATGAAAAATCCTTTTTCGCGATGTTCATACCCCGTGTATAATTCTGTAATGGCTCTTTAGAAGTAACTAAGTAAGTATTGAAGTCTGCTTGTACTTGCTGCTTGCTTGTACTTTAATAATATTAAAGATGTTATCGGGGAAAGTTAAGAAATAATTACCTACCTCAATAACTTTGGAGATATCTCGATTAAGCTTGGTTATTAGCGTGTACCCACTCATATTAGGTATAATGAACCTACACCAGGGTATTTGATTTAACATGCCTCCGGCAACCGAGAAAGCCTTTCCTCGCTGCCTAAAAAGATCCAATAAATGTTTCAATTCATCTTCTTTTATCCGTTCCCCTGTAAAAAACGAATAAAAAGAAATCGGTACAAAGTTATTCAATAAATCAGGTACTTTCTACTGAAAAATAATTGGAACGCTCTCTTTTTCGAACCCTCTAAATGCAGAGTGGCCAAACTATAGACGGGCGGGCAAGAGGCGGCACTACGTAAATGCCTTTGGTCCGACAGACAGCCAACCCAAGACCGCTAAGCGGACTCGCCTTGATAATAGTTATTTATGATACTAGTGCGGTAAGTTGGTTTTTACAAACGAGTAGACGAATGTAAGCCCGAGGCGAAGCCGAGGGCTTACCATAGTCACGAGTTTGTAAACACCAATTTCCGCACGTGTGTCATACAACGTTTTTCAACACATTTGCGAGAAAACTGTACAATATGTAATTAAACCAACTTTATGTAACAGTAGAAAAGTCGCAACAATTTTTGAAGATCCTATTATGAAAATGGCGTGAATTTGCAAATGGCGCCACATGCACGTGGTGGAAATTAGAACTACATCCTTCGTCTCATTTACTCATTAGTATTAAAGTGAGACAACGTATTGATCAAAAGCGCTCCCAAGGAGGTTCGATCAGTCAGGCTGTTCATTCTCATAATGTGAAACTCTTTGGTGGAATTCATTTTCTTTTTAATGAAAATTAAAAAAAAAACGTAAAGAAAACGCACGCTGCTATACAACGGAGCGTGCGGTAAAGTAGGTACTTATGTGAGAGTACCTATTTTACCGCACGCTCCGTGGTATGGTGCGTAATTTTTAACTTTCGAACAATGCATACAGGCCTCGTAAATGCATTTTTCGAGCAAATGTGTTGAAATAAAATATTACGTCATCCCGGGACGAAGGCGAACACCTAAACACCTCTTAACTTTTGTGCGAGTAAGACTTTTCTTTGGAACAGGTTCACCGCACCATCGAGGAATTCCCTAGCCTATAGCCGGGACCAAACTGGTGGTTCGCCGCCAGTCGAGATGCCTCGCAGGATTAAGGGATGTTCTACTTTATCAAAAAAGAAAAATAAATCAGTTGGCGACGGAGTTGAGAACCACATCGTTTTTGAAATCGGTAAAAAATAACCTACTCGACATTTATTGGGACAAATACAAAGAAGTCCTATATCAAAAGAAGAAGCGAATCCGACTTAGGAAAAGCGAATGCTGAAACGCTTCTGTTCGAACAAAGAATCTAACAATCACGCCACTTAAATAAAGAACATCCTGATCAGGAAATCTGATCGCAGCATTCTTAGAAAAAACCGGATGGCACATACACCAGGTCGGACACGGAGTCATGCGAAATGTTGCTCCAAACTCACGAGCAACTCGGTCAACAGTACAGGCTATACTCAAGCAACCAAAACCAAAATTGGAATAATGTTTATCGTAATTGAGATGCATCTCTACTCAAATAGTAGCTGTTGTATGTTTACACTTACCAGCCACGTACTTCCACAGAACATTCATTACAGATTCGCTTAGTAAATTAACTAAATTAATAGGCTTGCTATTACTTTCTTTAATACAGTTCAGTAATCGAGACAATTCATTTTGTATTTCTGTTTCCATTGCAGTTTTCCCATAGCCGACGTGTTTTAAGTTCTTCACCGCAAACTGTCTATGGATCTTCCATATTTCACCATTGGCAAAAGTTATGCCTAGAACATTAAATACAAATTAGACGACATACTCAGTTTCCTTTGTCTTTTTAAAAGACATTCGTTTTCTTTGTGTCTCTTACCCATATTTTTATTTCCGAGACACCTTAATTGCGAAAAGAAGTTATGTGGCCTAGCATCAAATTCTTTGTCATTAAATACTCGACGAACATTCTTCTCACCAAAGACGACTACTAACAGTTCTTTGCTCAGTTTCATGCCTAACACATTTGTAGAATATTGTCTAGATAATTCTAAGCAAGCTCTCCATTCAGATCCATATTGTTTTGACGTCTTCTGTAAAATACCGCTACTTCCTATGAATGGATACCAAACTGGACCTGGAATCAAAATTAAAGAAAAGTAAATATCGTACAAATCATAATGTACTTTTTCTTTTAATTCTGTGAATCCTATCCTACTAATATCCTACTACAATTTATTGTAAATATAAGAAAGTTTGTTTGGATGTTTTTAACCTTTTCCGCAAACACCACTACGAAACAAAATTTGGTACACAGATAGTTTATACCTGGATTAACACATGGGATAGATTTTATCCCAATTTTATCATCCCGTGGGATACTCTTTGAATTGCAGCGAGCGAAGCCGCTAGCAATAGCTAATATTTCAACAAATATTCAAGTTTCTTTTAATATCAGATTAGTCTGCTCAGGACCCTAGTCTAATTTAGTGGTAATAGAATCTACGACGGAGAGAGCAGCATTTACCTTTGAATAGATACGGATTGTATGCGTTCGGAACATATTAATCTGCCCAACAAAATATCTTTTCTTTCGCGTACTATTTTTATGATATCAAAACCGATCAATTTTGAAAAAGGCTTAGAATGTATTTTTTAGGGTTCCGTAGTCAACAAGGAACCCTTATAGTTTCGCCATGTCCGTCCGTCCGTCTGTCCGCAGTTTAGCTCAGAGACGCACAGTACTAGAGAGTTGTAATTTGGTGTAAATATACGGATTTGTTGTGCCGAAAAAGTGGTAAAATAAAATCTCGTAAAATATTTTTTTTTAGGGTACCTCCAGTACTTACACGTAAAGTGAGGATTTTTTTTTTCTCGCGTACCCCTTAGTGTGGGATATCATAAAATAGGCCTTTAAAAAATAATGATAGTTTCCTTTAACAATTTGTTGATAAAAAAATTCGTTTGTGAAATATTAAGCTTTAAAGTGCTAAATTTTGCTCGATTCGAGTGTCCCCCCCCTCTACCAGCTAAACGGTTATGTTTGGGGGTGTGAAAAAATTCACAATAGTAGTGTATATAACGAAGTTTAAAAGAAAATTATCACGACCAAGTAGGCTTCACAACTTTACGAGTAATAGTCGACCAACTTATAAAATGTACTTGATATCATATTTTCTTAAACAAAATGTATCGAAGACAACTGCAAATGTAAGTTTGTCAACTTTATTTTTACAGCTTTTATAGGTATGTTTTTTGGGGATAGGTAGGTTTTTATCGTCAACTATTTTTAACTAAATTCAAAAAAAGGAGGAGGTTCTAAATTCGTCGTAATCTTTTTTCTTATGTATTTTCCCCGATTTCTCAAAGATTCCTGGACCGATTTTGAAAATTCTTCTTTTTAAAATTAAATTCAGCGAATCAGTTTAGTTAGTTCGCATAAGTATTTTGATGGGCAACTACGGAACCCTACACTGTGCGTGGCCCGACACGCACTTGGCCGGTTTTTTGTGGTTGTTTTTGAAGGCGGTCACATTTTTTTTGAAAAAGTTTTTTTTTTTTATAAAAACCTTGCCTGTCCAAAATAAAGTTAGAATATAAAAATAATGTTAGGATTACATAATGACAATTCATTGTGTTAATTGAGATTTTGATGTGTGATTTCAGCATTTATGTGTGAAGTCTTATGGCCTCTTATATCCTATCTTATGTTTATATAGGAATTTCTAACTGTTCGGCACGAAGAGAAGTTCGGTTTCTTGGACAAAAATTTATTTCCAATAATTCTTGTTACGTTTTTGGAAATACACACATCAAAAGTGTCTAGGGATCAAGCATTTTTATGCGGATTTCTTGAGATTGAGATGTGGCTTTGTAATAAATTTATGATTTTATAAATTTATATGGATCCTTTTTGGTGCATTTCATAATTTGAATCAGGAACTGTAAATCAAATTCGAGTAAAAGATGAAAATCAGCTGTCAATATTTTCCCTATAAAAACATACAACGCATTGAAGACATTATTAGTGCTACTGTTTCCCTACTACTGATTAAAACCAACGTTATTATGGAGCGGCGACGTCATTTAAACAGGGAAGAAATGCTCAGAGCCGTGGGAATGATAGAAGCTGGTTCCCGGCAACGTACTGTGGCTTTAGCTCTGAATACAAGTCAGAGTGTTATCAGTCGACTTTGGACACGTTACCGAAGCACTGGTACCGTGGTTGAGCGCCATGGAGGACGGTATCGCTGCACCACACGGAGACAAGACCGATACATTCAAATCTTAACTCGAAGAGCTCCAACAATAACCGCCATGATGTTAGCCGTGAGGCTTCATCACTCTTCAGGGAACTTAATTAGCGACCAAACAGTCAGAAACCGCTTGCATGAAGTGAACCTTCATTCCCGAAGACCGCTACGGGTACCACCTATAGCAATGCACAATCGTAGGATTCGATATCAATGGGCTCTTGAACACAGAAATTGGGCAGAAGAACAATGGCGTTTCGTGTGCTTTTCTGATGAGTCTCGTTTTGGTATGAGACCGGATACAAGACGTATACGACACTGGAGAACCCCTGGACGCCAACAGCGATTAAAATCCTGCCAGGAAGTCCATCCTTATAGTGGTGGAACCATCATGGTATGGGCGGGTATTTGGATCGGCGGAAGAACTGAGTTGATTTGGATCAGAGGCAACCTCAACGCTCAAATTTATGCTGAGACGATTGTATCAGACGTCATCGTTCCTCTACAAGTGCAAATCGGTCCCTTATTTCAGTTAATGCATGATAATGCACGACCGCACACCGCAAGGGTTGTAAGACAGACTCTCGCCGCAGCTAACATCAATGTCCTGCCCTGGCCTGCTCAGTCGCCAGACTTGAACCCGATTGAGCATGCATGGGATATGCTACAGAGAAGAGCTCTGCCGAATATGGAGGGTATCCAGTCGCAAGAAGACCTTTTTTTGTTGTTGCAACGAACATGGGCGGCCATTCCACAGCGTGATTTGGATGAACTCATTTTGAGTATGCCAAACCGATGTTCTTGTGTTGTTAGTGTTCGCGGTAGAAACACGGATTATTAATTGTTTAAGTTACCCAATAAAATTTTAAAGAAAACTGTTATTTCAGTCTTTTTTTCGAACTTTAATGTTAGTGGTTCAAATGTCAAAAATCCCTTTATTAGGAAAATGGCAAATTTCTTTATGAATGCAAAGGTGACTTGGTTTATCGTTACTGTGACAAACGATAACACTTTATTTGATGAATCCTTAAAGAACATTTTAATTAATATCAATCAGGAGAAAAGTTATTGCAAAAATATATGTTGATCCCTAGACACTTTTGATGTGTGTAAATCCCTAATGTAAAAATTATATAGGACAAGTCCCGACAATTTTTCCTACGAAGGTTGAAGCCAGGGGGTTTTGGTTCTCTAGACACTGTCTTACAGATTTTAGGATAAACTTAGTAGTCTCGTGTAGCTATTCCAACTAGGACCAGCATACTTTACAGAAAGGTGTTCTGTTGGAACGGTTTGTTCTATTCTTCTGTATAATTATATTTCTTTTTTGCATTACCGACTATGTAATAGTACATTGTTATCTGAAGTGTTAAAGTTACTTATTTAACTCCCGAGACGGGTTTTTGCGCCTGTAACGTAGTGTGGGCGCTAATAGTTCGAAGGACTAAAAAAGTAATTTACCCGAGGTAAACACTGTGCTTTTCATTATGTTGCTTATGTATTTGACTAGAATTTGTGTTGAATATTTAAACTAAAAAGAGTAAAATAACAATCTGTTTAAAAAAAACTAACCGCCTAGTTTTGAAAATAACTTTTCTTTCGGAATTCGGTGGCAAAAAGACAACGTAATAAAAAAACAAGGCACACTTCGGAAAGAAGTTATTTTGTTTTTGAAGAAGTTTAGTTTTTTAAGTTTTTAATTGTTATTTCGTAAGACGAGAACAAATAAAAAAAGATATTGTCCCTCAAAACCTGGTATTTCACGGTTTCCTGAAGGTACAGTCCCGAAAATCACGCGACATTCAGCAAGAACCGGTTCTCGAATACCAACGTCATTGAAAATCACAATGGTACATTAAGGTAGTGTTACGAACACATCACCGAGCTCTAAAAAGATACGTACAAGACTTATCAAAACGGCCTTCCATGAACGACGGTGTCATGATAATAATATGTATAGCATTATTACCATAGATCGGAATAGGTAGATTGAACCTATATCATAAATGCACACAGAAAGAATAATAACATGGAGAAGTCATTTTCTCGGAAGTTAATTCCGGTATTTCCGGCTTCAATTAAAGGATTGTTAATGTTGGTAGTGTTATTATTACTAATCCAATTCTGTAATTAATACAATTCCACCAAGTTCCGGTTTTTATATAATAATCAAATCAACCCCGGTGGAATGTCCTTAATTAATGTTTTCGAATCAATAACCCCATTCAATCTATCCTATTCCGATCACTGATTATTACAGACCGCAGTTTCAGCCAGTAATTAATAAGTTTGTGTCTACTAATAGATATATTATTGTGGTTTCAAGTTGTTCTAACACGTTAAAGGAGTTGTAGTAAGCGTTCTTCATAATCACCCACGATTAATCTATGATTTTCTAAAAGCTTTCTTTATAAAACTTCATAAGTTCTTACATGTGTGTGTGTTCGAAAAGGTTTTAAATTGTACCTACGTACAATGAACTAATCAAAAGCCGGTAAAAAAAAATATTAAAAAAAATATAATGTAAAATAACAAATGACTACTGTCATCTTATGATAATTTCATGTCAGCTAATGTATACATTTAGGTTTAAATAACTATTTAAAAAACCGGCCAAGTGCGAGTCGGACTCGCCTATAAAGGGTTCCGTAGCAGCAAATAACATATTAATATAGTAGTTCTTGTAGTTGGTTGTAACTTAGCAAAATAAATTGCGGTATACGATTTATGACGTATTAAAAAAAAACTAACCAATTTTCAATTGAAGTTTCCATGGTAGTGTACATCATATATTTTTTGTAGTATTATCATTACCTTATCTTAGAAGTTACAGGGCCCGGGACACATTTTACCACTTTGGAAGTGTCTCTCGCAAACCGTTCAGTTTAGAAAAAAATATAGTAACCTCAATATCATTTTTCAAGCCCTATTCATAGATACCCCACACGTATGGGACAGGTGTTTTTTTTTGAGTTTCAGTTGTAAGTATGGGGGGTACCCCCAAAATTGGTTTTGTTTTATTTTTGTGTAAAAATCCTAATGCGGTTCAAATAATACATCTACTTACCAAGTTTTAACAGGATAGATCTTATACTTTCGACAAAAAGTGGCTGTGACATACGGACGGACAGACAGACAGACATGACGAATATATAAGGGTTCCGTTTTACGCCATTTGGCTACGGAACCCTAAAAATGGAAATATAGTTGTCTGAAATGAGTGGTTGGCAGACATTGATTGATCAGTAAACTTCATTGTCATTAGTCAGCTACCTATTGGCTAACTGAGGTCAAGTTAGTTGTCACATGCCGATTGTGGTAAATAACTTTTATAGACGTTCAAACAGTCCAGAGCAGACGCGTGACCTTCCAATCAAATCGTTAAAACAATCAACGCAACAAGTTGCGTTTCAAACTTCCAAATCCCGCACATCGCGTTAAAACATAGCTGTTTGTTTATAAAGAGGTAGGCACAAAAAGATTGTATTCCATATTTTAAAAAAAAATACAAAGAAGGAACAATAGCGAGGTTCAGCGAATTTTTTATTTTTATTTAGTGACCTTTTTGCTTTAAGGAAATGAAGTAATAAATGAAGAAAATATAGCAGTCAAACATCGCATTAAAATTATCGCAAACTATTAGTAAGTAATATGAAACCGGGAAAGTCGATGTTGAATTTTAGTTACTGTATTTTTTATAATTGTTATTTAAATTAAATTTCTAGTTATTTAATATATATTTTATTTAAATCAGGTTAGGTAGGTACTTGCATTTTTGAGTAAAGCACTATACAAGCCTTGGCCCACTATGTCTGCTTCGCTGGTCACACTATGATTGCCTCGAGCTATAGCCTAACTACGCTCTAGGCCTTCCAGCTTGGCCATCATGCAGCCCTTGCTGTCCTCGCTGTAAAGGCCTCGGCCTACGGCCTCGGCCTTTACCTCAGCTCGTCCATCAAGTGGTGCATGCTGACCGCGCTGTGTCGGCCTGGAGCTGCACTAGGCTGCGCTGTCGGCCATCATCAGTGCGACCAGCAAAGTAGCCATTATAGGCCGCGGCAGTAATGTACTAGTACGAGACTTTCACCAGCAACAATGTTCATGCCGTCTTGATTTCCCAGACCTGGCTCAAATCCGATCTGTTGTCGACACTTACAGGATTCATTCTTCTTCGGAATGACTGTATCAGTAAGAGAGGGGGTGGGGTAGCAATATATCTCCGTGCTGATTTACCCTTTAAAATTCTAGCAACTTTTTCCCCTAAGCGCCGAGACACACAGAAATGCCAACAATTGCAATTGCCAGCCGCTGCCATTTCTATGTGACTCGGCCCTAACATTTCAGCTGTATGCCTATTTCTAGAGGTTTGGGTCAGAGGTGCTAAAGCTGTCCTTTTTGTCGTCTATTGTCCCCTTTCCCTAGACTACTTCACCGAATTCGAATCGGTGCTTGAGTCTTGGGTTCAGAGTACACACATCACATTATCATGGGGACTTTAACACCAACCTCCTTGACCATACCTCTCCTCGATCCTGTAAACTCTTACACCTGGTCGAGTCAGCTAACCTGCACGCGTTACCACTCCAACCTACTCATCTAATTTCTAATTTAAAATTGGTGAAGAAATGGTCTGACCGATTCGGGGTGGCGGTTAACCCAGCGAAGTATCAGGCTATTATTATAGGGAGCCCCTACAGCTTGCGAAGGCTGAGTGCGTTGACTGTACCTTCGCTTATCGTTGATGATGCTGTCATCCCGTTCAGCTTTGATGCCAAGAATTTGGGTTTACATGTTGATACTTGCCTTGATTGGCGTAAGCAGGTCGCGATTGTGAGCAAAAGTCACTGGAACGCTTCGGTCCCTTTATCGGTTGAACAATATTCTCCCATCTCACGTAAAGGCAATATGCTCGTTCAATCTCTTAGCTTCCCTATAATTGATTATGGTGATATGTGTTACTATGACCAGAATACAGATTTACTCAATAAACTAGACCGACTTCTGAGTAATTGCATTCGATTCGTCTTTAATCTCCGAAAATATGATCATATGTCTCCGAACACCAGCGCAGTGTTAAGGGCCTTAGCCACATTGTTTTCTCTTTTTCACAAACATACTTCTCCGTCTCATCTGACTACTCACTTCCAATATTTATCTTCCGCGCATAGCATAAATCTTCGATCTTCTATAACTGTCTTCCCTCTGGTTTATTCTACTCTGTTCCTGGTGTGGACAACATTGGTGTCCTCAATTCACCTCGGAAAAATGGCACCTGAGTGATATCACCCAGATGAATTGTGGACATCAAAGTTGCCCACTTTGTTCACCTCGGAAAAATATTACCTGGGTGAACAAAGGCGAGTTTTCTTCCGCGATGTGGTGGACTTTTATCACTTATGTAAAAAGCAAAGTATGACATTTAAATTGAATATTGCATATTTCAATAAAATTGTACTAGTACAACACGATTATGAAAAAGGTGTTAGTGCCCGAATTCAATATTAGTTCTTGTCCCGCATTGTCTGCAATGGAGAAGATAAGTATTTTTTTTGTTGTTGTGGGACACACACAAAACAAAAATGCAAGAATTTATGAGCACACCAAAACGGTTACCAACTCGGCATTTAAGTTTCAAGTACTAGGCGTGCTTAAATTCAAGCTGGTATTTATTTTAACAGTTCTGTGTCTACATTAAAGTTTTTTTGCCTAATTAATCAATACGAAATACCATACCATTACTTCCACACGAGTTTATTCAAGCAGGTTGGGAATTTTGTTTTGAAAAAGACTCTTTATTTTGTGAGATGCGCTTAAAACAGTTTAAAATTAATGATGGTGAGTCCACTTTAAAAACAACCCCGTTAGAATTCCGGAATAATCACATAAAAGGATGCCAAATGGCAATAATAGTAGCGCTCTTAAATGTTCACAACTTCGTAGAACAAAAGATCACTGAAAAAAAAGAACAATACTGTCTCCAGACAAGTTTTTTAGTAGAACACAACAATTTTAAATAGGTCATAAAAGTCCACTACATCGCGTAAGAAAAGTTGCCTTTGTTCACCTAGGTGATATTTTTCCGAGGTGAACAAAGTGGACAACTTTGGTGTCCACTAACGGTAATGCCACCTAGGTGAACAAAATGGAATAAACCTATCTCACCGTTCTGGCTTTCTTACTTAAATCTTTTTTCCCAATACAGGCAGTTTTCCTATGGAATGCGCTTCCTCGGAATATCAGGACGGTATCCAGTCGGTTCAATTTCAAGTTGAAAGCTCGTGAACATATTATTAAGAAGCTAGCAGATTCATCTCAAAGTTAACTGGTTGTTAGTTTCCACTTTATTTCTCTATACTGATTATACGTATGTATGTTTGTATTGTATATTTGTAATAATTTTTATTTATATTCTTTTAGTAATTGTCTAGTATGTTACTTTGTCTCTGTCTCTGCTTCACCCTAAGATAGTTACATAGTAAGCCCACACGTTTTTGTAACTTGTGCATAAATAAATAAATAATTAGACCAACTTCTTCAATAGGAGAGACCAAGTACGTATGGCGCAAACGAAATAGTCTGGTTTAATTAGACAAAAGATGGTGATTTAATAATAAAAACTATGACAGAGCTGAATTTTGGTAGAGAATTTATGATCTAAATCATTTTATTAAGTATATTTTGATAAAATATACTGCTTTTGAGAAATCCAAATAATTAACTTTTGGAAATTCATTTCTACTGGCGTACTCAAGGTCCTTACTAAAATTTAGATCCGGGAGTACCGGCAAATTTTACCGCCTAATACGACCCGCTGCTCTAATTTTTTCAAAAATTGTGGAATAAAGACAATTTTTTTTTTAAAAACCGGTCGTTTATTTAAAAAAAAGTTTGTGTGTGTGTAAAAAAGTAAAACTAAAAACGTGTTTTACAAGGTGCCTTCAAGTTTGGACACAAAATAAATTATGTTTATCAAATCCTCACTGTATTGTGATGATTAAATACCCTTCCTACCCATTTGGATATTAATAAACTTTTGAATTATTGACCATTAGGTAACTCCAATAAGAACGGTAAAATGGTAACGGCTTAATTTATTTTAGGGTTATTGACACAGAATTTGTGAACTTTCGTTACAATTCACATTTTGTTACCGTATAATGCAAACTATACAGGGTTACTTGTAATTCGAAGGATGAGGGCTGTCCCAGAATGACCTGTTCATCATGTTGCTTAAGTTGCATCTTGATAAGCAACATGATATAGTTCTTCGTGATATGTAACGACTTTTATGGTGCATCGTGTAGTGTATATCTTGTTACTGTTGGTAAACAAAGACATGTCAGAGTCGCAGTTCTAGAGAGAAATGTGGCGGAAGTGTAAGTATTAATAAACTGTTTAAAGGTTTATCAGGAACCCAAATTAAAGAGCGTTTGTATAGCTTACACGGGGAGTCCGCAGCTTCTTACAGCACTGTTAAAAACTTGGTAAAGGAGTTAAGATTAGATAGAAGAACTATCGAATATATGGGATATGAGGGTCTATCCATGGAAGCGCCCACTCCAGGGGTTATTCCCGCTCGGTAACACCCTTTCGTCAACACTGATGACGAAAAAAAAGTTTTGTTCGTTCAGTGTTGACGAACGCTACTTATTATTTCGGGTAATTCCCGTTCGGTAACACATTTCGTTCCTGTCGTCAACACTGTTGACGATCGGGAAAAAAAAGATTCGTTCGTTCGCAGTGTCCTTGAATGCTGGTTTGTATTTTTAAAATACTTATGGAAATAAAATTATACAATTTGTCGGTTAATGTTAAAATCGTCCAAACATTGCCCGAGATAGTTGTGTTCGAGCAATGTTTGGACAAATTGATAATACGAGTAGTACGGTTGTCAACCTGACGTGTTACTTCCCGATGTTCCAAATAAAATCCTACTAATGTTGTTAGAAACGTGAAAGTTTGTTTGGATGGATGTTTGTTACTGTTATACACAAAATCTACAGAATGGATATTACACATAGTTTATAATCTGGAATAACACATAGGATAGTTTTTATCCCGATTTTCAAGTGGGATAATTTACGAGCTGTAGCGGGCTAAGAGTTCCACATTTTTGAAAAATCGTGGTGCGTTCCACATTTTTTAATTCAAGTGCGTTCTGTGATTTTTTTAGCTAAACTGGAGCAGGGATCTGGTACACATACAAAATTGCTTTTGATCTTTCCTACACATTCACCGTATGCGGCTAAATGAAAGAAATCAAGGAAGATTTATCCTTTTTTCAAAAGTTACGGATGTTTCATGATGGTTCACAAGAGAAGAGATGGGCAGCTGCTGCAGGCAGCAGGGAAAAAGCGTCTGCCATGTCAAAGTGACCCTGCCTAACATTTGATATTATTCTAAAGTGTCATGCCCTTATCAATCTGGTCTTCTGTCTTGCATGTACAACCAAGTAGTCACCAGTAGGCATAGAATCCTGGGGTTCCGTTTTTTTTTAACTGGTTCTTCTAACATATTCAGAAAGAATTATGACAAACACAGGTAAGACACTGCCGCTGATCATATGATCATAAACATTTTTACCAGTACATAAGAGCTACATGAAACAATGAAAGAGGCAAATGGAAAAGACATGAGGCCTACAACATGGACAGACATGAAGACTCTTTTCTTTAGGACTCTTCGGGGCGAAGATGTTAAACTTAGAATAAAAAAGTCAAACAAAGTATTCCTTGGGAAGAATAGATTGACATTTTTGTACCTACTGATATGTTTCTGACTATGTTATCTGTTAAGTACACTATTTTTGTAATTGTAGTCTATTGTAGTCTTAGTGTAATTAGGAATACTTTAATGTTGTAACCACTAAAATGTTTTATTGAAAAAACGCGAGACTAGTACGGTGTTTGACAGTTGGTTCTGTGGTTGATTAACGCGTTTTCGAACGTTGGGCTGTTGAATGCGAATAAGATCCAGATCAATAAATCTATTTATGTATTATACATGCTTGACTCGACAAGCGCTCGGCCTCGAATGAGGCCGAGCGCTTGTCGAGTCAACATCTCCTGAGGATGCCCCGTGGAGGGGCGAAACACGTGTCGAGTATAGGTTTGATTGCATGGCTTGTTTTTCCGTTTGTTGCATGTGTGCATATGCATGAGGGCGGGAGGGTGGGTCCTTTGCTGCATGTGCATATGCATGACTGCATAGGGTGGGATAGCATCCTGCAACAAGCCTGGATTTTTGTCGCGGAATTAAAACTTAATATTTTTCATAACATTTTAACTTCCAAAGTGGTAAAAAGGTGTGTGTGTGTGTCCCTTTAACTTCTAAAATAAGAGAATGATAAAACTAAAAAAATATATATATTGTACATTACCATGCAAACTTCAATTGAAAATTGGTTTGAACGAGATCGAGTAATTAGTTTATTTTTAATACGTCATAAATCGCCAACCGCAATTTACCTCGCAAAGTTACAACCAATTTCAAGAACTTTTAAATATTATGTTACTTGCTGTTACGGAACCCTTTATGGGCGAGTCCGACTCGCACTTGGCCGGTTTTTATATATTACGAGTCTTTCAAATAAGATAATTAAGTAAGATTGACTTCCATATCCATGGTAAAGACTTTCATATTTCTTATTTGGCGGATTCAAACGATTTATTGCCAAAATGGATCACGATTCAATGTATCGATTGTACGCGAAAAACTTTTTTTATATATTACGTGTCTTTCAAATAAGATAATTAAGTAAGATTGACTTACCACGTCCGCATTAACATACATATCCATGGTAAAGACGTTCATATTTGTTATTTGGCGGATTCAAACGATTTATTGCCAAAATGGATCACGATTCAATTTATCGATTGTAAGTAACTTTTTGTGAATAAAATTATATTTAAGTAATGCGTCGAGTGCGTTGACGTCTTACTAACAAGCTAATACTTTCAACCAAATTTTTAAATGATGAATACTACTTTGATGAATGAAAAGTTTTTATAAAAACATAATGTAGTTTGATTTGATAATCATGCCATGAAATATTCACTTACACGTATTCAAAGATTGCTGATATTAATAAAAATACATAGTAATACATGAAGCAAAAGGTTGTGCCGATTTTTAAGAAAATTACGCAGACGAAGGAGTATGTTCTAAGTTTGAATGAAATGGAGCAGGTAGCCAATATTTCTACGAAATACTGCATTAGAATTACATCACATTAATAAAAAATCATTACGCACACTAAGTAACAAGCTTTTGACACACGATAAACGATGAATGTCTTAGAGAATTTAGACATCGATTTATAGAGGGAATTTTTGATAATAAAACCTTCCACTTAAAATTTAAATTAATTACGGCCTTATTTCGAGTTTTCGACTCCTGTACTCTTTTTAGTTGTAGACAAAATAATGAACATATACTTGAGTGATGGTTAGGTATCATTAAATTGTATAATTAGTTTTCTTAAAAACAACACTTATTAAATTTAATAATTATGAGTTTATTGCAAAGCTTTAATTGAATCAAAATATAATATTTATGTAATGGGTTACATACTATTATGCCTTCACATTACATAAATAATGGACAAAAAGTAACACAGTAAAAGAAACTTTTTTTTTTTTAATTCTTTTTAATTTCGCAATCTACATCATTATTTTTAAGTGAACATAAATACAATAACTTACCCGGCGGAAACTTCCTTGGCTTGATTGTGGTGATAAACGCATACAAAATCAATGCAACCATTAACAGTAGTAGAAACGTAGGGATCATTTTTAAAGATCGTTATTTTTACAGTGAGCAGTGTATAATACGCGTGTGGTATAAATATCCACTGGCCTACTCGGCAAGCGAAACACAACTGTACAACGCGGACAGAGAGCGTCAATATAAGTATGAAGGATTTACGTCTGGTGGTTCTTGTCGCAGCGTGATCACATAACCGTTCAATGAATGTAATTCCATATATTAAACGTGACACCCTCTCGGTTGTTTCTTCTTGATAAAATCTTTAACTCATTCATTCATTCATTCAATCAGTCAGTCATTGACAGACAACGCACAGACTAAACGACGGATTTACGAGCATTAACATATTAAGGGCGACTTGCACCAAAAGTTAAACATGTTTAAAATTTTATTTAGTGTCAAAATTCTATTGGATTTTGACACTAAATAAAATTTTAAACATGTTTAACTTTTGGTGAAAGTCGCCCTTAGGAAACTATTGTTCTTTAAATATTTCAACGAAGATGAGCATTATGGAAAGAGTTTTTGGTTCATTCCCAAGTGGCGTGAGAAGTATGTATGAAGATGGTAATTTTTAGGGTTCCGTAGTCAACAAGGAACCCTTATAGTTTCGCCATGTCCGTCCGCCCGTCCGTCTGTCCGCAGTTTAGCTCAGAGACGCACAGTACTAGAGAGCTGTAATTTGGTGTAAATATACGAATTTGTTGTGCCAAAAAAGTGGTAAAATAAAATCTCGTAAAATATTTTTTTTTAGGGTACCTCCTGTACTTACACGTAAAGTGAGGATTTTTTTTTTCTCACGTACCCCTTAGTGTGGGGTATCATTAAATAGGTCTTTAAAAAATATTGGGAGTTTCCATTAACAATTTTTTGATAAAAAAAATAGTTTGTGAAATATTAAGCTTTAAAGTGCTAAATTTTGCTCGACTCGAGTGTCCCCCCCCTCTACCAGCTAAACGGTTGTGTTTCGGGGTGTGAAAAAATTCACAATAGTAGTATATACAATGTGTTGATCTGCAACCTAGTCAAATTCAAGGACGTGATTATACTCATGATTCTCGACCCAAATCAACAATAAAATAGGTAGGTATTTTTTTTATTTTATTTTTCCTTTTTCTGAAATCCGTAAGTGTGAACTAGTTTCTTCAAGACTAGTAGATTCAATTCACGCACACCAGCTGCTCATCGCTGTGTACGTACGCGCGGACTGCGTAGTTGGGTGATTCTCTTTCATTTGTATTGAATTAAGGGTTTAATTCTGAAATACTGTAAAATTTCAACAACAAAAAAAAAGCAGCCCTTATTAGTTTTGCCCGGTACTGTACTTTCAATTGATTATTTATGACTTTTGTGACAACCACCTGAAGTTTGACGAAAATGCAAAAAAACAGCGTGTATAACGAATTTTAAAAGAAAATTATCATGACTAAGTAGGCTTTACAACTTTACGAGTAATAGTCGAGCAACTTATAAAATGTACTTGAAAAACATTTTTCTTAAACAAAATGTATCGGAGAACATGCTCTTCAACTGCAAATGTAAGTTTGTCAACTTTATTTTGTTTTTACGGTATGTTTTTTGGGGATAGGTAGGTTTTTATCGTCAACTATTTTTAACTAACTTCAAAAAAGGAGGAGGTTCTAAATTCGTCGTAATCTTTTTATTTATGTATTTTCCCCGATTTCCCAAAGACTCCTGGACCGATTTTGAAAATTCTTTTTAAAATTAAATTCAGCGAAACAGTTTAGTTAGTTTTTTGATGGGCAACTACGGAACCCTACACTGTGCGTGGCCCGACACGCACTTGGCCGGTTTTTTTTTATTATCTCCTTGGCATGCATGGAAGAACTGCAAAAAATGTAAGTTTTATCTAGTGATGACATATTTATTTACCTATCCCGACTACGGAACCCTTCACTTCTTGTACGTAACTTATTTAAAATAAACCGTGAAATCAGCAACTCCCTGAAGTCTAGTCCGCATATCGTAATATCGTAACGAGCACCTACGAAACCCTACCACACAGAGTACTATAGTACCCTCTGCAACTTGCGATCCGACAAGCACTAGACCACGTTACCATTGGCTTCGCCAGCGTGTATCTCGAAAATTATAACACGCGGACAATATAACGGGACAAAAAGTATCATTATTATTATATGTTAACCTTTCGCATTTATAATATAAAGTCTCCTCTGTGTATTATTCCAATGTCGATCCAGCTACTGATCAATTTAAATCAGCCTTTATTGTAACCGGTTTAATCTATGGAAGTAACATAATTACTGTTATTTTGTGTTTAATACCCGTCATATAGTTTTGCGCAATATTTTAATATTATGACGAAATAGGTGAGCAGAGTTGCTCCCGCTTAGTAGGCACACAGTATTATTTCCGGAACGATTTGCCAACATTGGTCAGAGTTAAGAGTAAAATTGGTACCAGGTAAGTTATATTATAGTAACTGGTTGACCGAGCTTAGTTCGGGTAAGTTCGGATAAAATAAATACATATATAGAAAATTAACAGACCACAAATAGACTGGAAATTCTTATTTTATCGTTATAAACAGCACGAATTGAAAAAATGAAGAAATTGCAATGACTTAATACTTTTTTTATAATATTTAACATGTAATCATCCCATCCAATATCAGACAGGACATTTTTAATTTCCACTTTTCTGGTCTGTAATTGTCCCACAGGAACGTACTATCAGGATAAGAAGCCTATGTGCTAACCATGTTGATCATGGTCTATCGATCTTCTAGTTTTATCCCAGGATTTCGACCTCTTGCTCAATATCAGACAGGACATTTTTAGTTTCCATTTTTATGGTGTGTAATTGTCCCACAGGAACGTACTATCAAGATAAGAAGCCTATGTGCTAACCATGTTGATCATGGTCTATCGATCTTCTTAGTTTTATCCCGGGATTTCGACCTCTTGCTCAATATCAGACAGGACATTTTTAATTTCCATTTTTATGGTGTGTAATTGTCCCACAGGAACGTACTATCAGGATAAGAAGCCTATGTGCTAACCATGATGGTCATGGTCTATCGATCTTCTAGTTTTATCCCGGGATTTCGACCTCTTGCTCAATATCAGACAGGACATTTTTAATTTCCATTTTTATGGTCTGTAATTGTCCCACAGGAACGTACCATCAGGATAAGAAACCTATGTGCCAACCATGTTGGTGATGGTCTATCGATCTTCTAGTTTTATCCCGAGATTTCGTCCTCTTGCTGGTCGGTATTTATACCACGGGGACGTAGCAACTATCGTGAGAAGTAGTCTATCTTCTAGTCAAAGTCATGGTCTACCCAGATGGGGCATTGGAAATAGCAGCCGTATTAGCCTGAAATCGTGAGCGTATCATTTTCGCATTAGATATAATAATTTTAATTAGTTAGAATTAAGGGCCTACAGTAGTGCAAAAGCGTTGTTTGATTAGCGGGGAACGTTTGACGACACGGCTGCTACTGGCTGGAGCCACTTTCGCGGAATTATTGAAAACCTAACCCTTATGTATTTCATTTCTTCAACTTCAACTTTACTCTTGTAAAAATATTTTGTCACAGGGGTTTCCAAGACATGTTAAAATTTCATATTTTGATCTGTCGTTAAAAGTAAATCTCACAGACGTTTTTTTTATGCCATGCATTTATAAAAATGGATACAGCTTGTGACTTTGTGCAGTCTCGCAAAAATAAAGATCAATTACTAAGGGGTGGGTTTCTATATTCACTAAATAAGTGGCAATATATTATGGGTGGATTTACACATGAAAAATTTCTTCGAACAAAAAATTCAGTAAATTGAAATCAAGTTGGAATGCCAGTAAAACTAGATAAAATCATCGTAGGATAGCTATAAAGCTCATAAAATGTGTTTAGACTAAAATTTTGAGCGTAAATCAGAAGATATCAGCATTTAAATAAAAAGAGGTGAGATGGTGTTGACGGCTGTGGTATGGCGATGATTTATACGTGGATGGTGATGATTTCGAGTGTATGGTGATGACACTTTAAATTTGAATTTACAATAAAATACTAAATTTTTTAAGGAAATCAACTTTATTTATGATTAATCAACAACAAATAAATCAACAGTCTATGAAATAATATATAAAGTATTTATGATAATATAGTCAGATTTATTTTCTTACGTAAACTTACATACTTATCATGTTTTAATTATTAATTCAGATTAACTTAGGTTTTTTGGTAATCAGTCTTATAGAGGTAAAATTGTAATTATTTTTTTAGCTTTCCATAATCAGGCATTTTACTCTTAACAATTATCAAGTAATCAAGTAATCATATTTCAGTTATTTCAAAATTTGGTTAATTTTTGGTAATGGACTACTCAATAGTAATTCTCCTAGATGATATTTTTTCATTATTTGGAAATTTTTAATCAGTTATTTTTCAGAGGATATTTTTCAAATCTACCTGTAGCTACAAAATTTCTGATTATTATTTTTTTATTTGGATTAATTTGTTGGAGAGTATTTTAATGTTTGAAGGCTCAGCTATAATTACTTGATTAGTTGGTAAATTTGTTACATCACAAAGAGTCGGACGCTTTGTTGCTGCTAATAGAGTGACATGATCTTTGTTTTTGTCCTGATTCATGGTAATTGCGGTTGTACGTGGTATTTTTATAAAACCTAAATGTTTTCCATGATCACATATCTGCCCACATGTGCATTTAAAACAGCTAGATGTTCTCAAAGTTAACTTATTACAGTGTAGTTCCCACAGGACCTGATGTACTTTAAGAGTACCCTTAAATGTGTCAAGTTTACTGGGTATTTTCTGTTCCCTTATCCGCACGTCAGTTTCGTTTACAGCAATAACTGTTACATTGGTGTGTGCTTGCAAGACAGTGATAAATTTATCTATACTTGTAATGTCTGTGCCATAATTCACTTGAAAATCAGCTGTCCTCTTGATTACAGCCCCCACTCCATCTGCGGCTCCTTTTCCGTGGCCAGCTTCAGTGTAATTCCACGTTATTCTGGTAATTTGTGGGAAATCTTGGGACAATTGTGTTACTACATAAAACATGTACTTATTCCTATATTGAGATGTAGGCGAGTCTGATTGAAAATGCAGTGTATCAAGGAATGGATTAATTTTGATAGCTTCATTTATCAGAGGTATAAGATGTGCCCATATTGCTGGAGCGTCATGTTTCAGATATTCGCTTACGGTGCAGACTGATGTTGGTCTTATATCACTGCTTTGAAAATCAAAGGCATAAATAACGGCAGTATGTAGGGTAAGTTCTTTGCGACTCCCACCAAAATGTAATGACTGAACTTCACTAGCGGCTTTCATTCCATAATTTTCTGAAAAGTCGACATGTATGACAGCAGAATTAACAGTCAAAGAATTCTTTAATTCTTTCAATTCACTATATTGTGCATAGATTAGGTAACAATGTTTGAAAAATGGCTTCATGTCTGTCTCCAATTCACTGATAATATCGAGGGGTTTTGCTTTGATTTCGTCTTTCTTAGTGATAGTGACAGTTTTAGGACCTTTTTTTGTTGAGATTGATTCTCGGGATCGTATCCATTTATAGAACACTATCTCATCATCATTGGAGAACTCATTAAATTGAATGGTCTTTCCTTGCAGGTACCGCATTCCCTTTGAAGACATTTCTCTGCATATCTTGAGCAACAAAGACTTTCCAGCAATTCGTGATGATTTTTCTCTCTAATGATTCCCGCCTTAAATAAAGATTCCAGCTTAAGATCAATATTAGCATGTACTTCACACATGCATGTGTCTCTTTGCGCCGCTGTGGCTGGTAATACCCAGAATGGACGACATTTCCAAAACGTACAGTAGCTCACTCTTGTTTTATGAATCTTTAAAAACTTCTCGTGTAAATCTTTTATCGAACTTTTGAGATACCTTCTCTGCATTTGTTTTTTGAATCGTGTAATATACTGTTTTTTTCCGGGACATATCGTACTGTTTGCATCATCAGCATAAAACTCTTTTATTAATTTAGCGATCTTTTTTTCTGGTGACATTTTTGTTTTCTGTGTTTTATTTTTTTTTCTAAAGTTAATATTTTTGGATTCTTCTTTGGTTTCGTTAAGTTTTTGCCCTCGAAGGTTTTGTCTGAGTCGTGTATTTTCTTTTTTGAAATCCATAATTAGTTTCAACAATTGTCTTCGTTTCTTGTATTCTAAATATCGAATTCTTTTAATTTTTACTGAGCAGTTACATTGTGAGTTGGTGGGTGTTGTTAATGGGTCCTGATTATACTGTTCCAAAATATCGTTTGTAGACGTCTCATTACTATTATCAGGATTTACTAATATTGGTTTAAGTTCAATGGTCTTATCCTTTGCCTCATTTTTTTTCTTTTCCCGATATTTTTTAGCTGCTTCACGCCATTTCTTGCGCTGTACTCTCTGCTCTCTTGGACTTTTTTCATTTATTGATACGAACTGACCTAATGTCTCTTTTCTATATTTATACCTTTTCTTTTCTTTTTCTCTAATAATTTGATATAATTCAGGATCCTGCTTTATGGCGGCATATTTTGCACGTTTTTTAATAGCTGTATTCCGTTTCGCTAACTGAATTTCTTCCATGCTTCTTTTTCTTTTACTCATAGTTTTGATCTGAAAGTAAACAGTTTCATTAATAGACCGTACAATTCTAGAAGTACAACGTAAAAGGAATGTTAATAAATTCGTTTATTATTATAATTAAACCTACGCTGAGCTCTATTCCCGGTTTGAAATAGAAAAGGACTTAGATACATACACCGTTTGAAATTAAGTCTTATGTTTGACTATGAAAACCTTGAACGCTATAATATGTAACAACTGCATAGAAACCTACTCTAATTCTTTATTATAAAAATTTAAGAGAGGAAACTAATAACATTTGATCTCTTAGTGTAACGTTTAAGCAAATTATAGCACAAATTAAGAAAATCATCATCACCGTACGCCTGTTGTCATCACCGCTCATTAATTGTAAACGGTAATGATGAGCATGGTGATGACGATTAAGACGTTACCTCGATTTTTCTAGAATAGTAATAATAATAGAAGGATACCGCTATCTTCTCAGCATCTTCACTTATAACTAAGTTTCTATAAAATTTATCGTAAAATTATTTTATATACTTACCTTGATTGAAAAGCCTGACGGAAATGACGCAACTTTGTCTAAACACAACTTTTTTGAACACTCACTCAAAAATTTTAGTACCGGAGCGCGAGCTGTTGACGTGCGGTTCCTCTCACAGTTTGCTTAGAACTGAGGAAGCGGGGCGAGGTATCGCGTGCCACGCAAATGCTACACATACGAACTACAATCCACTTTGATATTTCGGTGACGGTTTTGACGAAATTCGGTGCTAATTTTATATTTATTTATTGATTATTAATTTTACGAAGAAATTATTATTTTCTTTTTTTTAAAGATAGATACAATATGGATAAATGTAAATCGTAAATGAAAATCTGCTTATTACATCGCGTAGTCGATTTTTTGTTCGCAAACAATAAGAGTCGCGTTTTATTGACAGGTTGTGATGATTTTAATGGTGGTTTTTATTTTCTTAAAAATCAGCTACTGACTTTGAGGATGTTTGGGTTAAAGTGCTGTATAAAGTGTATATAAAGCCTGTTAATATAAAAAAATAAAATAGTTTAGACAATCATCATCTCATCATCAGCCTATCAATGTTCCCACTGCTGGAACTCAGGCCTCCTCTCTGTGAGAGGGGGTGGGCCATAATCCACCACGCGGGCCCAGTGCGGATTGGTGGATGTCACATGTCTTCGAATTTTTGGTTCTAGGACATGCCGGTTTCCTCACGATGTTTTCCTTCACCGTTTTGAGAGCAGTGGTGATGAAATAAATTACACAAAGTAATGCGCCTGCCGGGATTCGAACCCACGACCTACAACTCGTAAGTCGGGGCCGATACCACTGGGCCACCACTGCTCTCTCTCATCAGTTTAGACAATATAATTTTTTAATGCCCTCAACTTGATTTTTCAACGATATTGTAAATCCACCCTTATATTGGTGTTGCATCAAAAAAACAGTGTTGAATAGGGTAGTTTCCAAGGTCAAAATAATTACATTCTATTTAGTCCGTATTTTAGATACTAAAAAAATATTGGAGACGTATTTTTTCTTTTTTCGATTAAACAAAAAAGAACAAAGATAATAGCCTATTTAAGTTACCTGTGACGTCATCTGCGCGAAAAATGCCACGCATCGTGACGTCACACGTAACTTTAATATGCTATATCTTTGTCATTTTTGGTCTAATTTACAAATAAAAAAAAAACCGGCCAAGTGCGTGTCGGGCCACGCACAGTGTAGGGTTCCGTAGTTGCCCATCAAAATACTTATGCGAAGTAACTAAACTGATCCGCTGAATTTAATTTTAAAAAGAAGAATTTTCAAAATCGGTCCAGGATTCTTTGAGAAATCAAGGAAAATACATAAGAAAAAAGATTACGACGAATTTAAAACCTCCTCCTTTTTTTTGAAGTTAGTTAAAAATAGTTGACGATAAAAACCTACCTATCCCCAAAAAACATAAAAACATACCTATTAAAGTTGTAAAAATAAAGTTGACGAACTTAAATTTGCAGTTGTCTCCGATACATTTTGTTTAAGAAAACATATTATCCAAGTACATTTTATAAGTTGGTAGACTATTACTCGTAAAGTTGTAAAGTCTACTTAGTCATGATAATTTTCTTTTAAACTTCGTTATATATGTATACTACTATTGTGAATTTTTTCACACCCCCAAACATAACCGTTTAGCTGGTAGAGGGGGGGGGGGGACACTCGAATCGAGCAAAATTTAGCACTTTAAAGCTTAATATTTCACAAACGAATTTTTTTATCAAAAAACTGTTAATGGAAACTATCATTATTTTTTTAAAGGCCTATTTAATGATACCCCACACTAAGGGGTACGCGAGAAAAAAAAAACCTCACTTTACGTGTAAGTACAGGAGGTACCCTAAAAAAAAATATTTTACGAGATTTTATTTTACCACTTTTTCGGCCCAACAAATCCGTATACTTACACCAAATTACAGCTCTCTAGTACTGTGCGTCTCTGAGCTAAACTGCGGACAGACGGACGGACGGACGGACGGACATGGCGAAACTATAAGGGTTCCTTGTTGACTACGGAACCCTAAAAAACGTGTCCCTTATTTTTGAATAATCTAAAAGACGGACTAATTACATTTTTTTAGGCAACTAGCCTATTGTGGTGCGACTGTGTCTACCAAACAGATTGGAGAGAAACAATATGAACAATAATTTAATAGGATCGAACATCTTCATTAACCCGATCAAAAGGCTGCCAGAGATTTGACTCTAAGAACTTCTTTGAAGGACAAGCAAATAGCTTTAATAGACCAGGGGGTGTATTACAAGGTCTTAATTCCTGTCAGTTTACGCCTTAAAGTGAACTGCCTTGCTTAGTCGTATTACGATCACACAATGACGGCCAGTAAAACGGTCACGTGACCTCATACCGACTTCTGCCTGTGCTTGTGCCTGGAAATTTCGTATTACAAGCTACTTAATGACATTTCAAGGCCGGATTAACTGTCAAAATTGGCATCTCCAAAATCATTCAGTTTACGCCACTTTTGAGTAACTTTTACTGACTTGTTTCTTTTAATTTATCTTTAAACAGTTGAAACTAACTAAATTAAACTTTGGTATTAATAATGGAGGCACTACAGAATATCTGGAGAGTATACACGATATAATCTCAGCTGACGAGCTTTACATAAAAAGACGACAAAGTTTTTACCTTTTACATCTACCCACACATATACACTCATTTACTGAACGCTAAGCAATCAATAGATTCATATACGTAAACATTTACTCATATAGTAATATATTGTTCTAAATAAAAAACATGGTACTCCTGAAAAAAATGTTTTATTTGTCGTCTTCCATCAGTGTAAGAAAAAAAATATACAGAGCTTAGATTTGAGACAAGGTGACGAAATAAATAATCTTTCGTAGCAATGGACGTAGGGTTGAAAAAACCAAACAAAATGTATGATCAACTCAAACACTTAAAATTAATAGCCTCGCGCAGCATCATTCCAGAAACGGTACAGTCCAATGGAGCCAAAACTTGTGTTCAATATTTATTTGGGTACATTGGGCAGTCTTTAATGTATCAGCAGACATTTTTAATTTCACTTCCTCGATTGCTTCTGGTACCACAATTTCGCAGCCAATTTCAAGAGAACTAGGTACTCGTACACTGTCTTTCAGTTTGAATAAACGTCCTAGGTTTTATCATTCCTTCACTTGTTGAAACATTTCTAGCTCTTGCTTTAAAACTTAGAGCATTGTTGTGTTGGAACAGCTCCATTTATCAAAATTTTCTGCTCATGACTTAGTCCATTTTGTTTCCTTACTTTCTCTGCGGTATTAAAACGGTGTGCTTCTTTATTAATGCAGTAAAAAGCACTACATACTCGTAGTGGCATTATAAATAAATAAAATACGATAATCTTGTTTGTTTTGGTAAACAAAACCGCCACAGACTAAGAAAGTATCGCAATACGATCGTTCAGAAACAAACACCTTTATGAGAGTTTTATTTGGTATTAAGTTTTTGCATAAAATCGCAGTAAATGTTGCTCAATTTGATTGTAAATATTTAAATTGTTATTAAAATACATTTTAACTCAAATATCTCCTAAATTTACAATGAAAAAGATTTTTTTCACACACAATTTATAAAACCGGTAATCATCGGTAAATTGTCGATTCGATTTTTGAACGAATTCTCTAGCCCGTCGTAATCATCCAGAGACAAGTAATCCAGGATGATTCCTTGCAGAATTACGTACGTTGTAATACGAAATAGAACAAGCTTGCTTAAGGCCGTAAATTCAAATGCCCAAAAACTGCAAGGAATTAAAAAAGGTTGTAATACCCCCCCAGGTCAAATAATATAAAAATGTATTTAAAATGTGCCAAGTACATCTTCACATGCCTTAAGAATCCATGCTTTCAATAATTAATCGTGAAAGACCGAAATATGCCGAGATTACCTACAACTTCAGAAAACACTGTGCCAGATAAATTCACAAAAATAAATGGTGAAACATTTCTGATTCGCCATTCTATTGACGAAAAGGAACCGATCATAGTTTTAATCACAAATCGGGCAATAATACGGGGTGAATTTTTCAGCTGGGCGACATTTCCGAAACTATGAGTAATATCGAAAAACGTTGAAAGGAGTCTCGAGGCCAATTTTGTAATTAGAGGACTCAACATTGCAATTTAGGATACAGGTTCGCACTAAGACAGGATGACACGAAATTCGACCCCTAAAAGTTCGTATTGGTGTTGAGTCGAGGAGTCTTAAATTTTGCATTGGGGTTATTTTTAGGACCTAGGTGTTACCTAAGACGGAATATTGCGGGTTGACAGAATTTTTGTTGAATTTTGATTTAGTATTTCCAACGGTATCCCTTAGGCGGCCGGGACTTGAAATTCACAAAGGCAAAGTTCGATAGTCACGCGGACGAAGTCGCGGGCGTAGTGCTAGTATAGGGTAAAACCGGGATAGTTGCCCCACTTTTTGAAAAGGCTTTCCTTTTTTCAAACTGTACGTTTTTCATGAAGTATTTCCATGAATGTTAAATGTTTGATCTTTGTACTAGCAATACGACTCGTTTTTGTTAATTTAACAAATACAGATTCTGCATAAATTGAGTTTTTGCAAACCTATGTTTTTGAGGATAGATGCCTGCCAATATGGATAGGTGCCTCAGTATGAAAATGCTGAGGAGGATAGTTGCCTGTGATGTAGGATAGACGCCATATAGATTGAAATAAGTATAATACATAGTTTTAATATGTTTTATTTTTGTACTATTTAGGTAATTGTTTTAATGGTAGGTATTCTTAAAAACTAAACGAACGACGGAATTCCAAATTGTCGGGATATTTCGTTTATCCCCATGATATTCTTATCCATTTCATCGAAAGCGTTTTGTAATGCCTCTGTAGTCCAAGAAACTATTCGAGGTCGTACTCCTTCCTTTCTTTTATATATTCGTGGCATGGTTCACCTGTGATTAGTAGAAACAAATAAAATTACATATTAAAATATACAACAACATAATACTTGAAATACATTTTCAATACTATGGTTTTATACAGCCCCAAAGAACATTACAAATAAAAATAGTAATTATAAAAATATTCTGTCATGACATATATGGGGGGATGCCCCTAAGGGCACCTATACTGCGAAAAATTGGGGCGACTATCCTTTTTGGTATGGATAGATGCCCTTTTATTTTTTGACTTAACTAAATACAAAAGGGCAATTATGAATAAGTAGATATATAGTTAATTAACCAATAAACGTATAAAAAAAAATTGAACAGAATTTATTACTACATAAAAAAGATACGTAACAGTAAATACTTACGTTTGAAACTTTGAAGCATTCGTCGTATTCGTCGCGGAGATAATCGCACGCACGAGCTAAACAAAACAATCCCGCGCGGTGATCTTCGGGGCACTAAAGGCACTTTTAGACGGTTCATTTTTTGTTCATTTTTACCTTTCATTCGGTACATTTCACTCGAAATGAAATGTCTGAACAAAAAATGAAACACGAGTGCCGAATAAATTATTAAGTTTCACTCGAGTGAACAATCATTCGAGTGAACTGTCTGATATCACCTTTAGTATTGGGCGCACGCGCTCTGATTTTAGACTATTACCGCTGTGTTGCGATTTCTCGAAGTTAGGTTTTTAGGAAATGGGGCACCTATCCAGCTGTGGCATCTATCCCGGATTTACCCTAATATAGGAGTATAAATATGCTAAGCAAAATCGAAAAAATAAACCTAACTTGAAACTCTCGCACTTATAAAAAATATTTTTACAATAAAAAAATCCATCTGCATAAAAACTAAAAAAAAAGTCAACAAGATTAAAGATATGAATTTTCAACCCGATAAATTATGACATTGTGTCCTTGGACGGCATTAATATTTTTTTTAAGATTTAAAGTAATTATTTATGTACATCATTTTATTTTTTTAGCGGTCGGGTTTATATGTTACGACTATTTATGAGCAAAAAATTTAAAGTAAATACTTTTTTAGTAAAAGCACATCAATAATTCTGTACCTTCAGTGAAAAGTGATACAACTCGAGTTGTAGCAGTTTATAAATCTTTAAAGAATCTTGAAGTTTGAATTTTTTCCTATTTTTCTATCTAATCGGCGTTTCTCTATCTACCATAAAACGAGAAATAAGTTTCGTGTGCAATGATACAAGTCGCGTTTGTGGAGGATTTTGATGGTTCTTTTTTGTGTATAATGAAATTTCTTTAGTTATATTAAATTGAACTAAAGCTTAAACTTATAATAATTACGTGTAAATTGGGTTATCTCGATTTATAACACTTGACACATATAATATTAGTAACATGAACTTTGTGCTTGTTGATACAATTTGATTTATATTAATAGACACAAAAATTATTATAGAATTATCAATTGTGAAAAATAATATAAATCAAATTATATCGCTTGAGAATAAGCAGCACTACATACCACCAACGTGTCAAATGGTACAACTGAACATGTATCAAATGACACTTAAGTATTCGGAATAATACGATTGGTTCATAATAATATAAATGAATTTAAACCGTATGAGTATGGGATTTTTAGGAAGCGATCAATCTAGTGATCGTTGTGAAAAGCAATACATGTCATGTTTCGTCATACCTCTTCTATCTCTTTCTGTAACGGCCGTCGTCGCAATGAGCAAGTGAGATCGGCAGTGGTAATTGCGCTCATACGCCAGACGGCCAGTAAAATTACGTACTAAATTAAGTCATCATTCGGATATTCCAATTAATTTTAAGATCAGACACTATAATTGAATTTTATCTAAGCATTTGTTGCCAATATGGACACGAAATGTGGTCATAACTTTTGAACCGTAAGTCTCAAAGGTAAAAATATGTATAGCGCGATGGGAATGGCGAATCATCCTGCGACTCGAAAAAATGTAATAATCAAAGTGCAAATGTCTATATATAAAAAATAATGAATGTTTATGTAGACTCTTACTGACTAAAATCCACCCGTGTTCCTTCCTATGCCCTTTACGTTCTGGGGCCACGGTATCCTGGGTTAGGAAAAAACCCGCGACCCCAGCAGGCATTTGGCGCGAAACACGACGCGCCACCGACCCGGGCTTGGTCCTTCGGACGGCGAGCTACCCATCACTCACCGTCCGCAAGCCCGCTCCGCCGCTGTGCCCTCTGCTAATCAGAGGGACAGGCGTTGGAGCGTCCACACGACAGGCTATTCGCATACGGGCAAAGACCCCACTTAGGCACACAGTGCTTAAGAAAGAGTTTTTGCCCGCATCCCAGGGTGCACCGGCCCGAAAAACTGGTCTTCCCCCCGGACGTATCCGAGAAGGAACTCCAGTCCACGGGCGCACGTGGAGGTTTCC
Source organism: Agrotis segetum (assembly GCA_036375495.1). Taxonomy (NCBI): domain Eukaryota; kingdom Metazoa; phylum Arthropoda; class Insecta; order Lepidoptera; family Noctuidae; genus Agrotis; species Agrotis segetum. The sequence continues at coordinate 14,412,014 of JAQSVV010000088.1, read as the reverse complement.
TGTCATAGCACCCCTTCTGTATAGTTTTAACTAATTTTTAGATGTTTATCTATGCTAAATACGAATTGATAAGTAAAAACCATTAATAAGATTTAGTTTTTTAAGATATTTGTCATTTTCCAAATTATTAATTCTGCCCTCATTGGACACAATATTAAAGGCACTTGTTTAGTTTTTTTTTTTCATTTGTAAAGCCTGCTTCTTACGACTCTAACGTAAACATAAAACCATAATAAAGGCTAGGAACCGCATTTGTGCTGAGATTCATGTAGGTACTACATGTGCTGGATAACTGGTAAAAATACGTCATTTCTTTTGTACGAGTCTGACATTCCTTCCCGCCCTGTCCTGGGTTCCAGGACTCATTTGAATAACTGATTATTATTTTTGCTTGACAACTCATAATGTTTAGAAAATTTCATGGTGTTTCTAAAAAAAGAAGGCAGAAATTAAAAAAAAAAAACACTATTATCGTCGTATGGCAAATTCCTACAACAACAAACAGTAATACAAGCTGAATTAAACGATTATATATAATTCGTAATAATACTTTCTTGGAAAATGAGTGAAAACTATGGTAAACTTATCGGATATTATTATAGAATTAAAATATCACAAGCTCAGCTCAGCTTGTGAAATTGTAATTCTATAATAATATCCTATATCTTCCATCTTGGTCGCGGGATTATTGTCTTACCGTGACCCCGGAACATAACAGGCTATTGAAGGACACCGTGAATTTTAGTCAGTAGAATTCTGACAGTCCCTCCCGCCCTGCCCGGGGTGGGAGGACTCATTTGATGATTTTACCACGCTAAAAAAAAAAATATATATATATAAAAAAAATATCCTCCATCTTGTTCTTAGAAATCCACTGTTCACGTTGCCCTTTGGACTTTCACAAAAGAATTTTAAAGATATGCAGTTTTAACAATGAATATCACGGGAGCGTTTCCATCACTACATCGTTAACATGGAAAATGATTTCAGAGCAACTTGAAGTTCTCAATGTCTATGACTTATTGCAGGACTGCTTGTAGAGATGTTACAGAAGCCGAATATAAGAGGAAATCGAAATTACACATGATGTTTTCGTACTTAGGGTGTCAAAATAAAGAATAAAAGCTAAATAATTATAAAGAGCATAATTTTTGAAATGCAAAGACCTTTGTAGCCTAGTGTTATTTCTAGATCCGACTCGTCGTTTTTGTTATGACTTTATAAGTCTTCCGTAAACTGGGATCGTGCGCTCCTGGTCCTGCGGGTTCACTTCACCACATAATTTAATTTAATTATTTTTTGCGACTAATTAAAATTTGAAAGAAATCTATTGTTTGAAAGTATCAACGGTTGGCTTAAATATAATAAAGTGCTATTTAACACGGTTTATTATAAAGAACTGTGATTGTTGTGATCATAACACTAAAAGATTGTGTTCTACTCCTTGACTTTACTTAAATTGGGCAGTGGGTGGGTCCATTTGATAAAGGAGTCTTGTAAAGAAAGTAATAATAAATAGATTAATTTCATTGAGACTGTTATTGATTTCATTAAGATACTGTCCATTATAATAAATATAAAAAATAAAATTTATCATTAATTTACACATACATTCACTCATTTTTAAATTAAACTAGAACCTGATTGAATAAGTATATGTGACTAATGCCCTACTATAGAAATAGAATTCTACTTATATCACTTTACACCAAGAAAGTTTTACATTTTGTCTGGTATAATTAAAGTTACATCTTTATACACCACTACTTTATTTGTATTTAATAAGTGTAAATTAATACAAGTGATGATTTTATCATTGCACATAATAAAGACATAGTAACAATAAAACCTCAACGTTTTCTACACAAAATTAGTTCTAGTGTTTTTACTATTTATAGCTGAATTGCTACCAAAAAAGATGTTTTAAAAATACTTATATCGTTCCATATTGATGAGTTTTATAATGTGTCAAATGATACCATTTGAATTATATCATTTTACACTTAGAAATAAAAATGTGGCTAATGATACAAGTAATTTTTTTTTAATTATCTCAGATTCTAATTACTTTTTAATACAACCAAATCATATCCGACGTGATACTAACAATTTCCAACCGAAAACAGTTAAAAGTTCAGATATAAACCGATTGATAAAAAAGTTATTGCCATTTAAAAAATGCAAAACTTTAAATCGATTTTTCTCAAAACTTGGTTTTTTGACTTGTACCACTTTTCACTGAAGGTACAGAATTGTCCAGTCAATGGGGACAAAAAAGAGGCTTTGCCTTGCATTAGGTGGTGTAGTTTTATATTGTGTTTGTATTGCTAAAGTATTATGCTCCTCATGAAAAATGTGAGTTTTCGACCTCGAAGAGTGTTTGCGTTAGCCGCCGCCATCTTGGACTGAAGGGGCCCAAATGTGTTCTTTTCATATAATGCTTCAACCATTGATTTGTGACCACTGTTCACTAACAGTGGTCACAAATGGGACGTGAGTTACCCCACTGGGTAACTCACGTCCCACTAACGTGCAGAGCGCGTATCCAGTACGAATTTGTTGAAAATTTATTTTATTCAAATACTGTATATACAGTATTTGAATAAAATAAATTTTTGATGAAAACTTTAGTTGGTTTTTATTCACACTGACACATTTGACTTTGCTCAGCTCTTCATGATCATTCCAAAATATCAGCATATCATCATTCAAACCAAAACACAGGTAGAAAAATAAACTTAGAAAAAACAAAAAGATCAATAATATACAAAAAGGAAATTCTCCTTTCATTATTTAAGTTCATTTCTCTACTTTTATCCGTCACACAATTACACAACACCCATTTATTATGAGCAAGCATGAAGCATGAACCATTCCCAACTGTGATAGTATGTGACATCGGTGATGATGGTATCTCAGGAACTGCAAGACTTAGGAAAAGAAGTAGATGATGAATTATTGGAAATATACAGTATTAGAAATAAAATAAATTTTAGATGAAAACTTTAGTTGGTTTTTATTCACACGGTTCACACTGAAACATTTGACAGACAAGAAAAAATAAAAACCAAGACACAAGAAGAAAAATAAACTTACAAAGAACAAAAGGATCAATATACAAAAAGTAAATACTCTTTTCATTCTAACACTCGTCCTTAGTTCATTTCTCTACTTTTATCAATCACACAATTACACAACACCCCTATTATGAGCACACCACTTAAACTTCCCTTTTAACAAAGGTTTCGTCAAAGCAATCATATGAGCTGTCTCTAGATATTCAAGAACAATATGTTCATTCTCGACAATGAGTTGGTGTCGCACATCTATGTGTTTTGTGCGTTGGTGGTGTACAGGGTTCTCCGCAATTGCCACAGCAGATTGGCTAACACTGACAATTTTCATAGGCGTCTCAGCTTGACAGTGACCTCTGAGTACAATCTTTTTAGGAATATTGCCTCCCTAGCAGCTTCAGATATTGCTATATATTCCGCTTCCGCTGTGGATAGAGTAACCGTCCTTGTTTTCTGCTTTCCCAAGTGATTGCAGCTCCCATATGCAGAAAAACCATACCCGAGTATGACCTCCTATCATAAAAAGTGGCATGACTTGCATCTGCGTAACCCTGTCCTTTACATTTTCCTGTTCTCTTGTACTGTAGGCCAAGGCCCTTAGTACCCTTCAAATATCTTAGCACTCGTTTAGCAGCTATCTAGTATTCCTCAGCATATCAGGTATTGAATTGGCTAGATAATTAACTGAATGTGCATTACCTGGTCTAGTACACACAGATAAGTACATCAGCGAACCAATTAAATAAAATAAAATTCTGATATGGAATCGTTGGATCAGGTTTGTGTTCAGATCCAGGTTTCTCTAGCTTTTGACCAGGAACTGATGGTGTTGAAACTTTGCAATCAGTCATCCCAAAAACTTTCAACATTTTGTTGACATACTTCTCTTGATCAACTTTGATTCCAATATCGTTCTGTATTATGTGCAGTTCCATGGATAGAATGATGAAGTATGGAGTTTCTTGCCCATTCTTCTTCATACAACCTACCTTAGCTAATGGGTGTAGATTCAATCACATCCCATCCTATTTCCTTAATTTTAAAAATCGACGTTTTAAAGTGCCTTTTTGATGGCCTAATTGAAATAAATGATTCGACTTTCATGAAGAAGAAAAAAAAGGAAAAGGAACCGACTTCAAAAACAAACACGAAAAAGCGTTAAATAATTTTTCTTTCCACTTCCGAAAGAAAAGTTACTTTACGCCTTTTCGTGTTTCTGTTTACCCTTGTGTAATACCTTTTTTTGTTCAGATATATGTTTATCAAAAATATTCGTTTAACGGCGCCGGCGTCTTTGAAAATCTACAATCCAAGTACCTGCGCAAACATGGGTCCATGCGGGCTACGTCACAGGATATATTATCTATTATTATTAAATACTAAAACATTCTCCGGAATGTAACGAACATTTTTCTCAAAATCACATCAAAATCGATACGAGATTATAGTGGACAAACATAAAAAAATACAGGTCGACCTGAAAACCTACTTGTTTTTTTTGAAGACGGTTAAATGTTTAAAAGAAAATAACGTTTCTAACTTTTTTTTCTCTTTTATTTATGCCTGAGTGTTTATTCATTTCTGACGGATTGAAAAAAAGAAGCTTGCGATAATCTCGCGTTTGCCTGAACCGATTTTGATTCGGTTTTCAGAAGAACGTTGGTTAAATTAGAAGGGAGAGTGAAGGTTTCAGTATAAAACACTAATGGATATCCCGTGACGTTGCTCGCATTGATCCGTGTTTTCTTACTTGGATTCACAGACTAGATAGCTTGGATTGTAGATTTTCAAAGGCACCGATTATTTATGAAGATTCTTGTTGATATCTTAACTACAAAGAGAAAAATTAAAAAAAAAAACTATCTGAAAAAGGAAACGACTTCAAAATCAAACACGGGAATCGTTAAATAACTTTTCTTACGGAAGCTAGTGGAAAAAGTCGATACAATGAAAAACAAAGCCACCGACTTCCGAAAGAAAAGTTATTTTACACTTTTCCGTGAATGGTTTATAAGTCGGTTCTTTTCTTTCAAAAAGTTTTTTCACTTATTAATCAATACACACATTATTCTACGTAAGACAACGGTATAATATCACCATTATCTTAACAAAATCAAACAAAAACGAAAAATAATCTAAAAAATATATTATAAACTAGTGTTTGCCCGCGGCTTAGCTTGAGTTATTTTAGAATTTGAAAAACAATACGGATCGTGTGGCGCCTTCTGGAATATGAACGTAATTGTTTTCTCGGCAACAGCTCTCTTCTGTTATTCGGGATGTAAGATACCTTATATCCGTGTCTATACTCCTGACAACGTATATGCTAAATTTTGGGACGATCGATTCAGTAGGTAGTAATGCGTAAAAAGGTAAAAAACAAACATACTTGCATTTTTATTATTAGATTAGATCAATAATGTTATATCTAGGTACATAGTTTGCATAGGAAACGTTCTTATTTGAGCGACATTAATTTCAATGAACCGTGTTTATTTTAAACATTAGACTATCATTTTTGGGTCGATTTACGGTATAGCTGCAAATTGAACGTACGATAGCATTGCTCTTCTCCCTTTAGCATACCGCGTGATACCTAAAAAATAACTAATTATCTGACTCGATGAGTAAAACTTGTCGTCGTTTAAAACAGAATCTATGCACTGGTTTGAGCACCAATTCAAAACACAAATAAACACAAATTCTAGAAACCCGGATTTTTTTCTAATCTTTAAAATTCCACACCTCAAAACAATTACAATTTAAAAAAGTATCCAACTTACTACCTACAATTTAAATCACTGTAGATTTATATCCTAGAGAACTATTGAAAAAAGAATTAGTAATAATTTAAAATCGCGAATAATATTGAAACAAAAGTATGCACATTTTTTTATTATTTGAAACTCTCAGGACAAATAAAAAAATCTCAAAAAGTGAAAAAAAAAACTGCGAGATTTGATCCAGAGACCCCTTGCACGAAAGTCAAGCAGGTTACCGACCGGACTGGCTAGTACGTTGACAGTCATTTTCAAATAGCGGTTCTTATACAAATGTCAACAATGACTGAAAATCAACATATTATAAAATTGCTAATCCCCCAAGGGGAGTAGCGTAATTATACATATCCTATTAATTGAAGAGCAGTTTAAGGAATATTTGAGGAAAAATTGACTAAATAATATCCAGTGGTTTCGCTTCCAACTATCAACAAACATCCAAAAACAACAAAATTCAAAATTGCTTATCTCCCAGGAAAAATAGCATAATAATACATAACCTATTAACAGAAGCATATTATTAGGAATATTTGAGGAAAATTTGATCGACAACTTTACAGTAGTTTAAGAGATAGATCAAATCAAAAAAACATAAAAAATTTCGAAAAAACAAAAAGTTGATTTGGCATCAGAATCGATCCCTTATCTCGAAAAAAATACAAAAAGAAAAAAATATTCAATGTACAGGACTGACATCTCTACGATTTTATTATATGTAAAGAAAAGATACGTCACACAAAATAACTCTTTTCCGACAGCAAATGGAGACAAGCGACTCGGTTTTCATTAATCCTTGTAAAAAGACCTTTCCAATGATAAGTTTATTATGGCTATTGGGTCGAGTACCAGGCTTCATACATTTTTGCCCATTCTCCTTTTGTAATGAGGTCTCTTTTGACTTTGCTCTTCATGATCTTTCCAAAATATCAACATATCATCCACATATACTGCTAAAATGATGATCTTCTCACCCTGGGATCTCGTGTTTATGCACGGTTAATTTTTACATCGTTTAAATTTTAACTGTAACAACTCATTTTTCAGCTTGTTGTTCCATGCTCTAGGGGCTTGTTTTAGTCCGTCAAGTGAATGTTTAAGTAGACACACATAGTCTTCTTTTCCTTTTTCATGAAAACCTTCTGGTTGTTTCATGATATGCTGATATTTTGGAACACTGATCAAGCTGAGACGCCAATGAAAATTTTCAGTGATAGCCAATCTGCTGTCGCCATTGCGGAGAACACTGTACACCACCAACGCACAAAACACATAGATGTGTGACACCATTTCATGAGGGAGGCTGTCGAAAATGAACATATTGTTCTTGAGCAGTGAACGAAGAAAACATAGAAGCATTCCTAGAGCCCAAAAATGACCCAACGCAGATCGTGCCTCGGTAGGCGGGGCTTATCAATAGTGCCTCGGAGGAGTTTAGTTCGGCTGTGACGGCACATGTCGTTGTTCGTATTTTTATTCAGTTTAAAACTATAAATTATGCCTTCTTGCGCAATGAAATGGTGTACTACTACATTATTTTTATATTAATTATAAACATGGATCAATTTTTTTCAATGGGGATGGTGTTATGCCCGATAGGCTAAGTAAATTAATGTTGAATGTTTGAAGTAAATATGTTTGTGTTTTCTTTTTGCTACATTACAAAACACTTTGCTCCTTTGACAGATTTCCACAAGATCCAAATCTCAAAGAACAATGGACGAGATCAGTTCGCTTGGAGAGACAGGAAAACGACTGGTCCCCAAGCAAAACAAAAATAATTTGTTCAGTCAAATGGACTGAACAAATTATTGTCAAGATGACGATTTTTATACGACGAAAAAAGGATACCAGAAGCTATAAACGACCCGGGCACTTTTTAAATTTATATTATCCAACATTTTTGACATTTTGGTAAAGCAAGCTATGTTAGCCATTTCTGTTATTCGTTTTTAAACAGAAGACAATAAGACTTTCTAGTTAATCTCTATGGAGGCCGTAGCTCACAGTAGGTGCCAAATAAATATGTTTTCTTTCTTTCTTTTTTTTCTTTATATAAACATGAGCCATTTTATGTAAATGTAAACGTGAACTTTTTGTTGTTATGCTCAGATCAAAGAAATAGGCAGATATAGAACGCTCAGAACACGCGAGTGTCTCCACCAAAGTTAATACAAAATCAAATAGAATTACATTCCATAATGTTTTCTTTGTTTTTGAGAACTACTTTTAGGATGGTTAAAGACACGAGACGGCATATTTTGGCAAAAAACAACAACGACGCGCAGCATGGTACGACGCGTAGCTTGGTACTGTCGCGACTTTGTATTCGATTTTGATTTTGTATTAACTTTGGTGGACCCACTCGCGTGTTCTGAGCGCTCTATCTGCCTACTTCTTTGATCTGAGTTGTTATGTATCTACATCAAATGCAAAGGAAATAAAAATACATAATAAAAAATATTCAAATCTTTCATTGTTACTTTTTATATAACTCGTCCACTTTGACAATTCTTGCAGCCTGTCAAATTAATGTCATGTGTTCATTTCTAGCGCCAATGATGACATTGTTACTATGCGTTGCTTAGCCAATAAGAGACGAGGGTTGACAACCTACCCAATCATAACTTCGTGATGTTAATAGAGAACAAACTAGCTGTTCAAAGAAAACAAACGTCGTGGGCCGTCTATCAAAAAGATTTTGTTTGAAGTTACTCTTCCATGTTTTCTTCGTTCACTGTTCTTGAGTATCTAGAGACAGCTCATTATGATTGCAGATGCTTTGACGAAACCTTTGTTAAGGCTGCTTATTCTGAAAGTTGGCAACGTAGCTAAAAGCTGTCAAATATTTACAAGTTTCAATTAATTTGCTAATTTTTCTGTATGAAAACAAGAAATATCGCTCTGTAGTGCACTAAAAAAATGATATAGGAATGCAAAGAAAACACTGAATTTGATGTTATAACCGTTTCAGGTGTATAAAAGGCATTTGGAAAGCTTCCAAATGCTTTTTTTACATCTAAAACTATATATTCAGTATTATGATATTAAACATTGCATTCCCTTATCAATTTTTTAGTGCACTACAGAGCCATATTTCTTATTTTCATTCAGTAACAATTTTAAATTAATTAAAACTTGTTAATATTTGACAACCATTTGCGACGTTGCCAATTTTCGGAATATACGCTCTTAAAAGGGAAGTTTAGTGGTGTGCTCATAATAGGGGTGTTGTGTAATTGTGTGATGGATAAAAGTAGAGAAATGAACTGAAGGAGTGTTTAATAAAAAGAGTATTTACTTTTTGTATATTGATCTTTTTGTTCTTTGTAAGTTTATTTTTCTTCTGTTGTTATGGTTTTTATTTTCTCTTGTCTGTCAAATGTGTCAGTGTGAACTGTGTGAATTAAAACCATATAAAGTTTTCATCTAAAATTTATTTTATTCAAATACTGTATATTTCCAATGAATTCGTACTGGCTACGCGTTCTGCACGTTAGTGGGACGTGAGTGAGAGACGTGACCCCACTAAAGGAGAAGTTTAAAGTTAATTAAATTCCAGAACAAACGGTATTTGTTTTTATGGATTTGACGCATTTGGTGCACTTCTCAACTTGTACACCATGCTCAAATAGTGAACTTCGCAACTGGTGCACTTCTCAATTGGTGCACTTCGCAAAAGGAGCACTTTTTAGGATAAGAGGAGATTTGGAAAAACTGCTAAAAATAAAAGAATATTTTTTTCAATCCTGGCAACACTGGCAGCCGATCTCAAATCTCGAAATCATAATCAGAACTCCTATTGCCCAATAAATCAATTACTCTGCTCGTCCATGCGAGCTACGGCCTAAATAACCCTTTCATTGTACTACACTACATTAGGATTTCCATGCTCATTTTAATTTATTTTATATATCCCTTAGAATTAATCAACAATATTACTCGTACTTTTCCTCTTTCATGTCTACTTAATGGATTAGCACTAGTTCATGATCTATAATGTCATAATTAAACTACAAACCTAAATTCATAACTACTATCTAGTACCATCAACTATATTTTTTAAATCATACAATAAAATAGGACTCTCAACTAAAACAAATCCATATAATTTCATTAAAAGTTAGCGTTCATTCCATCCTATCCCTTTATTTTATTCTTTCTAAGTATTAAGCTGTTTTTTCTCTCATTCCAGGGTGCCTCTGCTGAGGTTGACTTTTCATCATGTTGACACGCAGAGCTGCATCCTTAGAGGAAAAATTAAGGGTTACATTGAAGGAGCTTGAATCAAGCCAAACCACAATTAATCAGTTGCTCAAGGAAAGGGAAGAGAGTGAGATGGAAACAGGTTTTATAATTAACAAGAACATTGAGCTTAAGAGCCAGTTAGCTGAACTACACGGTCAACACATGGATATACTTGACCAGCACCAACAACTCCGACAACTCGTTGCCAACATCCAAGACGTAGGTGCCAGTACAGCAGATCGTAGGTGACCTACGATCAGGCTTTGAACCGTATATCTGAACTTGAACTAGAACTAAGCAGGGCACACACAACACAATTACTTGCCTGGAATCGGTCAAAGCCAGCGAAGAGTTCTCTGCTCTTTCTACGATGAGTTGGTTGGTAGCCGGACGGGACCCGTATGTGTTGAGTCAGTGGAAATAATAGACTTAACTGATGAAACCCTCAATAAATTAAATGTCTAGTCACAATAAGATTAAAAATATATTAGGATTAATAAATTAGAAAAATTTAAAAAAAAACACTAAAACGTGTAAATGTAAACAAATTAAATGTTAAACTTAGAAAAAGTAATGTAAATCTAATGGAAGAACTGCAAAAATGTGAAAATGATTTTAATTTATTCAGAACTATGTATGAATATGACACTACAAACCTGCAGGATGAGTTGTTTGTGAGGGAATATGCTATTAAGGATATTTTTAGTAAATATGAGGCTTCACAACAAGACCTGAGTAAGCGCATGCAGGAGGCCAATGAACTTGTAGACCTGGTCACATACAATGCGGAGAGGTATGAGTCCCTGACAAATACCCTCTCTTGCAACTGTAGCTGCTCACAGAGACCCCTGGCAGAGCATGTTTCACCCACACCCTCTACAACCCAACTGTATAAAAAACAATTTAATTAATTTATTTAACTTATGTTTTTTCTGATGAATTTGGTTAAGGTTTTGGAAGTATTTTTCATCAGTGTTCTCAAAACTATATAATTAATAATTGTTTACCCGGTGCCAGTTTGAGTCAAATAATAAATTATATTACATTGACAAATATTAACCCCAATTCCACTGTGATATTGTTGATTGGGAATAGCTTAGCTGTTAAAAGGAAGGACATTACAGAGTGCATTGATTTTGATGTTGCATCTCAATGTGACTAATAATTGTAAATTCATTTTTTCTTCTCTGCCATTTTAACATTGTTTGTCCAATGAGCAAAATAGGCATATTTATAATCTCAATCTTTTGTTATATAATACGACTTGTCGTCACAGTAATTAAATATTATAATTTTTTTGACTTTAAAGTATGTGCCTTCCTAGTTTAAGTGTATACATAATAGTTCAATGGTGCCTACACGAAATGTAGCTGCAATTTTTAACATGAAGTACCTACTATAGCTCGTTTCTTTAGGCGCTGAAAATTACAAAAATAAAGAATAAAAGTAAATAATGAAACTACAAGTTATGTGACCCCCACTTATGACATTTTCATGTTATACGATGTTTACGCAATGCTTTACGAAGTGGGTGGTTCGTACTTTGCATATTTATAATCAGCGCAGACGGGAGTCAAGTAGAAGATCAGTCACCTCAAAAAGTATACCAAAACGATGATACGTGATACCAAATTTAGACAACATTGAGATAGAAGTTCTGAGGTAGGCATTCGATCGTTCTTAGAACGATAATTACAATATGACAGCATAAATAAATTGGCAATTAAAAGACAATGCAACTGATTGGCCCAAAGAAATGAAACCCCTTGTACTGAATTGAAACCTATGCTAAACGTAAGTCCTAATCATTAATGGCATTTTAATAGGGACCAAAAAAATCTATCCGAATAAAAAAAAGATACAGGGTAACAAACGTTTTGAAAAAATTTGGATTTTTTAAGTCATTTATTGCAAGATTAGCATAGATCGGAATAGGTAGATTTATTTTTGGTACTTGTATCATAAATGCACACAGAAAGAATAACGTGATTGAACTTGGAATAAGCCATTTTTGCGGAAAGTAATTCCGGTATTTCCAGATTTAATTAAAATATTGTTAATTTTGGTACCTACTGCTATTGATACCGCAACCTGTCATTAGCGTCAAACATTCGTAAAAATGAAAATGTTGATGGACTATAACTATTACATTCCAATAAACGCACGAGTCTGCAGTGATCACTTGCTAACCGATAGTTGGCAGATATTGTTGGTTGCACCAAACCGACTTTTTGGATTTAATCCACAGTATTTGCTCGATGTAATTCTTATCGTCTAGTATAAAATTATTATTTCATAGTAAACGTGTTCTTTGTCATTGTTATCTAGTTTTATTGTCATACGTTAGGTATTATGTTAAAATACTGTTAATTTTAATTGTATAAAATATTTGTACGCTGGAAACAGCAGAATATTTTGGACATAACATTGTATGTAACACCTTTATAACAATATTCTAACAAATAAACTTTTATTATTATTATTATACATAATCGTCGTCTATTTAAAAATAACAATAAGCGTTTATTAGATTTTGAGGCAATAGAGGAGTTTGACGAAGTAGAATTACGTTACTGGACAAGTCGAAAGCAGGAAGAATTTATTAGTACTTAGAAGAACTCGGAAACCTAAAACTGTATTAGGTATTTTCTTGTCCTGGAGAAGCTGATGATAGATTGGCGTCCATATTTCACATGTCGCAAAATCTAGAAAAGAAATTGAAGTTAGCTAGAGAATGCGAAGATTTCGTGCCTCTTCATTTATGTTTCGATCATATGGGGTGACTGGTACGATACTTAAACACGTGATTGTGCTCATGATATCAAACAATTTTTATTATGGGAGCAAAGCCGAAATCGTGAAAAAAATATCAGCTGTTCAGTACAAGCAAACATAAAAATACTGAACAGCTGATTTTTTTTCAGGTTTATTCCCACAGTAAAATTTGTTGGTTATCACGAGCTTGTGCTTTTGTATAAGCTGCGAACAAGTTGCAAGGCGAAATCTAATAATACCAAACATTTTATTTGGTAGTCCAGATAACCTATCTAGTCTGTGGTCCAGATTATTCCAAAGCTATTGTTATTTGTGATGCCACGTATATATACGTCCAAAAAAGCACTAACTGTTCTTTTCAGAAAGACACGTACTCGTACAGCCCTCACAAATACAGAAATCTTTTAAAACCCCTTAAGGTTGTCACTTGTGACGGGTACATTTTAGAAGCTTGAATGCTTTAGAAGCAAGTACGTAATCCGCAAAAATGATGATGCTACGATTATAAGGGAGTTATTGGAGGGAGATGGTGGTGTGTGAAGATGAATCTAAAGTCTGTATCGGAAATAAAGGATAATTTGTTAGAGGAAATACATCGAGACACAGACAGGGAATCAGGGTGTCGAGTCTGCTAAATATTAGTCAGAATAGCGCCACAATGGCGTTTCAATTTTCGAACCATTTTTTACTCAGCAGTAAAAAATGGTTCGAATAAGCGCTACAATTGAAACGCCATTGTGGCGCCATTCTGACTACCGTAAAATGCTGTAACATTGCCTTTATAGCTCAACATTGCCTAAATTCAAAAAAGTTAAATTATTTCCGCTGCGAAATGTTTTTTAGTGTCTATGGGGTTACTAAAAGCAAGTCGGCAATCTGTATGGCAACATTCGATCATACGTCACTCGATATTTTAGTTAACAAACTGTCAGTGTCAGTTTCATTGTCACTGCGGATACTCGCTTTTTACCGGCTCTCAGGAAAATTTCATTTTGTGAGTATTTAAGCTTTATTTTCTAGCGTAATAACTTATATAGCAAAGAAAATGTGCTCTTTTATGTATTTAAACTGTGTATTATATCTTAATTTAAACGGTTAAATCATGGTCGGCAAAGTTGTGTCAAATTTTCGCAACTTTTTACTCAACATTATCTAGGGTTAGGGCTGCCACTTTTAATTTTTTCAACAAACTCTTAATCGACCGTGGTTTTGCTTGTGTAATTGTTTTTTTTTTTTTTTGTAATTGATCTAAGAACGTTTTATAGAAGCTAGAACTATTGTTTTTTTTATTTATCATCATCAGAAATTAAGGATGTCGAATGTAATTTTCTTTAAGTCATTTATAGTATGTTCTCATATTGTTCGACAGATTTTAAACATGAGCAACCAGCGGCGTGCCGTGGATTACACCACAACGTAGGCAACACACACTAGGTAACGAAAAAACAATGCAATATAAAAACGATTATAAAAAAAAAAAACAAAAAAAATAGGAATCCCTTAAAAATAACCGACAATTTTTTTTATTGATGATCCTTCTTTCGGTCATCAGTATGGCAGCTATCAGCGCTTGAAATAACTGGCCACGCAGGTCGGAGTTTCGGCGACGAAATTAGACGTTCGTAGGTATTGTGTTTGTAAATCTTTATGTATTTTGAAAATTTGATAAAACGCGTTTTCCCAGTCTGTTATGGGAATAAGCTAGATCGATTTTTCACCCCCGCAACATCCACAGTAAATTCAAACGAATTCAAATTCAAAAAGTTGAGTTTTCGAGAACGCTAAAATATACCTACAATAAAATATAAGACAAATAGGTACTGTGCGTTTAAGTGTAATATAAGACAGAAAACAAAAATATAAATACACGAACTCACCAAACTTGTCATTTAGGCTTATTTATCACATCTGCCAGGTTACTGACAGTCCGGTTTTGGGGTTGCCTAAACACATTTTCTTAATTCCCCAAACATAAACGCGAAATTTCAAATAATTCAAATAGAAAAAAAATACTTGAATAAACAATAAAGTAAAAAAACATGCAGTTTGCATTTACATTTTAAGTTACTTAAACTTTTTTGATAGGTGCAAAAATGACAATATCATCCTGATTTTTTTACCATTAAAATAAAAGAAAGGGAATTTTCAACAAAATTGCCACACTGGCATTAATTCATACTTTCAGCCAGCCAATAGCACCGGGCTTAGGCCTGGCCTAAACCGCGGCCATTTTCTACGCACACGACGACATAATCTTACATGTATGCAGTTCATATACACGGCCGCGCACCAAAACAGTGCGTGATTTATCAATGGACTTACTACGAATGCAGGCTTTCTTACTACGACTGGAGATGGAGTCGGGACTATGTTCTCGGCGCGTGTGAAAGTTGCTATGAACTTTTTACTAGGAGTTTTAACTTTTTAATCTTTTGTTTTATCTTATTACATAGTTCCAATAAATATATTTGTTTTATTTGTGCGTTGTTATGACAAGGTAGGCAGTGCCTACATGCCTCTATGAACGGCTCGCGCCTGTGAGCAACCCACCCAGGAGTAGAAGAAAACCAGGGGCTAGACAGTACTCCGATTATTCGCAGGAGATGCTGAATGTGGCGGTAGATTTAGTCACATGTAAGAAAATATCTTCATACGAGGCGGAGAAGCAATTTGGTATTCCTAGGCGTACTATTCTTAACAAATGTAAGAATCTTCATGTAAAATCTGTGGGCCATCCTACAAAATTATCTGCAGAAGAAGAAAAGCATATAGCTGAGGTTGTTAATTTATCAGCAGAGTTCGGTTGTCCATTGAGTATGATTGACTTGCGTATTGTTGTGCACGATTATTTAGAAAAAAATGACCAATTGCAAGTTTTTAATGGAAAAATGCCAGGCGAACGATGGGTACGTTCTTTTATGGCGCGTCATAATTTTACTCAGCGTGCTACACAAAATATTAAAAGATGTCGCGCTGAAAAATCTGTTTCAGAAATGATCGAATTTTATAAAAACCTAGAGAGTTCTCTTCTAAACATTCCTCCCCAGAATATACTAAATTGTGATGAAACAAATTTTAGTGACGACCCAGGTTCTACGAAAGCCATCTTTAAAAGAGGAACTAAGCATCCGGAGCGCGTAGTAAATTCAACCAAAAGTTCAGTGTCAATAATGTTTGCTGGTACAGCAACTGGTCAGTGTTTACCTCCATACGTAGTATATAAATCCGATCATTTGTGGGCACGTTGGTGTCGAGATGGGCCCCCAAACGCCCGATACAACAGAACCAAGTCTGGATGGTTTGACATGAACGTGTTTGATGATTGGTTTGAATCTATTGTTCTACCCTGGGCCAAAACTTGTAATTGGTGATAATTTGTCGTCACATCTCAGTGTTAGGGCAATAAAATTATGTCTGGAAAATGATATCAAATTTGTGTTTTTACCGAAAAATGCCACACATCTAACACAGCCTCTGGATTTGGCTTTTTTTAGACCACTGAAGAGGGAATGGCGAAAAATTTTACTACAATATAAACTTTCAAACCCTAGTGTTTCTTCAATCAACAAATGCCATTTTCCTCAACTTTTAAAGGAATTATTGGAGAAAATAGAGCTGAATAACAATGAAAACTTGAAAAGTGGATTTCTGGCAGCTGGCATTTATCCGCTTAATCCATCTAAAGTTACCGACAAAATACCAAATACCACGGAGAAGAAAGAAGAAAAATTTGATACAGCTCTTTTAGACTTTTTACAGACCAGTCGACATTCCAAACCGTTAAAAAGTGGTAAAAACCAAAAATATCAAATTACTCCAGGAAAATCATTATCAACAGAAGATGCCGAAAAAATATCCATCAAAAAGGTGAAACCTACAAAAGTAAAAGCAAAGAATGTTGCAAATTCGGAAACCACAATAACATATTAGCAGCACCACTCAGTGAAACTGATTCTATTACACAAATTTCAGAAAACAACTCTAAAATGAAAAAGTCAAAGGTAACTCTTTTGTCAGATATCAAATTTACTACACTCAATATCCCATTTAGGTGCTTAGAAAACACACCTTTACAGCTTACTGAAATCGATAAAAATTATGACTTGTTTCATACTTCAACGCTAAATCAACCTTCAGACACAAAATCTTTGATAGATGAGAAGAGTGAGTGTAACTTACCAAATAAAATTGTTACTCTTGTAAACGTTCATGGTACTTTAAGTAGCACTGATGAAGAAAATAATATAAATACGGGTAATATGGTTAAGCCTCAAAAGAAGAAGAAATTTGTTAAAAGAATAAAGAAGGTTGCCAAGAAAGAAAGCCATCATTCGAAAGTAAATCAAAAAAGGAATTCATGGTCGAACATGCTTTTGTCAACTTCTGACAGTGAAATAGAAATGAGCATACATAGTGATTCCGATTTAATGGATATCGACGTAATACCAATGTCAGAATGCGATGATGAAAACGACGAGATGATTGAATTGATGACAACAATAGAAAAATCAGTTATTTCCAGCCGCCATCGCTGATGACGACGAAACAATAATGAATGAGAATGATAATGAGGTTGAGAAGATAAAAAATAACGACGTACAAAAATCAGAATGGACGGAGGCTGGCCAAATAAACGATCAAATTTTACTTAAGACTCGTGATAGAGAAGTGCAGCATGATCATGAGGCTTGTAATACAAAGTTTGACGAAACAGAAAAAGACTTACTGAAGAAAAAGACTGATTTTGAAGTTAACAATGAAAGTTGTGAAAAAGACTCATATATTATAGGAGAAACAGTTTTGAAAAGATATTACAAAACAAAATCATGGAAGTATTATATCGGTGAGATAGAGAGTATCAGTCCAGATACAAAATTTTATACCATTTCATTTTATAAAAGTATTGGCATAAAAACAGGTACTTTAAAATTTATTATGCCTAAACGTAACACAGATAAAGATATTGTTCCAGAAGATAGTATTGTGAAAGCAATAGAAATGTTGCAGATATCTGAAAACCCTAATTCTTACGTTTTAATGGAAGATCATGATCAAGTTTATTTTTTGAAGTAATTTTTTTCCTTATATTGCTTTCGAACTAACACTTACTTTGCTCAATTCAGCTTTTTACATAGAAAAAAATTATAACAGTTTTGTGTGGAGATGCAACAGCAGCGTTAAAATGAACGAATGTGCCGTTCAACTTAAAGTTGCTGCAACATCATATAAAACTGTTATTTTTTTATGGAATAAGTTGAATTGAGCTGAGTAGGTAAGTGTAGTTAGTCCCTAATATTTTTATCACCTACGTGTGTAAGTAAAACAATTTAATTTTGTTGATTTTTTTGCTAAGTACTTATACAAGTTCCTACTTTTCTGATAATTTTATTTCAAAATAATTAGATTTTTTTACAGTTTACATACAATATTGTTTTGAAGAAGTTTCTTCATATAATTATTGTTTTCTTAGAACTTAGATAGGTACTAAGATGTTTTCACATGTTTATGGAAACTATTTGTTGATCTCACTAATGTAAAACTCTTTGTTGATTTTATGTAAAACTATTTGTTGATCTCTCTGCAGGCTGCTGTTGTAATTTTTATTATACGTAATAGGTACCAACATTATTATTTTTTAAATGTTATTACCTTCTTAATTATTTGTTTTCCTATGAAAATTTTTTATTAGAATTTAAGTACAACAATTTGATTTTTTAAAAATATATTTGAATATTAAGAAAAATTGTTGCATTTCCTTTGCCCCGGTGGGTCTCATTTCATATAAAGTTATTTGATATATTTTCATTTCAATAACGTTCACATGATATAATCAACGTGAGATATACCAACGTTTGATATAATTTCTGTACATATAATGTTTGTGTTACTCTAAAACTCATTTCATATAATTTTGTTTGATATAACGTTCAATTATGCGAAAATCATTACATATAACATTCGAAACGTATAATTTAACGTTTAAACTATTTTCTTTGATGACTTTGGCTTATCCTTTGAACTTTGATTGTTCGCCTTCACGATTGCTTTCGTTATTAGAAAAATGTAGTATCCAAGAGCGAGCGAAGCGAGCTCGTGACTTGGGACACCCCGACACGGACAGGTTAGGTTCGAAGGGGATGGCGGGGTCTGAAAGACCCCGCCATCCCCTTCGTGTTAGGTTACTTTGAACCTTGCACCCAGAAATAGGAGCCCCGCGAAGCGGGGCTCCGTTGTGCCAGCATGACAGGTAGTAATCAGTTATTTGACCTACGATGCAAAAGCGAGCGAAGCGAGCTCGGGACTTGGGGCACCCCGTCACGGATAGGTTAGGTTCGAAGGGTCTGAAAGACCCCGCCATCCCCTTCATGTTAGGTTACTTTAAACCCTGTAGGCAGAAATAGGAGCCCCGCGACGCGGGGCTCCGTCGAAGAATCACGGCAGGTGGTACTATTACTAGGTACATCAGTGTTAGATAACAAGCCAAGAAGAAAAAAAAAATTAGACCAAATAAGTTTTATGTCTTTTGAGCGGTATACAAAACGATTTTATATTCATTGATTGTTATGCTTATAGAAATTAGTCATTATAAAATTATGTCAATCGTTTATTATATTAACAGATCGTTATATCAAATAAAATTATATGTTCAGTTGTTATCTCTTGTAAGTTTTAGAGATTTTGTAGTTATATCATATATTACTTACCCCCTTTGGGGCAGCCCTACACCGAACTCACTTTTGTCACTTTTGTATGGGAGTTTTAGAGAAACCTGCACAACTTTGCCTAGCATTGTAAAAAAAAAATCTTGTGCTATTCAAGATTCAGTGAAGTCTGACGTGGAAAAGAACTTCATGGCAATATGGATGTCAAATCCGTTACCCAAAATACCTACCATTTAAAAAGATATTATGACAGGCAATGTTGTAGTTTTTACCTCAACTTTGCCTACGTTTTCAAAGCAATTTTTTGGTGCTTTATAGGTGTTTTTTTTACTAGTAGCAAATGTATTCCTATAGCTCAAAGTCCAATATTCGACAGTAATTGAAAAAACATACGACTTTCTTAACCATTATAGATTTATCGAAGAAAAACGTCAAAATCCGTGCAAAGTTGCAGCATTTTACGGTAATAATTAGCAGACTCGACACCCAGATATTTTGACTAACTCCTCGGACTCTGACGAAGATACTATACGACATAGTAAATGAGAAAAAACTCATTTACTAGGTCGTATGAGACTCGGATGACTCTCAAGGTGAGAATACAGAAATTACTAATGTTCAAACCTCAAACACCCGTAACAGCGACGTAAGTGTCATTCAGCCAACTACCTGATACGGAAAAAATAAACACAAGTGGTCGTCTGTACCTAGATCAGCTAATACTCGTACTTTAAGGCGAAACAGTAGTAGAGGCCAGAAATTTACAGGAGCCTATAGATTTACTCTCCCTTTTTCTGTCTGATGAAATGCTGATTCAAGTTGTGACGTTTACCAACGCTGATACTTATCCGCAAAATTAAACACGAATCGCATACAGAATCGTTGACTGATTTATTGGAGATAAAAGCTTTGATTGGCTTATTATATAATACAGCAGCTATGAAAAGTAATCACTTGCCAACCCGCATGCTTTTCAATACTCATAGATCGGGCACAATATACAAGGCCTGTATGAGTACAGAAAGATTCAACTTTTAATCATAATAATTTGTTTGCTTATCATCAAAACGCAGGCAGCGTTTTGATGATAAGTAAACAAACAAGAGGTGTAAGGAGACTAGTTGCTAAATTTACCCCTATTCGTGAATTATGGGAAAAAATTATAGAACATTTTAAAAAATGGTACACTCCGGGTTCCTATATCACCGTAGACAAACAGCTGGTTGGTGTTCACGGACGTTGTCCATTCAGAATGTATATACCCAACAAACCTAATAAGTAAGAAATAAAGCTTTTAATGGCTGTAGATAATAATAGCAAGTACGTAGTAAATGCCATTCCATACTTGTAGAAAAGCACGGATCCTCAGAAACAACCATTAGCAACGTTTTTCATAAAAGAAATAACCACTTCATTGCATGGAACCAATCGTAATATAACTATGGATAACTGGTTCACATTTGTATATTTAGGGTCAATTTATAATAGCGCAGAGTCGAAGCGCATCGAAGCGTCTTTTTAAAACTCAACATAACAATTTCAACTTTAACTCCACAGCGTAACGCACACATTACTTCTGAGATTTTAAAAGCGTTGTTCACGCGCAGACGCGCGAATTCTGAAGAATGCGCGCGTCTTTTTAAAATCTTGGATGGAATGTGTGCGTTACGCTGTGGAGTTAAGGTTAAAATTGTTATGTTCAGTTTTAGAAAGACGCTTCGATGCGCTTCGACTCTGCGCTAGTATAAATTGACCCTTAGCAGATGAACTATTGAAATCACCTTTTAATTGGATTTTAGTGAGGACTTTTAGAAGTAATAAACGAGAAATACCAGACAAATTAAAGAATTCCAAATCACGCTCAGTTGGTACATCAGTATTTGTTACGACGGAGACAAGACGTTAGTTTCTTACAAAGCGAAGACAAGTTAAGTATTGTCAACTATTCATGATCAACCCAACGTTAATGAGAACACAGGAAAACCTGAAATAATACACTTTTACATTAGTAAAAAGGGTGCAGTCGACACGGTTGACCAAAGGACCATGGGCACTTTTGTATGAACACTGGGCCCACTTTTAAAAGTTGTGCAACAGTGATGAAACCTCTGTCATATGAAAGCTCTTGGCGTGTACTTTATTGCATTCTATGGCAGCTAAGTTCAAATCTAGCGCGAAATTGGCGTTTTAGTACGTTTTGTAAATTAAAAATACGCATGACATGTTTTCTTATGCACATTTTTTTATTGCATTAAAAATAATAGGTAACTCATTAATTAAAGAATGATAAATATCGGCTTGGTCATGTGCAATCTTTTAACGTGTGATTGTGAAGTGGGTGTTCTCTAAAAATAAAAAACGAGTTATTTTTGTTCGATTTATTACAGTATATTTCGACATTAATCTTAATGTAATAGGCAGATTTTAAAATGCATCTACAATTATATCGTCTAAATGTAATGCTGGTCGATGAAAACCATCCCCATGTCTACCTAGTCCCAAATACCATATTATGGATATGACATGGGCACAACTTCCGATAGTGCGTCTACCCGTGAGACATGTACAATAGTATTGTATAATGGCGTCTTTGCCTACTTGGTCACGGTCAATTAAGAGTTCCGTTACATAAACTGATAACAAAGTCCATTAACAAGCCGGGATCAGTAAGTCGTAATACAAGCCGAGAACACATAAATACACCGAGCGTAAACAACGTACGAGCAACGACTGAATAGACATGACATGATCATCCCGTCCGCGCATGAGTGTAAGAGGGTGGGGGAAGAAAGGGGTATGTACTGCGCGCGCGCAGGTACAAAACAGGTTTTTGTTCAGCAGGTAAAAAAACCTCTCCAATATGTAGCATAGTTGGTTAATTAATGATCGTAGAAATGTAAAACTAACTAATCATTGCAAATCAAAATAACATGTTCCAGGGCAATAGACGGCCTATGTGTTGAACTTTTAACGAATTTTAGTCAAACATGAGCTATTTATAATCCTAGATATTCACAGACAGCTAAATAAAATATAATGTCAAAACAAAACAGTTTTTTTTTAAATGCAAAAAAAAAACATTTTCGCGCCGGATTTGAACTTAGCTGCCATAGAATGAAATAAAGTATACTATATGAGCTTCCATATGACGTATAATTCATCACTGTTGAACAATATTGAAAAAGTGGGCCCAAAATGTCGCATGGTCCTTTGCTCTAAAAGGTGGCCATTATGTATCTAATCTAATATCTATAAACGAGCAATTCTTCTATATTTATTTATACACCGTGACTTTTTAGTCGTCTTACAAAAGCAGCCCAGTTCATGTACCCAATGACTAGAACACGTTTATAATAAAAAAATAGGTATTTAAGAGATTTGAAAATTTTTAAAATAAAATTTTATTTCGTTATTATGACGCAAGGTGTAGTTAGAAACACCCTTGTCTCATAGAAAATGGAGATAGAATGATCTGCCCGACTATTGCGCTGGGTAGGTATACTTTACAGCTAGATACGTAAACATTTAACAGGGTGTTTCATATTTCTAATGCACCTATTTATTAAAAATAAAAATTATTATTAACGATTAAAAAAAAAATAACTTGCCTAGAGGTATTTTAGGTCGGATACATTAAGTGGACCCTTTTTGTAAGACGACTAAAAAGTCACGGTGTATATAATCAGGATCTCGGAAATGGTACCAAGGAATTTCATGAAAGTTACATATTAGGGGTTTTTCGCTTCAAGGAATCGATTTATCAAGGTCTCAGGTTCGAGAAAAGCTCGGTTCCCAAGATATAGACATTTTAAAAACCAGATATTGTTCTATAATATGCTGTACCTATTAGCTATCAATAGTTATGCTGTCTATGGCTCTAATGTTAGGAACAAGAAAAAAACCTGTACCACAGCGAGATTTTGTTATGAAAATAGGAGACCAACTCATGGAGCCCTGGCTAAGACAAAGATCACAGACAGTGACTTTGAGACGGGAAATAAAAACTATAATCCAGGATATTTTAGGTGAATCATCAAATGATGAATTACCTGTTCAACCTACGACGAATGTACGCAAAATATGCTATTTATGTCCATCAAAAGCTTGCCGAATGACTAAACACTATTGTGTCAAATGTAAAAAAGCAATTTGTGGCCCTCATAATGTGGACATGTGTACCAAATGTCTGTATTACAATTTTTCATATATTTTTTCTTAATTCGTTCCTATTAACACATATTATTTTGCCATGTAACAAGTTCCTATTTTGAAAAAACAATGTTGATTATAATGACGTCTTTTATTGCGTAGTCCGCTCGACGAATGATTAGTTATTATGTTTCTGTAAAACTAGTTATCTAGGGTTAAACAGAATCGTTTTACAACTGACAAGATTCAGTAAAAAAAAATATTTTTGAAAATGGATCACTCTAGGATTTGTGCGTGCACTTACATAAATAATATAATAAAAATTGCGATCTCATGCTAGTGATCACATTTTTTTTTATTGTGACATTCCGTAGTGGCACTAGAAAAGAGTACTTTGCAGCATAATTCCGGCATCCCAGCATTGGGCAAGTCGCAACATCGAATAAAAAAAAACAATTGAGAACCTCCTTAATTTTCGTCTATTAAAAATTGTAAAATAACTTTTCTTTCGGAAGTAGCTTTTTTTCATTTAATTGACTTCTTTTTGTCATTGACTCCCGAAAGGAAAGTTACTTAAGGCTGCATATTCTGAAAGCTGTCAAATATTTACAAACTTTAATTAATTTGGCAAATTTTTTGTATGAAAACAAGAAATATCGCTCTGTAGCGCACTAAAAAAATGATATAAGAATGCAATTAAAACTCTGAATTTGATGTTGTAACCGTTTCAGGTGTATAAAAGGCATTTGGAAAGCTTCCAAATGCTTTTTTTACATCTAAAACTATATATTCGGTGTTACGATATTAATTATTGCATTCCCTTATTTTTTAGTGCACTACAGAGCCATATTTCTTATTTTCACACAGTAACAATGCTAAATTAATTAAAACTTGTTAATATTTGACAACCATTTGCGACGTTGCCAGCTTTCGGAATATACGCTCTTAACACTTTTTCATAAATAAAAACTACGAAGCGAAGGAAACTAAATGTTTTATGGAAACAAATGGCAAGTATACTGCATCGAACAAAAACAGACTAACACAGACTGGACCAGAATGCTCGGAATAATTGGCGCATCTCATCCTTTTTCAAGTCGGTCAAAAAGATGTTTTATACCCCGTATCCTAATGATGCTGAATGACACATTATAGTTTTCAGTACGGCTTGATAATTAAAATTACGGCATTAATCTAGAAAACTATATTTTCAAGGGCATTATTATGCATAAACGTATTGCCGTATTGAAAAAGTTGTTTAAGCTTCATGTAATCAAACAAAAATGTAGTGTAGTAAATAAATATCATGTTTTTATTATACACTAGTGTATGCCCGCGGCTTCGCTTGCGTTATTTTAGAATTTGAGAAACAATACGGATCGTGTGGCGCCATCTGGAATATGAACGTAATTGTTTTCTCGGCAACAGCTCTCTTCTGTTATTCGGGATGTAAGATACCTTATATCCGTGTCTATACTCCTGACAACGTATATGCTAAATTTTGGGACGATCGATTCAGTAGGTAGTAATGCGTGAAAAGGTAAAAAACAAACATACTTGCATTTTTATTATTAGTTTAGATCAATAATGTTATATCTAGGTACATAGTTTGCATAGGAAACGTCCTTATTTGAGCGACATTAATTTCAAAGAACCGTGTTTATTTCAAATATTTAGACTATCATTTTTGGGATGATTTACAGTATCGCTGCAAATTGAACGTACGATAGCATTGCTCTTCTCCCTTGCATTCCGCGTGATACCTAAAAATAACTAATTATCTGACTCGATGAGTACAACTTGTCGTCGTTTAAAACAGAATCTATGCACTGGTTTGAACACCAATTCAAAACATAAATAAACACATTTTTTTCTAATCTATAAAATTCCACACCTCGAAACAATTACAATTTAAAAAAATATCCAACTTACTACCTACAATTTAAATCAGTGTAGATTTATATCCTAGAAAACTATTGAAAAAAAATAGTAATAATTTAAAATCGCGAATAATATTGAAATAAAAGTATACACATTTTTTTTAATTATTTGAAACTCTCAGGACAAATATAAGAAAACTCAAAAAGTGAAAAAAAGAAACAGCGAGATTTGATCCAGAGACCCCTTGCACGAAAGTCAAGCAGGATACCAACCAGACTGGCTAGTACGCTGACAGTGTTTTCAAATAGCGGTTCTTATACAAATGTCAACAATGACTGAAAATCAACATAAAAAAATTGCTAATCCCCCAAAGGGAATAGCGTAATTATACATATCCTATTAATAGAAGAGCAGTTTAAGGAATATTTGGGGGAAATTTGACTAAATAATATCCAGTGGATTAGCTTCCAACTAAAAACAAACAGATAAAAACAACAAAATTTAAAATTGCTTATCTCCCAGGAAAAATAGCGTAATGATACATAGCCTATCAAAAGAAGCAAATTATTAGGAATATTTGAGGAAAATTTGATCGACAACTTTACAGTAGTTTAAGAGATAGATCAAATCAAAAAAACATAAAAAATTTCGAAAGAAAAAAAAAGTTGATTTGGCATCAGAATCGATCCTTTATCTCGAAAAAAATACAAAAAGAAAAAAATATTCAATGTACAGGAATGACAGCTCTACGATTTTATTATTTATGTAAAGATAAAGACTAACTATGACCGCGACGTCGTTCGCGTGCATGTCGAAACTTAACAATGTATTTTGTAGTGGCGCGAATCCCTTACGGTGAAATCAAAATAAAAACATTTATTTCAAGTAGGCCAGTTACAGGCACTTTTGAATTGTCATAGACAATCAAAGGAATATTATTAAACACTACAAATGTTATGGTGCTACAGTCCCAGTCACAAGACATAAAAACTGTGAAAGTACCGTAGATGCCCGTTCCAAGAAGTAGATCTCTATGGAGAAGAACGTGCAAGAAACTCCATGGACACTCATCTTTTTAGATCGCCAGAATAATTACAGAACCTTTGTTAAATCATTATGAGAAAGTGTACGTGAAAGTCTCAGACTCACGTAAGAGGGCGATATGCTCTCGGTCAGCCAATAAACGCGTTTCGCGGTTTCTTGGAAGCGCGAAGTCGCAGTCAGAAACCTTTGTGAACTTAAGAGCGAATCCCTTTCGGTGAAAGTCTCAGACTCACGTGAGAGGCCGTGCTCTTGGTCAGCCATCCAACTCGTTTCGCGTTCCTCAAAACTGCCGTAACAAAACACTGAATAGTAAGTCGAGACTCACGCGTCAGGAATGACCCAAAATTCCTGACGCAAGATTTCTGACTTGCCTTGCTCGAATTGCTGTTAGGCTCCCTTTACGATTTTCTGATTCCTATGACCTAATTATCGCACCCTTTTCGCATCGGCTACGCTGCGACAAATTTGATTTTTTTATAGAAGTATCTCTTTGCATTTTCAAAAAACAAAAACTAAACCAAACAAATAAAATATTGAACCAAATAAATCAAATATTTTCAACAACACAAACTTTCAAAATGAGAGTGAAGATTAATAAAATTTCAAAATACGAAGTAAATCTGACCAAAACTTTTAAGAAAGATAAAACGAATTATTTACGATAATAATTCACGATACTATCAAATCAAGACCTTTTTGAAGACAGAACTTAAGACCACCTACAAAACTCAAAAGAAACCGGCAGACATGGGCGAAAGAAAATCTTAAACCGCGCTTTAAAAAAATTACTTCACGCGCACAACGCCATCTATCCAATACCTATAATCAACAATGAACGCTGTTGATGTCTTGATATAGGCCAGTCTAAATTCGATAGATGGAGTTGTTTTAAATTTTACTTCAGAAACTATTATAATTTTTACACATTTACAATAAAAGTCCAGTCGTAATCGGACCAGCCATTTCATTGAGTTTAGCCATTACACACAGACAGAAAAAAAAAGTTATTTGTAAGTTGTTTATTGGCAAGGCTGCAAAGTTGTTTCTTAGCGCGAGTACATACCTACATTGAAAACTGAGCAAGCTAAGGATTCTAGAATTGAACTTGAATTCAAATTTATAGAATCCCGAGCGTAGCGAAGTATTCAAAGTTACGAGACGCAGAATAACTTTTCTATTCAATGTTTTCTACATTGTTTATTTCTTTATTCAATGTTTTGTACACTGCCAGGCGAGCCGCCCCCGCTACATTTCCTCTTCTACAAATTACCAATGGAGGGTAATTTTAGAAAAGAATAGTGCCAAACTTTTTTATTCACTCGTTTTCTTATAATATTCTGTGGTCGCGGCAAGTTTCTATATTTTCATACAAACGCTTTCACCCCTTTTCACCCCTTTAGAGGACGATTTTCGCAAATCCCCATCTTATTACTCCCCTACATGGTAGACTGTAACTGCTGTCCAAAATTCAAGTTTCTGCGTTTAGCGGTTTCGGCTGTAGTCGAGTCTTAATAAAAAAACCCAGTTCTTGTATATATATATAATGGTATAGATAGATAACTCTCAAATATTTTTTTCTATGAACAAATCGGCATTTGCTAACGAGAGTACCAGGTAATGTCCATTTTAAAGATATTTTAAAAATATACTTAATGCATAATATATGTATATACATATAAGCATATAAAGTAGAATTTGTAGAAACAAATATCAGAATGCAGTTGAGATGGTCACTACCACTATTATTAGAACTTGTGACCATTGAGTAATTACTGTTTCGTATGTTACTGTTTACTTGTGAATATTGAGTAATTACTTTTTAGTATTCATTTTATATCAGAAACTCAAAACAAATAAAAAACTTAGTAAATATCCCAGACGACACCAATAGCTATTTCTAACAAAATCATTCAAGCATCAAAATACTCATGCTTTGTCAACAATTTTAACTTTGTGCAGAAAGAATAACAAGATAAACTGCAAGACTTTCAGGAGTAATCGAAAATTGGCCAGAAAGTTTTTAAAACAACAAATTATAATACCTACACATGCTACAGATGACTACACAAAATAACAAGACAAATGCATGAACAGACATTTTCAGGAAAAATATATAACATATTTTAATAATTCTATTGCAGAATGATAACACTAACAAATGAGAACTATGACCACAACAATCACTACTGACACAAAAAATAAACTGAAATAACTCAGTGATTTATTTCAACCTCAGATAAACAAAAACCCTAAAGCCAAATTCTAAGTAGAGCTGATGACCAAAATGACATGATTTTAAGCTAAAATAAATATTACCAATATACATACTTCAATAATTATAGCGTCATAAATCAGTATTTTAATACTTAAAGTCTGTTGTTATGGGACACTTATTAGAAAATAGAGTAAATCTGTGTTTTTTTTATGCGCCTTGATGCTCTTTCTAAGCTGGACTGGATTGCTATATCCATTCTTGCATGATTTTCTGTGTTCAGTCATTTGTCAGTAACAAACCGGCAATCTGAAATATGTAAAAACAAAAATTAAGTATTTATCACTTTTAGGTTAATACCTACATAAAAAATATTTTTTTTTATTATAAATGATACAATTCTTCCAACAATGATAAAATAATTTAACACCCACCAATTATGCCTGTTGCACACTTACACAAGAAAAATATATTACATGGTTTTCGCTAAATCTAGTAACAATTTTTAGCTTATTTACAATATCAAACCTCTCAGAAAACCATTTGTAATATGTAACCTACATAGGTTTTTATTATTTCAAATCTGTACTCATGCAATAAAATAAATGAAATAGTTTATTTCTCACCATTCATAGCAATAAGGGTTACAACAAAATTAAGTGACTTAACATTAAAACAATATACAGGGTGGAATTTTGTAATGCCACCTGGAGGGAAAGTACTCTTAATACTGCAGATAGAAAATTTTACTCAAAGGAAACATTCCTTTATTTTTGAATAGAAAGCAAACTGCATTCAAAGATTTTCGAAAATTCTCTTCTCCCACACCTGGGAATTGAACCGAAAAAAATAATTAATTTAAGATTTCCTGGTTTTCATCATATATCATGTTTATAAGAGAGATTTCATCCTTATAATTGACCCTAACGATTGATGTAATATTAGTACAGGGTATATTTTTTTATTTTAGCCGGTTCGGTTCCCGGGTGTGGGAGAAGAGAATTTTCGAAAATATTTGAATGCTGTTCGCTTTCTATTCAAAAATAAAGGAATGTTTCCTTTGAGTAAAATTTTCTATCTGCAGTATTAAGAGTACTTTCCCTACAGGTGGCATTACAAAATTCCACCCTGCATACTATGGAATAAGATAGTAACAATGCGTTTGTGGTGATAAAGAAAGGTTAAGATAGGATATTGACTGTATCTTCTGAACTAGGTGAGGCCTGTGTCTCAGAAGATAGCACTCAGCCGACAATTTCTTTAAATTATGACTTAAAATATGAATAAGTCAAATGGACAGTGTGTGCTGCTGTATAAGAAGAGGTGAAGTTTGTTTGTAGTAAGTAATTTCTGGAATAAGTGAACTAATAGAAAATTCCTTTACCATTACAAAGCTACATTACTCTTTAATGTCCTAATGGAGTAAGATACCGAGTGATCAGAAAAATGGCATTTAAGTAATGCTAAGTTATTTTTGTGTGGCGCTGAAAAGCATCTGACAAAAGTTTTGGCCCATAGAAAGTACTGAAGGATGATACATTAACTGAATTAGTATTAAAACTATTTAGAATAATATTTTATGAAACACACCTACAAAAAAATCATCCATGTAATATAAGTTAAGTCAGTTCCCCTCATTTTTAGTTCCTTTTCTTACCCGGTACTTGCCCAGGTGCCCCAAAGCAAGTTCAATAATCAAGCAGATATTCTAAGAACATGAGGAGCTTCTAATAATTTTAGGTATCAATGTGCAAATAAGTCTGATCACTCTGAGTTCTCGGTCTAGCAAGCATCAAGATTGATCATGAGATTAGAACGATCCATCAGATTAGAAACTTACTTTCAATAACTTCATCTGTACACAATCCTCGTTTTTGCATATACATCAAAATTCCACATCTCAGTCAGTTTTGAGCTGAATTTGTATAATGGTGTAATGACTTTAACTCATTACAAGGTTTTTCTACACCTTTCCCAGCTGCAATGGCTGTCATCGCTGAATATTTACTAAAATTAAAAGGTTATATTTGAGATGTTTTGGGAATCAGGTTAGTAGGCGTCTTAGCGGGGAAGTCCAAGAGTGGAATGGAATAAACGGATAAAGGCAATGAGAGCAGTGAAAAAGTAGTACTTAAGAAAATATTATTTTTGAAGTTGCAATGGTAGATCATAACGTATTTATACCTTTGTTATATATATTATTATTATGAGAACTTAGCACGTAATATAAAGAATATGTTATTTACCTGCATACATACGTAAATAAAATTTTCTATAAAAATTGTCACCAAGGCACGCGCACGCCATTTTATACACGGAAAACCAATCCACCATATTGACCAACATTTCATACAACTTATTATTTTCTATTGCCGCGGATATTACGGTCAGCTTTATCAAACAACTAAAAAAATAATGTAGAGAAACAATTTTATTTATCAAATTATTCAATGCCACAGACCACTTAAAGACACTGTTCAACAATGCCGCCAAAATACAATAAAATGACAACTGATGACAACAATGGAGAATGACCACAGATTGCACAGACATCACAGCAAGAAGTTTTAAAATAAGGGAGCTAGCGCTTCTAACTAGAAAAACGATCCCAAATCGGTGACCTTGAAACGAAATAATGGCCACACCCACAGACTACTAAGAGATACTACGTATATAATGGCACACAGCGTGGCGTTCTGTTCCTTTCTACTAGTGTGTCCGTGATACAGTATTTTGAGGATAATATTATTATTACAGAAAGTAGGTAGGTACTTATAGTATTACGAAAGGCGTATTATTTTTCTTTAAATATGGGCAGACAATGTTTTCAACGAATTCAGTGTACGAATGGTGTCATATTTATGCACAAAAACAGTCGATTTTTGTAGAAATAACGATAAATAACTTCGTCTTTTCTTGGTAGAATAGAGATAGAATCGCAAAATAATAATATTAAATATATTTTAAATGTTTTTTATTTATCTTGTTTTTATGAAATATTTATGTAATGATATATTTATGTAAATGAATAAACGGAATAATAATTTTATATGTTTAAATGTTTTTAATTTTATTCATTTTTTTATAATATTTAAAAATGTAACAAATATTATGTTGTAAAATGAATAAAGGAAATAATAATAAAAATATTTGAGGAAAACATTATTTTATACTGAAAGTAGGTTCATATCGTATTACAAAATGGCTTTTTTTCCTTAAAATATGGACTGACAATGTTTTAAACTTCGTTTATAATTTTGTTAACAATATTACTCCGCTACAGTGTTCCCATAATTAGGTACCAATTTGATACGATACCCCTTGGTAACACTGGTGAACTTTTGAGCTTTTTAGTAAAATTAAAACAAGTTGTTTTAAAACACCTGTTTAAAACAGTGTTTACGACAGTTTGAAATTATTTTGAATTTGAAAAGATGTAGTCTAGAAATGAAACATAATTGATTTATAAACTTTTAGACATTGACAAATAAGTTGGAAATTTAAAATAATCAAAAGAACACTTGTTAACAATTTGAACTGTGTGTTTTATAAATTTGAAAAATACTGTTTTTTTTTCAACCCTGGCCGGAACCAACTGAAGTAGGGTCCACACGGCAGCGACTTTAATCGATAGCGACTCGCTGGCGATGTCAAAATCTGTGTGTGGACGTGAATATTAGCAGCGATTTATAGTCGCTATCAATGCGGCGATCGAATCACTGTAAATCTGAAAAGTCGACAGTCGCCAGCGACATCGTTGCTGTGTGGATGTGTACGCCGTGAGTGAGCGATTTTAAAATGGCGGACCTACGTAAATATTCTCGGGCTTTTGTAACTGAATTTATAGAATTATACCGGGAATTACCTTCATTATGGATGGTTAAGAGTAAAGATTACTCAAACAGAGATTTAAAGTCACAAAGCTATGAGATATTAGTGGAAAAATTTAAGGAGGTGGAGCCAAACGCTGATCGAGATTTGTGATAAAAAAAATAAAAATATGAGGGATGTTTGGCGAAGACAACACGAAAAGATTGAAAAAAGCTTGAAATCCGAATGGCTGTGGAAGATATTCCTACTCCATCATTATGATATTATGATTTACTCAACTTCTTGAAAGATCAAGAGACGACTAGAAGTTCAATAACTAACATTACAATAGGAAACAAAGATCGGGTAAGATGCAAAATAAAAATACAATATATGCAAACGGCTGCTAGCGCTAGTAACGTTCGACGCCTTTCTTCGGACATTACAAAGAACGTTCACAAATATTAAAAGTAAATAACAGACACCGGTATATACACATCTACTTTCCCCTATATGTTATTATACTCTTTGCGTCTACTGCCTTCTACTGCGAAACTAATACTGATAAATCGCTACAATATAGACACAAAAGTCATAAGTCGCTAGCGAATCACCGTCGATTAAAGTCGCTCCTATAATAAGTTAACTAAAATTACTTTTTAATAGACCAGGTCAGTATTGTTATTCATAATACCTCACCTTACCACCATGGTCACCTTACAAACAACAATAGAAGAATAGAGAAAGAAACCTACGTGTATGCCTCTCTTTCTAAATAAAATAGGCACGGTTTTAATGCTAGAAGCACTCGCTCCCTATATCACAAACTCCATCCTAACGCAAGAAAGGAACAGAAAAAAAACATTGCAATAACCATAGACCAATAGCTATCGAGATGACAGGAAGTTATGTAAAGATTATAATCTATGACAGGTTATCAAAAATCATTTTCCCACAGAATTTTCAATGCTCCAACCAGCCCGCGAAATTCAAATCTTACGTTTTTTGCAATTTGCAGACCAGTGACATGTTGTAACTTTATCAAAATATGAATTGCGGTATTAACAAGTACCTATAATTTTAAATATGTGCAGTGTGCATCATGTTAAAATCTCCGAAATCTAACTACGATGTATACTTGTTATTACCGCATTTCTTATTTTGATAAAAAGTGTAAAATAACCTAAAAAACTTTTCTTTCGGAAGTCGGTGACTTTTTTTATTAATTTCATTGTCTCATTTGCCACCGACTTCCGATAGAAAAGTTTTTTAGGTTATTTTACACTTTTTTGTGGTTGTTTTTGAAGGCGGTTACACTTTTTTGGAAAAAGTTTTTATTTTACTCTTTTTAGTTTATATATTCAACCAAAATTCTTGTCAAATACATCATTTTCATACATGTGCACTAGAATTTTGTAATCCGTGGCACCGTTAATAACATCGTTAACATCTCTTTCATTCCCTATCTCAAAAACTACTGAACCGAATTTGATGAAACTTGCAGTATTCCCTAAGTTGAACGATACCCAGTACAACAAAAAAAGAATTACTTAAATCGGGCTTGTGATTCCGGAGATATGCGAAGACAAACAATATTTTCTTACTTGAAGAGTTGTACCTTCCATCATCAGCTCAGCTACATGAGATGATGATTTCCATACGCAAGTACTTGAATTACTTCATAAGATTTGCGAAAAACTATGTGTCAGCCAATAAAATTTGAGGGTTGCCCTCGATTTCTCCAAGATCCAATCATCAGATCTTGAAATGGTGACAATGGGACCACACGGGAAGCACCAGCTTTCGAATAAAAAAAGAATCATGAAAATCGTTCCACCCAGTCGCAAGTTATGAGGTAACAAACATAAAAAAAAAATACAGACGAATTGATAACCTCCTCCTTTTTTTGAAGTCGGTTAAAAATTACAACATGTCGCTGGCCCGTAAATTGCAAAAAACGTAAGAAAAATTGAATTTCGCGGGCTGGTTGGAGCATTCACCTTAATAAACGTTTAAATATTTATAATACGTAGTCGGTGGTATTAAAAAACTTTTTCAAAAAAAATGTGACCGCCTTCAAAAACAACCACAAAAAAGAGTAAAATAACCTACAAAACTTTTCATTCGGAAGTCGGTGGTTTTTTATTAATTTAATTGTCTCTTTTGCCACCGACTTCCGAAAGAAAAGTTTTGTAGGTTATTTTACTCTTTTTTGTGGTTGTTTTTGAAGGCGGTCACATTTTTTTTGAAAAAGTTTTTATTTTACTCTTTAGCTTCAATATTCAACCAAAATTCTTGTCAAATACATCATTTTCTTACATGTGCATTAGAATTTTGTAATCTAGCACCGGTAATAACATCGTTAACATCTCTTTCATTTATTCCCTATCTCAAAAACTGCTGAACCGATTTTGATGAAATTTGCAGTATTCCCTAAGTTGAACAATACCTAGTACAACAAAAAAAGAATTTCTTAAATCGGACTTATAGTTCCGGAGATATGCGAACACAAACATAATTTTCTTACTTGAGGAATTGTACCTTCCATCATCAGCTCAGCTACATGAGATAATGATTTCCATACGCAAGTACTTGAATTACTTCATAAGATTTGCGAAAAACTATGTGTCAGCTAATAAAATTTGAGGGTTTCCCTCGATTTCTCCAAGATCCAATCATCAGATCCTAAAATGGTGACAATGGGACCACACGGGAAGCACCAGCTTTCGATTGAAAAAAGAATTATGAAAATTGGTTCACCCAGTCTCAAGTTATGAGGTAACAAACATAAAAAAAATTGATAACCTCCTCCTTTTTTTGAAGTCGGTTAATAAAAAGATTGGGTTGTGGTAGTCAGGTAGGTATGAGGTTAGGCAATCGATCTCCATGATACTGATATTCAACTGCAACCCGACCCTAAAACAGTCGAGAAAAGGCTGGGCAGATGATGAAGAATGATAATAAAAAGTAAAGACTGAATAGAATCTCTCCTAATTTTTTTTTTCGAAATGTAGCCACAGAATACTTAATCTACTATCTACAGAAGCCGGCAGATGGCGTTAGTTGTCTTTAGAGAACTTACCGAACGTACCACAGACTAGATAGGTTCAGACAGGGCCATCCAGGGCTCTCTCTTATATTATTTTGACATGAACAAAGGTTCACATTATCATACATGACACCTTTTTTTTAAATCTGTCTCTTCGTCGGATGCTGTGTACAAACCGGCCAAACGAACGCCAACGAACGGGTTTCGTTGACCTTCGTTGCTGCAATCTGGACGGCTTAGCGAATGCCAACGATCGTTCGTTGGCGTGTGCTGGCGATCCGAAGCGTGGCGGTATTGCAAAGAAATCGAGCTATTTGATCGAACTCTGTTTGGACGGTCGCCGAAGGCCAACGAACGAAGGCTTAGTTGAAGCAAGAGAGCGTAGCGTGTATAGGTACGACCAATTTGATAATTACTTGGATATTTCCCGCCATTTAGATCTTGGAGAAAAACGATATAATTTTGTTATATGTACCTATTAAACTAGCAAATAAAATGATGTCGTCGTCGTCCATGATTAAATTGCGAATGAAAGAGAAAAGAACCGGAATCAAGTGCCAATTAACGATCGTTCGAGCACTAAATGTATTTGGTTGTATTAACGAACTCAAACGAGCGTGCGGAAGCCCACGCTAGCGAACGATAAATATCCATAGTTGGGCGTTCGTTGGGCCGGCGGGGGCAACTCATATTTTTCATCCTGAAAGAAGAGGGCCTCGCAGACGTGTCTTTCTTGCCCCCTCCAAGATTCAGTCTCGCTACGCCACTGCAACATGCAAAGAAGATAGAAATTTGTGACGCCAAGACGAGCCAAGCGAAGCGCAAGGGCACTACCTACCTTTTCTCGAAGTGTTTCGTCGTTTTTTTAACCCTCATAGAGTTGGTTTCCGATGTACCAGAAAGTTCATATTCGCAGGATATTAATTATTGACACACCAACGACTTATATGTACATATGTATATGATGCCAATAATAGACTTATTAGGCACACAAAGTATCAACAGAATTGCTATAATACTTTAGATTTTATTGACATGTAAATTACACGGATTCTTCACTGATACACTGATGATCATTAAAAGTAGTTATTTCTAATGCACTTCTACAATATGGATATCAAATGAAAGGGCTCGTTAAATTTGGGAGCAGCCTAATACAATCAATTCGTCAACAATCTCTCCGGATACAGTTCCCGCTCAAATTGCGAGAAACTTATACGATAAAATCTTTAAAATCTTTTAGATTTCAAAATATTGTTAACGGTAGTGTAAAAAAAAATTGGACGTAACAAAATAAGTCTGGCGTTTTCAAAGTTTACAGATGCAAATTCTTTTCTTATCATGACAGCCTAGTTAAGCGTAATTTAAAAGCGTTCATACCCTCATACAAGGTAACTAGAACAGGATTGGTTCGCGGAGTTCCTGTCGAATGGTCTCCAGACGAAGTAATTGAAAATAATATGTCAGTGCCAATCGGTTGTGGTCCCATTTTAAAAATCAGACGGCTTAATTATAAAAGTATTACAGACGGTACACCATAAACCATCACAATCTGTTGTTGTAACTTTTGATGGTCAGATATTACCGAAAAGAAATTTCATGTGTTACAATGCTTTACCTGTAGAGTTGTACATCTTCCCGACCATACAATGTTTTAATTGCTGTCGTTTTGGGCATACTAAACTGTACTGTAGGTCGAAACCTAGGTGTTACAACTGCGGCGACGGTCATTCCGCCGACTCTTGTAACATTGAGGACGAGTGTGATGCTAATTGTTGCAGTTGCAGTGGTAATCATTACGCCATTAATAAAAAATGTACCGAATATGAGAGACAAAAATCCATCAAACATTATATGGCCCATAATTCTGTTTCCTATGCAGAAGCTTCTCAAATTCTTCCCCCAGTATCTAAATTATACCTACTTCTACTTTAACATCCATTCATAAACATCAAACTAAGTCTTCCCCATTATAGAAACTAGACAGCCTGTATCATATACAAAAACAGTGTTTAGGAAGCCTCGGGACCCACCAAAAACTCAAAAGGGGTATGACAAAATTGTACATCAGGCTTTAGTTAAAAATGATGTTCTATCTACTGGTAATGGGCGTGCATTGCAGAATACAAATATGTAATAAAGGAAACCAATTAGATGAAATTATTGCTTTAATTAACTCACTTTCACAACATAATAATATAGAACCGTCCAACGTTGCTGCAGTAATTGACTTTTTATCAAACTTATTCCACCGTAATGGATCCAAATCTTTCGAAGAATGTTCAGTGGAACAGTCGCAGCATAGTCAATAAAAGAAACGGAATTATCATATATTATTAATAAATATGAGCCAATTGTTGTCGCTCTCTGGAGACGTGGCTTAAACCAGGGTTTTCGTTTAGAATCCCTGGTTATACCTGTCTTTGATCTGACAGAAGCGATGGGTATGGCGGAGTCGCCATACTTGTTAAAAATTCTTTTTCCTTCAAAACTTTTGAACTTCCTCCTCTGGCAGATGATATCTCGGCTGTCGCAAGCAATTGTAAATAATATCTGTTTAGTTTGTATATATTATTCTCGCCCTAATGTAAATAATTTGTCTGAAATCAACAATCTTTTAGCAGTATTACCTAAACCATTTTTAGTCAGGGGGGATTTTAATTCCCAACATCAAGCTTGGGGTAGTACTCACTCAAATTATTATGAGGAGCAATTAATGAACATTTTAGATCTTCATAACCTTTGTATTTTGAACACTGGTCTTCCAACACGTCATACAGATCCAGATCAGAGAATAAGCATACTAATTTATTCCTCTGTTGTTAAGTATCCAAATACAAGAGCTTACTGGCATGATAAATTTGGTTTCGAACATGTAAAAAATGCTATACCGCAAGAGGTTTGAGAAGATAAGATCCATTCTCCATTTCGCCGATGACACGAATTGGTTACCAAAAGATCCCAGATTATGACAAGCTCTATAAAATAAGACCTATAGAAAAAAAACTCAACAGCCAGTTTGGTAAGGTACCTATAGATCAAAGACTGTCAATTGACGAACAAATGTGCGCCACAAAAATGAGCCATTACATCAAACAATATTTACCAAACAAACCTCACAAGTGGGGGTTCAAACTTTATCTACTCTGTAGCTTATAAGGATATGCTCTTAAGTTCGAGGTTTACTCTGGGGGAGGCTCGAAAAGTGAAATTTTACCAGATGAACCAGACTTAGGAGAGACAGGTCATACAGTTGTAAGGTTAGCTAGAATGATACCACACAACATAAATCATATCATATATTTTGATAATTTGTATACTTTCTTACCTCTTGTGACATATTTGGCAAAACATTCATTCATTAGAAACAATACGCGTTAACCGTCTACACAACTGTAAGATGCCTGATAAAAACACCATTATGAAAGAAAAAATACCGAGAGGATTTTATGAGGAGAATGTGGCGACTGTAGATAGTACAGAAGTAAGTGCTGTTGTGTGGAAAGATAATAATTAAGCCAGTCAACTTCCTTTCTACATATGTAGGTGCAGAACCAGCTACAACAGTTTTGATAAATCTAAGAAAGAGAGAGTTAACATTCCATGCCCAAAGGAATGTATTTAAGAATACAATGCACA
Organism: Agrotis segetum; assembly: GCA_036375495.1. Taxonomy (NCBI): domain Eukaryota; kingdom Metazoa; phylum Arthropoda; class Insecta; order Lepidoptera; family Noctuidae; genus Agrotis; species Agrotis segetum. Next base: position 14,372,694 of record JAQSVV010000088.1, on the reverse strand, counting down.
TAATTATGGGAGGTGTGGACCTATTAGATTCATTCATAGGTCGTTACCACATCCCACTGAAAAGCCGGAATTGGACCATGCGTTTGTTTTATCACTTTCTGGACCTTTCAATTATAAACTCATGGATTATGTACAAAAAGTAAATAGGATGAAAGGCAACGATAAACTTCTCAGTTTAGCTAAGTTTAGGTTCGAACTTGCTGAAAGCCTTTGTAAGATAGGTCTTCTTGCAAATAGCAATAAACGTGGTCACCCCAGTACTTCTTCAATTCAAGGAGAACTTGAATTGAAGAAGTTCCGAGGACCAGCTCAAACTGTACCGGCCAAGAACGTACGACTGGACCAGACAAGCCATTTGGCAATTTTTTCCGAAAAGCAGCAGAGGTGCAAATTTACAAAATGGTCTGGTTTTACTTTGAAAATGTGCCAAAAGTGTAAGGTGTGATACTAAAAAAAAAATGTTTTTATAAATATCATAATGAGACATAAATAAATTCATTATAAAATAACTTCTGTTTTTTATATTCATCAATACTTACGGAACTTCAATAGTCGCGCAATGTTGTATCTAAACAACATACACATTTTTGAAAAAAAAATATTTATTCTAGACTTTTTTTATTATTTTTCCTTTATATAATACCGATCTTGCAATAAATATCTTTTTCATCCCACCTATTCGAAAAAGACGACTTGGTTCGCCTTTAAGTGCGCCCAAAACTAGTGTTTCCTATAGGGAACTTTTAGCGGGCAGGAATGAGTTTTTAGGGTTCCGTAGTCAACAAGGAACCCTTATAGTTTCGCCATGTCCGTCCGTCCGTCCGTCCGTCCGTCCGTCCGTCCGTCCGTCCGTCCGTCCGTCCGTCCGTCCGTCTGTCCGCAGTTTAGCTCAGAGACGCACAGTACTAGAGAGCTGTAATTTGGTGTAAATATACGGATTTGTTGTGCCGAAAAAGTGGTAAAATAAAATCTCGTAAAATATTTTTTTTTAGGGTACCTCCAGTACTTACACGTAAAGTGAAGATTTTTTTTTCTCGCGTACCCCTTAGTGTGGGGTATCATTAAATAGGCCTTTAAAAAATAATGATAGTTTCCATTAACAATTTTTTGATAAAAAAATTCGTTTGTGAAATATTAAGCTTTAAAGTGCTAAATTTTGCTCGATTCGAGTGTCCCCCCCCTCTACCAGATAAACGGTTATGTTTGGGGGTGTGAAAAAATTCACAATAGTAGTACATATAACGAAGTTTAAAAGAAAATTATCATGACTAAGTAGGCTTTACAACTTTACGAGTAATAGTCGACCAACTTATAAAATGTACTTGATATCATATTTTCTTAAACAAAATGTATCGGAGACAACTGCAAATGTAAGTTTGTCAACTTTATTTTTACAGCTTTAAGTATGTTTTTTGGGGATAGGTAGGTTTTTATCGTCAACTATTTTTAACTAAATTCAAAAAAAGGAGGAGGTTCTAAATTCGTTGTAATCTTTTTTCTTATGTATTTTCCCCGATTTTTCAAAGACTCCTGGACCGATTTTGAAAATTCTTCTTTTTAAAATTAAATTCAGCGAATCAGTTTAGTTAGTTCGCATAAGTATTTTGATGGGCAACTACGGAACCATACACTGTGCGTGGCCCGACACGCACTTGGCCGGTTTTAATCCTCTTTATAAGTGCGCCGCAAAGAACATTGCCGCGCACTTTTTGAATTTGGAACATCTTAGTGCTCGGCACCAAAGAAATCGAACGCGAAGTGTTTGAATAAAGACTGGCTGGAATGACGGCCCATAGCACGCCGCGTCGCTGGCTGAATAAAAATTGTAGATTGTTTTTTTTTTCGGACAGTGGCATGGATGTATTAGGTAGATTTTGGTTGTAGGTTATGTTTTCCACGATGCGTTCACATGTTTTCGCCTCTCTAATTGCGAAAATGTCTCAAATGTAAATATAAGTTTTTAGTTGTTTTATTATTAGATAATTTCAATTTAGTTATTACTCTATGTTTTACTAACACGTATAATAATATTACAATAAAATACGAGGCGCTTTTTATTTTCTCATAGTGGGTGATGAAAAGTAGAGTGTATCACTCGTGCGCAAAATATATTTTTAAAAATATTACTTTGCTCCCTTGTCGTACAATCTACTATTTTTTCGAAAGAATTGGAAAAATCACGCATCTAAGGGTTAAAGAGATTGACATAATGACTGTGCCAGCTCGGTATATCTATGAAAACCTCTTGTACGCACATAAACATAATAATTAATCTTTTTAAAAAATACAGTGATTTCCACAATATAAATACGAGGAATAAGGACAAATTCATGGCTCCAGCTACCCGGCTCAAAAAAATAGGGGGCACATTTCGATGTCAATGTATAGATACGTTTTATCAAAGAGAATTATTGGTTTTTATAATAAGCTTCCTAGTCCTATTCAAGCACTAAGCATAAATAAATTCAAATTGTTTAAAAAACGGAAACTGCTTCAGAAAGCCTCACTATCTTGAAACAAAAAGGCTTCGGATTGAACTGCTCCAATTGAATTTACTCACTGAATGTATTTTGTTGTAGTAATGGAGAACGTTTTTTTTTATTATTTTATATTTTCATTTATTTTGTATTTTTGTATTTCATATTTTTACCACTTTGCTTGTTTTTGTTACTTATTCCTTTTTTTTATACAATTTGACGTAGGTTACTTTGTGACTTTGATTTTTTGTAATTTTTTATTTTACTATTTGACATTAATTACCTACTGTGTCATTTTATTCTATTTTATTTTCATTTTTTTAATATTTGACATGTTTCCTATTTATTATTTATTTTTGTATTTTGTAAATTGTGAATGCGAGGACGAATGTGGGGAAGTTTTGCTTTTGATTTATAATAATTTTACTTACTGTCTGACAATTTGAGTACATACCCAAATGTCCTTTTTTTTGGTTATTGTTCGTCGTGTCGTTGAGCTCCTCGTGTTCTAAATCGAGCTACACGATAACCGACAAATGCTTGCACTGACTGGACAGATCCACTCAAATCTGTGAGGCTCTTTCCTCAAAAGACCATCTCAGACACCCGCATGTTCCTCGTATGACATTTAAAAGAGACTGTGACCTCTAGAGTCTTTTTCGGCTGTTTCTTCTCAGAGTAGTCAGGTATGAAACATCAGCCCCATCTAGCTTTAAAAATATTGGCTGTGACTTGTAAAGTGTTTTTTATATCCAACTTACAAAATAAATACAATTTATAATTAAAGAACTACAAAAAAAACAGCAATGCTTAAATCACAACACATAATAGCTACCTACTTAGTTATGTAGGTAATAAAAAAGCAAACAAAAAACCATTCAAAAATGTATCTAAAACGTTTGATATTAAGTCAAAAATGTATCAAAATGTTACACCTATTTCTATTTTTATCAGGTAACTGAACTGATTATCTGATTAAAAATTAATAACTTTAAACTTAAAACCTTAGAAGTAGGTAAAGACTGTAATTAGAGAGAACTTTACTGTTGGTTTCTTTCAATTTAGTGGACCGGTCAAACAACGCAAGAAGTAAATGATAAAATCGTTGACTGATAGACAGTGGGTCAGGATATAGGGCTAGGGTGAGGAGTGTCACTGTAGGGGCAGTACGGTAATAGTGTGGCAAACGCCGCCCATACTGCGTCTTGGGCGTACATCTGTCCACGTCAGCGGCGCGACAGAGACGCACATGGGCCTGGTCGGCAGCGAGAGTAGGACGCGTGCCCGAGGGCGGGGCACCAGCGAACCACACGCCGGTGCCCACACCACCGCTCATTCGTCTCTCGCTTAGCCTCCGCTATGTAAACCGGCCTTGTTGTGAATCTAAACAAAATCGGTCAGTCGTCGTTTTGTTGCCGTAAGAGCAACGCGTCGGAGGTTCCGCGCTTTCGGGTTGAGCATGTTGCGACAGTGAACGTAGCCGGCAAAATGCACGCGTTGTTTGGTGAACAGAGCCCGTATGCGTACCGTGGAGGAGCTGCCGGTGGCTATTCAGCCGGCGTTACACCTTATGCCTACGAACAATACCGCTATGGATATGGAGCCCCCTACCTTCATCCACATCAACAACATGTTGGTGCTCCTAAAGATATGGTCAAACCACCCTACTCATACATTGCGTTGATAGCAATGGCCATACAGAACGCCCCCGAACGACGGATTACACTAAACGGCATTTATCAATTTATAATGGAAAGGTTTCCTTACTATAGAGAAAATAAACAAGGCTGGCAAAATTCCATTAGACACAACCTTAGCCTCAATGAGTGCTTTGTGAAAGTGGCGAGAGATGATAAGAAACCTGGTAAGGGAAGTTATTGGACTCTGGATCCTGATTCGTATAATATGTTTGATAACGGTTCATATTTACGCCGGCGGCGTCGCTTTAAGAAGAAAGATGCGCTAAGAGAAAAGGAGGAAGCATTGAAAAGACAACAGCAACTACAACAAGCACAAGAGGCGCTTTCAGCCCAGGAGACGCTAAGTGCAACGGACACGTTAGGACAACAACGAGATGTGAAGCCTGATGTGAAGCCGCGTATCTTTGAATGCCGGCCAAAGCGAGAACCGGGCGCTGATTGTGCGAGATATGACAAGCCTATCGATTCACTTGATGACTTTAGTGAGCCGCGACTTCCTGCTTCCGCGGTATACTGTTCGCCCCAACCATACTCTCTGGTAGCTGAAGAATTTCGTGCAGCCACGTCCGGATGGTATTCAGCGCCTGAACCTCCAGCAGAGCAACTCCCACCGGCATTTCGTGACTTATTCGAACCACCCAGCTGTCAGCTGGCTGGGTTCCGCAGTGGGTCACCCGTGCCGGACGCGTACCGAGCGTCGCCACCGCCACATCACCACTACCGTACGCCTGCACCTTCCTACTACCATCATCAAGCCTGCGTCGCCGCCGGTCCTGCGCCAGCACACAAGTCCTACTGAGACTCTGCCCTCAGGTAAGCTTCATATTATGTTTCCTTAATAAAACAGCTAAGCCTGCCCTGCGATTGTTTTATTCGTTGAAGTATAGCGTTCGCGAATTGCGCTGTGCGTGTCGGTCGAACGCTCCGTCGGTCCGTCGAGGGAGCGCCGGTGTGCACCGAGACACTTCGTGACGTGGTTGTGGTTGCAGGAGGCCGGCATCGTTCGGCGCCGAACGGATTTAGCCGCACGCGTCAGTTCCAGAGCGGATAAATATAGCGCAGTTGCCGGAGATGCCGTGGAGGCAAGTGGCGGCGCGTCGATAACCACTGTTTACAGATCGGCGGCCGACCCTGCCGCCTCCCGCTCCGTTCACACCTATAGGTATGTCGAAAGTCCACATGTGTTAGAATACTAGACGTAACAATAAGTGGTGATGCTGGCAGGGTGTGCGTGCGCAGGCCCGTGTGAGTACGGGCGCAGCCCGTCGTAGCCGCCGCCGCGCACCTCTACATATATGTGATGCTTCACGGAAGTTTCACAGTTACGGTTGTTTTGATTTGTTTTGGGCATACATTATCCAAAGAATGTACGGCATAACCAGGGATGGTGCGTATACCTACTACAACAGATATATGTGTTCAACTGCAATTTGACCTACACTTCTGTCGTAGATCGTCTGCCTCAGGGTTTTCATATTATTTTCCTACAATTATTGTTAGGTATACCAAGTTATTACGAGTACTCATAATAAAAAACTTGTCAATACAGTGATGACAACGTTCGTGTCTGCATGGTGTGTACACCCTGGAAGTGTTCGAAACAAAACAATGTCGGTGGTTTTATATTGTATTATGTTTTAAACAACTGACCATCTGGTGACCAAGTGCTCAACCACAAGAAAAAAAACAAAAGCGTGTGCTTGGGAACATGAAGTAATATTATAATTCTTGGAGGGCTGATCTAAACACTAAACAAAGTAAATAACCGCACATCATTATTATAATTAATTATTGCAACCGTATCGTGTTCAAGACTAGATAGTGGTATAAGTATATGAAAACATGTAAACACAACAAAATAATATTCTCACAATGTAAGCCTGAAATCCACAATTGCAGATAACTACAAAAGGCATCGAAAAAAAAGTGTTAGGTTAGGTGAAAATAACCATAACGGAAGGATTTGACATCATGTATTTAAATAAAATGTTAAGTAAGGTAGTGTTGTGAATTTTTCACAACAAGAATTTCATTTAGAGTAAAGGTCTCCTGCTTAAAGCTGCTTCTATAATAACTCTTTATCTGTGCTTCAGTCTTTCCATGCGTTTTCCACTAAATCATCAGCCTACCGTTTATTAGGACTTCCAACTTTTCTTTTACCTGACGTAAGACCCTTCCGTTGTCGTTCAGGTACTATTATAATATAAATTGATTGACAAAATTATCTACACCACAGAATATAGTATATTCTGTGGTGTAGATAATTTTGTCAATCAATTATTTGGGGAGCGTGAGATGTTTCCAGTCCATTTCCAATTCAAACTTGTATTACGCCAGTATTTTCGGTTCTGTCTTATTGCCTATGTCGTTTTCGATATAGTGTTTCTTTTTTTTTTCAAAATGATTTTTCACATTGACTTTGTGTTTATTTTTTGTTTTACTCTGTGTAGGTTCATGTTTGGCAACCATACGGTACTTAGACTAGGCAAAAGACTGTTATCCAGGATATTTATTTATTTCTTTAAATGCTATATTTTCTCTTTTTTAATGAGGACTTTTTCTATGTGATGTTTTTCCTCATTTCTTGTTCGTCCAGTTCGTCGATATCACTAGTCGTTCTTTAATTGTTTGCCCAGATAAACATGGTTTACATAATTATTCTATGTCGTGCCCTTTTATTGATGGATATGTCGTCACGGTTGATCATTATTTTATTCTTTTCTGTTAATTTCGAGACCAACCTGTGTATTTTCTTAGTCACGCGAGTAAAACATTATTTTAACACTACACAAGTACACACGGCGCCGATGCCCATGGATATTGATCTCATAATGGTAATAATTGTTCAGATTTTTTAATACGAGTATACCATCCAATACAGCAATAATAATCTTTGGCGCCAGAAGATCTCCCGGCTTACGTAGGTACTCTACAGAATGAGAAAATCTAAACTAAATAAGAGTACCTACTTTATCAACGTGTAGACAATGGAAATATATATACCTAATAATATAATTGAAGACTATACTCATCAACAATTGACCGAATTAATATAGGGAACCCTGGAGACATTCCTCTTTTCAGATTGATGATCCATGTTATCTATGATTATTTTTTAAATAGCTTATTTGACAGATCCAGAATCACAATCAGCTAAGACATACCATTAGGCTTGTGTAATATGCCCACTATTGAAATATAAACCGTTGAAAATAGGGCGGGATGGATGTAACCTCGAATGGCTTATATCCGAAATAAATCCTATCAGTAATGATCAAACAACATCACAATCCGTTGAGCTGTTTGAAACATCAATCTGTAATTATACAGACTGTAGACAGTGCTTTCTTTTTCACTAACACAGACGTTAGGATCTAAGTAGGAAATAAATAGATCGTCATACATAATATTCTCTATTTCCAGAAAATATAGTAAATTTTAAGAGAGCGTTGAGTATGAATGTTGTTGGAAGGAAAGGAAAAGGAATAATAAATAAAAAATAGATAAATTTTCTAAGAAATGGTATTAAAGAAAAAGGAGTAAATGATAGAGTGACGTCTGATAGTAGAGAATGTTGCGTTGAATTGGTTTCGATGGGTTAACTGGGATAAGGGTAGGAAAATGATGACTTTTTAAATAATGATCGGTCTATGCTTTATGCCTATAGATAAACAGATACATTTTCAGTTCGTGTAAACTAATGAAGATAAAGAAAAATTATGAGGCACAGACATACGTTCTCACAATACGCTTTGAGAAAATATATATTTCTTTAACAAAATAACTGGCATGTTTGTACTTTTTTATTAACCGTGATTCAAATATAAAAAAAAAATACAAATATAGCGCTACAAATAAAAATACATTCAAAAGAATATACTCTGTCGGGTATCGGAAGACTCTAAGGTATAAGTAGCTAGGATTGCAGAAAAAAGACACTCCTCACTTCGAAAGCCATGTCGAGACATGCTCTTACCCATCATTATCGGGCTTACAACTTATTTGAAAATAAAAATCATATTATTTTCTAATGTTATTATTATTACAGGTCAGGCAAAAATAAAAATTTTCAACATTTTGGCCAGGCGAGGCATCTTTGAGAAATGGAGGAACACTTAATCCGGGTTATCCAATATTATTGATAATTTGAAATACAATTTGTTTCTGCCGAAACAGGGTTTTTTTCTATGAAGCGTGAGCATTCTCCTTTATACGATATCATAAATAGTCAATATAAAAGTTATTATTTGAAACAATCATATATTTTAAACAAAGCAAAAAGAAGCTTATCCCATAAAACTGGTCACAACACAGGGCAACAAATTTTAGGACGTAGTACCTAGGTACATACTCGTACTTATATTGAAATCAATTTCGTGTGCTGAATATGAATAAAATGTAAATAAACCTATGTTTTACGATTTGACTGTGACCTTTTCCTATATACTTTTTATTGTATGTAGGTATACTCATGAAAATTAGTAGGTATCTAATTGTCTAGCAATCGTAAGAAATCCCCTATATGGCAGTCTCACTGGTCTACATATCATTAATTCATGGTAGTAGATCCCGTTTTACGTGGTAAAATCATCAAATGGGTCCTCCCACCCAGGGCAGGACGTGAGGGACTGTCAGATATGTATTGACTAAAATCCACGGTGTCTTTTAACTGCCCTTTACGTTCTGGAGTCACGGTTTACTTACAAGACACAGACAGTCCCGGGACCGTAGTAATTAATGACCTAGTGGATCAGTTTTCCTCATTTCTAATTAAAGAACATTAAAGGTTTACCCGCCTTGAAGACTGATACGGTGCGTACAAAGCGTTTTGCCAATACCTTTATTGTTCGCATAGCTAAGAAGTGGAATTCCCTGCCGCCGTCTGTATTTCCCGACAGCTACCTTTGGGTCTTCAAGTCAAGAGTGAACAGGTTACTTCTAGGCAAGCGTGCTTCACCGTCGACCACATCTTCGCTTACCATCAGGCGAGATAGTGGTCAAACGCGAACCTATCATTAATAAAAAAAAAATATGATAAAACAAGAAGAATTAGATTTGTCAACGTAAGACCGTGTTTACGGTGAATTCTTATTTTTCAAGGGAAAAAGAACAGACGCCTTCCCACGAGCTCTTAACGCGATCCTGTTTAGGCTGTGGGAAAGAGACAGAACTATACAAGTAGTCATGCGCCATCTCTTTCCCACAGCCTAAACTGGATCGCATTAAGAGCTCGTGGTAAGGCCCCAGTTATATACAAAAACTTATAAAATAAATATTTGATTAACGACACTGATACATCAATAAACACATAATTTGGCAGAATCAAAATCTCAAAACTTCTTAAATTATCTATATATATAAAAATGAAACCCGTTTCGCGTTGTCACGGCATCACGTGTGAACGGCTGAACCGATTTCGATAATTCTTTTTTTTTAATGTTTGTGGAAGTCCAAGGATGGTTCTTACGGAAAAAAATATTAAGAAAATCTCTCAGAAATATTGAAAAGTATACATTTAATTTTGCATATTTTAAAAAACGCGCGTTACGAATGTCAATTTTTTTTTTTTATACGAATGTCAACGTAATTCACAGCCATAGACTATATTAAAAGAGCATCGTTTGTTCGGAAACGTGGTAACTTAATTAAGTTTGTTCGGAAACGTGGTTACTTAATTAAATTCTATTGCACTATTTTATAATTTTTTTAAAATAATACAAATAGTAAACCTATACAAATTTCGCATATCCTATTTAGTAATCTGTGGTAGTATCTGTTTCCCTAACTTGACATTGGCGTCATTGGCGAATGGCTGAACAGCCAAGCCAGTAAAAAAAAAAAAAAATGGTAATCTGTGGCATCACATCCATCCACAACCGCTTTTTTATGTTTTTGATAAAGTTTGTTCCCGGTGGAACTGGGAAAACTTTTTTGTTATCATTGATTTTGGCAACGATTCGATCGCAAAATGGAATTGCACTAGCCCTAGCTTCCTCAGGTATTGCAGCTACGTTGTTGGAAGGCGGTCGAACAGCTCATTCAGCTCTCAAGCTGCCGTTGAACCTTCAAATTAATGATACTCCAACTTGCAACCTTTCGAGGAATTCTGCGATGGCCAAAGTGCTGCAGCAAACCAGATTGATCATATGGGATGAATGTACTATGGCACACAAAAAATCTTTGGAGGCATTAGATCGCTCGATGCAAGATTTACGAAATAACAAAAACCGATTTGGTGGTGCCATGATACTATTGGCAGGTGATTTTCGACAAATATTGCCAGTTGTTCCACGCTCAACGCCAGCTGATGAACTGAATGCATGTTTGAAGTCGTCCATTTTATGGAAATACATTAAAACACTTAAATTGAGTATAAACATGAGAGTCGAATTGCAGGAAGACCAGTCAGGAGAAGTGTTTTCCAAACAACTACTCGATATTGGTAATGGTAATATTGCTGTTGATAGATCATCTGGATACATTACATTCCCTACCAATTTTTGTAACTTTTGTGAATCAAAGACCGAACTCATGGAGAAGGTTTTCCCAAACATTGCACAAAATTACGTAAATCACGTTTGGTTAAGCGAACGTGTTATATTGGCCGCAAAAAATGTTGATGTGAACGAAATGAATTTTCAGATTCAAGAGAAAATAGCTGGCGAATTGAAGAATTACAAATCAGTTGATTCCGTTACTAATGAAGATGAAGTTGTGAATTATCCAACAGAATTTTTAAATTCGCTGGAATTGCCCGGGTTACCACCTCATAATCTGCAATTAAAATCGGATCAGTAATTATTATGTTACGGAACATAAACCAGCCACGTCTGTGTAATGGCACCCGGCTTGCGGTGAAGAAATTATTGAACAACGTCATCGAAGCCACAATTTTGAAAGGGAAGTACAAAGGCGAAGATGTTTTAATCCCACGCATCCCTATGATACCGAACGATATGCCATTCAGCTTTAAGCGTTTACAGTTTCCAGTGCGGCTTGCATTTGCAATGTCAATAAATAAATCACAAGGGCAGTCGCTAAGTGTATGTGGCATCAATCTAGAAAATCCATGTTTTTCACATGGCCAATTATATGTCGCCTGTTCCCGTGTCGGAAAACCATCAGCATTATTTATTTACGCGCCAGAACATAAAACTAAAAATATAGTGTACCAAAAAGCATTAGATTAAAGAAACAGCAGCATTAGAATAGAGAGAAACAGTGAAGGGTATAGAGGCTATTAGTTGTTTTCTAGAGCGCGCGTGGTGTTAAGCTCAGTATTTACTTCAAAATGCCAAGTTGTTCAATAGCGATTTGTAAAAATATAAGTGGAATTATTGAATCCTATGGAATAAACACTATTATGAAAATATATATTTTGTTTTGTATTTAATAAAATTAGGTCCTTTTCAGATATGGCGAGACCAGGGAAATAGGGATTAATTTATATATGGAGGATATTATAGATTCCAGTTTAAATTGAATAGGTACTCATACCTAAGATAGGTCAACTATACAAAATAAAGTAGTGCATCAAAGCTACGCTAAGGCGGTACGAAGTTCGCCGGGTCAGCTAGTTGTTAATAAATTAGGAGGCTTACGAGTTTTTTTTCAAATGTTATCTTAACGTTTAGAAACGTCAAGAACCATAGTCAACTGAACAAAGTAAATCAAAGGGCAAAATTATTTTGTTCCATGTGTATGAACGCCAAATATTTTAAAATTAATACGTTGAAGTCAAAACAAAATTCTGGGCGGAGTATCTGAACCTCAGTAGGAGGAACTGAGTATCTCATAAAACATCAATGTCGTAAAACCTAACGATTGAAAGCTATAAATATTTTAACGCCCAACTAAATTCCATAAAACATAGAATGTAGATAAAGTATTATTTATTACTTGTAGGTCAATACGTATCGACCGAACACAGTTTATATTGTAAGCAATTCATATTTTATTGTTATGCAAAAATAAGTTATCGTTTTGTTCTTAAAAGCATGGAGATGTAGGTATTTTAATTTTGACTTATTATAATAAAAGGCATGGCCCATTTATGTACGCACGTTGGATCAAATGCTAGCCAAGAAATATATTTATTACAATAAGTACTTTGTGCTTACATTTGCCTGTCAACGGAAGCTCGTCATAATCTACTCTAGGATTTTTTTAAGGAATTGTCATCCAATGGCACATTTTACTAATAACTTACAGTTACATTATAACTATTGTTTACGAATTGTGACATAAACGACCATCCAACCCAATGTTTTACTTGCTACCAGATCTCAATCATTAGGTCCAGAAATTACTACCTAGAAACTCCTTTTTAATATTTGTATACAAAAACATTTACGAAACCTGAATATAGTTTGTTCAGAATCAGTAACTGATTCGATACTAATCATATTTATACCATGTTATATCTTTCCCTAGAATATTTCAATTAAATGTTGTTGCACCGCCGCCGCAGCCGCATTTTATTTTAATTGAACTGCCGCCAAATAAGCATAAATTTGAACTGACAATCAGGTTACATCACAACACAACAACACAGCTTATAACTTTGTGATTTTTCATGCAGTTTAGTTTCTGTACCTAGATTCTTTACATAAAATACAAGACGGGAGTACCGGGTTTCGCATAAGTATACTTAAATATATTGTAGATACAGATTAATACAAAAACATACTAAAGCTATGAAGGACTATGATTGTGCTATCATGAGTCTATTTCTATCAAAGTTATATCTAACATATTGTTTATGCATTCCCTTTGCGAGAGAGATAAATATTTAACGTAATGTCAATAATATTTTTATAAAATCTTTAATAGACTTACAATTAAATTATAATAAATAGTATTACAAGGGTTGATAGTTTTTATGAAACTTCGCGTCCCAGGAGTCGCGGGAAGCAGCTGGTTACTAATAAAGTATAAATAATTACAGGTAAACTCTTTATGAGTTTATAAACATAGATGTTGTCTTCATTACATACAATTGGATAAAACTCAAGTCATTAAATCTTTACCTATAAATAACATCAAAAATGATTCGCAGATACAAAATAGATATACAATAATTTTTACAAAAGCTTAAAAGTTATAATTCGTAGCATTCTGCTACGAAGCTACGATTATGGCGTAGAGCCTGAATAACTCAGAAGTCTGGTGGGAATTTAATAATGGGTCAATGAATCCGTGAAAATGGAATTTGTGAATATCTAAGCCATGCAATAAAATTCAACGATATGAAAATTACACAAATCTAATATCTTTAAACGAGCAATTCTTGTACATTTATATATAATCAGGATCTCGGAAACGGCTCCAAGGATTTTCATGAAAGTTACAGATTAGGGGTTTTACGGCTCAAGAAATCGATTTACCAAGGTCCCAGGTTCGAGAAAAGCTCGATTCCCAAGATATAGACATTATAAAAACCGAGCGAAGCTCGGTCAACCAGATATTAAAAATAAAATGCCAAACATGCAGAATGTGCTACGGCGTAGCATCGACGTGTAAGTGTAACAATAACAAATGGGTTTTTAATATTAAATTAACATGTTAATTATTTATAGTAGCAAGATAGCTTTGCCGCCCTGAGATCTGTGCGAGACCCTCCAGCGCGTCTATGAGCGGTGCGTGGCGGCGCATCGCCGCACGGTGGTCCAAGCGCCAAACAAGCGCGGTCATAGGTACCTTACGTTATTAAATTTGTTAAAAGGGTTTTTTTCTAAAAGGTTAATGATAAAAAATACTTCACAATTAATACATAACATATACAACAAGCGGCACAATATACACACTTTTATAAAAAAAAAGTTAATATTTCAGATTTATACTCCCTCGTTCGGACATACATCGGAATATGATATTAACGCTGATAATTAAGGGATTATGATTAAATATGTATACTTTTATATACATAAGTATTTTGTACAACAAAAGACAAGAAATCTAAAACTGCAATTTATTTACAATCGTCATCATAACCACAACTAAGGTGAATCACTACAACAACCAACCTTATAATTTCGATTTAAACCGAATTATAAATAAATCAAAAACCGGTCTTGAAATAACGCTTTTTTTAACGAGTAAGTTTGCGAAGACCAGTTATAAATGAGTCTGAGCTGAGTTAAGGAGTGTTAAGTAAGTCCGTATTCGGAAGCACTCGAGACATCTTTCTCGTGTGATCCCGTCTGAAGGCCTTATAATTTTTGTTGTTAGATTCTGCTGCCTCTTCGGATAATGCTCCGATAGATAATAAAGCATACTTTACTACTTCAGCACCGTGAATGAGGACTTTGTGAATGGAAGCTGGGAGATTATACAATGGATACTCGTATGTTCGGATTAAAAATCGCGCGTTGCCCAAAGAATATACATTATATTTATCCGAATCAATATTGAAACCCGATGACAAGGCTTGTGAAACTGTGGAACAGCTTTCAATCAAATCTTCATTTAATCTGAAAAATCTTTCCTGGACCGTTCGCGTTCGCAAGATGGCCCGGGCTGGTTAATGTTTTCTTGAATGCACTTCATTACCCCTTACTAATTCGAAACATTCAATTTTATTGAATTAATCTGAGTACTAATGCAAACATTTTGATTTATTCTAGAGACAATTTTCCAAAATCAATCAAGACTTTTACATAAATTGAGATATCTTACTATCTAAATTCCCAATTTCTACACTACCGACCTCATTCAGTGAAGCTTGAATAGTTTCCGACACGTGTTGATGTTTCTCAGGAACAGTTCGAGTTATGCCAGACCAAATCTCAAAGAAATGCATCTTTGAGAAAGAACATTTAATCAAATTATAAATTACGTTAGTCTCGTAGACCTTGCTACGAGAGAGCCTACGCGTCGTAGAGGCTGTGTAGCAACTACAGACGCAACAGGACGCAGATAAACCTTCTGTATTTTCAAAATAGACAGTTTATTCTTAAATATAAGATATTATGTGAGAATATTCGATTATGTTTGTCTATGTGAAGTCAACTATAAGATAAATAATTGGTAGAAATATTGTGTGGCGTAGCACGTAAAAATACGTCATAATAAGTAAAATAAACCTTAAAAATATAACTCATTAGTAATAATATACCTTGATCTTTGAAATCAATGTCAAAAACACCACTCAAAAACAATGCTATTCTGAAAATTCAGTTACACAAACATTAGTACTAATGCGTTACTGATAAGTCGAGCGCAACGATATGATGTGTTGACTTTCGATGTACAAAAATAAGTGAAAATTAGGTAAAATGGGTAATATATTTATACTTTAGGGTAGCTTGTTTATCGGTTAATCAAATTGGGGTTAATTGATAACGAAATTTTCGATTAATGACCTAAGGCAACCACCGCCGTGCGCCGCGCCGGGGCGAACCCTCGCTGCCTCGACAAGTCGAGGCGCGCCCCAAAGAGCTGTCAGCAATTTGCGGATTTTTGTCAGTACAAGTCTGACAGTCCCTCCCGCACTGCCCTGGCTGGGAGGACTTATTATATTACTTAACTATTACAAAATAATTTCCTACATTCGGTTAAAAATCGGTTAATTTTAGTGTTCTTTATTGTTCCTCATAATATCTCGTGTCTGCGTCGGCTCGCTCGGATGAATAAATGTACCTTTAGAACATCAAAATGAAGGCGTATACAGACGAGCAGCTATCAAAGTTAAAGCATTTATTAGTGTGCCTACTGGTGATACATTAATTTATCAGTTCTTTTTATAATATTGGTTTATTACATTTTGAGTCTAATTTGGAAAAAAAATGAAGATTGTACTTACTTCAAATACCTACCTAATAATACTTACGTCCCTCTAATCTATACTATTTTTTTACTATTTTATTAATACTTTGTCTCATCAGAGAACAACGTTTGCGCTTCGCATTAAACACAATATATGTGCTTTCTCATTGCGTAGACGCCTGGTGGACGCAAAAGATGAAAACTTATTCTGGAAAAAAATCTCGTTTATAAAGTAGAACTATTTATAACTGTGCTTTTTAGAAACGGGTAAAATTATTTTATACCTTCTCCGTTGCAGTCTTATATAACGGTCAGAATACATGGCTCAGTAGTAGATTTTGGCTAGCTACAAATGACAAGACTAACATATATACGAGTATATACGTTACAAAAATTGGACAAATCACCTACTTATTTTGGCATAAAACGCAAACTCTTCAAAATGTCACAAAAAAAAGAAACTTCCTCTTCCTTCAGTTATCGTAAATGTTACTGAGTCGCGGTAACATTTTAAGACAGTTCTACGATATCGGCTGGCATTTGTCCCTAACGGGCTCCGTCAGTTTGTTGACATCTCCTTAAAATGATTTTTTTATCGTGGTAAATTCATCAAATAGGTCCTCCCACCCCGGGCATAGCGGGAGGGACTGACTCGTACTGACTGAAGCCCACGGTGTCCTTCAATAGCCCTGTATGTTCCGGGGTCATGGTAATGAGATAAGTCCTGCGAACCAGGCAGGCTTTTTCCCTCTAAAGGGGGCCCATCGCGTCATGCCCTTAAAATGACATGGCAAAACTATTGCAGTTAAACTGTAACTTGTGTCTAGTGGTAAATGATGTAGGACCAACGACTTAACGTGCCTTTCTTGGCACGGGAGTATCATATTCGTACCTCCAACTTTCAAACACCGGGTCGCTGGGTCCGATTCCCCACGTTCCACAATAATAATTGTCAACGTTCAGAAGTTCGGAACAAAGCTTAAAAAAAGTATTAGGTAGACGCGATTTGTTTGTTCATTCGCCTTTAAACTTTAAAAACGAAGCGGCAAAGTAATATAATCCCCTAAGTACATCCGGAATTTCTCTGTGATGAACCTGTTATCTCGCAAATGATATTATTTCAGAATTTCGAATAAAAATAGATATAATACAAGATACTTTTATTTTATCATCATCCTATAATGTTCCCACTGCTGGGACACAGGCCTCCTCTCTGTGAGAAGGAGTGGGCCATAATCCACCACGCGGGCCCAGTGCGGATTGGTGGATGTCACATGTCTTCGAATTTTTGGTTCTAAGACATGCCGGTTTCCTCACGATGTTTTCCTTCACCGTTTTGAGAGCAGTGGTGATGAAATAAATTACACAAAGTAATGCGCCTGGCGGGGTTAGAACCCACGACCTACAACTCGTAAGTCGGGACCGATACCACTGGACCAACACTGCTCCACTATTATTTTTTATACTACAAAGGCAAAAGAATTACAGAGAAGTCAATGCATGGATCTCGTTTCAGCGGTTTTTGGGTTTTCACACGATGTTTTCCAACTCCGAAAGGGTCATTCTACTTCAACTTGGTTTTATCAACGCTGAGTCTTAAAAATCCTCTTGAGAAATAATTTGCGAGGAATTTTAAAATCCGCTACTAAAATTCCAGGGACCGTCACTATTTACTGGTAAAGATATAAGCATCCATATAGGTTCCAGTTGTACCTACAATCTCATATATCAACCTATTTATAACAAAAATACCTACAGTAAAAGCTCGTTACAATTTCCGAGCGTTTATCATCTTCCTAGCATTTTCCGATTATGTTTGTTGGTTGTCTTCTAGATTTAGTTTTCGTCTTAAATACCTGTATTTTACAATGAGCTTGTAACTATACGCACTCCACAGCCAGAACCCAGTTAGTACTCGGTGTAGTGTTGTATTCCCCGGTACAACCAGTTCTATCTGAATCGAATGGTTGAAGTGTGAACGACGAACGTGTAGACTACTGAGTGCTTATAACGCCTGTCATCATCATCATTCATCATTTCAGCCTATTGCAGTCCACTGCTGGACATAGGCCTCTCCCAGATTTTCGTAGAGCGCACGATCTCCTGTTTTTTTCATCCACCCACCTTCAGGTCATCGGTCCATCTTGCCGGGGGCCGGCCCACCCTACGCTTACCTACACGCGCTCTCCATTCGAGAACTTTCCTACTCCACCTATCGTCGGTTCTGCGGCAGACATGACAAGCCCACTGCCACTTCAGCTTGCTATAGAGTTGGACAATATCTGTAACTTTGGTCTTATGCCGTAAGACCTCATTCCGGATTTTATCCCTTAGTGAGACCTCAAGCCCATTTCATAGCACGCTGCGTGACATGAAGTCGGTGGGCCAGCTAGACTGACATGTTTCACGTTTTTGTTTACGGAGCCGAAATGTAGAATAACGCCTCTCCAAGATCTATAAATGACAGCCGCAACTCGTTGGTCCTTGCGGCCATTACACGCGCTTACCTTGCTTCCCGAAATTCAGAGGAAGCTCTATCTCTCTATGGTCACCTATCCACAGAATGACGTTAGTGAGGCTGACTTTACCTTCAATGATTGAGTTATTAATAAGCTACAACACTGAGCTTTTCAGTGGATAAATTAGAATGCACCATCCAAAAATATTGACAACGAAAATGTCATCAACTTATCTTAGATACATAATAATGTATGTTTTACGGCATTTTTTTTTTCATTAATTAAACATGTTTGTTTGTCTCAGGTATGGCGGAACCAGAATACGGGAGGCGGAGTGCAGGGGTCACGCGAATATGTAAAGTGTCTGCGAGCGGCCGCAAAGTGTTGAGAACTCTATTCCGCGTGGTGCACATGTTGTAGTAAACGTCTCTTATTTATAAACGTTAACGCTATCATCGTATCTCACCAAGAGATATTGTCGAATGATAGTGCCCGAAGACTTATTTTAGTATGTATATTCGTTTACCTATGAGCTTAATACGAGTATTATAAATAGATAAGACGACATCCGATAATTCCGATATAAACTATCATTCAATTAAATGTTGTAGGTGCGTAGGCCAAGACATACCTAAATTTCAGTATTATCCACTCAAACAGTATTATGTACATGGAGCGTGTACGTATCACATGATCTGTAAACAATATTTTTAGATAATTAATGTAAATACGTAGTTATATACCTATTCCTAGTTATTCTATGGAACGTAGATCCCCGCGTGGAGAAAATAAAAGTTTTTATAAAAATATAAATAAATACCCTTGTGCTGTTATTCTAGTCTGCTACTTTAAGCAAAATATTTGTGTAATATAGACCGAATCTAAAGAAAACATGAAACTCATCTTGTTTCTTCGGACGCAGCAAGCGACCTACTTTACCACAAATAATTATGTTTTGAAATGAACACTTATTCATTAACCATAATATTTTTAGGTTACTATAATATCAGCAATTCTGTGGCATTAAGTCAGTAATACCTGGTAATTTATTTTTCGGAAAGTAATTTAAGTAAGTATAATATACAGCCGTGTCACAGTTATTTTACTTCTGAATTTGCGTCACTTGCAAAATCACAGTGGTTTTAACACTCGTTACTATCTAGACACGCGACTGAGCGTGGCCAGCCAAAGCATAAGGTTACTCTCATTTAGTCTGTCAACATTACAATGATTTTTCACCTCGATTTTACATTATATATAGATTGTTGGGTTGCCGCTATCAGAAGTAAAATTACTGTACCTACTTCAATTTTAAGCATCCCGAGTCAAGTTGTTTTTGATCTGTACTTTGTTACCTTACTATTCTGAACCACTGCACTTGTACGTACACAAAACATATTATGAAGACACAATAGACGATGTGAAAGTAAAAATGTTCTTGTTAGTGTATTGAGTAAATTATGTATGAACGTTAATCAATAAAATTAAGCTTAGCCGATAGAAAAAGTGTATTATAAGGCACGAATAAAAACTACTGGTGTTTTGACAAGAAAGATATAGATCTTACACCCTTGGCATCTAAACCATGTATGAAGACACTCCCTGAAACTGTTTGACTTTCAAAATCAAAACAGTTTTAGTGGTTAAATTGTGCATTTTTCATATTGTAGATTAGTGAAATTGTGTAAATAAAAGTGTACTCTTAATATTTTCGTCATAAAGCGTACGTCGGACACGGAAGAGTAAGAAAAATGCGACATTATGCTCTTATGTTCATCTAACAACGATTGAACAGAATTCAGACCTTTTACAATTAATCGGCTAGTAGCCCAGCATCGTAATTGTACAATAAATGTAAGGCATTCATTAATAATGTTGACATCGTATCCGACGGGTTTTATTAATTTACAAGATTTATCGAAATGAGATCCGAATATTTTTTTAATTTAGTAGCATCCATTCTAGTTGTTCCTGAATTATAACTAAACAAACGAATCCTTAATGGTTAGTTATAATTCATTCTGCACATCGCTATTCGCCAACCACATTCGCCATGGTTTTGTCAAATGATTAGCAATTATATTTTATTTTCTATAAAGTAACAACCTTCTGTAAAAATTGGGTAATTTAGTTCCAGTTGTTCGATCAAGAGTTAGAGTTAAAGAAAAGGTTAAAATTGTAATTTAACAAAGAGTTTAACTAATTACCAAACAACGCGGCCTTAGAGGGCACTTAAATACACCACTTATGGCGCATTACCGTGACCACATTTTGGGGCAAAGTATACTATAACTATCTATTGGAAAAGCAACTGTGTGGTTTCACTATCCGAATCACCGGGAATCACCGGGTGTGCGGTTTAGACGGTAGATATACAGTATCTGTCAAATTATTGTATATTATATTATATAGTAATCTATAATAGTTATTCGGTCTAAGAAGTTAAATTGCACAGTTGTAACTCCCAGAAGAGTATTAAATTAAAATAACTGAGAACTGCAAGACAATCTGCTAGTTGGTTTACTTTCTTGCAAAATATGTTACGAATATGACTTATACTGCAAGTAAACCTTCTAACGGGACCAACTCTCATACGCAAGGACCTCGTTGATCATTAATCGTGTTTAATTGTAGTTTCTAAGAAGTATTTAGTGGAATACAAGCTGCACCTTCATTCTTTATGAACTTTATTATTTGATAGGTATAGTGATATCTAAGTGGTTATGTCGAACAAGTACGTATCGTAACAACTAATATCAAAATCTGTTTCTTTCTAAACAAATGATATTATAAGTAAAAAACTTATAATATCATTGTTCTAAACTGTTTTCTATGATTCTTTGTATAGAACACGAAAATATTTGCAAAAACAAATAGCGGACCCAATGTTTTGCATGCTTAAAATTCAAGACATAAGCTAATTTTATGGCCACCAGTGATTTTGTCATAGTTCACATTGCATCATCCTATTGTTTTGCATAGAAAAATATTAGATGACTATTAGTTGGTAAATTTGTGATAATTATCGTAATCGTGTGTACATAAATGTATTTAATAATAAATGTTTATTTGTATTTAGCATATCGAAATATATTTGTGGTTTTTTTTATTTCCATTCTTCACCATTTGTGCTTTTTCATTGGTTTGCCGATGAAAAACCAAGATTCCAAAACCAGAAATAATAGGTTCAATTCAAAATACAATTCAGAACTCAAGTGTTCTAAAGATTTTTATTAAACGGTCGGTTCTCGGAAAAAAGTAAAATACGTGTGTCAGCTTCGGGCCGTTCGTTAGTGAGTAATAATTTTAGCTTGTTTGTAGTGTGAATGAAACGAAACGCACAAGTGGCCACTCGGCCGATTGGATACGAGACTGATTTTATCGAATCATCACTCAATCAAACATTGGTACACACATTTTTTAGAAGTTGAAGCAGAGCCATTGAAAAAACATGTCAATAAAATTAGGCAGGCAAGTAGGTTGTTTGAGTAGGCGTCAAATGAATGTAGCAGGTTAAGCACGATCGTAGTGACTTGTGTAATTGAAAATTGATGCATTTTATAAGACTAGTAAACTGAGTAAGCCATCCCGTGTCCTTTTAATGGTTTGTTACTTAAAGCAAGTGACTGAATCCTATTAGATGCCAAACTTACGACTTCTAAAGAAATAGAATAAAATATCAGCAAAAGAGCCATTTATTTTAATTCACCGTAGTTCATGGTTCACCAGTTTTTTCTTCATATATTCATAGCAAATATTTGTTAGGTTCGTAGTAGATGACACAAATGGGCCTGTAATTCTTACCCTTCGTAGCGTTAAGGAAGCTACCTGAATCGTGAACGAGTCTGGTGGTAAGTTCGTCAGTTTTCAAGGACCTTTTTATGTTTGTACTAAATAACAGAAATATTTTCACCTATACGAGTACCTTTTTTCATGGTTTAAACATTGATTTACAAAATTTTACGACCATTCCCGTTTATTTATTTTAGTATTTGGTCTCGACACCAAGTTGATAACACTACCAGATTGAAACACGTGCATCTGTTTGTAAATCTTAATGAGAGTCAAATCACGACATTATCTATTTCCTTGTGGTCGATTTTATGCATAATTATAAAGAATTACATCCAGGATACACGCAAATTCAATCCGGAAACTGTTAGCATCTCACTGAGCCTCCTACGGCACTGCGACACGCACGTTTTATGAAATTCTATCATTAGCACATATTATCGTCCCAAATAATTCGGCTAATTAGCAATTTTATTTCTTAAAGAGGTTTCAGACGATCTTGTTCTATTCTGTCAATCGTTTTACACGTGAGGTCGGACCCTAAACACTCCTGAATCGTAGCCATTATTTTTATAGTCGTTTTTTATGAAGCTTGCTCGTAAAAAAGTGACTAGGCTCCAGTAGCTCTTCTCTGTTGCTAGCTGGTATAAAATAAACATTTTGCTGCATTTAACCCCAAAGATTAATTGTGCGAACCTATGTTCCAACAATAAATAATACCTCTTAAAAGGAGAGTCATAAAATCAAGTTGTTGCTATCATTGTTTGGGTCAACAGCTATTACACCAAAAAAAGATCCCAGTAGTGAACTTTGTAATAACTGTCATAAACTAATATACAATATATTTATTTTAGTTATTTCTCACCAGGTTTTAATTTAAGTCCCAAATTCTATCAAAAAACTAAAATGGCTGAGGGTTATTTTCTGAACGAACATGTAGAATGTATTTTATCGAAAGAGAATTATTTACGAATGTTTAAAGCTACCTCCCCGTTAAGTTTGTACAGACCGACACTGGAAATGTATGGTCTCAAAAACCGTCCACGAAGGGTTCCATACCATTATCTATAAAAACGGAAAAATATCATGTATTTTGTACAAATTATTTATTTTATTATGTTGAAAATGTTCAACTGTCATACTATCACGGTTTATGAAAAACAGCTTGGTGACAGACAAACTGACAGCGAAGTCTTAGTAACAAGTAATTTCTGGGTGTGAAACCTAATAATAAAAAAAATGTAACCGCCTTCAAAAACAACCACAAAAACGGGTAAAATAACCTACAAAACTTTTCTTTTGGAAGTCGGTGACTTTTTTATTAATTTTATTGTCTCTGTTGCCACCGACTTCCGAAAGAAAAGTTTTGTAGGTTATTTTTACCCTTTTTATGGTTGTGTTTGAAGGCGGTTACATTTTTTTTTAGAAACTAAAAAGTTTTTTTTAGTTTAAATAGAGACGAGTAGTAGACGAGTTGTACCTTCCATCATCAGCTCAGCTACATGAGATAATGATTTCCATACGCATAAAAAAAAAAAACTAGTCGAATTGATAACCTCCTCGTTTTTTTGAAGACGGTTAAACAGCCGGCCAAACCAGACCTCGTGGGCCACGTCCAGCTGATCTCACAAACTCTGTCTGGGCCAGCTCAGCACTGCAGCTCCATTCATCACCCGTTGTATGCAGAATTTTGCCCAGTTGGAGTTCTCTAAAGGGCAATAAAAGGCAGCATTTTGCGTGTGAAAAATAGGACAGTTACAAAACGGTCATGATCAATATTTGCAAGGTGGCGATGAAATAGGATTGGGTGGATCACATTAGCAGCGTAATTCGTGTCATCAAGACAAAACCTACGAGTACGTTAGATACAAACAAGAAAGAGATATTGATGATGAATTTCATTATAATTTGGAGTATGCATAATGTCATCAATCATTACATTACAAAGTTCTAATTTATTAGGCCATAAACAAGATGTACGAGTACCTTATTCGCACGATGTGATCCGTGATCTTTCTGCTGTGTCAGAGATAATGAAGCAGCCTTAAATAAACCTCACAGGAATAAGGTAAGTTTTGACTTCCTGTTTCGTTTTCTTTCAGTTATATCAGTACTGAAAAGACAAGGACAAAACTACTTAACATATCTGGATGGTGCCTCCAATTTCAAATCCGCTTCAATGATGCATACTGTAAAAATTAAGTAATAATATTATGATATTTATTTTTAAGAAAAATTCTTTCAAAATAATCATATTGGTCTAGCTAGAGCTCATCTGTAGAACAAAGCCACTAACCACGTTTTAGATAAGAATATTATTCATAAAATATCGACCCAAGTACAGCACTCAACAGACGATATAGGTACACCTGACATTCCAATGATAAATAAAAAATATCAAGTGTCGATACAAGAAGCTGACGTTGGTCACAACAATGTTGATACACCCACCAGTCTTGAAGACACGCTGATACGCCTTACGTTTTCAGGGAAACAGTGTCTTGTGGAACTGGTCAGCAGTAACGTGTGCTGAGTCGAGAGGCTGCGTCATTTAGTGGCGGATTCTTCAATTTGACACGCCACCGCCCGCGAAGATGTCATCTTGATTTTTATTGAAGGCAAATGATTGTCATTGTATGAAATATACATTTTGTGACACAAAGAGAAGTTTTCTTTTTTTAGGTTCTTTTAAACGGGAACCGGAATTACAAAGACTATTAACTGTCCGTCCGTCTACTATCTGTCTGTCTGTCCGTCACAAAGCAGTATCTCATGTAGTCTCAGTAGTTGTCACAAAGCAGTATCTCATGTAGTCTCAGTAGTTGTGAGTCAAAATTTTCACAGATTGCTATTGTACCCATTGAAAAAAAATAGTAGTAGTCTTTCTGACCAATTTCGGCCACGGCAACCAATCTTAACGGAGATTAGTCAATGTGTGGGACATAATTTTATATTAGACAAGTGTGTGCGCAGGCACAGATGCACTCTCTGTTCCTCGACTATCATAGTTCCGTTGGGATGGCAATCCGACACGACCGGAGGTGGAGAGAGATCAGGCGCTGGACCAACGAACGGCTTAACGTGCTTTTATCAACAAATTCTAAAACAACAGTTTTTTTTTTGCTATTTTAAAGTATGGTAAGTACGGAACTCTTCATGTGCGAGTCCGACTCGCACTAGATGGTTTCCATTTTTTTTGACTCAAACACGCTTACAAAAATTTGATGAAGCTCTTATAAAGTCAATCAGATTCATTTATCAGAAAACACAGGCCTCATTATAATTTGCTGGATTTAGTTTTCTAAGAAACCAATTCAAATTATTAATTATTTTACTGTAGGTACTGCAACTGTTAGTACTAAATTAAAATTTGTTTACAAATCTTTTCGCAAATTAACATTCTCGTGTCTGTAGACATTGTGGAAGGTAAGGGGTGCTTGTTTTGGCAGAACATCCACTGAAACGGTCAATGAACCGATGTTTATTGTTTTTCTACAACAGCAGTGTTGATATTGGCACAAATTCTATTTGTTTAAAATGGTAAGTCTCGTACAAACAGGTAGATTTACGTAACCATGACCTTATAATAACACAATACAAACTCGAGGCGCGATGCGTCAATAAGTACACATTCTAAATAGGTTCAAACTTCAATGTGTAGGATCAGTATGTAGCTTTTTGTTGATCGCATTTTATTTTTTGTTTTTACAAACAGCTGATCCGTGAAAATAATAATTATGAATACCAAGAGCACCAGGAGCATGGCTCCTGGTATTCATAATCCAGTTCACCATCCACTTTATTCTACTAGCAAAATTTAAAGCGAAAGAAAGAATAGAAAGCTAAGTAAAACTTTACGTATATTTACTATACTTAGTTACTAACTATTATGTAATGTGGGATAATCATCAACATTACAATGTCACACTCTTTGTTAAGTATTTTTCAAGTTTTCAAGAGACTGTTGACAGATCTAGGGCCAACATTGTTAATTCTTCTCCTTTTTTAACACTTACGTGGTTTTAACTACAAAATCTACACGAATTATAAAAATAAATTGTAACTTACGCCAACCTTAATTTCTTTGCTTTTGTCTTGGGGCGGGGATCAAAAATGTTCTAACTTGCTTCGTTTGTTCTTGTAACCTAAACTTGTTCATTTATGAAACTTCTTGTACATGAATCATCAAATTTTATGATCACCGTTCTACTGCTCTTCTTCTAAAGTTATTGGAGGTCTTTGCAGCATGTTTTCCACAACCGATCCATACTTTTCATGAGTTTCAACTTCAATGTAAAAATAAAAGGCTAAAATTTAAATGAGCATCAATAATTCTCTTCGTATACCAAAATTGATAAATAGTCACCAAATCTAATACCCGCTTTAGCAAGATTTCAGGGACACCCCGAAGTTCGGTTTGGTTAGGTTCCTATATAAACCTTGTACACAGAAATAAGAGCCCCGCGAAGCGGGGCTTCGTCGACTCTGCTTAGGTAGATATTTTTTTATTACACATAATAGGTTTATTTCTTTATTACTTAGGAAACTATATATAACGGTTACCAAAATGGATATATTTGGTGACCATTTATCCATTTTGGTAACCGTTTAGAATTTTTTCGGTAGTAAAATAGGTACCTTTTTGGGTGGTGTTTAAACACAAGCCAAAATAAAATAGGTACGATATCTTCAGAGTGTGTTTGCAACATTTTCAAGCTCACTACGTTCGTTTTGGCATCACAATTCAATCATTAACAGATTCAATAATATTTGTTATTTATTAACCGAGCAGAGAACCCGGTAGACCAGTGGCACAAGATTTTAAAATTCGCTAGGTTTACAGCCGAAAGTATTGATAACAGCGTTTTCTTCAATCAAGACTATCTATACCAATTAATATGATACAGCTGAAGAGTTGGCGCGGCCACATAGGTACATGAGTTTTCCTGATCAGGAATCCTGATCCGTTTTCCATCCGAGCGCTGTGAATTCATACAAATGTGTGTATGGTTTTGTGTGTGTTGTTCACATTTGATAACTTCCCTTACAGATTTCGTAAAACGGATCAGGATTCCTGACCAGGAATGGCCGCCCTTAGGAACACATTACGCTACGACCAGACGGAGCCAAACAGCGGCGTTGATACGGCAGGGAACAGCAAGTATTTTATACGGAAAGCTGCGATCGCTTAGTTGCATGAGTAATACTTAAATGCAGTAGAAGGCAGGATCGAGTCCTACTCGCAGTCGATGTTTTCTTTTCGTAAAAAGTTTGCCGTATATCATTACTTCCCAGAATTTGATCTTTATTGCCAACACTATCGAATAGTGTAATAATACAGGGTATGATTATTTGTCCAAAATCAGCGGGTTCGATTACTGGTCAGGATAATTGGATTTCCTAAAACCCAAAGATGCAGTTTTAGTTTTTTTCAAATTTGGCCTCGAGACTCCTTTCAACGTTTTTCGATATTCCTCATAGTTTTGGATATAGCCGCATACACGCCCAGTTGAGAAATTCAGCCTGTATAATAATATACCAACCTAAGTTGGGAAGTTAGGATAGGATTATAATTTATGAAAAATACGAGTACATTACATATGTATAAGTTTATGAAATCGTTTTAATATTCCAAATTGAAATATTTTGTGTTTGGCATTGTAAACATCAGTTTCAGTTGAAGATAGGTAGATGGGCAACTAAAACATGTGTAACACACTTAACATCGGCCACAAATTTTCAAAATTCCGATCTTTAAAATAAGTCGAAATGAGTCAGAGCATTACTTTCCCGGAGATCGGAGGTCAACAACCAACTCATCTGTATGGATTATCTCTGTCTTAACGCGATAATTTAATCCTTTGTTTATCCAATGCCTCTAATAGTCCCGATGCACCGGAACGGTAAGCATCTGAGCACAGTCATGTATCATACTCCAACAAATAAGAAAATAATCCGCCCGCTTGAGTTATGACCGGGGGTTGATATAACAACGAGCTTCGACGTTTCAAGAAAGTCTCAATTAGAGAATAAGTTATAGCTTCTAAAACTCTGTTGTTCGTGAAGCATAAAATTCTATATTTAGATGCTTTTATAGCTAAACTTGCGTATGGTTTTATGGTGAGTTTAGCTAAAAGGCTTTAATCCTTGAAATTGATCTCTGAAACCCTTCAATGTTGACATTCAATAAACTGTGAATGTAACATAACTATTCCTCAAGAAAGTACATCGCTATCAAAATGGCGACCCCTTTTTTTGGTTTGATTCCCCTCTTGAGTAAGCCCATTGTCACAACTGTCGCATGTCAGTTTGTCCATTGATGACATGGTACTTTAACAATGTCGTCCGTTGGAAATTAAATTACATCTCACAGTCATAAACTAAATATTAGGAAAACACTTTATATGATGTATATTCGAATATTTCCAAAACCAAGCATCTAGTTTAGAAAAGAGGATAATGAATTCAAATGTTGAGAAATTAATTTTAACGTGATCTCTCTTACCGTCAGATCATCAGAAACGTTTATCTCCTCAACTGTGCTTGCTTTTGGCAGCATCCGAGGAAAACAAGAATAGATCGATATGAAACCGATCCATTAAAAAGTGCAACACTAAAATTCTCCCTGAAACAGAAGATCTTTGAAGTTAAAGTTTTAATTAAATCTTATTCCCTGGCAGTTCCCCGATAGATTTCCTATTTCTAATCGCATTAAAATCTCAACATTGGAAATCCGAGAAACGCGGGCCACCACCACCCGCAGTCTAGTCGAAAAGCAATTTGATTTGACGGCTATCTCACCTCCTACTACGTTTATATCGAAAGCTAGATAAATATTTATTTTATCGAATCTAATTTGGCACGAAACTGGCCCCAGCTCGCCGCCCTTTCGGACAAGATATTTCTAATGGAAAATTAAATGAGGTAAACGTTAAAAGACACACTTAACACGCAGGTATTATGAATTTACTCGTAGATAGTAATATTTTTTGTAGTCTTTAAAAAAGAAAACTATTGAATCGAAATGTACGCATTAGTGAAAATTGTTCAGAATGGTGATGGACTGCTGGGATTTTTGTACAAATGATATTCAGAATGTTAAAAAGTATAACACATGTCGGAAATGACAGGCCACAGCCGTTGCCGACGCCGGCGTGCGGCGGGTGGCGGCGAGCGCGCCTGCATGCCACCGGGTTCGGCTCTCGGGTCGGATATCGTACCGTATACACGTTTTAGTTTACGTTTACATTACTAAGCACTTGTTGAGTAAATAAATAAAGACGTTTTAAAATAAACTTTACTATTAATCCTTGACTTAGTAACGTTTACATAACCGTGAGATCGGTGATGGGTATGGACAGACAGACACAACACTGTACTAGACCGATCAGCGGCCGTAAATTATGTCACTAATAGTTTGCAGTTGATTAGTCATTTACTTACAATGATAGCCTAGTGATTTTCTTTGTGAAATATACAAAATATGACACCATAAAGGTACCAGTACCTACCTACAGTACCTACTACCGGAGTACTAACGTAAAAATGTAATATGGTTGTTACTTTCAATTTTCGCAAAACTAACACATTAAAAGAAGTGTTTATTTACAGTTTTTCAAGTTGAATTGTATTTCCCTAATCATGTCCTTCACAAACGTTGGTAAAGCATCCAACCAAACACTGCCATGTTTGCAATGAGATGTATCACACGTACAATTACTACA
Organism: Agrotis segetum; assembly: GCA_036375495.1. Lineage (NCBI taxonomy): Eukaryota > Metazoa > Arthropoda > Insecta > Lepidoptera > Noctuidae > Agrotis > Agrotis segetum. The sequence goes on along the minus strand of JAQSVV010000088.1, from coordinate 14,342,776 downwards.
CGTTCGACATTTGCTATACAAAATAAAACAAAGTGTAAGTATCTGCTCATTCATCACGAGTGTGTTGGCGGCTACAACACAATTAGGTGTTTCCCTGAAGCGATCGCGGCGTCCGTCGGCGTTGTGCGGCGTCATGCGCCGTCGTGCGACCGCCTGCGAACTGTCATTACAAAAATAGTGGCCCCAGAAAGGGTAGTCCGAGACATGTCCCATATGGACCCGAGTGCAATGCCGCAAGTTATTTTAAATTCTTTCATTGCCGCACAACAGCTCTCCATTTAATTTTGTATCTGTATATGAAACACTTTGTGAGGTTATTTATGATAAAACTATTCAGGAGGTCGCTATAAACATAATTATGTATGCATTATGATTTATGTAACTCAAGGAAAAGGCATTTCAGTACTCCTCACTGACCACACAGGTTTCAGACATCATTTTCAACGATCAATCGTTTCATATCATTTCATTTGGAACAATCCCCCTAACTATAAAGCTTCAAGGAATGTGTTCAAAGTAATGAGTCTTGTGTATTCCCTAATCTTGCATAAAACAAGGAAATCTGTCAAAAGCTATTAAATTTAGAGACATACGCAACATTTCGTTCGACCAACTGTCGAATAAGTTTTAAACAAAATGTGTGTTACCGGCGAACAGCGATCCCCAGCAGGTTTACGTTATGATTCCGATCACTTTGATCACTTCTCACGTTCTTTTGTTAACAATCGGGCTGCTCTCAACATTCTCGTGATATTTAACGTTTGTGTCGTTGAACAAGAAAAATGAATTCGCTTACATTTATCATCGAAGGTAAAAAATGATGTTTTTTATTGAAAAATATTTAAACTAACATGCTTAGCTCGAAAAAACTATCTAATTAAATATTTGAAAACTAGCTCATAACTTTTTACATTGACTTCCTGCTAAAAAAACTAACAGACTGTGCCTTTTAGGGTCAAATTATACTAGCGCAGAGTTGAAGTGCATCAATCTGAAATAGCTAAATTCACACATTTTCCACAATGTAATGCATAATTATTCCTTCTGTATTAAAAACAAACAAGAATTTAATATAATTAGTATTCAATTCAGAAGCTCTGAAGTCTGACAATCAGTCTTACCATCCGGTATCATATTACCCAGTTACGTACTGGGTTGTGGTGGTCCCATAGGCAGTCGCTCCATGTAATAAATATTGATATCCAGCTGCATCTGAATATTTTTATATTAAACGCATTAACGCATGCGTAGCGAATTTCAAAGATTTTCTTTGGAAAGGAAAAATACGATTTTTTCCTTTCCAAAGAAAATCTTTCAGCTGCATCTGGTTCAAAACAAATATCTTCTTACAAACTCTCTTTGCCAGATCCAGGTTTCACGAATAAGCATGGAGAATGAGAAATATCTTATATTTACATTAATGTCAAATAACATAGCCTTTTGGAAGTTACCAAAGGTATAATGAGAGTGGGTATCAGCAATTCTTAACTTCGAAAGCACCCATCAGTGTTCAACCTGAAACCCACGTGGTTGTTTCTTAGGTCCAGTTGTTTGATAAATACTTAAATGGTTAAAACATGTTATACGATTTAACAAATAGTTTATTTAAGAGGAAACAGCAAGGGCTGGAGAATTGAAAAATAGGTATTTGTAAAATCTAATGCTGTCGCACAGTGCCCACAACAGAGTTACAGAGCGCGATAGAGACAACAGCAGCTTGGACCGAAAATACGAGTACCTTAAAAATGGCACAAAATCAACGATTCGTAGTCCCCTGATTACTCCTCCAAAACTTATCCGATTTCACTACTTTTTCCTTTAAAAAATAAAGAAAGGCATTGGCCGTGTTCCTATGTTTTCCTTTTTTTATATATAATCTCTTCAAATTTGTTTACTGATTATTTGAACACAGCGGAAAATCTGGCTATTTTTTTTGGATTTTGAATGTTCATATCTCTTTTCATCATTCATAATTAATTTATGGGAAAAAGGAAAACATAGAGACATGCCAATAGGGGTCATGATTTTTTTGTAAAAAAATTATTGCTCTACTGGCATTATCCAGGGAGAAAACAGGGGACTACGTTTGTATGGAAAAACGGCCGTCATTAACTCGCCCTTGACCTCAAAACTTGGCTGTATCTTGACAGTTTATTTAACAACATATCGATTTTGTTAATATGGTCTGATCAGGATCAGGCCATCTCTACATGATATTTTTCAGGCAATGAAAGTGATGTAGTAACTAGCTTTAGAATGTAAGAGTTAAAGTTCAATCTAATCGCGATTTAATCAATATTTGTCGAAGCACACGCAATTTTAAATGCAGAAAAGGCGAAAAGTACCAGCTAGTCAAACAAAACGGGCCCGGGAAGGAAGCGTTCTCGATCAAACCTCAGTGTAACTTAACATATTTTTTTTGTTCTTCTGTTGATCTGTAAAGTCAGCAGTGTCGTCAACTATGGGAGCTAATACTCGATGGTGATTAAACACTACATGAGAAGAGAAGTGCGATTATTATTGAGAAAAGACTTCGCATGGTTTGAATGAAATTCACGGAGTAAATTGTTTAGGTATATTATGTGTACGTGTATTTTTATTTTAACCTGAGGGGTTACCACTTTCTTTATAAATGTTTATTATGCAAATTTTAATTGTAATAAGTAACGAATGATCCATAAAGAAATGTGAAATTTCTCAGACTTCCTCAAGGAATAACGTATGTAAGTAGGTATAAAGCCTTTAATGAATCGGACACATTGACAATATTGATGAAATTCTCTGTGATACATTTGTATCTCGACAATAAATCTTTTACCTCAACATTAACACAAATTAGACAACGTGACAAATAGATGTGATGGAAATAGAAACGCTGACAGTTGAACACACGTCGATCTGTTCGCGTGCTAATGCCGGCTTCACATTCCATTTTTCATGTTAAATTTAAAATAGTGGGAACTATGTTTTTGTCCGTGTGTAATAATAGGTGCATTATGTTGAAATGTTGCAGGAAGAGAAAGTTGAGCATCATTGCGTCATAAATCTTTACATTAGGTACTTCGTCAAATACTACTTACAGTCAACTAGTTAGGCAGGTATACGTTAGTCGTCTTTAAGATGGGCCATGGCCGCCACGGGCATCGTTATATTAGTTGAATTTGAAATGACCAAATATTTATCGAGTTCCGAAAACGTTTGCCTGGTAACCTATCCAATGCACCACGAACAAATATGCAGAGATGTTCTTCTAGAAAAAATAAAAAAGCAGGGAGTCGGCACCAATAAATCGATTTGGAAATTGTTTGCTGAAGGGTGGGCCTGAGGTATTTAAAGAACAATTAGTCGGCTGCTTCCCAGCCCTCAGGGCAAATATTTGCCTATTCCCGCCAACCCTCGTTTGGGCCAATGCCGCCCTGGGCGTTGTTGGAAACGGTTTATAGCTAAATGTTTGCCCGCTCTTCCCCTATATACTTAGCTATAGGTAAAACTTCCCCTCCTAACAGCCCCGGTGATTATAATTTACATTCCGCTCCACGTTGTAGAATTTCCGATCAATACAGTTTGGATGCTTTTAAATAACGCTTGAATATAGCTTCACTTTCGAGAAACTTTCTTGTTTATTTTGAAAAAAGTTACGGTGGATTTTGACGTAAAATGAGATCTAACTTCTTAAGTTCCAACCAACGATATAGGTAAATCTTATAAGTATCGTATCTTAGCGAGTAAGTCATTTTGTAGTCATTTAAAATATGTGTAGCCGATAATAATTGTGTACTAATTAATTATTCTTATTAAATAGTCATTTAGGTAGGTATCAATTTATATCAATTTCCAACCATAAAGTTATACCTTACCAGATTTTAAAATTAACGAAAACATTTCTAAATCGTAATTTACCTACTTACACGATATTGTGACATAAAGATTAGTCGGGATTCGAGTTGCCCGTTGTATTTTGATGCTGTTTTATGCCCGACAATGTTTTGATTACTTTCAAAATATCATCTCGTTAATTTTGACCGCGAAACTTAATCTATTGTAATTTATTGAGTTAAATGTCGCTGAAATTATAAGTGATACAATCATGATTCAGTAACTGTTTTCAAACAGCGCTTCATACTTGTCACACGGAGGTATTTTTTGTAAAATATGATTGGTACCTAAATAGTACTTACAAAACGCAGGTAGTGCAATTGATTACAAAACGTAAACGTCAAATTATCTACGAAATACTAGTAATTAAGCTATTTAATTAATTAAAAATGTGTGTTACGTAGACAGTGGAGTAAGGTGACCACCATGGCGTGAGTCGCCGCCGGCGGTCCGGGCGTACTTACAAAAATACCAGAATGTAATTAAATGTGGATAACTTGCGCTTTATAGACGGCTGCGCGCGCCTGTGTTTGTTTAGTTTGTTATAGATGTGTTTTTACGCAATCTGGAAGTCGTAAATCGTGAACACCAAATTATGTCGTTCACTAGAGTGAGGTTACCTTTTCACGTTCTTGGTTTTCAGATTTTACTTTTAGAAGCAGGCAATATACCTTCAAGTATGTAAATGACACACAACTAATCCATCTCTTGAACATAAATAAAAAAACTAATAGTAAAACTTTCAAGGAATATACAGTGTGTCCTGGCACGGGATAGCGATATTTGAAAGGGATATTCTAGGCTTATTTTTCATCGACAAAAATGCTGTTCCTATCAATTTAAATCAATGGATTGATTAATAAAATACGTCTCTATTTAGTACAGTAATAAAATAAAAAGTGTTTACATTATTGTATGTATTGATCAAAGAAAAGGGCCTACAAGCAAATAATGGAGACACAATAAAATTCTTATTGTACGCTTACACAAAACTAATATCTAAATGCGCAACAATTTCAAGATCGTACCCGCATCGAGAATAGAATCCGCACCCGCGGGTAATGTGGCGAATAATCCACCTCGCGCGCCACCGTGCCCCGGGCTCATACAAAACCGGGATAGCTATAATCCGCAAAAACTAACAGTATACGATAACCAAATAAACTTTACTATTTTGCAAAGTAAAATAACGTTAACTTTCAACCTTCTGACGTTACTAAAACGTACTAGTTTCCCATGAGTGTCAGCACAAAATGTTTGCTTGAATCGTTTTTTTTAACAAAACGTTTTGTTTACAACATGGACACGCTACATTTTTCACAGCCGATTTAATTCAATTTGTTAACAATAATATGACCATTTTTACTCCATTATACTTAGGTGGTCTTCGCTATTACAAAGGTTAAAGCTTTCGGCTCCTTGTATTTTATTTATTTTTTACCAATTTGGTTTCCTATCAATTGATATTTGTAAGAGTCTCTAAGATTTTCCTACTTTGGTACTTTTTAGTCTATTTTGATGAGTTCTACTAAGCTTTTTGATTTACATTAACCAGAGAGGAAGAACTTGGACTACACTTCATGTGTGAGGATTTAAAATAATGGCGAAAAGGCAATATTTTTCATGAATTTTATTTTGTTGTCGAAACGGGAAAATGATGAAACTGAATGTAGCCGCATATTCAGCCGCAGTGTCTTCCAATTGTAGATGTGAATTATGAGAAGACTCCCAAATCTATAGAGACCTGGGTCTGTTTTGTAGTATCTGCAGCTATGTCAATTTGACTCTAGTGGATGATCTAAGTACTATGAATCCAAATAGATGTAGACCAGACGATCAGCGAACATAGTACTTATACTTATTTGGTAATAATTTGACATTTTGTAAATTTTTATTTATATTTCACACGACAATCTAGCAATTTTAAACGTTTAGACAAGTTGATGGGCAAATCACTGACAAGCGGATAAACGTTTAGCCACCGGGTCTATCATAAACTCAGCAAAAAATTCTAAAATGGCTTGTCATTTTGACACCATTCACCCAGCCCGTCCGGACCCCGTTTTTTGTATACTAAAACATTAACACCATCCTGATCTTTGTTACAATTGAGTAAGCTTCAAATTCCTGTAATCATCAGTATCGATCGCCTCACAACCTAAGCTTGTTTTTTCACAGCAATATGTCTTAATGAATTCCTTGAGCGTCCATTCATGTCATTTGCTGAGTAAACACAGACCTTTATCAAAAGTAATTTAATTTTCAGCGATAGTTTAGAAAGGAAATAAAGATTTCGCTCGTCAGTATCTTCCGGACATTTTGGTTGAGGTCTTCAACAAATGTTATTTTAATTTTCAATTCCAGAGTGACAGATTCAATTAACAAATTATTCAATTTGATAATTCAACATGAATGGAAACAATTGAATAATCTTTTCATAAAGGTTATAAGAAGAGAAATTATTAAGCCAGTAGAATGAAAGGAACATAGTTCAGAAAAAAACTAATAAGTATTGTGTAAGTTTTACTGCAGGTAGCAATTAAACAGTGTAAAAAAATAGTGATGTGAGCAAGTGGTAGCGGTAGGTGGATGATGACGTGTCGTGGGCGGGCTGCGGGCCCGAGCAGCCGAACAATGGCGGGATTAGTGCGCGTCGTTCATTTTTGTTCGCATTGTTCCGTGGCCACGGTTTATACAGCGCATGCAACTGCGGATCAGCGCTCACGCATCGCTGGCGCCGCGTTATCACGCCGCTACACGTCCACAACCCCTTTCAACTCTATTTTAGATGCGGTTTCAATTTGAAACTGTTTGCGGATCAGCATATTTTACTCGCGGCGTTTTTGTAATGAAGTTCCATTCAATCTGCTATCAGTTAATGAGACGGGGATGGGGTTTTGTTAAATTACAAAAATAATAAACATTTATCTATTCAACCGCATCGACTAGTTCATTGTAATAAATATTATCTAGTTTTTCATAGAGTAGGTACCGTTTAAGAAATTCCTGAACGTCATGAATACGATACCAGGAGAAGTCATTATGGTTTTTATTTTCAGCCGATCCGGATGCTATATCGGCATTTGGCGTCTGCCAAACTTAACGCATAAATAATCTCGGACGGAAACGGAGGATCGATTTCTGGACCAGGCGGCCATCAATCTATCATCTCGACGGTCTGATCAAACGTTTGTCGCGAATCAACGCCGGTCACAGGGCGTGATGACATCTGACACAATATCATGGAGAGGCTTCAAAGAGTTTTTAATGCGAATTATCAGCACCTGAACGGATATGCCGAAATATTTCAGTTTTCAGTAACTATTTAGTATTTATTTCATATTATAGTCTCTATTGGTAAATTAGAGTTGTATTCATAAGAGTTAGGTACGTTACGTTGAAATACGAAGTTGTCACTGGATTTATAATATACATCAAAGGCGACGCGATTAATTGAGCAATCATCGAGGGGGAAAAACGCGTCAAAGCGCCCTCTTCATGCGTCATGACGTCACCACGGTCAATTTGTAACGACACGTGCGTTTTGCTTTTGTTTCCACCGCTGTAAAGTATATTTGCTTCAAACTTGTAGTATCTGACATCTGTGAGGGAATGTTACTTTGTGTTCAAACGAATTACGACACAATTATCGTTTATTTTTAAATAACAATGAGTTATTAAGATTAAAGAGTGTTTTCCTTGGTGAAATTAATAGCAATGTTAAACTTGTTCTTCTTCGAAAACTAGCAAACATGCATAGAGATATAGGTACTTCAGTTAAAATTAAAAACTAACCACTTACCTTAGTTTACTTTTTCAGTCGGCAATTAAGGTAAGTAATCGTAGTTATCTTTTTACGATCGACAGATTTTATAGATGCATTAGTTAATTTTTTGACTTATTATAGAAACCACAATTAAAGTCGGCTAAATTTTATCGATAGAGTGAGTAACAACCGCAAACGACTCAAAAAGCAAACAGCTGCAATTTGGATTTAGCCTCCACGCCTAATTTCGGTTGGTAGACTTATTTTAACATTAAATACACACACAAATATCCCTTGTATAAACACATCGCCCCTAATATTGGCATCTTGGGAAGGAAACAGCGTAACAACAATTAACGTTGTTTCGCCACTTTGGTCTTTATTGCAACTATACAAAAGGCAGGTACTTTTGCCACGGTTAAAGTATTTGTATTATTTAGCTTACACACAAATTGTTTTAGAATTTCTTATTGTATTTATGCTAAGAAAGTATTTATTCATTTTAGTATATAGTAGTAAGGATATATTTATGTGCTTTCAACATTTATCTATTTGGTGAGTCACAATCAGTGGATTCTCTCAATGAATAAATCTTAGAATTCAGGGAAATGAGAAAAAATATCAAAATTCTTTTATTTTTAATGTTTATAAAAAATAAGAAAAGAGTGTACCTAAAAATCAGGAGGTAAAAAACGGTAAATTATTAGGTAAGTATTTAAGTAAGTATTCTAGAAAATCGACATAATAAAACGCATCGTTGACGCCGTTGACGGTTCTTTAAACGAATTATTTACTTATACTTAATTATGTATTTACCAGTGGCGTAGCGAGACCAAATCTAGGAGAGGGCAAGACGCATGTGCGAGACCTTTTTTTCAGGACAAAAACTATTACGTGCCTCCACTACTTAAGGCCCCCATGTTGTACGATAACTTGGTTTCCCCAAGTCATCCATACCTAATGTGAATGTTATGTGACAGCAACGTCAGTTTTGGGAGGCCTATAGGCCTGGAAAGCTTGCAATTCCCAGTACTCCAATTCCACTCATCAGACACCAGAAGTATATTATTATAATTGGAGTTCATGTTAATTTCTCGGTAGAAGTTAAGTTACACTGCTCTACTGACTGGTGATCGTAGTGTTTTCTCTGAGCGCGAGGCCCTTCAGGTGCGAGGCCGGTCGGGCTTGGGTCCGTTTCGCCCCCGCCTAGCTACGCCACTGGAATTTACTTAGTATTTGCATAAAAAAATAATCGTACCCTAATAGAACGTACGTAAGTACTCAAAACTTCATTTCTGTCTATGCTAAAGATTTTTTTATAAATAAATCGACCTTGCGCCTTGCTAAGTAAGGGATAAAACAAAAAGCTTTTTTGATGCAAAATGTAGTAAAATGTGGTGATAGATCGAACTTTCTTACGTATAATGCGTATACAACGTTAGTGTTGGAATAGTAACATACTTAAGTGGTTACTAAGTATAACGTACCTACTTGAGTTGCTAATATAACTTTGGTTCAACTATTAATCTTAAAAGCCTTTAATTTTTTTTTAAATAAGTAAGTACTTAATTTACAAAACTAAACCATAAATAAAAGAACCTGCAGCATCTATCTATTAGAGCTAAGCTTTGCGCTGTTGAGCAGCGAGCTTGATCAAGTTATCCCCTAATTTGTGCCCAATCCTTTCCCGTGAGGCCGATCTTCATAAACAAATGACGGACAGTATTTGGTTTTACCTTTCAATACGTTGCCCGTTAACGGGCGGCGTGCAATGTGGCGAACACATGGGCCTACTCCACAGTCGCCATGATGCTCGGTACACCCGGGATACTGACTGACTTACTTGGCAACATAAAGTACGTGAAAAATGTCTAACAAGGAATCTGTAAGGCTTAAATAAATGTTTAGTGATACTCAATTCTTTTAAAAATATTGAAACGGTCTCACTACACCTTTTATGATATTTAGGAACAATTTTTCAAAAAGGAAACCAGCTTCCAAACCAAACACAAAAAAACTGTAAAATAACTTTCTTTCGGAAGTCGGTGGCTTTGTTTTTATTTATTTCATTGGCTATGGCCACTGACTTCCGAAAGAAAAGTTATTTTAGTTTTTTTGTGTTTGGTTTTTAGACGGTTCCCTTTTTTCAAAAAGTTTTGTTCTTTTCCCTTTTTAAGTTTGCTATAAGCGGGCAATTTCACAAGATATCCATTACATAAATTGTTATATACTAAAACCTTCTCCAGAATGTAATAAACACTTTCCTGAAAACCGCAAAGTGTTTAAAAATTAAGCTCATGCATTCGGCAACCGAGAACTTCCATTTCTGAAAAATAGGTGTGTGATCTAATGCTTTATTTAATAATTTTGATGTAAAACCAAGGCTGGCACAGACTGTTCTTGACTTATGGAGATTAGGACTTATCCTAGCGCAGCCGGTGTGTGGTAGCCCGAGCACTTCAGCGATCTTGCCACGCCGCGCCGCGTCGCGCCGGGGCCTGGCCGGCTCACGGCTACACCGCGGTGCGCCCGCGCCGTCATAACTCTTCACCAGATTATTAACGAGCTTATTAACTTTACCCCTAATGCCTTTGTTGTGGAATAAAAAAAAAATTTACAAAAAGTAAGCCGCTGTAAGACTAACATTTTTTTGTGTTTATCTGTTAATTCTACTGCATGGACAGTTATCTTTCAGTACAGTGATATGTTTTCGAAATATAGAATAAATACTTATAATTAGCAGCCTCTATTACTACAAAATTATTCAAAAGTCTCATAAGCTCGTAGCCCGCACCCCCGCACATCCAATGCAATGCATCATCGAGGAGCGGTGATGTTCTTTTAACGTAAAAGCTTACGAATCTTACAGTCGACTTAAAATAATAATGTCAGCTAATAATATTTTTTAATGTCTAGTAAATGTAGTAATAAAAGTTGGGTTGTTGTGGCGGCGGTGTGGTTAAAATACAAGATAAACAGAACGGTGTCAGTACACTCTCGGGACTCGAATCTTATTTATTTGTCTAACTTTTTAGATAAATAACATTTTGTTTATTTAATATCTTCTGCCTGTTGCCGATATCGATTTCAGTATCTGTTACTGAAGAATTAGGAAGTTGAATCACTGAAAATTAAATATTTCATTCATGAGTAATTGCGTATGTACACATTTCAGTTTTGTGTACGCAATTGTATGGCGATTATTGATTCGTAGTATTTTGTTTACTTTGTTCAGTGTGTAGGTTTCGTCGTATATTCAAATTATAACCTATTTAGGTTTGTTCAGGAAAGTGCCTTGAACAAAGAATGTTGCCAGGACACGACGTCGTACCTACATTTTTTTTAAAAGCAGAGAGTTTTGCTAAGAGTAGCCAACTAAACAAAAAATTGCTTAGACCACAATTGAAAGATATTGAGTAAAATTGCATAAAAGTGTCACTTAGTTATACCTACAGTAGGGCTATTTATAAAAGCGAGATTTAATAAAATTTGTTACTGGAAAGTTAAAGTGGCGGTGGGACTAAGCCGCGGTTAAACTTAGTGCCGTTTGTTTAGATAAGCCAAACGCGTGTGACGCTAACGGCCGGCCCGCCGCGCCGCCCGCCGCCGCCGCGGGGCCGTCCGCTTCGGGCTACGGATACAGTGTGGGCTGAGCCTAACAACGGAATTAATTAATAATTTCTATTTTTACTCGAGCATAAAGTCCTATTTTTAGTCATCAAGCCTAATAGACATGAATAGTTCAACATACTGATTATCTTAAAACAGATTACAAAAAAAAATAGCTAACAAAAAAACAAAATAGCCAATAATAAATAGATAATGCAACGGCAGCAGAAGTAGAAGTAATTTCTGTCGATAGCGCAACAACCATAGATTAATGAAATAAATATAAAAAAAAACGTATGTCCTTTACAACATACATTTTACATTGTCACGTGTGCCGCCGCACTGTGCACTCACCCTTATCTACACCACGCGCAATTAATTCTGTCGCTCAGTGGAAACTGTTACTTACTTTTACTTTTTAATCAAATTGAATTCAACACCCTTTAATGTAACAGCCTGTTGCCATTAATCTGAAGTACCTATTCTTTTCAGCCAATTAATTAAAGAGAATCAAATAAATAAAAAAGTGTTCAAAATACAATTCTGCTTATATTGTGTTTTACGTTACCTATGCTTTGTAAAATCTATGAGTATTAAAACACTAGTAGCAATAAAATAATGAAAAAAATACGCTCATATTTCGTAGCAACTCGTAGCAGTAAGTTGCCGTAGCATCTGATAAGTACAATCACATTAAAGCAATTGACTATCTCTAAATCTAATAGCTACATCGGCACCATTCGGTTCGGCACTATACCATAATAAACAGTCAGTACAATAAGAATAACCGACTCTAAAAATCACCACAAAAAAAGTGTAAAATTAATTTTCTTTCGGAAGTCGGTTGATTTGTTCTTCTTCATTAAATTCAATCCTATAGTAGCACTAGAATTTTGTAATCTTTAGTACCGGTAATAACATCATCCATGTCCTACAAAGTAAGCGGAAAATGCTCATAAAATGAAAACTCCTGAAACTAACTGAATAGTTTTTTATGGAACCAAATGGCAAGTACGTATACTTCATCGAACAAATAGAATTGCACTAATCGGACAGGAAACTTCGAAATAATCGGTGTTCATACATTAAAAAATCGACCGAATTGGGAACCTCTTCTTGAAGTTGTTAAAAATAGTTATTTGTTACGAGTATACAAGCAAAGTTGCTTTTTAACCGCGAGCTCAAGTTTGATTACATGGGCAAGCTAAGGATTCCAAAATCAAAAAGTGAATCCTGAGCTTTAGCGAGGGGGGAATACCTAAGTAAAGCACGAGGTGAAAAAGTTTTGAACGTTTTCTTTACACGTAACGTTACTGCAGTTACTTGAGCGTAATAATTTTTTGTTAGGTAATGTAATGTTGGTGCTGGTGACTTTTGTACTGTTTTGCGGTAAACTATCTGTTAAACCGATTTATTGGATTCCCTTGTGTACACGTTGTGAGGAAGGCTAGGTAACGGCTCATTTCTGATGTAGAAGAGTCAGTTAAAATATTTGACTGAGTGTCCTAGCTCCTCCGATGGCTCGATGGCTTTACATTTATTTTAGAATGAGATCCTCAATGTATACCTTTACAGCCGCATTGGAGTTCAAGTCTCCATGGCACTTGAAGGACAGAAGATCAACTCCAGAATCGACTAAAAGTATGGCTGAAGTTCGTCAGAAACAATGTTGGCGTCAAAAAAAAATTCTTGTCGCTAGTTTCACTCATTTTAGGTTTTTCACTTGTTTTAAGTTCTTAAGTTCTTACCGTCTTTTACCTTTAACAAAATGATGTGTTAAGAAAATGGCGCGCGCAAAGCAAATTCAAGAAAGTACAACACGAAGGTTCCTTGTCTGAGCTTTTAACATAAATTAAAACAAGATGTATAATAAATTCGGCACCATGGAGGTAGAAGTAAACAGGTTTAATGATATATTGGTTTCACAAACTTATTGCACATGGTGTTCTAAATTCAATTTACTTTGTCTTCTTCTAGCGGATAAATACTCTTTCGAACTTTTGTAATAAACGTACTTTGCAATAATGAACTTTCGACGTAACGTACTTCGCGGTGATGAATTTTCGCGATATTGTACTTCGCAGTAATGAACTTTCGCAGTAACGTACTTCGCGGTAACGAACTTCGCAGTAATGACGTACACCCTCTTTCCGAGCAATAATACTCTTTAGATGTGTAGATGGAGAGATGAAAAGGTACATATTTTGTAAATCATGGAGGTGCTTTGTTTCGTTTACTTCACATTATAAGCTTGTTCACGAGAACAATTAAATTCTCAAGCAAAACGTTGTGTGTACTTTACTTCGTTTATAATTAAAAACGTGACTTGACAAGTAATTACTCATCCATCAAATTCTATGTTCATGAATTTATAATTTTTCATGAATGGAGGGCGTGCTTCATTTTGAGACTGGCCGATTATCCAGCGGAACAATCCGATGTGTAAACACTGTCAGTGACATTCCCGACATGTTCACGACACCACGTAGGTGTTACTATGGCCCACACAAATTTCAATAGAGACGTAACAATGCGCGTCACTTGTCGCCTACCAAATCTGGTCAGTTTTGACATGTTGTCATGTTTTTATATACGCCCGCTGTCAATGCTTCCACGATGATTTTACGGTCGAAGGGCTGCCCAATTTGCCACAATGGTCTACACTTCTAATTCCCATTGTGGAGATTACGAATTTACGTCTCCATGTTATTGCGACGCGCCTCACAATGCGGATTAAGATTTATTTGTTCAAATGACTTTAGTTTTTGGTCCTAGTTGTGACGGGAAGAGATTATATTTGCTCATCCTGTTTCGTGTGACTTTTCAATATTGTATAATTGGCTTACCTGCCCTTAAATAATACAATTAGGTGCTAATTATATCTTCTATTAAGTACAAATATATTTTAAATGGAGCTAATTTGCACCTTTTATGGACTAAAACTATCTACAGAGGTTCGCTTTACCTACTTTTAACATTACTTGTTTATCTTTTTTTAGAATAATCCTTTGTTAATCTATCTTTTGTTTTTCAGGTGACCTGCCAACAACCCAAAAACTAGTATTGCTTTTAACTTGAAAAAGAAGAAAACCTGAATACTTTACAGCCACACGGACCGTTCTTTACGGGTAATCTGCGCTTGAATAGATTGGCCAGTGGATGGGTGACCATCCAGCACATATACCGAGTCTCTTCTTTGACTCGGAAAGCAGTATTCACTGGGCCAAAGGTCCAACAATCAGTCATACTAAGTATACTACTTGGCTTGTGAACGTCAGATACGAGTATGTTATCGCCACAGAACCTACTGGCATTCAATTGATTCTGGTTAGACTGGACACCGAATCCAATCCGAGCGAAAATGAAAATGACGGGACATTCAAGGAATGGCTAGAAAGGGCTAAGCAGATGATGTGCATGAAAGCAATGTCGCTTTAAAGGGGGTTGGTATGGACCTAGTTTTTTTTCTTTTTACTTCTATATAAGTTTGCATTATGTAGCTGCTTACACAACACAGCCGTTTTCCGACGGCATGCTTCAACTCGAATTTTTAATTTGTAATGTTTACACAGCCGACAGGGCGATGACTAAACGCTTTGTGACAGTTACTGATCTACAAAGAGGCCAATAAAACCCTCTATTGTTGTTCCTTATAAAAATAAAAAATAATGTTGAAGTACCTTTATTCTGAATTTCTTTAGAAACTTTGTACTGTAATTCATATTGCACCGGAATAAGATTTAAATTGGTTCGAGCCCGCTCCCCAATTGTAGGTAAGGGACGTCATCCCTTTGTACGAATTGATTTTGTGTGAAAATGGGGTGTTACTATAACATCTATATCTGTGGTCAGACCCCCCAGTCAGTCGGCGAGATATTAATAAAATTGTTTGAGCCTAGAGCAAATATTAATTATTGGCTGTAGAAATCAATTTCAATATCTTTGAGACGGCCTATTCTTATTCTCAATATGACCATTTTATATGTTTATTTAGAATGGCTTTTAGTTTACTTTTTAAGGGTTCCTATTATAAAAAGATACTATCAGATATGACAAATATTTTTTGTTTTCATTCCAGCTTTAGCTGAAAACCATTGGCTGATCCCTGACCCTAATAAAAAAAAGCGGCCAAGTGCGATTCAGATTCACCCATGAAGGGTTGCAAGCAAGTACTTCATCATCAGCATCATCATCAGCTTATAATGTTCCCACTGCTGGGACACAGGCCTCCTCTCTGCGAGAGTACTTACCATACTAAGTACTTTCAATTTCAATCATAATGATTATGAAAGTTCTTGTAGTTCTTTGTAAGTTCGATGTTCGATATTTTAATAATAGCGTATCTTTAAAACAAATGTATGATTTCATAAGTAGCCTATCGTTGCCAACGAAGAGTTTTACAATAGCTTACCTACTGTCTAGTCTATGTAATGAGTAGAAAATCACGTGCCCCACAAAAATAGATTTGAAGTAATATAAATCGAAATAATTTCATTTATTATTATGTTCGTGTACGTCACACCTAAAAATACATTAAATGAGCAAAAAGTGAGCAAATAAATTATACCTAACGTATAATACAGGTAATTTTAATTAGGTATAGTCATATCCATTAATACTTACATATTCTATCGGGTTATAGCACAAAGGACACTGAAAGAAAATATTTTTTAAGTCTGAATCCAGTGTTATTGCGTCAATCCTTAATTTTCTCCCTAAGTACGTTTATTTGGGGATCAAAGGACACTTAAAGGTGTTTCATGTATGATACAGGAGCATGACAATGTAGCTATAATACTTCATTTCTGCACAATAGGGAGAGTAACAAATGTATGTACTTAGTACATAAGGGAGTGGAGAATCGGAGTATAGCGACCGGTTTCAGGTCGCCGGCCAGGACTCCACGCATGCGTCCTTAGCTTTACATTATCGAGCGGCTCGTCCCCACCTTACATCTTGGCTGCCATTTAATGTCTATGTAAAAGCATCTATTATATTCAGGTATTTGCGGCCGGTATATTAAGCTAGGTAACGTAAATTTTGGGAACTTTCAGACTAAACTGTTCCTATACGCCATTTAACACATTTTATTGCCTCAAGTTTGTAGATAACTTACTTAATCCTAATCCAAACTAATATTAAAACTGACTGCATGAAGTATTATAGGAACTTAGCACGAATTTTCACTCTATTACTT
Organism: Agrotis segetum; assembly: GCA_036375495.1. NCBI lineage: Eukaryota > Metazoa > Arthropoda > Insecta > Lepidoptera > Noctuidae > Agrotis > Agrotis segetum. The sequence goes on along the minus strand of JAQSVV010000088.1, from coordinate 14,326,328 downwards.
TACAGCGTCTTTCCAGTATTTACAGCGTTTTTGTATGAAAAATGGAACAGCCCCAGCCCCAGCCTCTGGTGTGCGGAGAAAGAACTAATTGTTTCCTTGAAAATTTTCAATTTGAAATTATCAAAGTTCCAGTCTACTATACGTCTCAAATACTGAAAATTGGTGTTGAGGGTACTGCAGTTATTGGTACTTAGGTAAGTACTTAGATGATGATGATTTCTATTTTCAACACCGCCAGTAATCGGCTGGTACATTAATATTAAATGCCTGTGTGTGTTATCTTTTTAGTTTTTAACAATACGAGCAACTGTCAAAAATTAAAAATATTTTCTATCTACTCCATCTAGTTGCATTAATTAAGTATAATCCCTTCGTAGCAATAAGCAAAAAAGAATTAATCAATGGAGGCATAGTAGTCATGGTGGGACTAGTAGGTTGGTACCGTCGACATGTGAAGTTGTGACTATGCACTACTGCCATATTATATGGAAACGCTGGCACATGACACCTCCGGTTAGTTTTATAAAATAACACTGCCTACTGACGAACGTGCATTGTCATCGACAGAATTCGAGCGAACACTCGGCCCATCATTATGGACATACAATTAAAGAGTAAATGTAAAGTAAATACTTAACATTTATTGTCGATTTGATCCGTGACATTTGTGGTGGAGTGGCTTTAGGATCCGACTTCTCACTGTCATTCTAATATCGACCATGCTCGTTTATTACAACGTCGGTTTTCCTACGCCCACAATGTAGCTTTGTCACTGGAGTACAGCCCACACTGCCTTTACATTTTTGTAGTGTCTGAATATATTTAATGGAATTTATTTTCACTTTAAGGTTTAAGCTGAATATACAGAAGGTTACGATGAAACAAACTAGTTTTATTTTAATTTTAAAAGAAAAAGTTACTTAGTTGCTGATGTACTCTACATGTACAGACGCCAGCAATTTTACCAATCGAACATTAACGTTCCAGTATTGTGAAGATGTTAAAAATCTATTTAAAAAATGAAAGATTGAGGTACATTGATGTGCTGGCGTCTGCACCTGTACCGTACTCTACGCGCTTTTAGTGACCATGGAACAGATCCCTTCTTTACTAACTTTAAAGTCTAGCATGCCATCACAAATACAAAAAGTAATAGAGATTGGTCCAATAAACCAGGGTAACTTACCCATGGTGACCCTGTGCTGTGCGAACGAGATAGCAACACAAAAGAGTGAGAGCATAAACGGAAACTTAAGTTCTCGAAATAATTAGTTATCGATTGATAAGTAGGTAAGTGGATTGGAAGAGTTGCAGTTAAGATGACCCCGGGCTTTCACGCTAACTCGCCTCTCAATATCCTCAATATTCATAATTCGATATTCATCGGCGTCCGCATAACTTGATGGTATTACACAGCTCGGTAAGGATTATACCTACTTTGCTTCCACTGAAAGAAGATTATGAACTGGATATTCCATAAATAAAGTAAAACCCAGTGGATATAATCACAACATTGCTCTAATAGAGTCATGATGTTTCCGAATAGGTATAATTTGAAAAGTATGTTCACTCGTAGAGTTGTTCTATTGTGACTGCTTAGGTAAAGTGGGTGGTGATTTTTTTTTGCAAGCGCGATGTTTGGCATACGTAGTCCGTTGGTGTAGTGAGTACATCCACAAGCAACCACACACCGGTGAGATTTAGTAATCTCAGCACACTAAGTACAGTTAACCCGAGGTTCCGTGATTTCGTTATGCATAATTATTGGCCACTTAGCTCAACTCAATTGATTAGCGATGTGAGCTTTGACCACGCTTGACAAAGGCTGGTTACAACACGGTCGTCACAGATGTACGCACGTTTAAGCAAGCATGTGTCCTATTGTTTAACGATGGCCTCAGATTCGTCGTAACAGAAAAAAAACCCCGCCGCCGCCCTGCGCCCATATGGCTTACAATAACAAATTCTTAACCAAAAGTAAACCGATGGATGTATCCTCGCGTTCCGTTTTTAGTAAGTCCGCTGCATGCAGGCGAAAATGGCATAAAGTCGGCGGAGTGTTTTTGTTTCCTAGCCTTGAAGTGCTCGGATCAAGATCTGTGTACACACCGCATTCTTTTTGTAAACCAACTGACATAATCGATAAAATGTTTACTAAAAGGGTACCGCCACTACATTCATGCAATTTAATTATTTTATCTGGAACACCTAACTAAAATTACCTACTGCAGAATTTAATCTGTTCTTATTTGACTATTAGTCTAATTTTAAAATGGAATGTCGAAAATGGAAAACAACTCCATTTTTAATCATGCTTTCAAGGGCTTATTCAATTCAACGGGCACAAAATTCTTTTCCGTAGTGGCCTCGCTGGACTTACAAGTCGTAAGTACCTTAGCCTGCATTACTTAATAAGATATAATTTATTTTACCGCCACTGCTATCAAAACTACGATGGAAAACATCTCGTCACTGACATGTCCTAGAACTAAAATTTCGAAGACTTCTTTAGGTACAAACCACAACCCGCGTTGGATCCACGTGGACCTGCATCTTACAACAGTACGCCCACTCCGAAGAAGGCTTGCTTCAACTACGGATATTATGGGCTGATTATGATAACGCAGGAAAGCAATGTCGAGGGTGGACCAAAATTAACTGCGTATAATTTGATCTCCTTTGGTGTCGATGAAAATTTATTAAACATAAAGTTTCTTGTTCCCAGTACGTATGTGGGACGTTTAGTCCTGTTTTTGCACTGCAAGTGGATAACTATTTACCAAATTGTTTTGACAGCGCACTACTTGGGTGCTATGCCTATGCTGTCTATGGACCTTTCCATGCCAGGCCACCGCAAAACATATATCCGAGCGATAAAGAAGTCAGGATGGTGGGTTCTGTTTTTCCACATTGTAGTACGAGCCACGTGATTAGTTAGAGCTTCTTACTACTTTCTGGTCAACCCGAGGTCGTGTCTATCCTGAAGAGGATGTCGGGATCGGATTCCTGGTTCTTTTTTTCCGTGTGCTCTCTACTAACTGGTGGTACTTGTTATCTAAAGCAAAGCCGTTTTTTACCTAAAATACCGGCTATTAGAGAAAATCAAAACAAAACAGGATGAGGAATGTAGAGTGATTCTGAAATTGTTTAAAATATGACACGTTCACTTTTGAGTCGCATAAAAATAATAAAATATGGTTAGTACTAAGTAAATCCTTCATTTCCCTAATCTGCATTGTGAATATTTTTCAATTGATAGGTACCGCCTGATGCCATTCGCCGTTTGTCCTTTTACTTGTGTGAGTCTGGTTATTATTTTCAGGGACCTGTTCAGGGGGTTTGTTATTGTCCGTGTTTAAACTGTCTATCAGCGCCAGCCATTCTGGTGCCAAATTTGATCGTCGGAAATGTAAATCCCACCCCTCCGTGCTCTTGTCTGCATACTTATTTGCATCATGCAATTTTATCATTGCTGCGAAGTTGTAAATTTCATGAGCCAAATCATCGACTTCAACAAAAGCACTCACAATGTACTGGAAAAATAATGTCACAAAAGTAGTAAATCTAAATTGTTCATAATCCGACATAGCAAAGGTATTATGGTGACGAAAACACTAATGGTGTACGACGAGCCTAGCAATTATACATCTAATTTTAAGTTTGCAAAGTGTTACCTTACCACGGTACTTGCGTATAGGTATTCAAAAAAAGTGAAGAATAAACTGTACCATGATAAAATTATCGGCGGATACTGATTAGATACCTTAAAGTATAAATTAATAATATTAATTTAATACATACAGGGTTGTCCTTATTAACTTCATCGTCTCCATCCAATATCGGAGATGACTCCATGAGGTCTGCAACTTTTGCATATAACTTGTACATTTTGTTGTGTCTGTATTTCATTTCATACATTAACAAGCCGTATTGGTATGGAGTGTACTTTTTGAGTTCATTCTTAAAATACTGTACACTGTCGACCTTCCTCATAGCATCTATTACTAACTCTTCAGCCAATTTCTTAATTTTACCTTGCATTCTCTTATGAGCTCCTCTATAGTATATAGAAGTAACAGAAAGACATGGTTCCCAAATAACTACAATCAATTCAGTATTGAGTTAGGAATTATGTATATACATACTTAGATTACATTTTTTTTTCTGATTATTAACAGAGAACCCACTAAAGGAAACAAAATGTAGCCATTGGCCCATACATTTGTACCTACGTAATCCGTTTTTGTAGGTATACAATACATTTGGAAACGTAGTTAAGTATTTCCTAAAAATCCGCCCACAACGCTGTCAACTAGAATAGTGCCCTGGCAGCATTTCCACGTGGTTTTCCTTTTATAAATCCTGAAAACTTCTATTCTGCTTCAAAGTATTGCCTTGTGCGCGTTCCCCAATACCGAGACAACTAAATAATTTACTTTCTTCTAACCGATTTTTCCAATCTCTAGTGAAAATATTCAAGACAGTTTTCTAAAAATCAATCCATGACAAATTCTTCTAAACATACCCAATCATTATTCGGCTATTCTGAGAGTAATTACTTCATATTGAATGTTTACAGTTCGAACACATAAAATAATAACTTACTTAATTGATAAATAAGAAATAAATAAAACAGAAACATTTGATATGATGTCGCTCACTAATTCGATATCAAAACACAACCTAGCTTATCTGTACACTTTAAATCTTGTTATTTAGTGATGGGCCAGGCACGGTCTTTTGGCTTCGGTTATCGTCAGTCCAACTCAGTCGGTATATCAAACGTTTTGTAATAGTTTTGGCAATTGAAAAAGAGTATCCATGGAGTTCCTTGCTCATTCTTCTCCATAGAGATCTACGCTTTGGAATGAGCACCTACGGTACATTCACAGTTTTTATGTCTTGTGACTGGGACTGTAGCACCATAACTATTTTTGTACTTGTTTTATTTTATATCATTTGACAATTCATAACGCCCATAAGTGCCTGTAATTGGCCTAGTTGAAATAAACGATTTGATTTGATTTTAAATTACGTAATTGCACACATTCTTCATGTCTCAAAGTCGATCAGTGTATGGTTGTAGTAAGTACTTAACTGACGTCCGTAAATGCTTCTAAGTAAATGTATAAACAATGGTAAACCTGATCACTCTTGTTTCTTTTCAGTTTATCATTTAAAACATCAAGATCAGTTTTCTTATTAGTTGAGCCAGGCTTCCCGAAAATCAGTAGCCGCATAAGTTAGTACTTAGTACTCGTACATGAAAAGTACCTACAGTTGGTACTCCACTGACTAATTTATACCTACTCATAGAACACCGGAAAACAATAAGCGATATCTAGAACGAATTCAGGCAATTTTATTTTTGACTTAGTTGGTCTTTGTGTAATAACCTTTTGGATCATCATACTACATAATTCCAAGAAGTAGACCCTGTCAGCTGAAGCCTATTTTTTTATTTGCTAGCTTTTTAACAGATTGTAAATTAGATAATATCCCAAAACTTTTTTAATAGAGAGTTGGTTCTATTAAAAAGTTTTGGGATATTATCTAATTTAAGACACCCTCGGTGATAATAAACCTTCTTACTAAATCTTTGACTAAATATTTCGATTGATTGGAATGGATTTCCGAAGATTACACATTGTAGGTATTTTTAGTTAGTTATTATAGAAAGCCATTACTCCATCCTCGTAGTTACTATTTTAATTAGCCTACTATTTTACTTGGCCCCTTTTGTTAACTTTGGATATAAATTGTTGAATTCGGCTTCCGACTCAGAATTTTACCCACACTTAAGTAATTATTTACACAGTTATCAGATAATTACATGCGAAGTTTTATTAGTATTGTAGCACTTTTTAATTGCACGTTCATAAGTATTACCTACTTACATAAATTCAATTATTTTCCTCCTAACCAGAAGGTCTAGCTTGTCTTACTTTTCGTTAAGGTACATTTTGATCTGTTAGCTTGTGCGTTGACCTGTGCTTACAATAATAATTATGATAAGTGTCTAGTGTTTTTTTTTTTCTATTTTACAATAAAAACTATTTGGTTTACTTCTTTTCACCCAAGCATGTATGCAGGGTGATTTGTAATTGGGTGCATTCCTTGAAATGGGTGATACTAGATCTTATTTCCAACTATTTTAAGCACGTCAAAATGTGATGTAATCGAAAGGAACTCATGGTTTTAGAGCTTTAGAACTGTTAAGACTATCGAGAAACATCCACTGTTCCCTTATTATGCGGTTATTGTTAGAAATAAACGACTGTCACCACTTACAATTAATTTTTTTCTGATATAATATGAACGACTGAATCTTGTGAATACAAAACTAAACATGTCTTGGGAAACTAAGGCCCGTGTTACAGAACGAAACTCAAGCACTGATCTCAAATGCCTTGAATCTAGTTCTAAGTAATACTTGAGCATTGTGTGACGTTCTGTAATACGGGCCTACGTATAACATTAAAAATATAAATAGGTAAGTAATAAAGGCTGAATTGGGTCCGTCGTTTGAGTTGCTAGTCTCCTTTCATATTAAACTAATATTAGAAAATCTTAAATCTATGCCTAGTACAAGACAGTATAATTATCTAACTGGTTTATAAAATTCTGAAAGTATTCGTTCTTAAGAACCCTTACAGACTTCATCATTTTATTTTGTAGGTAGGTACCTTGAACTGTATAAAGGAGATGTTTCATTTTCGGCCATCAGATGTACATATATCAAAAAAGAGGAAAAAATACCACAAATTCGGGAAAAATATTTTCTGGTGGATTTGAGCCTGACTTGTTGTGCACAACAAAAAAATAGTTTTTCAATTATTGCCATGTTTTATTCAACATGGCGTCTCGTTTGCTAGCATAATTCATTCGTTCTGAAATGATGTCTCATCAAACCAATGTTAAGTAGAAAATAAATAAAAAAATGCGTGTGTTCTTGACGTGTTAAAAATAAACTATTATTCTATTGTACATATTTTTGAGTAAACATAATTAAGGACCACGATTTCATCGTTGCAAAAATCTTTAGTTTGCATTATTTTTAACGTGTTTCTGAACGAGTTAAAAATGACTTAGTAAATGTCATCTCTACAACGTGTCATGGCTGTCTTACCTCTTAGGACAAACGTCAAACATGTTTTTATTTTTATCTTGTGCACAAAACCCATTTAATATTACGAAAAAAATGTTACTTTATTCTATTCAGGGGTAATTTTCCCAGCTTTGGTAAAATGTACATGTTATGGCCGGAGCGCCATATAAAACTGAAACGTCTCCTTTATAGGAGTCTTACTACAGGCTCATTTCAGATGGCAGGCGTGTCTCACCATCTAATGCGTGACCCTGGATCGTAAAGGACTATTGAAAGAACACCGTAGATATAAGTCATCAGTCAAAGTCCCTCCCGTCTCGTCTGGGGCGGGATGACCCATTAGATAATTTTAGAATAAAAAAGGCAATTACATTGAGGAGCTCCTGGCTGAGTAGAAAGTGCTTTATCGACCGATCTATAACATACTGATATTGGATAATGATGAATTAAGTACTGGCGTGAAACCATACATGATCCTGTAAAACAAATTTTAATTGTCAAATCTAGAAACAAATCTCGAATGCAATGCAAGAGTGTAGAGAGCTCAAGCACCAGAAATCAATCAATTTCTTTCTAAAATGTGAATCTCAACGTGCGACCTATTGAACTAGCCAGAGTGCCTAAACAACGTGGCATTCATTTGAATAGTTAAAAGTGCATACGCCGAATTACTTAACTTGTATGTGTGTTTGGGTACCTAATATATTATGTCAAGCACTCAAGCTTGATGAAACTCGTTGCAAAAATACGCAACGGTTTTGAACCTCGTTGCAAAAATACGCAACGGTTTTGAAACTCGTTGCAAAAATACGCAACGGTTTTGAAACTCGCTGCAAAAAGACGGAACGATTTAGGAACTCGTTGCAAAAATACGCAACGATTTGAAACTCGTTGCAAAAATACGCAACGGTTTTGAAACTCGTTGCAAAAATACGCAACGTTTTTGAAACTCCGGCCATTATCTAGAGATCATCAAATCTCACCTGGTTTTGAATATTATACTTTTCAGTCAGCCAAGTGCTTAAATATTTTACATTAAAGAAATCAAGCTGATGATGTTCACTCTGATAAATCTACATCTATTATAACCATTGTAACTATTTTATGGTTACCGGTACCTACTTAAATATGCAGACATCTACTTACATTAATGTTTTAAATTGAGTTTTTGAGAACAATAAATTGTGGTTCGAGGCTATAGGGGTTGATACAAATACTTACGGGGACGAGGAGGCGGGGCGACCGCGCCCCTTCCAACTCGATCATACACGCTATCCCACTCTAGCAAACATTATCGATTTGGGCCTGACTTCCGGTATTCAGCACAGTTTATGGCCAAAGTAATGTCATAATAATATGGAACATAGGTAGGTAACGCCACTGATTTTGCCACATAAGCTAAAAATACTTGAGTAACTATGATTTATTTAATCTTAATTATTTAGCAAATGCTCTGAAATATGTGCACCTATGGTTATTTGGTAGGTACCTAGCTACATACTGGTATAGGGGTTATATTATTAATCAGCGCTCATTCATTTCATCTAATTATTGCTCTACTACGTTACTCTAGTGACTTCCGTACATTATACAATTAGGGAGGACCCCGTCATCTCGCTGACGCTATTTGAGGCGCGCGTGGAACACGTTACGCGCGCCGTCGACCCGGGCATGGTCCATGGTCGGGCGGCGAGTTGCCCATTACTCGCTGCCCGCCGCCTACGATAGCCGGAGATCGTCTTGCGACGTCCGTCGCCGTGGGCGTCGACCACTGCGGCTGGGGCGAAGGGAGGACGCTGTCCTCCCCCTCACGCGGGCCGCCTCCTCCTTCGCGAGCATGACTGCTTCGCAGAAGGCGACCGCTTCCAACACCGTCTCGCCCCGCAGCATGGCTTCGACCAATGGCCTCTAAGCTATTAGCTGAGAACTTAGAACAAGTTGCATTAAAACCAGTGAAAAAAGAAACACATTGTTTAAAATATGAAAATCAGGCAGAGAAAATAATAAATAAACGTAAATAGTGTAGTTGCAATAGGCTGATAGGTAGCTGGGACAGCTATTCACAAGCGACAGTGTGGCGGCCTGGTGTGTTACGATAAGGCGCGCGTTCCCAGCCCACAGCCCGCCCCGGCGACACCCATTTACATTTTAATTGAACCTCGAGGGTAACTGTACCGGATAAATTCCGAATGGATTAATTGTGTTTCTCAGTGGTTCCACGATCCACACCCACCCTGTGACTATACTTCTAAAACTTGTAATACCGCAAAGCATATTTTTAAGGAAAAATTAGAATTAAATGACTACATTTTACAATTTCTAGTGTGAAAAGTTACGAAAATAAATGTTATAAGTATTATCGTATAGTAGTAGGCACGTAGTTTACAAAAGCTTATTATTTTTATAAAAAGAGAATTAATGTGTCCTTCCATTATCAGTTAATTTATTCTGGAAGTAAGTTAGTGTGCTAATAATTATCAATATCTGGTTGACCGAGCTTCACTCGGTTTTAAAATGTCTATATCGTGGGAACCGAGCTTTTCTGGAACCTGGGACCTTGATAAATCGATTCCTTGAGCCGAAAAACCCCTTATCTGTAACTTTCATGAAAATCCTTGGAGCCGTTTCCGAGATCCTGATTATATATAAATAAATATACAAGAATTGCAAGATATTAGATAGATAGATAGATTTTAGACACGGAAAGCTTACGACCAGAGACTACCGAATCACATGCAACAAGGATAATCGTTTTTTCTAGGATCAATATGACCGACCGTTCCCCTGGTGAAATTGCTCACCTTTAAAATGTTTAAAACTAAAGGTCTACAAACATCCGGTGGAGGCGACAGGCAGTCTGCCGATTTCTGTTGAAAAAAGTCATCGTGCTACTAATGTCGTCCTATAACTAATCATTCAAACTAATGGAAGGATGCTGCAAAAGATACTCTAAGCATTGGCCCTAAGGATATTTTAAATGCAAGAAAAGATTGTTTTATGTCTGAATAATTTATGGAGAAATGTGTTAGAAAGACAGACGGTAGCGTTTCATATGTCACACGTAATTAATTACTAGGCCCTTCAACGGACTTTTTTTACTATGTTCCGCTCTCTATATTGATATTTTGTTTATTTTTTTTACCGGTAGGTTCCATGCAACATTTCGGATGCATGAAAAAAGAGCATGCTAAATGTAGTTTTTAATGATCGTCTGTTTCGCAAAAACTTGTGAATGCTGAAAACGATAAGATGAGTTTGATATTTTTTGAAATTTTTTACCTACGACGTGTACAGTACCTATGTACAAATCAACATCTCGTTTGTTGAGTAGTGTTTGATATTAAATCTAACTGTTTTACATTTTTAGGGTTCCGTAGTCAACAAGGAACCCTTATAGTTTCGCCATGTCCGTCCGTCCGTCCGTCCGTCCGTCCGTCCGTCCGTCCGTCCGTCCGTCCGTCTGTCCGCAGTATAGCTCAGAGACGCACAGTACTAGAGAGTTGTAATTTGGTGTAAATATACGGATTTGTTGTGCCAAAAAAGTGGTAAAATAAAATCTCGTAAAATATTTTTTTTAGGGTACCTCCTGTACTTACACGTAAAGTGAGGATTTTTTTTTTCTCACTTACCCCTTAGTGTGGGGTATCATTAAATAGGTCTTTAAAAAATATTGGAAGTTTCCATTAACAATTTTTTGATAAAAAAATTAGTTTGTGAAATATTAAGCTTTAAAGTGCTATATTTTGCTCGACTCGAGTGTCCCCCCCCTCTACCAGCTAAACGGTTGTGTTTGGGGGTGTGAAAAAATTCACAACAGTAGTATATATAACGAATTTTAAAAGAAAATTATCATGACTAAGTAGGCTTTACAACTTTTCGAGTAATAGTCGACCAACTTATAAAATGTACTTGGAAAAATTTTTTCTTAAACAAAATGTATTGGAGAACATACTCTTCAACTGCAAATGTAAGTTTGTCAACTTTATTATTACAGCTTTATTAGGTATGTTTTTACGGTATGTTTTTGGGGATAGGTAGGTTTTTATCGTCAACTATTTTTAACTAACTTCAAAAAAGGAAGAGGTTCTAAATTCGTCGTAATCTTTTTATTTATGTATTTTCCCCGATTTCTCAAAGACTCGTGGACCGATTTTTTAAAATTAAATTCAGTTTAGTTAGTTCGCATAAGTATTTTGATGGGCAACTACGGAACCCTACACTGTGCATGGCCCGACACGCACTTGGCCGGTTTTTTTAATCTACTCAACAAGATCTAGCTAGACGATGGTTACCTGTACACGTAGATGAATTTTCAGTAAAAAAAGAATCAAATTGGTTTTCATTCCTGAATCATTGGTCTAATTTACACTCGGTTCCAAAAATAACGGGTCAGTCACATAAACCCGAATATCTCCCGAACTACGTATGCCATCCTAATGAAACGAAGACTGTTCAATTGAGAATTTAATTATACAGATAAAAAATAAAATAAAACTTGGTTGCACCCACAATATCAATCTCTAAATTAAAAAAAAACGAAAGTAGTCATATTTTTCTTAAGATTACATTTTTTATGATTGTTTTTTTGGTGTTTTTCATCACTTTCTTCATATTTTAATACTTTGTATTGCTTCCACGAGCTCTTCTGACAGCTTTCAGGCGATTAGGCATGCTGTACACCAAATTTCGGAGCCGGTGCTGAGGAATACCTTCCCATTCCTTGTTTGAGCTCGGGAAGCGTGATTGGTGGGGGGTTTCGACCTTTCACGCATCTTTGAAGCTCGTCCCAGGCGTGCTCGATGGGGTTTAAGTCCGGGCTTCGCGCTGGCCACTGCATGAGTTCTATACCGACCTCTTCAAGGTAGTCATGTACAATTCTGGCGGTATGGGGACGCGCATTATCATGAATTAATATGCCAAGCCGGTCCATCCTGGCCATGAAAGGACCTACATGTTCATTGAGGATCTCTTCCACGTACCTCTCTGCATTTAGAGTTCCATTTTGAATGAGTACCAGCTCGGTGCGGGCCTCAGCAGAAATCCCAGCCCAAACTTGTACGGAGCCCCCACCGTACGCCACTTTTTACTTCACACACGCTTGATGGAAGCGCTCCCCAGGTCTTCTGTACACTAACTGCCTACCATCATGCTTATAAAGCATGAATTTAGACTCGTCCGTGAACATTACCCTACCAATCGTCTAGTGTCCAGTTTAGGTGCTTGCGCACGTTTCTCTGTCTTGCAATTCGATGTCCCCGTTCCAGTTTGAGGCCATTTGCGGGCCTCAATGGTTTCAAATTTGCTTCAGTAAGACGTCTTCTTACTGTTTCAGCGCTTAAATTGCCACCTCTAAAGCGAATAAAGTGAGTTTTTAGACCAACAGCAGTTTGAAAACGATTTCGGAGCATTGTAGCCACCAGTTGTCTATCTTCCCTGCAGCATGCCTAATCGCCTGGAAGCTGTCAGAAGAGCTCGTGGAGGCAATGCAAAGTATTAAATGAAGAAAGTGATGAAAAAAAGCAAAAAAAAAACAATCATAACAAAATGTAATCTTAAGAAAAATATGACTACTTTAGTTTTTTTTAATTTAGAGATTGATATTGTGGGTGCAACTAAGTTTTATTTTATTTTTTATCTGTATAATTAAATTCTCAATTAAACAGTCTTCGTTTCATTAGGATGGCATAGGTAGTTCGGGAGATATTCGGGTTTGAGTGACTGACCCGTTATTTTTGGAACCGAGTGTATTAAATTCTATTTGAAATTTTTTGCTAGCAAAATTCCTTTGCGATAACTCAAGCTACCAAGTGACGGTAAAAAACGGTAAGTTATGCTGGATTAAGAATAAATCAAAATAATCAAATCAGATAACTTAAAAGAACCTTAAATATAAGGGTTCCTTGTTGACTACGGAACCCTAAAAATGAACATTCCTTTTTTAGGAAAATTGTGTAAGTGAAGGCACTTTCAGACGGTTCATTTTTTGTTCATTTTCACCTTTCATTCGGTACATTTCACTCGAAATGAAATGTCTGAACAGAAAATGAAACACGAGTGCCGAACTGCCGATTGATTTCAATGAAACTTATTAAGTTTCACTCGAGTGAACAATCATTCGAGTGAACCGTCTGATATCACCTTTACTTTCGACCGGTTGAAATTATTTTGAACCTAGAATAAGCTTAGAGATAAAATTATGGAAATATATAGCCACCTAGTTCAAGTATATCGATCGGATCTATTCTCGATTCACCCATCACCATTTTAAATACAGATTGTCATCTGTCTGATTCCGTTTTACCAATTAGCCGGGAAAAAAGTGCGCACCACCACCGAAGCACTAAAAATTGCCTCCACAACCATATTTTCTTACAGATCTGCTCAATACCATATTAGTCAGGGAAAAGACATTATTAATGTGCCACTCCTCATGCACAAAAAAGGGACTAAAGTCATATCGAAAACTGACGCACATGCAATTAGTCTGACTTTCCTAGGACATTCACAAAATTCAAAATTTTCTATGGAAAGAAAAATTCGAACCGCAAGCAGGATTTGAACCTGCGGCCTCCGGATACATTAACATCCGACGCTTCTCCAACCGAGCCACTTAGGTCTTACGGCGACTAGTATTCCAACTTATAAAGCAATTCGAATTTTTCTTTCCATAGAAAATCTTTGCAGTTAACGACGCATGCGTTAATGCATACCTATAATATTTATAAGATCTGGTGGCCTACCATGAACTGTTAAAGCGTGAGTTTTTAGGCTGTGAGAAAGAAATGGCGCTAGACTTCTTGTATAGCTCTCTCTTTCCCACAGCCTAAACTAGATCGCGTTAAGAGCTCGTGGTAAGGCCTCAGTAATTAAAATCATCTAAATCATCATCGCATCGGGTCGATGAAGAATCGAAAATTAAAGGACTATCAAACACTAGAACAAATCGGATTTCGACCAAGCTAGGGACAACCAGGGGTCGCGGGATTATGGAAATAATCCCGCGACCCCTGGTTGAGACCCCGTGAAGTTACCGTGACCCCGGAACAGAAAGGGCTATTGAAGGACACCCTGGATTTTAGTCAGTAGAAGTCTGACAGTAAGGGGTGGGAGGACTCATTTGATGATTTTACCAAGCTAAAAATAAAAAAAAGTAGATACAACCAACTACCTCCAGCACGCGAAGCATGGCGCCGTAGAAACGGGCTCTTCGGCGGAAGAAAAGACAAAAATGACAGAACGTAGAAAGATTTTTACCGTTTTAAGCATGGAAATGTAAAAAATATAGAAATGTTACTATTCTTCAATAGTGTACCAATACAAAATCGATTTGTACTCATACAAATAACTATAAAAATAATGACATTGTACATTCTTGGTAGAATAGAGATAGAATTGGTCATCGCATGCTGGCCATAAACAATTTTTCATTAGTCATAGGCTCTGAAAGTAGGTTGTTACATGCCAGTTATGCATTGCAGCCCTAGGGAGAATCATTTTCAAATAACAGCTGCCAAATTTTAAAAAAAAAAACTAGTTCTATTTTGACATTTCCATTGAACCATGTTTAAACTTTTTATGCAGCCACTTTAATAACAGCGCGATGAAAATAATTATTAATAATGATGAACATGAAAAATACTGGCTATATAGCCGGACGAAAAGAGGACAAAAATTTAAAAAAAGCGGTAGTGACAATCCGATCAACAGTCGTTTTTTCCTTCTATAATTTATGTTATTATTTTCAGCCCACTGAGGGTGTTCACCGACATCCGGCGCAATTTTTTACGTAGCAAAAGTTATCACCACTTAGGTATCTTGTTTAGATAGGCAACCAGTGCTTTTCCAATTTAATTAATTTCTCTAACTTTACTTGAATTTATTTTAATGATTTTACCTATAAAGAATCTCTTTGTCTCAGTGATGTTTTCTGATACATGGCCAACTTATATGCAGGGCCGAACTGCACTGTATACCTACATACCTACTTCACCACGTGGCTCGTCGTACAGTGGGCAGGCGTGTTTCAACCTGATGCCACGGCTTTGCCTTCTCGCACTCCTCGTACATACGTACGTACGTGCGTGAGACCTTTCGACTCAAGCAATGTAACAAGGATGCTCACGGACCCTCTAGGTACCGGTGCCATATTCACGGAACATCCAGATGGCTATGACCCTCTAAGACGCCACGGTTGCCGCCCCATGCAGACCTCTCACATCCTATAGTCTCCGGCAAGAGAAGACTGGGTAGGAGCCGCTTGAAGGCAGCTCCGGCCCCATTTAGTCTTAGAACCAAACAAACCTATCAACATTTGGAAAATAAAGAAATAAAAAATAAAACTTAATTAAACGAACAGAAACTTAGTTCTTTTGGCCCAACTAACGACATAATAGAATGTAAAACATCAATACAATAATATTATTATATTTTGAGTTTCTCTCTAAATAAAGATACAACAAAATACTGACCCCAAATTCCATTATTTGATTTTTTCAACAACCAGCACTAAAACAAAATCCGAATCCAAATTCAACCGTGAGCCACTGTTCCGCGAATCTTTTCCGTCCTTACAGCGCCATCTATTGGTTCGATCAATAACTTTTATCCTGTAAAAGTACTGTACTACTCATTTCTAGATGTCGCTACGTACGTAATATACGTACCGCCATCTATATGATTGTCACGACTAATATTGTATGCTATTTTCACAGGGTCGCTTTTCTAATTTATAATTTCTTTTCTAATTTATTACCTATTATTTTAATAGGCATAATGACAACATCAATAAATTACAGATGCTCTTAGCCGTCATTGTAATTTACTTGTGCTTTTAGAGTGCATCAAACTAGAGAATTGGGGCCTCCGACGTCATCAGAACTGTGGAAAAATGTTACCTAGAAGTGTATTGTTTGGTTAATTTTGGCGAACAAGACAAATAATAAAGTTAATCAACTGATGGACTAACAAGATTTTAACAGTTAACTTGCCTTTTACGTACCTTACTCACTATTATACTACGGGTACAGGCTCACACAATATTTTATGTATAATTTGAGCACAAAAACCTGTCACTATTAAATAGTAAATGCTGTGATGGGACACAGGGTTTCGTTTGGTTCAAGTTCGAAATATCGCTTTCCACGCATCTTCCTTCAACGTTTCGGATCTAAGTATTGTGCGCCTGTTTGACTTCAAACCCATTTTCATCTGAGATAGACGTACTTATATGGTTGTATATATTTTAGAATGAAAGACGAATCAATCGAGTTTTAAATTTTTTATACCTGTAAATAATGATAAAATAAATAAAATAGAAAATAATGATAAAATTCTGCACTGTACAACATTCATTCGTATTTTCATATAATAAATATGAAAATCCTAACTAGCACGTATCTTTGTGGATACTAATCTAGCAAGTTATTACAATTTTGTATTTAAAATAAGTATAACGACGATACAACCACACGTTTACAATTAGTGTATTAAAAGAAAGATATATAATTTCATATTATTTGCATATAAATTACTATTTAGGTATTACATTCGTCGTTGGATGTTTATAATAATCGAAACTCAGTTCTTGAACTTAATGAAGTGCATCGTTAGCAAACAATACTATTATAATCAGTCCTGATTGTCATGCTAAAATGAACAACCTTTTGATCACTCTTGACTTATATTTTCGACTTTTATTCATTAACATTATTTTGAAAGAAGATACTTAGCCACTTCAATTCAGGTACAGTCCTGCTTACAATTAATTTAGGAGTTGAAATAATAATATATTTATTTTATACCTATTCAAAATACTTAGGGTCAACTCACACCGAAAGAGCGGCGAAGGGCAGCGGAGCAGAGCGCAGTTTTAATGTCAACTTTATTTCCATTACTATAATACTTATTATTGCATAGTCGACTCCGTTCATGGAATCCTCCGGAATTCCCGCGGCGTCGCGGGAATTCGCGAGACTCATTCGAGTTTCTCTTGCAATAATAAGTATTATAATAATGAAAATAAAGTTTAAATTCATATGACACTGAAACTGCGCTTCCCTTCGCTGCGCTTCGACGCTCTTTCGGTGTGAGTTGACCCTAATACTTATTATTGCATAGTCGACTCCGTTCATGGAATCCTCCGGAATTCCCGCGGCGTCGCGGGAATTCGCGAGACTCATTCGAGTTTCTCTTGCAATAATAAGTATTATAATAATGAAAATAAAGTTTAAATTCATATGACACTGAAACTGCGCTTCCCTTCGCTGCGCTTCGACGCTCTTTCGGTGTGAGTTGACCCTTATTGAGTAAGGGACTTTACTCATAGCGCGATGCGATATCGAATGCATCGATTGACGATATCAGTCTGATGTCACCCAAGCGTCCGGCTGAAGAAAATGTACATAAGGACGATCGCTAGTGTTTGCTAATGAAGTCGGGATTGACGATATCGCTCACAGATCTCCTCAATATTGAATTGCATGTACGTCCTAATGAAAATGTACATGATTCTGTGTTCGAAATTCGATTGCGCAACTACTCGTCTCGTGCGACATCTTTTGTCTTTGGTTTGCAGCGCCTTTATGTCGTAGTAGTAAAGTGGATTTTTGAAGTGCACGGTCGAATTGCATTGCATCACTCTATTTAATAAATACGTGCGACTTATCGGCAATCGACTTGATATCGCATAAATCGCGTCGCGTCGCATCGCGCCATGGGTAAAGTCCTTAACAATAATGAGTCTTGTAGTCTTAATTTATTCATCTCAATATTTTTTATGATTATTAATTGTCGGCTATGCACGTACTGCGATGTTCCACAGAATTCTGTGAATAAGTCACAGAATTCTGTGAAGTGGGAATTGTATGAAGTCTGTAAATGCGCTGATAATACAGTATGCGAATTAAAATCTGCGCATGAATATCGCGGTGCGCGGTCTTTTTCTTTGGAAATTAAACAGAACAATTAAAGCAAAAGTGTGACATATCACATAACATACATAAAAAGTATAATATCCTATACTAGCTGTTCCCTGTGGTTTCAACCCCCGAGTGCACGGCTCGTTTTGGTCGTATAGTTTTTATAAAGCTTAGAGCCGACCTCAATAAATGGACTATCCAACCAGAGTTCAAATTGAGTTGGAACCAGTAGTTCCTGAGATAGACGCGTTCAACCAAACTAACTCTACAGCTTTATATAATATTAGTATGTAAAAATACTATGAAATTCAAAGCATTGGATTTATACCCTTGCTTCCCATCTTATCGATTTTACTAATCGTAGATTACTGCTTTATTTCCAGCAATAATCTTCGATCATTCACCCGAAAATGAACCGATCTGTTTTCCAATTAATATATTGCAGTATGCATTTAAATTGACCACAGCAGTTACTCAGCTTATCTGTCTTATCTATTATATTATTATACATATATACATCAATTCTAACTTAAAATATAAATAAGTCCTTACACATAATATAATCTTAACTTAAATAAATCACTTGAATATTTAATATCCATTAATAATTTTGTTACCCAGCAAGCTTCATTTTCTCTAATTCGTGGATTACCTTGTTGTAGTCTTCTCTAACTTTCTTGCATTCAATTTGGAGATCTTCAAATTGACTCTGAAAAATCATGAAGTAACACTGCAATTAATTACCATTTTTTGGTATAACCTACTGCTTAGTAACAAGTCTTTAAAAACGATACTACTAGCATTAAGAGTGTTATCGGTTTTTCAATTTTTATTCTATATAAATACTATGTAAATATACTCTTAATGTGGTACTCAAATAAGTTTTTAATAAATTTGTTTCATTTTATAGTAATTTAACTTAAAAAAAAAACCGTTTTTATGTAAATTTACATTTTTTTACCCACAACACTATTAAAACAAAATGTTAGTTTATCTTGTAATCACAAAATATTGTGACTAGGGACTTTACAAATAATAAAACCAGTGTGTGAGTATCATCAAGTTTATTTTCTGTGAAATTGCACTTCAAGTCTGTCAATGTTAGAACTTAGAGTGCTTGAACTAAATTGAAAGTGAGACTTTGAAATTTTCATCAAACTGAGTTTTTTTTAATCATGGTAAAATCATCAAATGAGTCCTTCCAGCCACCCAAATAGATATATAAAAGATAGATTTCAAATTTAAAATTTATGTGCGCACTAACATAAATACAGAGCAGCAGCAAGGCCACATACCAAGCATTTTGTTTTCAACTGTACACAAAAGTTTAAAATATTTAATATAGTTTTCACTATCAATAATTGGTAGTTTAGATAAAAATGGTCAACTCATTAATTAACTCTTCATTAAAATGAAAAACTTAACTGAAATTTTTTAATGGAATGTGATAATGCTGATAAGAGTTCTTTTAATATTTTTTTGTTGCGAAGCTGTAGCTGTAGCAACCAATGCCATATAGGTAATTATATATACTATCTATTGGCATGAATAAGAGTATCTATAAATGCCTTCTACACAATCCAAGCCGACCGCCGACAGAGGTGACCTTGGTCGCGTCAACCGTCCCCAACTGTCTGGACCACTGTAGGCTGACAGGGTTCCAGACGGTTGGGGAACCGAAAACGGACACAGCCTGTCTCGATGGATGCGGCTCACGATCAGGGTCGTCAATAAGTCGTTTAAGTCCGCCCATGTCTGGTCGGCCGACCCACGTCTACATGGTAGAATTTCACACCAACTGGAACAAGGTCTGTATGGATTGTATAGAAGGGGTTTTTAAGTAAATAAATAACATTTGCCATAAGTGAAGTGTTGCAATTACATTTTTTGCATATGAAATCTTTAATTCGTTTCATATTTGAACACTGACAACATGCAATTACAAACTGATCTATTTTTTCTGGACTGTTATCACATTGACAGAAGATAAAAAATGAAAATGTAATGGCCACATTAGTGCCATGTATTCACACAAATTCTTGCCCTGAATTCAAGGCACAAGTAGGCCCTCCACATTCACCGGATGCTTTCATAATTTGTGAAACCTGCAGGGAAATGGACATAGAAGCTGCTGCTGCAATAACTTTGTTTGCTGAATTTACTTATAAGTATATGATTAAAACTGTCCTTATCTATCTTCTATCGATGATATGAAAATGGATTGCAAATGTGTTGCAAAGCTCATATCTCAAAATGGCTGGACCGATTCAGCTACTTCTTTTTTTGTTGTATTTGTAACCAGCCCTGCCCTACCTGCCCCAGGTTTTAGAGGATGTTAATCATCATGTCCACCCGTGCAAGTGGGGACTGCCCGCTAGTTAATTATATAAAATTCTTTTCAGCCTTTATAGAAAAGAAGTTATGTGAATTTTATTTTGAATAAAAATTAATTAACCTCACGGGGCCGTGAATGTGGATATGTACGTGTTAACGCATGAATACTGTTCATATTCACGCCTGTTCTCAGGGCTTCACTGCACTAATGTGGAGCTGGCATTAAATTAATGTTACATTACCTGACAAATGGCAGTCTGTTGTTTCATTGCGACACAACTGTCCATTACATCTTTATACTTTTCCTTTTCAGTATCATGTGCTTTCTGAGTCTCAGTCAATAGCTTGTCGATGCGGTTTTTATATTCAGTTACAACTGCAATTAAAACAATCAAGATCTGAAGTTGATGCAGCAGTGCAGAGTACAAACTATTGGCAAACATTTAATTACTTACCTGTTAATTGATATTTAATAGATGTCAGTTCTGATAAACAGCGTTCTCCTGACCATTGAACACTGTTGTAGCTTTGTTGCAAGTGATTTAAATAAAAATATACGCTCCCTAACAGAATTAATATTACTATAAATACAGTTACTTTCTCTTTGACTTTAAATTTTGGAATGGATAACATTATAAAAAATAACCGGCATTTATTATTTACTGAAACTTGTATAAACGTGCTACCATTATGATAAATTTGTTATGAATACATCATGGAATGATAATACAGTAACAGTTCGCAAACACTTGATGGGGGAAAAAAAACCAAACCCAATCTCTGCAAATCCAACTAGCTGTCAAGTGTCAATCTGTCATTATTTTTTTTTATTTGTTTCTGGCATGGCTTCGAGACCTTTATACCAAACAGCTGTCAAATAAAATATTTAATGTTGCCAGTCGGTTCGAGCAAAAGTAGATGTTTACATAATATTATGCTACAAAGCTACACTGTTCGAATGAATACCTAGTCCTCCTCACCGATATCGACTACGGAGCGCGGACGTGGCGGCCAATCCTAACGGAGATTAGCCCCAATCTCAACGGAGGCTTGCCATCTAGGTGTAGGCGATACAGTACCTAAGATGATTGCGTCGATGTAGCCCGCGAAATTCATTTTTTTTTTACGTTTTTAGCAATTTGCAGGCCAGTGACATGTTGTAACTTTATAAATATAAGAGTTACGGTAATAACAAGTATAACTTTAAATATAAAAATTATCAAAAACTCGCTCCATCAGCTCTCACATAGAAAAATTGCATCGTAGTTAGATTTCTGAGATTTTATTCATAGCTTTCTAACCGCAGTAACTTGTTAATTAAAGTTCTGCTACCCAGAAAAGAACTTTGATGTGGATTACAAGGCTGATGGCAAGGTGCAGGCAACACTAAAATTGACAGATAAGTTTTAATTGCCATTGTGAAAACAATGCAACAGAATAAAATGATTTCTATTTGATGGTAGTTGTAGTCTCCAAATCTCGAGACTAGTTGTTTTATTTTATTAATTATGATTCGGTGCTACTCCTTGTAATAAATTATAATCGTATAAAATATCATAAAATCTTGAAGTGATTTTGTGTACTGGTAACATTATGAATTTTCTATAGTGTTGTGCAGTAACAACACCTATCTGAATCGATATCGATGGTCAATTTAAAGGGTGTTAAGATAAATAAAATTAATTTAGCCGCAATACTACATGTTTTATCTTTTAACCACTTATGAAGTTTGCGTTTTGTCCGAAAAATATATACCGTTTATGATAATAGTTAATGATAAATAAATCAAAGTTTGTTCAGACACTTTTCCTAAATCGTATCACTTTTCGAGATAATTTAAAAAAAAAACTTTAAAATCTCATTTATGCATAAGAGTATAGAGAGAAGTAGAGACGAGTAACACCAATTTACCATGTATGGCAATGGCATAATTTATGTAATGAAGTCCAGACTACTGAACATAATTGCCATATATGGCATCGCATGCACCATAGTTGGTGCCAGTTAAGATGGCAATAGCGGTTTTTGACCTTTACCTAATAAGTCCTCGTATAATGACATAAGCTCAGAATGGGGATGGCAACTCAAAGCTAATCGTAGATGGCGCTGCGATAGTTGGTCCCCACGACTACCTTGTAAAAAAAAACAAACAAGATTATTTGTTATAAAAATTGAGTATAAATACAAAACAAATATGAAAAATTATTCGTCCATGCAAGTACTTATACTAAAAGAAGAATTAAGACGCCGCGGTGTATCTACAAGAGGAAAAAAGTGATTTAATTGAGTGGTAATACATTTGATTTTACCGTAATAAATCCACAATTACTTGTAGTTGAGGTTTAAATTTGCGAGTTTAGGTATGTTTTACCATTCCTCTCCTACAGCAAGAATATAATGCTGCTTCTGACTTTCTATTTTGATAAAATTACATAATGTTTTAAGTCAGTTACATAATTTTAACTTTTTTTTCTATTTAGATTCGAGAAATAACACAATATGTTTAATTTCTTAACACCACAACTATTACAAAACTCGTTCCAGGTGATAATTCTTCCGCCAGACGAACCATTTCATGATTTATAGAGCGATGCAATACTGGTACTTAACCTCCAAAAGAAAAGTAGATATTATTTTGAAAAGTGTATTCGATTGTTTAGTTAAGGTATAATCATAGAATTTCATTAATAAACTCAACTAACGGCCTGTCTTGGCTTCGCAAGGCTGGATATTTGTTTATTATATAGCTTTTCCTTAGTATTAAAACAATTTTTGCTCTCACAGCAGTCACAGCAGCTACCCATTATATCTTGATAATGTAAATTGTCGTAAATTTGTATGTTCCATCATTTTTACAGCTTATTACACAACATCTAGTCATTTTACATCAATAAATCGTTTTTTTTTTTTTGAAAATTCCTTTGATTTGACAGTTTTTTGGGGACCAAACTGTCACTTTTCACTTTGACACTTGCCTTCCCCATTAGCATTGTATTCTAATTCCACTATGGCCATCTTAACCGGCACCAGATAGAAGCGAAATCAATCGAAGAAAGCGAAGTATGAAATATGGAGTTTCTTGCCCAATCTTCTCCAGGCAAATCTAACTTTGCGAATGGGTGTAGAATCAATCCCATCTCATCCAATTCCCTTTAATTTTAATATTCGTCGTAATAACGTCTAAAAGGGAGTCTTTGATGGCCTAATTGAAAATAAATGATTTGACTTTAAATCGCCAAAAGAACTTTAGAACTGGATTATTTTTGAATATGTTCCGTGAATACCATGTTGCTGCGGCTATGGGATCACCAGAATCCTAATCTGTTTATGAAGAAAATGCGTCATCATATTCCAAAAGAGAGTTTAACTTCGTCTCTTAGAAATTCTGGGTTTATAATCTTTCATCCGAATGTAGAGATAGATTAAGGATGTGTTTATCATATTTTGTCTCTTTGTGCTCGAGTTCGACTCACAAGTCCAACTCAGTACGGAAGGTACAAAGTCCAGCAGTAGGTTATGTACCTATAACCGATCCGGGTAAGTTTACCCGTTTACCTTTCTACGTTTGAGATTTTCTATGAGTGGCGCGTGGAGGCGCAGCGCCGGGGCGTGACCCCGCTGCATCGAGAAGTCGAGGCGCGGTGGGAAGATCTCCCGTCGAAAAAGATGTATGCCTTCATTTTTGCACAAATCCACGAGGCACAGACTTCTCTTCTTTTTCTCTAGGGACATTTTCTTCCTGGCGTGGAAAATTCATAAATTAAAAAGACTGGTACCTAAATGAATATTTTTTTTCTGTTGTTATTTTTCTTCAAAATGCCATATGTGTGATGTGATGTGACTGACAATGACATGACATGTACTTTTTGTTTTACGATCTCAAAATTACATCCAAGTGAAAAAAATCAAAAAATGACGTGACGTTCCGTTCATTGCAGTAACATATCAAGTTCAGCGCCATCTATCCATTGACTAGGGAAAACATAAAAAATAATCCCTCATTATAAAATTACATTATTTTGATTTAGTTATATCGATAGTTTATTTTATTTTTTAAACACCACGTCACGTCACTTAAACCCGTCTTTAGGTACGTGTCGCACTTACTCGCTTTTGTATGTGCCTTCTCTTCGGTCTTGATTGCAGTTCTATGCTTAGTCTTTGGACATAGGGCACGTATTGTCTGAAAGTGAAGTTTCTGTTATTTATTTCGGATGTAAATACATTTATTTAATTACTACTAAGGATAATTTATAATATACAGTACGAAATTATTTTTGTAAACATATAAAAGCATCAAAATGCTAAAAGGTGGTGTGTAAATAAAGTAACTAGCAAGGTACGGTTATTTTACTGTACCAGTACCTGCCTGCGTACTACGTGCTCGTAAAATTGTTCCTAGATTGAAGGTAAGAGAAATATGTCGAATATTTTTATAACGAAATAAAATATAACTAGCCGTGTAACAATCCTATCTATTCATGTTTAATTTCATTAAAGAATTTAGGATAAATTATACGTTTGCGTCGTCGCAGTTATATTCGATGTTCTAAGCTTATACGTGGTTAGCATGTGACTTGACCTTAGACCAATTTAATCATTAGTTACGAGTTAATTTAACAGAACTACGTTGTGATCGTAAGGGCTCAATAATAAAAACAGATGACGGTTTAGTCATGTTGCGATTGTTGCGAATTTACGTAAAACTGTTGCGTTCCTCACATTAGACTTTGACACCTGCTAAGCGTGTGTGCGTGTAGCGAAGCAAACGCGTATTTATAACTATGCGCTGCGAATGTGTGCGAAGATTTCTCCTATGTACATTGGTAGCCATGTATTCAATCTGTTTATTATTTACAGACATTCATTTTCTAAGAATAATTTTTATTTATCATTAAATACTAATTTAACAAGACATAAAAGCCATCTAAATACTTGTAATTTGTAAAAAACAATGATAATAATATAGTAGAAATATAGAATATCATGGGTAAAAAATTACAAAATCTTTACTTGTAATACCTACCTATGTTCCACTTTCAAAATGTTGGAGTCATTCAAACATGCATAAAATAAATTTTTGAAAGTT
Organism: Agrotis segetum; assembly: GCA_036375495.1. Lineage (NCBI taxonomy): Eukaryota > Metazoa > Arthropoda > Insecta > Lepidoptera > Noctuidae > Agrotis > Agrotis segetum. The sequence continues at coordinate 14,300,881 of JAQSVV010000088.1, read as the reverse complement.
TTATTTGTGGGTACAATTAAAATATTTGGCAAAGACTGTCTAATATTTTTTATACACTTAGTTTATTATATTTACACTTAGTTTATTATAATTTTCACTACTACCACTACTGGCAGTCGTGCAATTAGGGCATATTTATAAAATGAGTAAGACAACAGAAGATTTTTTCACCAACAATACCTTCTGAGGTACCTTCTTAGGGTGGCCGCATACATCAGTTTTCCTGATTCGTCTTCTGTGATCCTTTTTGCCAAATCTGTATTTAAATTTTACAAACAATGTAAACAAATAGTATAAAGATTTTTTCACTAATGAACTCAAAGTTTAATGCAGTGTTTGGGCAACCCAGGGAATTAGGAAAAGTAGGGAGGGAGTAGTTGTTAAAGCTGTGCGACCCTGTAGGTATTTAAATCAGTAACTTATAAATATCTTGCTATTACTCAAAAAACTTAATTCAGAAGAGTATACAGGGTAAAATTGAAATAAATGCTTTGAGTCATGATAATAGTGATCAAAATAAACTTTCCTTTGTATTAAAGATGTATAATAATATCCATTATATTATTTTATTTTACCAACAGCCGCACAGGTCCATTTCCAAGGTTAAGCCACGCTTGCCATAGTTAGTCTCTTTTTTTTTGTGTATGGGTGTCTACTTATGATTGCCAGCATCCTCCCAGTTTCGGAAAGTACATAAAGTGAGTGGTCTTGACAACCATTTGTAGATCTTTGACAGTCTCTACTTTTAATATTAGTAGTCATTTTTATCCGTGGTGCTAGGCAACTGGGCTTCTCACAGTTGTAATGTCCCTTTGTGCCTATTGGCCTTGTTTTGTTCTGCCTCTTGCTTGCATGGAGGGAAGTGGAAACATATTTTTCCTTCCCCTCCACTATTCTTTTCTGATTAATTTTGTTGCAGGATCCAAGACAGGTAAATTCATTCTCTGGGACACATCGAGCTTTATTGTCTTGGCGCTTTTCTGGTGGTTTTGCCACTGTTGATTCTGGCTCTCAAGAGTTGCAGTGGTTTGGGAATAGTGTGGTGGGTTTGTCCCAAAAAAATTCTCTACTTCTAGTTAGAGCCTCGAAGGTCTGTCAACCCATCTTACCAATGGCTATCATATTACCTACCCAGTTATTGGATTATTTAGGTCAGTAACTGTTGCCCGCGGCTTTACTCGCTGCTCGGCTCCTATTGGTTGTAGTGTGATGTTATTAGGAAAAGAGAAAGGGCAACGGAAAAAGCCGATTCCGCGTCGATAGATGTGGGAGCACCCTTAGCCTATATTCTTCCTAGATAAATGGGCTATCCAAAATAAAATAAAAAATTCAAACCAGTACTTTAGTATTGTTTTAAGTTTCACCATCTAATGTTTGTCTCTGACATTTAAAATTATGTTTAAACTTGCTGCTAATTATTTACATGGGATGAGATTTATTTATCTATACATAAATTATTTTAATTTCTAGGCGCACATCAACCTAACCCCAACTACTGCGAAGTGTTCCCAATCGACTATGAATCCTCTTATGTGGAATCTATTAAAGAACTATTAAAGAATTTTAAAGATGGATGTAGGTTGATATGCTTTCATTTTATGAAATATTAATTTGAAACATAGAAAAAACTACATCATTTTTTCAAGAATATGCTTGCTACTGTCTTTGCTCCACTGCTAAATTTTATCTCGGAGTTCAATATATATTTGTTATGTTGCTGTGCCATATTATTCTGCTTAGAAAAAAGCACATTCTAGATTTTTCTAAACACACCTAAGGTTATTTTTTATAAAAATGTTACCAATATAAAACTTATAGTTTACCCATCATCATATACCTATCATCTTCCTGCCCTCAACCTACTTTACTTGGGGTCGGTACAACACTATATTTTCATCCATTCTCCCCTATCCGACGTCATAGTATCACTTACTCCTTTTTCTTACATATCATTCCATCCGACAATCCATCAATCTTTTGGCCTTCCTTTTCTTCTCCATACATCAACATAAAACTTATAGTTTACCCAAAGTAATTAAAACTAAAAGAGAATAAAATAAACATTAGAGACTCATTAACTTAGAATTATTGTTAGTAGTGTCACTAGCACAACTACTGACCTTGAAGAATGTGTTTGATTCCTAGTTTGGTCAAACTTATTTTATAGCACTATAGCTTGGAAGGTCTTGAAACGGAACTAATATTTTTGTTTGCTGACAACGTTTTAAAATCGTTGATATTTGATGTAAACAAAGAACGCAGGTTTGTTAGATATATTGTAATTGTAACATAAAACTAAAGCAACAAGCGAAAAAAAAAACTAAGTGCTGGTAGCTAGAGCACAGTGGCGACTTCCGGTTTTCTACTCTAATTTGCCAAGCTGTCGCCGAGCGTCGCTTAAGGGGATAGGTCAGTAAAAATACGGTTTTTATTTTTTACTTTTCTTCGTACATATCTGGACTACAGATCTTACAACTTGGAATATAGTTATTGACTATATGATCTAAATTCTCACAAAGTTGAAAACACGATTCAATTAAATTTTCTCGATACAAAAAAAATGCAAAGTTCGGTCTATCTAATTAATTTTTTGGACTTTATGGAATAACTACTATGAGTTTTTGAAAGGATGTTGTTTTAAATTGTATAAAATACTAGTATCTAAATTCTGTAAAGACATTTTTTCAATTAATAAAAATTTTAATTCATAAAAAGACGTCAATATGTTTGGGCACATACGCCGTTTTATTCTGAGCACACATTCACTATCGTCCTCTCATCTTTTGCCTTTTAAAAGTAGTGTCATCACTTTCGTTCCATGACGAATCAGTCAGCCAGCGTGGCTCTTACAGGCTAGACCTGCGACACTTTTTTTCAGATCGCGGCTGTCAGATTTTCGTAATAATAAAATTGGAATGGATAAAAAGATCGAGAAAATAAAAACGAATGATACGTAGGCTTATAGATTATTGAAAACTATGTTCCGCTGTGTTACATGGGACGTGATTAAACGGACATGACTGTAAATAAGTCACGTAAACTTTCTATTTTAAATAACACATTATTTTGATGAATAAATAAAGAATAAAATAAACCAAACTCACTGAAAATCATCGCAGGAAATTCCTGACGACCCCTACTGAGCAAACAAGGGAAATGTTAGAATACGTATGATTCTATACATTACGAATTGTTCCTATCATCAATTATAATAAATTACTCACAGTGATATTATATCAATGCCATCGTGATGTCGTACTATTGTTGTCGGATGGATCCTCTGTGTCCATCCTCCTCCCATCTAATCTTTATGCATCTAAATACCATTTCACATAAACTAATGATAAATGCAGATTTGCAGTCAACATTTTGAGATAATATGTAACTGAAAACAACTTCTAATCGTATCAAATTGCGATATAGGATAAGAAGCACTTCACTTTTATTATTATTTATTTAGTTTCGTCACAGATTTATAACAATTTCTAAGAAACAGGATTAAAATAAATTAAATGAAAACTGCTGTTGTCATTTTGAATACTTCAAAATTACTTGTCAACTACAAATAAGGCATAGCACCCATCACCCGGTTAAATATCGTCTATGATGAGAAAAATCGGTGGTCATTGCTGTCTCACCGCGTGTTCGGTACAAGTTGCTTCTCGCTCTATTTATTGCTTTGGAGTAAAAAAAGATCAGTACTGGGTTCATTTTGGAGTGGCTGGAGAGAAGTCATGGAGTCCTGACCTACCGCTTGATGCAGGTCCTCACCGGACACGGAAGTTTCGGGTGGTACCTTTGTCTGATGCGAAAGGAGGAAACGCCTGGGTGTCACCACTGCGAAGATCGCCCGGAGGACACGGTGGAGCATACGGTGCAAGACTGTCCAGCTTGGGCAGAGCACCGACGTGTCCTCACGGTTGCGATAGGCGGAGACCTAGCTCTCGCGCACAGCATTGGTCGCGGCCATGCTGCAGGGCGAGACGGAGTGGGAAGCGGTCGCGAAGGAGGAGGCGGGCCGCGAGCGAGAGAGGACAGTGTCCTCCCTCCGCCCCACCCGCGGTGGTGAAGCCCACGGCGACGGACGTCGCTAGACGATCTCCGGCCACCGTAGGCGCGGGCATGCGGGCAGCGAGTAAAGGGCAACTCGCTGCCCGACCATGGACCATGCCCGGGTCGACGGCGCGTTGTGTCCCAAGCGCGCCTCAAAGAGCGTCAGCATACTGACGGGGCCCCCGTCTCAGAGGGCCAAAGCCTACCGGGGTCGCGTGATTATTTCCTTACCGTGACCCCGGAACAGAAAGGGCTATTGAAGGACACCGTCGATTTATCAGAAAAGTGATTATTACAACCTTGTCCCAAAAAAAATACTGTGGATAAGATATTATAGAATGTAGATTTAATTATAAAGAGGTTACTGACATTAAATTGTTCTAGTGTCCGTCATTACATCAAAATGCATCAAAAATTAGTACCAACACCAGATGGTGGAGGACAGGGTGTCAAGCACCCGTAGCTTTCCACTCTCGAACATATTAAGATATCACACAACCAGCTTTGTGAACGCACGTTAATAAAAGGAGCGTGTGTTTGGGGCTTTTTTTAGCGTGCTAAAATAATTTACCAGCCCTACCCAGGGCAGGGCGGGAGGGACTGTCAGACTCGGAATACTTACTAAAATTTACGATGTCTTTCAATAGCCCTTTACGTTCTGGGGTCATGGTATTCGTTAGCCCGCGACCCAGGTAGGCCCTCTATAAGAGAGCCCCGTCATTGCCATTGTGCTGACACTCTTTCAGGCGCGCGTGGAACACAAAGCACATGCCCTTGCCCGTGCGCGCGTGTGTTTGGGGCTTAACGATAATAGGTTTTGTCACTTTCGTAAGGTATGCCAATTGTCATTCATTTTCTACCAAATAGGTAGTAGTTATTTTCGTTATCTCGGGACGTCAAAATCTGTGTCAAAGTGCTAAAAAATAAATTTAAGACTTTGAATGATAAAAATATTACAAAATATTTATCCACATCAATAAGTATTTCTATCATTTTGTTTTAGTAAATGTTTCGATATCCTTATATCAAAATATTTCTACTAGAGTAATACATGTATTTTGGGTAAAGGGAACACTTTACGAAATGTCGAAGTTGACGAAATGAAATATTAAAACTTTGGATTGCGTTAATTTTGCGATACGGGCGCCTACTGGTGGCGGTGCGTGGCAACTTTTCCGACTCATCAAACGACGCTTTCGCTTGACCATACGCCGTTAACCCCTCTTTCGTGTTCCCATGTTGTGTTGCTACTGCAATATAAATTATGAATGTTACCATTTAGTCTATGCTTGGTAAAATGTTCAAATTGGGTATCAAATGAGACCTCCTGTCGTGGGCGGAGCGGAAGGGACTGTCAGATTTCATTCAATTGCCCTTTACGTTCCAGGGTCACGTTTACCTATTTTAAGTCTCAACCTTTCCACGGACGGGTTGTGTTATTAACTTTATTATTATAAATAGGGAAGTTCCTATCGGATGCTTGCAATATTTACTAACGCTTATTACTCAATATAATGTATATGTACTTACCTATACATACATACATAATGCGTGCTAGCGAACATACATAAAGCATTTTGAAATGATTTTTTCTACTGTTTAATAATAAGTTACTTATTGTGTTGTTTGTATTAGGCAGGTAAAGCAAGATGGCGGAAGCGCACTCGGCCGTTGCGTTTTCGTTCGCGATCACCCACGACGGATGGGATGTGAACTTTGACCGTGAGGTGCTCTATCTCGTGTGGGAGTCGGGAATACGCTCGTGGAAAAAACGTCTGGCGCGTTTCAGAGTAAGTATAGAACCATAACAGTAAGTATAGTGACAATTTATGCACCGACATATAGGTCCAGAAATTCAAATTTAATTTAAGTTAATTGTAGGTATGCAGGGAACCACTTTCAGATGAAAATGGACAAATTAAAAATAACTGCGGAATATCCAGCAACATTGATTTTCATGGCTACTTCCCCTACAACAAAACAAGATAATTATGTAAACCTTAATATTGTAATATTCCACCAAATATGACAAATCTGATGAAGGTCTATAGGTACAGATTTTTTTAAACCAACTTTCCCGACGGTACGCATATCCTACGGGCTTTCCTCTGAGTGATACTGGCGATGCGACGTAATTCACTCAGTTCGTAAAACGTAAAATTGGCTGTCTCAAGACTGTGTCTGTATGGTGTCTTCAAAAAAAGTTCCATCAGTTTGACAACTGGGGGCGGCGAGTAAAGGGCTACTCGCTGAACATGTCCGGGTCGACAGCGCGTTGTTTTCCACGCGCGCTTCAAAGAGCGTCAGCATAATGACGGGGCTCCCCTCTAGAGGTCCAAAGCCTGCAGGGGTCGCGGGACTTATCTCATTACCTTGACCCCGGAACATAAGGATTTTAATCAGTAGGTACGAGTCTGACAGTCACTCTCGCAGCGCTATGCCCAGGGTCATCATCATCATCAACAGCCGGAGGAAGTCCACTGCTGAACATAGGCCTCCCCCTTAGACCGCCACGCCGAACGACAATTCGCCACTTGCATCCATCGGCTGCCCGCGACCCTCACGATGTCGTCGGTCCACCTAGTGGGAGGCCTGCCTACGCTGCGTTTTCCGGTCCGTGGTCGCCACTCGAGAACTTTTCTTCCCCATCGGTTGTCAGTTCTACGAGCGATGTGGCCTGCCCATTGCCACTTCAACTTGCAAATTTTATGAGCTATGTCGGTGACTTTGGTTCTTCGCCGAATATCCATGTTCCGGATTTTATCCCGCAAAGAAACTCCGAGCATAGCTCTCTCCATTGCTCGTTGAGTGACTCTTAGTCTCTCTAAGAGGCCAGCAGTCAAGGACCACGTTTCGGAGCCATATATCATCACTGGCAACACACACTGGTCAAACACCCTTGTCTTGAGACACTGTGGGATTCTCGATGAGAAGATATCACGTAGCTTCCCAAACGCTGCCCATCCGAGTTGGATTCTTCGGGCGACCTCTTTCTCGAAGTTGGACCTACCTAACTGAACAATCTGTCCAAGGTAAGTATAATGGTCTACAACTTCGAGAGTATCGCTCCCAACAACAACCGGTACGGGTGCCACATGGACATTCGACATGACTTTCGTCTTGTCCATGTTCATTTTAAGGCCGACCCGTTGGGAAACGATACTGAGGTCGCTGAGCATAGCATTGAGGTGCTGCAACGATTCTGCCATGATGACTATATCATCGGCAAAACGAAGGTGAGTGATGTATTCGCCATTGATGTTGATGCCGAATCCGTTCCATTCTAAGAGTTTGAAAACGTCCTCCAACGCGTTCGTGAACAGTTTCGGAGAAATAACGTCTCCCTGTCTCACGCCTTTCTGCAATTGGATTGGTTTCGTGCTCTCTTCCTGAAGTCGGATGGACATGGTGGCGTTTCTATACAAACACTTCAACACTTCGATATACCTATAGTCGATATGACATCGTTGGAGGGACTGCAATACTGCCCAGGTTTCGATTGAATCGAAGGCTTTTTCATAGTCCACAAACGCTAAACACAATGGCCGATTATACTCCTCTGTCTTCTGTATAATCTGGCGGAGCGTGTGTATGTGGTCTATAGTACTAAAACCTTTTCGGAAACCGGCTTGTTCGGGAGGCTGGAAGTCATCAAACCTGCGTTCGAGACGGTTCGTAATGACTCTTGAGAACAGCTTGTATACATGGCTCAGAAGTGAGATTGGCCTGTAGTTCTTCAACAAGGTGTTGTCACCCTTTTTGAAGAAAAGAACAACCACACTCCTGTGCCATGCTTCTGGCGTAGAACCTTCGAGTATGACGGAATTAAATAACTTCTGGAGGACTAGAAGTACCGGTTTTCCACCCGCTCTCAGAAGTTCTGTTGTGATTCCGTCCTCACCCGGCGCCTTGTTATTCTTGAGCTGTTTAAGAGCCATTCTAATCTCGTACAGGCTGATGTCCGGGATATCCTCAGTGAAGTGTCGAGTCAGTTTAGCTCTTGCGTCACGAGCTGTACCGACACTGGGTTGTCGTGTTGATGTGTATAACTGTCCGTAAAACCTCTCAAGCTCCCTTAGGATCTCCGGTTTCGTCGAAATGATGCTGCCATCGTTAATCTTCAGCTTTGTCATTTGGCTCTGCCCAATAGACGAAATCTTTGCGAAGACTTTTGAGCCCTGGTTCCGCTCGATTGCCTCTTTGATCCGTGCCGCACTAAAGGAGCGCAGGTCACGTCGCATTGATTTAGAGATTCGTCTATTGAGTTTGCCATATTCCGACGTATCAGCTGAAGATTGCAGCCTCATCTCGGTCCGGTCCTGCATCAACCTGATGGTTCCGTTCGAGAGCTTTTGAGGTTTATTGCGGCGCGGGGTCTTAAAGAACTTGGACCCCACAGCTTGGACAGTTTCCACCAACCCATTGTTAATCTCGTCCACAGTTTCGCATTCGGTTAGGCACTGGAAGCGATTGTGCAGTTCAAGTTGGAAGTCTTCGGGGTTCCGGATGTGGGCAGGACCAGGTCGGAGCGTGGACTTCACCAGACGAGACCTTTCAAGCTTGACATTGATATTCAGTGTGCCTCTGACAATTCGGTGATCGCTACCGGTTTTTACCTTGGCGATCACAGAGACATCACTGAATATTCGCTTCTTGGTCGTCATGATGAAGTCGATCTCATTTCTGGTAGTACCATCGGGGCTCATCCACGTCCACTTCCTGGATGGCCGCTTCTGGAAATAGGAATTCATCAAATGGAGTTCTTCCTTTTCCATGAAGTCGACCAGTCGCTGGCCCCTATGGTTCCGCTGCCCATACCCAAATGGCCCCACTCTCAACTCATCGCCATTCCGTGCGCCCACCTTTGCGTTGAAGTCCCCCATAACAACGGTGAAGTATGTTTCGGAGGTATGTATGGCCTCGGATATCTCCTCATACAATGCCTCTACTTCATCATCAGAATGTGTCGAGGTCGGCGCATATACCTGTATGACCTTCAACGAATACCGGTTGGTTATTCTGAGTATAAGGTATGCTACCCTACTCGACACACTGTCGACTTTCACAACGTTGTTGATGAGGGACCTGCGGACGAGAAATCCAACACCACCCTGGGATTTACGGTCTCCTTCCCGGTAGAAGAGCATGTTGCCGGAATCTAGAACTATCGTATCCTGACCCTCTCTTCGGATTTCAGATAATCCCAAGATATCCCATCGCATTTTGCTCAATTCTTCCTCCAGCTCGATAATCTTCTCATCGGTCCTCAGTGTGCGGATGTTGTGTGTTGCCAGGGCCAAAGTCCGTTGGGGGTGGTAGCGGGGCATCTGCCGGGGATTCTTAGCACCCCCTGCTCCGCCGTTACCCGATCCGCTACCAAGACCAGGAATAGCGGAGCTGCCGGGGACTGGGGGCCGTGTGCTTCTGTTGTCAATCATAATGGGGGGGGGGGGGTTGCCATAATCCCCACGCTTGGCAGGCGGCTTGGGGATCGCAGTAAGGTCACCGTAAGTTTGCAAAGGACGCTGCTGCCCGTCCTTCGGTGGCTGGACGTAGTTTAAGGACGTACCCGGGTCCATGCCCAGGGTGGGAGGACCTATTTGATGAATTTACCACGATAAAAAAATCACTTTAAGTTAATATTTGGTTGCAAAGAAAAAAAGAAAAGTTCCGGAAATTCCTTAAGTACCATTTTATCAAAGACTAGTGTTTGCCCGCGGCTTCGCTTGCGTTATTTTAGAATTTGAGAAACAATACGGATCGTGTGGCGCCATCTGGAATATGAACGTAATTGTCTATATCTAGGTACATAGTTTGCATAGGAAACGTCCTTATTTGAGCGACATTAATTTCAAAGAGCAGTGGTGGCCCAGTGGTATCGGCCCCGACTTACGAGTTGTAGGTCGTGGGTTCGAATCCCGGCAGGCGCATTACTTTGTGTAATTTATTTCATCACCACTGCTCTCAAAACGGTGAAGGAAAACATCGTGAGGAAACCGGCATGTCCTAGAACCAAAAATTCGAAGGCATGTGACATCCACCAATCCGCACTGGGCCCGCGTGGTGGATTATGGCCCACCCCCTCTCACAGAGAGGAGGCCTGTGTCCCAGCAGTGGGAACATTAATAGGCTGATGATGATGATGATGAATTTCAAAGAACCGTGTTTATTTTAAACATTAGACTATCATTTTTGAGTTGATTTACAGTATCGCTGCAAATTGAACGTACGATAGCATTGCTCTTCTCCCTTGCATTCCGCGTGATACCTAAAAAATAACTAATTATCTGACTCGATGAGTACAACTTGTCGTCGTTTAAAACAGAATCTATGCACTGGTTTGAACACCAATTCAAAACATAAATAAACACAATTTTTTCTAATCTTTAAAATTCCACACCTCGAAACAATTACAATTTAAAAAAATATCCAACTTACTACCTACAATTTAAATCAGTGTAGATTTGTATCCTAGAAAACTATTGAAAAAAAATAGTAATAATTTAAAATCGCGAATAATATTGAAATAAAAGTATACACATTTTTTTTTATTATTTGAAACTCTCAGGACAAATATAAGAAAACTCAAAAAGTGAAAAAAGAAACAGCGAGATTTGATCCAGAGACCCCTTGCACGAAAGTCAAGCAGGATACCAACCAGACTGGCTAGTACGCTGACAGTGTTTTCAAATAGCGGTTTTTATTCAAATGTCAACAATGACTGAAAATCAACATATTATAAAATTGCTAATCCCCCAAAGGGAATAGCGTAATTATACATATCCTATTAATAGAAGAGCAGTTTAAGGAATATTTGGGGAAAAATTAACTAAATAATATCCAGTGGTTTAGCTTCCAACTAAAAACAAACAGATAAAAACAACAAAATTTAAAATTGCTTATCTCCCAGGAAAAATAGCGTAATGATACATAGCCTATCAACAGAAGCATATTATTAGGAATATTTGAGGAAAATTTGATCGACAACTTTACAGTAGTTTAAGAGATAGATCAAATCAAAAAAACATAAAAAATTTCGAAAGAAAAAAAAAGTTGATTTGGCATCAGAATCGATCCCTTATCTCGAAAAAAATACAAAAAGAAAAAAATATTCAATGTACAGGAATGACAGCTCTACGATTTTATTATATGTAAAGAAAAGATAGTTTTGATTAGTCAATAACAATGCTAAAGTGCATGGTTCAAACAATCGTCTGAAGTGAATAATTTCCACTTAATTTAGTTAGAGGCCATTGTAGGTTCTAGGAGCTGTAGTCTAGTCTCAATTACAGTAGTAACAGCTAGGCTAGCAGGGCGAAACGTTTATAAAAATTTTTGATTGAGTTTCGCTGGCTTCGAATTGGACTTTCCGTCAGAAAATCAATATGGTTTTTGGTGCTCCAGCATGGAAAACTTTTTTTTAATGTTGATTCTAATGTAAGTCATTATGTTCCACAGAACAGCGTCCATAATGGCGTGTACCCAGGGCATATGCAGTCTCTCTACGTGCTGTGGACACTACTCGTGGCCGCGCATTTTGCTGGATTTAACATACCATTTGGATTAGTACAAAAAGCATTATCTGTTTTACCTAGGTAAGTGTTACTTGAACCCGATAATTACTTACTGCTATTTAGCATTTAGTTATTTATGTTTTTCATTGACGTTTCCTCACCCAGCATTATTTTTGAGAAGCTGGGGAGGAGTATTTGGACTCGAAAACAGATCAAAATAATTTGTGCAATATTAAAATTTTATTTATTTATGCATCAATTAATGTGCCTCCTTCTCCGTATGACTTAAAATCATACGTTCCTGTGGGATAATTTCCGACATCTAAGAGATTACATATATCAAATTATAAAAATCTATCTTTCAAAGCGGGGATTTCTGGCTGGACTAATATTGGCTTTTCCTGTAGTTCATTATGTCATAAGAATACATGCTTGCTCGACTACCCGCACAACTTAACTTACTCCATTTTATAAATGAAGTATACAAAATGCAATACCTACTTTTTTTGCGATAGGCTTGCATTTGACCCATATTTCGCCAGATGACAAGAAGATGTAGTCGACGGCGGCTTACCTAGAAGTCACAATGCAAGAGGACCGAGTAGTAACACGTTTCTCCTTACTCATTGATGTAATGCTCAAATTTTAACTAATAAATTACCTATAAATAATGGCTAATGCTTCTTAGGATTCATGATAATTTGCCGCAAAAACTAATCATTTCTAAGATTAATTTTAAACAACGAAGTGGTCGCATAGTTATCACGCTTAGACGTTGATTCAGCGCTTACTTATCAATTTAATCCACAATATTTCCAGCGGCCGTTTAGCGATTATCTTGCCAATAATCGTATCCTTTTCCATCAATCTTATGTAAAATACTTCAATATAGACATGAGATAACTACTGACTGATAAAACGACTTTTTATCTTGAAGATATAGGGTAGTACGGAACACACCCACAGAAAGGCGGTGACAGGACGATATTTAGTAGATTGACTGACATACATATTACTTGCGACTTTAAATTCGTATCAATTTTATCAAAAGATGTAGCCTTTGTATAAGCATGACCCTGTAAAATTATCATAACGTTCGGTTCAGTTTAGGCGTGCAAAGATTTTTACCAACGACAGTCTCGGGCTTGACCACTGTCTCATATGATGGTAGCAATGATGTGGCCGTCGATGAAGCAGATTTGCCCAAAAGTAACTTTTCTCCCTTGACGAGAAAACCCCAAGGTTTTAGTATCAGGAAAAAAGGACTGGAACTCTACTTCTTAGCGGAGCGCATAATGCAATATTAGAAAGCCACAAATACACTCGAAACAGCTGAAGATTATTAATTTAAATCACCATCAATCTTTTTCATGCCATTAATCATGAAGAAATAGGCTTTATTTCAATTATTTCTTTGCATTAATTAAGCTTGGATATTATCCCACAGAAACTTACTACCAGTATAAAATGTACTCTATGTTTTAGCTAATTTTACGGTTTACTTTTGTGTCAAACATGTATGTTCTTCATTTACAATGTATACATTAGTTAGAACAATGTTCTTTTATGTGTTATGTTTATCACTAGAATTTAATGCGGTTGTAGATATTATACATACAAATAGTGTTGCACAGCACTAGATTACATTACATAATGCTACACATGCGTATTTTCAAAAGAGGATAGCTTTATGTTGTGCCATACAGAAACACCTAATCGCTAGTCGCTGATCGCATTGTCACAGATCATAAGGTACCCAGCACAGCCGATGTCAAGGACATTGTGCAAAGTCTCTGCATACGCAATGCCATTTTATTTGTAGTAACAATACTATTATGTTTTGTTTAGCAACTCCACGATGTGGCAGGTCATCGCTTGTTTATTGGCAGCTCTTACTATGTGGCTTAGTGTGATATTTCTCATGAGATACCTACTCAAACTGCTATTAATGTACAAGGTAAATTCGTCTCCTTACACATTCATTAATGAAGCATGTTTGATGATAACGCTCACTTATTAACAGATATTATTTTGAATAGGGATGGATGTATGAATCTCGTGCCCCCGGATCGAAGATATCTCTAAAGACAATGCTGTGGATAAGCATAGTTAAAGTTTTATCCGGGTGGAACAAACCCAGGTTGTATAGCTTTCAAGGATCGTTGCCGAGACTACCGCTACCTGCTGTTAAAGATACTATGAAACGGGTGAGTGAGTTAACTTCGAGAACAACTTGTATACTTAGTAATATAAAATATTCAACGATTTTAAATATATGTATAAGTTGTGTGACAAAAGATATTTTTGAGTACCTAAAAGTGTAATACTTACCCAAATATGTTCTTTTTTCAGTACCTGACTAGTGTTCGCCCCCTATTGGACGATGAAAACTATAAGAGAGTAGAAAGTTTAGCTAAAGAATTTGAAGAAACTATTGCTGTGAAGCTACAGAGATACCTTGTACTGAAGTCATGGTAATATTGTACTAAATACTTCATAATAATCATAAGGCCGGCTGTTATCATTCGAAATTTTCAGATTGACAAAACTTGTAAGAGGTCATATCACTGACTTCTCCAGGAGCGGCCATAAAAATAAATGAAACAGCTCCACTCTAGGAATTTCTCCTCTGTTGTGGGTGCGTTTACAAACATTTTAACTTACCACCAAGAGCCATAAATATAATTTCATGAATAGAATTGTTCGGGAAACAGGTAGCACAACTCACAACAGCCAGTATCGCAACATTGTTGCAACGTTGCTGCAGCAGCATGTTGCTGTGCCACTGCGAACATTTTTTTGGAGTAGATATGTTTGCAAAACGAATATGTTCAAAAAAAAAAAAAAGAAAAGAAGGCTCAATAAATATTAATCCCCTTTTTTGAAATGTATTAAAAAAAAATTGAATATTTCACCACCTTAAACATAATTATAATGCTTGCGTTTGGTAGCGATGATGTGAATCGACGATGCGGCCTCGTGGCGAGCACACTTGCCTTAAAGATAAGAGAAGATTCAGCAACGATTGCGATGATAAACGTCACTAAGGGTGCTCCCACATCTATCGACAGAAAGACAGAAAGGGAAAGGGTGACGGAAAAATCCGATTCCGCGTCGATAGATGTGGGAGCACCCTAATAAATATTATTTTCTTAGGTGGTCCAGCAACTACGTGTCTGATTGGTGGGAGGAGTACGTGTACCTGCGCGGGCGCTCGCCTCTGATGGTTAACTCCAACTTCTACGGAACAGACGCCATTTTGTTGAGACCGACCAGGATCCAGGCGGCGCGTGCTGGCGTCATCATCCACTTGTGCCTCAAGTTCAGGAGACTCATCGATAGACAAGAACTTGAACCGGTTCGTACCCTCTATAATGTTACTAGTCATATTCATACAATATGAAATACGAGGTGGTCTCAAAAAGGCTGTGAACATCCAAGGATACTTCTGAGCTTCTGGAAAGAGCTGGGTTTGCTCACGTAGCCTACCGTCCCGCCTCCAGCATAATGGACCATCTTGGAGTCTAAATGCTAAAAGAGAGCCCTAATACAAAACATACAACACAATATTTCATTCATATTCTTGTTCGTCCACATTATCCAACAAAACTGTACAAGTAATGGATATCAGTATTTCTCTTGGCATTGGGTTTTCGATGTCAACAACGTCGGTCGGATGATGTGTTCACTTTATATTTTGGTGTTCATTATTTAGTCTAGTGAAAGCACTACTGTTTTATCAATAATGTCAATGAGTGACTTAGGTCATAAAGAATCAAGTGTCAATAAACCACGAAACGTCCTTGACTTAGTTTTAATATGGAGGTCTTTTTCTTTAATTTCTGATGCTCAATTGATGTGTAACGCTAATTGCGCAAAACCTCTCGTGGGGTAACTCAGCCCATATTACTGAACAATTTTTGTTCTAAGACTGGGAAATTCGCAAAAATAGAAAAGTTTTTCATACAGATGTGCCCGACCAATTTCTCATTTCGCATGAAAAACTTTTTTTTTTTTTTGCGAATTTCCAAGTGTTACAACAAAAATTGTCCTGTAACATGACGAGAGGTTTTGCGCTATTGGCGTTACACGTTGTATAAATATAATTATTTTCCAATAATAAAACTATAATATAATATGGTTACCCTAAAACAATAGCATCCTGCACTTCTGAAAATGTGCGTAACGGAGTACAAACCCATTTGTTTTTTTTTCCATAGATAATGTTACAAAACATGGTGCCTCTTTGCTCGTGGCAGTACGAAAGACTCTTCAACACGGTTCGTGTCCCCGGCATTGAACGCGACAAGATCGTACATTATCAGGACTCTACGCATATCACAGTCTACCATAAAGGAAGGTACTACAAAGTGCTCGTGTACTCAAGGGGACGCCTGTTGAAACCTGCTGAAATTCAAGTGTAAGTTAATGTACATAATTATTTTGTAATCATTCTTATTGAAATTGGCATTGGCAATATATGTATTCATAGGTTAGCGCAGTGGCTGACGTTTGGACTGTTGCGCAGCGTGTTGCGGGTTCGATTTCCGCACGGAAAAAATGTTTGTATGATATACAAGTAGTTGTTTCGGGTCTGGGTGTTTGTGTATGTGAGTTTCTATGTTAGTAAACGCAAGCAGGAGAAATACCTAGAGCAGTTCTCCAACTGCATGAATGAGCTCTACCTCGATCCATTTTATAAGAACCCCTCCCCCGCCCCCGCCCCTGCACCCCTCAGACGAGGACTCATGAAGGTGGTTGTTTTACACAGTACTTATAAGACGACACAGGAGACTGTGTTTGGACTCATTAAAGCGGTCATTCTTACATGTTTTCAACGAATTAACTCTGCCTTGAACCATATTTGTCGTAGTCTCGGAAATATGATTAAAACAAGAATCGTAAATGCTGAAGCAACGTGAGCATTATGCAATTATAATCCACTGCGTCAGTTGAAAACGTTTAATATGTAGTGTGAAGCGCCCAACTGCTTACCAATCAAGCTAATTGAGGTCGTCGTTCAATGCTGCCGCTTAACTTATTTGAATATATGTAAAACTATTTATCGGGCTAACGTCGTTACAATGCCAAATAGGACAAAAACCCTTTATTTTTTTTTACGTGGTAAAATCCATCAAATGAGTCCTCCCACCCCGGGGAGGAAGGACTGTCAGACTCGGAACTGATTAAAATCCACGGTGTCCTTCAATAGCCCTTACGGTAATGAGATAAGTCCCCGGCAGGCTTTGGCCCTCTAGAGGGGGGTCCCGTCACAAAGCTGACACTCTTTTGAGGTCGTCGTCGACCCGGGAGCACAGAAAACTCTTGGATTCTTTTATCTAGTTTTTTTTTAAATTCTAATCTCACTCTATTATCTGGATTGGCCAGTAGTATGTACGTCAGCGTTTATACACATGTGTGCACTTTCTGATTGGTCTTAATGGAAGTCACGAAGGCGAGTTGATCATATTTGTGCGTTTAAGGTGGATTTGCACAAGTTCGACTTGTCCAAGCCACGCACACAATGCACATCACGGCAGTAAATAATTGTATATTCACAAAAGAGCCCACCTTCATGAAATACAATGGTTAACGACCTACTTGCATCTCTTTGTGCAATAAACTAGAATAGTAACCGGGAATGTATAGACCGAAGCAAACTTTATGACGGCACAACATTAGCTGCGAGTGGTAGTGGCTCCGACTAGAGAGTTGTAGGTCGTGGGTACGACCCAGCTAGATGCACACCACTGCTTTCAAAACTGTGTGGAAGTGTGTAAACTGTGAGTAGTAAGGAAAATATCACGAGGAGAAACTGGCATGATCTATAAGCAAAAATTCGAAGACATGTAACATTTACCAACCCACGCTGGACCCGTGTTTTGGATTACAACTCACTCCAAGGGCGTTGCCAAGAGGGGCAGGGGGGCAGTGCCCCCCACTGCCTAGAAATCAAATCAGGGGGGAGTGCCCCCCCCCCCCTGCCTAGAGATCAAAATGTAGCTAGCCGCAAGACCAAAGTGAGTGCAATTGACTTCCATACCTATTAATAAATTCCGCAACATATGACAAAACGTAAATAAATTCACAAGGTTTAATGTATTTTGTAGAAAGTATTGAAATATTCAGAATAATTTCAATATTCAGAATAATTCAGCGCCATTGCTCCTCCCCCTCCCTCTTAGTCATAAGTTAGCGACGCCCTTGACCCCCCCCCTCACAAAGAGGCCTGTCCTAGTTATAGCGGGATCATTATAGGATGATTATTATTTACTCTAATAGACTTTACATTTTTTTAAAGGTTCCCCACTCTGAATACTACTTCCTGTGTCGTGAGTACGCTTACAAACATAGATAACTCAAATACGCAAAGACGCAGACTTGAAACAACTCAACGGTCACACAAGTATTTTTCATGCGAGAATCGAACACTTAAATAGGAACTGTCAAGTTCTACATCACTGCGCTAAAAAAAGACAAAATGGTATTATTGGACCACTGTGTAAATAACATAAGAAATTGTTTTGTCTAGACAAATCCAACAAATCCTGGATGACAAGTCAGAGCCGATGGTTGGTGAAGAGCGCGTGGGCGCACTGACAGCGGGCGAGCGCTCGCACTGGGCGCACGTCCGGCAGACCATGTTCAACAGAGGACACAACCGCACCTCGCTGCACTGCATCGAGCGAGCCGCCTTCAACGTATGCCTCGGTAAACATACTTATGTATATCACCCCATACACTTACCCTATATCTTTTTTTTGTGGCGTAAATAGGGTAGTTTTAAGTCAGGCAAGTCTTCAGTTACCCTTTGCGTTGCAGAACTGCGCTGCTTTTTCAAGACAGTCTCGTAGCCCTAGCAGGGGCCGTATTACAACGTCTTAAAACCAGGCTTATTCCAGTGAGTGAACGAGATGGCGCTAGACGACTTGTATAACTCTGTCACTTTCACTCGCCGGAACAAGCCTGGTTTTAAGACGTTGTAATACCTCCCAGGTCGGCCGACCGACGGCTTCTACAATTACTCGCTTTCTGCAAGCACCCTCTACATTAACACACCTTACTTAAAGTTTATGAATAGTTTTCTTGAGAGTAATAACTCTTATAAAACGATCATTGACATATAAAATAATGTACAAGATGTGTCCGGTTTCGGTCTGAACAAGTTTAAAGAGGAAGTAGCTTGCTAAATTCTGTCAATAAAAGAATTCTACATGTGGGGTCGGAAACCAGCCCCCTATTGAATGGTAACTATAGCCTTTCCCGAACCCTAGACGGATTTGAAAAGAGTTAAAAGAGGTTCAGAGACGTTTAAAAGTTTTTAGGACCAAAGTTTTAGTCTACTCTCAGCACCACTTGAAAAACGATTAAAAATCCCAGGTTTCGCGATTTCATAGAATCGAGTGAAGTTGCACATTGAACCGTAGAATAATCAAGATTATTTATTCAACTACAACTTATTACCTGCACTGTACGGTGCAAGCAAATTAGATCAGATTTATGACATTTTGCAAGACGTGTCGTTTTTATTTACACATTCAAAAGTGTAGATGCGGAACTGTAAATCAGTTCCGTCATGAAATACCTACAACGATAACAGAGCGGCCTTCATTGGAGATTGTGGATCTCATTGACCTCTTTTTTATTTTGATTATTTTATACGCATTGTCGTAAAAATTAGTATTCCGTAAAGTTCACTGGCTTTGTGATTGTATTGTAACGTATGTACTGTTAAAAACGTCCCACATTCTTAAGGTGAATGCTCCAACCAGCCCGCGAAATTCAAATTTTCTTACGTGTTTTGCAATTTGCATGTTAAAATCTCCGAAATCTAACTATGATGCACCATTTCTATGTGAGAGCTGATGGAGCGAATTTTTTTATATATTTTATAATTAAAATTATACTTGTTATTACCGCAATTCATATTTTGATAAAGTTACCACATGTCACTGGCCTGCAAATTGCAAAAAACGTAAAAAAAATTGAATTTCGCGGGCTACATCGACGCAACACGGCAAGAGAAGCCAAGTCGTCGAATTGTACGTAAACGGTTTGTCTTTACTACGCCGTTTCCGTTATCACCGCGCTCAGATGGAATTCGGACTTTTATACGGATATAACCAGATAAGAAAAAAAAACGGACTATATATAAAAGTCCGACTTTTATCGGTCATACTGAAACTACTTATAATTTTTAATAGGTATTAGCAAAACGAACGTTTCTAACAGTTTAATTGCATCACTACCTGGGAGGCTGTGTCTTTATAGAATAGTATACACCACTGCCCAATGTTCTTTAGGGTCGTAAAGTATAATTACAGTGATCAGAATAGATAGATTGAATGGAGGTCATTGATCCGAAACGTATACATTAATATGGACATTCCACCTAATGAAAAAAAAACCGGAACTTAGGTTGAAATTTTTATGCCAGATTTGCGGAATTTGTCACCGCGGCCCTGGAACGCAAAGTCGTTATTAAAGCTATTAATATTCAATCGTTTTTGATATTCAACATCTAAATAATGAATTAATTTAGTTATGATACCTTCCTTTCAATTTTTAATTGAGCAGTAATAATAACACTACCAAATAAAATACCGGTAAAATACCGGAATTACTTTCCGGAAAAATGGCTTATCCATGTTATTCTTTCTGTGTGTATTTATGAAACAAGTACCAAAAATCAATCTACCTATTCCGATCTATGATTAATTACAGTCATTTTTTTTATTATTTTATCAAATTTGCAATTAAACAGTTTTAGGCTTGCTTAAATAGTCGTTACTAAGCCAAAGCCAAGTCAGTGCTTGGGGACGTCAAACAATAATTTTCATGGAACTTTCTGACATTTTACATCCCCAAGGACTGACTTAGGCTTGGTTTTGGCTTAGTAAATAAATAGTAGTTTGGCCTGAATAAATAATCGTTCTATTTATTCAGGCTTTATTTTTCCATCAAAATCGGTCTCGATACTCCTTTCAGTAGTATTCGCTATAATTCCTCATAGTTTCGGATTTGGTCCTCCATGCTCAGTTGGAAAATTGCCCCTGTATACGACTAGAATTGAGAACATTTAGTTTTTTGTGTCAGTAAACTTCGGATTTCGTTGTGAGAATTATCTCACAATCCAACCGCCGTTTTCTATTTACCGTAGTTCTAGTACTACTCTGTACCCTTAGCACGAATTTTCACTCTT
This sequence comes from Agrotis segetum, assembly GCA_036375495.1. Classification (NCBI taxonomy): domain Eukaryota; kingdom Metazoa; phylum Arthropoda; class Insecta; order Lepidoptera; family Noctuidae; genus Agrotis; species Agrotis segetum. The sequence continues at coordinate 14,280,112 of JAQSVV010000088.1, read as the reverse complement.
TTACTTTACAGTATTTTTAGCGTTTCTTGTATCAAAAAATGGAACAGCGCCTCTGATGTGGAAAGAAGGAACTAATTTTTTTTTCCTTGAAAATTGACCATTTGAAATTGTCAAAGTTCCAGTTTACTTTACGTCTCAAATATTGAGAACTCTAGCTAAGGGTACTGAAGTGCCATTACCCCTAACCCCGTAATATGTTTGATAGTATGTAAACTTCATAGGTGAAATCTTCAACTGTTGAAACGTGAGACACATAGTTGAAGCCATGAGCAGAATTCAAAAACAAAATTTTAATAAGTTATTTTTTAGAAACACATTTTTTCTATCTACTCGAGAGAGGTGACAAAACGTGGTGAGATAGAAAGGCTGTCATTATATCATAGTGACAGCCTTTCTATTTCACCAGGAGATTATCCTAAGCTAAGGCTGTGTTATGAGTAGTGTAATTTCTATTCATTATATTGTTACTTTTATTATGTTTTTGCATGCTATGTCTATCGTCTAATATTGTGCACTTGGCTGGTATGTTTGCTTGTCTTGTTTGCTATAATAGTGTAACAATTGTAGATAGGCCATTAAATAAATGAATAGTGTTGAACATAATATAACACTAGTATTTAGGTACATATTCGTATGTTACGAATCATGACGTTTTTCGTCTAGACACTTATATCCCAGATAAATGGAGTAGCGATGAAATAATGTTATTTTATTATCTACAACTTTGATTGTTTTGGCTTCGAAGAGCACACATTACGTCAGTCCACAAACATTTTATGAAACTAACTTTACTTGTTCCAGATGACTTCGAATACGGTTATGATGAGAACGATCCTTCAAAACTGGACGAGATGGGGCGCGTACTCTTGCACGGCAAAGGTCACGATCGGTGGTTCGACAAGTCATTCAACCTATGTTTCAGCAAAAACGGTTTTGTAAGTATTTTTATCTTCGACCAATATTGTTAGGAGTTGGCTAGGGATATAAATCAGTTAACACCAATTAAAACCATATAAACTTGATTGACACACGAATCATTAATTAAAACAAACGCTTAACACTACTCAACACTTATACACACACCTAATCACACGTAACAGTCACTTAGAGATCGTAGTCAAAACCAGACTGACTCCCTATTTATACCCCGACTGGACCCACTAGATGTTTCTAGAAGATGGTCGAATGTTCTGGAAACATCTATAAACTTCTACAAAGTTTCATACCTTCTAGAACATTCCAGAACCATCTCGAAACATCTAGGTCAGGGTAGAATTTTCTAGAAACTTGCAGACCAATCTTGCTGTAGAATAGTCGAGAACCTTGTGGAACCTTCGAGAAGCCTGTAGATTGGTCTCGCAATACGATCGACGATATTTAGAACATGTGTTGAGATGTCTAGTAGTATAGTCTAGTATGTATATTAGAAAATTTGTCCAGTCAAATTAGACATGAAAATATTTATCAAATAACAACACTTCGACACACCTGCATTTCTAGAGACCTTGGATGCATTAGCACCACTAACGTGTCAAAAGTCCCAGTCGATACCATGTGTGTTGAAAAAGTTATTCAAGTTTTTTCAAAAATATACACGAGACTAATATTGTAGATTATAAAATTATCTACGAAAAGAAATGGATCTCATGTAATTTTGGACGGGACTTTTGGCATGTTATTTCTACTAGTGTACTCAAGGTCTGACAAAATCGGATTTTAGTTAATACAAATGTATATTTTGGCGGACTAAAAATAAAATAAAATATACATTAATTCAGATATGTAACATCCATAATGGGTCAGTAAACAAGAGTCTTATAACTATTATAGTAATGATGAAACAGCCAAAAATAAAGATTAAATGTTACAAAACACTAAAGAGAACAAATAAATCTTTGCATTTTAAGCTGAAACAAAATTTATTGCCGCATGCATGCAATGTTGCAGTTTCAACATTGTGAACAGTGATAGAAAAAAAAAATTAAAAGAAAAAAAAAAAGACCGAAGTCAATATTTCTCAGCTCAATTGTTTTTTTTTCATATTAGTACTACTAGTGTACAAGATTGTAGAATAAATATGTTCCCGTTAGTGTGGAAAATACGGCCTTTGTTACAGAAAAAGTAAATAAACGGTTATTTTTCGTTCATTGAATTTTATCAAAGTAAAATAAATGAACCCCCTTATTAATAAACGTGGACTAAAGTTACGCCAAAGTAAATCCTTAAAAAATGTATGGTTAATCCGAGGATTATCCTGGTTTTAACTTTAGTCCACGTTTATTAATAAGGGGAATAAAGTATACCTGAATAAGGCTGCTTGCTTCTTGCGAAACTAAATCAAAAATTTTCTTTCCCAGGTTGGTTTTAACTCGGAACACACGTGGTAAGAACATAAATAATAAGAGAATAAAAAAATATGTATTTTGAGTAAAATAATCTCCTAATACAAGAATTATATTTTCAGGGCAGACGCACCTGTAATGGGCCATTTATGGGAATACGTTATTTGGTGTGAATTAGAAATCGGGTGAGTTATTTTACTGATTATTTAACACTCTAATAAGAAAAAAAATATTTTACATACTATTTTTTTATACATATATTATAATACTACTTACCAATTTAAATAGCATATAACGAAATATTTCGACACGTAACACGTCGTTTTCTAATATTTAATAATTCTATTTTTAATTTTTGTTCAAGTGGTCTATTATGACGTGAGTAGTTCCGCTGAGTGAAAGCGACAGAGCTATACAAGTCGTCTAGTGCCATCTCGTTCACACAGCTGAACTACTCACGTCACAAGACGTCATGATAGGCCACCAGTTTTTACTGGTTTGTGATCAAAAATATTTATACCAACGACGATATAATACTAGACTCCGCATGCACGATCTAAGGAACAAAAATTATTCTGCCAACTCGCTGAGGTACTACGTCAGCGAGGGGGACGGGGTACTGCGTTGTGATTGGCTAACTCAAGGTCTGTTCTGTCTCAACGTATGTTTACGGCTCACAGGATTGGTCGAAATGAGACGAATATAAGACTTTTTTGCCTAATGTGTTGGCAGACATCGGTCGCCTGTTATTAGGAGTCTAGTATTATATCGTCGTTGATTTATACAATGTGCCTTTGCAGATACGATAAAGACGGCAATACACTAGGCACAGTTGACTCGCCGCCTCCGGCACCAATTCGTTTGCAATGGGACCTCGGACATGAAGACCTTCTGAAGAGCATCGACATATCGTACAACGTCGCTCTCAAACTACTCAATGACGTCGACCTCAGGATACTGATGTACACTAAATATGGAAAGGGTACGTCCACTTAAATATAAACATCTGGTTGATCGTTTTTAAAATGTCTATATCTTGGGAACCGAGCTTTTCTCGAAACTGGGAAAAAACGATTCCTTGAACCGAAAAACGCCTAATCTGTAACTTTCATGAAAATCCTTCGAGCCGTTTCCGAGATCCTGATTATGTATTACGTTTAAAGTAAATAGATATAAGTTCCCAATTCCGGCTCGTCTTGTACTGACAGAGCCAATAAGGGCCTATTCGCTATAGCTGCTGCCGTAAACATAAATATTCGAAATTATTCTTCTATACATCTTTTCATAGTTGAAATCTATTTAAAGTCCGTATTACCAAATTGGATAGTTATATTTTTGTAGTGTTCGTTTCTTACCGTTAAACGTGGTGAACAGGGCAAAATAAAAATTAAAAAGGATTTTAATATTGATTGAATTAATATGATAGGTTATCAACAACTACTCAATTTTTTTTAAATTGAATTATGCTACATTAGTTTGAGACCTTCTTGGCCATATACAATCATAATTTTTCGTTACCATCCCTTTCGTAGTTTGTCCCGATTCACCTCTATTCATCCTGTTTGACCTGGTACTGTCAGGACACTCACTGTACATATAAATAGCGACCAGCTTCGCGACCAGTCACGTTCCTATTTGTGTGTCAGACACAATATTATGTGCCCCATCGTTTGCGGGGTAACACCAATGTAGTTAGTTCAAATAAGAAAGATAATGTCGATATCTAACTATCAATTTTCACTTGAAAATAATGCTTAGCAATAAAAACGTTGTGCAAATTAATTTTTAATAGTGTATAATATTAGCTTTATTTTCTTTTTCCAGTCATTTTCATGTGATAATAGTTCATTTAAAAGCGTGCAAGTGTTAATAAGTTGTTCATGACGTCACAATATGGCGTCAGCAACTGTCCTTTATAGTTGAACTGTAAGTAATGTTCGCTTTACTCGTAGGTTTCATGAAGAGCTGCCGGATATCTCCGGACGCATTCATCCAGTTGATTCTGCAGTTGTCGTACTACCGCGACGCTGGCCGGTTTTGTCTGACGTACGAGGCCTCTATGACGCGTTTGTTCCGCGAGGGCCGCACCGAGACTGTTCGCTCCTGTACCATCGAGAGCTCCGAATGGGTGAAAGCGATGAACAACCCAAATGCCACGGTAAGTTATACTCACTAATAATACGCATCCATATACAACGTGTAACGTTAATAGCGCAAAACCTCTCGTGGGGTAACTCAGCCCATGTTACTGAACAATGTTTGATCAAAAACTTTTGGAAAAAAGTAAAAAATAAATTATTTTTCATACTGATGGGCTCGATCAATTTCTCATTTTGTATGTTTTTTTTTTCCAAAAGTCTTTTATCAAACATTGTTCAGTAACATGGGCTGAGTTACCCCACGAGAGATTTTGCGCTATTAACGTTACACGTTGTATACCACATTTCGGGCTATGCTAGTGGTTTTCAATGGAGATATTTTACGATTATAGTATTGACTCTACGTCCGGGAGAGGGGAACTTACTAAATAGGTTACCACGGCCCTGTTACAGATACTTCAACTGTAGGAGCAGGTAGGTTTTTATTCAGTCTTATGGTTCTCCCAGGGAGAAAGAATTAATTTAATATTTTTCCAACTTTTTCATTATTGTTGAATTGGGAAAGCGCGACGCGACCTACGCCAACGTAGTAATCCAAATTCTCAGGTTTGCCAAACTATAATTGGTGTTTTAAATCAGATATTTGTACCCGGTTTATAAAAATAGCAGGATGATGCTATTTAAAAACTTATTACATGAAACTAAAACATAGGTAGCGAAATGTAGTTCTAGAAAACACAAATTATTTAATGTCCCATTTTGTCGCACTTTAGCCCGATCCACCTCTCCTTTAGCGCAAATGCTAACGATACTCAACGCGCTCGTGGAGACCAACCCTGGATTGGACTTTTTGCTGATGAATAGAAGACGGTGACGATGGTTAGAATTTCTTCGATTGGTTGGACTACAAGTAATTGTTTCGGGTCTGGGCGTTTATGTATGTGAGTTTATACACATATCTTTGCAAACGCAACCACGACACAGGAGAACTTCATTTAGTGGGGCAAAGGACAATCGGCAAAAATGTATGAAAGCTGGTCTAGAACTCAATAACAACCATATGCATGTCATTAGATAGCTCTTTCAATGTACAACAATAGTTATTATGACGGGTCATGTCAAATCGCTGTGAGAAAAAAGTTATGGTGATGTATCGCAAATAATATTGGTATCTGGAAAATGGTGTAGTTTAGTATTAAAAACAAATGAATTAAGTAATAAGTATAATTATGTCGTATAGTCCATTTCATTATCAGCAGGTCTAAGGGTCCAAGTTACAGGTGGTAGGTGGCAGGGAACCTTCTCACGATGAGATTGGAGAAGAGGAGTTTTAGTCTGAGATTACAGTTCACACTAAAGTGGTCTGAATAATATTATGCAGTCTAGATGTGAACAAGGCTAGATAGCCTTACGACATTTTAGCGAGAGAATTGTGCCAGTGTGCTCCTGAACTGTATGCTGTAGAAACGTTTGTTCCGCCTCTTAAAAGAATGGTGCCAAAATCCGATCCGGTGTCTAAAAGTGGCGATCGTACAAACCTACTCATTATCATCCAATCGCCATTACCTTCTGTATAACGTCATGGAAAGGGTAGTGAACAGAATATAAGTTGTTAGCTTTAAAAGACTGATCTTCTCAGTGACCGTCAATATTTCTTTCGCTAGAGACGGTTCACTGGCAATCTTCTGGTGTGTGTTACCCACTACTGGGGCAAAGCCATTTACAAAGACAGTGAAACACTAGCGTTGTCGCTTGACGTCCCGAAGGTTTTTGACAGAGTCTAGCACACTGTTCCACCCAACAAGTACAAGACACTGCTAGTGCGCGATCGATCAAAGAAGTTGTTGATGTCTGTTTCTCTGAGCTAATGGCAACAGATCCTGTTCTCTCTATTTTTCTGCTGCACTTCAGTGACTTTCTTCAGCCTGGTATTAAAGCTACGCAGATGAAAACACTGTTTCAGAGAGATAGTTGTACAGCACAAAAAGTAGCAAAGATGAATGGTAGAGTTGACAGATTTAATCTTAAGCCTTGTCTCCCAGTGGTGTGATGATAATCTTACCTCTTTTTTTCCTTTTCTTTGTTCCTGTAACCGATCTACTCTTTGGCATGGAGTTGAAATTGAATCTTAACTTAGGCGCGATCATAGAGCATAAAGCCCAAACACTGGACAAAGTACTGGACATCCTAAATTGAGTGAAGCGATGCTTTAACAGCTTGGACAGCTTTTGACTCTACAGAAAGCGCTAGTCCGATTGTGTATGGAGTATTGCAGCCAACTTTGAGATGGCTCAGCTATATATTAACTGGCCTAGCTTGACCCAGTGGAACGCAGAGCCAAGAGCTTCGTAAAACTGGTGGATGGCCAAGCTTCAAAGCTTCAATCATCGCTTGCCTACTTGTTGGTCTTCTATAGACTGTACTTCGAAAAGTGTGTGCATGATCTCTACGACATTAGACCACTAGCTCCTTCCACTATCGTGATTCTGGACTTACTGCTTTTAATTACCATGTATACTTAGTTGCCCACTAATTCGCACATTAACTGCTCCCAATCATCCTACATAATTTATGCACAGCAAGAGTGGAACTCGCTACCTGCTTCCCGCTATACAAAAAATCTTTAAGAGATTTTTTGCAAGTATAATTAAATGGGCACCCACTGGTTGGCACGGAAAAGACTGTTTTTTTTTAAGCGTTGCCCTACTCTAAGAATTTCTTCCTGTATCGTGGGTGCGTTTACAAACATAGAAACACAAATTCACTCAGTCACTGTGCCAACCGTGTCGTCAAACTAATCGGCTCTTAGTCTCGTGTTGACCAAAAAAATAACCTATTCCTTCGGTTGCCCTTTGCATTACAGGGCCGCGGTATCCAGTGTAGACAGCCCGTGACCCATTAAACCTTTCGTTCTTACTTTCCCGCAGGCATATGACAATGCTTTCGAATTAAGAATAGGACGACTTTGGCGCCATTTCGTGCAGAAAAAAAAAGTGCAACTAATAATTATAACGTTTTTCTCGCTTTAGTAGCGAGTTGAAGCGAGACAACATAGCGGACAAGCCTTTTAAAAACCCAAGACATTGGTTGCTAGTACTTAATAACTGCCGCATATAATTGGCTATAACTTTTTTCTCACAACGATTTGAAATGAACCGCCATAGTAACTATTGTAGCAAATGAAAAGAGCTTTCCAATGATATATGTATGATCGTTATTGAGCTGTAGACCATTTTGCCGATGATCCTTTAAAAAAAAAAGGCATTTTAAGCTGTACCTACTAAATGTAGTAAATTTAAAAAAAAACTTGAGAGGTGTCAAGGGACACCCGGATAGAACGAAGTTACTGTATACACTCAACAAAAATAATCGTCGCGACTCCACTCGACTCCACTCCGCTCCGCTCCACTCCACTCTTTGAGCTCTAGCACCCTTTCGCAACGCGCGATAAGGAACTTCGTTTCAAACAATGTCGTGACAACTTTTCGTAAGATTTTTTTCTGTCTAGCCCATTTCACAACGCGCGATAAGGAACTTCGTCCCAAAAATATATTAAGGCTTGTGTTAATTTAGGTGCAAGAGCGGATGGATCTGTTCGTGAAGGCCAGCCACCGTCACCAGTTGGGCTACCAGGACGCCATGGCCGGCAGAGGCATCGACCGTCACCTCTTCTGTCTGTACGTCGTCTCCAAGTACCTCGAGCTGGAGTCACCGTTCCTTCAAGAGGTGTTCAACGAACCCTGGCGACTGTCCACAAGCCAAACGCCTCACGGTCAGTATCTCACACTCTACTAAACTTATGACTAGCTATTTATGCAGGATATTAAAAAAAAACCTAAATTTAGTACTGGTTGTTCAACTATAACTATTACAAAAACTTCAAATAATATTTTAAAAACTGAGAGGTTAACTACCCGCAGGATTTTCATACAACATTAATTCAAGTCAATGATAAAACAGTTTTGCGGATAAATTACAGAAATATAGATTTGTGTTTTCATTTATGAGTGACCATTCTTACCTCTTTTACTTGAAGGTCTCGGTACTAGCAGGATAACATTTTAATTGAAGTATTCTCTTCTCTCAGGCCAAACCTCAATGTTGGATCTAAAGAAGCACCCTAAATGCGTGAGTGCTGGCGGCGGCTTCGGTCCAGTGGCTGACGACGGCTATGGAGTCTCCTACATCATCGTCGGGGAAGATCTGCTGTTCTTCCACGTCTCCAGCAAGAAGAGTTGTCCCATCACGGTGAGACTGGTTGTCCTATGACAAAACAACATTCACTGTTTATTTTACGTATTTTTTTTGTTTTTTTTATTACTTATTATCTCTCTCACAGAGAAAAGGCCTGCATCCCAGCAGTGTGATGATGATGATTACCTTATTATCTTTTACCGTGTGACTAAATTCATGTTCAATTTATTTATTCTGTTGTGTTAATTTTCCAGAGCTCATCAAACTTCGTGAAACAAATCGAGAGATCTTTGAAAGATGTGCAAGACCTCTTTAATGAATACAAAAAACTCAAAAACGGAATCAAGAATAATAAGTAGATAAATATTTAGACACGCTTTTGTATTGTTTTAGTTTTGTTGTTTTGTGTAGTTTATATTTTTTATTTTAGACTAAGTATCACTCAAATCTAACTGAAGTATTCTTCATAATAATTCATCGTGTACAATATTACTATTTAAATGACCATAGTTACTAAAATATAAAACACCGTCAAACCAAACTATACATATAATAGTCTTCAATTCATGTGATGTATTGCCAAGGACTATGAAATTGGATTAAACCCCGCATGTGGAAGAAACATTCAGTTATTCGTAATGTACTAGTTATTTTAATTCGTTAATGTTAATAGTGGAATTTGTATTGTCAAGTGTCTGGTGCTGTATACATACACACTTTATATGTAAACGTTTTGCTTACTGATGGTTCCAGAATAGAGTGAATAATATTTTAAATAATTAATTACTTTTGAATTATGTTTGAATATGCTTAGCTAATTTTATTTTAAAGTTTACTTCTCTTCGAATATCATTTAATAGTACGCTGGAAAATGTATTAAAATATAATTGGGTTGTAATTATATTCATAGATAGATAATATTATCGCGCTGTAGACACACGACTAAGGTCAAGATTTCACGGTGTCCGTACAACCGCGTCTCTCGAGGCAACTTCGTCAAACCAATGCGTTCCCGTAAAATCTTGGTCCTATCAGTGTATCGCCCTCTTGGTGACAATCATGTATAAATTATAGCTGCACGTCAGAGCGATATATTAATTTTAAAAATAAAACATTTACTTGTCACGTTTAAATTTTCCTGTTTGTTAAATTAATATTTTTGACTTACGCAGAAATTATAGCAGTGCACAACATAGATTTCTGGAATAATTATAATGTTATTATTTTATGTGTGTGTTTTTATGTTTTCTGTGACGTGCATAAAAAGGACTACACAAAAATATTCAAGAAAGTTATGCGATGCACGTGCTACGATGTGGCTGCGTGAAATATTATTATTATTATAGTAATGTATATATTCTATAAATGACGGCGCATTTTTTGCTTTATTTTGTAGTAAATTCCAACTTTGTAGACAATGTTTTATCCATTTTATTAAGTTTATTATAAATTTGATATGAATGATTTTTTATGTACCGACACGATTGCTTTTAAATGCATTTTGATATAAAGCTAGATTTAATTATGTGAGCGACTACGTTGATTGATGTTAAACTTTTTTTTTTAATTACTACACAATCACGTAATCCAAATTTTATCTCATTATCTATACAATTTTACTACATTTTCCTTTTGTTTAAATACTCTGCTTACAAAATACATTCTGTCCAATAATAACATAATTTAGTTTTAGTTATATGAAATGTTTTAGTAACGACAGTGTTTTATGTAACATGTCGAATTGTTAAATACAAAAGAGTTTTATGAACAGTACATCTCTGACGTGCCTTTGGATATTTTACAACGAAAGAAGGGGGATCGGTTTATTATGTATATTTTAGATAGGTACGTCTACAATGCAAAGGTGACCCCCTTGAGTTTTCAACAATCTAACAAATAACCACGTTTTTAAGCTACTTACAAGTTTGTTCAATCTAATGTAAATAAACATATTTAATATTGAGACGTTTTATTAATTTGCTTTTGGTACCCTACTGTTTTGACCATGACGTTAGTGTAATATAAATTTTACTGAAAGTCGCGAAATCGAATTCAACAGAGGCGTCCGTAAGTTGAATCTAGTGTAACTGGGTTGTCAGTACGATGAACTCCAGCGAAACAAAAGGGTGCGTCCACATCTGGCGAATGCGCAGCTCGCGCGCCGTTTGCAAGCTGCACGCGTGCAGATCGCGTGCCGCGCGCGCGCTTCTCGCCCGCCTTTTGGCATACTAAATTCTCATTCTCATTGCCGAGAATGCGCGCGCGCGGCTCGCGAGCAGGTCGCAAACGGCTCGCGAGTTGCACATTCGCGGCACATTCTCCAGATGTGGACGCACCCTAACAGACCGGTCAAATATAGGACATGAATATAGTGATCAAAAAACAAAAAGTCGGACACAGCTGAATATTGAAAGAGACCAGTAATAACGTGTCAAAAAACCCCGTCAGTCGATCTAAGCTGTGCTAAAACAGTATTCTAATGATCTACAATTTTAATCCGAGCTGGGTATATTAAGTTAGCTGATAATATGTTCGAAGATTTTTCTTTGGAAAGAAAAATTCGAACCCCGGACAGGATTCGAATCTGCGACCTTCGGATTCAGTACGTCCGACGATCATTTCCAACCGAGCCACCGAAGATCGTAACCGTTATTCTTCATTCCATTAATTGTAACGTCTCATGATAACGTTTAATATTTATAAAAGCTGTTATTTTGTTGGAAAAATCTATACTCATAACATTATTAAAAAGCTGCAGAGTTTGTTTGGTTGAACGCGTTTCTCAAGAACGACTAGTTCGAATAGTAAAATTCTTTTTGTGTTGGATAACTCATTTATCAAGGAATGCTATTAGGCTGTATAACATCACGCTATGACCAATAGGGCCCTAGCAGGGGATGAAACCGTGGGCAACAGCTCCATTATTTTTTATTCCATTTTTTTTTTATAAACTGTACTGAGAGAGGGGCTTTTCAAAACGTGTTTTGAGTGGCTTCTGTCAGCCCCGCAGGGTTATTTTATTATGTTTAGGACGTTTAAAAAGGTGGGTTTCTAGATTTTTTTAATCTATTAATTATTTTTACTTAAGGTGATTGCGTCGATGTAGCCCGCGAAATTCATTTTTTTTTTTACGTTTTTTGCAATTTGCAGGCCAGTGACATGTTGACAAAATCTCCGAAATTTAACTACGATGCACCTTTTCTATGTGGGAGCTGACGGAGCTAATTTTTTGATAATTCTTATATTTAAACTTATACTTGTTATTATCGCAATTCATATTTTGATAAAGTTACAACATGTCACTGGCCTGCAAATTGCAAAAAATGTAAAAAAAGTTTGAATTTCGCGGGCTGGTCGAGCATCCCCCTTAAGAGCAAACAAGTCAACATTTTTTCCATAGAAACTTCGTTGGGGTTTTACTCCACTATTTGACAAAGTACATCCAAAGTTAAACATGGTATCGTTTTGTCTCTTTATAAATTTTGTCGGTACGGAAGCAGAATTGTAAAATATGAAACCATTAAAAAGTTACGAGCTTCTAAAGATTCATTTTTTTTTGCTAATTTTAACACAACTTTGGGCGTAAATTTGAAATAAAAGAAGCATCAATTTCCAAAACGAAGCCTGTACCGACACAGCAAATTTATCGAAGAATTTAGTAAATGTTACTTGAAATTGATTGATGCAGTGGTTGTTTCATAAAACCCCAAATTCCAAAGGCCTTTTTGTACTTTATCACGTGCGCCTTTTACTCGTGAAATATCGTGCATCTCACTGCCTTCGGTGCGGTGCGGGAGGATAACACGCACGCACACATGCATACTATGAACGGCGCCGCGCCCGGCTGTCTCCGTATGACGTGTACGTTGACAACCTATAATATCTATGGTTTACGATAATACTCTTTTGAACCTGGCTTGAATTTCTGACTTCGATTAAGGGGGATGCTCCAACCAGCCCGCGAAATTCAATTTTTTTTACGTTTTTTGCAATTTGCAGGCCAGTGACATGTTGTAACTTTATAAATATTTGTGTTGCGCAAATAACAAGTATAATTTTAAATATAAAAATTGTCAAAAAATTCGCTCCATCAGCTCTCACATAGAAAAGGTGCATCGTAGTTAGATTTCGGAGATTTTAACATGATGCACCTTTTCTTTGTGAGAGCTGATGGAGCGAGTTTTTTGATATTTTTTACATTTAAAATTATACTTGTTATTTGCGCAACACAAATATTTATAAAGTTACAACATGTCACTGGCCTGCAAATTGCAAAAAACGTAAAAAAATTTGAATTTCGCGGGCTACATCGAAGCAATCACCTTAACCCTTTACCAGGCCTCCGACAAATCCTACAGTAATAATGTTTTTTTGGTAGATTTAGATGAGAGATAACATGTGGTATGAGATTTTATCAATTATATTTAGAAAATTAGCTGAAAACCTGAAAAATAACATGTGGGAAAACGTAATCCCATTGCCTGTCTAGACGACGACTTTTTATCTATATATAAAATAAAAAACGATTGTCATTTTGGTATCATTTTTTACTGTTTGTTTTTGATAATTATGTAATATTAATACATACAGGACATAATCTAAATATGGGTCTGCATCTTCATCACTTTCATCCTCAGATGAAAACATTTCATGTAACAGATTTTCGAGCTGCTGATCATTTATTACCTGAATAACATAATAACAAAAACACTAAAGTAGACTGACACATAATACATTTTATATTTCGATAAATGAAATGTGTGAGTAAATCCTAAATGAAACCCGTGGCAAAAAACTAGTATATAATAAAGATTAAATTGAATGAAAATTTACCGGGCAATGGCATATTATCAACCACAATAATTAGGCATTCACAGGCTTTGGTCAAATGGTTCCCCACATGTTTCATTTAGTCATATTTTGATATTTTAGAAGTTTTTAACTATAATTAATGCACAAATCACTAGAAAAACTCAAATTCTTCAATATATCAAAAAATTGTACGACTTACCTGTCTCCGATTCGCCATAATGTTTAAAAATACGGTGCACTTGTCAAATAAATGTCCGTTCAGCGGCCGACCACGGATGGAATTTCTGCAAAAGTGACATTTGCTTTCCGTTCCTCTTTATTTTTTGTGCTGCCATAAAATAATATTTCTATGTTGGCATTTTTGACAGATTGTGGGAAGATTCTTTACCAAAACCTGGTAAAAACTCTTAAAAATCGAAGTGGGGAACCCTCAATCCATAGCCTGGTTAAGGGTTAAGCCGATACTACACAGGTCAATTTCGGTTCAATATTGCTTTCCATTCCATTGCTTCAATGGCATTGACGCATCTAAACACATTTCAATTTGATTGTCTAATACCATTGAAAGTTTAGATTTTTAATTGCCTTTCAATGGAATGGAACCAATATTGATCAATCGAAATGTGGGTTGAAACATGTAAACACGAACATTGCACAATGACCAATCCGCGAACGGCAGTGAAGGAATCGGACGTATAGGATTGTGTAGTTTCTAGCGTGCGCTAATGTTTATAGTTTTAAAAATGGTTTTTGAGTGGCGTGACAATCATGTTCCTCATTTTCTGGAACTTTTTCAAAAATGTGAGTGTTTGTGGAATACAAAATCCAACTATAGGTAATACTTGTGACGCTCCTATGGTCGTTCTTCGCTAAATATACGGACGTACCCACAAACGCCGAGTTTTTTTTTATTTAGCTCATTTATTGAATACAAATTAGGGAAACACCTGCACGCACGACTTGACGACGCGACATCACTAGGCAAATGAACATTGAATGTCTTGTTGACTGTTTTGTTTGTAAATAGGAAATATGTGCAATGTTCAATGCTTTTCAACGAAATTGCTGTCAATTTGAACCGTGTAATATCGCCTTTAGACCTACATTATCTGTTTGACTTGAAATTGTTTGGACTCTGAATTATTATAAATTGGAAATATTGGAATAGCTTTGAATGAACTTTAGTGCCAGTAAGATTGTGTTGGTTCATTGTAGAACACTTGTAAACAAATTAAAATCAACATTGGGTAAGTCATATAATATGTTACAACCAATCTCTAGGTACCTATTTGATGATCTTTTATGACGCGGTAAAATCTAGTAATATAGTTCAATGGGTAAAATCATCAAATGAGATCTCCCACCCCGGGCAGGGACTGTCAGTATTTTACTAATCAAAATCCACGATGTCCTTCAATAGCACTTTACGTTCCGGGGTCACTGTTACCTAATAAAACTGTCCCGCGGGGACGGGGCAGCGAAGCCGAGTTCGTTTGTAGGAATACCAAGGCGAAATATGCGGTTAGTGGGGCAAGCGCAATGTCTGAGTCGGGGGACTTATCGAATTACCGTGACTCTGGAACGTAAAGGGTCAACTATTGAAGTACACCGCAATAGGCGTACCTATTATTTTATCTTGCTTGCTAGTATCTATAGGTATTTATGCAACATTATTTTTAGTATAACCTGAATAGCTATAGTTTGGTTCAAAATCAGTATTCTAAGTAAAAAAGGTTCGAACACGGCCTCGTGTTGCGTCGCTCGGTACTCGCCACGTGCTTCGAACTCGGGTCCGAGTTCGCATGCCCGAGGGTTGTCACATTACATTTTGCCACAGTAAAAGTTATTATTTTTTATTTCAACTTGTTTCGTTCGATAAAAATTGTTAAATGTCTGCATTTTTAGAAGCTTTACACGTCAATAAAAGACCTAAAAATCATATGATACTAATAAATTAAGCACCTACACACATTTCTTTCATAAAAAAAATATTTTAGTGTTTAGGTTTTTTATATCGCTGTTATTTTTATGAAACAGATACAAAAGATTGGCGAATGGGGAAAAAAGGGCGCCTAGATCTAAGTGCCCCACGCAAAAACAAAAAGAGAGCATTGAGTGCATGGGTCATAAATAAAGAAAATATTGCTCCTTTATTTGATACGTCTCCACCGTAAGGTTTATTTGAGTGTGTATTAAAAAAATGATTTTGTTGGTGCGTAGTTTTGCTTGATAATTTAACCCTGAATCCATGTTTAGATCAACACGAAACGCATTGACATCGATGTAAACGAAGAACAGTTTAATTTCACGAAAGCTGAAGGAAGTCTGTAGTCAGCTGAATCAAGCCATAGATTCAGAAGGCAGTTCTCCTGGTCACAGCGCGTATTGTTAGAAGGTTGTCTGTATCCGATGTTGACGGGCTAGTTATTTTTATTTGTTTTTATACATAGTTTTAATAAAAACTAATTCAAAGCCCAAAAATGTGTTCTTACTTTTTATTTTCAGTTTAATAAATAATCAACAAATATTTACGAAACAGTTTATTTTATTTGTTTTATTCAATAAATATAGTTATCTTAGCCGTATCCGGTAATAGCGATCCAGGTACTAATTTTCTTCTGTTTCTACATATAAATAAAAATAAGTAATGCAAAGAACTTTCAGTAATCAACTTAGGTACAACCCTTGTAGCAATCTGCATTACTCGCTCTACGTTTAAAAAAAAAACAACATGTTAAAAAAAACGTTTCATGACACACATGTCATATGTCACAATGTCATGTGATGACGGCGAGGCGGACGGTGTATGCATCGTGTAACTTCGTTTTTATTCGGAATGGATCGGAGCGCTTTATGTGTGGGTGCAAAGTAGACGTGCGTAAGGACTAGCGTCTAAAGCGCTATATTCACGATCCAGCACGGCTGTACAGCAGCTCAAGGTCGCGTTGCTGGACGTAGCAAATGCGCTATATTCACGATCCAGCACGGCTGTACGTCAGCTCAAGGTCGCGTTGCTGGACAAGCCTTGACGTACGTCAAGCCTATTCACGATGTTTTTGCTACGTCCAGCAACGCGACCTTGAGCTGCTGTACAGCCGTGCTGGATCGTGAATATAGCACTTAACTGCTCATCACTGATACTATCTCTTTCGGGCACGATGACAGGTGAAACAACATGCTTTATGGCCCCGCCTGCCAGTGAGTTCGTGTTCGCACAAAGAGCCACCTTAAATGTTTCTGCAAAGCTTAAGCCTGCTCTCCACTACTCGCGAAGTTGCTTCGACGAACTTCGACGGGTACATCGAAGTCCTGAAGTATGTGACTACACTACTCGCGAAGTTGCCTGTGTCATCATTGTGCCCTTTGACTCGGTCGCAAAAACCGACAACAAATGGAAGTCGCCCGAAGTGAGCCTTAGTTGCACGAAGCAAAGCGAAGTGCCCTTCTACACTATCACTATCTTATTATTTCTTATTCGGTCAACTTCGACCCGTACTATCTCTTAGTAGTCTGTGCTTCGACCAACTTCGCGAGTAGTGTAGACCAGGCTTTAAACTTTTTTTTAATCGGAACACAAAACAAAATAATATTTTTATTTGGCAGGCAACATTGCTAATCGCTTCGTTGAAAAAAAAAGTAAATCTGTCAAAAAATTACAAAATATCTAAAATAAATGTCTCAAATTCTCAATCAAACAAAGTAACGAATTGATATTTATTATCTAATATGTAATACGTTTACAATATTATTCTTACTATCAACCCATTAGAGCAATAATTATCTTAGTTAGGTTATGGAAATATTCGGGATTTTTTCCTTATTAATTTCTCATGAGTTATAAGATGTCCATGTAGTTATTTTACAAATTCAATTATGTATCATATACTTCGTATAATCTTATACAGACTGTGGGTTGTATCCACTTTAACCTTATTTTCTGGTGTTGTTGTATTTTGGTTTTATGGATTTATAACAGCATTTCTTGTATTTACCTTGGGAATTTCAGGTAAGAAACGTTTTGGTCTTTAAAAATTTTATTAACAGTTTGCATGGTAATCCATAATAGAAAAATAAATTGAAATTGCTTTGTTTGTGTTGATCTTATGTCCTTACCTGTTTATTATTATTACTGATAAGTACAATCATTGCTTTATTCCTTGCAGAACCTCAAAATGAATTCCTACTTTTACAATCTTAGATTATAGAATGCCCAGACTCCTAGTAGACCACTGAGAATAGAACCGAAAAACATGGAAGAAAACAGAATGTAAAACATTTAAATGTGTGTGGTGGCATTCACTCACACATTTATTAAAAGAGGCTTCACAAATTTTTTTTTGTTTTGTTTCGGTCATGGTATCAGGACATTTTATAATCTAAGTTCCAATATGTTTCTCCAAGATGTTACTCCTGTGTTCAAATAATTTTCATGTTTAAAAATATTAGGGTAATTGCGGCAAAGAAATCCATTAAAAAAAAAAAATTAACGAAAAACAAAAAACCCGACTGCGTAAAAAAACTAAAAAGAAAGAAACAAGCCCAGTAGTTAAGAATTCACTCATTCACACTCACAGTCGGGGCCCATTCAAATTATACCAATCAAATCTTCCCAACGGGCCCCGACTGTGAGTGTGAATGAGTGAATTCTTAACTACTGGGCTTGTTTCTTTCTTTTTAGTTTTTTTACGCAGTCGGGTTTTTTGTTTTTCGTTAATTTTTTTTTTTATTTCATACTTTTTAGTTACTTTTCAGAGAATTATTGTTTTGCTTAACGACTTTAAATCGTTATATATCCTAAACTATTATTTAAAATGAAAAATGATAAAGGGAACCTAAAGGGTATCGTTGAATAGGTATTTTAAAAAACCTTGATTTTAAAATACCTATTCAACGATACCCCACATGACATAGTTCATCGACATTTTTTTTTTCATTTTGACAATATGGCGTCTGGTTGTCGCTGTGGTGAATTTTGATTACTGGCATGTCTTTAGTGACACTCGCAAGGTTAAGACGAATCGATTGACGTAAGAATTATCAAAATCGGCCCACGCGTTTGGTCTCTAGAACGCCACATAGAAACAAACATACATACATACATACATACATACATACATACATAGACTGATAAACACATTACCCTCCTTTGCGTCGCGCAGTCGGGTAAAAAGCATGCAATTAGAGGCAACTAATAAGTCTGATTTGTAATCAAATAATTTAAAGTCTATCAATTATGTACTTAGTCAGTGGTATTCATTATTTCTTAATTAATAGGGTTTTAGAGACTTCTTTGTTGAAACAAAATATTCAATTGTATTATTATTATTTACTGTAGTATTGTGTATATTTTATTTACAGATTGCTCATACAGCATGCAATTTTCTTAACTTACCGTTATAATCTTTGCCTGCAGGGATTCTTTACAGTGCTCAAGATCTATTACTATACTACCCCAATGACCCACCTGACTCTAGGGTGTTTGTTCTTCAGCCTAGCAACTACAAACTTCCATATGAAAGTATCAAAATAAATAACAAAGATGGCTTCAAAATTCACTTGTTCCTTATTAAACAACCTGTGAATAGTAATCATAAACCAACTATGTTATTTTTCCATGGTAATGCTGGAAACATGGGCCAGAGGTGAGTAAAACTTATTTTTATTTTACTGGGGTTAAAATACCTAAATGGTTGTTTTATTTAATTAGGTAGTTGAAGGGTTACATTTTATTTATATCACTATCACTAAGTGCAGTGTGCCTTTTGCGTGACCTCCTGGAATATTTATCATTGGTCTGTCTAATGCCACTCTCGTCCAGAATGGCCCTATAGTTACTTAATCTAATAAAATCTTCATTGCAGGGGTACTTTACCTCTGGTAACATTTTTTTTATACCAGACGGTGAACACTTTCCAGTATGGGACCCCATCCAACCTGACCTTCAACCTTCTGAATTTGCAATAAAGTTGAAATACTATATATTTCATAATAAACTATGTTGAAACTAAGGAAAATGATTGCTATGTTTTATCTATCTTTTACATTCCGAGTTTTAGTCTTTAGTATCCAAATAATGTTTTAAGTGGTATGGTAAACTTAATAAAATACTCAAAAGTATTAACATAATTATATTTACATTTACAGACTGTCAAATGTTTCCGGTTTCTACCACAAGTTGAACATAAATATTCTCATGGTTGAGTATAGAGGCTATGGTTTGTCAGAAGGAAGTCCATCGGAAAGAGGGTTATATGTTGATGCGCAGTCTGCTCTTGATTACATCATGCAGAGAACTGACATAGACGTCAGTAAAATCATGTTGTTTGGAAGATCTTTAGGTAAAGTACTGGTTGAAGTCAAATAATACAAAGTGGTCAGCAATATTAGAGAATATTCACATATGTTACACCAAAATCCACAAAACTCGTCTGCTTGTTCAGTGGTTGAGAGATATAGTGTGTCAAAATCTGAGATTGGATTTTAAAATGTTGATATTGTCTTTACATTATCATGATATACATTTTCCAGGTGGAGCTATAGCTATTGACCTGGCATCAAGACTTGAATATAGGAACAAAATATGGGCACTGGTTGTAGAGAACACCTTCACTAGCATACCTGACATGGCGCATGTTATACTAAAATGGAAATGTTTGAACTGGCTTCCACAATTTTGCCATAAGAATAAGGTTTGTTTTTACTTATTGATATTGTGAATTTGGCTACTTATGGAAAACGTAGTGTTTGTCGACCTTATGCGATTTTAAGTTAACAGTTACTGGACTTAAGTTTATTTACTGAAGAATAATGTTATAAAGGCGTCCCTCACCGCGAGCATTCACCTGTAATGTAAAATAAAAGTGCGCAATTTGATGCTCTAATGTCTGAATTTTCGAATCTGTAACATAACATTACAGGTGAATGCTCGCGGTGAGGGAGCGCCCTTGAGTGTTATATGTTATTATTTAACATTATGTTTGTGTAAACAACAATTTTTTTTTCCAGTACATGTCTTTGAAGAAAATGGGGCATGTAATGACGCCTACCCTGGTGATATGCGGCTCAAACGATGCTCTTGTCCCCCCGGCGATGGCGAAAGAGCTGTACATGCGCTGCGGAGCTGTCTGCAAGAAGTTAGTGGTGATGCCTGGCGGAGGACACGATGACACATGGACATGCAGAGACTACTACTCATCTGTGCAACAATTCTTGGTGAACGTCCCGCCATTACCTGACGAAATTGGTCCATTCTTCGATGATGACACAAATTCCACTAGGCATACAATAGTGCATACAGTATAGTATGTACTTATTATTTTTTATAGGAATAATTAGAAAATATAGTATTCCATTATGATTTTACAAATTTTATATAGAAAAATATTTTAATAGGTTTTTAAATTCCTGTAGCTTAATATATTATGTAGATAATATTTTCGAGATTTCCGACAAATTTGGTACAAAATGGCGATGCTACTGAGTGATTGTAATGACAATAGTACCTTCATCCTTTACTGCATGATGCAATTCAAAACATATTTTATAACTTCGCACAAAACGTGCATATCAATAGAATAAGGGCAAGAAACCGCGACCACAATATCATAAGCGCCACTGAGTTTAAAGATGATCTGTGATTTCTAACACTGTTTTAAGCTTTCATGGTGTAAGACTATCTTTAAACTGTCATTTACGGGATATCTTCCGTGATTATTTAGGTACTATAAATATTTGATTGTTATAGCCAGGGTTGGTATTTTCGGGCTAGCCGCAGTCGCGGCTGTAAGACCCCTCTTTGAGGAGTGGCTGGATAGGTCCCACGGCGTCCTCACCTACCGCATGACACAGGTCCTCACCGGACATGGCAGCTTCGGGAGGTTCCTGTGCATGATAAAAAAGGAGGAAACGCCCGGGTGTCACCACTGCGAGGATCGCCCGGAGGACACGGTGGAGCATACGGTGCAGGAATGCCCAGCTTGGGCGGAGCACCGCCGTGTCCTCACCGCGGCGATAGGCGGAGACCTCTCGCGCCCGGCATTGGTTGCGGCCATGCTGCGGGGCGAGACGGAGTGGGAGGCGGTCGCCTCCTTCTGCGAAGCAGTCATGCTCGCGAAGGAGGAGGCGGGCCGCTTGAGGCAGAGGATACCGTCCTCTCTCCGCCCGAGACGCAGTGGTAGACGCCCACGGCGACGGATGTCGCGGGACGATCTCCGGCCACCGTAGGCGCGGGCATGCGGGCGGCGAGTAAAGGGCAACTCGCTGCCCGACCAAGGACCATGCCCGGGTCGACGGCGCGTTGTGTCCCACGCGCGCCTCAAGGAGCGTCAGCATAGTGACGGGGCCCCCCTATAGAGGGCCACAGTCCTGCCGGGGTTGCGGGACACACGTATACCGCGACTCCGGCACACAAAGGGCTACCGAAGGACACCGTGGATTTTAGTCAGTACAAGTCTGACAGTCCCTCCCGCCCTGCCCGGGGTTGGAGGACTCATTTGATGATTTTACCACGTAAAAAAAAAAAAAAAAAAAAAGGGTTGGTATTTTATTTCGAATGAATGTCTGACGGCCCTTCATATGCGTGCAAACATTCGTACGATGGACGAATGTTTGCGCGCATGTGAGTGGCCCCGGGAAGGATCGAGGTTCGCGCGCTTTGATGTGCGTTAAAAAACCGACACAGCTTGGAAAACCGCGAATGCAACGAAAACTTTGCACAATCATTTGCAAATGTAGTCCTTCACTTGTTGGTTTGCGTATTCGTGCGAATGTGCGTGGCCCGTAGGAATAGTAGTACACGACTACACGTCGTCGGTACCGACCTGTCTCTTATAAGTGCGACCGCATAAATAAAATATTATAGATGGGTTTATTTTATCTGTCATAGCCGTACTAATCTATCTGCACCGAGAACCTTATCAAAGCACCCTATGTATATGACCGATATTTTTTTACATTTTATTGGTGGTACGGTCAATTCGGGCCAAGTCTCAATCAGGAACCTGTCCCAAAAAGATCCCAGAAAGATTTTTTGAAGGCAGTTAATAACAATAACAGTAATAAAAGAACAGATAAATAAGTGCCATCATTATCAACCTGTGACGTTCACTGTTGAACAAAGTCACACCACACCACCACCAGTCCACCATAAAATGTATACAGGGTGAAATTTTATTGATGAGCAATATTTTAAATTTGGGTATTACTAACTATACTAATCGTATTACGGAACTCAAAAACATTATTAATGCAAGTATCTTCAATTAACATTATTTTATGTTTGTTTCCTATTCGTTCCGCGCGCGGTGTAATGTTCTTTAAAATTTTGATACTTTAAGATTTTTGGGGTTATTGATTATTTTTAGTGCTTATTTGCAATAATAAGCCTTTGCAATGCGACCTACTTCATTTCTAGGTGTCCATAATTGCATTA
This sequence comes from Agrotis segetum, assembly GCA_036375495.1. Classification (NCBI taxonomy): domain Eukaryota; kingdom Metazoa; phylum Arthropoda; class Insecta; order Lepidoptera; family Noctuidae; genus Agrotis; species Agrotis segetum. The sequence goes on along the minus strand of JAQSVV010000088.1, from coordinate 14,257,235 downwards.
ATAATATTTTTGATTTGCGATTTATTAGCCGTAATGCAATCAGCATCGTGAGTAGAGCTTTACATTAAAATATTGCCCATGATTTCGATTACACTCTGTATTAAGGCTTCTTTGTCGACTATCATACCATGAGTTGTCATTAAGATACTTGATCATCGATATTGACCGCGTTTGGCGCTCTCATTGGCCCGCTCCAAGGTTGTTTGAACTCTCAATCAATGAGAGCGCCAAAAACGGTTGATATCATTGATCGAGTATCGTAATGACAACTCATCCCAAAAAGGAGTTCTCAGCGAAGCGCGAAGTAATGCCCGCCCGTAGCAGTATCACCTTTAATCACTTACTCATCTCTATACTCGCTGGTGCCTTAATGACCTATATTGTTATGTGTTCATCCGCTCATAAACATATTACCATACCCATTGCCATGTAATCGACTGATTTTGTTATGTCGCCAGTATTTATTATGTAATAATTAAGCAATGTTTTAACTAAGAACCGCCTTAGTGTGAAAGGAGCTTTAGTTAAATCAATTCGTTATAGAATTAACATATTTTTATAGTCAAAACAATGACCTACTTTGTTGATAACAATACGATTCAAAGCTTTTAGTGTGTATTGAGCAGAAGATTTTTTATCTTTTATTTAAGTAAATTATAGTTTAAGTGTGACACCGTGCGCCGGCCATGGGCGTAGCCAGCCATGTGCATAGGGTGGGGCAAATTTCTAGGTAATGTGGTCAGGGTGGGGCAAAATTTAGTTTTTTTTTGTGTCGTCTCACGAGTAAGCACCTACATTATTTAATTTTGGTTAAAAGACACCTAACAAGTCGAAGTCAGGGTGGGGCAAGCACCCCACCCTGCCCCACCGTGGCTACGCCCATGGGCACCGTGCAACTTTATACCAGACTTGTATCGGGACGATAATGACAGACACAGCTATAGCAGAAAAGTCATTGTACAGAATTGGTTTCATTGTTTTCAAAGGTAATTTTGTTTAGAAGTAAAGCTCAATTTGAATTGAGTTATGTATATCACTTTAAGTTAGTCGCACATTTATCAGCAACGCAACCACACTGCGTTTTAGAGCTCGTAGTATGAAATCACTAGCTCCCTAATTAACGTGGACTAAAGTCACGCCAAGGTTAATCCTTAAAAAATGTTAATTCGAGGATTATCCTGGTTGTAACTTCAGTCCACCTCCTCTGCCCGGCTCTTAGAGGTTACGACCTCTAAGAGCCGGGCAGAGGAGGTGGACTCGGTTTTTTATGGATGGTGAAGGCTGTATAGCATCACGCTATACGTAGCGTGATGCTATACAGCCTTCATCGATAAATGGACTACCCAGCATTAATTAATAAATTGGAACCAGTAGTTCCTGAGATAAGCACGTTCAACCAAACAAGCACTTCACCTTTATAATATTAGTATAGAGTATAGATATCAAACCTCTAACACTTTTTATCCGTACGGTACGCGTCTCACACGCCTCTTTTCGTAAAATAATATCAGCATGCGAGTAATTAAAGAAAGTGATAGTAAAGTGAAGTAGAAAGTGGACTTCAAATAATGAGGTGCGCGCGGTGCCGCTAAAAGTGCGACCATCTTTATACAACCTCGTTTTGGAGGATTCAGTATTGAATCCGAGCGCTAGTGAAAGTGACAGAGCTATTCAAGTCGTCTAGCGCCATCTCGTTCACTCATTGGAACAAGCCTGGTTTTAAGACGTTGTAATACCCCCTTTAAGTTCGAAAAAAGTACTTCTTTTTCATTTTCATTAAAGTATTATTTTCAAGATCACCTGTCATGTTGTCGTCTTGTGGCCCCATATGTCCTATGCTTAAGCATAGAACTCTAGGAGAAGAAGATTATAGGAAGAATCTATATTCTTCTTCTTCACATCATATTTCTTTGGCGTAAAGCTTCGCCCCTTTCATGGCTTTGATTGCACCTTTTGGGGTTCTGTAATATTGATTTACCCTTAATATATCACAATTATTTTCCTGACCTCATCCCGATTTATTTGGGGACGGCACAATATATCTTCTTCCTTGCACTGACTGATGCTTCATGTGCTAACGCAAAATTCATTTTTTGTAATTCAATTCTGACAGTTTTTATATCTTAAAGGTACTTCCTCACCGCGAGCATTCACCTGTAATGTAACGTTACAGATTCGAACATTCGAAGACAATAGAGCATCAAATTGCGCACTTTATGTTACATTACATCTGGTGAGGGAGCGCCTTAATACGAGTGAGCAGTATTTCGAATTTCATTAATAAAGACTAAGACAAACAATGTACATTTGGCTTTGAAGGTACTATACGTATACCACCGAGGACCTTTTTCTTAGAACTTGTTAATGTTTGAAAAAATTGTGCGAAAAATGTTAAATGATTTTGAACCCACATGGTGCAAAAATTGACTTCCTATTGAAAATGTAACAGGCTCAGGACGATGCTACGATGTTTAATTAATCCCGTTCGCTCCGTCCTGCGCCTGCACATAGTTCGCGGATGATGTGAACTCGCCTTTTAAAATATGATTGTGCTTTGATTAAGTGGTAACATTCAGCATAAAATTATTTTCAAAGTGCACCAGCCTAAGGGTTTTGTAGCAATTTGTACTCATCCGTCCCTTACATATTCTAAATTTTCTTCCAAGCTCTTAGCTTACCGTTTCGTTGTCGGAGCAGTGTATATTTCAATTTTGGCAGGTGGCTAGGCTAATTACTTTGTAAATACACACTTGAAGGTACAGGTGGCTTCTTGTACAACAAAAATATAGGGACAGATGATTCAAAATTTATCAAATATATTTATATTTATAGCATAAGTAATGAATATACCGGTACTATCACTATGGCACTGGGAAGTAGTACAATCGACCAAGCGGAATTATGACCCACCATAAGCTTATTTTCCCAAAGACATTCAAATACAATTAGGTCCACATTCGCGTAAACATACATATCCATGGTAACAACTTTGATCTTTGTCAATTTGACAGATTCAAACGATTTATTGTCAAAATGGGTCATGATTCCACTTTGTCGACTGTACATCATCAAATCTGTAAAACATTATGTATAAATGGGCTCACTGTGCATGAGTACATTCTGACTAGATTCCCAGGGGAATTGCCATACCAGCTTTAGAGACTAATTAAAAATTTGACACCGAACGTTCGTTTGCACGGTAACGAAAAAGGAACCAAAAATGAGCGTGATACCTAAAAGTTTCAAATGAACCGAGTCCACATACCTACTCATTATTTCAAATTTGTGTACAAACGCCTGCACTTTTACTCACCTTAATCTGACAATTCTCTTTCATAGATTTACAAATTCAATCATAAAAGTAGAATGTTCATGTTCAATTGGGAAAATTTAAAGAAAATTGCAAACAAAAACGCAATTTAATTTTTATTTAAGTGTGTTTATAATATTGTATTTTGGACCTGGGGTTAGTTAGACAAAGCGTACATAATATTATGTATATAGGTATGAAAGAGGAAAAGCCCAGTAATAAGAAGTACTCGACATATTTTGATGCTGATATTGGTTTACAGTACCTGCCCCCCTAGACAAGTCGCAAACGATAATCGTTAACGCTCGGTTCTCCCCAATAGATTTTCAACCTTATTCCTTCGAGTCTTTAGTTTAAAATCTATTTAGGATTTCTAAGCGTTAGCGACTGGAACGAACGACAACGCCATGAAATCTTCAATAGATTTTCAACTAAAGACTCGAAGGTATAAGGTTGAAATCTATTGGGGAGAACCGAGCATTAACGATTATCGTTTACGACTTGTCTAGGGGGGCTGAACCGACGCCGACGATGTAATAAAGAGTTGGAAGCATTTAGCTGTCCTTTTTATAATATCATCTTAGTCTTAAATGTAAATTACAACAATATAAATCAAATACTTGTAATATAAATTCAATTAAGCGCCAATTAAGCAATTAACACAGGTAAAAAAGCGTGATAGTCTTATGTTACAAGCGTAATGATATTGTCTTAAATTAAGACACCTCTATTTAGACTCATAATAGAGGTACAGCTTGGCAAATTAGAGTAGAAAACTGTAAGTCGCCACTGTGCTCTCGCTACCAGAAATTTTAATGTTTTATTTATTTATTTTATTTTTCACTTATTACGTTGGTTTTATGGCACTAATCTAACAAACTTGCGTCTTTGTTTACATCAAATATCAAAGATTTGAAAACGTTGTCAGCAAACAAAGAGATTAGTTCCGTTTCAAGACGTTCTGGCCAAGCTGTATCTACATAATATCGTACGGGTACAAGCAATATCACAAATTGAGTACATTACCTTTATGGGCATGGGGACAACAAAATAATAGTTATATCTACTTATTCTAAGAACCTATTTGACATGTGGTCGTCGCTGTTGAATGTTTAGCTGCTTGAAATATTTGGCTGTTATCGTGCCAAATTCTTATTTGATAAAATACTTATTTAGCATTTTATTTTCATAAATGTTTGTGTAATGCAATGTTTTATTTAGCAGAGTGGCATGGACTTACATGTTACTTAAAATATTTATTAAAATGTAACAAATTAAATCCACTCTTATTTTATTAAATGTATAATATTATCTTTTCTAATAACTTCTGCTTTTATTTATTCTCAACAAAACCTACCTACTTAATGGCTTCCTTTGATGTTCGAAAAATAAGATAATAACAATTAGGCACCTAGTGAAGATCTGCTATCCTATGTCTTGGAAAAAAACTTTCAGATATTCTAAGGGTGCTCCCACATCCATCTACGCAGAATCGGCTTTTTACGTCGCCCTTTCTCTTTCTGCCGCTTAGAACTGCCATTTGCTAGACCGAAACAATGCGATAGCACGCGGCCGCCTGGAGGATTCCGCCGCGTGCTATCGCATTATGCTTTCTGTCTCGCTCTAGCAAATGGCAGTTATAAGCGACAGAAAGAGAAAGGGCGACGGAAAAAGCCGAATCCGCGTCGATAGATGTGGGAGCACCCTAACTAACCACGCCCAGTTGAAAAATTAGTCGAGAAACGAGTAATTTTTCGACTGGGCGTGGTTAGTTGGAATATCTGAAAGTGTAAGGAATATCGAAAAACTTTGAAAGGAGTGTCGAGGCCGATTTTGACGAAAACTATGACTGCATCATTGGATTTTAGAATTTAGAATTTTAGAAAAATAATAATCCTGGCCAAGAAACGAACCCGCTGATTTTGGAAAAATAATCACACCCTATATTATTATTACAGCACTAGAGTGTTGCTACTAACTGGGAAGTAACTATACAGGGTGTTTCTTTTAAAACGGGCCAAAAGGGAGAAATCCAAATCCGTAAGATACGGGAAATCTTTCTTAGAAACCTTTAGCTCTTTTTTGATGTTAACAATTTTGGCGTTTTTATTTTTTTGGTCAAGTGTGAGTTGTCCAAAATTTTTTTTAGTGCCGTTCGACTCTGTTTCATGTAAGGATCATTTCATTGTATCACAAGAAAAAAATCCAAATTTTACAAAATATTTTTTCATTCGAATTGTTTGAACGAAAAAAATATGACTTTTTCATGATGTTATTTGATTTAGTGTCTATTAACACGTTAACAGTGCAGCTACCAAATGTGAGAGGCGGCTCTCACGTGCAAACACTTTTTGCGGACAAACTTTTTTTACAGTTTATTGTTCACACGTGTATGCAAAAAAATTGAAATAAATCACACGTGTAAACTATAAAAAATCTTCAAATTTGTATGGAGTCGTGACCCAAATGTGGTGCACGCACGTGTCAGAGTGACCTCACAGTGACCCACATGTGGTGCACGCACAGGGAACGTGAGGATCATTTCATTGTACGGAAAGGAAAATTTCTGGACAACAGAAGTGGGTCAAAAGTACAGTTAAAGTTTCTTCTAACAGCATATTAAAGTTTATCAGTAGTCAGTATTTCATTAGATTTGACACACTTCTGTTGCCCAGACATTTTCCTTCCCATACGATGAAATGATTCTTCAATAGCCTTTTATGTTCCGGGGTCACGGTAATGAGATAATTCTCGTGACCCCGGTAGGCTTTGGCCCTCTAGAGGGGCCCCGTCATCACACTGACGCTCTTTGAAGCGCGCGTGGAACACAACGCGCCGTCGAGGCATGGTCCATGTTCGGACAGCGAGTTGCCCTTTTTACTCGCCGCCCTGGGTGGGGCGAAAGGGACTGTCCAGACTCTTACTGACTAAAATCCACCCGTGTTCCTTCCTATGCCCTTTACGTTTCGGGGCCACGGTATCCTGGGTTATGAAAAACCCCGCGACCCCAGCAGGCATTTGGCGCGAAACACGACGCTCCACCGACCCGGGCTTAGTCTCTAATCGGACGGCGAGCTACCCATCACTCACCGTCCGCAAGCCCGTTCCGCTGCTGTGCCCTCTGCTAAGCTCAGAGGGACACGCGTTGGAGCGTCCACACGACAGGCTATTCGCATACGGGCAAAGAGACCCCTTAGGCATACAGTGCCGTGGCACCGGTCCGAAAAACTGGTCTTCCCCCCGGACGTATCCGAGAGGGAACTCTAGTCCACGGGCACACGTGGAGGTTTCCTGTCATAGCACCCCCCGAATGTCCCCTTAGGAAAATTATTAAGCTTTTATTTTGATGCATAGTTTCAGAGATATTATCGAAAAACAAAAAAAAATATACTTTTAACCCCCCCCCTCAGGTCAAGGTCTATTGGATTTATTATTTAGTCTATTATTATTATACAAACAAAGTTACAAAGTCAAAAATTGTGCTCTAGTGTAGTGTTAATAGTCTATAGCGTATTGCACGCACAGGAGATGGCGTTCTGTGATTTTACGTCCACCCCATGCACCGTGGGGGGAAAGGTGTTTATGGTAGGTAAGAAATAAAAACAATTATAAATTCCTAAAATATTTTATTTTATTATACGAAGTTAACATTCCACGTACTGTTATGAATAATATATACCTACCTTATAACGTCGAGAAGGTAGGGCTGCACAATATGAAATATATATATGAAGCTAAAAGTTTACCGAAATAGAACACTCGTACAATTATCCATTAATTAAATAAAGATACAAAAGAAACAACTCATTTTCGAACATGCATAATAATTAAAGTCCTCACTAGCTACATTTGGAAGAATATCAGCTATACATCATTTATGTAATCAATATAATATGTAAATTGTATAATAGAATAATTGTAAAGAAGGGAAATGGAAAATCACAACGATAGAAAGCACAGGTCTAGAATAAATTCATAATGTCGTGTAGAATAAATAATGAAATTAACAACGAAATATAATGTCAGTTTTCAGATATACAAAATTAAAAAAAATGTAAATAATCAACAATTCGCTTTTATGACAATTAAAAATTATTTTGTCACATAATATATTGAATGTATAGTTTACAGTTCATGTATGATAATAATAATAATTATGTCGAATAGAAACTGATAGTTATTATTTTAATAATAGTATATTTGTAGATACAAAAGAGGCATATAATGCCACAAGTATCAGTAGTGTTCATTTGATTGTTGTCCGATTCACTCCCACATTGCACCGGCACTCACATGCTTACTACACCATTTTTACCTTTAGGTCAGTATTTGATTATGCCATTATAATATTTCCACGATTTCTAAAATGTATTGAACATTAAAAGGATAATTTCCTAAGGAAATAAGTACACAAAGAATACGACATTCAGACACTCGGAATTACGTATTAGAAATCGGTTAAATGGTTTACAATCATTTACAGAAAGGGGTATATGATACTGTATATGACAGATTGCATGTGTATTGCTGTGCATGTGCCGCAGTGCAGCGCGTGTGTGGGCGACTCGGTGGCGTTGCGCTAGCGACGCGCGCCGAACTCGACCGCGTCGTCGTCGGTGATGTCCCCGTGCCGCCACAGGCACAGGCGCGAGCTCTTGGCGTGCTCCTGCGCCGCGCGGTACTCCGCCACCAGCGCCGCCAGACGGTGCTCACGCAGGGGCTCCATCAGCACCAAGCCTTCTTTGATCAGGTTCTAAATGCAAACAGTATGGATAAGCATATTTGTTCCATGCCGATGCAGCAGTAAATACTGCTGACTGCTTCAATTTTAACCTTCTCAATTCAACATTTACAGAAATACTGAACAACAAAACAAATGTTACATTTTAATCCATTACCGTGACTTCATGCAAATAAGAGAAATATAGTAGTAAAAAAAAAATCTGGGCTATTCAGATGATAAATTAATGGCTGAAACCTTATTACTAAGAATGCTTACTAAAGCTGCTCATGTTCGTCACGGATGTATGTCGATGATGATCAAAGAATAATAATTATGTGTGGAAATAAATAAAACATTAATATACCTTGCCAACATCGACGTTCGTGTTAGGATCAACGAGGGTAACAGCGGGCGGGGCGCCGCGGGTCTCGATGTTGAGGAGCAGCTTCCTGTTGAGCGTATCAGCGGAGAAGGCGGCCACAGCCTCGGACCGGTCGTCTGGGTCGGAGGGGAACTTGACGCAGCACAACGTGAACTCGCTGGCATACGCCGGCTCCGTCTCCGTGCCGGCCGGCAGCGCCGCCAGTCGTGTTACGCTAACGACCTACATCATATTAAATATATTAATTACTACCTGTTGCCAATGGCTTCGCTAATGTGTTTATCCAGGTTATAAACTATCTGTGTACCAAATTTCATGCAAATCTGTTCAGTGGTTTTGGCGGAAATAGTAACATAACAGGTACATATTTCTATCAAAATGGCGTAGCAGCTCTGCCATGTTTACAGCCAATACTTAATGAATAAAAGGAATTGTCTCATTATATAAATTGGACTGAGATTGATGATATTATTTGAAATTGTTTGTAATAAATTAATATGCGAGTTTCCATCTCATTGTACTCACCTCACGGTTTCCATAATCAATATAGAAAATGTGAGCCATTTTATCTTCTGAAAGTTTTTCAACTTTCGCCCTGTACCACTGATCGTCCATTGTAAAACGAGCTGCGCAGATTTGGCCTCTTCTGGGTACATAAGATCCAGGCAGAGGAGTATGGTTCTTAAATTCCTGATGGATTCTCTCCATCAAATTCTCGAGCTTTCCGCCCAACTCAACATTCTGAGCATAGAAGGTGCCTTCAGATGTCACTTCCGTGATCACAACTTTCTCGTACTTTAGAGTTCGATCTTGAATTGGGGCGTTCCTTTCTTTCTCAGTTTCTTTTTCAACTTCTACATAATCCTTCCACAATCCAATACGTTTCTTCATAGCGTTTTCTTCAGCAGTCTTAATTTGCCGAGCAAACTCAGAAGTTTCAGCAGTGTGGTGCATTGTGGCAAGTCCATGTTCAACCAAAGCCACCGACAAATTCTCATTTTCATTCCACAACCAACCAATGAAGTTGCCAGCCTTATCCATTTCTTCAATGGTGACCACTACGTCACGCTGCAAGCATCTCTCTTTCGTAAATTGCAGTGCTTCTTCGCCGAAGGGCTCCGCATTCTGCATGCCACCGCCGCCTCCAATGGCTGGGCGCGATCCCCTTGGACAGTTGATGCCAGCAAGTAGGAAAGTTACCAACACAGATTCTTTCGGGATATATATTCTCATACGGGATCCGCTGGCGACAAACTCTACAGTAGCTTCAGTCTTTTGAGCTCTCTTCAGGAATGGGAAGAATTTCTTGGCTTTGGCAGAGTCACCACTAGTATCCTGGATGCGATGAGTGGGGATGTCTTTTTTAGCGTGAACGCCGATGCCAGCTTTCTGAGCCTTGAGTTCAGCTTCCAAAAGCTTATCATAATGGGAGCTCCTCTGGTCGTTATCATTTCTGTACCGAACTACTGTGGCATAACCTTTTGAAACTAAAGCTTCTGCCAGGTTTCTGTGTAGCAAATAAACACATATTAAGACTGAGTCAAAAGAAAATTCATTAGATAACTATAGACACTAACTTGAATACTTACACTCCTCCTGAGACAACTGTGCAGCAGCTTTTTTCCGGGAAGTTATCTTTGGCAGGTTGAATGTAATCAACAGTGACATTAACTTTCTTGCCAACTACTTTTTTCCGTAAAAATTCACGTGCTTCGAACATCCATGGTATATCATACAAAGGTTTAAATCCTTTTGGTCTTGGCGAGTTTTTGCCTTCCTCATCAGGGCTGTTCCTGCGCAACATAACATGTATTAGTACAGAGAAATTAGTGTGAAAGTTGTGTTTGCGAAAAGTGCGAAACATACTTTTCACGCGGTGGTCTGATGCTCGCCAAAAATATTTTCTTCTGGATGTTGTTGGGCAACTTGACAACTAGTGCATCTCCGTTGACCACTTCCATGACCGTGGCGGTGAACTCCTTGTCCTTTGCCGCGATAATGGGAGCGTTGCTAACGTAGTTTGTCCAAATGCGGAGCCTGGCATCCTTCGCTGCTCTTTCAGCAGCCCGTAAGGGGGCCGCGCCTTAAAATTAAGAAGAATGATACTTAGGACAGTTGTGAATAGTTCAGTGAAAACCACTATGAAGTTAAACATTTTTAGTTTTCTATTTATAAGAATGTAAACGCCATTTATTAAAATCATTTGTAGAACTGTGAGCATACTAACCAGCTTTCATGACTGCCAGGGACCAGTCTACACATCTGGCAAAGCCTTGTCTCAGCAGAGCTTCGGCAATGTTTCCTTGTGGATGCAAGATAGTTCCCACATAATTGTTGTTGTTGACTGACTCAAGAATGACTTCCACGTCTTTTTGCAGTAGCTTGGATTCGAGGAAGAAGCGAGCTTCTTCGGCGTAAGGCTCGGAGTCACCATCTTGCCTCACTGCAGGGCACTAAAAAGTAATTGATGATAGATAGATGACAACAATTGATTGCTTAGTTCCACTGAGTACTAACATAATTATTATGGCTTTAAATTATTTCATACTTACTCGTATACCTGACAGCATGAGCGTGATCTGGTAGAAGTCAGGCAGCAAGCAAAGTCTGACTGTGGATCCGTCACGTACATACTCAATGATAGCTTTAATCGGCTGATATCCGAATTTAGCGACGAACGCTTTAGGGTTTTCACCAGGGGTCTTGATGTCTCGAATATGATCCTGTTAGATGCAATACAAAAATGAGAATTTGATAATTATTTTTTCTAATTATGAATAACAACAAACTGCAAAAGAAACCTAGTTATTGGGTAAATGGCAAGATAAAACTTAAAACAAAAATATTCTGGAAAGTTTTTTCCATGTTTCAGGTAGTTATGGCAAAGGAACATCAACTGTATGTCGGATAGACAACCGGGTGGTGATCGGCGATCTCAGCCTTGGATTGGTGAAGTACAGATCCTTCTTGTATCGACCGAATTGATCCCAATTGGAAAAAAGGGCGGTAAAAAAGATTTTAGTTGTTTCTCCGAAACTGCGCATCAAAATGGGATGTCATTTTTTTTTCAACTTCCTTATTTGAAGCGGTTAGTTAAAAACGTTTTTGTGATGCGACAAATTTTTACGTTCTACTAAACTGAATTTCATTTGAATACTTGTGCAATCCTAATAATATCATACATTTTTATTTTATTTTAAACTAGCTGTTGTCAACGGTTTCTAATTGAAAATATTTGTTCCGTGAGGGTATCACACCTGCGACACGCGCGTAGCAGTTAATCGCTCGGCCACTCCTAATAAAAATAGCAAATGCAATTAAAGTTCTATTTAATTAGATTTACAATTTTACTGTTAAGAATCTCATAATCATAAATGTTTGTTAAGATGAACTTTAAGCTTGGTAATCCATCGTATTATAATGTAAATGCACAAGGCACTTAAGAGCAAACAAGTCAACATTTTTTCCATAGAAACTTCGTTGGGGTTTTACTCCATTAATTGACAAAGTACATCCAAAATTAAACATGGTATCGTTTTGTCTCATTATTAATTTTGTCTGTACGGAAGCAGAATTGTAAAATATGAAGCTATTAAAAAGTTACGAGCTTCTAAAGATTCGTTTTTTTGCTAATTTTAACACAACTTTAGGTGTAAATTAGAAGCTAAAGAAGCATAAAATTTCCAAAACGAAGTCCGTACCGACACAGAAAATTTATCGAAGAATTTAATAAATTTTATTTGAAATTAATTGGTGCAGTGGTTTTTTCATAAAACCCCAACAGCCAAAGGCTTTTTCGTATTTTTTTACGCGTGCCTTTTACTCTGAATGATCGTGCATCTCACTGAATAAGTTTTCCCCTGTTTTCTCCACGGGGGGATGACGCTCGCGCACACGTGAACAATATGGCTCGATTTCCGGTGAAATATCATGGTTTTTGACCATGCCTGCCAGTGAGTTCGAGCTCGCGACTAGCGGCGCCTTAAAGGCGCCAGCTGTTGCAGGGCCTTTTTGAAAATAGGTAGGTACGTGTCTAAAAATGTGCTAACTATTCTGTTTTTGGATTCGTATTAATTATTTTGCGCAAAACGTCATTAGGATTTAAAAAATCATCTTCAATTGGATTTTTTGCGTAAGAAAGAAGCTACCATTAGAATGTTTTAACTGCAGTATTGTAATACTCCTTGTAATTAAGTTATTTATAGTTTTTGTTCTGCATAATTTTGGCTTTCAACTGTAACTTAAAAAGAATTCATTAAATTGAAAGATATGAGCAATGAAATTGAATGTTGTCAACTTACCTGAAGGTCCGTTCCCCAGATGCCTTTGTTTTGCGACTTTGCAATATCTTCGATCTCTACCAGCCTTTTCAATTGCGGTATGTTTCTGCCACCTTCTCTGACCTTAGCCAAGCCTTCAGCAAGGAGAGCTTCAGTCAAGTTTTCATCCTTAGTTGGATCCTTACCGGCCCACACGCTTCCGTACTCTCTGGTTGTCGAGTTTGGTGGTTTTTCAGCAGTAAAGATCACTTCTCGTCCTACGAGTTTTCTGAGGAACTCGCGAGCCTCCCAAGCATAAGGCTCATCCTTTGATTCAATGTCACTGTCGAGATAAAAATATATTAAATAAAAGATAACTGTGTACAGGCACTTCAGTATAGAGATTTATAAATAGCATAGCAATTATTTTAGTTGAATGTTGTATTGTAATACAGCTGTATTGTAATACAAAATATAAGGCCACAGTAGCCTGTGAGCTGAATAGTGACTACAATTAATGCTCCAGAGAAATGTTTCGCATTGCTTTTTATTTATAGGTGGGTACAATTAAAAAAAAATACATCAGCATACAATAACAACAAGCAACAATAGCAAATGCAGATATACCTACTTGAATTTCTTTTTAGCCCTATCATATGCATGAAAAATATAAAATGATGGAAATTAGAAACAAGCAGTTTGAAGTGTGTAACATAATACTGAAATATCAAGTACACAGTGCTAGCATGGCATGATCAGCAGTTTGCGTCATAGGTTACCATCCAAACAAATAATGTTATGACTATACATTATAGAAAGTCACTCTCTGGGTAAGTGTCTTCATTTTAACTGTTTGTTGAATTTCTTTTAGTGTTGTAAAGACAAAGGCAGTTGTAGAAATGTTAGGGACAGTAACAATTTTTATTAATAGGTATTTTTTTATAGGATTATTCTATAGCTGCTATAGAATCCCACATACCTTGAATGTATTATGTGTATAAAAAATGTTCTGCTATAGTATAGCAAAACAAAGATATCTTAACACTCAGAAAAAAGAACTTTCATGGTTGCTGTCAAGTCTAAAGCAATATCCATAACTTGTTTCATTGAATGATGACTCTACATTTCTATAAGTAGGGCCTGGATAATGGGTATATGCATTTGTATGATTAGAATATAATTATTTAAATATCAGACCGGAACAACGAACTAATCTATTTTTCGGAAATTACAAAATATGTTATAATTTAACATTAATTAAATCATTTAATAAGTCTGTCATCAGGCTGTATCTCATGAACCGTAATGGTTAAACAGTTGAATTATTAATACATGATGTATAAAAATGAATATTTAAGGGTTCCTATACAACAGAATGCTTTTTTTGCTTTACTGTTTTTATAGGTAACAGACTACAACTTGACATTTTATTTTGATTGTAGAGAATCACCCAGAATTCATCAGCATAAAATCCTATTCATCATATGTATTTTTTTTAATATGCTCAATTTACTTTCCTTGTTGATTATATTTACATTTAATTCCAGGTCCTACTTATAAAATTGTTGTAAATAAATTATTCACTGCAGTTATGAGCAATTCAAAGGCATAGATAATATGTGAAGCTCATTAATTACTACAAAGCTTCTTCTTATTTTATTTTGCATAGCCATGTCAGAAAATACAAGGTGTTATTTAATGACCATTATCTTCTAAACTCACTAGCTCTAATGTAAATCTATATAATGATACTGTTAGCCACTAGATAACAATAAAAAATGAAATGATTATGGAACTGTTTCAAGAGATGGTAATCATCATCATCAGCCAGAAGATGTTCACTGCTGAACATAGGCCTCCCCGTTAGAGATGGTAATGCTTTAGATTTAATTCTTATCTGAAGTAAATCATGATCTCTAGTTTCTTGAAACAATGAAATAGAAGATAAACCTTTCACAAAAGATATACCTTTTAATCATAGAAATACACAAGATACACTGGAAACCATTCTGAAGTATTTCAATAAAGATGATGCATGCATTTTAATAAAGATGATTGATGTTTATTTGAAAGGGAACTTTCTCCTTTATAATAGTCTGTGTTTGTAATAATAAGATCACAGTAAAAAAACTGATTGTGATTATTTTGTGAACAGTATTCATTAATGCTATGTGTCAATATAATGACATGAATGAAATAATCTCTACAATCTGTCTTTACCCATCTCCATATGTTAGCAATCTTAAGGTAGCAACCTCACCATATGGAGCAGACCAAAGAAAGCAAGCGAGTTTTAGCGGAGCTTATAACTTAGCAGGATTGAGAGCATGCTACTTTATGGATTTAATAGATATTGTCCCACTTATACCAAGTGTAGATATTATCTATATATATAAAAGAACAGGGGTTTAATAATGTAACAACTTCATGGTCATAATGATCTTTACATGACTGAGTACCACTTGCCATGATATTTATTGTTTTACAACAAGTGAATAATATCTAAAAACACCATCCAAAATTGTATCACATCACATATTCGCAATAGCTTCGCAGAGTACTAAACAACATCACAGATAGTAAAATATGTATTTACATTTACTGGTAAATGAATGAAGAAGTTATAACTAATGATTTTACTGTGGTGTAATTAACTGAATGTGTAAACATTGCTTCAATGATTGCTTAGCGCATAGCTTCTGCTGCTTAATGAAGATTTTCGTTAGGAAAGTTTATCTTTGTTTGATTGTTTTAAGAATGCACTACACAATATTGAACTACCACAAATCACAAGTTTATCAATAAGATGCCCAGTGAGGTTTAACATGTTGTGACTGCTATCTAGATGTTTAAATGAGATTTAATGACTTAAAGCTGAAGTTTTTATGGGTACTGAATCAACAATTGTGTTTACTTGATGTGTAAATACTGACTTGTTGGCGGTTTTCTGGCGCGCTAGCTTGGGCGCGGTGATGCCAGACAGTGCGATCACTTTCTCTGGAGGTGGCCCACCTTGGGGTTGGCGTCTTATCACAATCGTGTCACCGGATAGTACCTATTTAACAAAGATAAATATTTCTTGTTATAAATACGTTTACACATATTATATCTAAGTATCGCCTAAATCTCGTCACTCTTTATCTCAGCCTGCCAGCTGGCACTAAATGGACAAGCAGCTAGTATAGTTACAATAATACAAAATAACATGTTTATTGACTAAAATCAAGCAAAAACGGGCTTATGGAATTGAAATACTCTTCAAATCATGTGCTCGATGTGGTGCCAACGGGGCAGATTTAACGAGATCGGCACGAGGCATCTTGGCTTTCTGTTTATGAGAAATAAAAATACATGTTATTGGTGAATTACCTGCTTCACGATTCCGATTTTGTAAGCAGGCGTCGGTGCTGGAGCACTCATTTTTAATGTATTTCCCTTAGGAAATCCGGCTAATAAATATGAAGTTATAAAATGACCCAAGAGCGAATAACTAACAAGATTGGCGAAACGTGGCCGCGCTAGTGTTTCCACATTTGAGAACTGTAAATACTTTCTCCGCACAGTACGTAACACTGATATTCTCGGCAACACTGAGTAGTGTTGTAAGCGCAATACCAACGAGATAACAAAATCGACTAAAGTTAAATAAAAATTCACATTTTAATTAAATTTTTTAATTAAAATTATAAGTAAATAGATACTTTTATATTATGCGATTTAGGGATTTTGACATTTAATGTTGTCAGCTTGCCAACTATTTCAATAGATTATTGTATTTCTCTGTATTCCGTTTTATGATGTTAATTAATATTATTTAACAATACATTCAAACGAGCTATAGTGGTGCACCAGCATCGAGAACAGGGTTCAAGCTGACGGTTGTTATAAAACTTTATTATAACAACCTAGTTATTAAAACTTTCTCACTATGCTCGTCGTATTCAAGAGAACTGCTTTCTGCATCAAGCCTTTGAGCCAGCCGCAAAATGAAAGTCACACAATTGGACAGTAAATCATTCTTGCCACTAATGGCACGATAAATCGACAAGTGTGTATGAGAAAAATCGAACAATCTGTACAGTTTTTCTCATACACACTTGTCTTGTCGATTTATTGTTGCAGTTTGATTTGAACTGTACCGACTAATCGTAACAGTTTATCGTAAGGTGTGTAGCAGCCTTAAGATAATGACAAAACGTGTCGTTATCTACTGGTAGATGAAAACAAATCACTCTCTCCAAGCGGGCTATTGGGTATTTCTAAATGCTCCCTAAAATCAACTATTCTAATGCTCTTGAGGCACTTCACTCCTCACTTATCGTCATAACAGGTTTCAAGCCATCGAAGTCCAGTGGACAACCGCTGGTCAGACACTATCAAGTTAGCCAATAGCCCTGCAGGTAGACGTAAGAAGGTCGAATTGCATCATTTTATTGTAGAACTTAGCAAGGACGATCTTCTTTTATTTTAGGCCCTAAACACGCGGTGAAACGCAACTTCAACGAAACTGCAACTTCTAGTTACTAGAAGAAGAGTTTCATTTTAGTTTCTGCCATTTATACTCTTACGAGTGAGCGTACATGACGCATCCCCGTTTCAAACCGGTTTCATCGGTTGCGTCATGTGCTGTTTCATCAGCGATTTACAATTTCTACTTACTAAGGTTAGGGCCTTAGTAAGTAGAAATTGTAAATCGCTCGAGTGGCATCATGAGCAAGCTCGTTTAATGTGTTAACATTGGCCGTAATGACCAGTAACGACTATCGATACAATGATTGCTGAGTCGTTAATCATGATACGTGTCAATCGATCAAATTATTAAAAGATTAAATTATGCTTTTAATTAGGATTTTATAATAAGAAAAAATCGACTAAACTGTGGTGGGTATCTACTAAGCCAAAATGTCAAATACGCACACGTGATACAACGTGGAACGCGTAATCGTCGCATTTGGCTTTACCATAGACTATACAGAAATTGCTACTTTTATTAATATGCAAGGAATGAAACTTATTCTAAGAATGAAACAAAAATATAGAATACTTCCAAAATAGAAAATTTAAATTTTGGTTGGGAATCAAAATGAATACTTTTAAAAAAGTAGATAGGTACCTAATAAAATGCGTGTAGTTTGTGCTAATAAATAACTTCGATGTATTATAAAAACGTGGGAAAATACTGATATCGACTGCGTAAAAAGAGACTGACTGATTAATAAGTTTCCAACTAAAAAAAAAACTAAGGCTAGGAAAGGAATATATATGAAATCCTGGTAAGGACTGTTAGTTTCATAATTAAAAGTCGGGCTCGGGATCCATTACGAAGATTGTACTTTTGGGTCCCGATAGATTTTGTTGGTGAATAATGCTCCAACAAGCCCGCGAAATTCAAATTTTCTTACGTTTTTTGCAATTTGCAGGCCAGTGACATGTTTTAACTTTATCAAAATATGATTCGCGGCAATAACAAGTATAATTTTAAATATAGAAAGATTCCGACGAATTGAGAGCCTCCTCCTTTTTTTGAAGTCGTTACATGCAGCTTTTCTAAGTGAGAGCTGATGGAGCGAATGCTATGATATATATTTTTTATAGCAAAGAAAATTTGAATTTCGTGGTTACGATACGTTGCGTTTGTTTTAATTAGTGATTCGTGTGTCAATAAAGTTTATTTGGTTTTAATTGATATTAATTAATTTATCCTCTACCCAGCCCGTAACATTTCGTGTCAGAAGTGAGATAAAATGCCAATTTTACCAAAGGACGACATGGGCGGTATTCGTACCATTGCAGGAGTCCACGATAACAAGACATGGACCAGAGGCGGTTTGGAGGTTCCCCGAAAAAGGTGGTGCGAGAGAACCAGCTGCTGGTCCATCTGCAGTCTCTTCAGCACCACTCCGTGAACATTTTAAGTTAACCAAGGTGTTAAAGAAGCAGTTATGTGCTATTAAATTTAGATTAGCATGAGAAGGCGGGTTTTCACAACATTCAGTAGGGTAAGCACATTATTACAAAACCAGTCTTAACCAAGTCTCATTCCATGTTTTAGCAGCAAAGACATTTAAACTATGTATATACGAGCAATAGACGGGACATCACGAAGTTGTGATTCAAATCTTTTTACCAATATGTAAAAAATCCCTCAGTTTAGTAGTCGCGTTGCTATGCAACACTTAGAGTTAGATTGTGCTACTGACGCACGGCATCAACAATTTTGTGTATGAGAATTTTCCCAATGCCCGCTCTATAATTTCTTTTAAATTTCTTTGTTTAGCAGCAAAAATAAGGACAGTGTACATGCGTATTGATTGATTATTTTACCATATAATGAGCCAAGACAAACGAGATCGTTTATATATATAAACGAGAAAAAGAGTAGGCCCGAGGATACTTCCTTGCGGCACGCCGCGCGACGCGCAAAGTGTTATGATTTTGGAGTGGAATGGGTTTCTCAAACTTTCGGCTCCACGAACCCGTGTTAAAATTTCCAGGTGACAGCGAACCCCTAACTTACTAATTAATTAGCCACGCCCCCCTCCCCCCCAAACAAAATAATAAAATTGCCTGTTGGAGAAAATAAGGCTTTCATTTGAATAAAACGTAACAAAGTGCCAAAAGAAATATCTTTTCAAAATTAAAGTGATGGGTGTGCTTGTTTCGAACCTAAATCATGTCGCGAACCCCCTGCCGACGAATGGCAAACCCCAAGATGGCTATAGCTTTATCATAGGTCTTGAGAAACCCTGACCTATCAAAATCAAATCGTTTATTTCAAGTATCAGTTACAGGCACTTTTTAAAAGGGTATTTTCCAGGGTCAAAATAATTACATTCTATTTAGTCCGTCCGTATTTGAGATTATAAAAAAATATTGGACACGTATTTTTTCTTTTTTCGATTAAACAAAAAATAGCCTAATACGTGTCCCTTATTTTTGAATAATCTAAAAGACGGACTAATTACATTTTTTCAGGCAACTAGCCTATTGTCAAAAGACAAAATAAAATAGTTTTAAAATAGTTACGGTGCTACAGTCCGAGTCACAAGACATAAAAACTGTGAAAGTACTGTAGATGCCCAATCCAAAGCGTAGATATCTATAAGAACGGGCAAGAAACTCTATGATTCGTAGCTAATAGCGAAATCACAGTCATCAGGGTCACATATCAGGCCAAAGTCGATTTTGCCTATGTCCTGAGCTAATTGTTCGTGGTCCATTACGGTACGCGTTAAAACGGCATATTTTTCACACAAATACAACCGGTTTCTGGTCAGTTACTGTGTAGATTGAGCAAAAATAGTTACAGAAGGTAGTCGGGTCTTCAGTAGCACATGATCCTAAACTTGCCGTACAAGCATCAATGAGTGACGAAACCGAACAATGAGCCGGCAATAGACCGTGGTAGGCTGTGAGAGCAAGATACTGAGTCCATAGTAGACGTACTCATGTTTTCGGAAATTAAATCATCTACACAGTTAGATAACGAATAACTCTACCCACGTTTTCGTTGAATTACTAAAAATACTCTTAACACTTATTTTATCGATTTTGTTGTTATGTATAGGACATAACAACAAAATCGATAAAATAAGTGTTAAGAGGATTTACGGTACAGTAGAACAAGCAAATCGAGTACGATTACTTAGGTTCATTCTCATACACACTTCCAGCTCATTTTGAAACTTCTAGGGAATGAATTTTCAAAAATCCGTCCTTAGTGCACACCGTCATATTATAAGGAATGCTTGTGCAAAATTTCATGCTTCTAGTATCTACCCAGCGGTTTCGGCTGGGTGTTGATTATTCAGACAGTCAGTCAGCCAGCCAATCTGTTTCATTTTGTGTACAGGCATTTCTTTAAGAAGTGCCTATACTTAGAGACATTTTTCATTATTAGACATTTTTGTCATAAAGTCAACTGTTGAAGCATTACGTGAAAAACAACAAGTATAGGCCATAGGCCTCTTCAATCCAAGATGGCAGCTAACGCAAACACTCCTTGAGGTTGGAAACTTAAATTTTTCATGAGTAGCAAATACTTAAGCAATACAAATAAAAAAAATAGTAGATTATGCACCGAGGGGCTAAAGTTGTGTCTTATGTCACGGGCGTCATATTGAATCTCGAGCGCAATGAAGGATTCGGGATTCAACTACCGAGCGTAGCGAGGGAGTTAAGAGTTTAACTCACGAGCGAAGCGAGGGAGTTAATACAAGAATCCTGAATGCAGCGAGGGATTCAAGCTAGCCCAAGGCAAAGACACCTTTAGCCCAGAGGAGGATACTCTACTTTTTACACCTACTGTGAGATAATAATAGCCATAGTACGAAAAACAAAGTATTTATTAAATAAAAAAACAGTAAGAATAAGGGTTTCGAGAATAGCTTTCCTCTTTCTGGCACACTAAATCAGACTTGGCTGTATGGGCTCAGCTCCCTTTGCCTGCCCCAAAGAGGGACGAAAAGAACCAAAAAAAAAAAAAAAAAGGTTGCACTCCAGGAGTGCCGGTAGAAGTGAAAACTTTTTTGTTACTATGTTTTATTTTTAATTTGAATGACGTCTTACTCATTTTCGATCAGGGTCACGTGACCCTGACGCGAGTTTTAAATTTTTTACCCATTACAGAAAAAGTGTACAACGCCGCTAAAGAAGTTTTCACTTCAAAAATCTAGGCTGCATGGGCTAGATAGATCCCTTTGTCTTCCCAAAAGGGAAAAGAATATTAAAAAAAAAAAAGGTTGCACTCCAGGAGTGCCGGTAGAAGTGAAAACTTTTTTGTTACTATGTTTTATTTTTAATTTGAATGACGTCTTACTCATTTTCGATCAGGGTCACGTGACCCTGACGCGAGTTTTGGTCACGTGACCCTGACGCGAGTTTTAAATTTTTTACCCATTACAGAAAAAGTGTACAACGCCGCTAAAGAAGTTTTCACTTCAAAAAAAATCTTTCTGGCACCAAAGGGTGTTTGTTGTTTATAAGCATATTCCAAATTCAAAATTCAAATCACATTATTGACCAGCGGGTAATAATGAAATCCAGTACAACATTATTGACCGGCTGTGCCCTCGGCCACTAATGACTCACTTTAGGTTAAGGTTGCTTGACATATAATTAGACATTTTCGAGCAGGTGGTGTGAAAAAACACTTATTTAATGCAAGGCCTTTTTTTCTCCTTTGACTGGACTAGTATTTACTCAATTTTTGTTTTGATAGGTGATTATAGAAAAACCTTTTTGTTATGTGACCAGCTACGATTGCATTTGAATCGGCGCCGTAGAGAAAACAAAATAAAATTTTAAACTAGGAAGGAAATAAATGACAAATGACTTCTTCCATTACTTTCCTACCGTGTAGTATGATTTATATTATGTAGCATTTTCCAGTGTCGATAGTCACTGTTGTTCATGTATTTTTTAAAATAGTGTATAAACCTTAACAGTTATAAGTTGAAGAAGTATTAAAATGGCAAACGCAGATTTTAGAAAGGATGTGACCATGCCTGTCCGACCTAGGAGTGTCTATACAGCCCACTCTTATAACCAGGTGATGTGACTCCATTATTTATCCAATACTAGCAAACCCGGCGAACTCCGTTTCGCCACCAGTCTTTGCTATAAATTTCACGGAGCCCGAGACCTTTCCAACGAATGCAAAACCGT
The DNA here is from genome assembly GCA_036375495.1 of Agrotis segetum. Taxonomy (NCBI): domain Eukaryota; kingdom Metazoa; phylum Arthropoda; class Insecta; order Lepidoptera; family Noctuidae; genus Agrotis; species Agrotis segetum. The sequence continues at coordinate 14,234,895 of JAQSVV010000088.1, read as the reverse complement.
GGAAGTCGGTTCGTGCGTTCTGGAGTTATATCGTCAGGAAGGAAAACCAGACTTATTTTTATATAGTAGATTTACAAAACAAAACGTCATCCAAATTAATATAAAGGCTATTTTACCAACTGTAGATCAGTTGGTAAAATAGTGACTTTATGGCTCACTTTGTACTCGTATTTGTAGGATGTAATATCTAGAACTGCTGGACTGATTTAAAAAAAAATATTTGCGCAGCGATGGATTCGTCGTGACTTTTATGAAACAGTTTGTGCGTCGATGCACAAACATCTATGTATGCCTGGTTATCAGTATTACCAATCATGAAGTCCCGATGAATAGAAATGCCCAAGGACTTGTCTTGTAAGCTTGTTGTTCGAACTAGGGCGCGAGCGCGATCCAGATGCATTCAATTCTCACGAGAAAAGCTTTCACAAACGACGTTCATTGTTGATTACTCGGAAACTTCAATCAGATGCATCAAGGTCTAGCCAAACCGAAGGGCGTTCTGTAGTTTATCAATTTGTTTGCACCGATTTAGTCAATCGAGTTGAATGGAGGCGTTTAAACTGGAGTGAATTGTTGCATTCTTATTAACAAAGCAAATAACGCGTAGTCGCAGTTGGAATAAAGTTCGAAATTCAAAAATTGATTTTTGATTTAAAGCTTGGTCTAAGTTAATCCACGTTTTGTAATAAAGCCGATAGGGTTTTGCCAGCGTCGATTTTGATTTGCTTTTCATAGTTAGGTGTGAGCTATGCAAGGACGGATTTCCGCCGTATCCGTACCAATTGTTCCATTCTCTACTTCTATTTTGAAACTACTGTTTTTTTTTCTCCCAGTAGTTCCATAGAACTAGAATACTTTTCACTTTATCCAATCCTACTTGCGATGCTATACTACCTCTTCGGATAGATCTGTCTTAGCATTGTAGCACCTGCGTGTTTTGGCAGTGAATGATATGTTAGTCTTAGTGATATGTTAGCCAAGCAAAAACGGCTCTAGTTTTTTTTTTTATTAGCCTGAACTGTCCCACTGCTGGGCAAAGGCCTCACACCATTCCTTCCAATGTTCGCGACTTTGCGCCACCTCTTTCCAATTCTCAAGGAAAACATCCAGCTCGTCCCGCCATCTCCTTCCAGGTCTACCGCGGCCTCGCGTCGCTGTCTCAGGGCACCAGTCATGAGCTTTGCGTGCCCACATCTCGTTCGGCATGCAGCAGACATGTCCTGCCCGGCTCTAGTTACTGTAGGAAAATTCTGGATTCACCAAACCTTCTAGATATTTTTTTGTATATTATTTTTGATTAATTTATGTCTCATTTAGGAAGAGTCGAACTTGTCTGCCTTCCAAGACTACAGCAAGTTTCTCGAGGGTGGTCTAGGCCAAGCTGAGCTGGTGGGCGCAGCAGGATGGCAGCCACCGTGGCGGGCGCCTCTGCAGCGCAAGGCGCCCTTCTACCCAGGTGATGACATCTACCATGCTGATACTTGGCGCGAGCTTGAGGTGAGTGTACAATCACTTGTGATTTACTGTTTCATCAATACATTTTCTAATTGCTACACCATAATAGTACATTACTGCCGCGGCCTATAATGGCTACTTTGCTGGTCGCGCTGATGATGGCCGACAGCGCAGCCTAGCGCAGCTCCAGGCCGACACAGCGCGGTCAGCATGCACCACTTGATGGACGAGCTGAGATAAAGGCCGAGGCCGGAGGCCGAGGCCTTTACAGTGAGGACAGCAAGGGCTGCATGATGGCCAAGCTGGAAGGCCTAGAGCGTAGCTAGGCTAGCTCGAGGCAATCATAGCGTGACCAGCGAAGAGTCATAATGGGCCAAGGCTTGTATAGTGCTTTACTCAAAAATGCAAGTACCTAACCTAAATAAAACCAGCAAGTGATTTAAATAAAATACATATAGGTATTAACTAGAAAATTAATTAAAATAACAATATGAAAAGTACAGTTACTAAAATTCAACACCGGGTTTCCGGGTTTCATATTACTTACTAATAGTTTGCGATAATTTTAATGCGGTGTTTGACTGTTAGGTATATTTTCTTCACTTACTTAAAGCAAAAAAAAAGTCACTAAATAAAAATTAAAATTTCGCTGAACCGCGCTTTTGTTACTTCTTTGTATTTTTTTTTTTAATATGGAATACAATCTTTTTGTGCCTACCTCTTTATATACAAACAGCTGTGTTTTAAATAAAATCTTTTTGCATTTGTCTTTTTAAAACGTTGAAACGTCAAAATAGCGGCCGGCAATGTATTACCGACCTGTAGAGCGGCCAGCAAAAACATTACTGGCCGCTCCTTGAAACACTCCGGCAAAGGCGACTTTGCTCAAACAAGGTTGTCAAAATAATGACCACATTACATGCATTTTTGAGTAAAATAAAATTTTCAATTACAATATGGCATCTTCACATTATAACTCTTTATGAACGAATTGCTGTTTGATTTCACTTAGCAAACACGGGCGTCGACCTCCTATTGAAGACTAAATGCAACATACTTACTCGTAAAAAGATATGTTTCAAAAATGCTTTCTAGAGCCTAGTCTTCATAAAATGAGTACATACCAACTTTTCAAGAAAGCTTTAAAATCGTACGCAGTACTGCTGTACCACATTGCTGTTTATTAAAACTTTTTCACTAGGATAGGAGTTATTGATTGGGCAGTGAGTAAAGGACTCGCTGTTCGACCATGGCCCATGTCCGGGTCGCCTATTTTCAAAGCCTATACTATTACAGTCACGAGTCAGACTATAATCGATGAGCTTTTGTTTGCTAATCTGCCTCAGTAAGAAACTTGACTCAAATAGATTAGCATTTTGTTTTGATATTTCCAAAAAAATGCATGGACAAATACGCTCGTCGACGCGTTTAGTTCCACGCGCGCCTCAATGAGCGTCAGCATGATGACAGAGCCCGGGTCTAAAGGGCCAAAGCCTGCCGAGGTCACGGGACTTATCTCGTTACCGTCACCCCGGAACATAAAGGGCTATTGAAGGACACCTTTTATTTTAGTCAGTACGAGGCTGACAGTCCCTCCCGTTCTGCCCGGGGTTGGAGGACTCATTTGGTGATTTTAGCACGCTAAAAAAAAGATACCTAGTTATTAATAAGTAAATGAATGTAGTTAAGCAGCATCGTTTGTTTTCGAGGGTTGTATTCGAAACTAAGGGCGACTTTCACCAAAAGTTAAACATGTTTAAAATTTTATTTAATGTCAAAATTCTGTGCTTAAATAAAATTTTAAACATTTTTAACTTTTGGTGAAAGTCGCCCTAAAAGGTCGAAATTGTCATAGATGACGGATGTAGTGGGTGGAGCTGGATATAATGCATCCGTGACTCCCCACGGCACCATCTGCCTCCGACTGAGAGATCGAGTCAAGTAAGTACTATATTACGAAGTTACGTAGTTAGCAACAGTTTTTAACAAATTTATCTATTTTCCTAAATAACTTTTTTGCAATTGGTGGAAAAATGGTGATGGTTTATCGTGATGACAGTGAAACGGAAGTTATCAGCACGCGTAGCATGTATCTGTGTGACCAAATTGCATCTGTGTTTTGCCAAGAATAGACAAAGCTACTTCATGACATGATGACAATCATGTGACTAAGAGAGTGATGAGTATGAATGTTGATGGATGGAGAGGAAGAGGAAGGCCAAAGAAGAGATGGATGGATTGTCTAAGGAATTACATGAAAGAAAAAGGAGTAGATGATACTATGACGTGTGATAAAGGAGAATGGAAGAAAAAATCGTGTTGCGCCGACTCCAAGTAAAATGGGATAAGGGCAGGAAGATGATGAGACAAAGCTACTTCATGGTTACTTCTGTACAATTCGACTGTATCGTATAACGGGCTGGTATCCGCTACTCCACGTCATATGCGCGTATTTTGCGTGCGGAAATTCGACTGTAATTATGAAAGTGATTAAAGAAAGTGTTTCTTATTCAGAGTGGATATGACGATCGACGGCGCAGTGCGCGTAACCAACGCTAAGAACAATATAATCTTGGCACTGTCGCGTTCGGGTGCTGCTGCTGCGCTCATTCACCCTAATGGGCGCGTCTACCATTACGGATCACGAGTCGAGATCCAGGCCCGCCACCAGCAAGGCAATAACAAGTTAGTCACGAACACAATTTATATACTCGTACTCATACAAGTTACAGGCATGACTCCAGTAGGTATGGAATATCGTACACAAAAATGTTTATATCGCTTAATTTTTTTGTTTATTCCTTCCCTGCTCTGTCCCTCTCCTGGGCTAAGGCCTCCCTCCACTCCTTCCATCCTTCACGACACTGTGCCTTCTCCTTCCAATTCGGGCTGAATCTGTCTAGTTCGTCCCGCCATCTCCTGCGTGGTCTGCCGCAACCTCGCTTCACTATCTCAGGGCACCGCTTAACTTTTTTTTAAGCCTTTTCCTTGTCCTACTGCTGGGCAAAAAGCTCCCTTTTCTCTTTACAACTGGTTCCGGTTTACCGTGCGAACATGAGATGGTGTGACAGTCAGTCACACCATCTCCGGCGCTGTCCTTCCTCGGTTGTCCAGTGAGTGACGATCTTTGTGTACTCTCCGGATGGATTCGTACCACGTGGCTCGCCCACGACCACTTAATAACTTAACAATGAAAATATAAAATAGGTATAACATTCTAATTTCACAACTCAAAAATCTATCCAAGGGTTTGGAGTAAAGGACTCGCTTCCCGACCATGGACCATGCCCGGGTCGACGGCGCGTTGTGTCACGCGCGCCACAAAGAGCGTCAGTCAGTCAAAGTCAGTCTCAGAGGGCCAAAGCCTGCCGGGTCGCGGGACTTATTCCATCACCGTAACCCCGGAACTTAAAGGGCTGTTGAAGGACACCGTGGATTTTTAGTCAGTACAAGTCTGACAGTCCCTCCCGCCCTGCCCGGGGTGGGAAGACTCATTTGATGATTTTGGGTTCTAATTGTCAACACAGCGAGACCGAATTTCTAACTAGCTACGGCCATGTGGATATCCTGAAGGTAAGATACTTTAGCGATGGAAAGCGGTTCTGTGCCGGTTACTGCAACTAAGGGTGAGTACACACCGAGACGTGACACGCGGCACGATGTAGAACGCGATTCTGGAGTCTCGATGAGAGTTGACGCTAATGCATTGAATGAGAACCCTTTACATGTCGAACTCTTTAAATTCTTTCATTTGGTTTTTAAACTTGTCCTTACTTCTTTTACTTTTTATTAGGGCGCTCCCTCACCGCGAGCATTCACCTGTAATGTAACGTTACAACATTCGAACATTCGAAGACAATAGAGCATCAAATTGCACACTTTTATGTTACATTACAGGTGAATGCGCCTTTAAAAATGGTCACTGTAACATGAACGTTCAAGTAATGTGGAGCAATTGAACTTAAGATTTTGATTGGCACAAAAAATCTACTTTCTGATTCTGAGTTTAGATAATGAACCAAACTTATTTTAGTTATTGAAGCTAGTGAGAGTTGGTAGCAAATTAGAATTTTTATAACAATATTATTTGTTTTATTTCCTAACAAAGCAACGTACCACGAAATCGGTAGTCTCTACATTAACAAAGTGCATATTCTAGTACTTGTATGTGCCTGACCTGACCTACTTTCGACCGCAGAGCCTGGATGGCCGGGGGATACTAGCTCAAAGAGCAATAAATAATCAATAACATTATACAAATATATTAAATGCGTTCCTCTCACATGTTTAGCCGAATACTTTTATTTTTGGTTAGATTTAAAATCAACATCACGTTACTTGAACTTGATACCGGCAGGTATATTTCTTTTTAAGAAAACGCAAAACGCAACGAATCCGGTTCGTATTTTTAGCAAAAGAGAAAAAAAAATCTAAAGATAAATTATCTGTCTCTTGAGATGTTACTGTTGTTGATACCGGTACCGTTATTTCCATAAAAGAGCAGATTACTGAACTATTTCTCTAAAGTTTGTAGCTAGCCTTTACGAATATAAACGGTACATACTTGTATCACAATCACAACACAACATAAAAAAGTCAAGACTTGGTCTTGTTTGTCTACTTTTAGGATAATAATGGTCGCAAGAGCTGAATGCTGAGCGTCCCCGCGTTTTTTAATATTATTGGAGTCGTATAGAAAACCTAAGTTGGAACCTTAATCTTCATTTGTGTCCACGATAATTCTTTGTTCGTAGAATAAAGCCGGAAACACATTATTAACACCCGACGCCACCTGACGAAACGTGATGCGTGTTGGGTCAAATCCATGACCAGAATCACACTATGAACACCCGACGCGACGACACGCACTCACTGCAAATCGGGTGTTGACACGTTGCGTCGCGTGGCGTGTTATATAATGTGTTTCCGGCTTAAGAGCCTGTAATGATGTCGATGTTGTTATTCAGATATGCGAAGATGTGGTACAAGGGCGTGTCGTTCACGGCGGAGCAGTGCGCGCTGGTGTACCTGGTGGACGCGGCCGGCACGCGCACCACCACCGACACCTTCCTCGACATGAGTCAAGACTTCACCCTCAACGTCTTCTACAAGTAAACACGTTTATCTATTTTAACGTGCTCATGTAACTATCACTATCAAGTAGTATAGCCTACTTTCTACAACAGGTAACTTAGGGGTTTGGTTCTAAAACGTGTGTCAGAAAGTGCTTTAAGTATACATTATTTCTATAGGATCAAATTAATAATCACGAAAAATTACTGCCCTTCTAAAGAAATGTGCTCTTACTAATATCCTGATCCTGATAATTTAATGCCATGAAAAATGTTGTTCGGATCTCGATCATAAGTATCCCTTGTATAATTGAACACAGCTAGGTTATTCACTGTGTATAATCGGCTTCAGATAAAACTCACCCCCCCCCCCCCCTTAATAAATGTCACTAACAAAGAGGTTGAGTTTTCTCTGCTTACCGTGCCAAACTTCATGTCAATCAGTCTAGACGTTTTTGCGTGATTGAGTAACATCCAAACATAATCCGCCTTACCACAAAAAGATAAACAACTTAAGCACATTTCACACAGAGAGTGAGCGCGGGTCGGGCGCGGGTCGGGCGCGTTTCGGGGCGGGAGTACGGCGGGTCTAGTTCTTTGTATTTAAATGGAAGACTTCACACTGAAAGCGTGCGCGGGTCGGGCGCGGGGCGGGTCGTGCGCACGCTTTCAGTGTGAAGTCTCCGATCCTTATATCAACGTGACATGTAGTTTTGACATTGACAGTTTCTTTAGACAAGTGTTCAACATAATTTTTATTTTTCTTGTGGTAAGACGGTTGATGTACAAACTTTCTCATTTCTGATAAAGTAGGTAGTCAGTCTTTGCTGTGTTTCACCGTCTAAGCGAAGGTTTGTTTGCGCAGTGAGTCCCGCCATGGGCCGTCGTACGTGAACGAAGCTCTCTCACTCCTGCAGGCGGCGCAGTACTGGCTGACTGACGACGGTATCGACAACTGGATCATCAACAATGTGCGCGTCAGCCAGACCGCAGACGGTCTAGTCAGGTAATCAACCATCTGGGCACTTTGCGACTGATTATTTACCAGGTTTAAGGCGGTGTTCTACCGTGTTGAAGATGATGAAGATGCTATTGCCTGTTTCTTTATGAAGGTATCCTTAGGCCGAAACTCCACCAAAGCTGTGCGAGTCGAGATGTGTTTTGAGCGGCCAATAGAATTGCGTTTTTGACACAGCTCCACTCCGGCAACGCAATTCTATTGGTTGTTCGAGGCACATCTCGACTCGCACAGCTTTGGTGGAATCTCGGCCTTAGACTAGATCGATAGATGGTGCGCCGCGGTGTCTAAGCAGAGCCCGTACGGTATTGTGAAGATAGTGAAGAAGCTACCACAATGAAAGCCCATGCCACTAAACCTATAGCGTATAGCGTTGCATTCTCAAAACAGTGGAGTGAAGTGGTTGCTGCAGCGACTCAGGCGCAAAATGTCCGATTTCGCAAAATGTACCATTCGCGGAATATCCCATTTCGCAAAATGTTCCTTTCGCGGAATGTCCCATTTCGCAAAATGTTCCTTTCCCAAAGTGTCCCTTTCGTAGAATGTACATTTCTTCATTAATTCATAGGCATTTTAAATAAGTAAAAAAAACAAGTCAAGAACCAGGAGGAGTGGAGCAAAAAAATCGTCTGCCATACTATTTTTCATACAATTTGTTTGAAGAAATTTTACTTTTATTGTATTTGAGACCTTTAATTACCATTTTCCTAATGAAACAGCACAACAGTACCGGTTTTTGTGCTCTTCACCTCCTAGCTCTTGACTAGTTTTTTCTCTGTTTCAAAAAGCCTATGAATATTTAAAGATATGTACCTACATTCTGTGAAAGGGATATTTTGGGAAAGGAACATTTTGAGAAATGGAACATTCTGCGAAAGGCATATTTTGCGAAAGGGACATTCTGCGAATGGGACATTTCGCGCCTGAGCCGGTGCAGCGATTGAAAGTCACACTCCGCGCAGCTGGATTCGGCGTTTCAGCAATCATCCCATTCCTTTCCATGTGAAAACGTGTGCTACATTATTTTACTTATATCGCCATTATCTTACGATCTGAATACAACAAGAACGCAATTAGAGAAGCCGTATAACAGGCAAACGTTACTCTAAGAGACGCATTAGCGAGCTCTTCTATTTAATTAATCCAACTTAATACAGGCTTACATCACTCCTTTACATTGCTCCATAAGTTTAACCAAGTACTAACTGATACTTGAGGTATTTTAGAGAACACAGTGGTTGGAATTAAATTGGGAAAATATGTAATTAAATAGGTAATAAAATATGTAATTAAAAAACCTAGGTAAAAAGGGTAAAATAAAAATAGCTGTGCTAATGTGCCTAAAATTGCTACAGTAGTTTATGAAATAAATCGATTTAGATTTTGATTGCCCATGGAATTGAGAAATGTGACCACAGAATTTAGAATTACACATATTGTAGGTACGTAACCGGGAAAGAAAAATACAATAAACAGTCATGAACATAATACCTTAGTAGATTTTGGTATTACAATTATTCAAGTTTGTTGAAGTACGTGAGTTACAATTAGTGCAAAAAATTTCATATAACATTATAATGTGGCAATTCCGATTCTTGTTTGCAGAGATATCTCAGCTGGTGACATTAAAATTTGTTGTCACCGATGCGTTACGCAACCGTAAACAAAATGGTGCATGCATGTAAATAAACTGCATGCAAATAAACTCCCATTTAACGATAGACAGCCGCTGGCTAAGCGTGAACGGGAAGTTAAGCTTATTTCTGTCTTTTAATGAACCAAAACATTGCCATACATTATACTCAGTTTTCTAGGAATTTTGTTCGTTTTAGTTAGTAGGTTTCAACTTATACAAGTGTTTGCCACGAATTATCCCAAGGGTTCGCCTCAATCGCGGCGGTATGACCCCTCTTTGAGTAGTGGCTGGATAGGCGTCACGGCGTCCTGACGTCCTCATGACGCAGGTCCTCACCGGACACGGAAGTTTCGGGAGGTACCTGTGTCGGATAAGGAGGGAAGAAACGCCTGGTTGTCACCACTGCGAGGATTGTCCGGAGGGCACAGTGGAGCATACGGTGCAGGACTGCCCCTTGGCCAGAATAGCGCCTTCATAGCACGCATCCATAGCACGCATCCTTCCATATAAAAACACATCTTAGTTGAATCCGTTTCCACCAGTGCTGTGCTATGTAAATCAATATGATTGGTGGATATCAAACGCATCCGCAGCAACGTAGCATAGCTACTCTCTGGTGAAAAAGCAGCCTTCTCGCACCGCTACGCGTAGCATCAGTGGAAGCAGTCACACAGTTTCGTAGCCCAGCTTTTAGATTCTCACAGCACATCTACATAGCACCTAGCACGTCTCTGGTTGAAAGGCACCCTAAAGAGCTCAAGTAGAGCCGTCGGGTCTCACATATCACATACGCGAGTGCTTTTCATAACTGTAGTGTTTCTATTTGCGGACTTATACACTTTTCAGATTTTTTTAATTGGTAGCGGATAAATGTACAGACGTCAGCACATCAAGCTAACACAATCTGTCAGATTTCTTTAATAGAATTTCAACCTTATCGCAAGAGCAGAAGGTTAATGTTTGATTGGTAAAATTTGACAGATTCGGTTGACCTGCTGGCGTCTGTACCAGGTCACTACTTAATATCTATACAAACATGCGTCGTCGTTTTGGTTTTGACTGAAACTAAACAAGCTCCCGGTACTTGAAGTGGAGGTAACTTGTCGTTGAGACTTTTCAAAAGCCGGAAATGTTGCATAGATGTTCGAACTTCCATCTGATTTCCTGATTGTATTAATAGGACAAATGCATGTTTAGAAAAAAATACCACAAGGTTCACATCAAAGTTTTAAAAATAATAGACTGCTGATAACAGCTTTTTAACGACCGCCATTTTGACGCGCCATGTTATGACTTAGTTACTTAATACCCAATCACATGACTGAAAACTCATGTCAAAATAATAACAGCGGTTAAAAAATATAATTAAAAAAAATGAAAATAATTGACAAATGAAGAATTTTGTTCGTAAACGTTGTTACAGAATTCACCGTTGCAGTCACAAGTACCAGCTTCGCACCAGCCCTAGCAATGGGTCGGCTTCTATCACCAGCCCGTTTCTGCACTGCACTGCCTCGTTGGGCCAGACTCAGCACCTGTTCGTGAGGTGAGACCTCCAACATACGAGTACCTTTGTATTTGACGCACATTGCCGTACAAACAATTATCAGACCTATAGAGCGAACTAAGCAAATATGCGTATACGCATAGTTTCTTCATCAACTCATAAAATCGAGATAAAATGTGAATAGTCATGCAATGTACAGTTGTATTACATCACTAAAAATTAATCGATTTTCCCCAATATTTTATTGGCTACAACCATTTGAACCACTATATTTTTATTGATATTTGGTTCGAAGTTGAAATTCGGACGGTTACTTACCGCTCTTTCTTAAAGTTTATTTTAGTTGGTCAAGGGTGTGTTTGTATAAAGTTAAATCCGGGTTTGTAGTGACGCAACACTAGTCACATGGCTGCTACCTTGGAAATAGGGGTGCATTTGGTAGAATTATCTGACGAACTATTGGTCGTACAGAAAAGTAGAGACAGTAGGTTTATTTTTAATTTGATAGGTAAAACTGTTATAGTTTGAGCTACTTGCATGGGCAATTGACTTTATTTGATATCAAAAAGTAATAAAATTTAATTTTGTAGTTGGTACAATTGCGTCTTTGCTAGCTCTTTAATAAATAACTTATAACTTCTGACAGACGTGGCGAGAGGCGGATGCACTTCGACGGCAACTCATTCATAGTCCGCAACGCCGGCCACTCGGCCGGCTTCGACGACAAGAATCAACTGAAAGTGTACTGAAACTACTCCCAACTTCATTCCACATTTACTAATACTCTATAGTTTACAGTAAACTCTTAAAACTTATTCTCTTAGAAGAAGTGGTACTGATCACCAACGAATGTTGTATAGAACACTTTGGACCATTCCGTATTGCCTTTGTATGAGGTGTCATTTTATAAACACTGCCTAATATATGTTTCCTCTTTAATCTCTTTTCTCTCTACATTTGTACGAAACATGTGGACAAGTCGTGTTTAAAGTTAAAGGTGTTACTGATTTTCTTTTTTATCGATGCCAGTGTGTAAAGCTTGTGAGAGTTTTTGAGATTTTTAATTTTACTCCCACTTGTTAATAACTGCCAAGCTACTGTTTTTTAATCGTTGAACTTGACTAGCGCCCGCGGTGTCTCATAGTGATTAAGATTACAGTTTCATGATGTAAGTGTTAGATCATTAAAGTGCCATAATGTTATACTGTAACACATTGAGCATTTTGTAATTCATTTTTATAGTTGTTACAGCCTTACAATAATTTAAACGAGCCAAAGCAGTGTTAATCTTCAACTGTTTATATTTTCATATACATCTATTATGATGCAATATTTTTTTGTAAAACATTATATCGTAATTAAGAGCTAACGCTTTGTATGAGAAAACCAAAAGCAATCAGTTTTATGATAAAAAGCAAAAATAAATGACACTTGCTTGCGACCACATTGATTCAATCCGTATGAGTGCATAAATATTTGTGTATTTTTCGAAAAACAGATTATACACTAAAGTATATAAAATACATAATCATTCAAAAGTTTGAAGCCTCGGCTTTAATTTGGTACGGTTATTGTCAACATTTATTCAGAAACTAGCACTTCGCCCGCGACTCGTCTGCGCGTGTTTCTAACTTCAAACTCAGTGAATTTAAATGCCCGGTCACCCTCGCCATAGGATACTGGAAAATCTAAGAAGGTCCTGTCCCGATTTTCCTTTGTTCACCCCGTTAGGGCTTTATTTTTGAAATATAGGTGAATACGCATCCTTTATTTAATTGCGGGATAATTTATGGCCAGTTTTAAGTTCATCGAAGCAAGCGGTAATATCATTCCCTTAAAACTTAATCACCCCTTTTCACCAATTTAAGGGGTGATTTTCGAAACCCTAATTTCTATGAACTTATTTTCAAATTTATCGGTTAGCGCGTTATGATTTAGGGATAAGATACAACAAAGGTTTTCACCCCTTTTGACTCCCTTATAGGTGGAATTTTCGCAAAATTCCTTTTTAGTGCTCACCTACATAATAAATTGCAACTACCGACCAAAATTCAGGTTATACGTTTAGCGCTTTAAAATTCTCCCCTTTAAAGTTGAACACTTTTTTTCACTAAATTGGGGGATGATTTTCGAAAAATCCAGAAGCACGTGTTTAATTATTTTGGATCTTGTATATAAATACTGACTTTCACATTAATCAACTCACGCGTTATGATTTTCCCATACAAACTTTAACAACGCCTATATTACCGATGGAGGGTAATAACAAAAAAAATAATAGAGCCAATCTTTTTTATTTACTTGTGTTCTTATTCGTGGCAAGTTTCAAATTTATAAACTCAAGGAATAACATTTTTCATACAAAGGTTTCACCCCTTTTCACCCCCTTAGAGGAGGATTTTCGGAAAATGAAAATCCCGTCTTATTGTTATCCTACGTAGTAGACTGCAACTGCTGTCCAAAATTCAAGTTACTGCGTTTAGCGGTTTCGGCTGTAGTCGAGTCTTAATAAAAACCCTGTTTTGTATTAATATACCTAGATTTAAAAAATAATGTTCTTGTGGAAGAAAAATAAAAATATAATAAAATATGTGGTTGCCCAATATTTTAAGAATGATTCAAAAACTATTAAACAACATTATCAGTACTTGTCACGTGCAGTAAAACGGGGCTATTTGGGTTTTTGGGGGTATTTGGAACGACGCAGAATTTCTAAAAAAAACATCGATAATTTATTTAATTGTCGGTTGGTGTGAGGACGAATTTATTTTACAAACTCTAGCAAAACATTAGAAACTCTAGAAAAAATCCTACCGATCCCAAAAAAATGATTATTTGATGTGGTAGGTATAAGTTATTGTATGTCCCAAATATCGATAGATTTGCTTAAAGTTTTTTTCAGCCCTTTTCTATTGTGTCCATAATAGCCCCAAAATATGCGGTATTTGGGACAATCACATCTTTATTTTATTTATCAGTTCCTGTTGTAAGTCGTTACTTCAAACGTCTATATCTGCATATAAGTAATGTGTTCTCCAAGAGCCATATAATTTTTCGACCATAGCTATTTATTTGATATACACAAGATAATTTGCTAATAATTATATCAAATGTGTCCCGATTAGCCCCGTTTTACGCTATTTAAAATTATTAAATTTAAAATATTTAATTATTTTATTGCTTATCGCAAAGAAAAAAAAACTATAAATTCAAACGGTCGTATTTACTGTCAAAGATAAGTATAAGATATTCTGTACAATTATGTAGGTAGGGTACTCTGTGTTTAACTATACCGTAATTTACCTCAATGCATGCCTTCACAGTGGACAGAATTCGAACGCATTCTAAAACGGCTGAATGGACTTAAATGTGCACGTGTATCTGGTGCGATAATTTCCGATCTCGGGCGAACCAAAGTTAGTTTCATAATACAAAATACATACTTGGTACTGAATATTTTGTTAGTGATAATGGTATTAACGTAAAACTTAATGGACAATTTATTTTTATACTGTAAATGAAATATGTATTTTCTGGAAAAATCATTCTGTATGCGAGTTTAAGGGTCGAGTCGATTGGTTGCTCGCGAGTGTAGATCACACAATTTTCAACGCAACAGTTAACAACAACAACAGTTAGCGACAACGGTGGATATCAACACAATGAACAGAGTTACCGCGACTACAGTAGATTTTATTATTTGTTATCGGTTTTTGAAGATATTAATAATTAAATAAAATGATGTCTAGTCGAGTCATAAGCTTGGCAGTTTTCAAAAAAAAAAAAAGTTTTTTTTTGGAAATTACGACTTGTTCCCTCATTTGTTCCTTTGTGTATAAAAGTTGCAAGTAATACTTACTTTATTATGAAGTAATAAAGCGATGAATGCTTCTAAAATGTATTTGATTTTTTAATGAATAAGTATTTTTCTTCTAGGTATCTAAAATGATCTTTCAGTGGTCGAAATACGACACAAAAACATAACACACATAAACTCGCATCATTTTCCCTTGAGGCAGGCAGAAAATCACAGACAAGATTGCAAAAACACATTTGATCTCGTTTAGGCGCGATTGGTCCAATGTTCAAAAAAAAAGTCTAATTAGCGATTGGTCCAATCCGTGATGAGTCCAATTCGCAGTTGGTCCAATCCGCGATTGGTCCAATTCGCAGTTGGTCCAATCGGCGATTAGTCCAATTCGCGATTGGTCCAATTCGCAGTTGGTCCAATTCGCGATTGGTCCAAAATGGCAATGTCCAATGGTACCGAAATTATACATTGAAAATGTATATTACTACCTTTTGCCCAAGGCTTCGCCCATATGACAGCAGACAGGTCGGTCGGCCGATGCGACCCATCACGTTTTAGTACAATTCGCCGCCAAGGCACACCCCAACACTCCCGATGACCCCATCACCCTCCTCAAGGAGAGCAGTAGGGAAACCAGTAACGGACACAAATCGATTCCATCCTCGCCGAGGACATCCGCCATTTGTACACATACATAAAATGGTGTAATTTTGTTAAATTTTCGAAATATCTTTATATTGGACCAATCGCGAAATGGACCAACTGCGAATTGGACCAATCGCGAATAAGGTGAATTGAACCATTCGCGCCTAAACGATTTGACCTTTAAAACACTTCAACAATAAAGTCGTGTAGGTCTTCCTAGGACGTTTCCTCCCGGAATACCACTCATCCAAGCCTTTTATGTTCACACACACATATTATTTTTGGGTGCGTTTAGCCGTTGCATCTTGGCTCTCAGTCCAGATGCACATATCACGATGAGTCACACCGAAATGCCTGCGGCCGGCTGCGACACGGCGAGCACTTTCAGTGTGAAATAATTTTAAACATATATACATACTTAAAAGACCAGTATCGCATGAAAAGGTCGCGAGGCCGTCCGCAGCTGCCAGCGGCGACGCGAGGCCTCTCGCGTCACTATTTTCCCTTTTTCTTTTTTCCTTTGTTTCTTTCTTGTTCTACTTCCGCAATAAATGCTTTAATAACCAATTCCATGATGTTCACTCCAAACAAACGAGTTACCTTACCGAATGTAGAAACTAAACTAGTCAAGAAGATACCAGGCGCGCGGGGTATGGATGTTGTTCGCTGCCGATGTCGGTGTTTCTCGACCCTTAAAGAAAAAATGGCGACTGCTGAGTAGCAGAGCCTGAATGCTGTTCAAAGCCGGGTATTCAAAAACCCATACACACTGTCCGTCTTTGTATCGGCTGAACGCACCCTTTGTTGCGTCTCGTTTCACTCGCGTCTTTTTGACGGGGAACTGCTAGTTCGAGACATAAACCTCTAGCAGTTAGAAAAATGTGCATCTGGACTGAGATAACAAAGATAACAAGATAACAAACAATTTTTATTATGGGAGCAAAGCCGAAATCGTAAAAAAATATCAGCTGTTCAGTACATTAGACAAACATAATGTACTGAATAGCTGATTTTTCATCGCGGTTTCAGGTTTGTTTCTATCGTAAAAGTTATTGGTTATCATGAGCACAATCACGTGTTTAAGTATCGTACACTAACCTTTCAATCTATCGTTCAAAAAGATCAAAGGAAAGGGAAAAAAAGGAAAAGTTAAGGTGGGTGGACCATGGAAGACCATGCTCCTTCGAAGGGCCAAAAATTATAATTATTATTTACTGGTTACTGCATAAACGTAACTAATAAATATTGCAGTAATACATTGTTTCAATAAGTTAGTTGGTTTTATTTAGGTAGTAAATAAACGAACCATAACTTTATTCATTTGTGGCCTTGTGTGGTACACCTACCTTACCTATTCGTAAACGTATGTGCACATACCTTCAAAGAAATATCTTCTATTATCACCAGTCGCTCTGAATGCTACGCCGTAGTGCGAGGTCTGCGTAGTACGCTACGCCGTAGCGCTACGATGATTCAGGATTTGGCACAAGGGCGTAGGTTGTGTATACTACATCGTAATGCCTGCTCTACACTACTCGCGAAGTTGCCTGTGTCATCGCTGTGCCCTTATCATCTCGGTCGCAAAAACCGACAACAAATGGAAGTCGCCCGAAGCGAGCCGAAGTTGCACGAAACCATTAGGTATGTACTATTCTGTGACGAAACGAAGTGAAGTACCCTTCTATACTACTGTATTCGGTCAACTTCGACCAACTTCGCGAGTAGTGTAGAGCAGGCTAGTCCTACGCTGGATCAGCTTAGATACTAATAATTCCCTGAAAGGCAATTTCTAGGCTGTATGCTACAACGAGCTCGTCATAAGTTCAGCTAATGCTGTACTCTATTAGAAATCTCATCCCTGCAGTGCTTACCTATAAACACAGCCTTGTGAGTTGTGACGAAGAGCGCCGAATAGAGTCCAGCGATGGGATTTCTTATAGAGAATAGCATAGCTGAACTGGCTCTTTGACGAGGCGGCTTTGAGATCGTACGATCGTGCAGCGCAAGTGAGCTTAGTGAATAGGAAACTTTAGTCCCAACTCCCAGCGTTATGTGTGGGTTTTTTTAACACGCTTACATTAAGGAGATCCCTCACCGCAAGATTCACCTGTAATGTAACGTTACAGATTTAAGCATTTTATTATAGGGATGAAATCTCACTAACAAACATGATAAATTAAATGCCATTTCGAGCCCATTTCGAGCAACTAATTAGTTAGTTTACCATTTTTTGTAAATAATTAAATTAATTTAAGATTTCCTGGTTTTCCTTTTATTTAATTTATCATGTTTGCTAGAGAGATTTCATCCAATATTACAAGTGAATATTTGTAAGCAATGTTACATAAAAACGAAAATGTACCTATCAGTAAAAAGACTGGTACAGACAGAAGGACAGGTACAGACGCCAGCAGGTCAAGCTACCACAACCTATCAGTTTTTTTTTTATAGATTTTCAACCTTATCACAGTAGTGGCAGGTTAAAATAAAAAAAAATCGTTCTGTTTTGACATTTCTATTGAACCATTTTCTAACTTTTTATACAGATTTAAAATTAAAATAACATTAAGGTGAGTGTTAAAAATATACAGGGTGTATTTTTCAACCGGGCGGAACGATGAGGAATATCGAAAAACTTTGAAAGGAGTCTCGAGGCCGATTTTGACATAAGAGGAATGTGGTAAGTAAATATACGGCATAAAAACTTTTTCAAAAAAAAATGTAACCGCCTTCAAAAACAACCACAAAAAAGGGTAAAATAACTTACAAAACTTTTCTTTCGGAAGTCGGTGGCAAAAAAGACAACGAAAGTGTAAGTGTATCGTAGTGAATTGTGAATAATAAAATTAATTCTTAAATATCAAGAAATCGTCTATATTAATATTTAATAAGACGAGCAACGAATATTTTTAACTTTGTTTTCCACACTGGAATACCAAACCGGCGATAAGTAAGTAGGTACCTGCTTAAGGATTTTCTTCTCCCTTTTTGTCAAAGTGTATGAATTCAGAATGAATTTCAGAATGTGCTCGGCTTCCAATGATTTTCAGTCTCAAAACGAAGCATCAAGCAATCAACTTTAACTTGTGGTAAAAGGTCTCAAATGAAAGGTACGAAGATGAAACGTCCGTCAGCAGGTATTTAGGAAAATTTCGTATGTCACATCATTATAGACGTAACTCAAAACATGCTCAATAGAATTGAAATCTGGGCACTGCACGGGCCACTCCAAGGCCGCAACATTATGTTGTTGTAGTAACTGAGTTACCGGTCGGGCCGTATGCGGGCATTAACAAATGTAAGCCAAAAACTTGACCCATTTGCAATTTGGCATGGTCATAATACAGCAGCCATATTGCCTTTTTTACCCAAATGTCGTCGTTTTACAATGGTAAAAGTTTGCTGAGGAAGGGTCCGCAATCAGAGGCCTTACCGCGATCCAGTTTAGGCTGTGGGAAAAAGATAGAGCTATACAGGTCGTCTAGTGGTAACTCTTTCCCACATCCTAAACTGGATCGCGTTTTAAGAGCTCGTGGCAAGGTCTCAGCTCTCACGTCTTCAGGAGTTCGCCAAATAAGATGTCTTTTTTGGAAGCCACCCTAATCCATTGGCGATCATTCCAATCCAAGCATGTTATTGCCATTCAGTATCAGGATTCAGTATCCCGATTGTACTGGAAACCAAAATGGTGTACGAGCATGTGGGTTAACTTTTTTACTGTTGTTTGTTTGATACAAAAAGACGTAACTCAGTGTGAGTACGATAGCAGTAGATACCGTTTGGTTGTTTTAGTATTTAGAATTTAGTATCCAGTTGTTTTATAACCTGGAATAACACAGGATAGTTTTTAGGATACTCACAGGATAGGTTGGAGCCGCTGGTTAAAAATCCACCAATTATGATTCTATCATGAGTAATTAAGTCGGAAGACAGACAGAATCGAAAGCTCTGCCGCTACCTCGATTAAACGCTTCTAAAATGGGTGTCTTTGGACTTTCAGGGACATAGCATACGGGATCAATTCGAATAACAATTAAAGTCATTTAATTTTTTTCATGCAGAGTAAGAATGTTGGTGATATTTTTACGATTCAAAAGTTGTATGACCAATTTTCGTTCAGATACGCAACTTTGAAAATTTTATTTTCCAGGCTTAATGATTTGCATTTTCAAACCTATTTTCACCATACCCTGCAGATTTCATAATAAATTAGGGTTGATTAACCGTTATTAACTACCTAGGTTTATTATTCCGGCTTTATGCTCTCTAATTCATCGACGAAGAGTAGGTAAGTAAATCGTGTAAGCACAAAATGTTTCAGACAGTAAAATAGGTTATAGGAATTCAAATTAAGGGATGATTTCCAACCGTGCTGCATAATTTTTGTAGATAGAAGATAGAACATAGAACCGCCATTGTTGCACTGCTCAGCCAAGGACTTCAGGTAGAACCTGAAGCCTGAACCTACCTATTGAGAATGTTCTAGAGGCGAGGTTTTCCGAGAAATCTAGGTGCTTTCATTTAGACATAAATAGTTCGTTGATAGGCAAGTGTTTATTTATCATAATGTAGGTACGTAGTTGTATCTTAGTCCGTTGAATTGCAATTTGCAGCGCATCGAGGGAAGCGTTTTGTGAGCTTTCGGCGGGCATGCGGCGGCACCGGCGGCGTCTTCGTGTGGCCTCGTGTGGTTGCGCGGTAGCGCTTTGCGCAGCGTGGAACGCGGCGCGCACTTTGGTATTGATCTGCAGGCCGCCAGTGGCGCCGCGGAGCGGCTCGCGTTGGCGACGCGCGTCTACCTCGTGCGGTAGCTGTCAAAACCGAGTGACGTAACCGCTAGGGCGGCGCGCACACGGCCGCCGTCAGCCGCCCGTTCAGTACGTCCGAGTGATTGCTCCCGCCGTGTTGCACTCGACGCCTTGCGTCTGCGGTCCAGTGCACTGTGTTATCTACGCCGCTGATTCCGCGAGGCAGGTGAGGTTGGGGCCGGCGTGGCCCCGGCCGTTTTAGTGTGCCCGTCTCAGTATTGATCGCATCTCGTCTGACTATTTCAATGTTTATAAACAGCCGGCCGCATCCATTCGCTCCCTCTTGTTTTTGATACGTCCGCCTGACAGCACGCGATCCGGACGGCTGATCCTGAATGCACCGGCCGCACCGGCGGCAACCACGCACCGCTCGGATTCAGTGCACGTATGTACGCTTGCACTTGTTTATCCCGAATTCATTTCCTATCCATAATATACTGACGACAACGCGTTTACGTAGGCATGACAGACTATAAATAATACCTACCGAAGTGTTCTCAATACATCATGTAAACAGAAACAAGTAAGTTTTGTTTTAGTTATACCTGATCCTAATTATTGTACCTAACTACGAAATTCAAATGATGAGTACCTATCCGGCCAATCCAGTGTCTAACGGAGGTGGATGATGCAGGTATCTCATTTGCATTGCTCCAATGAACACTGTAGGTATCCTATGGGTCTGCCTAGGTAATTGAAGATTGCATAACTAAGGAAGATTGACAGACGCTACCTTGGATTCAGGTAACGATTACAAAAAAATAGAGTAATGAAGTATACAAGTGAAAAAAAAGTAAATAAATAGGTAACTAAGGAGTATGGTTTAGTCCTGGGTTCCTAAAATATTCACATTACGCAAAATATAAGATTGCAAGATAAATTGGTCGCTAATGAAGAATTGAGGATGAGAGAAATGGTTACAATCAAATCAAAATGTATTTACTTAAAGCCGTAATCGTATTAATCGTGGTTCCTTAACGCGTTAACCTACTTGGCATTGCTTTTCTTAGACGTTGACCTCAAATTAAAATTACATCGATTTAGGAGTTGCTTAGCGAACGAATAAATGGTTAGACAACTTCACAATATGTTAAAACATAGAACCGTGTGACTCTTAAAATTTCAGGGAGCAAATAAACAAAAATTGTATGTGTGGGTATAATTCGCTCGTTCATATCTTTGTTTACTAAACTACCGGATAAAGGTCAGCCGCTGTGTTTTACATAAAGAGTTCATGGCAGTATTCACGAATAGACTAGATTATTTAAGTCAAAACCTTCACATTTATTGAACTAATAATGTCTCCTTGCGTCCCAATTTTTCACATTACCTAATAAATTAGTACGACCTAGTTTTGGTAGATGATTAAGTGAGGTCACGTCTCAAATTCTAGGTCTGCATGATAGCAGGAAATGTACATTTTCTTATGTTCGCGACTTCGCTCTCCTAAACGTAGGACATCCTGTAGTTGTTGAGTTTGCGAGTCATCATGACGGAAACGATGAAAGTGGACCAGGAACGGCGTCTATAACTTAAATCTTGGCGGCGGCGTCACTTACTAAAGCATTAGACCGTACGTCTGTTACAGCAGTGCAGGCTGGGTTTTTTGTCAACAAAATTTTACTTCGGACCTTAAATTCCTTGACTAGAAATAACATAACCACAAAAACATTTTGGTAGATCTCAGTTTCCGATTCCATAACGAGCATTGTTTTAGTCAAAATTGATTACAAGTTTTAAAACTTGTGATAATTTCCATAAGCTTACGGTCAATCATAGGTACATTCACATAAATTGTTGCGCTATGACTCCAGCTGGACATACGCGCGCTTTTTTCCAATATTATTACCTAAACTAATTCACTGCATTACCCGCGGCTTGTAGTTTCACTAAAATATCCTCGGTGTAGGATTGCAAACTTGATTTGCCAAAAATTTTTTGCAAATGGACAAGCAATTTAAAGCTTCAAATTCAAGAACGGAAGATACTCCATAAAGTGAATATGATCGAATAAAGAATCAGTGAGAGAGATGGTTCAATGTTATTTAAAACAATCTTAAAACTGTTATGAATTTAGGAGACCACCGTTGAAATCGTAGAGAAGAGCGCGTTTCCTGAGAAGAAATTAGTCACAGCTTTGAGTTACAATAACAGTTTCTCGACTAAAAGGTAAACGCTGTCTGTGGTCCATGGATAGGAAATAAAATGTCACGAATTCAAACTTCTCGAGATTTTTCTTCAATCAGTTCTTTAGAACACTTTTACAATTACAATGTATTTGCCAAGGTTGTGGTTGCAATTAGTGGATTAATGCAAGCGATGACATCGATACTAGACCACTATTAACTGTTAGTGAGGCGGAAGAGGTCATGCATCATGTCTTGTTACTGTTTCACCGTCATTCACTCGCAACATCTAGCCTTTGGGATCCGTTACTTGTCATTCTACTTATTGCTGTTGTTATGCTGCCAAGTGTCGTAATATTTCATTCTTATAAACTGTTTAGTGATATCAATAAGAACCATCTATCTTCTTCGTATCAAAACAACGTTCGTTATAAGTTTTGCCAGTATCATTTCCACCTTATATATCGTTATCTTATATCGTTATCTTATAGTCTTCATTTCCCACCCTGCTCATTTCAACCTTGACATTCGCAGAAACATCGTCAACACTAAGGTCATAAAAACTGGAACCAAAGTCATGCTTGTTACATTTTGGCCAGAGTTGATAAACAGCTTTATTTACAAACTTCGCTTGGTCATCGTTGGTTATTATTAGATGCTACTTAGGTAAATGCATCGTTCCATGTCGCTGTGGTGATGTCATACGAACAAACAAACATTGAATGTGGTACAATAGTGTCCCTCTCCCTACCCACGTCACCTGGGTGCGCCGAATCTATGTCCACTGTCCACCTACACTACGCTACAGCTATATTGATAGCTTGATGAGACGACTTCTGCCGCGATTATCAATATCAACGTAGGTACTTACTTATCACTCTTTAAGGTGATATCGATCATTCAGCTGGTTTCCAAAACTTGATAGAGTTTAACGATGCTTAATTTTGTCTACCCAGGTTTTGATGTGCACGACTGCAACGTGGCTAAAGCATCCAATGACTTATATTAAGACAGCCTCGTGCCTAACAGGCAACACACGTTTTGTTAAACAAGGTAAGGAATTCTCTGAAGTACCCTGGCAAAAAACAAACGGTAAAAAAATAAAATTGAAAACAAACTAAAGTTTAAAAGGCTTCATTCAGACAAGTCTGGCGCAATTAAAATGGCGAAATGTTTGCTTTGTTAAATGGTAAAGTCCGTGCTGACAAGTTGAGGGTAGCTCGCATAGCTCAACACGGAAAATCATGTTTGTCGTGTTCTGTTTTCATTCGTATTTATTTGTTTATTCTTCCTTTCGGCAGTTCGGCTGTAAAAATATAATTTCGATTTTGATTAGTTTTGAACCCTTACGTTATTCAATTAAAAATATGTAAACAGTCAATTGTTGCTAAAATTGATTAATTAGTGATTTATGTACGAGTTGAGAGATTTCTTATTGTTTCATAAAAGCAACTATTAGAGTTTCTTTACCAATAGCAGTAAACATTTCAACACCTAGCGCCTTTTAGTGGTTCAACTTTTCCATGTGATATGTCATAAATAAAATTGTATTACGAGTATGTTCATTACAAGCCACAAATGCCAGGATTACAGATTGCGAAAAAATATTTAATCGAGTATATCGACTGGACTTTATTTGAGTTACGAAATCTCTTGGTCTGCACATTGCGTTACAAACCAGCTTTTGCTTATGTCATTAAAATAGCGAAACATTCACAAAATGTGCACGTATAGCGCGTGTTAAAGTTAAGAACGTAGCATAATGATTTCATTAAATCAAAGTTAAATTGTTCCATACCGTCTAGATGTTATGCACACATGCAATATGTTTTAGTAATCACGGAAGCTGAACAACAACAAACATTCGATCCCACCGGAAATAAATTGTAATGAATCAGCCGACCACTTATTTTTTTGTAAGACACTAGCTGTGCCCCGCGGCTTTTCGCGTCTTGCTCCAAAGTGTTGTTGAGTTGTTATCTAGGGTTGAAATAGTAAATAACTAGACTATCAAAATAATTATTGAAATCTTGAAACTGTTCAGTTCAATATAGATAATCAATATTTTTTGTGCAAAACAGTTCCTGTACGAAATCATAGACTTAGTATTGTTTAAATATAATATTTTAGAATTATACTATATACAAAAAAGATGTAGACTAGGACGTGAATAACGGCACTAAACGTGTTGTAGATAAGTTTATTGCTTTTGGTATGACAACCACCGCTACAATGCTCAAAACAGGCTTTAAAAATATAATAATTATTCTAGAAATGTGCTATATTGAAGTATTATTATCCTACTAATGTTATAAATGCGAAAGTTTGTGAGGATGTATGTGTGTATCTAGGTATGTTTGTTACTCTTTCACGCAAAATGCACAGAACGGATTTAGCTAAAATTTGGTACACAGATAGTTAATAACCTGGATTAACACATAGGATAGTTTTTATCCCGAAATTATGTTTCCGTGGGATAATTTTTGAGTTGTAGCGGGTGAAGCCGCTTGTAACAGCTAGTTAATTTATAATTGTGAAATACTTAGGTGATTTATTTAAGAAATGGTAGTTTTGTTGCAAACTGTTCGATTTTGATCTGTCTATATATTAATGGGCAGAATAGAGCCTACATTATAATCTTCCAATGAGCTAGATGTATATAGCATGACAACATTACGCATGGATACTTGTAGAAACATACCTCAGCTGGACATGGTCTATTTAACAAACGTCTTTCTCCCTATAGGTGTTACTAACAACTTCCCTGTACAGTCGCTTTCATAAATAACTTAAATAAGCGCAAATTAAAATTATAACCATATGTCGGAATAAGGGTAGAGTCTAGTTATTTTGGTATTTGCAACGAAATGTTAAATATTAGGTAATATGGATCTTCCCGGGCTTTCTAAGAGACAATCTCGTGTGAAAAACAATATTACAAATAAATTATAATAGTAAAAAAATCAGAGATAGATTGGACAAATATTTTTTTTGAAACTAAATAACCTTTTAATCACGGGATTTTTCTGCGCTTTTATGGAATTCCGGGATTTCGGGCATATAATATTATCCACTTAATTCTTTCGCAGTGTAAGTACATAAGTAACTCTACCTAATTCCGATCTATGGTTATAACTTATAAGTACGTATTATAGTTATAACCCTGTCTTTGTCGTCGGATGGATAAATGCAAACTCTTAGTTTTAGACTTTTAATTAGGTACTTACCGTACTTAAATGATTGCAAAAATATAGCATTGAAGTTAAAGTAGTTTCATACTAACATACATTTTAAAAACCTGATTCGGTTGTTGCAAATACTTATAAGAATAAAATGTTGCTTATGTAAGCTACAAATGTCGCGTCATCTACCGCAATTACGGTAGAGGCACCTACAGACGAAACTAGATCACACGCAAATTCAATTTTAATCCATGTAAAGTCGTAAATTTATAGAAGTAGTGTTAAAATTCAGAAGTACGTTTCCTCAAAGGAAGCAAATTCAAAGGATTTCTCAGACAAGCAGTCTGTCTCTTTAAATCCATATTGAGTGGAGGACACAAATTTTATAGTCACATAGATTAAGTAAACTAAATTCACGGAATTCTAACTGTTCACTTAAATAAGCAATTCAATAAGTGACCTACCATATCTCCTTATTATTATCTAGGTATAAACAAATCATCAATATATTATGTAGATCGTACAGGAAGTGTCATTCAAACAACTAAATTGTGTCTGAAACATTTTTGTCTCCTTCATGAATATTGATGTTCTGAATTCTGTGGACTGCAGGACGTTCACATCCAAAAATGTATTCGACCAACCCAATGCAATTCAACTCCAAATTGTGAACAAATACCGATGTAGAGCCATTTGAAAATGTTCGGTGACAAAAGCGGTTCGCCAGTTTTGCGATTCTCAGAAACTGTTCCATCTGTACGGTATGGACTCAAAATGTACGTTTCTGGCGGACTAATCTTGCGCAACCTAACACGTTTATAAGCATGCGTGGATAGGAGGTTATCCGAGATTGCTTGTAAAACTACCCATTCTGACTTGGAATTGTTATCATAGAATGTGAGCAGTAAAATTTATCACGCCATAAATATTGCACTGACCGATAAATGCGTTTTACTGCAGCTTTTCATCAAATATTGAATAATATGTTCGTTTGTTAACCTACATTTTTGACGGCAGTCATGAACTCACGAGCTAAAAGGAGATCTTTATATGTACGTCTTCATGTCTTCAACTAAAGTAGATAATTATAGATAATCGTGGTACAATTGTATTGTAACTGCAGCAGACTGAGGCAGCAATGAGGAACAGTTTTGAATGAACAGATATATGAATTAGGGGGACAACCTGAATGGTTGTCCTAAATACCTAATACCTATCTATTTGAAAAAAGCAGTGAAGTAAAGAGAGTCGGTCCAAGAAGAGGACCCTGTCGTACGTCGTTTGCTTTCAGTTGGGAATATTTGCAATCCTACAACATCTTTATCAGTTTTCAAAGATGATTGTAAATAGAAGCTACATATTCCAAGGTAATATTGCAAGGATACATCATATCTCATACATCTTTCTGCCCTTATCCCATTTTACTTGGGGTCGGCGCAACACGTTTTGTTCTTGATAGTTTAATTAAATTGCATTATAGCAGACGACATACTAGAACTGGGTTGTTGAATAAAATCAGCTGCTTCCTTTATGGCACGTGTGAGAAACGTTATGGCTCGTTCTAATTAGCTCGGTAACGATTGCAATCATGTGTGCGTAGTGCCACTGCCGCAGCAGCAGTGACGATGGTCGTGCCGGGTTCAGTCGAGGGGACTGACCTTTCCCTCACCGTGGAATACTATTTCACTTACATTCCCACACATTTAATCTTGATATCATCAAAAACAGTGTGCGCGTTGAATAATGCGCTCGACGCAAGGATTTCAAAATACCTTTTTAAAACATAAACGGAATCTGATTTAATTTGAGCGGTTTTAGCAAGAAACTTGCTTAATTTGCAAAAGAATGCAAGATAATTTATTGCAAAAGATCTGATAAAAATCATGTCTCATAGGTCAATCAACAAGCACCCTATATTACACATGAGAGACACTCTATTTTCTACATAAAAAAACGCCTTTAGTAATACTTACTGTGATAAATATTGGTATAGGTACTCGCCTTTACCTCGTAATAAATAAACTATTCGCTGGGTGCGAAGTACTAGGTGGGGGTAGTACTGTTCGATGGCAGCGCTCATGGTGGCGAATAGTAGAAGTTCCAACGGGTTTACCTCAGAGTACATTCAGTTTTGTCAACTAACAAAAATGCGCTAAACTCAGGATTTACAAGTTCGAATTTAAAAAATATTTTTGTGTTGGATAGCCCACTAATCGAAGAAGGCTATAGGGTATATAACATTACGCTATGACTAAAAGGAGCAGAACAGCACTGAAAAATGTTGCAAAATCGGGTAAATCTTATTGAGAGCTTACATTGCGTGCGCTGCGTAAACGATTTACATTACGCAAAAATGATGTATGACGGAATTGTTCCTCATGAAACGTTCTAAAATAAAGTCCGCGACAGCATATGTCTATCTTTTAAGATTAACTCACCATAACCCTTTTTAAGGAAATCAAAGTGGTTTTAAAATAATACATTTCTTGCGACGATGTTTCTAAGAACATAATATTAATCCTTACCCAAATAAATACGTTAATCATTACAAGCATTTAGTTTTTAACAAAATTGCCCTTGACATAATTTGATTTCAATGAATATTTCACGAGATATTGTAGTTTTTTCAACGGTAGGTGTTGGGGCGCAGTCGGAATACGACGGCTCTGTCAGCTGTCACATTTAGCTCTGTAATCTGTACGTAATTTTTTAATAATCGCATTATTCCGCCACAAAAAAATAGTTCACAGCAGTTGCTGTGTTGTAAACTGCAAGAATACTAGCAGAAATAGTGAATTTAAGTTTTATTGATTCCCAAGCGGTTCTTGGAAAGATGAACAATCCAGGAGATGGTTAGCTGCCGTGAAGAGAAAAACTAAATAACATCATAATCCTCGTTTTAATCCTGTATTTCATATTTTTCTTATAGATTACAATATGCCTATGTTTATTTAATTTTGTTCAGTGCCAATTGGATCCCCATGGAATCCAAATCCAAGTGATTTGTTAAAGAATCTGATTTAAATTAGAACGGTCAGGCCCGTCAAAGTTGCAAACGCTAGGTGGCGCTAAAGTCGTGCACGATGCCAATAGGTACCGGATGGAAGTGAACTGACAAATAGATAGCATACCACCCGCGTTTTTCAATATTTTTTTTTTTACTTTAAACTGTTTACTAAAACTAAAACCAACAACGTACAATAAAATTAGAAATACAAGACAGTGGTGGCCCAGTGGTATCGGCCCCGACTTACGAGTTGTAGGTCGTGGGTTCGAATCCCGGCAGGCGCATTACTTTGTGTAATTTATTTCATCACCACTGCTCTCAAAACGGTGAAGGAAAACATCGTGAGGAAACCGGCATGTCCTAGAACCAAAAATTCGAAGACATGTGACATCCACCAATCCGCACTGGGCCCGCGTGGTGGATTATGGCCCACCCCCTCTCACAGAGAGGAGGCCTGTGTCCCAGCAGTGGGAACATTAATAGGCTGATGATGAGGGGTCTGAGCAGCTGTTTTGCAAAAGGTCAATCAAAGTTCAACGCAGTCTAAACACAACGAACGCCTTAGTTTCTTATAAATCCTCGTACAATACATTCGCTCAAATTAATTGTCAATTTAAATAACCGATCATTATAGCGACACGAATGTCTTTTACAATTATTTAGGTGTCAAATTTTCGCGAAGCTTGCACTATGGTGTTGTTATTTCACCGTGTTCAACATACACAATATCTACCTACCGCTGACAGTAGCAAATTCCTAAAAGACTTATTTTGGTTATCGAAATGGAAATAAACATCCTTTGGAAAATTTTCCCGTTGCCTTGGTAACGTCCCTATGTTTTCCTACAAGCGGTAGGTACCCGGACGTATTAATTGGTGCCAGAATACACCTTATTTTGTAATGGGAACGAGACATTTACGTGGCGTAATTTTGTATCACCTTGAAGAACCGTTGTGGTGGTTATATCATCTTAAGACTTAGGTCACTTTAGGTAGAAGTCTGGTGTAAGTGTGAGCACGGAGGGCTTTCCTCCAAACTGTATTACGTCATGTCTAGCCCCTTGTCTCGAGTCCTCAACTAGCGCGCTCATTAAAGGAGTACTATTCTCAAACGTGACATGATGACAAGATACCAAACCACACGTTGTGAAGTTTGATTGAAACTGCTAGCTACTGTACTGTTTGTTTGAAGCGAAGTTATTTTTATTGTTAGTCGTATCACTTGGCGGCTTTAAAAAGACATTGCCGAATTCACCGAATTGACGATAGCACTAATAATAATTTTAGTACCTAAGTAATTCTATTCCTCACATTCTTACTAAAGTGTACATTTTGATGTATTGCAAAAACCAACAAGAGAAATTGAATGCCACCTGCTACGAATCTTACATAGGGACTTACTCATTTCGCCTCTTTCACTTTCATCTAAAGTAGTATTCTTTAAGGATACAGCCTTATGTACAGCGCTGCCCCAGTGTCGAAATTACAGTTTGTTATTCCTTAAGCTACTGACTGCCCGTTAGTTCGTCCAAACCAAGTTGTTACCTAGATATAGAATTCATTATTTAGCATAGTATTAGTAAGTAAAAGCAAATTATTGAGAATCGATTTATTTAAATAATACAGCTTGTTTGGTTCACACTAGAATAAAATGGTAGGTAAAAATAAATCGTAAGATTCCAGAATGCATACCTATATATATAAATGTTTATACGAGTCACAACCTTTTTTATTTAAGGAAGATTACGTATTGTGAGTTTCTGTTAAAGATTCATCAAACATACCTACTACTATATACCTACCTATTTTGTTGAGGATAAGAACTACAAATGAATCAACAAATTGTTTTTTTATAGTTTACTAGTGTTTGCCCGCGGCTTCGCTTGCGTTATTTTAGAATCAATACGGATCGTGTGGCGCCATCTGGAATATGAACGTAATTGTTTTCTCGGAAACAGCTCTCTTCTGGTATTCGGGATGTAAGATACCTTATATCCGTGTCTAATTGTCTATACTCCTGACAACGTATATGCTTTTTGGGACGATCGATTCAGTAGGTAGTAATGCGTGAAAAGGTAAAAAACCAAACATACTTGCATTTTTATTATTAGTTTAGATCAATAATGTTATATCTGGGTACATAGTTTGCATAGGAAACGTCCTTATTTGAGCGACATTAATTTCAAAGAACCGTGTTTGTTTTAAACATTAGACTATCATTTTTGGGTCGATTTACAGTATCGCTGCAAATTGAACGTACGATAGCATTGCTCTTCTTCCTTTAGCATACCGCGTGATACCTAAAAGTAACGAATTATCTGACTCGATGAGTACAACTGTCGTCGTTTAAAACAGAGTCTATGCACTGGTTTGAGCACCAATTCAAAACATAAATAAACACAAATTATAGAAACCCTGATTTTTTCTAATCTTTAAAATTCCACACCTCGAAACAATAACAATTAAAAAAAATATCCAACTTACTACCTACAATTTAAATCGGAGTAGATTTATATCCTAGAGAAGTATTGAAAAGAAATAGTAATTATTTAAAATCGCGAATAATATTGAAACAAAAGTATGCACCTTTTTTTTTAATTATTTAAAACCCTCAGGACAAATAAAAAAAACTAAAAAAGAGAAAAAAAAAACTGCGAGATTTGATCCAGAGATCCCTTGCACGAAAGTCAAGCAGGTTACCGACCGGACTGGCTAGTACGCTGACAATGATTTTCAAATAGCGGTTCTTGTACAAATGTCAACAATGACTGAAAATCAACATATTATAAAATTGCTAATCCCATAAGGGGAATAGCGTAATTATACATATCCTATTATATGAAGAGCATTTTAAGGAATGTTTGAGGAATAATTGACTAAATAATATCCAGTGGTTTAGCTTCCAACTAAAAACAAACATCTAAAAAAAACAAAATTCAAAATTGCTTATCTCCCAAGAAAAATAGCGTAATAATACATAGCATATTAACAGAAGCATATTATTAGGAATATTTGAGGAAAATTTGATCGACAACTTTACAGTAGTTTCGGAGATAGATCAAATCAAAAAAACATAAAAAATTTCGAAAAAAAATAAGTGTTGATCTGGCATCAGAATCGATCCCTTATCTCGAAAAAAATACAAAAAGAAAAAAATATTCAATGTACAGGAATGACATCTCTACGATTTTATTATATGTAAAGATTTCATAAAGTTATAGATACATACATAAAGAACTTTTTGTATAATTTTGTTAATAATTATGTGATTCCTGAGAGATTTTGGGCTCGGTATAGGCGGCACTGTTGGCGACACTCGCGATATCGTACTTAAACGATTATCTAGTAAATGTCAAAGGTATTTAAATTCGTTTTTTTTCACACCCCTTTCGAAACACCTATATTTTGTCCTGATTCTTACACAAAGTGATTAATTTAAGGCATCAGCGGCCAATCAAACCAAACTGAATTTACGATCTTGTTTCAGACGCTGACTTCACTGAAAAGAAATTCGCTAGTTTTGTTCATCTATGAAATTCTAGAGGAGAAAACATATTAGGTAAGCATTATTTTCTCCTTCGCTGCGGGAGCCTTATTGTATAATGCCGTAGCCTTATTTGTTTAAGCGAATTTTCCCAAAAATTCTAGTCATATCGTGAAAACACGGATAATTACACAATGGCTATGATTGGCGCAGTCAAATTTCGAACTAAGCTAGGCTTCTATTTTCAGGGTTCAAAGGTAATCTAATATCTTTAAACGAGCAATTCTTGTATATTTATATAATCAGGATCTCGGAAACGGCTCCAAGGATTTTCATGGAAGTTACAGATTAGAGGTTTTTCGGCTCAAGGAATCGATTTTTCAAAGTTCCCAGGTTCGAGAAAAGCTCGGTTCCCAAGATATAGACATTTTAAAAACCGAGCGAAGCTCGGTCAACCAGATATTAAGCATTAATAAGCAATCCAAACGTCGGTCGGGATGTCCCCAAATGACCATATCAAAGACATTTTCTAATTATCCGTGTTTTCGCGATTTCTAATACCTAAACTTCTGGCTAACACTCCAAAGAAACGCAATTTATTATACGTTCTCCTTCACACCTCAAAAAAGATTTGTGTTGTCATACGTATTAGGTGTGTATGTAGATGTAGGCCCAAACTGGCCAAACTAACAGCTCGCCCAGTGGATATTTAAATGGGCATCACGCCAAATTCTGTAGAGAAGAAAGAAACGATTGGACCCAAATAGACATCGATTGACACATGCCTTAAAAACCAACAACCGTTAGATTGGATCCTATGCGATAATTGTTTACTATAGAAAAACTTTTTAGAAAAAAACAAAACTGACTTCTAAAAAAGCAGTATTTTACAAATAACTTTGTTTCGGTTGGCGATGAAATTGTTTCATATTTCTTTGACTTTTGCCATCGACTCTCCCGAAAAAAATGCTTCCTTACATTGTGGTTTTTTTCTTTCTTCTTTTTACTTTTTTAACCTTTTTAGTGGATACAAATGTAATCAATTATGATGTGTGATTGTGTAAACAATGTTATGCCCTTCTTAATAAAATGAAGAATTTTCCAAATCGGTCCGAGCGTCATGATGGCGTCATCGAGAAATCAAGGAATTTATATAAATAAGTAAATAAAAGTTACCGACGAATCAAGAACCTCCTTACTTTTCGGAGTCGGTTACTAAGGCTACATGCAAACTTACCTAAAAGTCCTTTCGCATTGAAAATCTCGCACATTGCAAAATTGGATAGAAGGTAAAATCCTCGGAACCTGGAGGACGATTTAATTCCAAAGTAGAACGTATTCTTGAGTATCGCGATGATAAATTGTATATTAATCTTATCTGAAAATATTGTATGTACACTACGCCACAGAGTTATCGATAAATCCGAAGATATAGTATCTTAGGGACCACATTCTAGTATTCGGTGTTTTGTGCGACTTGAAAGAAAATACACATTGGTGTGCTCGAAATCATGGATAGTAAATCATAGAACAGGCGCCAACGAGATGATGTACACACACTATATTTAGATAATTATATAAAATCATGCGTGCGTAATTATTGTTTGACCTTGGCAAAGGCAAGATGTGGAACAATAGTGATGTGAGCTCATTGTTGCATGTCCAGTGCATGTCGTAATGTCTAAATTGAAACATTAACTTCTTATTTGTAAGTGGACAACTAACGAATTTATAGCCAAAGTCTATTTCACGTTATAAATTTAAAAGCCATTGAAACATAAAAATAAAGTGGTTACTCATCTGTAGAATTTTCGAGTTTTAGGTAATCAATTAATAAATAGATAGGTTACTTTACCAGAGATCAAGTCTTTCCAAAAACAACGCCTCATCAGATTCCTAAAAACAGTTTGAATAAGTAAGATACGATGTATTTATCTGCAGTTATAAAAATAGATTGGAACTAGGCAGAGCTTACGTAGGCACCTACCGACGTAGCTCATGAATCTCCGCTCATTCAAGATCAAGGTTGGAATCTGTGAAACGCACGGAATAGTTTAACGATCAATTAAAGTCACCAAGCTGCGACGCAATTGACAGCCACTGAGTATTATGTTTAAAATCAATAGCGAGTACGGGAATGCTCCTCCAACGATATATTATAGAGATCGAGCTCATGGGAAAAACCCTTGGTTTCTGATAGGAAGAAAGTAAATGTTATAGGCTAGCCGCTAGGTCAAGGCAAAAGAATCAATGTGTCACACACGATACTTATCGACTGCCACAAGACATGAGTGCAAAAAAAATGCCATCAAGGCCAAAGTAATTTAATGTGTAGAAAATGTGGCTATGCACGTCATCATTTTCAACCTAGCCGATGCATAATTCATGAAGATGGATAGCGTTGTATCTTCGTGCAAAAAATCCACTTCAGCAATCGATAACGACTGTACAGTACCTGAAGCTTCCCCAAAGAAACAGTTGTAGAGCCTTCTAGTACTTTCTAGTAATTTTACTGGCCCGAACCAGCGGTGCTTTTCGAAAAATGCACTTCGTGTTTAGCCAAATACATTTATTCAATATAGTTAAATGTCACAAGTTACCAGTTTACGACTAAGTAGGTGGAAGGTATCAGAAAAGATAGCTTGACCTATCTGGCCGAAAACCACTGGGTAAAACCCAAATCCCGGATCTCCAAAATGAAGATGCATAATTTTATTCTCTTCGCGTTTACGGATTGACCGTTATCACAAGTCATGAATTTTGTTGTACCAGTTGGAATGTTTCTTTTATGATTGCAAAATAAAACATTGTTTTTGATTTCTCCATTTTGGCCTATAATATTCAATTAGCTATCTACCAGTGATTGATAGATTGTCAATGCTTGTATTAATTTATCTATGTACAATAATTATGATTTCCAAACGACTTGCATATTATTATAACAATCGTCTTTCAGATCTCTACAGTCTCGAGCGACACATCCAACATTGCGAGTCACATAATAAAAGGACTTTGAAATTGATTTTGTAAATATGGGCAGTGTTACCATACAAGTTTGAAACTGAGACGTGTATAAAAAGTTGTGGGATTTCATGTGGTTAAAGAATAGAGAGTAGACAGCAATGCTGTCGTACATGGTCCCTGTGGAGGAGAAGCCGCCGCCGGTGCCGGGCAAAGGCCGGCTGGCGCTCGAACTGGTGACCAGCCCGGGCAGCCCCGAGTCTGCCGCGCGACGCGCTCGCTCCACCATCACAAACATCTCGAAGGAGTCCTCCACCAGCTCCTTCGCCAGCGATCTCACCATATCCTCGTCGACGCCTACTGGCGCGCACGATAAACCAAAGCATAAACTTCTCGGAAATGGAACCAAACACACCACTTTGAAGAGGTAAGTTCTAGTATTTAATTTTGTGTTTATTTTACGGATTATACTGTGTTGTCGAAAGACAGCGGGCAGAGCGTAATTATAATTGGAAATGTCATAGTTTCGAACGATGTCCAGAATTGCCAGGGTGCCCGCAGAAGTGTTTTAAGCGTACAATTTCTGTCCGAACTGCGTTCAAAGCAATAATTAGTTACGTTATTTGCAACGTAGTGTGAGTAAATGGTAAATCGTTTTATTAGTATTTTAGTATGGAAATTGTAGATAAAAAGCCGAAGACGAAGGCCCGGCTTGCCATGTCACTACATCAGCGCGGCTATTGCGTATCTCAGTGTGGTGATCATCAAATAGCTGTCAAAAGATTTGCATTAAAACTGATAAATGTAAATGTTCCCTTATAAAATCAACTAGGTATTCTAACGCTCTTGAGGCACTCCACTCCTCAACTTAGCCTCATAACAGGTATCAAGCCATCCAAGTTCAGTGGACAACCGCTATTCAGTGACTATCAAGTTAGCCAATAGCCCTGATGGTCGACCTACTGTAGTTAAATAGGTATCTTTATTTGAAATAA
This sequence comes from Agrotis segetum, assembly GCA_036375495.1. Lineage (NCBI taxonomy): Eukaryota > Metazoa > Arthropoda > Insecta > Lepidoptera > Noctuidae > Agrotis > Agrotis segetum. The sequence goes on along the minus strand of JAQSVV010000088.1, from coordinate 14,199,189 downwards.
TTAAAAGATGCCTCTAGAAAAGTATTGCTTGTTAATTGTTTCTGGAGGCACATATTATTTGATCCCAGCAGAAGTCGGCTCTTACAAATAATACCGATCAGCCTGAAACTCCACTCTTAGCTACTTATCTTAACCTTTGGGTAAAACGGGGTCCTATCACTAATACTTTGCTGTCCATCTGTCTGTCTCAGAGGCGTCTCTAGCCCTTGTGGCGCCCGTGTGCAACCAGTACCCTGGCGCCCTCTGGTATTTTCGTCGGGTTTTCCCTCACGTTATATTTTCAAATGAAAATTATTCGGATGCAAATGGTGCAATTTTAAATAATGTCGGAAGGCAAAAAAAAAATCACATTGTCCGATTTCAGGATCCGATATTCAGGATGCAATTTAGGATAAGAAAAATCGCCAAACCACGTACGAAATCGTGTCCTAATTAGGATGCTACTCATCCTAACTGCGATTACACTTTCCTGAATTCAGGACGTCCTGAATATCGGATCCTGAAATTGGATAATGTAATTGCCGCTATACAGGTTGAATTTTTCAACTGGGCGTGGATGGCTATATCCGAATCTATTAGGAATATCGAAAAACGTTGAAAGGAGTCTCGAGGCCGATTTTGATGAAAACTAAAACTGCATCAATGTGTTTAAGAAAAATCAATAGCTACTAGCAAGACTAAAACTAGCAAGGAATCAAAGCCGCTGATTTTGAAAAAATTAATACCCTGTATTATTACACTATCACTATAAATGTAGAACAATTTTGTGTTAAGATTTTAAAGGGACAATGTTTTTTTTGGGTGATTTATTGCTCACATCCGCCACATTGTCCGCATCATTTTTACAACAGCTGCGATACATAGAAAACCCTGATTTTGCGGACAAATCCACTTTTCACGGGTGTGACATTGTTTTCTGGTGTACTTATTGCGCGTCTTAATGTCCCAATGAGACTAGTATTGGGGGGTTACGCTTGGCATAGTTGTAATTCAGATGGCTTATTTATACTCAAAGTATTTTCCCATTAATTTCTAATGATTCGAAAAAATATTAGAGGCTTTCGCTTCAGTTTCTGGAGACGTCGCAAATATTGTATGTTAATAATATCAAAGTGAAATAAAAACCATATAAACATTGGTTTATACATAAAATTAACATTTGTTACACAAAATAGAGACAAAGAGAAAACTTCGTAAAAATTTGTCGCGCGAGTTTTTGCGCGGTCTGCTATTATAGAATTTTAGTTTCGGCGTGAAATTTCCAACAAACGCGGTCGTGCAGGTCGCTGCTGAGATGCTAATAGTGATAAATAGTTACGAGAATCACAAGAAACACATAATTTACATTAAAATTCTACGAAATGCATGTGTGTTCTACAATAGTAGAACGAGCTACTAACGGAGTTGCTATTCGATAGTGTTGCTAATAAGGATCAAATTTTGGGAAGTAATCATATACGGAAACTTAAGGAAATAGCAGATTTTTATGCTGTGCTACCACGTGCTCGGCGGTGGCCATATCACGAGCGCACGGTCTTTGGGAACGACGGCATCGACGCATCATTGGCGGTGTCGCATTAGGAGGCGCCGAGCGCCCGCTCGGCGCCCCCTGAAGCCCGGCGCCCGCGTGCACCGCACACCCTGCACTATAGGTAAAGACGGCTCTGGTCTGTCTATCACCAGGCTATATCTCATAAACCGTGATGGTTAAACAGTTGAAATTTTTACGGATTATGAGTATTACTATTACCGCAATAACAAGAATAAAATAAATAGTTAAGGGGGCTTCCATACAATAATTTAGGCGATATTGAAAACGGAAATAAATGTAGAGTATTTAGTTACATGGTAAAGGCAGATTATTTGGTGAGACAGGTAACTCAGTGATAGAGTCTCAAAAATCTCTCAAAAAGTTACCTTTGCATGCTGTAATGCGAAATGATGTGTCACTACGTCTTGCTCACTTTAGTGTTGAACTATTTGCATCATTTCACATTACTGCATGCATGTAGGTATCGTTTTGAAAGACTTATTGATTTCCTACAAAAGTTTTGTTATTTTTTTTAATTATTTGTTTTTCATTATCAGCATCCATGATTCCATGATCCTGAATTTGCTTTATTGCCCACTTTACACTGATTCAGAAAACAGGTTAACGTTAATTGAAAGTTGTTTGACTCTATCACAGAGTTGCCTGTCTCACCAAATGATCTCCCTTTACACTACAGTATTCGCTTTAAAAATAAATAAATGTTTGTGGACGTTTTTATCTAATCTATCTTATCTAATATCTTTAAACGAGCAATTCTTGTATATTTATATATAATCAGGATCTCGGAAACGGCTTCAAGAATTTTCATGAAAGTTACAGATTAGGGGCTTTTCGGATCAAGGAATCGATTTCTTAAGGTCCCAGGTTCGAGAAAAGCTCGGTTCCCAAGATATAGACATTTTAAAAACCGAGCAGAGCTCGGTCAACCAGATATTTCATAATGATACGGAATACTTGAATTTTTCATCTACGTGATTATCGAAAGAAAAAAATCCTGGACAGAAAGTGACTTACTATACTATAAAAATAGTACCTATCTACTAAATTAAATGCTAGGCACTGGATTTGATTTGTACCAGTATCAGATACTATAAGCTTATGTAGCGTATTTGGTTACGGATTAAACCGCGAAAAAAATCGATTACAATATAAAAAGAACAGTAATCTGAAATCGTTGCGTAAAATTAGAGCGTGGAGTTAAATTGGTGAATTGTCATGGGAAGATGACTTTCTGGCGTGTAATCAAAATTAAATATCCATTTACGTTTTTCTTATTATTTCTTTTAGTTACTATTATTGATGTACATGACCAGTGTTACTGTACATGTCCTTCAAAGTTGCAAATTGCATAATCATTTCTAAATACCCTATAATTTTTTTTTCTGCTGAAGTTATAGTGAATGTGAAACTTACCCTGGGTGAATCTTGATATCAACTAGAAGTAGTTTTCCACCATAACCAATCCCTTCCTTTGAGTACGTGTTTACCTACCCATACGATTGCATTTGATGAAGATCAATGCACCTTTAAATGGAATTTATTCTCGGCCTTCATTGAAATTATACAGCTAAGTACAATCGACAAAGTTGAATCATGACCCACCATAAGCTTAATTTCCTACAGACTTTCAAAAAATATTAGGTCCACATTAGCGTAAACATACATAGGTATCCAATTATCCATGGTAACGATTTTGACCATTGTCAATTTGACGGATTCAAATGATTTATTGTCAAAATGGGTAATGATTCAACTTTGTTGATTGTACATACATGCGAATATCACGTACAAGTGATTTGAATCTGAATACATAAAATATGTACAATCGTAGCATCTGAAAATATCAACATCCAAAGTTTTACTGCAGGAACTCGTTTAAAAAACAGAAGTAAACGCAAGCCACTGGGGCATACGCTAATCATATAAATGTTGTGATTTTTAATTGCTTCGCCAATTATCCACCGCAACCAATTACGTGGTGTGAATTGCTACAAAATTGTTTAAACATTCATGGTGTAGCACGAACGCATTCTTATAAATTGAAATGAAAACGACAACATGAAGTAATTATTGTAAAATTTAATATGTAGTTAATAAAGAATGATAATTTGCAATTAATTGTTTATTGTGTAATAAAATTCATTATCTTTAGGAACTATTTTTCTTCTTAGCTTCGTAGTCTGGTAGTTCCCAGGCGTCAGGCAAGCGCAACGGAGGCTTGTAGAGCCACGATTGATAAATTTCTAGGCGGCAATCGGGTCTGTGAAAAAACAATTAAGCACTGATAAAGTGATAAGGAATTAAGGGCTTTACACACAGCAGCTATAATGTAAAGAAGTACATTATAGCACGATACATTTCATTACATCTTTTCATAGAGATTCGAAAACGTAAACATAATACATTATAGCCTGTCGTGTGTGGTCTCCTGACGATTTCTGTGGAAAGATGTAATGAGATGTATCGTGCTACGTGCTTTAATGTACATCTTTACGTTATAGCTGCTGTGTGTGAAGCCCTTCATTCGGATAAAGTAATTTTCATAAACTGCTCCAGAAATTCTTCACTCTATGGCAAGAAAACTTTGCTGAGCTCGCCAACCGGTTATTATTTTTACAGCATCCTTTCACGTAGGTAGATTGCGAGCGCGCTTTCTTGTGTCTCTGAAAGGCGTTTATTTCCGCCTTTTATACCTACCTTCTTGAAAAAGATTTTAACCGCAATCTGAAATGCACTAGCCAGATAGGACAATTTTCATATCTAACGGCGTGTCATCATCATCATCATCATCAGCCGGAAGACGTCGACTGCTGAACATAGGCCTCCCCCTTAGATCGCCACACCGAACGATAATTCGCCACTTGCATCCATCGGTTGCCCGCGACCCTCACGATGTCGTCGGACCTCACTGCGTGTAATTATGTCCAGCCAACTCTTTATCTGCTCGCAACTCAGTAATTGGATTTGGATGTTTTTAGATTCTTATATAACTAAAAAGGTTTTATTATGAATGTTCCGTTAATGTTTTCTATTTCATACACAGAAAGAAAAATAATGAAAGATGCTACAATTTCAAAGAAACCGTTCTTCTGATTTTGAACCGACGCCAACGGAGGTAGTTGTATGCAAAATAGTTTGTAACGCGTCTTTGAAAATATTTATATACAAGTCAAGCAAGTATCAAGAATTTGGCAAGTTGAGGAGTGATTTTACCTCCAAAGGCTACAACTTCTTTTTAATCCAAAAACACATTTCTGTTCATTTTTAAGGTTCGTCCGAATGAAATAAACCGAACCCTTTTGATGACTCGTGTGTCTGTCCACCCTTTTGTTTATAGACTCTGTTTTGTTTTGTCTAGCTCGCTCAGCCATCTTGTACAAGGCTTACCGCGACCCCTTCTGGTTATTTCCCCTACAGGGCCAATGGCCAGCTGAGTTTGGAATTTTCACATAAATTGGAAGTCATGGGCCAGAGGCCAATTACCCCAGGCTTATAGTATCGGTAAAAAAAATAAAGAGTTTTAAATTCGTTGGCTAGTGTGGTAATTATTCGCCCATATTACCTACAGGTACCTAAACCACATGATTTAAGCTGATGTGACTAAATTCCTGCCTTTGCTGAAAGTTAGCTTAGTTGAAAGTTTTCGAGCAATGTGTGTTACGAATGATGACGCAAGGCACTGAAACGTAGTTTCTTACTAAGGGCCTCATTAGTAAGCTGAAGGTAGTCCAACGAGCTATGGATATGGTATGCTCGGATTGCTCTGCGTGATCGAGTTGAAATAAGGAGATTAGTAGACGAACCAAAGTCGCCGACATAGCCCAGCGAATTACCAAGTTGAAGTGATGTGTGTTCGGGTCACACATAGAATACAGAACTGAAGCTCGATGAGACCGTAAGTTTCCCAAATAGAGACCACGCATCGGTAAGTGCAGCGTAGGACGTCCGCCTACAAGGTGGATTGGTGGATAGACGATCTGATAAAAACCACAAGACCACGCTGGACTCAAGCTGCTTCCAACCGACTGGTATGATGATGTTGAACCTTTGCTACACGAGTAGCAAGTCACCGGAAAATGGATTTTATCGACGGAAGAACAGATAAAAATACAGAATGTTAGACAAATATTCCTATGGTCTTGTATTCCAGTAAATTTGTCGCCAGTAAGTTTGAGGTAATTTACGTCAAATCCGGTAGTTCTGTTTTTATGTAGACTTCTTTGGCATAAATAATCCATATCATATAATCATCATCATAATCGTAAAGGACTAGTACTAGTACTTTCTCAGGACGATTTTAAAGATGTCTAAATTTTCTCCTAAACGACACTATAATTGCTTCTGTAGACCTACAATGTTTTAATTTTTTTTTCGTACTACGCCATAACATCTTTTATTTGCGATTCAAGCACCGACTTGACTAGCGGTATCTCAAATCAGCGTGATTTACTTCACAATAAATGTGGAAGAGGCAATCAGATGCCGTGCACTCCAGCATCGCCTCTTCAAAATTCTCACTGAAAACAGAGCTTTTCCACCATCTAGATTGTTACCTTATAGGGCTAATTTTGATAGTATCTCATCTAAGTTTTAAAGCAAAGCATGCTTAACCACTTCCCTGTCCGATGAATCACATGTGATCCACGACTATTGTTTAGGTATTGTGTCTGCTGCGCGGACAGTGAAAGTGTTAATATGCAACAATAAAGACTAGAATTGTTTATGTAGACCCAATAATTTTGGGATTACCTACAACCTTTCATTCAATTAATTCATTTATAATACGTCATGGCACGCGCGCTGAACTACACGGATAGTAAATGTGATCTTACCTGCTAGCGAGCCATCCGATTACTCCAGTAGAAGTTTGAGGAACAGGTTTCAGGCTTCTCAAATCCTCTGTCGTAGAAATGAGTTGCGAGAGACTTATGTCAGCTGATGCTTTTTGACGAATCGCATCAGATTGTTCCGTTAACTTCCTGACGAAAGAAAGTTAACTTTTTATTTTTGGTTCTACCACGAAAGTCGCAAAGTTGTATAAATGGTTTGCAACATAAAAATAATTTGTCAGATAACTACCAACTGCACCCTTTTTTCCAAGATGGCGACCAAGGGACTATGGTCGCGGATCCACAGGATTTAACGATAAGTGCAATATAATTATTTGTATGTTTCATCCTCTGACAAACGCATCCCCAAATGTAACATTTCATAGGACTAGGTGCTAGCTAGTTATTATTATTGTTACGAGCTGGGTATTGGGATAGATTAATTAACACCAATTAAAACCAAATACAACTTTATTCACAGACAAATCACAAATTAAAACAATCACAAAACACTACTCAACACTTTAACACTTATACACACTCTTAATCACACGTAGAACTCACTTAGATATCGCTTGTAGTTCGCTTCGAGTTGTCTCGATCGTAGTCAAAACCAGACTGACTGGGCTCGCTACTCGGCGCCCTTTTTATACCCCGGCCGGACCCACTAGATGTTTCTAGAAGGTGGTCGAATGTTCTGGAAACATCCATAGACTTCGACATGTTCCTATACCTTCTGGAACATTCTAGAACCATCTCGAAACATCTAGAACAGGGTGGAACTTTCTAGAAATTTCCTGACCGAACTTGAGTAGAATTGTCGAGAGCCTTGTGGAACTTTCGAGAAGCTTATAGATAGGTCTCGCAATTCGATCGACGTAACACTGCCCCCTCCTTAGACATGCTCGTCCCGAGCATCGTTAGTCCCGTTGTATCGCGCCAAACGGTCAACATGGACAATCTTGGGCGCGCCACGTAGACCCTTTTGTATCCGGTAGGTGACGTCGTTAATCCTGGTCACGACTCGGTATGGTCCATCCCATTTTGCTTGTAATTTAGGAGACTTCCCTTTGCTACGCACTGGGTTATGCAACCACACAAGTGACCCTTCGTCGAACCCTCTATTGTTTGTCTTCCGGTCGTATCGGGTCTTCATCTTTTCAGACATTTGTTGGCCGGATTGTCTGATATGCTCATATACGTCGTTCAACTTGTTACGCAAGTCATTTGCATAATCGGTTACACTGCATGGAGTATCAGGAGGGGTTCCGGTGATGAGATCAGCAGGCAACCGTATTCCCTTCCAAAATTCGCGAAGGCTGGTGTCACAGCTGTACTTTCGTGAACTGCACTACGGTATGACAGAAGAAATGGCTGTATGTGCTTATCCCAATCTCTTTGCCTGCTATCCACAACCTTGGCCAGGTATCTCTCCAACGTTTGATTGAACCGCTCCACCATTCCATCAGATTGTGGATGGTAGGAAGTCGTTCTAGTCTTGTGAGTACCCATCAGCCGACAAGTCTCCTGGAATACTTGTGATTCAAAATTCCTTCCTTGGTCGCTGTGTATTTCCAAGGGTACTCCAAAACGACAGAAGACCTCCTGAACCAATTTATCTGCGACTGTTGTAGCTTCCTGGTTAGGAATGGCGAAGACTTCTGGCCATTTGTGAAGTAATCCATGACAACCATGAAGTACTTGTTCCCGTTTTCACTTTCTGGAAATGGTCCTGCCACGTCTAGTGCTATCCGTTCCCACGGGGCTCCAACGTTGTATATCTGCAAAGCACCTCTGCTGCGTGTCTGGGGTCCCTTCACAGTCGCACAACTGGTACATTTCCGACACCAGTCCTCCACATCTTCACGACAATGGATCCAGTAAAATCGCTCACGTATTTTCAGTAGGGTCCTTTTTACACCCATATGTCCACCTGAACATCCGTCGTGGTAGAGCCGCAACACATCCGGTACTTTGGCTCTGGGGACAACCATTTGTAAGTGACAGTTGTCTCCTCGAGCGTTTTCCCATTTACGGCACAAGACTCCTTCCTGGATAACCAAGCTGTTCCATTGCGCCCAATAACTCTTAGTGATGGAACTCATCGCAGCTACATCACTCCACTTGGGTTTAGGAGCACCAGCTTTAATCCAGTCGAAAATTGGTTTAATGTCTGCGTCATTTTGCTGAGCATGCTGTAAGGTTTCCTTCCATTCGTTACTGAGATCCGTTCTTAGCATTCTAACAGGCACTACCTCTTGGCCTCTTGCCTGTTGCAGTGCTTACAGTCTTCAGGGCAAGGTCTTCTAGACAGTGCATCTGCGTTACCATGTGCCCTCCCACTGCGATGTTCAGTTACGAAGTCAAACTCTTGTAGTAGCTCAATCCACCTCGCCACCTGTCCCTCTGGATTCTTGAATTGCAATAGCCACTTTAATGCGGCATGGTCCGTTCGCAATAAGAATTTTCGTCCCAGCAGATACTTACTGAAGTGCTGCAAAGTCTTTACTACGGCAAGTAATTCCCTTCTCGTAACGCAGTAATTTCTTTCTGGTTTCGATAGAGATTTGCTGTAGTAAGCTATAACAACTTCCTGATTTCCTTTCCGTTGAGACAACACCCCACCAATTCCAGTATTACTTGCGTCTGTGTCAACTATGAAGTCATTTTCAGTGTCAGGATAGTCAAGAATAGGTGAATTGCACAGACGTTTCTTTAATTCCTGGAATGCGATGTCACAGTTCTCGTCCCAACAGAATTGTTGCTTCTCCTCAGTAAGTTTGTGTAGAGGTTTTGCAATATCAGCAAAATTCTTGACAAACCGTCGATAGTAGGAGCATAAACCTAAAAATGCTCTGACCTCCGTCTTGTCTTTCGGAACTGGCCATTCCTTGACGGCGACGATTTTCTCCGGGTCTGTCTGAACACCTTCCTCCGAAACTATGTGTCCTAAAAAGTTTACTTGTCTCCTGAAGAATGAACACTTTTCCGGACTCAACTTAAGATTTGCTCTTCGGATTTTCGACAGCACTTTAGTTAGGTTTTGAAGGTGGTCTTCAAATGTTCGGCCCACGATGATGATGTCATCCAAATAGACAAGACATGCGTCTCCAATCAATCCAGCAAGTACTTGCTCCATCAACCTTTCAAATGTCGCAGGAGCATTGCACAATCCAAATGGCATGACTTTAAACTGCCATAGGCCCTTTCCTGTGGAAAATGCAGTTTTCTCCTTGTCTTTAGGGTCTATTTCCACTTGCCAGTAGCCGCTTTTCAGGTCTAACGTTGTGAACCACCTCATTCCTGTCAGCGTATCCAATGTGTCATCGATCCTAGGCAGTGGGTAACTGTCTTTTTTCGTGACGTCGTTTAACCGTCGATAGTCCACACAAAACCGCGTGTTGCCGTCCTTTTTCTTCACTAGGACCACAGGAGAACACCACGGACTAGATGAAGGCTCTATAAAACTGTTCTTCACCATGCGCTCAATCATCTCCTTCACTTCCTTTTCGCGAGCAACCGGCACCCTTCTTGGTCGTTGTCGGATTGGTAACTCATTGCCAGTGTTAATTTTGTGCTGAACCAGCCCTGTTCTCCCTATGTCAGCGTCATCTGTAGAGAACATGTCGGCATACTGGAGTAACGTTTTCTTAGCCTTATCCATTTCTACTCCAGTTAGATCGCAGTTTTCTAGAAGTGTTGACACGTCAAATTTCAAGCGAAGCACTTTTTCTGACGGTGTACTTTCCATTAAGATCTCTTCTTTACCACATTTCAACACTCCTCGATCAACATCGATCTCACAACGATATTTCCGCATAAAGTCCAAGCCTAAGATGCAATCGTCTACTATGTCGGCCACGATGACATTATGCCAATACGCCTTATGACCTAGTTTTAACTTCACCTCCTTCTTGCCTCGGACGGTTATGTGCTGACCGGTAGCTGTCAGTAATTGTATGCGGTCGTGGTTGTTGAAGAAGTCCCCAAGGAACCGACTTGCTAGATTTGAATTGACGACCGTGTGAGAAGCTCCTGTATCGAGTGTCAATTTGCATGGTTTTCCGTTGACTTCGCCTTTGATGATCAGGCTGTTTCCGTCATGGGCCTGTGAGATCGAGATCCTCGGGGCTCTTTCCATACCAGCCAGCACCCGCCCCTCAGTCCTGGCGTTTACTCGTTTCCCTGCTGTTGCTGGGCAGTCTTATCGGCCCCTCTTCCCTGCTGGGATTGATCTTCTCTTGCTGTATTTCGCTTGGGGCAGCTGGACCGAAGATGACCTTTTTCCCCACAAGTATAACACCTGGGACTGTACCCTTGTGGTCGGTCGCGTACAGGTGATTCCACTACTTCTCTGACGCGATGCGTGCGATGATCTTGCCTCACTGCTTCTACTTCCAACGCATGAGCCAAGGCGTCCTTTAATGTTTCGTGATGCCCAAGTCTTACGGCGGCTCTGACTTCCAAGTCACGTATTCCGTCGACGAATGCCTGTACGAGATTACCATTGATCAGGGCAGGAGCAGACTGGTATGCCTTTCGGACCATCTTTTCAATTTCCAGAGCCCACTGCTGTAGGCTCTCAGCACTACGTTGAACACGATCCTTTAGCTTAGCGCGAAATACGTGCTCCAAGTGCGCGTCGCCGTACCTGGATTCCAACGCTTCCAGCAGCTGATCGTAAGTCACATCCTTGCCAAGAGCCTCAAGTACGGTCAGGGCCTGGTCTCGTAGGCCTAAGGTGAGCGCGGTCATTGCTTGCTCTTTCGTCCACCCATTCGCCTTCATAACAGCCTCAAACTGCATCCTGTAAGCCGACCATGAAGATGTTCCGTCGAATGGCGGCACCTTAAACCCTCGTGCCGAAGGTGCAGCAATCACTGGACACACAACTCCGTCTCCAGACCGAAGTTCACCCAAAGCCTTCTTCACCCCGGCAATTTGGACCTCAGCTTCAGAGATGCGATTCTCGTGCTGATTGACCTGCTCCTTAACTACTTTTAGCTCCTTGCCGAATGTCGAGTGCAGGTCCTTTATCAGGAACATCTGCTCTTCTTGACGGCGGGCCTGCTCCTCTTTATCCTTTTGTAGCTGCTCTTCCAGGCGTCGAGCCTGCTCCTCCTGGCGGTGGACTTGCTCCTCCTGGCGGCGGGCTTGCTCCTCCTTGTCCCTTTGTAGCTGCTCTTCCAGGCGTCGAGCCTGCTCCTCTTGGCGGCGAGCCTGCTCCTCCTGGCGGCGAGCCTGCTCCTCCTGGCGGCGAGCCTGCTCCTGCAGCAGCGCCATAAGCGCAGACAGGTCTGGACTCGCTGGTGCTGACGAGACTGCAGATGGACCAGCGGCTGGTTCCGTCGTCGGCTGAGCACCACCCGGCGTCTGTATCGGGGAACCTCCAAACCGCCTCTGGTCCATGTCTTGCTGGCGCTGACTCCTGGTACGGATACCGTCTGTGTCGTCCTTTGGTAAAATCGGCATTATATCCCTCACTTCTGACACCAAATGTTACGAGCTGGGTATTGGGATAGATTAATTAACACCAATTAAAACCAAATACAACTTTATTCACAGACAAATCACAAATTAAAACAATCACAAAACACTACTCAACACTTTAACACTTATACACACTCTTAATCACACGTAGAACTCACTTAGATATCGCTTGTAGTTCGCTTCGAGTTGTCTCGATCGTAGTCAAAACCAGACTGACTGGGCTCGCTACTCGGCGCCCTTTTTATACCCCGGCCGGACCCACTAGATGTTTCTAGAAGGTGGTCGAATGTTCTGGAAACATCCATGACTTTCATTTCCTCTTCATTGACTTCGACATGTTCCTATACCTTCTGGAACATTCTAGAACCATCTCGAAACATCTAGAACAGGGTGGAACTTTCTAGAAATTTCCTGACCGAACTTGAGTAGAATTGTCGAGAGCCTTGTGGAACTTTCGAGAAGCTTATAGATAGGTCTCGCAATTCGATCGACGTAACATTATATTAATTAATATTTAATAAATAAAAATATTGTGGTGACCTCAGACGGTGTTTGTAGATGCACTAGCACTTTCCCGAAATTACATATATTGACATGTTCTACGCTCACGCTTGACATATTCTAATTATATTTTTTTATACCTAAAGTCCGCAGGAGGGTGAAAAATACAAAAAAATAAACTGTTTGACCTCCAGTGAGGTGAGCTTAGATCAAGTATTATGTTTATAAAGTATTTTACATGGACACATGCCCCACAAAACTGTTTTCATCCCACCTATTCGAAAAGGACGACTTGGTTCGCCTTTAAGTGCGCCCAAAACTGGTGTTTTCTATAGGGAATTTTTAGCGGGCAGAAATGAGTTTTTAATCCTCTTTATAAGTGCGCCTAAAAGAACATTGCCGCGCACTTTTTGAATTTGGAACATCTTAGTGCTTGGCACCAAAGAAATCGAACGCAAATAGTGTTTGAATAAAGACTGGCTGGAATGACGGCCCATAGTCAAGCCGCGTCGCTGGCTGAATAAAAATTGTAGATTGTTTTTTTTTCGGACAGTGGCATGGATGTATTTTGTTTTCCACGATGCGTTCACATGTTTTCGCCTTGTTCTCAATGGAATCTTTATCCTACTACTATTATAAAGGCGAAAGTTTGTAAGTATGGATGTATGGATGTTTGTTACTCTTTCACGCAAAAACCACTGAACGGATTTGGCTAAAATTTGGTACACACATAGTTTATAATCTGGATTATAAACTATGTGTGTACCAAATTTTATCCCGATTTTATGTTCCCGTGGGATAACTTTCGAGTAGTAGCGGGTGAAGCCGCTGGCAACAGCTAGTAATTTTCATAATTGCGAAAATGTCTCAAATGTAAATATAAGTTTTTAGTACCTAGTTATATTAGATACTATTTAATTTCAATTTAGTTGTTACTCTTTGTTTTATTAAAAAAAAACTTGAGAGGTGTCAAGGGACACCCGGATGGAACAAAGTTACTGTATACACTAAACAAAAATAATCGTCGCGACTCCACTCCACTCCGATCCGATCCGATCCGATCCGATCCACTCCACTTCATTCCATTCCATTCCATGGTAATAAACACATTACCCTCCTTTTGCGTCGCGCAGTCGGAAAAAGTGTCGTGAACTCGTGACAACTTTTAAGATTTTTTTCCGTCCAGCCCCCTTTCACAACGCGCGATAATGAACTTCGTTCCAATAATAATACTACAATAAAATATGAAGCGCTTTTTATTTTCTCAAAGTGGGTGATGAAAAGTAGAGTGTATCACTCGGGCGCAAAATATATTTTTGGCTCGGGCGACGTACTTTGAATCCCTCGCTACGTTCAGGATTCTACTAAAGAATCCCTCGCTACGCTCGGGATTCTACAGTAGAATCCCTCACTTCGCTCTGGATTCAAAAAAGCGCCCTCGCCGTAAAAATATCATTTTGCTCCCTTGTCATACAATCTACTATTTCACGGTTTGTCTGGGAACAGAACAAAATGATTACCTAATTAATTGTTCGTGTGGACTGTTTGTTACTCGGCTACGGAGAGCTACGATGTGTATGAAATCATCATCATCTGCCTTAGCCTTTTCCCAACTATATTGAGGTCGGCTGCCAGTCGAACCAGATGCAGCTGAGTATCAGTATTTTACACCGAGCGACTGCCTATCGGACCTCCACAACCCAGTAAACGGGTAAAGCCCGGTTTCCACTGCGAGCGGAACGGACCCATTAATGACTCCGTTAAACTCGCAAGCTACAAGCTACATACTTGTATTTCCATCAACAAAGAGTTTTTTAGTTCCCGGAGCGAGCTCATTTTTACTCTTTTTCGTTGAGTCATTAATGTGTCCGTTCCGCTCGCGGTGGAAACCGGGCTTAATACTTACGATAACCCATGGTAAGACTGGTTGTCAGACTTTCGAGCTTCTGATTGTGATTATAACGACTGTCAAAGATCTACAAATGACAGTCGGGAGCAACGGTCGGGACTTTACGTGCTTTCCGAGGCACGGAGGAAACTCGCTATGACAGATGGTCACCCATCCACAGACCAACCTCGGCAAGCGCGGCTTAACCTGGAAGATCGGCCTGTGCGGCTGTAATTATTAAGCCACGAGCTCCTCCGTGTATGAAATAACCGATTAGAATTTAGGAGGCGATCACTGCTTTCTTTCCAAGGTAACAAAAGCGGTCGATAACTATGAGTAGTTTAGCGGGAACTTCATAATGATTATTATCTACCTAAGTATGTACAATCGACCAAGCGGAATTATGACCCACCATAAGCTTATTTTCCCAGAGACATTCTAATACAATTAGGTCCACATTCGTGTAAACATACATATCCATGGTAACAACTTTGATCTTTGTCAATTTGACAGATTCAAACGATTTATTGTCAAAATGGGTCATGATTCCACTTTGTCGACTGTACCTACGTCCACCACGACGACCTATAAATAAGTCTACGTATGATATTCGTTACGTAAGCTTCATCAAATCTACCGCATTGTACCTACCTACATAAGTAAGTAGGTATGTCTAATGTAGCATGGCATCCATTCAAACTGTAGGTAGGTGTTAAATAAAACACCCAATGTTAGCCAATATGTCCCGAGAAACGTAAAGATCTAATAATTAAACTACATTGGAGCGTTCTAAACAATTCAAAAAAATACTGAAAGGTCAACATTTTCTAAAATATTCAAACAGTTTTTATAGCAATTTCGTCTATTGTAGCTAACCGTTCGTGAACTAGGAACGGTCGTGGTGAACATTGGTTTCGCATGAAACTCCAGCGCTCACGATAAATTTGATCTCCGTGGCGAATTCTGTCGCTTTGATGCAGTATGACGTCAAACCCGTGTTGCTGTACCAACAGTTGACAGTGTTTATAGTACAGCTAAATGAGTAGCTACCTACTGAATCCGTACATCAAACACGGGTAACATAATTACGAAGTATGTAGGTACCGCCAAACCTGGTAACTTTACCACTTTATGATGGATAAAAATGTCTGATACTTCGTTTTCGAGCGTATGGCACTCGTGGGCTGCAGCTGAAAATCAGCGTCAAGTGGTAGACTTTGTGCTGCCACTTGGCATTATGCTGAGCTGAGGCCCTTTGGCATTCAAAGAGTAGTTTTGTTTTTTTTATTTAGTTTTAAGTTTTGATGCCAAATAAACTCAATTTTCTTTCTTTTCTTTTCTTTCTTTCTTTTTTTTAAAGAGTAAGTTATCCGACACAGGTACCTCCCGTACCTGTGTCGGATAAGGAGGGAAAGAAACACCTGGGTGTCACCACTGCTAGGATCGCCTGGAGGACACGGTGCAGCATACGATGCAGGACTGTTCTGTTTGGGCGGAACACCGCCGTGTCCTCATGACAGCGATAGGCGGAGACCTCTCGCGCCTGGCCTTAGTCGAAGCCGAGCTGCGGGGCGAGACGGAATGGGAAGCGTTCGCCTCCTTCTGCGGAGCAGTCATGCTAGTGACAGCGTCCACCATAACCCAGCCGCAGTGGTACACGCCCACGGTGACGAACGTCGCTAGACGATCTCCGGCCACTGTAGGCGCGGGCATGCGGGCGGCAAGTAATGGGCGACTCGCTGCGACCGACCATGGACCAAGGCCCGAGACGATGGCGCGTTGTGTTCCACGCACGCCTCAAAGATTGTCAGCACAATGACGCGGCCCCTTTTAGAGAGCCAAATAACCCTGCCGGGGTAGCGGAACTAACGAATTACCGTGACCCCTGAACGTAAAGGGTTATTGAAGGATTTTGGATTTTAGTCAGTACCAGTCTGACAGTTCCTCCCGTTCTGCCCTGGGTGGGAGGACTCATTTGATGATTTTACCACGACAAAAAAAAGTCTATGACTGACGCTAAGATTGCCATATTGTCCTTAAAAATGCTATATTTAAAAAAAAAATTAAAAAACTCAATAGGTAATACTTTGGTAACGCGCAACCCACGGTTGTTAGTCAGTTTTTGACATAAAATTATCAAATTCAAGAACGCAACGCTGCGGCAGCGCTCTCCATACGCAATAATGTGCATTTATGTCACGGGAATAGAGGTCACAACATACTATCTGATGCATAATTACTTCGGTTAGGAGCGTCAAATTAAATTAAAGTTCCGCAGCGCAGTTAAAATTTATTTGCGCCTTGCAGGAGTGCAGATGAGACCTTTTTATCTGGATGAAATTTGGTATACAGATAGTTTATTACCCAAATTAACTAACTGGATTAGGATAAATTTTAACCCAGTATGACACTTCCGTGGGAATATTACCGTCATTTACCATCTAGCGTACTTCATGGCACGGAATTAACGCCGTCATATTAAAAAGTTTAAATTACTTTCATATTTTCCAGATATTTCAAGCAGCTTAGTTAGAATGCGAGAAAAAGTTATTTTGTCGAAAGCAAAGTGATTACTTGAATTACTAAGAAAGAAGCATCTGCATTCAGAGATTGTAAAATGTAACATTATATGAAATCAGCTTGTATTATATCGGCATGATTAGAAATGATTGGGGTCGAACGTGGAATAAACCATCTGGTTTATAAGAATATACATTGGAAAGTTAGGGAGATAACAGATGCTTAACCACTTCCCTGTCCGATGAGTCACATGTGATTCACGACTATTGTTTAAGTATTGTGTCTGCTGCGCGGACAGTGAAAGTGTTAAATATATGCAAATTCCTCAATACAGTACATCAGTGCCCAATGGATCCCATGTGAAGTAGAACTGAAGGTTTGATGAATGATTTGTTTGAAGTATTAAAATCTTACTTTCTTTCATCAAGCAGCCAACTCCATCTTTCAAACCACATCTTTTTGCAGTTGTCCTGTTTTTTCCACTGTGCTCGCATTTGAAATGCTTCCGTGTTTGCGTCATATTTGACCGCCATTGTTAACCTGTGAAGATAATAATTTTTGAAACGATTAACGATTAAACAAGGATATCCTATAAAAGGAAAATAACATAATTATGATCTTACTATAAGAGCAAAACAAGATAGGTAGTAATCTAACTGAGTCGGGCACCATGCCAACATCACGTCTTTGTTCAAATGATGGTTGATTTTATTGGGAAGCGTAAAATATGGTAAGTATGAGAGCAGCACTTAAGGAATCCTTTATAGAATTGATACCCTCGTATCAAGAATAGGATCTTAGGCTCCATCAATGATTATCATTGATGAAGGAGCCTACTACTTACATCACTGTAACATAAACCAATACTAGACATGCTGAATTCTTTATGTGCAAACTGGAATTAATATTCAATTTAGAGTGTATTGATAAGACAGTTAAAGAAACCGTTTAAAATGATAAGATTAATTGTTTCACAGATTATTTTAACTGTATCTGGTGCGGGTAATAATGGATTGAGCAATTAGTCAAATTAAGACAGTATGTAACTCCATTGGATCAAGATATTTCAGATAATATGATATTTCACATGGATGATAGATTAATATAAATAAGATCGGATAGAAATAGCTAATCAGCAACAAGGTCTTAATCATTGACCACTAGTGTTCCGCCAGCAACTTCATCCGCGCAAATTTTAATCTAATACCTTTTTTGGGAGAAGTAATGGATCTTGGTAAACAATACTTCAAGAAAGGGGCTCATAGAAGAATACATACAGTTGGGTTAGACAGCATTTGAGTTTTGCCTACACTCATTGTTTCCCGCTGGGTCTAAATTACCATAACATAATGTGAAATCAGTCAACATACCTAATTGTTGACTGATTTCACATTATGTTTTCAAATGATGTTATAAAATATTGTAAAACATTTTTTAAAAGAGTAAGTATGGAGTTTCTTGCCCATTCTTCTCCATACATCCTACCTTAGCGAATGGGTGTAGATTCAATCCCATCCCATCCCATTTCCTTAATTTTAAAAATCGACGTTTAAAAGTGCCTCTTGGATGGCCTAATTGAAATAAATGATTTGACTTTGACTTTGACTTTGACTTTGTTGCCAAAATAAAATCTGACGGTCAGAAATTAAGGTAGCTTGGGATTCCTTTAAAGGATTTATGTTCAAATAAACAATCAAAAGCCTGTTGGGTTGACGATATCGTCAAGATCGCGGGGAATAAATGGATGAGAGAGGCACAGAACCGAGAGATGTGGCGAAAAAGGGGAGGTCTATGCCCAGCAGTGAGTGATTCCGGGCTGATATGATGATGATGATGATGATGAAACAACCGATATCTTGTTTATTGCAGGGTCAAGTTGCAGTAGACCAGTCATGTCTGCCGCAGGACAATGGAAGTCCATGCAATTGCAGTTGTATCGCAGCTTGGTTGAGGCTTTTGCCCAGCAGTAAATTGCGATACCAGGCTGAGTGATAAAGCTAAAAGGGGTTATGCTAGAGGGGCTAACGTCTAAAGGGAGGCGTATAAAAAAGGGGTTTCATTTTCGGGGATTAAATCTTCTAAACATAGTATAAAATGGTGGAAATCTTTCCGCAGTACCCATATAGCTTCCGAAAGATTGTTGCAAATTGATAGGCCTTTTTTGTTGTGTTCGCTATTGCTAGGACTAGGTTTGTACGACAGAAAGTTTTTGGAAAATCCATTGGGTAGGTTTGAATCCGTACGAAGCGGGGCGGCAATTTCATTAATATGCGCAAACTGATCGCATATATTTCAATACCTTTAGAACTCTAATTACATAATTACGGGCTACTTACCTACCAAAGTAAAGGAATGTTAGAGGCTAAAGGCTAGGTGTCAGTTATAGTTAAAGTGGGGCAGACTATACTGAGAATGTTAAGTAGTTGCACTAAGCCGCGGATCCGGAACTGTATTGAACGTAAAAATTGCGTGACTATTGTGTCGCCTCCTTGTCTGTAGGATAGAAAGTTTTTTCGGCTGGAGTGACTACTTATCAGATTTTGTTATTATAAATTTTCCGCTTGCTATATTGCTATTTTTGACCCTATATTTATAAATACTGACCTACCAGTCTTTCTTAAATTACAAAGGTATGTCGTCGACCAACGCATATAAAAGTTCCTGGGAAACAGAAATCCCATTTTTTCTTAATTATTATCAAGATAAAGATATAGATACTTAATCCAGTCAATGGACACAAGAAAGAGGCCTTGCATTAGGTTTAGTTTTTTTTTTATTTGTATTGCTTAAGTTTATATTATGCTACCCATGGAAAATGTAAGATTTCGACGTCGAGGAATCTGCCTTAGCCTCCATCTTGGATTGAAGGGGCCAAAGTTCTTTTTCACATATTGCTTCTGTTGAAGCATTATGACTTAATGCTTCAACTTTTTCACATTGTCAGGCCTGGCTCACTCCGCAGTGTAGGTATAAAACTGCAAGCATTGGCGGGGACCACTTCGGAGTGGACATTTAGTCGGTTGCCGCGCGCCGCCCACTACGCACGCGCTTACTTATATAATATTTAAGTTTGGTGTTTGGTTGAATTTACGCATGAGTTTAAAAAAATATATATATGAAGAGGAAAAAAAAATACTGCATAACGTTTGGTTGTTTAAATAATGACAGTGATAGGAGCCTCACGTTTCACACACTACCGCGTGATTTCGAAAGGTAAGAAAAAAAGTGAATAGGTATTTATCTATGTAGTACATATTTAATAATGATCAAAAAACTATCTACCTGCTTGTGGCGTGCTTATTAGTGTCATTCAAGTACCGGCTAGTAATCATGATCAGATAAGCATGATTAGGTAGGTTACAAATTTGGCCTACAAGACGACCAAGATAAATAAAATAGACGATTATCAAACCTGACATCACTCTCACTCACCTAAGCTGAATACGGGTAGGTCGAATTATGATCGGTAGAAAGTAGGAAGATGTTTACGTTATTGTTTAGACACGTTCAAACTCAGAAAATGGCTAAACTACGCATTCAAGGTCAGCGATCGTAATTCTCTTCGCGACCATTTTACCTACTTACCTACAAAGACACGCAACACGGGGCCTGTGACAATGAAATGAATGAAATGAAAATGATAAGGACTAGTTACCTATTTTGCCGTAAACTATAACAATCGATCTTTAATGTTATGACTACAGCTTGGCCAGAACGGATTAAAACGGAACTAATCTTTTTGTTTCTGACAACGTATTAAAATTTTTGATATTAGATGTAAACAAAGACCGCAGGTTTGTTAGATTTATTATTGTGCCACAAAACTAACTTATTAAGAGAAGAAAAAAAAAACATTACAGCTTGACCAGAACGGGTTGAAACGGAACTAAAATTTTTATTTCTGACAGCGTTTTAAAATCTTTGATATTTGGTGTAAACAAAGACCGCAGGTTTGTTAGATTGCGCGGGTGGTGGCGCGCGGCGGAGGCACCGCACGACTTGGGTGGCGAATGTCACGGATGAGGTAATAAAGCCTAACATTTCAAATACCTATTTTTAAATATTGTTCTTAAGATGAAAATATGTTTAAAAATATAAAAATAATACGTAGAAAAGATAATAATTATTATAAACCCGACTTGCGACCTGACTGCGTCATAATAACGAATTAAAATTTACCGGCGACTTCCGGTTTTCTACATTTTTATGTCAAGCTGTAAATGTGCTGGTAGCGCGAAGACAGTGGCGACTTCCGGTTTTCTACAGTTTTATGTCTCTCTATATTATAAACGTGTTTTAGTCATTGGATACATAAACTGGGCTGTCGTTGTAGGGCGACTAAAAAGTTACGGTGTATATATTAATCCTCACGTAAGGTAGTAGTAGGTACCTACGGCACTACTGTTAACATTCTGTGCTGCCAATCGATATGATTATAAAGTAATCGACGACGAAACAGAAAAAGATATAGGCTGATGATAAAAACAAAATTCCTTGAGGGACTTAAGGAGGTAATGAGGAGTGATATATATTTATGTTAATATTAATTAACATTAATATATATGTAATTAAACAATGCATAAAATACGTATTCCTACCTAACTGTGCCCAAACTCGCGAGTCGCAACCCTATTGAGCTTGACCGACAGTAACCTTTTAATGTCGTTGGCGTCAGATAAACTAAAATGAACTCTCGCGCGTCACTATTCAGTTCATTTTTGCTTGCGCACGGGAAGTTTAGGCTATTATAAAAGTAGGTGGGTGATGCGGGTGCAAGTAAAAATGGACTCTATTCTTTCGTGCATAGATTTTACATTTGTTTTTTTTCTTTTTGGGAGTAAGCCTTCTGTGCCTTTAGGTACTATTATATATTCTGTGACATTGTGAAAAAGCATATTGATGTGAAAAATAACTGGGACCCTTCAATCCAAGATGGGGGATAACGCAGATGGTTGAAAACTTAATTTTTTCATGGGTAGCCTATACTTTAGTGACATCTAGAAAGAAAAAACTAAGTAAGTACACCACCTTTTATAGGGCAAAACTCTTAACTGGACTAAGTATAACAAATCCCAAGGAACCTACCTTATGTATTCAAAAGGAGGTCTGTGAAAATAGGAAAAGATGACCCACTGACCGAAAACTGCTTTACTTTCAAAGCTAAAATTAATCAAATAAAAAGATAGGTACTGCAATTTCCTTAAATAGGTATTCAAAAATTTTGTAAACTGAATAACTTATAAATCACTTGATTTCACGAAAGTAAGTTCACGAAAAGTAAAATCCATGAATTTTTTTTGACACGACGCGCGGCTTTGTACACCGTATTAAATCTGTCATTTTTTTGTTTCATGCCAGTGTCGATGCTCTATCTATAACGTTACATACCTAAAGAGGTTTTAATGTGCTTGCCTACTCGTTTCAAAATTATTTGAAATCGACGACTAAATTAATACAGCGCTTAACAGTTAACGTGCTACTGCACATTCCAAGTATATAACTGTAGATTGAATTTTAGAGTTCATACCTACCACCAGCATACAATTTCGCACGGTGTCGTATAAGAGGAACGACCTCCATTAACATTTTTTTCCCTCGCCAAAATATACAAAACAATGTCACTGTCAAGGAAATGTCTGTTAGTACCAGTTAAATACGTAACGCGGGCTTTGAGGTTGATGAAATATCTCAAAAAAAAAAGATTTTATCTCGATGTCTAGCGAAGTACTAGCGATATCGGAGGCCATGAACAAAGCAAGACAATTTCCTGTACGTTCGATACATCTTATTGATAGAGATAACCGCTTTTGCTGTAGATATTATACTCTCTACCTACTATCTATCCTCTATTACTTGTAGAGTTAGAAAAGTCATTTGTTAATTTCCTTTAAGTCCTGGAGTTCAGAATTTTCTTTTATGGTTTTTGTTATGGTCTCTGCACTCCAAAGTCGGCAGCAGATAATTATGGCTCATCCAAGCTTCAGCTTTTTAATATTATAAAAGTAACAGTAAGGTAAAGGGAGATTATTAGGTGAGACAGGTAAATCAGTGATGCAACTAATTCACCACTAAAGTGGACAAGATGTAGTGACACATCATTGCGCATTACAGCATGCATAGGTGACGTTTTGAGAGACTTAAGACTCTATCACTGAGTTGACCAAGTGCGTGTCGGACCAGGCACAATGTAAAATTCGCGAACGCCTAACGCTGCAAAAATATTTTAATAAAAATATAAATAATACACCACTACCTCTGTCATAGGAATTGATATTTGACTAAATTTCAACCTATTTGGTGAATTAGTTTCGAAGAAAATTGAATGTGTAGGGCGGACAGATGGACACACAAGTGAAATAGACAGACTGGATTTCACAGATTTTGAACTGGATTTCCCGTTTTTACTTACCCCAGTTTTGATAGTTTTGTCTGAGCCCCGATCGCCTGATAAGTTTTTATAATTTAAGTT
This sequence comes from Agrotis segetum, assembly GCA_036375495.1. Classification (NCBI taxonomy): domain Eukaryota; kingdom Metazoa; phylum Arthropoda; class Insecta; order Lepidoptera; family Noctuidae; genus Agrotis; species Agrotis segetum. The sequence goes on along the minus strand of JAQSVV010000088.1, from coordinate 14,175,940 downwards.
AAAAAAAAACTTGATAGTTAAGTACCAAAGTTTGACCTAAGTAGACCTAGGTAAAAAAACAGTCCTGATGTAGAAGGAAAATTAAAAAAAAATACACAAAGAGTAGGTAGCTATACCTACTAGTAATTGCAATTTGTTCTTGAATGTAAAACCATACACACTGCGAATGAAAAATCAATAATAATATAAGACATGAATTAAAATCATGGAAAAAATGTCGCAAATAAAATTGCAGTGCGGAGGCGCTACCACAACGCTTAGTTAAAAAAAGGAAAGCATTATTAACATTGTTTCGTTTTTGTAGGGTGTCGTTCGGCAGTTCAAAGGGGTCGATGGTGGAGACCCTAATCTACGAGAGTCCCCTACAAGAGGAGCCGGAGAGCAGCCCGCCGCCCAAGGTGCAGGAGACGTCGTTCCCCTACACGCCCATAGAAGACGAGTACGTTTTGTTCATTTGAGTATGTTAATTATTCATTTTTGTTCCGAATTCACGCGAACGCATTTATGCGATTTTATTTATTTTATGTTTTTTATAGCATTTGTGTTCTAGATGTCTTTAATACCTACATAAGGTTTCTATATTGTTATCTCACGAGTTATTTATGTATTTATAGGTACCTAATAGGATTTACTGAAAGCATGTACCTGCCTGTGCTATATGTATAATGTCGGCAAGAAAAGAATCGCGTTTCGTATGGTACCTACATAATAAAATAAGTACCCTACCCATTCACATACCTACCTAGACATATGCGCATGCTTCTGGAACACACTGGCTTTATAAATTTAAATGGCATGTAGGTACTAATTAGGGACATCAATTGACCGAAATGCATGAACTTTATAGGAATTTGGCACCTTTTACCTCCAAATAAAATGCTAAATTGCACTCGGTTGGATTTCATTGATTTCGATTTTACTTTCATTTTATCAGAATAAAAACTTGAGACTGAAATTCACTTACACGAAAAGCAAAATGTGATGGTACCTACTTATTTAATAAACTGCGATATCAATATCTACAGCTTGGCAAATTAGAGTAGAAAACCGGAAGTCGCCACTGTGCTCTCGCTACCAGCACTTTGAATGTTTTTTTTCACTTGTTATGTATGATAGTTAAATGGAACAATAACAATGATTGAATTGAATTTATTATATTTAATATCATTGAACAATAATATAACAAACCTGCGTTCTTCCTTTCTTTACATCAAATATCAAAGATTTTAAAACGTTGTCAGCAAACAAAAAGATTAGTTCCGTATCCGTTTCAAGACGTTCTGGCCAAGATGTACATTGGTGCATAGATAGAGTGGCATAGTTGAGCTCCCCCTGCAATCAATAAAGAGCATCAGAATGTCGCCCCCTTTTTATTTTCTTTACGTAACAAACAGGCTATCTATTTAAGACCGATCTCTTCGACATTATCGATGTAGGGGATCTAAGTATTTTTTTAGATAACTTGAACTGTTCAATGACCGTTATTGTTAAGTATTTATTTATTTTTTACGTTTTGGACACGATCAGTGCTTTTCCAGCACGCGTAGCATGACCAATTCTATGACTATTCTACCAAGAATAGACAGAGTTATTTTATCTTTACTTCTATACAAATCGACTGTTTTTTTTAAAGTACCTAGTTATGACATCATTCGTTGGTATACCATTATGGAATACTTATCAACATTTATTTTGTATAGCCCTAGATTTTGTGCTGAGTCTATAGCTATTTTTAACATTGTTATGCTTAAATCGATTAAATTTTTTCTACTTTCTGTAATTTTGTCTTTTTTAGGGTTCCGTAGTCAACAAGGAACCCTTATAGTTTCGCCATGTCCGTCCGTCCGTCCGTCCGTCCGTCTGTCCGCAGTTTAGCTCAGAGACGCACAGTACTAGAGAGCTGTAATTTGGTGTAAATAACGGATTTGTTGTGCCGAAAAAGTGGTAAAATAAAATCTCGAAAAATATTTTTTTTAGGGTACCTCCTGTACACGTAAAGTGGGAATGTTTTTTTTGTTTCTCGTGTACCCCTTAGTGTGGGGTATCATTAAATAGGTCTTTAAAAAATAATGTGAGTCTCCATTAACAATTTTTTGATAAAAAAATTTGTTTGGAAATATTAAGCTTTAAAGTGCTAAATTTTGCTCGACTCGAGTGTCTCTACCAGCTAAACGGTTATGTTTGGGGGTGTGAAAAAATTCACAATAGTAGTATATATAACGAAATTTAAAAGAAAATTATCATGACTAAGTAGGCTTTACAACTTTACGAGTAATAGTCGACCAACTTATAAAATGTACTTGAATATCATATCTTCAAGTACATTTTATAAGTTGGTCGACTATTATTATTATTATATCTTAAACAAAATGTTTTGGAAACAACTGCAAATGTAAGTTTGTCAACTTTATTTTTACAGCTTTTATAGGTACTTATGTTTTTTGGGGATAGGTAGGTTTTAATCTTCAACTATTTTTAACTAACTTCAAAAAAAGGAGGAGGTTCTAAATTCGTCGTACCTAATCTTTTTTTTTATGTATTATCCCCGATTTCTCAGACCCCTGGAACGATTTTAAAAATTCTTCTTTTTAAAATTAAATTCAGCGAATCAGCTTAGTTAGTTCGCATAAGTATTTTGATGGGCAACTACGGAACCCTACACTGTGCGTGGCCCGACCCGACACGCACTTGGCCGGTTTTTTTTACATATTTAGGTAGGTATAGGCAAATAATTTTGTATCATGTTCAATGCACAAAAAAAGACAATCAAACACCCTCTTGTAATTAACGCGCTGGCTACTCGATGCCAAATAATGTACAAAGCCAAAACGAAAACAATCTAAATCAAAGGTGAATCTGTAGGTAACTCAACGTGTAAAAACTGTAGGTATTTCTATACTGCACATTGCAAGGGGTCCATCGCTTTATAATAGCAATCAACTGAATCGGTGGATGTAATTCATTGATGTTGAATGTTCTACCTCAGGGTTAGAGGGGAAAATAAAATTTTATTTATTGTTCAATCCGTATCTGTATAAATGTAGCGCCATCTATTGAGCTACTACGTAAAATAGTTCGTATCGTTATATAGCACGCAGTTAGTCATAATAAGTACATTATTAGTAATTAATTAGCGATTCTCATATGTTTTGTAGAAAAATATTTTATAAATTCAAAGTATAAAAATGAAAAAACAGTGACAGCTATAATGTGGTTGTCGTTTCGTTAAAATGTTATCGCGAACGCTAACATTACGTCATTGGGCGAGCTGGCTGCGTGCTCTGCTCGCTTCGTTCCGTTCCATTCCATTCGCCACGGAGCCGCGCGCGACTTCCGAGATCGATGTAGTGGGAAACATTTTTGTGAAGCGTCGAATGGACCAAACCCTACACAGCGTCAACTGCGCCGATGTTATTATTAATTTGTTTTAGGCAGTTACTTAATTAAATTCAGTGTTTAATAAGAGTAAAACGTGAACAGTGCTAATAAAGTGTGTGGATACTTTCAAGGTATGTTATTTACATTAATCACGTCATATTTGTTGTGCTGCAAACTGGGTGTTCACTTGCCGATGGTTTCCTGAATTTAGAATGCGAACAGATTTTAAGTATGAATTTTAATGCAAGGATTCCTTTGGTGAATGTTAACTTCGCGAAAAGCGTGAATTTGAGTTGATTTGTCTTTTCATATCTCGAGTTTTGTGCGGATAATTCGGTCACAATGACGTCACGAGTACTGATTTATAAACATAAAACGACTTTCGGTTCCATCCAGCAGTCGGGAACACAAGGTCATTACTCAGCACGTACCTACAAGTAGTAAACATGCATTGGCAATCGTTCTAAAAGCTCTATTTTTGATGACACCATAGATTGAATTCATTCATTGAGGGCCCGCCCTGTGCCGCTTCGAGGCCATAACACATATGAGGCAGCTTGTGTTGTGCATCAAATATACACATTAATTTCTTAACACCTTGCTATAAAGACCATTTCTCTTGCGTCCTATAATTTTATAATATCTGTAGAATTTCTCAACATGTTTATAAAACTACTAGTTAAATTGTAAACAATGACCTAAGTTAAGCCTGACAAAATCATTTTGAAGGCAAATAGTTATTAATTATTCAGGATCCGGAAACCATTAAAAAAAGCTTGGATGAACATCACCTACAAAGTCCAGAAAGTTAATTGCATGCCCACATGTAAGGCTCCATAGCTTGTGACCCACATTATGCACCACCGAGTGTCCAATTAAGTCACACGGTAGATATTTGACAATGTGAAAAGAAATCTGTTAATGCAGGCCTATGTGATTTACAATTAAGTATTATTATATCTACTGCCTTTAAATCTTTTCCTTATAATAAAAGTTAGTGATAACTTAAAAAAAACTGTTTCTAGATTACATAATAAAAGGGTGGAGATTTCTATTTAAAAACTCTTTTTTTATGAACAAGTTGTGTGATATTATTTTTGTAAACAATGAAGTAATAACATGTGATAATATTTATGTGCATTGACAAAATAAATGACCATCATAATTTAATTTGCCAAAATTTATTTATTTTTTGTTTATTATGACTAATATGAAACTTGTATATGCCGAGTTAACATTGTGTGTGACCTTGAGACTATGTCAATTAAGCAGAGCGATGATATTTCTCTATTTTTACCATCTGTTGATTCATGTGTTGTTAAGGAATTTGATGATGTCAGATTTTTGTATCATTCTTGAGAAGACCTGCTACAAAAAGTGGGCGAGTGTTCCAGCTAATGTGCATTCGTCAACTAGACGATCTTAATGTCTTGAAAAATATTGTGTAACCAACACTGCTCTTAATAACAGGTTTAAGGCCTTTATTTAAAGCTTATCACAAATTGAAAGTAAATGATGTCATATCATTGTGGTGGGAGATAGTTTATTTGGGTGTACTGTGGTTTTTATTATGATGTAACCAACCTTGTAATATTTTATTTTTTAATAAGTTTGGAGACAGTCAACAATAAATTGAAAGAATTCAACAATCACAACTATGCAAATGAGCTGTTAAATTGAATAAAATTGAACAAATAGTTCTATTTAACAAGTCAAAATGTTAAGTATGAGCTCAAGATTGGAGCTAAATACTGTGTGGGCGATGAATATAGTCATCTACTAATAAAAGAGGTTCCATAATTGAGTCACCTTCAATGTTAATAAGCGCGGCGCTAGCGTTCCTGCCATGCGAATATTTTCATGACGACTTGCAAGGCGTGTATTGCTTAGCATTATGTACAAAATCGCAAAAAACCTATTAAGTCTGAACTGTAATTTAACCTTAGTAGATAGTGAGGGATAGTATGGACTTGTTACGCCAGGCCTGCAGTAACTTATCTGGTAAATAGTTACCAGATTTCAGTTGTTAAAATTATTGTCACTGCTTCATTCATATTTTGGTAAGTAGATTAGATAAAGGCTTAACATCTCGAAACAGGTCCTTACTGTTGCTAAACAAAGAGAAATAGTACAGCTGGCTGTGCGGCGAGATAAATGATAGTAAATTTAGACCCTGAAATAAATGCAAATCATATATTTGCATATGCAATCACATATTATTGCTATTTTCTTAAATTATTGCATACATGAACTTAATTTAGCTGACTTCCTCTTATTTGGACATGCTCTTTAAAACTATAAAAAGTCAAGAATGTTCCACTTATGAAAATTTCAATCCATTATTAATTATCAATTAATATTAAATTATTAATAATGATTATTAATTGTTTCCAGTATGTATCAAAATATTCTTATTAAGGCTATTTTATTATTATCTATTATTAATTCTAGTACATTTTTAATTGTTCTACTGAAAACTCAAAACAGTAACCAATTCTAGTTTTCAAGAACTAAAATTTAAATTTTTTGTAGCACATACAAAAAATTTTGATTGCGTGTTTTCGTGAGTTTGCATATTTCCAGCAAAGGAGGCCAATTCAAAGATATTGAATTATATAAATACAAAAAGAAGAATTGCATTATGTTATTGCTGAGTTTTTTTTGGGGACTGTACTCAGCATGGACTGGCAAGTGGTTAAAACATGAATTTCTTTCATATAGCATGCTGTAGCGAGTAATGGGCGACTCGTTGTCCGAGCATGGTCCACGCTCGGGTTGACGGAGCGTTGTGTTCCACCCACGCCTCAAAGAGTGCCAGCGTAATAACTTGGGTTGCGGGACTAACGAATTACCGTGACCCCGGAACGTAAAGGGCTATTGATGGACACCGTGGATTTTAGTCAGTACCTACAAGTCTGACAGTCCCTCCCGCTCTGCCCAGGGTGGGACTCATTTGATGACTGTACCACGATAAAAAAAGCAGCTTAAAAAAATGAAGATTTTGGTCGGAATATATTTAATTATGCCGATTATTATTATTTATATATTAAGTAAATATATAATATATATTATATATTTACTTTGCAATTTGATAAGTTTTTGTAGGTACTTAATATGTTATCTGTTATTTTATAAGTTGCAGAAACTTGAAGATGAAGTTTATTCATAAATTATTAACTGTGTTGCTTGCGATAAATTGTCTAATCACTAAACTAGTGAAATATAATATTAAAAATGTATAATGAGCTAGCGTGATATTGTATAAATAACTAATATTTAAATAAATAAAAAATAACAATAAACAACCTACAAATTATTTATTTGTAGGTAGTCATAAACTTCTACACTATTTATTAATTTATATACAGAAGCTGTTGGTGTACCTTTGTCAATAAATAAATGAATAAATTTATTTAACTATTTATGTACACACAAGTAATGGAAAATACATGTTTGATACTGATGTACAAAGGTACGATCGAGATACATAATACCTATTATGTTATAGTCGTATAACAATATTATGTTGTAGAGTCTATTTTGCCAGTAGGACCAGTACTGACTTTTCTTTAGTGACAACCTAGCTTCCTTATAAAAGACTCCATATTTATGAAACATAGGCTAATGTTTCCAACCTGAAAGTCATAAGCAATCGATTTCAATTTATATTTCATGATTTCTGTTTAAGTTGTTTGATGCTTGCGTTTCCAACCGCCATTGCAGCTTTAATGATATCAGTTCTAAGCAATATTTAATGTTTGCAGTTCGGAGCGTTCAAAGGTTCGCGTGTCGTTCTACCAAGGAGCGCGGCCGCAGTGCTTGTCCCCTCCTCCCCCGGCGTCCACAGACTCCCACGTTCTCTACGCGGCCCTACTCTCGGCTGCCGCTAACGCCGACATGGTGGACCACACTATGTATAACAGACAGATCAGGTAAACATTTATTCTCCTAATAATAGGGTAGTTTCCAGGGTCAAAATAATTACATTCTATTTAGTCCGTATTTGAGATTATAAAAAAATATTGGACACGTATTTTTTCTTTTTTCGATTAAACAAAAAATAACAAAGATAATAGGTAGCCCAGAGGTAGCCTATTTAAGTTACCTGTGACGTCACTCTGCGCGAAAAATGCCACGCATCGTGACGTCACACGTAACTTTAATAGGCTATATCTTTGTCATTTTTGGTCTAATTTACAAATAAAAAAATACGTGTCCCTTATTTTTGAATAATCTAAAAGACGGACTAATTACATTTTTTAGGGCAAAGCCTATTCTAAATACCTTGCTTAGCTAGTAAAAGGTACGCTTTGAAAATTGTTTGAAATACATACATACATAACTCCAAATGTTTTGCTCAGGTAGCGAAACAGGATGATATGGAACATTCAGTTTTAAAACCTTTGCAGGATAAACGTATAGCATCGGGATACCAGAAACTCGCTCTCATATCTAATATCTTTAAACGAGCAATTCTTGTATATTTATATATAATCAGGATCTCGGAAACGGCTTCAAGGATTTACATGGAAGTTACAGATTAGGGGTTTTTCGGCTCAAGGAATAGATTTATCAAGGTCCCATGTTCGAGAAAAGCTCGGTTCCCAAGATATAGACGTTTTAAAAACCGAGCAAAGCTCGGTCACCCAGATATTCAAATAATATCTGACGTGCGTAATTGAAATACTGGAACCTTGTGAATATTCTTCCATTATTATTAATAACCGCGCAATGTGCAATATTTAAAATACTTAAAGGAGAAAGGGGACAATAGTCAGTACTTCACATGCACATGATCATATTGCACACTGATATTCAGTTCTATTTTAAGAATATCTTGAAGAATCCGTATCAGGTATTATCAGTCATTAGATGATACTGCACCGTTAAATTACAAATAAGCACTTGATATAGCATAGATACCAGCAGTCTGACCAAGAAGTAATTTATTCACACTATTATTGTTGTGTATACCTTGTGTATGTATAATGGAGTCAATACACAGTGATGATGTCACCCTGCATCACACATGTTCATGTGAATCCAACACAATTGTGCCGATGTTTAGAACCACAATAATAGCTAGCCCTCTCAATTATTTTCCATTCATTTCGAATGTAGTTAGGTTCTGTTAGGTACCTGATACCTCAACTACCTGCCTTATTTGATAACTGTATTATTGTAACCGAATCAAATAAGCCATTTCTAGAAGTTGGTGACAACAGTAAAGTTACAAAAGATCTTTTTTTAATCAACCAGAACTTATTTTTAATTTTCTCGGTTGAGTGATCTGCGACGACGGATGAGTCGATTGAAGTATTCATGTGCAATTTGTCTAGTTGATCTGAATTAGAATGCATCGATTGCATCTGCACGTCGGTCGTATTGTTCGAACGTAATCATGCGGCCATTGTTGAATGTTCATTGTATGGAATCAGGTTGATGAATAGTATATTTTTGTATTTACAGTACGGAGAGCGGGTGGGACAACCCATTCCGTCCGGACGGTGATCTGAGTCGTGAGGCCGACGAAATAGTGTCGCTGATCAAGGGCGGCAAACCAATCACCCCGACGCCACCGCCGGCCGCCGTGCCGCAACTAGCGGACTGCGACGAAAAGGAGGAGAAAGTGCAAGCGAATAATGTTAACGTAATGCATTTGCTATGAATATTATGGTCTATGGTATAGATTAAAACGCGCAAGATCAAGATTGACAAGCTATTGGCTATGTCCTGCTAGATGAATTGGTTTTAGGATAATCTGGCAATTATGATTGCACACTGGTCCATTTTTTACTATCAAAGTATTAAATATGTAGCTATTATAGATGATTTAACTCTGTTTCGCTGAAGTATAGTGTGCAAAACATTTTAGAGATCTACAGTTAATGAATGAATTAAATTATGTACTACATAACTACATAGTAGAAATGTGTCGACTAGTTGGTTACGTCGGCTAGTATACGGCGACCAGTAAACTAAAAGTGCCTATTAGTTGGCTCTGATGATTGATTGCATTATAATTTAATTGTGCACATTTTTTACCTCCAATCAGCCATTGTTTTTTTATGTAGTATAAAACTTCGAATTAGCATCTTCCTTCAGTACTCAGTAATTTGACTTAGCCACTGTTCAGACACGGCGGGAACCGATTTCAGAATCGCATGGAAATCGCGTTAGTCTTATTTGTATGAGTTATTAAGTAATCGTTCAGACATAACCGCGCGATTCCCGCGCGGGAATCGCGCGTTTCCCGCCGTGTCTGAACAGTGGCTTAATAATGGACTCCTGTCGGGGTTGCGGGACTTATCTCATAACCGTGACCTTAAGGGCTATTGAAGGACACCGTGGATTTTAATCAGTACGAGTCTGACAGTCCTTCCCGCTCTGCCCTGGGTGGGAGGACTCATTTGATGATTTTACCACGTATAAAAAAATAACGACTAGTCGAACAGTTGAATAAATTCATAGTTGGCCCATCTCTATTGCTAGTATTTTCAATTCATCAACTTCCAATACATTCTTATTTAACTAACAGAGCAAGTATACAAAATATTTTATTATCTGAATTTCAGGCCAATGCTCCGCCATCGCCGCAGACAAAGGTGGCGATCCCAGAGCAGCAGAGCACTCCGAAGGTGATGAATGGTACTAAGAACGGTGCGGCCGTGGCCGAGGTGCGCGCCGGCCAGGTGGAGGTGCAGCGCGCGCCGCCGCAGGAGCCGCAGCAGCCCGAGCACGTCACCATCCGGAAGAAGCCCAAGTGCAAGTGCTGCGCCATCCAGTAACCAGCCTCTCACGGTCCCTACTTCGCTTCACACCGGTAACACGCTATGCTTTACGACGGCGGCAGCCAACCTTGGTGTTTACTCGGTGCTAAGTATTTCATTTTAAACATATTTTATGTTCATCACTGAAATATTTCTACAACTATAGGTACTATTTACAAAAATAAAGGTTCATCGTACCTACTATTTACTAAATTTATTGCGAGTATGGCAGCTATTTTTGTGCAACCTATACATGATTGTCGTGTTAGTTTCATCCGTGCTTGATTGAGTACCTATGTAGGTAGCAGTTTATTGTATCTGTTATCTTAATGTTTTTGATATAATTTTTTGTAGTAAGTTTTTATCAAACATTTAGGGTACAAACAAGAAAGTATTTATTTCGTTTAGCTAGTCTGAGGAAATTTTTGTTTGAGATGTTGATTACTTTTCAGGCTATTTAAATTATTTATTCTCATGTAAAGACAATGTGTATGCAGTACATGCATGAAACGTAAAAATAATAAATATTTACTTTATTATCTTTTTAAAGAATCTCACAAAATTCTAAAGGAGCTTAAAATATGAGAGATAAGTGTGAAGCTCTATTATATCAAAGTAAAATTTCTGAAACGTAATTTCCACTTTTGCTCATTTGAATCAATTGACCTATACAAAAATATAAACATAACTTCGAAAATAATTATTTGTTTAAAAACTGTTATTTTAAGAGTTGACTCTGTGTTGAATAATATTAAAATACATAATTTAAATGTATATTTTTATATCTTTATTTATAAAAGTATTATAAACCATACAAAGTGGGTAACCACGTATCGACTATATCATTGAAGATTATAGATATTTCGACGGACGTATTTTGCCATGTTTCTATGCTAACCACGAATACTTTTGGTAATTTCAATCAGATCAGTTCGGAAATGAATACGCTTCTATTACAACCCAAGTAACAGCTAACATGTGGGTGCACTGTGCCTAACTCTAGGAATACAGCGGGATTTAGAGTTCGTAGTGCAGTATAGAAGTAGTCCGGGAGACATTTGTCAATAGCATTCGTGTGTAGCCGTACCTAAGAACATAAATAGATTATGTGTAGGTAAATGTTATAACTGTTATATTATTAAAATAGCCTCCTTCATAATTCCACGCTTGCATCCAGTAGTGTCAACACTGAACCTTTTTGAATTTTGACGATATTGTGGTTACTAAGCAGTTGACAAGATAATTTTTATGAGCCTACTTAAATAAACTACATAATATTTCTTCGACAGAAACAACAAGACTGTATTTATTTGCTAATTTATACTTGGCAGCGTTATTGGATAACTGTTTAGTGAAAATGATAACTAGCCAATACTATACAAAATTATAAAACAAAGCTAGTTAAAATTATTTTATAGTATTTGCTGGCGGAAAAGTGCGACAGAGTCATTTTAGTATATATGACGAATTTGATTATATAAGGTAGTTTCTGCTGAGAAATACATTACTTATTTAAAATTATGTAAAAATACGGATGGATTTTTTTTCCAAAAGAAAAACAAATAACGAAATGCAATCGACATGTAACATAAATTACGAATAAACAAAACGGCTGGAAAACTATTGCAAAATGGTTATAGTTAGTAATGTGTATAAAATCGATAGGTTCCAAAAGGATAGAGTTTTTAAGGTAGCTAGAAGTAATTAGGAAGGAAATAGCGTTATAAACTTCGTTATTTAAACAGATAAATTATTTTTGACTTTGTTTAGGTTTCGTATTTTGTAGGTGAAGCTTAGGGGTGCGGTTGTAAAACATCAGTGAATGATTTTAGTATGGATGCCGACATGGCGTCGCAGAGGAGCTAGTCGGGCTGAACATGTTGCGTGAGCCAACCTTGCATATTGAACGCGTTCCTGTGCGGAGCCATGTTGGCAAACAATGAAAAACAAGATGTCGATATAATGTAATACCATCTACGTGTCCACCTATAGCATGGCTTGGCATTCATCACTTTTAACTTATTGTCGCAATGTAGCTTTATGGTGTCATTGCAAATACGTATCATATCGGTGTTAATTGTTTACCTCTAGTTAAATGTTTCCATAGTAAATTAACGGACTGTATGTAAATCTATAATTACGCACTAGAATGTTAGATGTTTTACTATTTCCTATATCGCCAAGCTGCAGGTGGCCCATCTCATTCTAGAATTTATCAACGAGATTTCCATAACAGTTATTTAAAATGAGGAGGCTTTCCTAATTAGCCCCAAATTTTTAAATCTCATATATTTCTGTAAGTGCTTGTTAACATCTTGTTATTTTTTATTTTTATTACGTCATACTTATAAGTGCGTTTATTCGGGCACAAAATTATGTTCATAATAATTCCTGTATTTTAACAAGTAAGGGAGTGATAACATTGTAGAAATTGTGGAATGCTTTTGTTTTGTAAAAGTCGGTTTATCAAGTTTATTATCATCCCCACGTGTAATCAGTAATAGTTGAGAGGTTAACAACGAACTGACGTCTACATTTGATTGGATATCTTCAAAATTACATTCTATATTAATGAAATCACTCGTAAGGGCAGAATTTACTACAACTATTTTCTTTGAGTGTTAGCACTAGCACGACAAGCAATGGACATTTCTAAGTTGTTGGAGAAAATTATTGTCAGTAAACTTGCTTAAATGAAGAAAACAAAAATAATTTGATAGGTATAGACTGTGGCGTCAGTCTGTGACTGTCATCGGAAATGTGTGGGTACTTGGTCAAAAAGCAGTATTATAATATTATGTAATATCTATAAATGTTATGACTCTCATACAACTTCGTGTAATTGTGTAATTATATGTATGTATTAGTAATTAAATAATAAAGTACCTATTTCATCACCTTTTAAGATTCCAATTGATGAAAGTATGTTCCTTAATAAAGTTTTTTATTTCTAAGTAAAATACTGGCATTAAGGTTCTATATAATTGATCCGAGCGGCGACCAACAATTCATATAAAATATAATGAATATCTCCTTTATGCGATTAATATTACACGATTCTATAATAAATGTGGAGTATGTTCTTATTTTCCAATGTTTTACTATGTAACCTAGCCGTTACTTATAATACAGACCTAAAATGACATTATATTTGTATAAAAATCTTTACTTTCTATTATTATTGTCAATGGATATGTACAAATTGATTACATTGTAATTATTTATATTAAATCTTTAAAGGCGAATTGGTGTTCTTTTTTGCAATTCTATCTCAGGTCGTGTCAGGCAGGTAGAAAAATAAAATTCCGTTTAAATCCCTCCATTTTATTGTATCAAAAAGATTTACAAATACGTACAGAAGAGTATAGTGAAGTAGTCTGTAAGATACATTTATATTACACACAGAGTCCTGGTGATTATGTATATTGGTTTATTAGTATGTCAACAAATTACATAAAATTCGTTGTAATTGTTGTCATAATTAATATTAAATATCGTTTATGAATAATAAATAGTCGAGGGCATAATTTTGTTTAGAGATATTTTTGTATTGTCTGCTTGTTGCTGCAATAATTTTTGAAACTGGCCGTTTCAAAAATTATTGCAGCAATTAATATATAATAATATATAATATAATTATTTTAGCAATATTCGTAATGATTCACCTTTTTAATGAATAAATAGAAGAATAGCCTATGACGTTGTGAATAATTATGAATATAACATAAAGTGGCCGTTTTAGACCCTCAGTTCATTTACGTCCGTTTCAATGGCGTAGTAAGGTGTTTGTTTTTTCAAGTTTATTTATGAATTTGTAAAAGTTGATTCTCCAAACCAATCAAAACATGATTTTATTAATATGTCAAAGTTATGGTTAAAAAGTCAAACCATATTTAATAATGTCAAAATTATGGTTAAAAAGTAAGGGTTTGAACGTTGCTGCGTCATTGAAAATCGGCGAATCGCGCGGCTATGGAAATCTTTAAAAGGATGGAGATCTCTAAGCGTTGCAGAGGCCTGCTAATAACAGATTGAATTTATATTTCTTTTTATAAATCTAGTGCAAAATATTAAAAAAAAAAATTAGAGGCGTGGCTGGCAACAGAGTATTGATGGAAATTAGCAATAGGTGTAGAACCATGGTAGAACCCGGGGCTGGTGGAATGAGGTCGTTGTCTGAAGTACAGTATAGGAGACCTACAACGGGCAACCTTGCCGGTGATGCGCCAAGCTTTCATGCTTGGCATCGCTAATAAGGATATTAGCTTCGCGTTCCATTAGGTAAAGCGAGGCAAGTTTGTATTTACCCTGTCATCCCAAAGGTGGCTGCAATACTCCATGTAGGATCGGACTTGTGCTTTGTATAATTTTTTATTTGAGTTAAATGCTGTCCAAGTGTGAAGTACCTATCTAATTAGGATACCCAGTTTTTTGGTCGTAGTTTGGGCTTTGTGCTCAATGATGGTCCTTACCAAGGAGCTCCATGCGATCGGTTACAAGAAATATTATCATTTTTTAAGTTTTTAAGGGCCGATTACACGACACGATTCATCGTGCCCTAAGCCAGCGTTTCCCAACCTTTTCCGGCCACGGACCCCTAGGAAATCAAGCACAGTTTTCGCGCACCCCCTTAATAAAAAATAATAATTAAATTGTAATCTCAAATCAGATTCGACTTGTAATCTGATTCTGTATTTGTTTTTTGTATAAACTCACGCACTTATTTCACTGACATCATTGGATTCAGTCTCGCTCACAGCCGCCACAGTGCTAACTAAGCGTAGCGTTTACTAGACATTTGCATTTATGTATGGCCCAGAGATGACACCGCGGACCCCCATACATATACTCGCGGACCCCCAGGAGTCCGCGGAACACAGGTTGGGAAACACTGCCCTAAGCTGTTAGTGTCCTCGGCCTAACAGCGATCACACCACCCAATCCATCGGAAATTAGGGACCTAGGGCACGATGAATCGTGTCGTGTAATCGGCCCTATGGTCCACTCCTTCAGAGAATGCCTTCCAGTCCTTCAGATCATGCCTTCTATACATGTCGGATTTAATTAAAGTTCCCCTTTGTTATTCAATTAGATAATTTTAGGCCCTTATTACAGAACGAAACTCAAGCACTGATCTCTATTTAAATCTAGATTTCAACCAATCAAATGCCTTGAATCTAGTTTTAAGTACTTAAGGTGATTGCTTCGATGTAGCCCGCGAAATTCAATTTTTTTTACGTTTTTTGCAATTTGCAGGCCAGTGACATGTTGTAACTTTATAAATATTTGTGTTGCGCAAATAACAAGTATAATTTTAAATATAAAAAATATCAAAAAACTCGCTCCATCAGCTCTCACATAGAAAAGGTGCATCATGTTAAAATCTCCGAAATCTAACTACGATGCACCTTTTCTATGTGAGAGCTGAAGGAGCGAATTTTTTGACAATTTTTATATTTAAAATTATACTTTAGTGCCAAGAAACATGTTCTGTATTGACTACGTCTTGCTAAAGCAAACAGATCGCATGGAAATGATCCAGTTTTTATATTTTATTAATAGTTTATAAATAATATTTTGAAAGAAGTGGGGAATGTTTGTTATAGTACGAACGTTTGGACAGAAAGGTGTCCAAAAATTCAAATAAATCGAGAACTTGAATATCGGCTATACATATATTAGGGGGGGGGGGGGTGTTAGTATGGAGTTGACCCCTCAATACGCCTACATTTTTTTTCGGTGTATTTCATAAAAAAAGAAAACTAATTATATCATCAAATTCTTTAGGTAAGTGTTTTCCTACATTATGTGTATATGGAAATATCAATGTCATTCAAATTCTGAGTTTGTTTGCTCGAGAAATAGAATATGAACAAGTTTCAAAATCACATGTCTAAAAGTTTATCCCGGGACGTATAGGTGTAGGACATCGTGGATTTTAGTCAGTACAAGTCTGACAGTCCCTTTTGCCCTGACCTGGGTGGGAGGAGTCAATTGTCAATTTTACATAGCTAAAAAAATACAATTAATCAAGACTGCGTATGGTTCTAAAAAACGATAATTTTGTACTTAACCAAGGAATTAAATAATTTGATGGAATGTATTCAATACACTAGTAATAGACAAAATGGTACAGAGGCCAGCATATCAAAGAAATCCAATTTTTTTAACGTAAAATTTATTGAAGTAATTTAATAAGTTGGGGAAAGTTTAAGTGCTCGTGTCTGTACAGTGTCACTGCCACTTTTCCTTCTTCGGTTGACCAGTGTTTTACTTAGGTTACTCACTAAATTTTTTTAGGTGATTATTTCTTTTGGCCCGATATTCCGACCGTTCATAAAAAAATCCGTAAAAATTAATTATTTGAAAAATTATGTGTTTCAACGTAAAATGTTTTTGAGAAAATTAGTTGCTTTAAATAAATGCTGGGTTTAAAAAAACATATTTTTGCGGAATACGAGTCAACTCATTGGATAGTTTTCATGGTTTTGACAAGTTTCGTTAGTGGTCTCGCTGGTATGACAAGCCCGAACAAAATGGCCATTTACATGAGGTAATCATAATTAATTTATAAGACAGGCTGTCAGCTTTTATTAATAAGTAAGTACCTACCATTTTTAATCAAACATTTAGTTTTTTGTTTTATCAATAAATATTATATGATAACCCGTAAAATACATAATATCAGATTTATTGGTTATAGTCAAGATACAAGAACAGAGTTCATAATGCAAACAGATGGGGTAACTATTTTACTATGGCATAATATTAAAATTCCTACTGGCGCAGTATGTGCAACGTGAGATGAGAAGCCATGAATGTGAACGCACTTTCAAAAGCCATTATCGCAGTTTGCATGCGTTTCCCGTAGGCATCGCTTTCTGCGCCCGCTGTACATGAGCTGCCCATATCTCGTTGCTACGATTGTACATACAATAAAACTATACTAAATAAATTATATTACTTAACCTAATAATTGATTTTTAGTAATTCGGGAGTAAATTGATTTACAACGAACATTAGGCCTTAAAATACAACATATCTACTTAATGAATAAAAATATTCGATCCAAAAGGTACATAAAAATGTCTTTTTTTATAATAACAACGCCACAGGTATAAATGCATAATAAAAGTATATTCTAGTTTATAAAAGATTTAGATATCAAAAGTTTTTTAAGGGGCTTGGTCAGTAAAAATACGGTTTTTATTTTTTACTTTTCTTCGTACATATCCAGACTACAGATCTTACAACTTAGAATATGGTTATTGACTATATGATCTAAATTCTCACAAAGTTGAAAACACGATTCAATTAAATTTTCTCGATACAAAAAAAATGCAAAGTTCGGTCTATCTATTTTACTTTTTGGACTTTATGGAATAACTGCTATGAGTTATTGAAAGGATGTTGTTTTAAATTGTAGAAAATACTAGTATCTAAATTCTGTAAAGACATATTTTCAATTAATAACAATTTTAATTCATAAAAAGACATCAATATGTTTGGGCACATACGCCGTTTTATTCTGAGCACACATTCATTATCGTCCTCTCATCTTTTGCCTTTTAAAAGTAGTGTCATCACTTTCGTTCCTTGACGAATCAGTCAGCCAGCGTGGCTCTCACAGGCTAGACCTGTGACACTTTTTTTCAGATAGCGGCTGTCAGATTTTCGTAATAATAAAATTGGAATGGATAAAAATATCGAGAAAATAACAACGAATGATACGTAGGCTTATAGATTATTCAAAACTATGTTTCGCTGTGTTCAATGGGACGTGATTAAACGGACATGACTGTAAATAAGTCACGTAAACTTTCTATTTTACATAATACATTATTTCCATGAATAAATATAGAATAAAATACTTAAACCAAACTTACTGAAAATCATCGCAGGAAATTCCTGACGACCCCTACAGAGCAAACAAGAGAAATGTTAGAATATGTATGATTATACATACATATACATTACGAATTGTTCCTATCAATATAATAAATTACTCACAGTGATATTATAACAATGCTATCGTGATATCGTACTATTGTTGTCGGATGGTTCCTCTGTGTCCATCCTCCCCCCATAAAATTTTTATGCTTCTAAATACCATTTCACGTGAACTAATGATAAATGCACTGATTGCAGTCAACAATTTGAGACATGTAACTGAAAACAACTTCTAATCGTATCAAACTGCGATATAGGATAGAAGCACTTCACTTTTATTATTATTTATTTAGTTTCGTCACAGATTTATAAAAATTCTAAGAAACAGGATTAAAATAAATTAAATGAAAACTGCTGTTGTCATTTTGAATACTTCAAAATTACTTGTCAACTAGAAATAAGGCATAGAACCCACCACCCTGTTAAATAATATCGCCTATAGTATAATGCTGCGACTACGATGAAAAATTGGTGGTCATTGCTGTCTCAACGCGTGTTCGGTACAAGTTGCTTCTCGCTCTATTTATTGCTTTGGAGTCAAAAAAGATCAGTACTGGGTTCATGCTTTTGGAGTCGATAGATAATATTTCTAAGGGTTTCATTTCGGTGCAAAGTCTTGCACGTCTTGCAGTCGCCCAGCTTGGGCAGAGCACCGACGTGTCCTCACGGCTGCGATAGGCGGACACATCTCGCGCCCCCAGCATTGGTCGCGGCCATGCTGCGGGGCGAGACGGAGTGGACGAAGCGGTCGCCTCCTTCTGCCAAGCAGTAATGCTCGCGAAGGAGGAGGCGGGCCGTGAGCGAGAGAGGACAGTGTCCTCCCTCCACCCTACCCGCGGTAGTAGACGACCACGGCGACGGACGTCGCTAGACGATCTCCGGCCACCGTAGGCGCGGGCATGCGGGCAGCGAGTAAAGGGCAACTCGCTGCCCGACCATGGACCATGCCCGGGTCGACGGCGCGCTGTGTCCCACGCGCGCCTCAAAGAGCGTCAGCATAATGACGGGGCAGAGGGCCAAAGCCTGCCGGGGTCGCAGGATTATTTCCTTACCGTGACCCCTGAACAGAAAGGGCTATTGAAGGACACCGTGGATTTTAGTCAGTAGAAGTCTGACAGTCCCTCCCGCCCTGCCCGGGGTGGGAGGACTCATTTGATGACTTTACCACGCTAAAAAAAAAATCAAAAGGATTTCATTTATCAGAAAAGTGATTATTACAACCTTGTTCCAAAATAAAAAAACTGTGGATAAGATATTATAGAATGAAGATTTAATTATAAAGAGTTTACTGACATTAAATAATTGTTCTAGTGTCTGTCATTACATCAAAATGCAACAAAAATTAGTACCAACACCAGATGGTGGAAGACAGGGTGTCAAGCACCCTTAGCTTTCCACTCTCGAACATATATAAAGATATCACGCAACCAGCTTTGTGAACGCACGTTAATAAAAAGAGCGTGTGTTTGGGGCTTTTTTTAGCGTGGTAAAATAATCAAATGAGTCCTCCTACCCAGGGCAGGGCGGGAGGGACTGTCAGACTCGGAATACTTACTAAAATCTACGATGTCTTTCAATAGCCCTTTACGTTCTGGGGTCACGGTATTCGTTAGCCCGCGACCCAGGTAGGCCTTCTAAAGGGGAGCTCCGTCATTGCAATTATGCTGACACTCTTTCAGACGCGCGTGGAAAACAACGCACATGCCCTTGCCCGTGCGCGCGTGTGTTTGGGGCTTAACGATAAATGGGTATTGTCACTTTTGTAAAGTATGCCAATTATCATTCATTTTCAACCAAATAGTAGTTTTTTTCGTTATCTCGGGACGTCAAAATCTGTGTCAATGTGTTATAAAATAAATTTAAGACTTTGAATGATAAAAATATTTACAAAATATTTATCCACATCAAAAAGTATTTCTATCATTTTGTTTTAGTAATTGTTTCGATATCCTTACATCAAAATATTTCTACTAGAGTAATACATGTATTTTGCGTAAAGGGAACACTTTATGAAATGTCGAAGTTGACGAAATGAAATACATAAAACTTTGGATTGCGTTTTTTCGCGATACGGGCGCCTACTGGTGGCGGTGTGTGGCAACTTTTCCGACTCATCAAACGACGCTTTCGCTGTACCATACGCCGTTAAAGTAACCAAACTGAGATTTATCGATTATTTGATATTTCAACTGCTTTGTTTAAAATCAGAGATACATCCATCGGTGGAAAGTTTTGAAGTAATTTGACATTCGACGCGAAATCACCGTGCAGAATGTCGTGCCTCACCAACCTGTCGTAACAATCATGTAAATTAGCTAAAACGAGATGAGCACTCATTTAGATATGCCTACAGTAGTATGATGGAACAAACAACGTCACTATTAACATTATTAAATAGTTTGGACACGTACAATGCTATTAATGAATAAACTAAAAAAGATAAATACTCACAAAATCATGGCACAGCAGATGAATATTAGAAAGTCAAATCGTTGCGCGTCGGCGAACATGGAGTCCCAAATTCTTTCAACATCTGGCAGTGAGAATTCTTGAGAGAGCAGAAGAGTCAACCATCTGCGAATTATTTTTTATTTATTTTAAATCGAAATCCAATCCAATTAATATTAGAAACGTGAAAGTTTGTTTGGATAGATATTTGTTACTTATCCACATAAAAACTACTGAACGGGTTAACACATAGGATAGTTTAGTTATTATCCCGATTTTCCCGTGGTATATTTTTTGAGTTGTAGTGAGTGAAACCGCGGGCAACAGCTATTTTATGATATTTTAGCACAACATAGTAATAATATTTACCTAAAACTATAATATTGGGGTCTTAGTTCTTGTAATTCGAGCCGATTCCAGATCATAGGATCATTTTTCTTTAGACAATCGCTTAGTCTTCCCATCACGTAGTTGATACCACTGGTTGACTCGTCCAGGGTACGAATGAAGAAGTCACGTATCTCGGCCATCAGATTGGTGAAGCAGAAGAAACAGTCAGCTTCTGCATGTTCTGGTGGAAAAATAGTCTCATAAGTATAGGATGGTAACTAACTTAATTATAAAGATAAACTTTAGGATATAAATAGAATCATAATGATAAAATAAAACACGAATAAAATGGAATAGAAGTAAAGCAAAAAGAAAATACGCAATGTGAGTAATACTGAATAGGTGCTGTTTTTGAGTGAAAAAGTATTTTCCTCACATACTTCGGAATTCCTTATCGGGGTCAATGGCAAATGTGTGGTAGATGGGTCCGATGATCTCGTTCATGCCCTGGACGTAGCCCTGGCCGGGGTTGAGCTTGGCATAAAGAAACAGCATGCGTTCCACCACCTCCCAATGTGCTTCACAGCCCTCGTTCAGCGGCGCGTAGTCCCCGCTGTGAATGCTGTCCGAGCGACGGATCTCGTTGCTCAACTAACAAACAATAGAATCTAGGTTACTTAATTTTCAAAATAATGTTTATTTCATAGTTTGTGTGATTTGTTTTACTTTTTGATAGTAAGGAATACTATTATAGACAAAATAGCAACGAGAAGTAAGAATCTCTATGATTGAAAATAAAATAACTGTAAAAGGACTGTACAATCGACAAAGTTGAATCATGACCCATTTTGGAAATAAATCGTTTGAATCCGTCAAAATAACAAAGATCAAAGTCGTTACCATGGTTATAACTGTTTACGCGAATGATGTCTGTAAGAAAATAAGCTTATGGTGGGTCACAATTTAACTTCTCTTCTCCATTGTACAATGGACAAAATTCAATCATGACCCACCATAAGCTTATTTTCTGGCAGAAATTCAAATACAATTAGGTCCACATTCCCATAAACATACATATCTATGGTAACAACTTTGATCTTTGTCAATTTGACGGATTCAAACGATTTTTTGTCAAAATGGGTCATGATTCAACTTTGTCGATTGTACATTAATGTGATAATGTTGGCTTGCAGGACCTTGTTATAAATAAGTAATTGTTAAAAAAATATGGCAGGCATAAAAAATAATATTATATTTAACATCCGCTTTACCTTAGCAACACCAAGACCTCTGCGTTCTAAAGTTGAGTACTTTAGAACAGACTGTTCAACTCTTTTATGCAGCCTTTTAACGCCATTGCTGTTTACTATCTGGAAATTATAAAAAAAAAAATAGTACTTATGTAAGTTACATAATATCACGGTGTTGTAATAGAAAGGCTAGGCAGAAATGTTATCGTTCACAAATAATATTGCATTATTCTGTCTTATATGTAACAGGGCTTGAGCCTGTTGTCATCATAACAAAATAGTGACGCCGCGCCGTGGTTCCTACTGAGAAACACTTGATGGAAAACCACTTTTTTCGACCTGAGAATTGCATTCAAGGCGATGATAATTATGTTAAGAGGAACAGCAAGGGCTGGAGAATTGAAAAATAGGTATTTGTAAAATCTATTGCTGTCGCACAGTGCCCACAACAGAGTTACAAAGCGCGAAGGAGACAACTGCAGCTTGGACCGAAAATACCTTAAAAATGGCACAAAATCAACGATTCGTAGTCCCCTGATTACTCCTCCAAAACTTAACAGATTTCACTACTTTTTCCTTTAAAAATAAAGAAAGGCATTGGCCGTGTTCCTACGTTTTCCTTTTTTTACCCGACTGCGCGACGCAAAGGAGGGTAATGTGTTTATCAGTCTATGTATGTATGTATGTATGTTTGTTTCTATGTGGCGTTCTAGAGACCAAACGCGTGGGCCGATTTTGATAATTCTTACGTCAATCGATTCGTCTTAACCTTGCGAGTGTCACTAAAGACATGACAGTAATCAATATTCACCACAGCGACAACCAGACGCCATAT
This sequence comes from Agrotis segetum, assembly GCA_036375495.1. NCBI lineage: Eukaryota > Metazoa > Arthropoda > Insecta > Lepidoptera > Noctuidae > Agrotis > Agrotis segetum. The sequence continues at coordinate 14,152,979 of JAQSVV010000088.1, read as the reverse complement.
TGTCAAAATGAAAAAAAAAAAAGTCGATGAACTATGTCATGTGGGGTATCGTTGAATAGGTATTTTAAAATCATCTTTAGGTTCCCTAAATCGTTTTTCATTTTAAATAATAGTTTAGTATATATGACGATTTAAAGTTTTAACAAAACAATATTTTCGCTCATTTTCTTACATATTGATTTAAGTTTTTATTTCTAGTACTCGTAAATAAACGGTTTTCCAACCAAAAAAGAAACAGTGAATAAGCATTACGAACAAATATATTTGGTAAAAATAATCTAAGTATACACAAGCACCAAGGAACTACTTTGGACCGAGCTGTGGTTCACGCATTTTTGCTAAAGGTCATATCAAGCATAATTATGTAGCTTTGAGCCAAGTTAGGTCTCTAGAGAGACTAATTCACACTAATATTATAAACTAAAAAGTATGAAATAAAAAAAATAATTTAACGAAAAACAAAAAACCCGACTGCGTTAAAAATACACTAAAAAGAAAGAAACAAGCCCAGTAGTTCAGAATTCACTCATTCACACTCACAGTCGGGGCCCCTTGGGAAGATTTGATTGGTATAATTTGAATGGGCCCCGATTGTGAGTGTGAATGAGTGAATTCTGAACTACTGGGCTTGTTTCTTTCTTTTTAGTGTATTTTTAACGCAGTCGGGTTTTTTGTTTTTCGTTAAATTATTATATAATCTCGTCAAAATAATTTGTTTACTGATTATTTGAACACAGCGGAAAATCTGGCCATTTTTTTAGAATTTTGAATGTTCATATCTCTTTTCATAATTAATTTATGGGAAAAATGAAAACATAGAGATATGCCAATTGTGGTCATAGATTTTTTGTAAAAAATTATTGCTCTACTGGCATTATCCAGGGAGAAAACATGGGACTACGTTTGTATGGAAAAACGGCCGTGCTGTTTCCTCTTAAGCAGTCCCGGGTCCTGGGCTGCAACCACAGAACCAAATCAGGCCGTCGCCGTCGTAAAGGCCCGTTTAAGATCTTGCAGCTGTGAGCGCTGTTTAGAAATGTTTGAAACAAGCCACGAGTCGCCGTCAGTGGCGAATTCGCTTACTTAAAAAGTAAGTATAGTCTTATTCGCGCCCGCACACCACTTAGACTAAAGGTCTCTGCACACAGCCGGTGTGGAGTTGCGGGGCGCGGCGGCATCGGTCACACTGCGGGCGCGATTACGTCCCATCCCGCCGCGCCCATTCACGCCGACCGTATTGCGACGCTATTCATTCATCAAAAAGATTTTGAGTCGCGCCTGTCCCCGCCAACTTGAATTCCCGCTCGGCGCGGCGGCGGCGTGGCGTGGCGTGACGTTTACCGTCGCGTCGAGCGGGAGGGCTCTGTGTGGCGTCGTCCGTAATATCTAGTACATTATAACTGCTCAGCGTCGCGTCGCCGTCCCGTCCCGCCGCGCCGCGCCCGCTGTGTTTCCCTTAAAGGCCGTGAGATGCAAGTTTGTGTATTAGTGTATTACTAACAATATAGAGTGGTCCACAATCTGTAATGTGGCACACCCCAAATATCTGATATAGGTACTTACTTCTTCACATGGGAATTCTGTAGCAGATTGAAAGAATGATATATCAGGACACAGTCTTCGGACATCTTTGTCAATCTGCAGCAGCACTTCATTGTCCTTGAAGTAGGTGCTCCAAGAGCTGTCCGGGCTGATGTTCAACGGGTGGTCGGCAGGCCCACCCGGGGATACTATAATCTCATCTGGAAATACACATACATACACATTATAGAGTATGAAGATAAAAACAGTTTTATACAATGTTTTAAACGAATAATAAGAAACACTGTTTTTTCGGACTATTATAAACATGTGTATTGCCCTGTGCAGGGCATGCATGGAGACTGAGGAAACCGTCGCGCATGTGCTTTTCGAGTGCACAGGTGTCACACAGATCAGGACAGAAACCCTTGGGACACCCAGGACTTACACAGATGTTCTCCACAGACCAAAGAACCTGATAAACTTCTGGAGGGAGGTGGGCTGGTTGGAATAAGCCACCAAGGCCACTATGGCCAACGCACAATGGTCCACATGAAGGACTAAGTGCGGAAACCAAAACCCCTCACATAGAACATGTGTATTAAAAAAATGAAAACAATCGAATCAATAGGTAACCTTTAAGAACCTCTATTTTTATGTTAACTTGACCAAATAAGTAATAGTCTGATAATGGTTACAGTAGAAAAGAAAGGGGGTAAACAATAAATACAAAAGATATTATACCTATGTAATGTTTGTAGTGTTGTCTTTTCTCGTTTAGAGTTGCTTTCCAAGAGTTCTTTTGATGAGGAAGGTAAAGAAGCAATATCTTCCACACAAGGGACCTTAAGCCTTTGTCATCAGGTATACCTAAAGAGTATAAAAGAAAATAATAAAAATACAAGTTCTGTTATAATTTGAAGTTTTGTAGTTTAATAATTAATAATTATCATAATAATAAAAAAAGATTCCGAAGAATTGAGAACCCCTCCTTTTTTTTGAAGTTAGAGTTTAAAAAACAAGTATTAAGACACTTACCGTTAAATGCCAGTTTTCTTAATTTTTCAATATCAACCACATCTTCATTTAGAACTTCTTCGAACGCCTTTATTCTATAAAGAAAAAAAGTGTATTTTTTTTTAGTAAATTATCAATCTATTTCTGTACAAAAATATTTATAGGTTTTTCTTCCTAGAAACCCGCCCCTGGCATCTCTCAGGACCAATTTAGTACAAAAAGAAATGAAATGAACTATTTTGAAACGCGGGTTTTGCAATATATTCAGATGAGTCCTCTTATTCAAGGGACAGTTTGACTCTTACTGCCTGAAAACCACCCTGTTCCTTCTCATGCCCTTTGCGTACCAGGGCCGCGATTTCTTTTTTAGGCTGTCCTGTGACCAAAGAGATTCCAATGACCCCAAATAGTCCTGCAATCCTTCGCTATAACTTCTAAGTCTTTGAAGTAAGGTTATACGAAGAATGTATTGATCTTAGAATATCAGAGATCCGAGATTATGATCTGGTTATATTCAATATTTTCCTACTTTAAAATATATCCCCACGTTCTAAAATATGTATTGAAAATAATCAATAAACATCATAAAGTTGAGATAAAAAAGACGAAAGTCTAAAACAATACTAATATTCCACAATTATCACACAACGCCATCTGTTCCCAAGCTAAGCAGAGCTTGTGTTATGGGTACTAGACAACTGATAAGCGTACTTACATAATTTCTAAATACATAAATATTATAGATAAATTACACCCAGACACAGAACAAATGATCATGCTCATCGCACAAACATTTGTCTTGGGTGGGAATCGGACAAAACCACAACCTCTGGCATAGCAGTCAGGGTCACTAACGAACAGGCCTGTCAGTGCACAATGCATTGCATAAACTTGAAAGTTGAAAATGGTTATAATATTTATAGCAAATCTACTACACCTTTTCATGTCAACTGTTACAACCTGGCGCTATCTGTTTCTCTGCAAGTGATATGATGTATTCAGTCGCTTGTAATTGAATATGTGATATGCTCTAAACTATTCATAAATATTCTGCACAGGGCAATAATTTATAATCTAAAATTTTCAAGATAATGAACACAATGATAGTAACCTATTAATACTAAAATGTAAAAAAACAGCTCTTCGAAATATGTTGAAATTTTAAATGAATATTGAAAGGAATAAATGGTTACTGTGCGTTCTGGGACCACAGTGGCCCTGCAAAATTTAATTTAAAGCACAATTACTTTAAAGGAATATCTTATATCCTAAGATCAATGCCTTCTTCCTATATCCTTATTTCTAAGGCTTAGGAGTTATTGCAGGACCGTTTGGGGTCATAGGAATCTCTTTAGTCATGGGACTGTTGAAGCAGGAAATTCCAGCCGTGGTATGCAAAGGCAAGGAATATGAAAGAAAGCAAGAAAAAATATTTATTTAGCACAAAATCACGACAAACACAACAAAATAAAATAAATACAAGAAGAAACACAAAAATGGAAACAAAGATTTGATGTGTGTCTCTCTCATGGTTGCACCGAAAGTTGCAGTTCAGCAAAATGTCAAGCAACCTGGTGCACCTGAATGGTGATTTTCAGTCTGTTTGAGTATGATTGTCTCTTGGTGAGAACTCTCATGACCAATCTTCAACTTATTAATATTTTTACACATAAATAAAAAATTGCAAATTATAAACACCTACGTTTTAAAATAGGTAGTTCATTTATTTCTTTTGCTGTATTATTATTATGTATTCTGTGTTTTTGTTGACAGTTACAACTGAGAACATAGGGTCTAACATTGTAGCTGTCAAAGTTATATTGTTATTTTCACCCAAAACGGGTTTTAAACATGGTAGATTTAATAAATCAAATGGAGGGCACCTAACATGCCAAACACTCTTTTAAAACAACTGCTTATGGTTCAAGAACCGATCGCATGTTTGCAAATAAATATTTAAAAAAAAAAAAACAAACCAAATTGTATAAATTTTAACTATGCCAATTACAGGCACATAATTATGAATTGTCAAAAGACATAAAAACTGTGAAAGTACTGTAGGTGCTCATTCCAAAGCGTAAATCTCAATGGATAAGAATGAGCAAGAAACTCCATAGACATTCTCTTTCAATCACAAAAATATAAATTGTTATAAAACATGGTTTATTTAATTGTTTAGACAATGGTTCAAATAACGGTTCCTACTGAAAAGTTATGTTTTATAAAATAAGTTTTGTATTACAGACAAATTTTAAAAATGGTTCCGTGGATAAGCCTGAACTGGATAGTCCAGGCAAAGATAATAATTATAATACTATAGGTCCAGGTTTATTTCAAGACATATTTAGTTTGTTTAATAAGACTGTATAAGTTTATTGGGAGTTCGATAGCAAAAATAATATTTTTTTAAACTTTTATCTATATTTATTTAATTGATAGGACTTAAATTTTGATATTTGTGATTGGTCAGAATTGAGGCTGTACTCAAATATATTAATATAAAATCTTAAGTGACCAACGTGACTACATAAACATTACTCAGCTCAAAAGATTGATTAATTTAAATATATACCTTTATTATTTAATTACATTTTAGTAAATCAATATATCAAAAATGTATCACTATCTAATAAATGTAGACAACTCATTATTATACTCATATACTATAAAATAAAAGATTAATTAAAATTTTCCTGATGAATACGCCTTTTTTAAGTGTCAGCAGGAGCAGAATGTTTTAGCAATTTATTACATTCTTTCGAAGTCGGACGTTTATCTGTTTAGACACAAATATTGATTTCTTATTACCTTGCTTTATGAAGACTCATGTTATGTGCACATGTGTTTAGAATTATTTAAATCACTAAATCCAAAACTACTGGCTATTTGGCTAATCCTCTTGTTTGATACACCAAATGTCATTAATGTCATCGTCATCGCCGCGTACTAGAAGAACCCACAGACTACTTAAACACCACAGAGTACAACCATTTTCTATACCATAGACTCAAAGTCTATGGACTATGGACAGCTATTAGGTAGGTGTTCTATGCCATCATGGACCTTCAAAGCTACCTAAAATGTACCACTCTCACAACTCACAAGAAAGAGAGATAAACAACACCGTGTGCACCAACAGTTGTCGTCTACACCGTTACAAAAGTCGCGCGCCGCTCAACCAAGGACGTTGAAGGTACACCAAAGAGATCATTTTTTTTCTGAAGGGTCAGCCAACAAAAAGAAGGTACCTACGGTACGTAGTTACGGTAACTACTTAAAGTAAGTAATAGTAATTTGGACCATGGCACAAAAGTTGTAGGATTGCTCTCAGCCAAGTTATACAACTTCGAAGATTTGTAATTTTCGAAATCACAAAATCATGATAAGCATTGCTGGAATTCGCGACCTAAAATTTTTTCGGCGAATATAATACTTCCCGGAATTTGATGCTTGTAATGACTGGGTTACACGAGGCTTGTTAGGGTTCCGTAGCCAAATGGCAAAAAACGGAACCCTTATCAATACCCTTATAGATTGGTCTGTCTGTGCTAATCTGTTTGTCTGTCCGTCCGTATGTCACAGCCCCTTTTCTTCGAAAGTATAAGAGCTATCCTTTTGAAACTTGGTAAGTAGATGTATTATGGTGAACTGCATTAGGATTTTCACACAAAAATAAATATAATACCAATTATGGAGGATGCCCCCATACTTACAATAAATTAAATTTAAAAATTTTTTTTTTCACCAAACCAATACGTGTGGGGTATCTATGGATAGGTCTTCAAAAATGACGTTGAGGTTACTAATATTTTTTTTTTCTAAACTGAACTGTTTCTTCGAGAGACACTTCCAAAGTGGTAAAATGTTGCCCCCCCCTGTTACTTCTAAAATACTTAATTCTAAACTGAACTGTTTCTTCGAGAGACACTTCAAGAGTGGTAAAATGTTGCCCCCCCCCTGTTACTTCTAAAATACTTAAGATAATGTTGAAACTAAAAAAAATAATGATTTGCATTACCATGCAAACTTCAATTGATAATTAGTTTGAACGAGATGAAGTAGGTAATTAGTTTTTTTAATACCGCAATTTACCTTTCAAAGTTACAACCAACTACAGGAACTTTTATATTATGTTACTTGTTGCCGGAATCCTTCATTGGCGAGTCCGAATCGCACTTGGCCGGTTTTTTCATGTGTTCCGGGGTCACGGTAAGGAAATAATCGCGCGACCCCGGCAGGCTTTGGCCATCTGAGAGGGGGCCCCGTCATTATGCTGACGCTTTTTGAGGCGCGCGTGGGACACAACGCGCCGTCGACCCGGGCATGGTCCATGGTCGGGGAGTGAGTTGCCCTTTACTCACTGTTGCGCATGCCCGCGCCGTCGGTGGCCGGAGATCGTCCTGCGACGTCCGTCACCGTGGGCGTCCACCACTGCGGGTGGGGGCGGAGGGAGGACACTATCCTCTCTCGCACGCGGCCCGCCCCCTCCTTCGCGAGCACTACTGCTTCGCAGAAGGAGGCGACCGCTTCCCACTCCGTCTCGCCCCGCAGCATGGCCGCAACCAATGCCGGGCGCGAGAGGTCTCCGCCTATCGCAGCCGTGAGGACACGGCGGTGCCCAGCCCAAGCAGGGCAGTCCTGCACCGTATGCTCCACCGTGTCCTCCGGGCAATCTTCGCAGTGGTGACACCCAGGCGTTTCCTACTTCCGCATTAGACACAGGTACCTCCCGAAGTATCCGTGCCCGGTGAGGACCTGCGTCAGGCGGAAAGTAAGGACGCCATGACTTCTCTCCAGCCACTCCTCAAAGAGGGGTCTTAGCGCCGCAATTGCGGCGTGCCTGTAGCTTACTAGCTTAGAAATTAAATGAAATGCTAGTTTTGTCTACACGAAGGCAGAAGTATTAGCTTGCTAGCTTACTGACGTTATTTGCTTGATATCCTAGCTTGAGAAACTAGTCTCGTGAGCTCGGGCATTTTATTAGTGATACATAGAGGTGTGTTTTATTTTTATCCGAAATCTGCGGGTTCGATTCGAACAGCCATACAGCATTTGATTTTTCTAAAATCCAATGATGCAGTTTTAGTTTTCGTCAAAATCGGCCACGAGATTTTTTTCGAAATTCTTCACAGTTAGAAAAGATCACCATGTATACACCGTGACTTTTTAGTCGTCTTACAAAAGCAGCCCAGTTCATGTACCCAATGACTAGAACACGTTTATAATAAAAAAATAGGTATTTAAGAGATTTGAAAATTTTTAAAATAAAATTTTAATTCGTTATTATGACGCAAGGTGTAGTTAGAAACACCCTTGTCTCATAGAAAATGGAGATAGAATGATCTGCCCGACTATTGCGCTGGGTAGGTATACTTTACAGCTAGATACGTAAACATTTAACAGGGTGTTTCATATTTCTAATGCACCTATTTATTAAAAATAAAAATTATTATTAACGATTAAAAAAAAAAAATAACTTGCCTAGAGGTATTTTAGGTCGGATACATTAAGTGGACCCTTTTTGTAAGACGACTAAAAAGTCACGGTGTATAAGGGCGCTCGCTCACCGCGAGCATTCACTTGTAATGTAAGGGCGTTCCCTCACTGCGAGCATTCACCTGTAATGTAGCGTTACAGATTAGAACATTCGAAGACAATAGAATAATAGAGCATCAAATTGCACAGTTTTTATGTTACATTACAGGTGAATGCTCGATGTGAGGGAGCGTCTTTACGTTACAGATTCAAACACTCGAAGACAGTAGAGCATCAAATTGCGCACTTTTATGTTACATTACAGGTGAATGCTCGCCGTGGCGCCTTAAGATTCTGACCGATTTCGGACACAGCGATTTGGATCAATCTATTGAGGAAATCGTTGGTGAGCCCTCAGGTGACTCATGTAGGCAATTATTGCCGTCAAAGGGCATCCACATTCACAACAAGGGTTATAATCCGTGTACCTAGCCGAAACCCAAACCCCGGCTACAAACCAAGCTCCGTTTAGTTTGCAGCAGTCTGCGTCTGGAACATGTTTTAACAAGAAAACACAAATCTAAGTAAATATAATAACAACGTTTATCTGCGGATTTTGAATTAGGTCCTGACAATACGTGCAATAAACAAATCAATAAGGGTAATACAACAACTTAAAGAAGACATGAACCCCTTGGTCATACTTTGATGCTCTGCATCCATGCCAGAAGATTCGTAGAAAGCTAAACAAGCAACAAGTATATTCATTATAAAGCACATTAATATGAAATATTTCTCTACAAGTAGATCACTGTACACGTCCATTGCTGTTTCTACTATGAGCCCCAAGTGAATTACTATGGAGCTACCATAAACACCGGTCATTACGAAATGGATTATCGAATTTAGATCCTTACTATCAGTGTTGTACAAGAACCCTAAAGCCATTAAAAAGATAAACATTCCACGGATAAACATTTGCAAAACTCTAAGTAGTAACATGGTATTGATGTTCTATGAATTTTAAGCAGCTGCAATTTAATCAATGTGAAATATCAAAAAACATACAAAATAAATAAAAACTTTCGTCTTCAGGTCTTGTTTGGTAGCGTTTGTGGAAGAGTAGGTTGTATTTGATTATTGGTACAATCATGAAAGTCACTGGACAAGTTTTGTAAATGGTTTAACAGGTCTGTTGAAGTTTCACGTGCAAATAATTTCGAAGTAAGTTTGCTTAGCATTGATAGCAGAGTTGAAATTCGTTTTGACTAAAGATAAATACATTTCGAAACCATCAAGAAACCATAGTTGAAATCAGTTGAAATGACACCTGTGAGCTGTGACAGAATAAACCACAGAGAATAGGTACTGGCAATACGTAGGTTCAAGGCTGCATGCTTCGACCACCGAAAAAGCTGTTAAAAAAAAAATTAATGTCCAGGCTAGAGCGTTGTGGTCCAGGCAAGACGATTTTGCAACACACTTAGCCCCCATACGCACGGGTGTTGTAATTCCATTCACACGAGCGTTTAAAAAGCGTCGCGTTGAAACTTCGGCGATTGCACTTTTTAAGCGATGACGATTTGAATGTTCCCGAGCGCTAAAATTTTTCCTTTCAAAATCACTCTAGTCCCGTGTCTGACATCAAATTGTTAGCAACAGTAATATGCGCTGCAAGAAGACGAAGGAGTAAACAAGAAGCATTCTAGGTACAAACGCCTGCAAGTCAACCCACCCCAATCTGTCAAATTTTACTAATCAAACACCTTCTACTATTGTGATAAGATTTAAAATCTATTAAAAAAAAGAAAGATTGAGGTAGGTTGATGTGTATGTATGATGACATGACCTTTGATGCACCCATCCCATAAAAAGCTCTCTTTGATGGATTTTCCATTATTTCAAGATTTAGGGGTCCATACAGTACATATTGGAAACAGCCTTTGTAAATAAAAACGTGGGAAAAATCTTCAAGAAAATGATGTTTTGAGAAAAGAGGAAACCTCTTTTTTGTGATAAGTGCTCCGTCGACGGTTTCTGACATTTATTGAACTTTAAAAATATTCTGAGTTTTAACAAAAAGGTAAATTGAACTTAACTGTCACAGCATTTAAAATCAAACGCAGTTCGAAAAAGCGCTTTTTTCGAACTGCATTTGAGACTGACGTGTGAACAGATACATGGGAATACATTAATTTGTTCTATTTGCGGCGCTTTTTTAACGCCGAGAAAAAAACGCTCGTGCTAATGGGCACTAAAAGATGGGAGACCGGAAGAATGGAGTTATGTATTCAGAAAAACAAAGTGTTGGAGTATCGTATGGCAGGTTATGGTCATACCCGTAGCGATTGCGCCAGTTTAGAGTTTCGCAAACTGTACCTACGTAACTGTGTAGGAATATACTTGTGCGCTCGTAAGGTACAGATACACATGCTTTAATAAACTAGCATGCTAAAGCACGAGAGCATGCTACTTTTATGAAAATGCTACTAAGTAGCATGTGTATCGAAACCTGTGTTTTTGCAAGTGTCCGTGTATTGCTACCATTACAGTGACACAGACAAACAAGATCTTCTAGCCATAAATACTTGTACTTTGTCATCCACAATCATCCACTTTTAAAAGTCATTCTGTCTGATCTTTTTTCATCTTTCTGCTCTTTTTTCAGCTTATAGATTTTTATTTAAACATGAATGTTATTTATTTATTTTGTAGTAGTTTTATTTTAGGATATATTTTCTGTGAAAATAACAATAATACAGCATTCGACTACTGCACTCATCCTGATTGTTCGTTGGAAAACCAACACACAATGTGCGTAGCCGCTAATAAGCGGAGTTCGAGGCTATTTGCATCAGGTATGACAAGCTGGATGCGGTATCAGATCCTGTTATTGCACAATAGGCACAGGGACAATATCGCTTTGGGTTTAGAGCCGGGCCAACCATCCGCCGCAAACATGCGCAAGATGTATTGGGACTATGAACTTGAGCGTAGTGCAGAAGTTTGGGCACGTCAGTGCCAGAAAAGACATGACGAGTGCAGAAATACTATCAGATTTAATGTTCTACAGAACATGGATGTTCGGGCCGTCCTGAGCAGGGTCACGGAAGCGCAGTTGCTAGCAGATGCAGTAGGCGCGTGGTTCTCTGGCTCCAGAGTGCTTCCACCAGAACATGTATGGTCTTTTAGGCTTAGTAACTGTAGTGCGCCCGGTGGGTGTAATGCTCATTGGTATTCAGCAGCAGCTTGGGCATCCACATGGCGCCTTGGTTGTTCACAAGCTCTTTGTACGGCTAAAAGACCTTCATGTGTCCTTTTTCGTAATCGCAGAAGAGCAAAAAGTATGGAAGGGCCTAACTCTACAGAGGCAAATTTGAATACGACAAGCCCTTCTACGACAAGTCAAAATATTCTGCGACGCACTAAATACATGACTGCAGCGAAATCAGAGTGGTTTGAAGATTTTGGTGTTACTACCGATAGCGACAACAAAAGAAAAGAGTCTCCTTTGCACCGTGGAATTATACAGCACGGGAACATTATGGAGGACACAGAAGATGAAGATAAAAGACGATCGGAAGCGAATATTTTGGCATACACATTTTGCAATTATGGTCCTGCGGGAAATATTGATGGCTTCCCAATATATGAAGCAGGACAGACTTGCTCAAACTGCCCTCAGGGCTCGTACTGTGGGGACCGCACGCACCGGGCTCTGTGCTCCGTACTTGGGGACCCAGATTTGAAAACTAATTAGTTTTAATTTTTTACGATTTCTGTTCTTAACTTTTGAAATAATTTAAATCTTTAAATAAACAACGTTTTTGATACATACACTGTTTCCACTTTTGCTGGTTTTGTCATTCGCACGCCATGGATTTTACAAATAAACTTTGCCTATGTTATAAAAGTGAAAGGTCAGTCACTAACTTACTGAATCATCACGAAATTTCAGAAACTACAAGTAGGAGTTTAAAATTGTGCAAAGGAGTTCTTTAATTTTCTTTTTTGAGATATTTGTATGGATTCTTTTTAGGAAGTATGTAGGTGCAGATTTTGAAAACGACCATCCCTGAGGGTTTGTTTTTTTAAGTGATTCCAATAGCCGGGAGCAATTCACAGAGGAAAACAGTTATTTCTACAATATTTATCCAATTATTTTATTACATTATAAAGGGTTAAAGACTAAATGGCAAAAAATTTTATTACCAAATAAATATCATACATAATGTATATTTGTAGGTATGTTGTTAAAATACATATTTTATGGCCTTTATCTAATTTTAATTCTGATATAGGTTGAAACAGGTGCCAGTATTGAGGTCACAGATGGCGCGGCGGGAGCTCCGGAGTTCGACTTAGCCACTGACTGTTATGGCGCATATCCGCAAATGTTGACATTGGGAACTGAGAACCTTGGCAAGGCTTCGTAATCGGGTCAATTGCCGTCATCTGCATGAATCTAACCCTTAGGGCTCATGTACACGACGACGCCGGCGCCGCGCCACCGCCGCTCCGCCACCGCGCCTCTAGGCTGTGTACACAGTCGCTACCGCGCCGTCGCCGCTCCGTCGCCGCGCCGACTCCACGCCACCACCGCGATGCCATTCGCTGTGTTTTATTTATCTAACAAAGTAGGTTTCTCATTGCGGCCATATAAATGTTTTTTTTTGTTTTTTCACGGATTTCTTCATTTATGAACCGGATTTTGATGATATTTTTTTTTTCACACCACCTGCTCGTAAATGTCAAATTATATGTCTGCTAACCGGCCGTAAAGCAGGGCCCCCCTCTAAGAGGGGGGGCCCGTCAAAATGTACTGACTAGATAATGAATAAGCCGCGTCTTTCAACCGCGGCTGACGGACGCGTTCGTCTGTCCGTCGACCCGGGCATGGTCCATGGTCGGACAGCGAGTTGCCTTTTACTCGCTGTCCGCATGCCCGCGCCTACGGTGGCCGGAGATCGTCTGTCGACGTCCGACGCCGCGGACGCCTACCACTGCGGTTGGGGCGGAGGGAGGACGCAGTTCTCTCTCTCTCGCGGCCCGCCTCCTCCTTCACGAGCATTACTGCTTCGCAGAAAGAGGCGACCGCTTCCCACTCCGTCTCGCCCCGCAACATGGCCGCAACCAATGCCGGGCGCGAGAGGTCTCCGCCTATCGCCGCCGCCTGTGAGGACACGTCGGTGCTCTGCCCAAGCGGGGCGGTCTTGCACCGTATGCTCTACTCTATCTACGTTATCGAAAAAAAAACAATCGAGTTAAGAACTTTCTCGTTGTTGAAGTCGCTTACAAAAATGGCGATAGAATTATTAAATTAGTGTTAAACTTCATATTGGTATAGTATGTTATTCTGAACGTCATGTCAGCAATTTTAAAGTTACCAAGAGCTGGTATGAACTAACTAGCTGGCGAATGGCGCTCGACTAATAACTCTAACTAACGCTAAAAGTTGTTATCGCAATCAGTAACGTTGGCACCAACGCACTCGCTGAGTTTATGTGATTTGATTACTGATATTTGATTTGAAAACGTGAAGCTAACACGTAGTTATAATAATATGTATTACGTGATTTTATAAAAAAGTATTTGTAATGTAGGAGAAGATGGTGAGACGCTTTGGATGGCTTCCTAGTGAACTGGCGTGAGAAGGCACACCATCGAGAGAAGTGGAAGGAATGGGGGAAGGCCTTTGCTCAGGAGTGGGACAGAGTAGGATAGAAAAAAAAAGTATGTGGGTCCCAGGACTAACGAGTAACCGTGGCCCCGGAACGTTATAAGGACGCCGTGGATTTTACAGCCAGATTAGACAGCCCCTCCCGCTCTCCCTGGGCAAGAGGATTTTACTACACAAAAAAATCTGTAAACCAGCTTTGGCTGGTTTTTTATTTTATTTTAGCGTGGTAAAATCATCAAATGAGTCCTCCCACCCCGGGCAGGGCAGGGACTGTCAGACTTCAACTGACTAAAATCCACGGTGTCCTTCAATAGCCCTTTATGTTCCGGGGTGACGCTGAGGAAATAATCCTTGAGAGGGGGGGCCCGTCATTACGCTGACGCTCTTAAAAGCACGCGTAGGACACAACGCGCCGTCGACCCGGCGCGGCAAGGTCCATGGTCGGGCAGCGAGTTGCCCTTTACTCGCTGCCTGCATGCTCGAAACCAGGTACCTAGCTGTAAAGTGTAAATGTATAAGTTTTTATTTAAAATCTATGTGAAAGGCCGATCTCTACCGTATGCACTATCTACCTGGCAATCTTCGCAATGGTTACCCACACCTAAACGTTTCTTCCCGCCGAATTCAACTGCGGAATCTGCCAAAACACCCGTGTCTGGTGAGGACTGTGTCAGGCGGTACGTTAGGACGCCGTGGCGCCTCTCCAAACACTCCTCAAAGAGAGGTTTGATCACTAAAGATCACTTTCCTGTAAAATATGTGCTTTCGACGTGTGGTTTTGGACACCATTCCGTTATACAACTCAATCAATACAAAATCAGAGATACTAATTCAACGTCATTGAACCTTCATGTCTCATTAAATAAATGCATATATCACCTTATTTTTAGTAGACCTAAAAAAAGTTGAAGGAATGTTTATGGAAAAAATAAAACTGTCTGAATTTTCTAATGTCATATTCCTTCCCAAAATATTATTTTTTCTGATTGATAGTAATTTTATTTGTGTAGCAAGTTTATCGTGAATCAAGATGTTGTCGGCAGCTAAAGTGCGCCAGCATGGCATGCAAGATGATAGTTGGGTAATCAAAGATAAGATCAATCAGTATCGGGGACTGATCAAGTTGTATGGTGAGTATATTTTGTGTTTGATCATTCAATAGTTGACCTCCTGAAATACCCACAACCACCACCACCACCACCTCGCCGAAACCCGCGCGAGTGTCTATCGCGGCACAACGCGCGGTTTTCTCGAACCTGTGATAGACGCCCAGGCATACACGCTTGGCACCCGCTAGTGGTCTTATTCAGTAGATAATTTAGAGTATTAAAAATTGAACTAAAAAAAACTGCAGCTAATTACCAGAAACTTACATGGCGACTGCCTGTCTGACTTCTACAACCCAGTAAGTACTGAGTAATAAAAACATCGCTATAGGTACAGACTACTTTGTCAGACTTGGTTAATGCAACGAAGATAATTATATTAAAAACTAGCAAACCCGGCAAACTCCGTTTTGCCACCAGATGGCTTCGTTTTCTTTGCTATGAACCTCACTGAGCCCGAGACTTTTCCAACGAATGCAAAACCGTGGAAATCGGTTCGTGCGTTCTAGAGTTATAACGTAAGGAAGGAAAACCCGACTTATTTTTACATAGTAGAAAAACTGTTTATTCTTTTGGCTGTAACTGTACCTAATTTGTTAATCATTGTCCTTAGAACGTGACCGTAAGATTCATGAAGGGGATTTGGCGAAACAGAAGAAGCGGTACTCGCGCGACATTCGGCAGCTTCGCAACGAGATCACTGCCAAGCGCGAGGAGCTTGGAGTGGCCGTGTACGGCGACAAGCAGTTCCTCAGGAACGCCTTCCAAGACCATCGGAGACTTCAGCTTACTTACATGAACAGTAAAGCTGATGTTAGTACATCTTATTATGTCTCAATATCTGTTGTTGACCGTGCTTCGCTCGGTTTTTAAAATGTCTATATCGTAGGAACCGAGCTTTTCTCGAACCTGGGACCTTGATAAATCGGTTCCTTGGGCCGAAAAACCCCTAATCTGTAACTTTCATGAAAATCTTTGGAGCCGTTGCCGAGATCCTGATTATATAATAATATAAATAAATATACGTACAAGAATTGCACGTTTAAAGATATTAGATAAGGTTTTTGAGTTTGCCTCGACCTAAAATCCTTTGAGATGGGGTAGAGGCTTTCATGGTAGTTCACCAGTGTGGAACTTCACCCTTCATTTCACTCCAAGTCATCCTGATGCTAACATCATGTGGTGCTAGCGGGTTCCGTTACGGTTCCTTTTTCTTTGAATATTTCATCCATCGACGACCACTTCTCTCTCTGACAGCACTTCCTTCCGCTTCCAAGTTATGTGTATTTGTGGACAGGTTTCACTGCCTTTGTCCCCATTTGAAATTGACTTTCACACAACAATAGTAAGCTTAAGCATAATAATTATATCGCCACGTAAGTTCTAAGACGTTTGGTAAGTAAGTCTTCAAGCATCTACAATACAATGACGGGGCCCCCCCTTGGCCAAAGCCTGTTACGATCGCGGGACTAACGAATTAGGTACCGTGACCCCGCAACGTAATAGGCTATTGAAGGACAACGTGGATCTTAGTCAGTACAAGTCTGACAGTCCTTCCCACCCTGCCCTGAGTTCCGAGGGCTCTTTTATAATGATTATAAAGGTAAAAAAGGCCAGCTAAATTAACGAAATCTATAGGAAGTATCTAGGTATTTAAACGTTTTAATGCATTCGCAATCCCGAATAATTTACCCAACTCATCAATCCTGATTATTTATCAAAGCATAGTTAATGTGTTATGCTGAAAATGGCAGTCACCGCTAACCGTAGCAACAATTTAATTAAAATCAGTATCTGTTAGTGTCAGAACATTGAAACATGTTTAACGTTTTAGTTAACCGTTGATTCTATCTTAATATGCAGCTATTGGAGTTGCATGTACAAATTAACATAAAAAATCATATAATATGTAACAATGTGCTTAGTGCGAGTAGTGTGTTTTACGTACGCGATAGAAACGTTTAACCGCGTGGTACGATTTTTAAGCCCATGAATGTTCGTACGTGTACGTACGTAATCGGAAATGGTTTAAGAACGCATAGAGGACGTACTACAAACATTATCTTTGATTGGGTTGTTGTAAGTTCGCCACAAAATTAATTACCCACGAAAAAAAGTATTTTTGAACTTGCCAAAGGTTTTCGTATTTTTTATTTTTGATTATTGTAAATGTACCCCGTTTCTTTTTTCCGCATTGATAACAGAACAATCTTCTACTACATAAAAATAAGTCGGGTTTTTCTTCCTGACGCTATAACTCCAGAACGCACGAACCGATTTCTACGGTTTTACATTCGTTGGAAAGGTCTCGGGCTCCGTGAGGTTTATAGCAAAGAAAAAAAACGAACTTAAATAATAAAATCCAGCACAAAACTACCGATAACGAAGAGACACAATCCGGAATCTGAACAGATAGTACTAGGAGAACAGTATCAATACCTACTTTTTTTCGTGGGAATTAATTTAGTGGCGAACTTATAACGACCCCTTTGATGAACGAGTTTAATATAAGTATTCGTATAGATACTAGCCGTCCTATCACAAAACTTAAACATCTGTTTAGCATTTGTCTAAAAACATTGCAAAATAACACCTTTATCAATTGTATTTGCCGTTTTGCACTTGACAGTATTTTTTGGACAAGTGTATAACAGACGTGGGCACGCCGCAATTGCGGCGGTAAGACCCCTCTTTGAGGAGTGGCTGGAGAGAAGTCACGGCGTCCTGACCTACCGCTTGACGCAGGCAGGGCCGCGCCGGCCCTATGTGCGAAGTGTGCGGTGCACACAGGCGCCAGAGCAATAGAGGCGCCGGATGACCAGTACCAAATAACTTTGGGTTTTGTTTACGAGCTCTGCTTTAAAAATCAAAAGAACCGCCGGCCGCGCCACATTCACTATGCTATGCGAATATTTTATTATTAATTAGTATATTAATCTATGTATTTTATTACAAAGGCCGTGCCGTGGATTAGTTTATAAACGTAACCCGATTCGACCCGACGGGGATTCCCCACAACAATACAAACATCTTATCAAAAATGGGTATTAGCTGGTTGAGTCACGGGTACGTACGGCGCGTACTGGCAGGAAACTGTTAAATTGATAAAAGCGGTGAAAATATTTCAGAAAAAAAAATTGAATAAATGCAAAAAAAAAAATGAAAGAGACTACATGAAAGGCGCTTCATAGGTTTTGCACACAGGCGCTACAAAGGGTCGGCGCGGCCCTGGACGCAGGTCCTCACCAGACACGGAAGTTTCGGGAGGTACTTGTGTCTGATGCGAAAGGAGGAGACGCCTGGGTGTCACCACAGCGAAGATCGCCCGGAGGACACGGTGGAGCATACGGTGCAAGACTGCCCAGCTTGGGCGGAGCACCGACGTGTCCTCACGGCTGCGATAGGCGGAGACCTCTCGCGCCCGGCATTGGTTGCGGCCATGCTGCGGGGCGAGACGGAGTGGGAAGCGGTCAGCTCCTTCTGCGAGGCAGTAATGCTCGTAAAGGAGGAGGCAGGCCGCGAGCGAGAGAGGACAGCGTCCTCCCTCCGCCCCAGCCGCAGTGGTAGGCGCCCACAGCGACGGACGTCGCTTGATGATCTCCGGCCACCGTAGGCGCGGGCATGCGGTCAGCGAGTAAAGGGCAACTCGCTGCCCGACCAAGGACCATGCCCGGGTCGACGGCGCGTTGTGTCCCACGCGCGCCTCAAAGAGCGTCAGCATAATGACGGAGCCCCCCCTCTCAGAGGGCCAAAGCCTGCCGGGGTCGCGGGATTATTCCCTTACCGTAACCCCGGAACTTAACAGGCTATGAAGGACACCGTGGATTTTAGTCAGTAGAAGTCTGACAGTCCCTCCCGCCCTGCCCGGGGTTGGAGGACTCATTTGATGATTTTACCAAGCTAAAAAAAAAAAAAAAAAAGTGTATAACAGACGTTTAACTTTTTTGTAGTAACAGGGGAAATATTTGCATATATCACAACATAACTAAACATAGTACGTAAACGTACGTAACGTAGTAAGATTATAAACGCGTGCTTAAAGCTCCCGTCTGTAGCCCCTATAAGGGTATTTGCCAACTCATTAGGGGAGTAACCCGGGAGGGTACTAAGCAATTACCTCATAACAAGGTTCTCTCTGTATTGGACTTTGTTCTTTGTTTGATGGGATATTTTTAAACATTTTGGACGGTTTTGTCGTCATTTTATTCGGACAAGCGGCAACAACCTGAACTGTATACATTCTAACCTGATAAAATTATTTGTAGACTTATGTTTGACATAAGGGTGCTATTATAAAGAAACAGGATAAGTACTGATAAATACGGGTAAAACTTACCAGGGAATTACTTTCCCGAAAAATTACTTATCCTTGTTACCTATACTTTCTATGTGCATTTATGATGCAAGTAAGTACCAAAAATCAATCTATCTATTCCGATCTATGATAATAACGTACGCTTTATCCATTTCGCCTTGACTTGAAGCTAGAAAGAAAGGTTAAAGCTTGTTATTACATAAAAAATGGATGAAATAAATCAGCCACGCTCATTTGTTTCATGAAAATGAATACAGATGGCGTTGCTTGAACCGCTCCTCGGGAGCTAAGGGCTCTTTATGTAATATTTTTCTATTTTGTTTATGGTTACTGAATCAACCTAAAAAAGAGAAATTATCCTACAGGATATCATGGTAACTATCTGAGTAAATCCGATAAGTAATTTTTGTGTAAAAAAGTACCAAACATGCATACTTATCCATATCCATCCCGTATCAAAAACTTTCACATCTTTATAAAATTAGTGACTTTTTGATATTCATCTTACTTTTAAATGTTGTTACAGAGAGTATTGGAGAGTATCCATCAAGAGAACTTCAATAAAAGGAAACAACTCGATAGGATCCGATATAAAAAGAAAAAAAAGATGGAGAGATTTCGCTTGGCTCAGGTATTCAAGGAAGCAAATTGACATGCTTTATTTATTTATTAATATAAGGTACACTAACATCAAAACATTCAATAGCAGTACTTAATTGGGAATAAAAATATATAACTTATACAGGTAGGTACCTTTAGGTACGCAACATTTGCCATGAAAATGCCAACAAGGTAAGAATTTGTAATTACAAAAATATTAAAGTTTGGTTAAAGTATAAATTCTTTTTAAATTAGATGGGTATGTGCAGTATAAATATACCTATATATATACATATAATAATATGTGGAAGAGTGTAAAGCCGGGTGTTACGCGTCATGTAATTCACTGTGTAATGTTAGGTAAGTATGACATGTGGACGGCACTGCCAGCGTTACATGTAATGCTCGTAGTGCCGTCCACATGTAGAATTCGCGTAACATTACATTGTGTATATGACGCGTTACACCGGTCTGGACCCGGCTTATAGGAGTCTAAGCACAGTATAAATATCTACAGTAGTGGATCTCGGCCGCATGATAGAAATAAATACCTACAGCCGCGCGGTACGTAAACATGCGCTAGGGCTGTTCGATCCGACGCCCGTCTCTAGCATTTTAATTACATTTGCCTACTTTCTGTATCTATTTAGTTTTGTGATTGTAAATATACTTTTCTTACATCAGTAAACAAATAAAATACTTTGTATATTGAATAGGAAGGATTTTAACACATAAGCGTATGTACCTACCGTATCATGATTCATTCAGAACTGTCTATAACTTACCTATTTCATTCGTTTCAGTAACTTTCCTTTAGTATATCCACTGTATTTATTAATTCAAATACCCTTTTTTTCGTTAGATAATAGAAAATATTTATCCATTAAAAAGTCACACATTATGTACCTACCTGCCAGCTACTAGTACTTAAGTATAATTATTTTATAGTCAGTACTTTTCAGAGTTTACAGGTATTTAAAAAAAAACTTATGACTGGATACGTTATTGACGAATTCATACACCCAAAAACAGCACAATATTTCCTACTCGTCATATTAAATTATGTCCATGAACTGATTTTGTTAAAAAAACAACACACCGTCCGTTCATCACTACGGTACGGCCGTGACTGTCAGCGCCCCGAGCGCGCCCCGACATCGAGTCACGTGGTATAGCTCGCGTTTCGTCCGTTTGTATGAAGATCAAATACTGTTAGATATTATTACCGTGGTCTAAGTGTCGCTGCACACGAGCCACTCGCAACAGCCAGAAACGGAGGTAGAGGTAGCTGAAGCGCGACAGCCATTTGTGGCTACTGGTGGACACTTGCGGTCGCTGGCTGCTACTTTTTTTAAACCACGCTTTACTGAGAGAGACAGTGGTGTGCAGAATCGCGTGAGTGGCGTGTGGCGGGCGGCGTTTTGTGGCCCGTCTGTTGGAGCCCTAAGGTACTCACTGCACGGCAGGACATGCCCACTTTGATTGTTCATCTTGTCATTTATTGAAAATCTACAGTTAGAGGCGGCCGAGATGCGGGATCGAGTTATATTTGAAGTAGGGGGTAAACTTCCTCCTGAGAAGAAGGAACAAGCTGTGGCCAACTGGGTCCAGCGTGCCAATATCAAGAAAAATGCTGCTCTTGCAATCAAAGTCATGTATAAGAAAATTCTGGATATTCTTAAAAAGGTAATTACAAAACAAAAGGGGTAAACTCCCCACTCTCCCCTGTACACTGTCCCTGTAACTTTTAAAACAAGAGAGTGAAAAAACCTAAAAAAATACATGTTGGTATTGGTAGACGTTAACATAATCACTTCCAACGAAAATTGGTTTGAATATTCTTGCATTTTATTTGCATACTTTACCGGATTCCTCAACGCATTCAACACAATGCCTAGGCGTTCTTGTACATCATTGCCCTACCTTATTAATAAAACTTAAGGTTAAAATAAATGACAAAAAATGGCCTAAATTCTATAAAATGGTTTTTTACGCATTGCAAACTGTAATACAAAAATATTCCACGTCTCCCAAAAATAATGAAAAACAAAATAATGATACAGTGAGTAATAAACAAAGCCCACCTGCCGCCCATACCTACCACCCTTATTTATTTTTTTCCTTAATTAGATAGGTTTCTCCCTATTTTTCGTTTTTAACTATTTCTTTCACGTCCGACTCCGTACCCACTTAGCGCTTTTTGATGCATGGTATTTTATGTTATAGAATTATTTAAAAAATCATAGGTAATATGATAAAAAAAAAATTCTTGATATCACAGCAGTGTGATTTTAATTGGTATGTTTTAACCTAATTTGTGTTCCACTGCTGGGCGTCGGTCTCCACTTTCTCACTGCAAACCTCTCTCTATATGTTGAGAAATACTTGCACATATTTAGCTCTACAACAAAGACAAACAGTCACACCACTTGCGGCCCTGTCTACTTCAAGGGGATAATATTATGAACATGTGGTCGCGCCAGCGAGTCATTAAAGTCGTTTTAATTTATAGCAAACCTTAATTCTAAATATTCAAGCATTACTTTAAACCAGATTCAAGTTATTCCATTCGTTGGAACTAGTTTTAAGTACGTAATATTAGAGTCTTGAGTGACATTTTGAAATACCGTAAAACGGGGCTATTTGGGTTTTTGGGGGTATTTGAGACGATCCAGAATTTCTAACAAAAACATCGATAAATTGTCGGTTGGTGTAAGGTCGAATTAATTTTACAAACTCTAGGAACACTTTGATAGTTTACGCTTACAATAAACAAACGTATTTGTAAAAAAAAATCTTTCTTTAATATCGAAATATGTCCCAAAAAATAATTACCCCCAAAAATCCAAATAGCCCCGTTTAACTGTATATTACGAGTATATCAAATGTGTCCCGATTAGCCCCATTGTATTGTACTGTTTTAAAGGATTCTTCATATTTCACCGTCGTTTTGGAGGCATTGAAACTGGATTGCCGAGCTCAAAGCAAATGCCTTATGGGTGCTACTGAGATGGGGCAGCTCGCCATGGAATACCTCGATGATAGAAAATTTGAATACAACAAATTGGAGAGCGAAATCAAAGCAAACATGAAAGAGCGGGAGAGGACGCTCAAGTTGGCTCGGCGTGAAGTTGCGTATTTGACTGACTCGTTCCCAAATCTTATAAGGAAAGAGGTAAATACAAAAGCTATTTACGTAAGTTGAACTGTTCACCTACTCCATTTAATTACGCTCTTCGACTCATGCACGTCTTTTAGTTTAGAAGTCGGATTTATTAGGTATTTTGTTTTTATTAATTTTGCGAATCAAGTTGATAGCAATCTGATTCGTTTAAGTTTTGTAGCATACGAGTATTAATTGTTCAGAGTGACAACTAAACTGACATGGTTTATGCATTACCAACCTATCAACTTAATTGTGAGTGAAAAGCCTAACTACGCCAGTTGATAATCATATTTTCACTGTTTACAAAGTAAATCATTTGCCAGGTTTGAAGTTTCACTAATAGGCACATCTGGAATCCAAAGCATATTAGCATAACCTATTATCTAACTATCAACATTTGTACTGACCGTGCATTAAAGCCCGGAAATTGAGATGAGTCGCTATATTATTAGCTAGATCCCTGTTATTGATGGTGTTTACAGTTAAACCTTTGAGATCAACTTAAAATAATGTGCTATGAATGACAAAATTTTAACAGGAAGCCACAAATCTCGACGATTTATACGAAGACGCTGATGCTGGAAGTCAACAATCTCTGCACGGAGAGCTCGAGGAAGTTAAGAATATTTGCAAAAGATTGCAAAACATGACACTTGTCTCTTCTTTCGATCAAATAATTTTGAGGTAAGTGGCCTGTAGCTACAAGCGAATAGAGCTAGAGACGAATATGCGAGCGATGACCAATAAATATATGAACTGATGTCTAGCAGTCATCACTTCTATCAACCTTACTTAGTTGATAACCATTTTATTTGTCGTTAAAACTTGTCAATCATCAAATGAGTCCTGCTACCCACAGTGTCAGACTCTTACTGACTAAAATTCACAGTGATTTTTCAATAATCAGTATTATTGACTGTATAAAACGTGTTTAATACCGCTCTGGCGGACCTCGCGACATTCGACTGCGGATGTCCCTGCGACTGACGTCCGCGCAACTTGAAAGAACACTTTTGTAATAACAGCGTGGGCGTCCGCTAATACTGTTTCAGGCACGGGTTTCAGGCCCATCTATTCCTGCAAACTTCATTAGTTTCTTTCTGTGAAGGTTGAAAGAACAACGCTACCAGGCAGGTCGGCTGATGATGGCACTGGCGCTCAACATGGAGAAGCGAGACGCGCTGCTTGAAGACCGAAAGCATGCGGCCATGATGCTGGACACTCTGAAGAACGTTGGCCAAGAACGGACTGGGGTGTGAGTACAAAATGTTTCTTCTTATACAGTGAAAAAAAAGGTCTGTTGTACATTTGCCACTAAAAACTACCTAAAGGTCTTCGCACATTATAACAACTCCACGCCAACGCGGCAGCAACTCTACTCACACTCTCGATGAGTAGTCAACTAGTTGATCCACCCAATGGTCACTAGTGGACAACGCGGTGTCAAGGAGTGGCCAACGCGGTGCCAACGAGTGGGTTATTCAACAGACAACTCGTCTAACCTCAGTTTTCGGTTAAATGGTTGCCCGTCACGCGTCAGTCGCAAACGCATAGTCGTTACGTGGACAACGTGTGGTCGTTGCGTGGACGACGTATGGTCATTGCGTGACAAACGTGTCGGGGTTGACCTCTAGTGTACGATGCGTAGGCCACTCGTTGTACACTACTTTATAATCATTTTTTGAAATTGAACCTTGAACATATGATACAGGGCTTAAATTTCAATGTCTAGCATAGAGTCGAGTCGCCGGTGAGTTGTTATAATGTGCGAAGACCTTAATACTGCGGTTCCCTATGCATTTGCCATAAAATTTTAAGACATAACATGGCATACTTTTGTTACTGCTGTGAGGGCAAACTTTTTATATTATCAATTGTTTTCTCCAATATTTATTTTCCTGTCGGTTGGGAAAATCCCGGGCATTTATATTATTTTCAAACATTTTGTTTTCCATCCCATAATGTTGGGTCTCTACTTACTGTACGCCGCCCCGCAATTATAATCTGCAAAATCTGATGTCAAATCTGTCTTCTCGTGGACATACTTAGGGATCGTGAAGCTCTCTTGATATAAATGAGCCCCTTTATCAGACACATTGCGAAACAAGCGATTTCAACTGGAATTATGTTGAAGTATATTAAACTGTGGGTTAATATATTGCTAAGCTGTGTGGTGCAATCAAGCTGGTGCTGCGGTACTGGAGGAGTTACAACCAAGGTACGGATGGAATTGTAGCAGTCTCGCCTGTACATTTCTAAATCGTAGCCGACACTAAATCCTCGAACATTCGCGAATTCTTCGCTTTAGGGTTGTATTTACATTCCCCTGTATTGTGGGTGCGTTCGCAAACATTGAAACTCACATACAAAGATACCCAGAACCTGCAGATCATATAAATACATATTTGTTCCGTGCGGGAATCGAAACCTGCGTGCCGTAGCACGCTGCGAAGCAGTGACTTGAATAAAGCACACCCATTGGGCGTGAGGAAATGATCACTTTCGCTTTGTCGTTAGAACTTAATCCTTTATTTACCATTTCTATACTAATATAAAGCTGAAGAGTTTGTTTGTTTTCGTAATAAGAACCCTAACGTAACATTTTAAACTTATGTAATAGTAATAACACAGTTTCATACAAACTAGGTATCAACCTCGAAAGACACCCCTTTGGAAGTGAAATTTCACAAAACCCCGTCTAAGTGAGCATCTACGTCCTTAAAAGAATCCCCATGAAAAAATTGAAAACTGAATCTATCAACATCAAAAACTACCCCTAAGGGTTCGAATTTCGAAACACCCTGTCATAGTGAGCATCTATAGGGCCATTTAGACGGGGAGAGTTTCACGACTCGAACATACGATAATCGAAGGAATATAAAATATTGTCTTCGTCTAAACATCGCCCGTTGACTTGGGCGATAATCGCCTCGAATAGGAAGATTTCTCGTGTCCATCTAAACAGAACGTCAAAGCAATAATCGCATTTCGAGTTTTTATGACAGACTGTCACTCATGTCACTCATGTTAGCAACTGTCATTGACAGTTGCTAACATGAGTGACATAACAAAACAAAACGGTTCAAACTGATTTGTACGATACTCGTATGAACGAGAAAAAATGTCATACGAGATCGTGTTTAGACAAGTCGAGTTTCTCGTATGCGATAATCTTCTTACGTCCTAAAAATAAGCCCCATTGCAAATAAAATTGCTTCTTTTAGCAATATTTAGTAGCATTATGAGCCAAACTTCTCTGATCAAGTCTAAAAATATACCCACAGGAAACCTTGCGCGGTTCTATTTTAGTTCATACCTAGGTACCTAAATAAAAACAATATTTTCTCAAAATAACTTATGTTACAACGAATGTACAATCAACAAATTTGAATCATGACCCACCATAAGTGTATTTTCTTACAGATTTTCAAATACAATTAGGTCCACATTCGCGTAAACATAAGTACATAATAATATTCATGGCAACGAATTTGATTATTGTCAAAATGGGTCATGATTTAACTTTGTCGATTGTACGTAGATACCATAAGTTATTTTAGGTTGTGGTTCTATCGTTGTTCTTTCGGAAAACTACTATACACTCTGGAGTGTTGGATTTATTAAGAAGTATTGTTTCGTTATCACGACTAAGGCCGCGTTTCCATTATACAGGCTACATTATACAGGTTATACAAGTTGCAAATCATATGCAACTTGAAAAAATCTATTTTTTTTTAGCGTTGTAAAATCATCAATGAGTCCTCCCACCCCGGGCACCGGGCCGGGCGGGAGGGATTGTCAGACTTGTACTGACTAAAATCCACGGTGTCCTTCAATAGCCCTTAATGTTACGGGGTCGCGGCGAGGAAATAAGTCCTGCGACCCCGGCAGGCTGTGACCCTCTGGGACCGGCCCGTCATTTTTGCTGACACTTGACGTCGACCCGGGCATGGTCCATGGTCGGACAACGAGTTGCCCTTTACTCACTGTCCGCATGCCCGCGCAACTTGAACAAATCTGCATAAAAGTTGCGAGTAGGTAATTTTAACTTGTACTTGTTTTAAGTAACTTTCAACATACTTAATTGAGAAGTGGGAACTATGCAAATAAGATCTGCATGCAGTTTACTGAAAGAAAATGTTTCCAATTCAATCTTGAGAAAACTTGTTTGCAAATATCAAATCGATTCAAATCAAAAGTCATTTATTCAAATCAGGCTGATTTGAAAAAATACCTATGTAACTTACATAACTTCCTTCCTTTACAAGCGAACTTAAAAAAATCAGTGCCATTTTTCGTTGTAATTTTATAACTCAAGAACGAGCTCACATAACCAAACTAAATGTTTAGGCTTTGTTCGGACTATTTAGTAGCTGGTTTATGTGAAGTTTGCTCAAAATCGGTCGAGTGGTTCTTCATTTATCACATTTTTTGTAACAAATTAATTCATTACGTGGCGGATCATTTTGTTAATGGGGATTTTGCTGTCAAAGTAGCGAAACATGTACCAGGCCGCTAGTTTATCTATACAATTTTGATCAGTTAAAGCTATTTAATTTTGCAATAACCCAAAAATAGTGAGCAGCTAAATCACCGCACGTAATCCTTACTTTTTAAATGTGAAAAGCGCTTCTGAATTTCTCGGAGAGTTTATTTAATATGTACTCGAGTGCTTTTAACAACCTCAATGCGCTGATGTTAGTTCGACGAAGCGAGTAATCAGCCTACCAAGCAACACAAGCAGCTGAAGCAGCAAATTGAATTTATTTTGTTGATACGACTACTGTGGAAACTCAAATCAATCATTAAAAACACAAACTGCAATGCCCATCATGAGACCTAGATTGTATATCAATGGCTTATAATCTATTACGACTGCCCCATTACTTGTAGGAAAACTGTCGACAAGTTGAAACGAAAGTTACGATTCTCAGCAATCCGAAAGTGATTGAAAAGAGCGGGTAAGGCTCAGCCACAGACTAAGTAGAGAGTATACACTGGCTCAGCGCACACCGCTGGAGGCGCGGCGGAGCGCATTTTATTTTTAAGATAACAATTTAATATAAACCTTATCTACCTTGACATAAGGTCACGCGCATTCTCTTGTGGTAGCTTGAGGGCGCTCCGAGCACCGTGTTTAAATGTATTCTTATATTGACTCTATGTCAAGACAGGTAGTTATAATAAATTGTATCTTAAAGTATGCTCCGCTGCGCTTCCAGCGGTGTGCGCTTGGCCTAACAAGCTGTCGTTTAAATCATTTGAAATAAAAATAATCAATTAATAGGATTTTTGACTATAAAAATAATTTGTTTGTCAGTTAGATTTTCAAAAAATATTTTATACCTACGTATTTTTTCTTTTGTTACGTAAACCAAAGTGACGAACATACTACACTGTTTAGATTGCCAATACGTCACAAGCAAATTTTTACTGGCTTCTGACGTCATGAGCCTAACTCTTATATCTTTGTGAATATGCACTAATTCAAGAAATGAAAAAAATACGTAAGTATAAGTATCCATTTTTTTTTTTCAAAACTCTTATCACAGACGTCGGCAGACGATCTCCGGGCGCAGGCATGCGGGGGGCGAGTAATGAGCGACTCGCTGTCCGACCATGGACCATGCCCGGGTTGAAGGCGCGTTGAGTTCCACGAGGGCCCCCTTTAGAGGACTTATCGCATTACCATGACCCCTGTAACGTAAAGGGCTTTTGAAGGACCCCGTGGATTTTATTGTGAGTCTGACAGTCCCTCCCACTCTGCCCTGGGTGGGAGGACTCATTTGATGATTTTAAACCACGCTAAAAAATATTTAATATTATTGATGCTGTCAACATACCCATTATGTAATGAGGTTTTTTTTGAGGAAATATCACATGATGGTTTAGTTTACAGCTGTCGCGAATTATTACATTGGGAGCAGGTGTGCCAACTAAGCTGTGCTCACCTACTTTGAAATAGCGGTACTAAATTAATATAGTTCCGAGATGCAGCGTCTGCGGCGGCGGGAGGTAAGTCCTCCCCTCTCCCGAATACTCGGCTTTATTTAAGCAGCCCTACAGCTATACTAAAGCCCCCATTACATTCTCCAATTTTCAGAGCGCTCAAATTAGTGCTGCAGTATAAGTTCGCTTATTACCGAATGGCAACATCAAAATAATAAAAAGTTAGCATCGCTAAGAGACGCACAGAACCAAGAGATATATGGCATAAAAAGGGGGAGGCCTATACCCAGCCGTGGGTGATCCCTGGCTGATATTATTATGATGGTGATGACGTAACGTCGCCACACACGTTCCAAAATACTTGCGCAAGTCTGAACTTGCACAAACACAGGACAGTGAAAATGTTAGGAATTTGTGCAAGTATGTTCCCACACACGTTACAGCATGCTTGCTCAAGTATCCTTGTACCGGCCTAAAGAAAAAAAAAATGTTCAAACCCCTTTAGCGCGCCTGTTTAGGTAGCACAGTAGCACTCTTCAAATTGGATAATGTAATGGGCGCTTAATGCTAAATAAACCATACAGAATATTAAATGTTTGAGGGTAACCATAGGTCTTTGTACTACTTAATAGCGAAGCCCAACGAAATTAATTCTGAAAGAACGGTTAATTTATTTGTGTACATTAATGTGTGTTTGAATACGACGTAACATTTCATTATTAAATAACTTGTTGATTCAGCATGTAAATATCGTTATTGCAGGACATAATTGTGTTTTTATTTATCTTAATCTTTTAAATAGAGTCTTAAATTAGAGTTTCTTAATACCTGCTAAGGTGTAGTGACTACTGTCAAACGTTTTCATTCTATTTTCGGACCGGCTAGAAAATGTAAGTAGGTAATTTTATCTTATGAAAATTCGAAATGCATGCACCTAATTAGCCTATAATTTCCCACTGCTGGGAAACAGGCCTCCTCTCTGAGAGATCCTCTCAATGGGTGGTGGATGTTACAATATGAATTCGAACATTTTTGGTTCTAGTTATTTTTTCGGGTTCACGGTATAACTCAATGGCGCGAAATCATGCCTTGTCTGAAATACCCTTATGGCTGTTACTGAATTGTTTGCAATAACATACTTACTTGTTATTTATGAACCGGGCTCGAGAAACTAGTCGAAGTAGCGTTCGTGAAGATCTAAGTATTAATTGGCGTATCCGCGGGAAGTACACGTCGCCGCGTCGCGCGTCTCGTGTCGTCGACACTTGTGAAATTCATCTGGATGTGCAGATTAGTTCTGCCTCATCGTATCTACAGGGTGGAATTTTGTAATGCCACCTGGAAGGAAAGGGGTTTGTCTCCACGGATCCCGGTATCAGATTGAATTCGCCACGGATCACGTCGAGTTGTTTCCACCGATACCGCGACCCGTTACCAACAAAACAAAATAAAAAGTTTGTAGCCACCGATCACGGTAGGTATCCATGGCTACAAGATAAAAATTATATTATTTTTGGAAACTGATCTTGGTTTCAAAAGAAGTTGTCTTTTGATTTGGGAAATTAAATTAATAAAAATAAAATCATATTGCAAAAATATTTTGCTCTATTTCTTGTCTGTGCACACCGTGATCAGTTTCCAAAAATAATATAATTTTTATCTTGTAGCCATGGATACCTACCGTGATCGGTGGCTACAAACTTTTTATTTTGTTTTGTTGGTAACGGGTCGCGGTATCGGTGGAAACAACTCGACGTGATCCGTGGCGAATTCAATCTGATACCGGGATCCGTGGAGACAAACCCAAGGAAAGTACTCTTAATACTGCAGATAGAAAATTTTACTCAAAGAAAACATTCCTTTATTCTTGATTAGAAAGCAAACTGCATTCAAAGATTTTCGAAAATTCTCTTCTCCCACCCGGGAATCGAATCGGCTAAAATCTGAAAAAATTATACCCTGTACTTTTATTGCACCGATCGTTAGGGTCAATTATAACGATGAAATCTCTCTAATAAACATGATAAATCAAATGAAAGGAAAACCAAGAAATCTTAAATTAAAGCTCTCGTAACATGTAATATGGTTTCTTGGTCCATATCGATGGAATTTTGTAATGCCACCTGGAGGGAAAGTACCCTTAATACTGCAGATAGAAAATTTTACTCAAAGGAAACATTCCTTTATTTTTGAATAGAAAGCAAACTGCATACAAAACTCTTCTCCCACACCCGGGAATTGAACCAAGAAACCATGGTACATGTTACGAGAGCTTTAATTTAAGATTTCCTGGTTTTCCTTTCATTTAATTTATCATGTTTGTTAGAGAGATATCATCGTTATAATTGACCCTAACGATCGGTGCAATAAAAGTACGGGTATAATTTTTTCAGATTTTAGCAGGTTCGATTCCTGGGTGGGAGAAGAGAATTTTCGAAAATCTTTGAATGCAGTTTGCTTTCTATTCAAAAATAAAGGAATGTTTCCTTTAAGTAAAATGTTCTATCTGCAGTATTAAGGGTACTTTCCCTCCAGGTGGCATTACAAAATTCCACCCTGTATATTTCTATGAGTTAAGACAATCGTCTACCTACCGAGCGGTCCTCTATACTAAAAGAGAAAAGGTTTTCCTGACCCTAAATATCAACCTATCTGAATGATTTTTTAGAATGCTTCTGACACAGTAAAAAACTAGGTTTGTAGGTTTTCTTTTTTTTCAAAAGTAACTCTAAAGCGCCATTTAGACAGAGCAAGAACTCGTTACACTACATTGCAGCATTTGTTTCTTATGTGAATTTGTTCTACCTATAAATTCCGCAATGTAACGCAACTCGCGTTCAAGTTCTTGCATCGTCTAAAGAGGCTTTAGGCGCCTGTAACTTTCAAACTATTATACATTTTGACAGATTGTATTAGCTTGTAAACAATACTTATATAACCTGAATATCTCAAATATCTTCAATTTTTAACTTGTCTTGGAGATTAAAAAATATAATAAAAGACTTTCTCATCCTTCAATTTCACAGTTTGCAAACACAGTGCAATCTAAATGGTATACGAGTACTTCGCTGCTTTGTTTAAAGATCAAACGACGAAATATGAAAGAATACAGATTGGCTTTCACAATAACAATACAAGCGTATGGTAGCGGAGGTCAACCTTTACAATATTATGTAATTCTACCCTGAAAAAGGTCCTCGGTCAATTTTGAACAAAACGTAGAAAGGTAGAATAAGAAATACGGCAACAAGAAAAAAAAAATGGCGCCGAGTCTCTGTTCCCCAAGTATTTTATAAATTGAAAAATAAAACAACCTGGCAAGTGTGATCTGGACTCGCAAACGAAGGGTTACGGACAATATCTTTAAAAACAGCAAAAAACTTTTTTTCTCTCTTGTTTTGGAGCCCCTTAATTTTTTTCTTATTAGCCAAACGGACGAACAGCTAAGTCTTAGTAATATTGTCCCGTTCTACCCTTTGGGTACGGAATCCTAAAAATAAGTAAGTAACAATATTTCTATAATAATGAAATACCAGTAAAAATCATAACCCTCCTTTTGGCTTTGCCGTAGTCGGGTAAAAATGAAAGAGATCAGAAGCGATTGCTAGTACTGGCAGGCACTTATTAGTTTACCATTATTTATTTTAGTGAACTCGTGAAGAGGCTAAATATTGTTCTGTCTCATCGATATATCAAAACTTTCGAGTAAACCCTACTGAGATATTAAGTCTTGAATTTATAAGTTCTGACTACACATCGGGATTCAGGATTACGAAACTAATTAGAAATCAACGAATTTTCATTCCGGCCTAAACGTTTAAAATAGGAAAGGATGAAAAAAAAACATCCCCTGCGATGCGATTTCTCTCAGAGGGCCAAAGCCTGCTGGGTCCGTGGAACTGTCTCATCAGGTACCTAACCGTGACCCTGGAACGTAAAGGGCTATTGAAGGAATACCGTGAATTTTAGTCAGTACGAGTCTGACAGTCTCTCTTGTCCCACACTGGGTGGAAGGACATTATCATTTGATGATTTAACTACGTTAAAAATTACTTAATGAATTTAATAATTGCTTGTATTATTATTGCTCACTTTACATCTGTAGGACTGAGAAAATACAAAAGTAATAATAAAAAAAGGATTGTGTAGTTTTATGAAACCACGGTAAAAGTGAAACTTTTTCACAGCTGATGCAAATTATAGGCACTGCCATATTGGCCTTGGCTGCTCTTACGAGCGCCTTTCAATTTATCCCTACTCTGCGACCGACCGTCACGCGACATGCAACACACAGACGAAAAAGTTTGAGACAATTTATTAAAAGTTTCACTTTAAAAGTACATACGTTAAACAAACACAAAGTTCATCATTTCATGACGTAATTTTTGATAGTGTAGCCTGAGTCAATTTCGGTGGCCTAAGTTCTTAATTATGTACTATCGACAAAGTTGAATCATGACCCATTTTGACAAAAAGTCGTTTAAATCCATCAAAGTGACTATGATCAAAGTCGTTGCCATGGATATGTATGTTTGCGCGAATGTGGACCTAATTGCATTTGAATGACTGTTAGAAAATAAGCTTATGGTGGGTCTTAGTTCAACTTTGTCGATTGTACATACCTAACCTAGTAGTCGATAACAAGAATTTAATAAGAAATATTTAACAATAGGCTCGGTATCCCAATTACATTGTAGTGTTTGTCTAAGATTTTAATAAGGATACTTGAATAGACATAATTATTATAAGGATGTATCATGGATATAGATAATAATGGGTCTACTAAGAGACATTTCTTAAGAAATAAGCAGGACCATTGTACTATAGTTTTAAATTTGCTTCATGTTTTGTTTTGTGTGTACATAAATTATTAAATAAATAAATAGAAAAGTAAAACATCCAACTTATTGAGTTTGGCAGGAGGACTTGGAATGAAAACTAAACTAAGCAGTGCCTACAAGTTCTGTTTTAATAGAATACTATTCATAATCAATCCACATCTACTCTTAAAATTACGCTAGATTTATACCATTTAAGTTTTCAAATATAACTTAAACAAACATTTTGAAAATGACATAATTCTGTCTGTGTAAGCTGTCGGCGGCGGCGTCATACTTTCACAAGGCGTACCTACCATCATTTGTACTAACTTCAAAGGCGAAAACTAAATAGATTAATAGCAAAACTCATCCAAACTTTTTTGTTCAAGTAGTAGTTGTTTAAAGTTCAAACATAATTTACTCAACGGCCCACGGGCCTTAAGGCAGAGGTGGATTTACCAGCAGGGATAATAAGGTTGGCCTAAGGCGGCAGATTTAGGGGGCGGCAAATGTTGGGGCAAAATGTTTGTTTATATTTTCTATATGTTACGTAATGTATAAACTAAAAGGTTTCTATTTATATAAAAACCGATTCCACGTGTAATATGTTTCTTCACATATAAGTATTTAGCGTTTGGCTGCAGCGCATGCTTGCGAAATTGAATTTATATTGTGTTTTTTGCAATTTGCATATCAGTAACTTGATCAAAATATGGTTCGCGATATTAACAAGTATAATTTTTAAATATAATTATATGAATGCTCAAAACATTCGTTACATTCGCTCTCACATAGATTTGTGCAAAATCGGTAATATTTCCGAAATCTAACCTAATATTTGCACAAATCTTAGTAAGACCGATTAATTTGTCTCAAATATTTCTTATAAATAAACATGTTTATCTATGATATTCTAATACTTAAAACAATTTAAATAAAACATGTTTGCAGAATATAAAATGTGTAGTGAGGCACGGGGACCATGCATAAAACCTAATGTGCAAATTAAACTGATGAGTGGAACTGATCAATGGCAGATAAGCGAACTCAGATAATAATTATAATTATTACATAAGTCTGTCTGTCGTGGTGTGTCCAGCTCAGAAATTTATAATTACCTATATACCAAAAAAAAAAAAAAAATGTAATCGTTGCTTTGTAGAAACAAATTGGGAACTGACACAATTTGTTGAATTCGAGGGGGCGGCAAAATGTAACAATCCGCCACTGTCAGAAGGGGGTGAAGTTATAATGTCCAATGCATATTACCTGTCAGTTTGGAAATATAGCCTTTAAGTATTTCAGCCAGTAATGACCAGCCAGCAGTCATAAATAATTCTCCGTTTTATGCATTTATCGACGGGTTATGTGGCTATAATTACCTAGTCGAACCTGCGTTGTGTCAGTAAGGGTCAGTTGTTGGATCAATAACTACGGAAGTTAAAGTAACATTAATTTGTCAAAATCCCATACATATTTTAACAAATGGTTATAAAATGAAGGATTTAAGAAATGTTCGCACTAAGCGATTTACTTATAATGCGACCAGCGAAGGTGTGGAACTCTCTGCCGCGTCTGTGTTTCCGAACGCATACAACCCTAATCTCTTCAAAGTTAGAGTGAACAGGCTTATTCTGGGTAAGCTCGCTCCATCGTCGACCTTGTCTTAATCGTTCCTGAGCTAGACTAAGGTCAAGAGCAAACCTATCTCACATAAAAAAAATACCGATCAGACAAAAACTCGCTCTTCTTGATTCTTATCACGATACCAATAAAGACTTTACTCGTACACACGTTTCCACCGCTGGATAGCCGTGGGAGAAATTGCAAGCCGGGTTAAGCTAAGCATATATTTCCTCAAAAAGTGGCTCTTAACCGCACTACGATAAGGTTCAACATGTAGTGTATTTCACACGCGATTTTTTTTCATTTACCATCACATCTGCGAAAACAAACATTTTCACCGAAAAACTAAGCCCAATGCAATGGTGAAATCAATGATATTATAAGTAAAAAGGTTTTATAATATAAAGGACTTTATAATATCATTGGGTGAAATGAACAAAAAATATAAACAGAGAGAGACATGAAAACTTAATCTAAACAGAACGAAAATGAACGAAAAGAAATTATGATGAAAGCAGGTGCTGAAGTAAGTAAGAAAAGGGGCGTATTACTAGTTAATACTAGTATTCCAACGGACATTAGGTAAGAGCGTGTGGAACGGAACAAGTAATGAATATTTGAGTTATTTGGTAGGTCCGGCTATACGGTGGTAAGACCTAAATATTTAGGTTTATGTAGGCCTGCGCACGCTGCATGCACGACCTAAACAATTATTTAAAAATTTGTCGTGAACTGACAGCCCTGTGACAGAGAGATGGACGGACTAACAAAGGAACCCCATTATTGGTGGCCATTGGTACCTATTAGATACGAGGTCCAGAGAAAATAAACTTAATATCGTATATTTTGGTGCAGCGCGTTTTAGAAACGCGTGCCGATGGCTCGGTTTCATCAGTGTGCTTACTGCTTAGTGCGAGTTTTTTTACGTTGACGCGAAACTAACGTTTATACGCGTGTGACTCTCTCATTGGTTGAGAGTTCTCACGACCTTGGAGCGGACCAATAAAAGCGCCGAACGTAGTAAATCGTTACGAACTCGTCAACGTAAAAAACTTACACTAAGCATTCTGAACAGTTTCTTGTCGTTTGTTTTAGGCTGCGTCTGACTTGCGTGCGTATCGCGGCAAACGCACTGCACCGGTGCGTTTAATAAACGCGGTGTGAATAGGCTCTATAATTTAAAATTGAGCTGAAAGAAAAATAGGTTCTAATGCAGTTAAACTTTAGAACGTCAATGATTGCGTGACTTGCATGACTATTATCGACGATTATGTCCGTCGTTGGTAGGTATACATTTGAACATGTAGAATTACTGATAAATATTAAGTACTTCACTTTTGTGCCTTTGTTATAATTCATATGAAACGTCCTGGGAAATGCACATAAGGAGACCTACAACAGGTATAATCCACATAATGAAATATTAAAAAGAATTGATCGAAGAAGTTATATGTTTGACCTTATTAAAGATTACCATTTTTCTTCACACGACTGTTGCGTTCCTGGGATGCGATGCCCTATTAAGAACAGCCCAGTATCGTAACTTAGGGCATTTGGCCCTATGAGGCGTAGCCGTAGATGAATGATGATGAAGGGCCGTCGTGTTGGTCTACGGTGGAAATCGCCACGCGGTGTCTGATGCACTGGGCGTCGCCAGCGTGAGGTAGATGTTCTCGTCACTCGGCGTTCCGCCTCTTCCTTCGTAATCGTTACTGCTTCGTGGAAGAGGGTGACTATTTCTCGTTATCGTTGTTTCGCAAAGTGGAATTAAACTGAGCCGGCCGCGAGATTTCGCCGTCACCTATCGCCTCAATCATCTATGAAAGCGTTGTTGTACATTTTCGACACCTCGTAACTCAGAAACGTGACGGTTTACGAGGTTTTGCCGCTTACATTTTAAGTTTTTATTGGTGTGATCTATCGATTTATCAATGTTTCATTCGTGTAAGCTGTTTCAAATCAAAATGGCTAATATGGAACTGGTACAAAAGGCACAAAGCCCTTTAGGTACATAATAAAATATTAAGTACCTAATTACTTTTTGTACTATTTACTTTAATCTATCCTAATTATTAATCAATAACTTATCTCCATAACAATGTTACTGGCGTTTTATTTTAGAAGCAACCATTATCAGAATCGTCTTGTACTAGTATTAATCAATCAATAACATAATTTAGAACTCTGAAATGTTTGCAGTCTTTGTTCTAGGGAGCCCCGCTCGGGCAGCGAGTAAAGGGCAACTCGCTGCCCAACCATTTACGATGCCCGGGCCGACGGCGACGGCGCGTTGTGTCCCACGCGCGCCTCAAAGAGCGTCAGCATAATGACGGGGCTCCCTGTCAGAGGGCCAAAGCCTGCCGGGGTCGCGGGATTATTTCCTTACCGTGACCCCGGTAACAGGCTACCGAAGGACACCGTGGATTTGAGTCAGTAGAAGTCTGACAGTCCCTCCCGCCCTGCCCGGGGTGGGAGGACTCATATGATGATTTTACCACGCTAAAAAAAAAGGGAGCCCCGCTCCTCTGTACCACACCAAGAAGACTCATTAAAGTAGGTCTGTAGATGCAATTATATGCACAAACAAACTAAGATTTCATGCTGTATAAAGACTGGTGACAGAAAGTGATTCGTTAACAATATCCTGTTAATTGAATAGCGTACCTAGAAGAATAATGTCATCATCCTCCTTCATCTGACTGACTGAGACTGGCCTGTTGGTCTAGTGGTTAGTGACCCTGACTGCTATGCCGGAGGACGTGGGTTGGATTCCCACCCAGGACAAATGTTTGTGTGATGAGCACGATCATTTGTTTTGTGTCTGGGTGTAATTTATCTATAATATGTATGTATTTAAAAATATATTAAGTATGTTTATCAGTTGTCTAGTACCCATAACACAAGCTCTGCTTAGCTTGGGACTAGATGGCATTGTGTGATAGTTGTGGAATCTATACATATAAAATTCAAAATATTATATACATAAACTAGCACTTCCCCCGCGACTTCGTCCGCGCTTATTTGGAGCTTTGGTTATGTGAATTTCTTCTCCGGCCACCCTCTTTATTCAATACTTTTAGAAAATCTAAATCAATGTGCAACTAAAATTCTATTCTCTCTCATTCGACCACAAATATCCCTCTCGCAGTCGGTTTTTGCAACATCAGCTTAATAAGCTCCTTCATCCTAAAGATGAAGATTTAGATTAATTATTATTAGATTACCCCTGGGATAATTTGAGACTCGTAGCACTTGTAGTAACGAAGTTTCATACAAACTCTGAAGCTAAAAAGTAACCCTTAGGGGGGGAATTTTCCGTCATAATCCCGTCTTAAGTAGCACCTACGTCGTAAAAGAACCCTCCGGTGAAACACTAAAAACTCCTAGTACTTGTAGTAATGAAGTTTCATACAAACTAATAACACCAAAAAAAAATTCTTTAGGGGTTGATTTATCCAAAACTCATCTGAGGTAGATCAACTCCAAAAACAACCCCTTAGGGGTAAAATTTCGCAAAATCCCGTCTTAGTGAGCACCTACGTCCTTAAAAGAATCCCCATGCAAAATTTAAAACCTGTATCTATCAACATCACAAACAACCTCTTAGAGTCCGAATTTCGAATCACCCCGTCATAGTGAGCATCTAAGTTCTAAAAATAAACCCCATGCAGAATTTGAAACTTCTTGTACTTGTAGTAACAAAGTTTCATACAACCTATCAACCCCAAAAACAACCCCTTAGAGGTGGAATTTCGCAAAATCCCGTCTTAGTGAGCACCTACGTCCCTAAAAGAATCCCCATGCAAGATTTGAAACCTGTATCTATCATCGTCAATAACAACCCCTTAGGGTTCGAATTTCGAATCACCCCGTCATAGTGAGCATCTAAGTCCTAAAAACAACCCCTATGAAAAATTTGAGACTCCTAGCACGTGTAATAACGATGTTTCAAACAAACTTTCAACACCAAAAACAACCCCTTAGGGGTCAAATTTCGAAAAACCCTTTTCTAAAGTAGCACCTACGTCCTAAAAAGAACCCGCATGCAAAATTGGAAACTCCTAGTACTTGTAGCAAAAAAGTTTCATACAAACTGTCAACCCCAAAAACAACCCCTTAGGGGCGTAATATCGCAAAATCCGTTCTTAGCGGGTACCTACGTCCTAAAAAGAACCCCTATGCAAAATTTTAAACCCCTAGCACTGGTAGTTTCCGAGATTTCGTGTCCTATGAGTGAGTGACCTTTTGCTTTTATATATATAGATATACATCATATCAGTCGTAGGACATCCACTGCTTAACAAATAAATACACAAATAAAAATTGAAAAAGTTACCGATTTCAAAAGCAACCTGCAGCAACCACAACAAAAAATAATAAAATAATCTACACATACATCATAACTTTTCTTTCGGAAGTTGGTGACTTTGTTTTTTATTTCATTGACATTTTTGCCACCGACTTCCGAAAGAAAAGTTATGATGTAGGTTATTTTATCCTTTTTTGTTGTGGTTGCTTTTGAAGTCGTTTACTTTTTTTGAAAAAGTTTGTTATTTTTAAGTTTTTTAAGTTTAAATAATATACGACCCAAATTCTTGCCAAATACATAATTTTCTTACAAGTGTACTAGAATTTTGTAATCCGTAGCACCGGTAATTAGATCGCCCCATGTACTTACACAATAAGCTTAAACATTTCTCTATCTCAAAAACTACTGAACCGGTTTTGAAACTGATGAAACTTGCAGTATTCTCTAAGTTGGACAATACCTAGTACAACAAAAAAAGAATTACTTAAAAATTAAAGACTAATTGCAGTTCCGGAGATATGTGAACACAAATATAAAAACATTCATACATACACATACAAACACTTTTGGAATTTGGCACATTTGTTCTGACGCTGAAATAGACTAACATTTATACGAAAAATGGGCAGTTCTGAAAATATTACCTACATACATATGGATTGAATTGATAACCTCCATTTAT
Source organism: Agrotis segetum (assembly GCA_036375495.1). Taxonomy (NCBI): domain Eukaryota; kingdom Metazoa; phylum Arthropoda; class Insecta; order Lepidoptera; family Noctuidae; genus Agrotis; species Agrotis segetum. Next base: position 14,112,713 of record JAQSVV010000088.1, on the reverse strand, counting down.
TTGGAGATTCGAAGAGGCTTGCATCCTACGCGATCCTGTGGCTTTTATAAGATCGTCTGTCCTCCTCGTAGGTGGACAGCAGAGCGTGGCCTCCTTTCGAGAACCTTACCGCCTCATCGGCCATCAGAAGAATAATAATAGAGTATTAAGACCGTATATTCCGAAAGTTGGCAACGTCGCAAATGGTTGTCAAATATTAACAAGTTTTAATTAATTTAGCATTATTACTGTAAAAATAAGAAATATGGCTCTGTAGTGCACTAAAAAATTGATAAGGGAATGCAATAATTAATATCACAACACTGAATATATAGTTTAGAGATGTAAAAAAAGAATTTGGAAGCTTCTCAAATGCCTTTTATACACCTGAAACGGTTACAACATCAAATTCAGTGTTTTAATTGCATTCCTATATCATTTTTTTAGTGCACTACAGAGCGATATTTCTTGTTTTCATACAGAAAATTTGCTAAATTAATTAAAACTTGTAAATATTTGACAGCTTTTTGCGACGTTGCCAGCCTTCAGAATAAGCGGCCTTAAGTCGAAAATACACTAGGCATCCTTGAGAAATGTGAACAAGTGAAAATTATAATTTAGTGTAACAGATGCCCTTCGCCTTGAGTTAAATAGTTTCGAGAACCAAAGGCGGAACGCGCATAACAACTTCCATCTTGGAAAACTTAAGCGCACTTAGTAAAGAATTTAATTTTTAAATGAAAAGAAAAATTGTTTCTTTCCATTTTTTATCGGCTTTGTTTGTGGCATTACTCTTTGTAATAAACTTGGAACTTTTTATTCAAAAATGCCATAAGAAAGGGGCAAACGGTAGTCATACGACATCCACATTATAAAACCATTAACTTAATCCTCATTATTAAAACATTTTCTTATACCATAACAAAATCTAAAAGTGTAAATACGATCGTCACCATTTTGATGGCAGTGCTGGATTGGACTGAAATCATAAAAAAAATGGTTTTCGGACATCCAAGGTATCATTATAGGAAGACCGAATAACTCTTCATTAAGTATCGAATTCATGCATAATTCAACATAAATTAGCAGTGGTAATGAAGAATTTGATATATGAAGTCGAAGTTTCGCCCGAAGCTTTGAACAAGCTTCGGCGTTCCTTTCTCTTTGCGTCAGTTGATAAATTAGTAATGCACGGTATTAGGTACTTAAAAAGCTAGTGCTTGATTACCGTGGTAGACACGCGTGGACCGTGGTCGACACCCAGGCATTTCCGTTATTAGGGTTTCTGATCAGACTTTCTCATTCGAGACGAGAAAAAATGACAAAGACTCGAGAATAGGGTAGTTTCCAGGGTCAAAATAATTACATTCTATTTAGTCCGTATTTTAGATTATAAAAAAATATTGGACACGTATTTTTTCTTTTTTCGATTAAACAAAAAAGAACAAAGATAATAGCCTATTTAAGTTACCTGTGACGTCACTCTGCGCGAAAAATGCCACGCATCGTGACGTCACACGTAACTTTAATAGGCTATATCTTTGTCATTTTTGGTCTAATTTACAAATAAAAAAATACGTGTCCCTTATTTTTGAATAATCTAAAAGACGGACTAATTACATTTTTTTAGGCAACTAGCCTATTCTCGAGTTCGACTTTAAATTACGCACTACAAGCCTACTTCCTCGCGCATTTTATCGTCTTCATTCATGAATTTGTTCCCTCATCTTACTCAAAAATTGTCTAGGGTATTTAGTTAAGTCTCATATTGTGTTTTTTTACAGTGACGAGAAATTTATTTAACCAAGCCCAAGTGCTAAAATGTGGGAGCACGTGTAAGCATGTGTAAGAGAATTAGGTTTCAGTAACTCTCCAAAATATTCGCCGAATTCAACAGCGTATATTGAAAATAACGTCCATCACTTAGCCCGACAGATATCTGCGTAGTCTAGTAATTGGCTATCCGTGTATGCAGCTATTGTGTGATAGATCGGCCACGCTGTGAAAATATTAACTTTAATGAAACTGGCAGTGTACTTTTTTTCTTTTAATACCTAATATGTTTTCGAATCAGACTGGTTTTATCCATCCACACAGCGTATTTTTTCCAATTGGATCTAGAATGACAACACTGCCAACGAGATTCAAATTCAAAAATTCAAAATTAAGTTATGAAGTTCGATCATTTAAGTGTTTTTTATCAAACGTGATTGATTTTAAACTGAATATTCGCAATCGCATCCGCGAATATTGGAATCGAATATTCGCACCCGAATTCGCATTCGCGAATGTTTAAAATCGAACATTCGCAACATCACTAGTAGGTATATTAGAAGCAAAAGAGCATAATCAAGACAAGTCGGAGCTGTTATGTTACGGTCAATTCACACCCATACGCAGGGTTGGCATGATTAAAACAAGTTGTTTTAAAACACATGTTTAAAACAGTTTGAAATTAAACAGTGTTTTTTATTACATGTTTAAAAACAAAGATTAAAACAAGTTTAAAACATTGTATAAAATAATACGAAAAAAAAATATGTTTAAAACTACTTTTCATGGCGCTTATTAACTGAATATAAAATGAAAATAATATTTGAGTCTGAATAGTTCAACATAAGACCAATCGAGTCTCTATTACTATTATATTTTTGAACTATTACACAAGGGAACAGCATTTTTGTTGCATGAAATATTATGACTAATATTATACTTTCTCGGGGTGCTAATTTCAGATCTAGAAGTCAGATTATTTGTATCAGCTTTAGTTTTTGAGATATCATTAAAACGCGTTTTTAAGAAAAATCTATTTTTTATGAAGAAAACTCTTAGAAAATCAACCACAACTTATAAAAAAAAAATCTTTTAAAAGATTTTCTTGCTTGTCTTGGTTCACGAGGGCTGTTTTTGAAGCTCCAGCTATAATCCGCCATCTTAGAGCATTCCAGTGACCCTGCTAACGTGCCTCCACAGTCCGAATGTCTTCGATGGAACCGTTCCTCTGGTTTTTCACTCAATTGACCATGTTTTTCAAGGAAACGGTCTAAATGGCTTTGGAGGAAGTGTACCTTGATGCTCATATCACAAACAAGCTGCTAGAAGTGTGACAACATCAGTTAATTATGCTCCACATAGCTTCAACTTATTTGTTTCCCAACAACTTTTTTGTTATTTTTCCCAAAGGCTCTTCGATGCTTTTATAGAAAGACTAAGGGTTCTGACTTATGCACTGGGGTCTTCCTGATTAAGGGGCTGGGGGTCAGCAGAAATATCTGGGTTAAAATCGTTGTACCACTATCATAACTTGAAGAAGAGCTATTTTTTCTTCTAAAACGGGATTATTTTGTATAGATGAATAAGCTTGGGAAACTGGAGCATTGACGGACTACAAGGCTGGTCGAGTAACAGATAACCAATTAGGATAAAGCCGTTTCGGACGGTTTCTTTTGTAAATCCTGTATATATCAACCACACCAGAATAGCAATCATCTTGATGATTGGCAAGTTAATGCCATATCATTGGTGTTTGATACACACAATGGGGTATTTTCTTATTCCCCCATAATCTGAAAGACTCCACACATCTTTTACTTGCCCAAAGAGAAACCTAGTACTTGTCACGGATGTCCAAAGGGAATCCAAAGTAATCAAAATACACCTGTTTTATGAAATCCGACACACTTAGTCCACGATTTTTTAATGTATATTCACCACAGATGTTACAAAAGTAGTTGGAATCGTTTTTACAGATCTTTGTCGACTTGGACATTGTTAAACAAAAAAATTTTTTTAAAGAACAGCTCGGTAGATTGGAAATTTAAATGTGACTAGTACTAAAATATGACTGATAGCTGTATCTCAAAAACTAGAGCTGCTAGAAAAAAACTGAAAGCAGATTTGAAATCAGCGACCTCAAATTAGTAAAAAACAGGCATAAAATTCCATGCAACAAAAAAAAAGGTTTATTTTGTTCCCTTGTGTTATTGGCGTTGTAATTAACTTATTATTTTTTTAATAAAACGTTGCCCCACATTAGGAATTTCTACCTACTGTGTCGTAGGTGCGTTTTCAAACGTAAACTCACACACAAAAAAGCCCAGCCCCGCCAACATTATTTATATGTTATGTAAGTATTTCATTATATCAAACAAATATCCAGGATTTAAAATTGTTACAATTTTAATTAATAAACAACATTGGTCATATAAAAAAGTTAAACGTTAACTTCGATCTCTAATGTCACCTGTCGAAAGAAAGTAAAGGATTATTGGTTACTCCCCTATTTTTTAGACATCGAGTACCGCAAACGAAACACGGTCGGTGTTTCGCAACCCATACGCAACGCTGCGCGCACATTTAGATAGAGCGACTCAAAATACAACTTTATTTACTACACCAAAACATACTCATTTCCAATATCGTCGTGTCACGTCGCGTCGCGTTGCATCTCGTTGTGAAATGACCCACATGCGATGTCTACTCCTGCGTCAGCGAGAAATAGGACGGATCGCGACGCAACACATACTGAAAATAATAATTATTATTATAAGTAATAGTACCTACTTGAAATAGGTCGTATTGCGTCGCGTCGCATCGTATTCATCGCATCTAGGACACTGCTAACTACATAGCAGGCGAATGCGCCTGCTGAGAAAGCAGTAAGCACCAAAGTGCCCATTCTCAGACCAATAGAACTTTGCGAAATTCCGTATTTGTGTAGGTTTAATTTTAATTGACAGTTGGAGTCCTTATTAGCATATTTTTGATATAAGCTAATTAAAAGTTAAAAGGGTGTCAGAATTACTGCCATTGCCATTAATGCCATTTACAAAGAACGAGTGCTGAAGAAGTACATAACGAGTGTGAAAGCATTTGTCACACGTGGCGCAACAATCAGCGAATTTAATTAATCATTTAGAAGGTCATTCAAATATGCAACTAAATTAAATTTTAATCAATATCACTGTTTCCTAAAATAGTTCCGTACAATTAAAATTTAATAACAATTTACACGTGTATTCATCATTGTTCTCAAATTGGTATTGTTTGATTTCGGTGGCTGCATAGCATATATAATGGCATAGCGTTAGTAACTTAGTATAGCTAAGTACACGTGCAGGCCTTTTTTAGGTCCATTATCGATACATTTAAATTTTATCACTGTCATCGGTGGCACTCTGGGCAGTCGGCCTCATAATTATGTTCACCATTATGATTGTAAGCTATTCATTACTTGACTGGCCTGTTGGTCTAGTGGTTAGTGGTTAGGGTTCGATTCCCACCCAGGACAAATGTTTGTGTGATGAGCACGATCATTTGTTCTGTGTCTGGGTGTAATTTATCTATAATATGTATGTATTTACAAATATATAAGTAGGTATGTTTATCAGTTGTCTAGAACTCATAACACAAGCTGTGCTTAGCTTGGGACTAGATGGCGTTGTGTGATAGTTGTGAAATATTATTTATTTATTTATATTATTACCTATGTCTACGGTTGCCATCTCAAAAATTTGGTAAACAGGACAAGACGCGTGAAAACCCCGGATTTTAGAGTCCAGAACCCGGACATGAGTCAAAGTGTGCAGCGTGGCTACTGCGTGGGGACGGTGAAGACAAGTGTGCGTGTGTCGCGGGACAAAATTAAATTAATAAAAAAAAAAAAAAATTATTAATTGGCTTAAATTTAAGACTTAAATTTTTAAAACCGGACTACAAACGAAGCCCCTTCAGATGCCTTCTAAATATGGACAAATCAAAAAAAAAATATGGCGTGATACTTGAATGCAATTAAGATACATCCAATAAAGGGCAACTTAGTAAGGGTGCTGGTGTCGCAAAACCATTGTACTAAGCGAAACTATATGAACCTTGTATCCAAACCATGTATTTAATTTAAAACTTGATCCAAATAAATTATTATTATTATTATTAAAAATCCGGGGAAACCCGGACGGATGGAACCCTATCCATTTCGTTGATTCAATTGCGAACTCAGTTTGACTAAAACATTTCTGTTTCGTTGCACAACAGATATCGAACGGAAAAGAACGCTATTAAGGCACAAATGGAAGCTGAGTCCCGAGCAGAAAAGGAACTTTCAAGAGCTTTGCATGACAAGGGCACGCTAATTATAGAAATGAGGGCCTCTTTGCAACAAATCAACCAGCTTTTATCTTGCGTTGGTGAGTAAACATTTTTAGGACTAAATAATTATTAGCCAGTAGATCTTAGGAATAGTATTTGTAATAGTAATTGTAAAGCAATGGTGGCCCAGTGGTATCGGTCCCGACATTCGAAGACATGCGTGACATATCTACCAATCCCCATTAGGCCCGCGTGGTCGGGATATGGTCCACCCCCTCTCACAGAGAGAAGGCCTGTGTCCCAGCAGCAGTAACATTATAGGCTGATGATGATGATGATTAGATCTTAAAAGCTCGTGAGTACTTAGTACCTCGAACTAATGAATTGATTGATTTTCACACATGTAAATTAACTACCCAATCTATGTCATCACATTTGCAGATAACAGTACAAACATAACTAACTATGTATGTCGATATTATTCAGGAACATACATTAGATGCCAAGTAATTAGTAGGTTAACAATGCAGCACATAATTATATTAATGCGAACTACTACAAAAGCTTACTGACTGCGCACATGTATACCTACATATATTTTATCATTGTATATGTAGCTCAATAAACATAATTACACAAATAACCATTCGCCTCGTGGCACATCTCATGGTTAATAATTTCTTTGATAAAAGGTAATTATGCTAAGATAAATGATTGATAGTCTCGTGGTAAATCATCAAATGTATGTAAGGTATTTTCAGATCCGTACTGACAAAAATCCACGGAGTTCCTTCAAAAACCCCTTTACGTTCCAGTGACGTTACCTGGTTATACAGTCCCACGACCGTGGCAGGTTTTGGCCTTAAATGGGGGCTTGTCGGATAAACAAACCTTTACATACCTACCTAATCCTACTTTTAATATTATAAATGCGAAAGTTTGTGAGGATGTATGAGAATGTATATGTAGGTATGTTTGTTACTCTTTCACGCAAAAACCACTGAACGGATTTGGCTAAAATTTGGTACACAGATAGTTTATAACCTGGATTAACACATAGGATAGTTTTTATCCCGATTTTATGTTCCCGTGGGATTTGATATCCGATGTCAAATTGGGGGGCTTTCCGCATAACTTAATTTTTTTTCGGTCTACGGAAGTATCTACTAGTCGTTGGTTTTGTCGAGTTCGTCATCATTGGCATTTTCTACGTGGGCTGTAAAGGTTTTTAAAAGTCACACTATTTCTTTTTTTAATGAACTTTATCCCACTTTAGGAATTTATCCTGTATCGTGGCTAATACGTTTACAAACATACGAAATTCACATACATAAACACCCCGTTTAAACCCACATATTATAATTATGTTGCCGTTTAAACCCACACATTCAATATTATGTTGCCATATTTCAAAATGCTAAAGTACAAGACACATTTTTCTGGATACTCTAGCAGATAAGTTAAAGCTAAATAAGACATGCATGAGATCAATCATCATAGAACTACCAAATAGTTGGCGCTTGCAAATGAAACAGTCGGGACGCCTATCTGTGCGACATTGAACCCGAAGGCACCGCTCAGTCAAGTTCAATGCCGGCCGGGCTGGATCGGGGTCGTTGTCAGTGGGTCACACAGGCGGCAACTCCGTAAAACACGCTCGAATGATCTACTATTCAACAGTGAATACTGTTGTTTGATTTCAGTAGACATAAAACAGACTTACTATAAACTTTAATCAAGTTTATTTTATGAAATAAAAATGTTAGAGCTAATACACGGTTCAAGTTTGTAGCCCTGGTGGTCGCGAGACTGTCTCGTCAGCTAACTGTGGCCCTGGAACGTTTAGAGCTATTGAAGGATCATCGAGGATTTAGTCAGTAAGAGATGTGCGAGGATGTGTAGCGAGGGATGTGTTTGGAAAGAACCAATAGAATCGATTCAGTTACCGCACCTCGGTCAGCACAGCTCTGGTGGAAACTGCTCAGCTGAGCTAGATTTACTACAAAACAAGCGAGGGATTATGCGAGAGATGTGTACGAGGGATGTTTTGTGTTTCCGCTCCCACTACACCGCACGGTCGTCGACACATTTCACAGCTTTGCAACGCATCCTCGCACCACACATTGATGCACATTTTCACAGCTCCGCTACACATCCTCGTAGGCACATTGTCATCGCACTTCTCTGGTGGAAACGCAGCCTTAAAGTCCCTCCCACCCCTCCCTGAGTTCCGAAGACTCATTTGATGATTTTACAACGATAAAAATAAAGTTTTTAAGACTAGCAGTGTGCACGGCAGGACTTCTGAAAGCCTTCGTTTCTAGCACTGGAAAATTGACGGTAATTTGGATCGGGTTAACCCTGGCATTAGTCAGATGCTGCAATGTTATTAGGTTGTATGGGGCATTTACACATTTTACATGGGTCTGCTAGCCGTCCAACTATTCACATGACGCAAACGACCAGTCACCAGACAAATCAAACAAAAAACCGACCCGTGTAAATGCCCCATTACAGCTAAAAAACATCATTGTTCAGTTTGGCGTGGAACATGATTGCTTCAAAAATTGACCTTAGTGACCATCGCGGATGTACGTGCAGCGCACGTAGCATTCACTCGATAAGTTGACCAGTTGACCTTGAATGTGGCCTTGGTGTGACCTTGAACGCAGTGTAAATGGGTGCGTAAATGTTCCCGAAACATGGTGCTTGTTCGTATGCCGAAGGTTCTCCCGTATCTATCTATATCAGGGTTACGGCTTGATTCTGACGCAGTTCATGCACAGAATAATGCCATAACAAGTTGTGTAAAGACGTTTGATAATGTTGACCTGTCAGTGTTCCCCATAACAAGTACCTACTGTACAACTTAAATTCTGTATTATGACGCAATAAGGAGATCAAGCTATCAAAGTTAGAATCTCTTCAGAGATTGCATCACCAGTTTACGGTAGTGTGAAGCAAGTGAGTATTAGAAGTCTTTGTAAGATTTACGAGTAGCGGCTTTTTTGAAAGTAAAAAAAACAAGGCAACAGAATAAGACGGCCCAAGGGCCAAGCTTTATCCAAAAATCTTTAAAAATGTTGACATTGCACGTGACACAAAATCAATATTCACGGAGTAAACATTCTATTAAATTCGACCACAAGATTTATCTGATGTTTTTACCTTAACGTTATACGGATTATTGAGTTTTCTTGTTATCCTGTTATCTCCAAACTCATTTACCCCACGCTAAACTCGTGGCTAGCATCACTAGCCAAGGACATCTAGATGAAACTGTATTAGTTATGAAAATTAAAAAACCGACCAAGTGCGTGTCGGGCCACGCACAGTGAAGGGTTCCGTAGTTGCCCATCAAAATACTTATGCGAACTAACTAAACTGATTCGCTGAATTTAATTTTAAAAAGAATAATTTTCAAAATCGGTCCAGGAGTCTTTGAGAAATCGGGGAAAATATATAAGAAAAAAGATTACGACGAATTTAGAACCTCCTCCTTTTTTTGAATTTAGTTAAAAATAGGTGACGATAAAAACCTACCTATCCCCAAAAAACATACCTATTAAAGCTGTAAAATAAAGTTGACAAACTTACATTTGCAGTTGAAGAACATGTTCTCCGATACATTTTGTTTAAGAAAAATTTTATGCAGGTACATTTTATAAGTTGGTCGACTATTACTCGTAAAGTTGTAAAGCGTACTTAGTCATGATAATTTTCTTTTAAAATTCGTTATATATTCTACTGTTGTGAATTTTTTCACACCCCCAAACACAACCGTTTAGCTGGTAGAGGGGGGGGACACTCAAGTCGAGCAAAATTTAGCACTTTAATGCTTAATATTTCACAAACGAATTTTTTTTTATCAAAAAATTGTTAATGGAAACTCACATTATTTTTTAAAGACCTATTTAATGATACCCCACACTAAGGGGTACGCGAGAAAAAAAAAAACATCCTCACTTTACGTGTACAGGAGGTACCCTAAAAAAAATATTTTACGAGATTTTATTTTACCACTTTCTTGGCACAACAAATCCGTATATTTACACCAAATTACAGTTCTCTAGTACTGTGCGTCTCTGAGTTAAACTGCGGACAGACGGACGGACGGACGGACGGACGGACGGACATGGCGAAACTATAAGGGTTCCTTGTTGACTACGGAACCCTAAAAATCTGTTTTTAAATAAATAAGAAAGCTCTTGCGCTTACAGCCTTGATCAAAGTCGTAGGATGTTCCTTGCAGTTAGGCACTATACTTGGAAATTTAAAATTTGTAAGAGTATTGAAAATAGATAATATCTTTTGACAATAGTTTTATTTTGTTACTTATTAATAGTTGCGATGACAACTCGTCTCATTAGCTATTACATCTCTTTCTCTATTACGTCTCATTCACCATTAAGTCACCTTGTGCATCTGGTAATTTTCATTAACTCGTCTTATGCTCTATTTCGTCTCTTTCCCAACTCGTCCTCTATAACTCATAGGCTCCTTTCTCACAAACACTTTCCGAATGTACGATCACTAAAAAAATCCAAATGAAGGTGGCATCAGCAATCCGATTGCTTATACTCGCGTCGGCGATCTGATCGCTGCCGATACAGTGAACGCAGTCTAATTAATACGTTTGATCGATGCGTCCGATACGTACGATGCGGACCTTTAACGTTATTAGTCAGAAGTTAGATTCTATTGCGAGAGCAGTATTTTTACATCCAAAATTAAATATTTAGAGGTGCATAACAAGACGCGTATTATTAAAAAATGTGTTTACTGTAAAATAGTTGCGGAGCTTCCAATGCGAAATAATTAAGTATAAATTACATTTTCACGAATAATATAAAAGTACAAAAAGGTATAGGTACTTTTTTGAAAAAACGTTTATATGATCACCATAGTTACTAAACTCGCAAATACATTAAAGGTTTCATCTTCAAAAGTTGATTATTAATAGATTACGTGGAAGTATTTTCATATATTATTACCGCTATTTGCGGAAAATGCTACACGAGTTTCGAGTGATACTCTCTTGGAACTGAAAATCGTTTTATTAACTAGAACTCGCGCTTGAATTACGAATATTATTTAATTTGTACCTACCAACTTGTATGTAAATAGTTCGTTTATAATTGATAAACTTAAATTTTCGAATGTATGCACTCATGTGTATGAATTGAGCTAAGAATACAAGGTTGTTATCGTTCTTTTCTGTCATATAAGTATTAAATTACCATTTTACGGACTGTTTTCTTCGGTCAAAAGGCCGCTATACTGAAATGGGCTTGGGCCGGCCACGTCTGCCGCAAGCCCAATGAGCTGTGGGCCAAAATAACCATTTTCTGACACAGCCAGAAGGCGTCGCGGCAGATCTCGTAGAAGATGGTGGAACGAGCTTGACAAAACCGATGATTAGTGGTCCACTTTGGCCCTGGATCGTGAAAATTGGAAGTCATGGGAAGAGGCCTTTGCCCAGCAGTGGGATGATGTAGGCTAGCAGTATCAGTATCAGACAAATGAAATTTTATATTTGTAGAATTTATTTCCCCATTCCTCAAAGACGCCTAGACCGATGTTGAAGATTCTTTTTTTTTCATTTCTTATGATTATCAAAAGTATACCGTTCAGACAAAAAAAAATAATTTTTCAAATCGGTTTATAGGCGTCTTTGAGAAATAGGGATACATACTACACTAAGTACGTCGTAGAGGTACATTTTATATGGACGACTGAATATCAAGACTGGCACTTTTGGTATGTTTGCCAGTAAGGATCTCAAACATTCCCGGTTATTATTTTATTTCACTATATGGAACTGGGTTTTTTTGAACACCGTCCGTGGTTCTAGGTCGCAATAGGAAGTACCTTATAGAATCCGAATTGAGAACCTCCTCTTTTGTTTGAAGACGGTTAAAAATAAAAACGTGAAAATCTTTTCGGCTTCATCTTTTCCACTTTCAATCCTCAGGGGTCGAATGTGGAAACGTTTAGGGGTCGAACGCGGAAGAAGGTAGAAATTATTGGGGGTTGAACGCGGAATAAACCGTTTTGATTACATTAGGAGCGTCAAAATAAGCGCCCGCTTTTTTCTTACGTTGACATAGTTTGATTTTTTCACTACTCCAAGAAATTGCTGACCTGAGTTTGACATTCATTTCAACTTGATGCTTCTAAGAAAATGGTCTTGATTGACGGAGATACAAGGCTGACAGCCTGACAGATGGATAACAAAGTGGTCCTTTAGGGCACTTTACCCATGACACGATGCGACCAATTCAAACTACAAGTGAAAATCAACCTTACCGCTACTAAGAAATATTGATACAATTCGATTGACTTGACGTCGTCGTGGCGATCGTGTTTTGTTTTTCGTCTAGCCGAAGATATCAACGTGTGTTATGTTATTTATGTCGTAGTGGTAAAGGTTCGGGTCGACGGCGCGTTGTGTCCCACGCGCGCCTCAAAGAGCGTCAGCATAATGACGGGGCCCCCCTCTCAGAGGGCCAAAACCTGCCGGGGTCGCGGGATTATTCCCTTACCGTAACCCCGGAACTTAACAGGCTATGAAGGACACCGTGGATTTTAGTCAGTAGAAGTCTGACAGTCCCCGCCCGCCCTGCCCGGGGTTGGAGGACTCATTTGATGATTTTACCACGCTAAAAAAAAAAAAAAAAAAAAAGTGGTAAAGGTTCACTTGTAGTTGGAAACGGTCGAATCGCGTCGCATCGCGCCATGAGTAAGCTCCCAGAGGGTTTTGTTTTTTGAGGTACGGACCCCTTAAGAGTCTGTTTCCCTCTGTACTTTTGTAACAAAGAAAGATAAGGAACTCATTGAAATCGCATAAACGACAAGTAATACGAACAAAAGGCAATAACAATGTAACGTAAATAAAAAAAAAAAAAAAAGGTTGCACTCCAGGAGTGCCGGTAGAAGTGAAAACTTTTTTGTTACTATGTTTTATTTTTAATTTGAATGACGTCTTACTCATTTTCGATCAGGGTCACGTGACCCTGACGCGAGTTTTGGTCACGTGACCCTGACGCGAGTTTTAAATTTTTTACCCATTACAGAAAAAGTGTACAACGCCGCTAAAGAAGTTTTCACTTCAAAAAAACGTGGCCAAATATCGTCCATTCTCAGAAATGTTCTGCCGCAACCTTCTAAAAATAGAACGCTACAGAAATAGTATTCCGAATAGACTTAATGGAGTGCCGTAAGGCATCAAAATTGTGAAATCTCGGAATCCAGGGCCAGGCCGCCTATTTCCAAAGCCTATACTGTTTCAGTCACGAGTCAGACTCTAATCGATGAGCTTTTGTTTGTGCATATTTCTCTGCAATACCTAATCTATCTCAGTAAAAAACTTGACTCAAATAGATTAGCTTTTTGTTTTGATATTTTCAAAGAAAATGCACGGACAAAATCTGGTTATATATAATTCGTATCACTCGAATAGCTAAACTTTTGAGGAGTTATTGTTAAACATTACGTACGAACAAAACCTTTTCGAGTAGAGGCTCACTTGCTAGAGTAAACCTCGGAATTTAGCTTTTCTAAAATTTTATAGTACTTTAATATCGTAAATACGACTGTGGGCACCCCGACTCGGACAGGTTAGGTTAGAAGGGAATGGTTATTTTTTTTTGAACCCCCCAGAAGTACGTTTTCTGACATTTTACTTAGTTTTGTGAAATGACATGTTCTCTGACTTAATGTTAGTATTTTTTTGTCATAATTATCACTAGATACTTTTCTTTATAATTGGATTTCGTGAAATCCCTTATAAATAAACGTGGACTAAAGTTACGCCAAAGTTAATCCTTAAAAAATGTACCGGTGGTTAATCCGAGGATTATCCTGGTTGTAACTTTAGTCCACGTTTATTAATAAGGGGGTTAGAGTTTCACTCGTGCGTAACTAAAATGGTACTAGATTTTGTCAAAGCATTTTCTTTGAAAATATCAAAACAAAAGCTAATCTATTTGAGCCAAGTTTTTTACTGAGCTCGATTAGGTTTTGTTGAGTAATGTGTATAAACAAAAGCTCATCGAGTAGAGTCTGCCTCGTGAGTGAACTAGTATAGGCTTTGCAAATACGCGGCCAGGCCACAAATCTTCATATAAATTTTTTAAATGTGTTGTTAACAGCAAACAGAAAAAAATGTAAAACGCCTCTAGGCTAGGTAGATATACGGCGCGTTTGCGATAAAGAGGCGGTGGCAGCGCGGTGGCGTGGCGGCGGGCGGCGCGGCGGCGTGTACACATACATGAGTACTTCTGGATCCTGATTTATCCATTTTGGCCAATTTAAAAGAAAGAGCCTTTTTAATAATTATTTATTTTATAATAATTAAAAAAATGAGATCGGTCTATTGTTTAAAAATATTTTTCTAAAATTATGTTGTTAAATACATTTCAAAAATGTATAATATGAAGTTTCATTGTCTGGCCTGGATTCCGAGGTATAAATCTCCCTCCCTCCACTAACTACATTGGTCAGAATTGAAAAAACCGGCCAAGTGCGAGTCGGGCCACGCACAGTGTAGGGTTCCGTAGTTGCCCATCAAAATACTTTTGCGAACTAACTAAACTGATTCGCTAAATTTAATTTTAAAAAGAAGAATTTTCAAAATCGGTCCAGGAGTCTTTGAGAAATCAGGGAAAATACTCGTACATAAGAAAAAAGATTACGACGAATTTAAAACCTCCTCCTTTTTAGGGTTCCGTAGTCAACAAGGAACCCTTATAGTTTCGCCATGTCCGTCCGTCCGTCCGTCTGTCCGCAGTTTAGCTCAGAGACGCACAGTACTAGAGAGCTGTAATTTGGTGTAAATATACGGATTTGTTGTGGCAAAAAAGTGGTAAAATAAAATCTCGTAAAATATTTTTTTTTAGGGTACCTCCAGTACTTACACGTAAAGTGAGGATTTTTTTTTTCTCGCGTACTCCTTAGTGTGGGGTATCATTAAATAGGTCTTTAAAAAATAATGATAGTTTCCATTAACAATTTTTTGATAAAAAAATTCGTTTGTGAAATATTAAGCTTTAAAGTGCTAAATTTTGCTCGATTCGAGTGTCCCCCCCCTCTACCAGCTAAACGGTTATGTATGGGGGTGTGAAAAAATTAAATTCACAATAGTAGTATATATAACGAAGTTTAAAAGAAAATTATCATGACTAAGTAGGCTTTACAACTTTAGGAGTAATAGTCGACCAACTTATAAAATGTACTTGGACATCATATTTTCTAAACAAAATGTATCGGAGACAACTGCAAATGTAAGTTTGTCATCTTTATTTTTACAGCTTTTATAGGTATGTTTTTTGGGGATATGTAGGTTTTTATCGTCAACTATTTTTAAATAAATTCAAAAAAAGGAGGAGGTTCTAAATTCGTCGTAATCTTTATTCTTATGTATTTACCCGATTTCTCAAAGACTCCTGGACCGATTCTGAAAATTCTTCTTTTTAAAATTAAATTCAGCGAATCAGTTTAGTTAGTTCGCATAAGTATTTTGATGGGCAACTACGGAACCCTACACTGTGCGTGGCCCGACACGCACTTGGCCGGTTTTTTTGAAGTTAGTTAAAAATAGTTGACGATAAAAAACTACCTATCCCCAAAAAACATACCGTAAAAACATAGCTACTAAAGCTGTAAAAATAAAGTTCACAAACTTACATTTGCAGTTGAAGAGCATGTTCTCCGATACATTTTGTTTAAGAAAACATATTATCCAAGTACATTTTATAAGTTGGTCGACTATTACTCGTAAAGTTGTAAAGCCTACTTAGTCATGATAATTTTCTTTTAAATTTCGTTATACTCGTATATACTACTATTGTGAGTTTTTTCACACCCCCAAACATAACCGTTTAGCTGGTAGAGGGGGGGGGGACACTCGAATCGAGCAAAATTTAGCACTTTAAAGCTTAATATTTCACAAACGAATTTTTTTTATCAAAAAACTGTTAATGGAAACTATCATTATTTTTTAAAGGCCTATTTAATGATACCCCACAGTAAGGGGTACGCGAGAAAAAAAAACCTCACTTTACGTGTAAGTACAGGAGGTACCCTAAAAAATTACATTTTACAAGATAACAAATCCGTATATTTACACCAAATTACAGCTCTCTAGTACTGTGCGTCTCTGAGCTAAACTGCGGACAGACGGACGGACGGACGGACGGACATGGCGAAACTATAAGGGTTCCTTGTTGACTACGGAACCCTAAAAATTAGAAAACCCTTGTTATTAATGTTTGGTTAATGAAACCTAAGATTTGATACTGAATCTCATCGGAATTACTGGACGGATTTTGATGCAAGACTCAGAGATAGGTCTAGGTAGTCTGGAATAATTCAAAAATACAGTTATTATAGTTTCCTTTATACGTACCTCCTCGTGATTATATAAAACTTTGGTGGGTATATCATCATCATCAGCCTATTAAGTTTCCCACTGCTGGGACACAGGCCTCCTCTCTGTGAGAGTGAGTGGGCCATAATCCACCTCGCGTCCTCAGTGTGGGTTGGTAGATGTCACATGTCTTCGAATTTTTGGTTCTGGGACATGCCGGTTTCCTCACAATGGTTTTCCTTCACCGTTTTGAGAGCAGTGGTGATGAAATAAATTGCACAAAGTAATGCGCCTGGTCGGGTTGAACCCACGACCGATACCGCTGGGCCACCATTGTTCTGTTGGTGGGTATATGTAGTAGTAATTATTGTGAACTTCGCAAGTTATTCTGTGAACTGAAAGGGTCTTCAAATGCGCGCAGGTGCGGTTAGCGTGCCGAGGAGGCACACTACTGATGTTCCACCAGCTGTCCAGTATGCTCTGGAAGATATTCTACAGGAAGTACCACAGCCGGAGGCAGATTGTGAGTCTTAAGAATTTTAAATTATATTTAGCAATAATATAATAGGAAATATTTAATAAAACCCTCTTACAATTACAATCTTACAATTTGAAGCTGCTTAGCTTCAAATGCGGTGGCAAGGGTCAGCTCAGACCGAGACGTAAGACGTGGACGTTAGAGCGTAAAGGGCTATTGCAGGACACCTCGGATGCCCTAGGTGGGAGGACTCAATTGATGATTTTACCACGATAAAAAAAAACTACTTAGGTTTAATTTATAAATTTTTCGACCATTTACACATTAACGCCAGGTACTGATAAAAATAATAATAATAATAATAGTCGCTTTTGCGATCACTAGACAAACGGCCAACGAAACCAGTGCATGAGAAAAATGAAATAAACAATTATGTTTATTTTTCGAAGACAATATCAGGAACACTTGTCTAAAAAAAACAACCACAAAAAAGTGTAAAATAATCTACAAAATAACTTTTTTTTCGGAAGTCGGTGCCTTTGTTTTTTTTCTTTTCATTGACTTTTTAGCCACCGACTTCCGAAAAACAAGTTATTTTGTAGATTATTTTACACTTTTTTGTGGTTGTTTTTGAAGGCGGTTACATTTTTTTTGAAAAAGTTTTTATTTTACTCTTTTTAGTTTAAATATTCAACCCGAATTCTTGTCAAGAACATTATTCTCTTACATGTGCACTATAATTTTGTAATCCTTCGCACCAGTACTTACATCACTCATGTACACATTAAGCTAATAAAATTCCATATCTCAAAAATTACTAAACCGATTTTGATGAAACTTGCAGTATTCTCTAAGTTAAATGATACCTAGTACAACAAAAAAAGAATTACTTAAATCGGACTTGTAGTTCCGGAGATATGCGAACACAAAGTAAATCAATCGATGCCTACTCCTTACTGTTAAGGAGTTGTACCTTCCATCATCAGGTCATCCACCTGAGATGATGATTATCAGATGCAAATACTTGAACAGCTTTAGAAAATATATGAAAATGGTACTATGTGCCTATAAAATTTGAAGGTTGCCCTCGATTTCCCTAGGATCCCATCATCAGATCCTGACCTGGTGATCATGGGACCAATTGGAAAGTATACCCTTTCAAACAAAAGAAAAAAATTCCAAATCGGTCCAGGCGTCTTCGAGAAATCGGGGAACATACATAAAAAAAAAAAAAAAAAAAAAAGATTCCGACGAATTGAGAACCTCCTCCTTTTTTTGAAGTCGGTTAAAAAAGTGTGACTGCAAAACGTACGAGTACCTACCTTATTTCAGCGTCATAACCTGACATTATCTTTAGACAAATGTTCAATAGACTTAAAAGTTTTTGTGGTAACACGGTATGAGTTTATATTTTGCTGTAGAGGTTAGGTTAATTAGAAAATAAGCTGCTCGCGTTATTGGGCTTAAAATGAAGCGCTCTATTTTATATTAAGCTCGCTCTTATCGCCTGTCGACTGTTCATAGTTAAGGCACGTCGCCGCGAGACGATCGCATAAAATTCACAGCTAGTAATTTGTCAGAACTCAAATCAATATTCGACATCTTGGTCAGAGTCTATGGCATTTTTATCTGTTTCTTTTTGAAATCTAGTAACATGCCTTCTAGTTATTCAGAGGTATATTATGACGCACACTGCGTCTAGACATATATAATGGACTTGCAATAAGTGGTTAGCCTATTACTACCATCCAACGACGATATAATACTAGACTCCTAATAACAGGCGACCGATGTCTGTCAACACATTAGGGAAAAAAGTCTTATATCCGTCTCATTTCGACCAATCCTGTGAGCCGTAAACATACGTTGAGACAGAACAGACCTTGAGTTAGCCAATCACAACACAGTACCCCGTCCCCCGTGCCCCTACGTAGTACCTCAGCGAGTTGACAGAATAGTTTTTGTTCCTTAGATCGTGCATGCGGAGTCTAGTATTATATCGTCGTTGCTACCATCGAATACCAGACTAATAATATCGGATTGTTGCTGAGAGTCGGTCTGTTCTTTTTTTATTTATTTGACTTTGATTTTCCTCTATGAAGGAGGTAGTCCGAATTGGTGGAATGGCAACTAAGCATGACTGTGTAATGATCAGTACGCCTAGATGTCCGATGGTAAAAGGGCCCGTTGGAATCAGGTGGCTTACAATGACTCGTTGGCAACGTCGCAAATGGCTGTCAAATACTTACAAGATTTAATTAATTTGGCTATGTACGTTATCGCGAAAGTCCTTAACTGCGAAATATCATAGAATTTAATTTTTCTGTGTCCATCAATCTGCAAAGTATGGGTACATTCGCCGTCTACTGGTAACACTAGGGTCTCTAAGGGGAAATGCCGTTAGTTTGGTCTGGCTATAACGGTACCTACCAAAGATCGTCCATTAATGATGCAAATCTTTAATTCCACAGTCGACAAGCTGATATCGAACGCCAAGCAGAAGTTGAATGTGCTGAATAATGCTGTGGCCAAAATGGAACTAACACCAGAGATCAGGACTAATGCAAACAAGTTCTATCATCAAGTCTTAGCAAGGGTTATGAGGGAGAGCTATCAAGATGACGTCGTTCTCGAAGGAGGTATGTTTTTGTAGCTAGAAAAGAACAAAAATTTTTGCCACATTATATTTGTTATAACCCGATTCATTGAAGAAAGAAATCTAAAATGGCGGCTTGTACTTGCGTTGACATATAATATAGATATCATAAAGATTTCTAAGAGTTAAAGTTTCTTTCAAATTAAAAGTAATAAAAACAAGACTGGATCACAATTTTTTCTCAAACTTAACCTAACAATAAAACAAAATTCAACAACAATAATCAACAGGTATAACAACATCAAGTCAAGAATCAAGAGTACTTTTTTTCTGCTTATTCTACGGGAGTGAGTATACACGGCATTAGTGTGCAAGCGAGAGAACACGATAAGCGCCGCCATTTAAGATTCCTTTCTTCAATGAACCGGGTTTATATAATGAAACAACTAGTGCCACATATCCCCGTGCTCCCAATCATAGAAAATTCTAAATACTTGATAAGAACAATGTATATACAAACGGCAAAAATCAATGGCTAAAATAAAACATCAACTCAGCCTTAGTAGGCTCACTCAGACTGAGTAGTGAGTAGCCTGGCAGAGGTCTATGCCTTTCCCAGGCTGCACCATATCACCCTGTCCTCTGCTTTCCGCATCCTGTTTGTCCCAGCCACTTTCTTAAAGTCGTCAGTCCACATAATCTAAGGCGTTTCACACTATGCTTACTGATACGCGTTCTCAACTCCAGGATTCGTCTGCATTATCAGGTAAGAAAACATGCGTTCTGTTAGTACCATCGGACGTCTACCTCGCTAACTCGACGGCGCGTTGTGTCCCACGCGCGCCTCAAAGAGCGTCAGCATAATGACGGGGCCCCCTCTCAGAGGGTCAAAGCCTGCCGGGGTCGCGGGATTATTTCCTTACCGTGACCCCGGAACATACCCTAGACCCTGCCCAGGGTGGGAGGACTCATTTGATGATTTTACCACGTTAAAAAAAAAGCTCGCTAACTCCATCACCGAGTGTGCCTATAGGTGAAATAAAATAGCGCAAGTTTCTCCTACTTCTTGTTACAAACTTCCGTCCCATTAGAAATCGCTTCTATAGATTACAAAAAAGCGAGAGGAAAGATATTAGAGACCAAAAATCTGATACAATTATCTGAATATCGACAGGCCTGTTGGTCTAGTGGTTGGTGACCCTGACTACTATGCCGGAGGTCGTGGGATCGATTCCCACCCAGGATAAATGTTTGCGTAATGAGCACGATCATTTGTTCTGTGTCTGGGTGTAATTTATCTATAATATATTTTATGTACTCGTATTTAGAAATATACAACGTGTAGCGCCAAAAGCGCAAAACCTCTCGTGGGGTCACTCAACCCATGTTACTGAACAATTTTTGTTGTAAGATTTTGGAAATAAAAAAAAAATGGTTTTTCATACAGATGTGCCGGACTAATATCTCATTTTGCATGAAAAACCAATTTAGAAGTATAGGTACATTACTTCATACTATGTTATGTTTATTTTTCATAGATTCCACTATTAGTAAAGTCATAAAACCCAAACTTTTTGATAAATTCGAGTAAAATATTAATATTAATTGTAATATTCCTTCGCATCGACAAGCGTTTCTCGATTTTATCAAGGTCCAATTTGTGAAAGGAGATTCCTAGAGGTTTTATTACTTTTAGCAGTCTATAATTTGAAAGCAAGGAGAATTGTTGTGAACTTTGTTTTTTAAATAATTAAGGTATTGTGTAGTCGTATCAGTATAGGCCAGGGGTTACCATCTTATGCATGAGCCTTTCCTCTCATGCACGGTGTTGTGAGCTCATAAGTACTAATGTGTATTTTTCAATGCATATTTTGTTGTCTAAGCTTATCTTAGAAGTCACCGACTTCGTTGAAAGAAATTATAGTGAGGAAAACATGAATATAAATTTTAAGTTATGCCAGAGGCCCCTTTGGGATCCACCATGAGACGCCCACAGCAACAAATGCATTATTATGTGTGTATGTGCGTTATGAAAACAAATGAATATGATTGGTGGATATCAAACGCATCCTTAACAACGTAGCATAGCGCATCTCTGGTGGAATACTCATTATGTGTGTGTGCGTTATGAAAACAAATGAATGTGATTGGTGGATAACAAACATATCCGTAGCAACGTAGCACAGCGCATCTCTGGTGGAAAGGCAGCCTTAAGGTCAAACAAGTCAACATTTTTTCCATAGAAACTACGTTGGGGTTTTACTCCACTATTTGACAAAGTACATCCAAAATTAAACATGGTATAGTTTTGTCTCATTATTAATTTTGTCTGTATGGAAGCAGAATTGTAAAATATGAAGCTATTAAAAAGTTACGAGCTTCTAAAGATTCGTTTTTTTGCTATATTTAACACAACTTTAGGTGTAAATTAGAAGCTAAAGATGCATCAAATTTCCAAAACGAAGTCCGTACCGACACAGCAAATTTATCGAAGAATTTAATAAATTTTATTTGAAATTAATTGGTACAGTGGTTTTTCCATAAAACCTCAACTTCCAAAGGCTTTTTCGTATTTTTTTACGCGCGCCTTTTACTCTGAATCATCGTGCATCTCACTGAATAAGTTTTCCCCTGTTTTCTCCACGGGGGGATGACGCTCGCGCACACATGAACAATATGGCTCGATTTCCGGTGAAATATCATGGTTTTTGACCATGCCTGCCAGTGAGTTCGAGCTCGCGACTAGCGCCGCCTTAACGTCCGATCATGGACCAATGACCAGTACCCTTATTATGAGTTTTCATTCTTTTACTTTACAGCGTCTTTCCAGTATTCACAGCGTTTCTTTTATGAAAAAATGGAACAGCGCCTCTCGTGTGCGAAGAACTAATTTTTCCTTGAAAATAATAACAATTTGAAATTGTCAAAGGTCCAGTTTACTTTACGTCTGAAATACTGAAAATTCGTGCTAAGGGTACAGGTCGGCGGCGCGTCGTGTTCCACGAGCGCCTCTAGAAGCTGTCAGCAATCTGCTTCCTCAGACGGCCACGCGCTTGCCAGGGTCGCGGACCTATCTAAACATGTAACCGTGACTCAAAGAGCATCGTGTTTCTAGTTCGTACGAGTCTGATAGTCCCTCGCAAACCTCCCAGGGAGGGAGATTCATTTTATGTTTTTACCACGCCAACAAAAACCAAAGGCCTTTGGAGTTCCTATAGGCGGCTTTTAATGTGTTCATGTTCTTAGACTATACAAACATTCGAGTCAATTATGAATACGTTTAATAAGGCATGTATTCCATAACAAATCAATCGATCCAAGAATATAAACTTGCACCTCACGAACAAAGTGAAACAAATAAAATAGTAAGTCAAGGTTTATAGTTTGCAAAACAAATTATGCATCCATTATTCTCTTTGTTTGCACTCGATATTGGCAGCACTATGCATTTCATTAGGTTTCACTCAATAGATTGGAGCTATATGAATACTATCGCGGTTGATTTTATGCGAGCTTATTCAATTGTATGCTGGAAAACAATAACTTACAATTTGATGAATGGTTAACATTTAAAGTTGGCTTTTATTTTATCAGTAACGGATTTAAAGATGAGTGAATGAAATATTAATGTCGTTTTATGCTTTTTCTAAACGCGTAATAAAATGTGATGTTATTATCTCTCTACGCTACGCTACAAACTCGCTAGGCCACGCTACGAGCTCGCTACGCCACACTACCTAATTGCTACGTTATGCTTCACATTCGCTTTGCCCTGTACCGTGAACAGTACGAGGAACGAATGTGGAAAGAAAAGACTTTTCTCAGTAGACGTCATGGAATGACTCCATTATGTCGCGAACGCGATATGGAAACCTCGTAGCGCTCAAGCCAGTTTGTCTACGAACTATGCAAGCGCTACGAATTCACTACTATCTGCTACAAAAGCTCTACGAAATCTCTGTGTAGGTGCTACGACACGCTACGAATAAGCTACGACGTGATTGATGAGTTTACATTGAATCATTGATCAATATGAACAAACGCATGTTGAGTATTTTTATCTATACAGGTTGACTTTTTTACCACCGTCCAAAATTTTTCTAGGCATTAGGTATAAATCACTAACCCCATTTTTGAAAAAAAATCGATACGTAAAATTTTATATTAAATCCTTTTCTCATGAGAATTATACGCTCTGCATGGTCCCTAAGCTAAACGTTAAGGGCCTTCGCGCCTTTAAAGCCGTAAAAACGTTACATTCTAAAGCAAACTCCTGATTAACGGCTGGGTGTAAAGATTGAAAAAAAATATATGTTGAATGTATATTCATGTACAACAATGTGAGTAAATTTTATTTTCGTATGACAAATAGTTGAACTGTAAAAAAATATTTAACAACACGCTATTTTGTTCAAATAAATGCTCACTCCTTCTAAACGGCTTCTTTTATTTAAAATGTTTTTGAATAGATCAATCGGTGTTAAAATTTACTACAATGTGAGTAGCGCTCATGTAAATCAGTCAATATTTTACAAAGAATATGTTGAAAATTGAGATTTCCACATATAAAAACCGGGCGAAGGCGGGTTTTTGCAGCTGTTTCTGCCTAGCTGCATAGTCTATGATATCATTTTGAGGTATCGCGGTATGCTCGGGACATATTAATATGTGCGGTGAAGATATGAAAATGTGCGTTTAGCTCCGTCTGGATGTTCAAGGTCATTGAGGGTACTATGCGCCTTAATAATATACACTTGCCGACTCATGAAACGGGCAGAGCGCACCCCGCTGACCCCCCGGCTCGCCCCGCTACACCTAAAAGACACGTCACAGCGCGGTGTCCAGATTCATCAACTTTTTATAAATAACATTGAGACGTGATATCTCGATTTTTTTGTATTGAGTGAAACAAAAAGAAAAACACGTAGTATTCAATGATTTTCGCAAAAGATTAATATACTAGGATGGTGACCAATAAATCATCCTGTATATGTATTAGCTGCTCGCCCCGGATTTGCTCGGATGTGCTTAAGAAGAAAATGAAACCAAATACTCGTAATAACCTTTATTTTGCCGTGCTAGGAAGATTTGATGGCGCCAGGGAATCACCGCATATTGCATCCTAACGCAAAAATCTGCTTAAGTTCCATGACATTATGGTCTCACGAGACGGTCTCTTACCATCATCGCATGCACGTGCATACTCTTACATTTTACTCTTTTTAACCGACTTCAAAAAATTAGGAGTTTTTCAATTCGATGGTATGTTTTTTGTTTCTTCCGCGATTATTCCGCCGATTGTTGACAGATTTTCTAAATTCCTTTTTTATTGAAAAAAAAATACTTCTGAAGTAGTCCCATAGTCATTAAGTCAGAAACTTACTTAATCCGTGCAGATCAAATAAATACTTGTTCCGTCCGGGAATCGAACCCGCGACAAGCAGTGCAGCCGGCCACTCAGTCACGTCTACGTAGACGCGTGCCGTCAAAACAACAACAACAACATGTCTTCCGACACATTAACATTATCACAAACAATATAAAAATAACCTGTTACAAAAATATTTGTCCATTTTTAGGGTTCCGTAGTCAACAAGGAACCCTTATAGTTTCGCCATGTCCGTCCGTCCGTCCGTCCGTCCGTCCGTCCGTCCGTCCGTCCGTCCGTCCGTCCGTCTGTCCGCAGTTTAGCTCAGAGACGCACAGTACTAGAGAGCTGTAATTTGGTGTAAATATACGGATTTGTTGTGCCAAAAAAGTGGTAAAATAAAATCTCGTAAAATATTTTTTTTTAGGGTACCTCCAGTACTTACACGTAAAGTGAGGATTATTTTTTTCTCGCGTACCCCTTAGTGTGGGGTATCATTAAATAGGGCTTTAAAAAATAATGATAGTTTCCATTAACAGTTTTTTGATAAAAAAAATCGTTAGTGAAATATTAAGCTTTAAAGTGCTAAATTTTGCTCGATTCGGGTGTCCCCCCCTCTCCCAGCTAAACGTTTATGTTTGGGGATGTGAAAAAATTCACAATAGTAGTATATATAACGAAGTTTAAAAGAAAATTATCATGACTAAGTAGGCTTTACAACTTTACGAGTAATAGTCGACCAACTTATAAAATGTACTTGGATAAAATTTTTCTTAAACAAAATGTATCGGAGAAACAATAAATCAACTGCAAATGTAAGTTTGTCAACTTTATTTTTACAGCTTTAATAGGTATGTTTTTACGGTAGGTTTTTTGGGGTTAGGTAGGTTTTTATCGTCAACTTTTTATAACTAACTTCAAAAAAGGAGGAGGTTCTAAATACGTCGTAATCTTTTTTCTTATGTATTTTCCCTGATTTATCAAAGACTCCTGGACCGATTTTGAAAATTCTTCTTTTTAAAATTAAATTCAGCGAATCAGTTTAGTTAGTTCGCATAAGTATTTTGATGGGCAACTACGGAACCCTACACTGTGCGTGGCCCGACACGCACTTGGCCGGTTTTTGATGCTTTGATTCAGTGATGGGTAGTATAATGAACCCTCTTATAACTGGAATAGCTTGCTATAATATGAACGTTACCAGCCCGGGAAGTGAGCCGGCGGAATTGACGCCTACCTAATGAGCTTTCTATTGACGTCAATTTTGATTCACGATCCTTTTTATTGCAAACTTCTAAAGCATTTTTCAAACTAATTTGATTTTAGACTATAATAACGGTGTTTTTTGATAAAATTAGCTTCACTAGCATAAAGTAGATTTTTTTAAGTAACTTGTTTCTGAAATTTGTTTCAATATAATATCCACGGATATAATTAAACAACTAGAAGGCGCAAATTTTTGTAAGATACCTATTTAGGTTTTCCATGAAGAGCTTAATATAATAGTTATATTTAATTCGCTTTTCGCGTAGAAGGGGACTGCTAGTATATAACTTATATTGTATTACAAATCGTGGTTTTGCGTTAAAACATTTATTAAACCATGGTCAAAAGTCGTAGCTGAAAAAGGTACCTATGTCAAAATTTTTCACAGCAGCTTTTTCATTTCTTAGTTCTTTTTGTGGATTTAAAGATGATCAGCCTTACTACAAAAACTTAAACCTTTGAAAACTTGTCTAAAAAAAGTGTTACTGCGAAACGGACCTTATTCCAACGTATAATTTGTCAATTTTTACGACAAGTGTTCAACAGAAGTTTAAAAGCTTTTGTGGTACCACGGGATAGATTTAATTATTTAAACATGGTAGATTCAATTGTTTATGAAATGGTTCCAATGGTGGTACATATTAGGAAGTCTACGTTTCGTCTAAATTTTGAAATACGGATAAATGAAAACCATGGTTATACAGATAAGCTTGGACTTAATAATCCAAGTTTAAACTAATATTACTTTAGTATTTTTTTGTAATAAGACATAAGAGAATATAAATGAGGACCAGTAAAACTACGGAAGCAATGCTGCGAGTTCCCATGTCTGGAATACCTTTAGCTTAAAAGCAATCTTCTGTAAGGGTTTTAAATAATAAATAATAGAAGTAAAAACAAAAACAATTACTACAACGATAAATAAAAACACGATTGTCAGAAGTTACTTTGCTATGGTATTGCCAAGTCCTAACTTAACTTAAGCTACATAAGTTTATAATTATATTAAAAATTATTGTAAATAATGCTTTATAATCTTTGTCAGCTCGACTAGTATGCGTGTGTGGTTTTTTGTAATCCACAGCAGGGAGGATCGCATATGTTACTCCATGTTTTTAGGGTTCCGTAGTCAACAAGGAACCCTTATAGTTTCGCCATGTCCGTCCGTCCGTCCGTCCGTCCGTCCGTCCGTCCGTCTGTCCGCAGTTTAGCTCAGAGACGCACAGTACTAGAGAGCTGTAATTTGGTGTGAATATACGGATTTGTTGTGCCGAAAAAGTGGTAAAATAAAATCTCCTAAAATATTTTTTTTTGGGTACCTCCTGTACTTACACGTGAAGTGAGGATTTTTTTTTTCTCGCGTACCCCTTAGTGTGGGGTATCATTAAATAGGCCTTTAAAAAATAATGATAGTTTCCATTAACAATTTTTTGAAGAAAAAATTCGTTTGTGAAATATTAAGCTTTAAAGTGCTAAATTTTGCTCGATTCGAGTGTCCCCCCCCCCTCTACCAGCTAAACGGTTATATTTGGGGGTGTGAAAAAATTCACAGTAGTAGTATATATAACGAAGTTTAAAAGAAAATTATCATGACTAAGTAGGCTTTACAACTTTACGAGTAATAGTCTACCAACTTATAAAATGTACTTGATTAAATTTTTTCTTAAACAAAATGTATCGGAGAAACAATAAATCAACTGCAAATGTAAGTTTGTCAATTTTATTTTTACAGCTTTAATAGGTATGTTTTTATGGTATGTTTTTTTGGGGATAGGTAGGTTTTTATCGTCAACTATTTAACTAACTTCAAAAAAAGGAGGAGGTTCTAAATTCGTCGTAATCTTTTTTCTTATGTATTTTCCCTGATTTCTCAAAGACTCCTGGACCGATTTTGAAAATTCTTCTTTTTAAAATTACATTCAGCGAATCAGTTTAGTTAGTACGCATAAGTATTTTGATGGGCAACTACGGAACCCTACACTGTGCGTGGCCCGACACGCACTTGGCCGGTTTTTAAAAAATCTCTTTTCAAGCCTGATATACGAGTATTAGTACAAAGATCGCAGTTTCAATTAGTCGTATCAGTCGTATGCAATCCTCAAAGCAAAAAACATGATATATTTTTATTGTTTTTTTTAAAGGAACTGCGATTTTTCTGAATGCAATTTCACAGCTTCAATCCACTGATTAAATGAAATCTCTAGAGACAAAGAAATGTTTGTCAAACAAATTACAAAAAGCTGAAAAATAGAAATGAATGGATGGACAAAAGCTAATTTTATTCAGTCCACTTTAGTAGGTTCTTATAAAATATTGTTTTTTGAGTATTATTGGTTTTATTGCTGGAATAGTGTCTAGGATAGAATATTCTACTATAAGAATTGTATCGCAATGCACTTTTTGCCATTAGACAAATCAGGAAAGCACGTATTTTCTAATAGGCATTGAGATGTTCATTTGTTATTTTACAAATTAAAACGTAACACCATTCAGAATAACACTTTGGCAAACTTTAATTCGATAGGATAAATAATGTCAATACGTAATTCAATCAAAAACATAAATGTGAAACGAGAGCCAAGTTCTATTTTATGAGATATCGCTTGTTTGTTGACTTCAACTACAAAAGAAGTGAAATGGAAGTGGACATTATGGGAAGCGGACATTTTGGGAAGTGGACATTTTGCCACCGGTGGACATTTTGGGAAGTGAACATTTTGAGCCCGAGCGGTCTAAATGGGTGCCTAATTCAATCGTCAGTCCTGAATATTTATAACAACATAAAACATATTTTCTTCTTATAACTTAGGATAATATATTGTAGCCTAAGGCACATTAAGGTCTGAGTTCACTAGTTCTCATATACGAATTACAAGCCAAATTTTTGCATAATAAAATAAAAACCGACAAGTAACATGTTTCGAACTTGCGGGGGCTATAATTTAAGAGCTCTTAAGAGAACGACCTTGAGACGACCAGTCAAGGTGTGATAACTAATAATGTCCACGTCTATATTCCCTTTTTGAAGACTAAAAGCCATTGTTTGTGACTTTATTACACTCGCCATGACTTGGTATTGTCTCAGTATTTTTCATAAGACAAGTATTTTGTCATATTATGTTTCTTTTACGTATTTCAACCTTTGCGGTATTGAGTCAAACAATGTTGTTGTAATTAACTTCTACATCTAAATAACTATCTTGACTTAGTTATGGAGGAGCGGCAATGAATCGAGTAACATAAATCCGATCGATATTGAATAGTTCTGCAAAGTTGTGTTTAGTTACCTTTTATTACTCACTCACCATTGCTCAAATACACATACAGGGTGGAATTTTGTAATGCTACCTGGAGGGAAAGTACTCTTAATACTGCAGATAGAAAATTTTACTGAAAGGAAACATTCCTTTATATTTGAATAGAAAGTAAACTGCATTCAAAGATTTTCGAATATTCTCTTCTCCCACACCCGGGAATCGAACCGGCTAAAACCTGAAAAATTATACCTTGTACTTTTATTGCATCGATCGTTAGGGTCAATTTAAGGATGAAATCTCTCTAACAAACGTGATAAATTAAATGCCATTTCGAGCCCATTTCGAGCAACTAATTAGTTAGATTATCATTTTTTGTAAATAATTAAATTAATTTAAGGTTTCCTGGTTTTCCTTTCATTTAACTTATCAAGTTTGTTAGAAACATTTCATCCTTTTAATTGACCCTAACGATCGATGCAATAAAAGTACCGGGTATTATTTTTTCACATTTTAGCCGGTTCGATTTCATTGTGAGAGAAGAGAATTTTAGAAAACCTTTGAATGCAGTTTACTTTCTATTCAAAAATAAAGGAATGTTTCCTTTGAGTAAAATTTTCTATTTGCAGTATTAAGAGTACTTTCCCTCCAGGTGCCATCACAAAATTCCATCCTGTATAATTAAAAAAAAAAGTCATAACTTATTAAAGTAACTAACTTTATTTTCTTCCGAAATTGTTCATACAATATAAATCAAAGTAGAAACAAAATAATTTCTAAAATATCTTTAAAATATATTGTAACGTTATATTATTATCTACTTTAACCCTTTCTTTTGTCTTTCTCTGGGTACGTGGAAGTACGTGAAACGGAATATACATTGAAGTTGTAAACTTTTGAATTTGAAGAGAAGTTGTAGCGGGTTTTAGCGCAGGATAGTGCTTAATTATTAACGAGCTACACCGAATTTATGTTAAACTTCAAAAGTTATATTTTTGCTTTATTAGCTCAGACTGCTTTGACTGACGTTTTAGAATAAGATTATACTTAACTAGCTGACCCGTGCCCACTTCGTTGGGCAGAAAATATTTTAACTTGTGATGAAATTATAAGTGTGGTTCGGTTAGTACTTGTGCTATGATTTATTTGAGCTGACTGCCAAAAGGAGGGTTTTGTTTTTATTGTATACTGTACTGACTGTAACTGCCCACTGTCTTTCTGTTGGTAGGCGCTGCGCATGTTCAGCGCTAGATTCCCGAGCACGGGCCTGTAATGTTTATACTCTTTGGTTAGCGAGCCTCTGCGAGCGCTCAGCGCTAGATTTCCGAGCACCTGCGAATGTTCTCCAGCTTTGGTTAGCAAACCGCTGTGAACGCGCGGAGCTAGATTCTCCAGCGCGTGCTTGCGAAATATTTTCTCTATTCCTCGAGAGGCGCTGATGATTTTCAAGAGCAGACTCTTCCATACGGCGTACTCGATCTGCTCTTGTCTTTTTTTTTTTTTGTTAGGTGGCAAAATTATCAAATGAGTCCTCCCACCCGGGCAGGGCGGGAGGGACTGTCAGCCTTGTATTGACTAAAATCCACGGTGTCCTTCGGTAGCCCTTTGTGTGCCGGAGTCGCGGTATACGTATGTCCCGCAGCCCCGGCAGGATCTGCTCTTGTCTGGGATGTCTAACGGGAATGTTGTGATTTCCTTTGTGGCATGATAAACAATCGCTGAAACTTTCAGTTTAAAACGTTCAAGTTGTGGAGCTTCGAACTCGAAGAATAATTATGTTCTAATGCGATTCGTGAATGGACGGCGGCATTTTGCGATTTAGTAATTTTATGTTATCTTCGAAACTATTTAACCAATTCACATACTATTTGCAGCAAATTGTATCTCTATGATGTTCTTGTGATCATAATAATATTTTTTTCGATAAGGTTTAATATTTTGTTGTGTAAAAAATCTTCCAAAGCCAAGTACGTCGAAAATAACTTTTTTGACTCATAAAAGCTACTATATCTGCTAAAATATAAAAGATAAAAATATGGTGTCGCGGACTTTATTGTAGAACTATTCAAAGCGGACATTTTTGCTATACATTGTTTTCAATTATATACAACTGTTAAGGCAGCGCATGCTAATAACTGTGTTGGAAGAGCAATTTTATTCCGCCTGGCAAGACAAAAATTGAGATATTTCGGCTAATAAGCATGATATCTTTATAATTTATAGCCTATAGCACTCACGGATAATGTAGCTTTCTACCAGTGAAACAATTTTTAAAATCGGTTCATTACTTCCGGAGATTACCCCCTACATACAAACTTACAAACTTACAAACCTACAAACTTACAAACTTACAAACAAATTTTACCTCTTTATAATATTAGTATAGATTAAAGTATTTACTTACCGGTAGTTTCATACTAGAATTTCAATTTCGCAGGAACTATTAAAAACATAACACCTTTTATATATTCAATTGAAAGGAGCTGTTTTTAACTTGAAACTGTCACTTAATCCTCCGTGATTATTGATTTTTTTCAGTTCCTTTCGGAATCCTTTCCTTTTGTTTTTTCGTTGATCGCGGCTTGACCGAGATGTTTTAGAATTTTACGTTTTAGCGGTAGTAACGAACAGCATTTGATTATATTATATTTTCTAACATTTCGCTCGTCATGCTACATTAATCTTGTTAATTTAAGAAATATGCTGCATCACGAGCCTGTCATGTGCCGATATAAGACCACGGGCCGAACTGCTCCAGTCTTCCTCGGCCACTTATAGCTAATGATCTCCATTCATCTCTCCGACATTTTTCTCGTCGCTTTATTGCAATCCATCTCAAACATGACTCTTAAATGTTTGACAAATTGAATCGTTCCTTCGGGTTCTACTTGTAAAAGTACCTTGTTTTACCAATGTAATATTTCTACAAAGTAATTTGAATAGAGGTTTGAATTTTCCAATAAGAATTAAAAGCTAACATTTGTAATTGGAACTTTTTATCATACACATCTCCAAAAACTTATTACTTGCAACAAGTTTCAAGATTTTGAGGTTTAAATCAACAAAATGCCCGTTTGAGTTTTAACAGGGATTGTAAAAATAACTGCGCATT
The DNA here is from genome assembly GCA_036375495.1 of Agrotis segetum. Classification (NCBI taxonomy): domain Eukaryota; kingdom Metazoa; phylum Arthropoda; class Insecta; order Lepidoptera; family Noctuidae; genus Agrotis; species Agrotis segetum. Next base: position 14,080,204 of record JAQSVV010000088.1, on the reverse strand, counting down.
GATAACATGGAATCGGTTTCTGATTTGTTTGATTTGATGAAATCAAAACATTGCCCTTTACTTTTGATGGAAGCACCAGCCGTCCTCATCACACGTTGCCTTTCACGACGACTGATTGATATTAGGTATTTCAGTCTCGATTGAATCTGTTATAATAATTACTCTGATAGAAACTATGCGGGCTGTTCTGTGCTATGTCTCTCACTCAAAGTGCAATGCTTAGATTATAAAATGCCTAGATACCGTGTCCAAAACAAACAGCGTTTTTAGTGAAGCCACTTTTTATAAACGTATGAGTGAACGCTACGACCACCTTTTAATGTAATCCTTGGAGATGTTCACTTGTTTTACGTAGGAATCGAACGATGACGGGGGTAATTTTTTTCCGTTTTTTGGCTTCGACTCTCAGTGGCCGTTGTATTCCCGTTGTCCTCATGATTTTGTCCCCATTAATGGGGACAAAGGTAATCGAATAAAATAATTTAATTTACTTCCCGTTGTCCCCATAATCTTTCCCCGTTAATTTCTTGTAATTTGTGCTTTTCAATTTATGCTCGTTGTCCCCATTAGTTCCATTTGAAAGGATTCTGAAAATAATAGAACTAATGTTGAGTTTGCCTTTTTCATTGACTAACCAGCAAAAGTACTAGGCTAGCGTAAGTTCAAAGAGGTATTCATTTAAATATTTCTGAGTCAGTACAAGACAATTTCAAGTAAATTATTCCTGCCCCATTGATGGGGACAAAATCATGGGGGCAACAGGAATACATCCAGTGGCCTACTGAGAATCTGGTCATTATATAATTTAAGGTCCAATCCGTCCAATGATAGTTATGTGGCGTCGTAGACGTTGCTAATACATACGACTTAATTACAACATTCTTATGTCTTACAACAAATTTTTATTTACAGGACTAATCGAGTTTGAAATGGAAGATCCGAATGTGCCAAGTCGTGCCATAATAAAACTTCGCAGTAAGCAGCTCGTCGATGCTCAAGTTAGCGAGTTTGACGTGGTCGAAACGAAGCGCTAAAAATGTCTTAACCAACAACAATAACTGAGGAAAATAATGTTTGTCATTTAAAAATCTCAAAATAATGAGTAAATATTTCTATATTTGGAAGGCTGTGTTTTTTTATTAAAATGATTATATATCGGTATTTAGAAGACACTTATCTAAAGAGAATGATCTCCATGGATGTACACATGCTTTCTCTAAGTTTCGTCACGGTTGTTCATCGCCTCTACGGAAAGTCGATATAAGGAAACAGTGTTTCAGACGGCGACGCAGGGTATGATGGGAAATCACACATATAAGGCAATCTTTAAAAAATACTAACGTAACGCAAGCGCCAACAGGACGCTATTTATTAATGGCCGCTTGCAAATGACGGCCTGATGGCGTGAAGTTTACGTTATACATAGGGCTTGCAGAACCGGTACTTTTTAAAGCCCGGTACCGAAGTTTCGGTACTGGGACATGGAACCGGGATTTCCCGGGAAATTCGGTACTTTCGGTACTCACGTACAAACGCTATTAACTTATCGAATGAAAGGCACGAGTGCGTGCACACTACATAAAATTATCTAAATCAGTTGAAAAATGAACTCATTACAAATGTGGGAGGGATGGATTAGTTCATAAAACTTTGTTTTATTCGTAAATCTATAATTGACAATAATCATCAGAACATAATCTCAAGGAACCGAATTTAAATGCTTTATTAAGCTATTGCATAGCTTTTATCGCGGGCTCGGCGACCAAATCAAGACATTCCCAACAAAAACCTAACGAAAATACCTGACAACACGCATCGTCTAACGTCTTTTCAGTTCGGGAGACTTAATATCCGGAAGAAAAATATCCGTCATAAAAACAATTTACTTTATCTTACTAATTCTAGACGGCAAGCTACAAAAAGAGTTTTCATAATTAAACCTACTTATAAAATTCTCCTGCAACAAGGAAGTTCTATATTACAGTAGTGCATCACAAAATACAACATAAAATAAAATAGTAATTTGTTATGCAAGGCTGCAAAGTTGATATTTGGCGGGAAAATTTCAAAGATACGAGTGATGTGATGTGGCGAACTTTTCAAAGATACGAGATGCAGAAAAACTTTGCTTCCGAATGCAACACACAACTTTTTTACCTCACTAAGCGAAGAAATGCAGTAGGGGCGGCTCTGCGCCTCGCCTGCCAGTGAAGAAAATAATTGACTACAAGATATTTTGTCCGAATTTTGAACAAATCTTTGCGCTCTAGCGCGCAAAATGGAGTTTTGCGCGTTTTGCACGCGCGAAGAATAGAATCTTTCCGAGCGAGTAAAGTGGAAAAAAAGGTAGCTTCTCTTAATCTCCGGGTACCACATGTATTTTTTATATTGATAATAAAAATAACTTTTAAAAATAATAATCAAAATACATTTTGAATATTGGAAATTCCTACTATATTTTGAATTAGAAATAAGCCTATCTTTGTCACGTAATTGCTTTCTTCTTTCCTCTATAGAATAAGTCTTTAACATCACATACTTGGTCACTTTTTCTCTTCTGCTATAAATAAATATCATTAAACAAACTGAAGCAAAACAAAACTTGTATAATGCTTTAGCGAGATGAAAAAAATATAAAACTCAAGAAAATAATGTAACAAACGCTATTTTCTTTAAAATAAAGGTAGTATCATAAAAAAGTAAAAGCTTTTTAGAGATTAATAAACCAAATAATTATAAAATACACAAAATCTGAGCATTATTAAAGTTATTCTCTTCAAAATGAAAGTAATGCAATAAATTAATCATTATCATCATTAAAACTGACCCCTTACTTACATTGCTGATTAGTTTTTGTTTATGAAATTCTCATTATTTTCAAATAAAATGTTTTATATCAAATATATTGTAAATAAATAGTTTATTGGATATGATTTGTAAATTTATATTAATAAAAATAAAATATTAATAAAAAAAAGAAGGAAAATAATAAAGTACCGAAAGTATCGAAAGTACCGGGACTACGGGACGAAGAACTGGTACCCGGTACCCGGTATTTTCGGTACCGGGATTTCCCGATTGCATGCCCTAGTTATACATCGCGCCCCCGTCTTATACGATGTTCCCCTAGGGCTGAAAGACGTAAAGTACCGACTGCTTACTCACAGCAAAGCGATGTTTATACGTGAAGAGCACAAGGTGATCCGGCGTCATTTTGGTGAAGAATCTAGAAATCTATGACATTAAACCCGTTCGGAAGATTATCGGCATGCAAGATATCAAAAAATATAAATTTAATGTCTTATATCGTGGTAAGTATTTTTACTCAAAAATGCATGTAATGTGGTCATTATTTTGACAACCTTGTTTGAGCAAAGTCGACTTTGCGGGTCTGTTTCAATTAAGGAGCGGCCAGCAATGTTTTTGCTGGCCGCTCTAACAGGTCGGCAAAACATTGCCGGCCGCTATTCTGACGTTTCAACGTTTTACTCAAAAATGCATGTAATGTGGTCATTATTTTGACAACCTTGTTTGAGCAAAGTCGACTTTGCGGGTCTGTTTCAAGGAGCGGCCAGCAATGTTTTTGCTGGCCGCTCTAACAGGTCAGCAAAACATTGCCGGCCGCTATTCTTTCTTATATAGTTTTTTTTTTTATATAGTTTCAACGTTTTAAAAAAACAAAAGCAAAAAGATTTTATTTAAAACACAGCTGTTTGTATTTAAAGAGGTAGGCACAAAAAGATTGCATACCATATTAAAAAAAAAAAACAAAGAAGGAACAAAAGCGCGGTTCAGCGAATTTTTTATTTTTATTTAGTGACTTTTTTGTCTTTATGTAAATGAAGTAATAAATGAAATGCAGTCAAACATCGCATTAAAATTATCGCAAACTATTAATAAATAATAATATGAAACCGGGAAAGTCGGTGTTGAATTTTAGTAACTGTATTTTTCATAATTGTTATTTTAATTAAATTTCTAGTTAATTAATATATATTTTATTTAAATCACTTGCTGGTTTTATGTAGGCTAGGTACTTGCATTTTTGAGTAAAGCACTATACAAGCCTTGGCCCACTATGTCTGCTTCGCTGGTCACGCTATGATTGCCTCCAGCTAGCTTAGCTACGCTCTAGGCCTTCCAGCTTGGCCATCATGCAGCCCTTGCTGTCCTCGGCTCAGCTCGTCCATCAAGTGGTGCATGCTGACCGCGCTGTGTCGGCCTGGAGCTGCGCTAGGCTGCGCTGTCGGCCATCATCAGTGCGACCAGCATAGTAGCCATTATAGGCCGCGGCAGTAATGTACTATATACCTACACAATACTTGGATCACAATTGGAAAATAATACGCCTGTAAAAGCCCAAGGGTTAAGCAGAGCTGTATCTCTAGTACTCTTGGATTATAACACCTAATTCCGAGTTATAATCTAGATACTAATAAAATTATAAAGCTCAAGAGTTTGTTTAGTTGAACGCGCCAATCTCGGGAACTACTGGTTCAAAATGAAAAAAATATTTTGTGTCGGATAGTCTACTCGTATTAATCGAGGAATACTAAAGGCTATATCCTATATCCGAAACTATGACGAATATCAAATAACGTTGAACGGAGTCTCGAGGTCGATTTTCACGAAAACTAAAACTGAATCGAATGGTGTAATAAAACAGGGTGTTCTTTTTTTCCGGCAATCTATTCTTAAATAGACAGGTTCGATTTCTGGGCAGGATTGTTTATTTTTATAAAATCCAATTATGCAGTTTTAGTTTTCATCAAAATCGCCCTCGGTATATTATCACGCTATGGCCAATAGGAGTAAAGCAGCGAGTGAAACCTCGGGGAACAGCTGGTCCGAACTAAATGAGTTATTAAACCACCGGGAAACAAACTGAAGACTCTGGGCTCCTGGGATTTTTTTCCGCAAAATATGAAAACTCTATAAACTCATGCCTTCCATGAAAAAACAACCAAACAAAAAGTTAACGAACGTTACCACAACACGTGCAAAAGGGACTACAAACATGAAACTATATTGCTTGTTTATATTTACTGTACGCATGTTGTCCAGATAATTTAAATGTGGTTTTAAAACAAGACACGTGCCTCTCCTCATGGGGACGTGCGAAATATTACGAAGCGTACATTGTAGTTAACTAGTCAGAGAGTCGTTGGTACATTTATGTATTTTAGCTCTACAGATAAGATTGGGCATGCGGACGGTGAATAAAATGGATTACTTGACGTCTGATCATAATCCCCGCCCCGAGCGATGACGCGTTGGTTCTACGCGCCTGCAATCTGACGGGGGGCATAGAGGGCCATGGCCTGCCGGGGTGCAGGACTGTCCAAAATGGTCACCGTGGCCCTGAAACGTAAAGGGTTTTTGAAGGAACACCGTCCTATCCGCTCCATCCAAGGCCAGAGGACTCCTTTTAATGGTTGTAGCAACTAAAAAACATCTAAGGATTTTTTTTTTGCAATAAGCGACAGAAACAAGGATTTTCTGTCAAGCGTGCTGCCAGGCAAAACTGCTATTGTATGGCAAGAATGGGCACAGAGGAGATAATAAGGACATGGCACATTATAGCTGCACCGCAACTGCATAGCTGCAGCATGGCGCGGCATGCTTACTGCGCGCGCGCGCCGTCCGAGTCCGCGAGATGTATGTAATGTCGCAGTCCGCGCGCCGTCTGCGAGGGAGAGATGCAAGCTTACTGACGTAACTGCTCCCGTAACTCAATTACTGAAACATTAATTCAGTAAACTGGTGTTCATACATAACATCACCCCTATTATCTCCAAAGAGTTAGACAGGTGGACCCAAATGAGTTTCTGTGATAGAATAAATACTTAGATAAATGTATTTCACACAGGGGCGCTACAAGTTGCTATTAGCATCTTGTTAGGATTTATTTATTTTTTTATTACAAAAATTAGCTTGTAGTCTTGGTCCATAAGGATGTGACTGTTACAAAGATAGGTATGCTCTCCTGGCAAATGCTCTGCTTAGTCGTACCACCGTTATGTATGTAATACAGCACAAAAATGATGTTTACACTAGTCGGGTAAATTACAATTCGATTGCGCCGCAAGTGACTAAAAACGCAAATCTTGGGTGCTATTTGAATTTTTTCGAGCGGCGGCACCAAACCATATGCGGCAGATGATGAAAATGAACAGTATAGACGGTCAGTTTTTCAACTAACTGTTGATTTAAACTACAAATCATTTCGATGCCGGCAAGCGAAACACCCTCTATGTTCTACATTTTCTTCTGAAATAAACATTTAACAACTCGTATGTGACTGTTGTTGACCAATTTAAAAGGTGAGGGGTTTCGATTCTATAAGCGAGGAAAAGGTACAGGTAAGACGTGAAATTAAAAGACATTATACTGACCTGCACAGCCCCGTCAGTTCTGAAACCGCTTGGTACAATTATTGTTTGTCAGACTTTGGTCCGCTGACTACTGTAACGACTGTTTAGCTTGAATTCGAGTTACGCATAAGTAGGACGCGTACGGTCGGTCGCATATTTTAGTGAAAAACGGCAATGTACAGTCGACAAAGTTGAATTATGACCCATTTTGACAAAACATCGTTTGAATCAATGAGTTTTTACCAATTGACAAAGATCAAAGTCGTTACCATAGATATGTATAATGCTTACGCAAATGTGGACCTAATTGTAGTTGAATGTCTTCTAGAAAATAAGCTTATGGTATCCACCATAAGCTTACGGTGGAAGCATGATTCAACTTGGTCGATTGTACTTAGCGCTGCTGACGTCAGCGTCGCAGTATGGTGCCAAGGATACACTAGGGGACAAAATGTCGTGCGACACCTATCGCCAGCGATGTTGGCGGACTTCGCTCGACATGTCTGGCAATGTCACGCGACACGGGTCGCCAGCAACGTCAGATGAGGTAGCATGTCGTCGATACAAATGTCGAGGCACATTTGTCCCCTCTTGTATCCTTGGCTTTAGAGAACACAATTTACATTCGTACGCTCGCCGACTTACGCGACCGACATCAGTGTTACGCATGCAAGCATTAAATATTGCAAAGAAATCCGTGTCCCACCTTTCCGATGCACGGGGTAAACTCTGTTAAATAATAGGTTAGTGAGGCTTAATCTTGGAGATATATTTCAGTGCAGCTGTTATTATTTATCTACGAGCTACCTTATATCGCAGTCGGTGAACAATAAAACTAAAAATTCATTCGAACATGCCTAATCCCGACGATACCGATGATATTTTCTATCTGCAATAACAGCTGTAAAATAGGCAGGTAATAAAATTGATTAGATAAATCTATCACAATAAAAATGTTTCAGGTTTTCCTTATTTTGCTGTTTTTTTTTTTTTGTTTTTAAGAGAGGGTCAAATCGCTTTAAAATGTTCATCTGGTTATAAAAATAATAGATGATAAATGAAGCCTGGTACGATCTCTGTAAATTTAGTCAAAGACGATTATATGTGCTTATAATTGAGGCAATTAAGCACAGAGGATGCAGTTTTATATTTTTATCCTTGATAGACTTTACCTACCTCGGCTTTGTTTCAATAACCATTAATAATTGCCTTGGAATTGGCCATCGTTCGGTATAGTGGTATAATGATCATTCGAATCGTCAATAAACATTTAAATTCTTGCAACATCTCCAATATGCAACGTAAACTATGATAAGATAGCGTAATCATAGGAAATGATCTTATCAATTCGTTATCGTACTTTTTCAAATTAATAATAGGTATTACTTCGACTTGTTTAAGGACCGAATACTTGGCATTGTTATAGTTACACATAAAATAAATATTTGTTAGTTCTATACTGATAAGGTGGTGTGCCGTAGTGGAAAATAAGTAAAAGATATTTTGTTTAGTACGCGGTCGTCACGCTTTTAGTGCAGGAGAATCGCCACTCAACTCCATTGCGATGTTCAGCACTTTCAGCAGTGACTAGAGATAAAAGAAAAATGGCATAGGTAGATTAAACGATATATTATCAAAGATTATCGCAAGCCACCAGATATCTTTACAGTTGAAGACATGTAACATGTAACTAATCAGACTAGAGGCCGGACTAAAAGTGTTTACTTTTATTAAATTTTAATGACGTAGTTATTTTCGTAGTGACAACGTCCAACACAGTCGTGGACTACGCCGGGTGAAACCATGTTATATTACAGTGAGATAATGTAATCGACCTTAATTTATGTGTTGTGCATTCGACAAGTGTGCGAGTGGCGGCCCTGGGACCACATTTATTGGTTTGCGACTCGATGCCGGTCGGTTCGGACGACATATTGTTATCGTTGTCGCCATCACCATGATTAAACGGTTTGTACAGGTGTAACGTTGTGCGCTAGTTACGTGCTGATAAATGTTGGACTCAAAAAAATGTTGTGACACTGATTTTGTTACCCGTGAAGTGTTTCTATGATTCTTGTGACTGTGCAGTATTTCGAGATGGATAGATTTAGACAAAAACCTAAAAAGGAGAAGCCGGTGAAATATGTGGACAAAGATCAATCTCCCTTGTTTATAGCTGATGTGAAGGCGATAAAAGAAAATCTTAAAATAAAGGAAATTTTAAGAACTGTAAAGATGAACAGTAGCATGCGAATTAAAGCCCCAAAAGGCAGTAAAGTGATGCAAAACAAAGATTTTAATGATAACGAAGACATGTTTGGGGTCGATCAAAACAGTGAAGGTCAAAACAGTGAAAACCAAAATAGCGAGGAACAAAATATAGTGGAACCACCAAGTGCAACTAATCCCAACTTCGTTGTCGCCACCAATAGTGGGGAAGAATCAGACGAAAGTAAAACAGACGAACCTGTAGATACAGTAGATAACACTAATGAATCGGAAGGAGAATTTCTCGCCGTTAGTGATGAAAACAACAGTTTAGTTGACACACAAATACATGAATCCATCAGCGTACCAGAGGCATTATCAGATTTCGTGTTAATTAATGAAGAAAACAAACAAAACACTCCAGTCGTTCCTGACGTCAAGATCGATTTACCTCCCTCGAGCGAATGTTCGCATGTGAAGGCTCGCGACAGAAAGCTGTCTCTGGACCAGACTATGTTATCTAGGCGAGGAGGCTTGTCACAGTCAGAACTAGATCTGAATTCAATTGGGAAATCTCCGCTGGAGAGGAAATCTTCATTTTTTAGGAAAAAAATGGATAGTTTTTTGAAAAATACGACAGAAATTTTTAAACGTCAATCGATTAGTAGAAGTCAATCCATTCAGAGACGTGGTTCTATGTCGGTATCGATGCAGTCGCTGAACGAGAGCACCGCATATAACGGGGACTATGGGGAGCCCCTGCACAACCACCCGGTGAGTTGAAGTTTCTTGATTAAGTTACTTTTAGAGTTCCGTAACCAAAGGGTAAAACGCTAATTCACGGCTGTCTGTCTGTCACCAGGCTGTGCTTCTTAAACAGTGAAAGTTAAACCAGTACCCTTAACAAGAATTTTCAGTGTTTGAGACGTAAAGTAAACTGGAACTTTGACAACTTCAAATTGACAATTTTTAAGGTTAAAAAATAGTTCCTGCTTCGCACACCAGAGGCGCTGTTCCATTTTTCCATTCAAGAAACGCTGTAAATACTGTAAAGTAAAAGAGTGAAAGTTCGTGCTAAGGGCACTGTACCCTTAAAACGAGTTTTCACTCTTTTACTTTACAGCGTCTTTCCAGTATTAACAGCGTTACTTGTATGAAAAAAAAATGGAACAGCGCCTCTGGTGTGCGAAGAAGGAACTAATTTTTTCCTTGAAAATTGTCAATTTGAAATTGTCATAGTTCCAGTTTACTTTACGTCTCAAATACTGAAAACTCGTGCTAAGGGTACAGTATCATAAATAAAAACTTGTACCTACTTAACAAATACTGAAGTGTGTGTTAAAAACAGTTGCAATGTCAAAACACGAGTGACTATCAAATTTTAGTAAAATTAAACACCTGGCATTCTCAAACTACACGAGATACAAAAATACCTTTGAAAAGCCGAAAATTCACCATACATTCGGTGTTTATTACATAGAATCAAAGCGTTGCATTTTTAAAGTACTTCGCTTGAAACTAAAGCCTATCCTCCTAATGTTCCGATTATGATTTCTTTGTACAAGTATTTCCCCTTCTTAGTTTTACTGACCGATGCACTACTTATGTAGTGTTTTGTATCCAACTTCAGAGTAGTAGCTCTGTGTCACAAACAATCATAAGTACTTATTTAATAACACTTTTCTAAAGAGTTACTTTTAAAAGTGAAAAAGTTCAAGAAAATTCTTAAATAATAATTATATTACAAGCTATCATCATCGTCATATCGGCCGTAGGACCTTCACTGCTGAACATTGGCCTCTCCCATAGATAAAATTAATTAATAAAAAACCTATGAAAATTCTAGATATAAAATTGTCTAAGTCGTCAAAATCGTAAAGGGCTATTGAATACATTTGATGATTTACCAACGGTAAAAAAATCGTCGAAATCGCCTTTATTCGATTTTCATTGTGATTATATATGTTTTTTTTTTTTTTAATTAACGAAATTTTAATTTTTTTGTTTATATTAATTGTCTTCCTAATATATTCTTAAAACCAGGAAATATAAAATTGAAAAAATCTAGTAGGTATATCTAGATTTTCATGGTAAAATCATCAAATGAGTGCTCCCGCACAGGGCAGGACGGGAGGGACAATCAGACCTATACTGACCTTCAATAGCCCTTTACGTTCCGGCCCACGGTTATCCGACAATCCTGCGACTAATGGAGGACATACCTACTTCTTAATTTTCGCTTATGAGACATTTTATTAAGTGCCTCGCTAAGAGTATACAGCAACATCTTTGGGACTTAATCGATGACAAGATTAGATCTGGGGGTCAGAGCCCATTCGTACCCTAAAATTCGTACCCCAGCATTAAAGTTGTGGATTCGGCCCCTTTATAGGTGCCCATTGGTCTCCTGGTAGGGTACCAATTAATATTTTAATAAAATATATTATTTTTAAGGTACCCATTCGTACCCTCTAATATAATACAATATAAGTTAAAGATTCGGCACCTTTTCAGGTGCCTATTGGTCCCCTGAGATAAAATTAGCTACATTTTACTAATGAAACCGTTCACAGAGTACACTTGTGAACAGTTTATTAACGGAATTAATTTAATAAAATCATAACAGCTCATTGAAAAAAGAGCTATGATGAATGATAATCCGTCATGATAATAATATAACCTGTCGATAGGCTTACGATGTAAAATTGTCTCTCTACGAATGGCTTGTTCAAAAAAACGGGTTACAAAATTAGATAAGGTGTTTTGTTTGTATGTTATGGCTGCCTCGGTGACATATTGGTTCTTGAAAGTAACTGTGAATACGAGACTGTTAAATGTGTCTTTGGTCTTTTATTGAATGAAGTTCGCCTAACGAAATAAACTTTTTTTTTTCTCACTGCCTTTGAAAGAAAAGTTTTTTTGTAGGTTTTTTTGAACTTTTTTTGTGGTTGTTTTGAAGTCGGTTAATTTCTTTTTTTTTAAGTTTTATTTATATTTTATCCTTTTTAGTTTCACTATTCAACCCAAATTGTATGGGCCAAATGGCAGAAACCTCGGAGTAATCGGTGTAGACAAAGTTGAAAACTTTATAGGTTTTTGTTGATTTTTCAATAAGTGCTAGTCCGATTTCGATAAAATTTTAATGAGACCATTCCGTAAGTATACCCTATCCAAGAAAAAAGAATTTTTCAAATCGGTTTTGCGACGGAGTTATGCCCGAACAAACAGAAAAGAAAATACAAACGTCCGAATTGAGAACCTCCTCCTTTTGGAAGTCGGTTAAAAATAATGAACGTTCTAATATTAATTCTGTTTTGCTCCAAAAATTGCGTTAAAATTTGGTAAGTACTCTCCAGATGTCGTCGGGGTGTGGAATGCAGAAGCGGGAGGGGTAAACTTAGCCAGAGCATTTGCGCGCAAGCAAATTAGATTTAAGTTATTATGATTTTGCATGTATGTAGTTGGTAAATATACAAAAAAAAAGAAGTGATTATTTACTGATGATATGTGTTTTTTTTTTGCATATTTTATATTTAATTTTGATTTAAATGATGGCCAATCAAGGCTGATTTTTGTAAAAAGAGTTGTATTTTGTTAGTTTCTAGGAAATTATGATTTTGCATGTTGTTAGTAAAAATTTTAGTTTTACGTAGTGGTTATAGACTGCTTTTACTTTTTATATTTCTTTTATACAAAGTTATTGTAATATTGCATTATTTTGTAGATCTCTTTGACTGTACAAAGTACTAACAATTAATTGTTTATTTGTTTGTACACTGGATGTAAATTTATCTAAAATTCAGTTATTACTGAAATTTTATTTAAATAGTTACACAGTTTTATTTTACTGCATATAGATTATTATAGTTATCATATATTTTGCTAAATATTTACAAATGTACAAGAAACTAAAAGTTGATAAATTATTTTGAAGACTGACTTAATGCCTAGAGCCTAGAGGCATTTATTAAACTTAATCTTATTTGAAATAAACATGATATCTACCGAATTACTATATTTTAATTTTACCCTTTTCTGCGCGACTGTACCAGGACTACCAAGCTGCAGTATACACATGTACATGTACTTATTTAGAAGAATGAATAAAAATAAATATTCTTCAGGGTACGAGTGGGCCCCTCAAAACTTCCAGGGTACGAGTGGGCACAGGGTGCGAATCTTAGGGTACGAATGGGCTCTGACCCATCTTAAGAACTTCGTCAGATTTGGTTTACGTAACAAATTATACAATACATTTTACACGGACACAATTGGACGGACTAATTATATTTTTTTAGTACACAAAGCTTCTTCTGTAAGTCCCACCGCACTACCTATTCCCAAAACACTGCAACACAAAACCAGAATTCACATTAGCGACCACGAAACACAAGTTTGACGACGTCCAGTCCCTTAGCACAAATTTTCACTCGTTTACTTCACAGCGTCTTTCCAGTATTTACAGCATTTTTGTATGAAAAAATGGAACAGCGCCTCTGGTGTGCGGAGAAAGAACTAATTTTTTCCTTGAAAATTGTCAATTTGAAATTGTCAAAGTTCCAGTTTACTTTACGTCTCAAATACTAAAAATTCGTGCTGAGAGTAGGACAGGAGACTGAATTTTACTGTCTTGGATCCTGCAACGAAATTAATCAGAATATTGGAGTAGGAAAATAAACGTAGTTTTCACTTCATTCTGTTTAAAGGAATGCACTCCAATGCAAGCTATTTGCATACTTTTTGTGGTACTGGCATGTGTATTGCGGGTCTTATAATACCTACTATGTCCCCGCCCGTGAAGATTTTCGTACAAAATAGGTATATACTATAGGTACTTTACTTATCTTTCTTTGTGCTACTCCAATAATGTTTGTATAATATTTAGGTGATGTCATTGTATGTATATAACATAATAGAATAAACAAAACTGCATACTTCAAGAGATAATGGAATATAAATCGGCCGGTGTATATTTATGATGAATTAATCAAGTTTGTTTGAGAAAACAGTTTCACAACACATAAGTTACGAGAACCTATAAGTAACCTCTATAATATTGTAATTATGTAAACCTTTATTTTGACTTAATTCTTGAATAAATACATATTAATATTATAATTATAACTTTGATCAGCTTTCTTTTGAACAAAATGACAATAAGTTTAACTTAAACTATTACCTACATATTTAGACGAATTGTGCATTTCATTATCTAAGATGTTGCTGTCATCAGAGGAGATGTGTTTGAATAACCAATCAGATGTCCACATCTCCTCTCCGCATAGCTTCAGTGGACATCTGATTGGTTACTCAAACACATCTTCTCTACTCTCCGCTTTGATGGATACCGGGCCTTACACAAGTTTCTCAATAAGTGTTCTTTCTGTACCCTTAGCACGAATTTTCACTCTTTTACAGTATTTACAGCGTTTCTTGTATGAAAAAATAGAACAGCGCCTCTGGTGCGCGAAGATGGAACTAATTTTTTCCTTGCAAAATGTCAACTTGAAATTGTGAAGTTCCAGTTTACGTCTCAAATACTGAAAATTCGTGCTAAGGGTACAGATGTCTGTAATAAGCGTCTGTCAATAAACGGAGAGGAGATGTAGACATCTGATTGGTTATTCAAACACATCTCATCTCCGCTTTGGTGGATACCGGGCCTTATTATAAGCCCTACAAGGGTCGTTTGATTCGTCAGCAGATAGGGCGAGTCCATTGATTTCAGCTTTATGCTACGTTTCAATATTCTTATGAAAAGAGTACCTCATGGAAAATGGTACAGAGGTCTGTTGTAAAACGGAATCCTATTACTAAGGCGCTGTCCATCTGTCTGTTTGAGCAGTGGTGGCCCAGTGGTATCGGCCCCGACTTACGAGTTGTAGGTCGTGGGTTCGAATCCAGGCAGGCGCATTACTTTGTGTAATTTGTTTCATCACCACTGCTCTCAAAACGGTGAAGGAAAACATCGTGAGGAAACCGGCATGTCCTAGAACCAAAAATTCGAAGACATGTGACATCCACCAATCCGCCCTGGGCCCGCGTGGTGGATTTATGGCCCATCCCCTCTCACAGAGAAGAGGCCTGTGTCCCAGCAGTGGGAACATTAATAGGCTGATGATGATGATGAAGATGATGATGTCCATCTGTCACCACGCTGTATTTCATTAATCTTGACAGTTGGATGATGATTGGAGTTGTTGTAAGTTCGCCACAAAAATTATTGCCCACGAAAAAAGTTTTGATCCTGTTCTCCTAGTACTCTCTGTTCAGATTCTACATTTTGTCCTCGTTTCGGTAGTTTTGTGCTGGATTTAATAATTTAATTGTTCTGCTATCCCCATGCGGAAAAAATGGGTCGAATGTACAATAACCAAAATTTAAAAAAAAACACACACACAAAAACCTTTTGCTAATTTACGAGTACTTATACATTCTTTTTTTCGGGGGGAATCATTTTTGTTGTGAACTTACACCAACCCGATGATTGTATAACTATAATATGCCGATAAATAATACAACAAATGCTAAAATCCTACTTTTATTATAAACGTGAAAGTTTGATAAGATGGATGTTTTGTACTCTCTCACGCAAATACCACTGAACGGATTATGATGAAATTAGGTACACAGATAGTTTAAAACCTGGATTAACATTATAAGATAATTATGTATATCGATTCTATGTTCCGGTGGGATAATTTTGGAGTTGTACCCGGCGACGCTTCTATACAGAATAATATTATAAATAATATTGACACCTACAGAAAATACAGTATAATTTTACCGGCAACAGGTAGACGCTTGAAATACTCACAGAATATTTTAAATATTTAGTTATACACATAATTATATTAACTTTAAAAATAGGTTACGTGACATTAAAAAAAAAGTTTCTGCTGTTTTTAAAGGAAATCGTAAAGAACCCTTTGTGCCGAGTCAGGCTCTCACTAGGCCGCTATTTCGAACATATTTTAAGAACTCTTGAATTTTTTTAGAAATTTTATTTTTTTTATAATAATTTTCAGGAAGAGCTACAAAGGAGTATGTCGAGTTTGCAGTCGTCGCCGACGCCTGCTCGCAGCGTGTCCAGCTTGTCAATGTGCCGCAGTGAGCAGAATCTACCAGACCAGCAGAGCGAAGGTGACAGTCTGGCTGGTAGCCACGGAGGGCTGGCCGGGAGTCAACCCCTCGGCGGCACCTCTCCCAGCATACACAGTGAGTAAACAAATATTTTTTTATATAAACTTTACCCCACAGTTCTCCTGTGTCGAGGGTACTTTAACAAACAATATCTGGTTGACCGAGCTTTGCTCGGTTTTTAAAATGTTTATATCTTGGGAACCGAACTTTTCTCGAACTTGGGACCTTGATAAATCGATTCCTTGAGCCGAAAAACACCTAATCTGTAACTTTCATGAAAATCCTTGAAGCCGTTTCCGAGATCCTGATTATATATAAATATACAAGAATTGCTCGTTTAAAGATATTAGATATAAATTCAAATACAGAAAAGCTCAACCGCGCCGAGGAAAGAGAAAGATACTGTTGATGTCGTCTGGCAACTTCTCACTCTGTTCTTTTTTTCCATTAAATTTTGTCCCTCTCTAAGATTTTTTCCTGTATTGTGGGTGCGTCTACAAACAGAGACTCACATACACAAACACCCAGTCCAGGAACAACTACTCGTAGATCATGCAAATAATAGTTCCATACGGAGATCGAACCCGCTACACGATGCGAAGCATTGAACCCTCAGCCACTGCGCCAACTGGGACCTTATCATGAGTTTTCAGTTAGGTATTGTGATGTAAAGTAAACTGGAACTTTTACATTTTCAAATTGACAAATACAAGGAAAAAAATAGTTTTTTCTTCGCATACCAGAGGCGCTTTTCCATTTTTTCATACAAGAAACGCTGTAAATACTGGAAAGACGCTGTAAAGTAAAATAGTGAAAACTCGTGATAAGGGTACAGCTGTGCCGTCAAACTATACTCGCAAAATTCGATCATTGTATAATTGCCTCAAGACTTTCAAATTCAGTGAAAACTCTGTTATGCAGATTATTATGTTTATCTACTCTATGTTGAGTGTACATCATTAGGTACCACGTTAAAATCGATCCACACGTTACACATTGTAGCTTGAATAACACAACAGTGGAAGCATTTGGGAGGATTGTTCCACGCGGAATATTTGCCACGATGCCAAATTATCACTACACAACAAAACAAAGTCGCTCTCTCTGTCGATCTGTCCCTATGTATGTATGCTTAAATCTTTAAAATTGCGCAACAGATATTGGTGCGGAGTTTTTAATAGATACACTAATTAAAAAGGGGAAGGTGTAAATGTGTTTATCACGCACTATAAAGGGTGTTTCTTTTAAATTGGCCAAAAGGGAGAAATCCGAATCCATAAGAGATACGGGAAAACTTTCTTAGGAACCTTTAGTTTTTTTTTTGATGTTGACAATTTAGGTGTTTTTTATTTTTTGGTCAAGTGTGAGTTGTCCACGAAAATGAGTGAAATAGGCCATTTTTTTAATGCCGTTCGACTTTGTTTCATGTAAGGAACATTTCATTGTTACGGAAGAAAAAAATCGTGACTGCGGAAGTTGGTCAAAGTCAACATCAAAAAAGGGCTAAAGTTTCTTAAGAAAGTTTTCCCGTATCTCTAATGGATTCGGATTTCCCCCTTTTCGCAAATTTTAAAGAAACAGCCTGTATAGTAGATATAGCACCGCAGGGTCGCTATAGTCTAAGTATATTATGTCACAACAACAACATAACTTCTAATATTAACATAATTAATTCCATGTTATACAATTATCCAATATCGACTCTGATTCCACGTAGTCCGCAATCTCATCACAGTAATGTAAATAATTGCATTTCCACAACAGCCGGTCAATCAGAATTTCGCTCTGAAATTCTAAGGTGAAATCATTACAAGGTCCAGTTTTCAATGCCAAGTTTGCCATTCAAGTTCATTTTTAACCAACTTCAAAAAAGGGGGACTGTCTCAATTCGACTGTATGTTTTTTGTGCTCATTGCCTGATTCTTTTGTATTCAAAGCAGTTAATTTGTTATATGGTCCCATAATTTTTTTTTTCAGTACCCTTAGTTTTCACAAGTTTTCACGCTTTTACTTTACAGCGTCTTTCCAGTATTTACGTTTCTTGTATGAAAAAATGGAACAGCGAAGAAGGAACTAATTGTTTCCTTTAAAATTGACAATTTGATATTGTCAAAGTTCCAGTTTACTTTACGTCTCATAAACTGAAAACTCTTGATATACCCAGGTGTATCAAGAGTTTTCAGTTTAGTTTTTAGTTTTATTTTATATGTATATTTTGCTGTGTACTTGGACTATTTTATTATCGGTACTACGGATAACGTATTTGACAAAAGTTTGGGTTGAATACAGAACCCAGAACTAAAAAAACCGGCCAAGTGCGTGTCGGGCCACGCACAGTGTAGGGTTCCGTAGTTGCCCATTAAAATAGTTATGCTAACTAACTAAACTGATTCGTTGAATTTAGTTTTAACAAGAAAGAATCAAAATCGGTCCAGGAGTCTTTGAGAAATCGGGGAAAATACATTAAAAAAAAAGGTTACGACGAAATTTGAAACTTCTCCTTTTTTTGAAGTTAGTTAAAAATAGTTGACGATAAAAACCTACCTATCCCCAAAACACATACCTATAAAAGCTGTAAAAATAAAGTTGACAAACTTACATTTGCAGTTGAAGAGCATGTTCTCCGATACATTTTGTTTAAGAAAATATGATACCAAGTACATATTATAAGTTGGTCGACTATTACTCGTAGTAAAGCCTACTTAGTCATGATAATTTTCTTTTAAACTTCGTTATAATATACTACTATTGTGATTTTTTTCACACCCCCAAACATAACCGTTTAGCTGGTAGAGGGGGGGGACACTCGAATCGAGCAAAATTTAGCACTTTAAAGCTTAATATTTCACAAACGAATTTTTTTATCAACAAACTGTTAATGGAAACTATCAATATTTTTTAAAGACCTATTCAATGATACCCCACACTAAGGGGTACGCGAGAAAAAAAAATCCTCACTTTACGTGTAAGTACTGGAGGTACCCTAAAAAAAATATTTTAAGAGATTTTATTTTACCACTTTTTCGGCACAACAAATCCGTATATTTACACCAAATTACAGCTCTCTAGTACTGTGCGTCTCTGAGCTAAACTGCGGACAGACGGACGGACGGACGGACGGACATGGCGAAACTGTAAGGGTTCCTTGTTGACTACGGAACCCTAAAAAGGGTAAAATTAAATAATAACTTACTTATCTTTGAGAAGTCGATGGCAAAATTGAATAAAAAAAACAAAGTTTTTAAAGACGGTTAGTGTTTTTCTAATTTTATTAATAAAAAGAAAATATTTTTTTATCCAACGTTGTTCGACACTATGTATTTCTCCTGTATTGTGGGACGTGGGTGCGTTTACTGTATATATGTAAATCTCCGTGCAGGAATCGAACCCGCGACCCTAGCGTAGCAGTCCAATCGCTCTGCCTTGTCCAATCGCAACCTTGTCGTCAAATTCAATTCGTTCAATAAATGATATTGAATGCATTTATTGAGTTACAAATTGGTTTGTCTAAAGGCGCCGCGCCGGTTCGCGCGAGACCGCGACAGTACACAAAGGTGCATATTGTTAAAATCTCCGAAATCTAACATACATGCAGCTTTTCTTTGTGAGAGCTGATGGGGCGAATGTTTTGATATTATTTTATATTTAATATTATACTTGTTATTACCGCAAATCATATTTTGATAAAGTTACAACAAATGTCACTGTCCTGCAAATTGCATAAAATGTAAGAAAATTTGAATTTCGCGGGCTACATCGGCGCAATCACCTTAACATTAGGCAATGACAAGTGCCGCGGTCTCCTGGCTCGGTCACCCTCTCGCCTATGCAGAAGAGAGCGCGACAAGTGTCCCTGTCTCGTGTCGCAGTCTCGCGCGAACCGGCAGCTTAACGGCGTATGGTCAAGCGAAAGCGTCGTTTGATGAGTCGGAAAAGTTGCCACGCACCGCCACCAGTAGGCGTCAGTATCGCAAAATTAACGCAATCCAAAGTTTTATGAATTTCATTTCGTCAACTTCGACATTTCATAAAGTGTTCCCTTTACCCAAAATACATGTATTACTCTAGTAGAAATATTTTGATATAAGGATATCGAAACATTTACTAAAACAAAATGATAGAAATACTTATTGATGTGGATAAATATTTTGCAAATATTTTTATCATTCAAAGTCTTAAATTTATTTTTTAGCACTTTGACACCTGTTTGACACAGATTTTGACGTCCCGAGATAACGAAAATAACTACTACCTATTTGGTAGAAAATGAATGATAATTGGCATACCTTACGAAAGTGACAAAACTCATTATCGTTAAGCCCCAAACACACGCGCGCACGGGCAAGGGCATGTGCTTTGTTTTCCACGCGCGCCTGAAAGAGTGTCAGCACAATGGCAATGACGGGGCTCTCTTATAGAGGGCCTACCTGGGTCGCGGGCTAACGAATACCATGATCCCAGAACGTAAAGGGCTATTGAAAGACATCGTAAATTTTAGTAAGTATTCCGAGTCTGACAGTCCCTCCCGCCCTGCCCTGGGTAGGGCTGGTAAATTATTTTAGTACGCTAAAAAAAGCCCCAAACACACGCTCCTTTTATTAACGTGCGTTCACAAAGCTCGAGAGTGGAAAGCTAAGGGTGCTTGACACCCTGTCCTCCACCATCTGGTGTTGGTACTAATTTTTGATGCATTTTGATGTTATGACGGACACTAGAAACATGTAATGTCAGTAACCTCTTTATAATTAAATCTACATTCTATAATATCTTATCCACAGTATTTTTTTTTGGGACAAGGTTGTAATAATCACTTTTCTGATAAATCGACGGTGTCCTTCAATAGCCTTTTCTGTTCCGGGGTCACGGTAAGGAAATAATCCCGCGACCCCGGTAGGCTTTGGCCCTCTGAGAGGGGGGCCCCGTCAGTATGCTGACGCTCTTTGAGGCGCGCGTGGGACACAACGCGCCGTCGACCCGGCCATTGGTCCATGGTCGGGCAGCGAGTTGCCCTTTACTCGCTGCCCGCATGCCCGCGCCTACGGTGGCCGGAGATCGTCTAGCGACGTCCGTCGCCGTGGGCTTCACCACCTCGGGTAGGGCGGAGGGAGGACACTGTCCTCTCTCGCTCGCGGCCCGCCTCCTCCTTCGCGACCGCTTCCCACTCCGTCTCGCCCCGCAGCATGGCCGCTACCAATGCTGTGCGCGAGAGGTCTCCGCCTATCGCAACCGTGAGGACACGTCGGTGCTCTGCCCAAGCTGGACAGTCTTGTACCGTATGCTCCACCGTGTCCTCCGGGCGATCTTTGCAGTGGTGACACCCAGGCGTTTCCTCCTTTCGCATCAGACAAAGGTACCACCCGAAACTTCCGTGTCCGGTGAGGACCTGCATCAAGCGGTACGTCAGGACTCCATGACTTCTCTCCAGCCACTCCAAAAGCATGAACCCATGTAGGTAGGTACTGATCTTTTTTTACTCCAAAGCAATAAATAGAGCGAGAAGCAACTTGTACCGAACACGCGGTGAGACAGCAATGACCACCGATTTTTCTCATCATAGACGATATTTGACAGGGTGATGGGTACTATGCCTTATTTGCAGTTGACAAGTAATTTTGAAGTATTCAAAATGACAACAGTAGTTTTCATTTAATATTTTAATCCTGTTTCTTAAAAATTGTTATAAATCTGTGACGAAACTAAATATTAAATAATAATAAAAGTGAAGTGCTTCTTATCCTATATCGTAATTTGATACGATTAGAAGTTGTTTTCAGTAACATATTATCTCAAAATGTTGACTGCAAATCAGTGTATTTATCATTAGTTTATGTGAAATGGTATTTAGATGCATAAAGATTAGATGGGAGGAGGATGGACACAGAGGAACCATCCGACAACAATAGTACGACATCACGATAGCATTGATATAATATCACTGTGAGTAATTTATTATATTGATAGGAACAATTCGTAATGTATAGAATCATACGTATTCTAACATTTCCCTTGTTTGCTCAGTAGGGGTCGTCAGGAATTTCCTGCGATGATTTTCAGTGAGTTTTTTTTATTTTATTTTTTATTCTTTATTTATTCATCAAAATAATATGTTATTTAAAATAGAAAGTTTACGTGACTTATTTACAGTCATGTCCGTTTAATCACGTCCCATGTAACACAGCGGAACATAGTTTTCAATAATCTATAAGCCTACGTATCATTCGTTTTTATTTTCTCGATCTTTTTATCCATTCCAATTTTATTATTACGAAAATCTGACAGCCGCGATCTGAAAAAAAGTGTCGCAGGTCTAGCCTGTAAGAGCCACGCTGGCTGACTGATTCGTCATGGAACGAAAGTGATGACACTACTTTTAAAAGGCAAAAGATGAGAGAACGATAGTGAATGTGTGCTCAGAATAAAACGGCGTATGTGCCCAAACATATTGACGTCTTTTTATGAATTAAATTTTTTATTAATTGAAAAAATGTCTTTACAGAATTTAGATACTAGTATTTTATACAATTTAAAACAACATCCTTTCAAAAACTCATAGTAGTTATTCCATAAAGTCCAAAAAATAAATTAGATAGACCGAACTTTGCATTTTTTTTGTATCGAGAAAATTTAATTGAATCGTGTTTTCAACTTTGTGAGAATTTAAATCATATATAGTCAATAACTATATTCCAAGTTGTAAGATCTGTAGTCCAGATATGTACGAAGAAAAGTAAAAAATAAAAACCGTATTTTTACTGACCTATCCCCTTAATATTGTTTGTAAGCATGTAACCGGACACAAGCACCGCTAGCGGGCCCAGAGGGACGGGGTACAACGACAAGCAATCAATTTGTTTACCTATTTCCAAAGAACGAGTTCATCTTACTTCGTTCGCAGCTGCGCAGAGATTGAGTTTGTTTTAATCTATTCTAGTTCAAAAGTTGATTACTGCACAGCTGCATTTATGCCCAGTAAACTTTTGACCGGGAAAACACTCATCTACTGTTTTTCCCCTGTTAAGTTTTATGTAAAAATAGCCTTTTTTTTTTAGTCTGGTAAAATCATCAAATAAGTCGTCCGGCCCCGGGCAGGGCGGCAGGGACTGTCAGACTTTTACTGACTAAACTCCACGGTGTCCTTCAATAGCCTTTTACGTTCCGGGGTCACGGTAAGGATGTAAAAATACCCTACAACCGTTTCCGATACGATTTTAGGCGTAAGAAATAGACTTACTCACTTTAGTACGAGTATTAATGAATAAAGATTATGATGACAATGAAATAGAAGGGAGAAACCGGTTCAACCAAAGTAGATATTGAGGAAACTTAAACTAAAACTATTACCGTTTATCGAGATAATTAATTTTGTTAGTCTAATTTAATTATGCATGCATAAAACTAGTCAGAAAATCAGTTCCAAAAATATTATTCCTTCAAAAAATTATTTTTTTTACTTTAGATAATCTCTTGGACTCATTATGAATTCATTTAGAAACAATTAAAATAGATTATTATATATTTTCTTGGTGGATTGAGAAAAGAAGAACAATAGAATCGTGGACTTCTCTGGCTGGGAGCAACCCAACAGATGGTTTCATGCAAGGACATTATTTGCTATAGTCAAAATAAGTCGGGTTTCCCTTCCTGACGCTATAACTCCAGAACACACGGACCGATTTCCACGGTTTTGCATTCTTTGGAAAGGTCTCGGGCTCCGTGAGGTTTTTATCAAAGAAAACGAAGCCATCTGGTGGCGAAACGGAGTTCGCTGTGTTTACTAGTTTGCTATAATAACTAATCAGGATTGTGTTGTCCTACTCATATCATAATCCCAACGTCATTGACATTGATATTTTTATTAATTCCAAGTCGCAGTTTAAGTCCAATGTTTATAAAACCTTATCTGCTGATAATAACAAAAATATTGTGATTCCTCTATATATTTTTAATTCACAATAATTCAACTTTTATTTTAAAAATAATGTTATGATTTTATAAATTATAATTCCTGATTCCATTCATAATAATGAAATAATATATATTATTCCGGATTATCCGGCCATTCGCGTGATGTCGTGTCCAAAGGAAATGGGGATTATGTTTATATAATTATCGTACAGATTAATTTAATGTACTTTAAAATGTTTTTAATGGCTATTTTTAATTCATGCTGCATAAATATCAAATTCCGCACCAACGACGGAGTCGCAGGCTGAATACATGTTACTAAATAAAATAAAATTCCATAAATTACAAATACATTTTACGGTTGCCTCCTTCTTAATTTTCTCTTAATAGATCTCACATTTCCTTTGATAAATACGCTTAAACCAGATTTAAAAGAAATATACATTACATAAGTAGGTACGGAAGTTTGACGCATGTAAGTTAGAGTACTGTTTGCAAAATATGAAGGGGTTTCAAAGAAACTAATTATTAGCCAAAGTGTGTGAAGCCTCTCCCGACGCCGACGACGAGGGGAAGAGAGGGAGAGCTTCTTTTATCTCGAACAGACTTAGAAAACTTTATTCGAATGAGATGAATAAGTGAAGCGAGACGACGCGGCGACGCGACGCGCGACGTTGCGTTATGACTAGAGCGCCCTGGGCTACGGTGCGTGCGTGTGCGCGCAGCATTCATTTAGGAACTGACATTGCCTGGAAAATATATGAAAACAGAATTCCTGTTACTTTAGGGAGTCAAATTGTCAAATAAAACCTCCAGTTCTCGGTTGAGTGGAAGGAACAGTAAGGACTAAAAACCACCCTGTTTCTTCAGTTTCCCCTGTCGTTCCACTTCCGTGGTACCTATCCCGTTTAGAAAGGAACCTAAAGACTCATATAAACAAAAATAAAATAGACAATTACTTAAGTGACAAATAATGAAAAAAAAGTAAAAAAACATTACACATAGTGTCCTAGCGTCAGGTTTCAGAGCTATTTTCCGAAATATAACTCGAAAACTCAACCTTGGAGATAAAACTTTTTGTGCTTTCTCCCTTCATATTAAATATAACGAGATATTATTTAAATAATGATCATTAGGTTAGCCAATATAGAAAAACCTTCAAACCGATAATGAATCGCCGAACAACTGCACCAAATTGGTCTCTTTAATATTGGGCTCGCTATTGTAAGGACAAGGTTTGTATGAAAGAGATAAAAAAATTTGTAACAGATAAGTTCTTCGTTTTCCTTTCAGGATATTTAGTTGCTAATTTCTAAAGTATATTTTTTTTTGTCTTTGTTTATTTTTGTGTACTCGTGGTTATCACTAATTAATCTTTGTGAAGGCTAGTTAACCTATAATTGGCGAAGTCTGAAAATTATATACCTTAAACTTTACTGTACACAGAAGCTGTTGGAAAACCTTAATACATAAATAAATATTTTTGAAAATCCACCTAGATAGTCGAAACTCGGGGAAAAGCCGGGGCGGGGCGCTAGCGGCACAGTCTATCTTTCAGGATACATTATAACCTAAAGTGGATGCAAGATTATGCTTTTAAGCTCGGTCACCATGGACGAATGTTGCCACACTCGACCACGGAGACCGAGTGGCAAGTACAGCGCTGCAGCTCCAAGACTTGAGATATAGCCTTTAGTTCATCAGAATAGGTACAGCTACAGGCCATTGCGACTGCGCGATAGACAGGTGTTCCTTCAGTAGCGCGATGGATGCTTTAGTTTCCATGTTATTTGAAGTCATTTCATTAAAATATTTATTACATTTTATGTTATAATCAACTACAAAAAATACTTACTGAAAGCCTGGTCACAATACAACAACATAATATTTTCAATGGGATGTTAAAAGTTCGTCACTGAAAATATTAGAAACAGTCGAAAAAAAGTCTGATTCTGTTCTCCTAGTACCTATTTTCTGTTTGTTTCTCGTTTTAGGTCAGTTTTTCTGGATTTTTCTGCTATCATCGTGCGCAAAAAAATGGGTCTGATATACAATAATCCAAATAATCAAAATTAAATTTATGAAAAACCTACGACATACACAATGGTTGCTGAGGAAGGAGCAAGCATGGACCCACCGATATGGGCACGATGGGCATGCAAGCAACCCTAAGGCTACGTCCGCACAGACAGGCGGCTTGCTTAGCGCCTAGAGCCTAGCGAGTCACCTAGCGAGTAGCTTAGTAAAACGAACGTTCTAGAATGTTCGCGACCGGCCGCACTGCGCGCTTGGCGCCTAGCTAGTCGCTTAGCGTGTATCGAAGTAAACAAACGTGTTGGTTTTTTGTCACGAGGCGCGAGGCATTTTAACAGAATAAAATGGATGAATTATTAATTGCATCAGTTTTTAAAAGAGAACCTCTGTGGAATCCGGGTAGTGAACTCCATAAAAATGCTATTATCTTAAAAAAACAACACAACATTAAACTCCCCATGACTTGACCGTGACTTATTTATGTCATGAACCCAACATGATGGATAAGGCCGTGAAATGGTATATTTCAAATGTGAATTTTCTGTAAGTAGCAGTTTTAGAGCTATTTTTGAAAGTGACATCTCGTAAACGTGCCGACAAGCGAATGAACAAGTAGTCCAGTCATTAAAGCCAAAACCCGAAAATAATTAGTAACTTGCTGAAATTTTAGGGGGTTCTTAAGGAAGGTAAAATAACATACCGGGTGATTTTGCAGCGTTCTGGGGTGTACGGAAAGGGTTGAAAAGGGGTGAAAAGGTGTTTTTTGCTAATAACTTTGCCAAAAAAATTAGTAACACGCTGCAAATTTGGAATAAGGTTGTTCTTACGGTTTTGTAACGTGTATTAAATTTGCAGCGTTTTGCAACATACGGAACATTGTTTTTTTTAAAAAACAGTGCAATTAGTTAAAAACAGGGGTATGAAAATTAGTAACACGCTGCAAATTTGGAATTAGGTTGTTCTTACCGGTTTGTAACGTGTATCAAATTTGCAGCGTTTTACAACATACGGAACATTGTCTATTATTAAAAAAAATGAAATTATTTAATCACACGGGTGAAAAAAATTTGTAACTCGCTGTAAATTCGTAATTAAGTTGTTTTTACCGTTTCGTAACGTATATCGCACTGTTTTTTTAATAATAAACAATGTTCAATTTGTTGTAAAACGCTGCAAATTTGATATACCTTACGAAACGGTAAAAACAACTTATTTACAGCGAGTTACAATTTTTTTTCACCAGTGTGATTAAATAATTTCATTTTTTTTTAATAATAGACAATGTTCCGTATGTTGCAAAACGCTGCAAATTTGATACACGTTACAAACCGGTAAGAACAACCTAATTCCAAATTTGCAGCGTGTTACTAATTTTCTTACCCCTGTTTTTAACTAATTGCACTGTTTTGAAAAAAAAACAATGTTCCGTATGTTGCAAAACGCTGCAAATTTAATACACGTTACAAAACCGTAAGAACAACCTTATTCCAAATTTGCAGCGTGTTACTAATTTTTTTGGCACTGTTATTAGCAAAAAACACTTTTCACCCCTTTTCAACCCTTTCCGTACACCCCAGAACGCTGCAAAATCACCCGGTATGTTATTTTACCTTCCTTAAGAACCCCTTAAAATTTCAGCGTGTTACTAATTATTTTCGGGTTTAGGCTTTAATGACTGGACTAAAGGCACTTAGCGACCCACCTCGCAAACCACCTGTAGTGCGGCCAGCGTGTATCCTAGCAAGTAGCCAGAGCGCAAGCTACTAGGCTCTAGTCGCTAAGCAAGGCGCTTGTCTGTCCGGACGTAGCCTTACAGTCTCTTGCATAGACTCATTATATTTACGCGGGAGTGACAGAAACAGGTAATGAAAGGTCAATGTACGAAATTCCTCCTGTTTTGTGACCGGGCTTTAGGACTGCAAATCGCCACTACTTTGACAAAATTCAGTCACTAAGCACACACTGCCCACAGTCACCTCCAGATCAGGAATAATAGGAATTTGGGTGTACACAAAAAGCCAGTTTCATAGCTCAATGGTTTTAAAACCTAAGTATGTATTTACTTTACGTTTACGCCAAGTACCTACTCATGCTATTTAATCAAATTGTCATATTTCATTTCGCCATGGAAAATTTCAAACTAAAGCTTTTACTCATGATAGGTTACCCAACAGCTATAAAAGTGAGCAGTGTGTTCCAACATGTACTTTTAGGTACCGTGTTTCACTTCGAGTAATAGAAATTGTTTCATATTTATGGTCTCTCCCGCACACGGTATTAATAGAAAACGAATAGAAGTCCGCAGGTAATCGGTTTACAGAAACTGTTGCCTTCGAAATAAACGGCCATATTGGTTCGGAATTCGATAAAGACTATTTGCTTTCATTTTAACGAAAATCATGTTAACTTTATTGGAAAAATAATTGTTCAAACGAATTAGACGCACTTAACGGTCATTCACTTAAATATGTTAACTTTACAGCCATACCAGTCTTTAAATACTCGTACATACCGACATAAACACTAAGTATGTAGTTTTTTTTTTCAAGTAATATTTAGTTGATTTAAAACCCTATTTTTCCGATAAATTAACATTAAATTGATGAAATTAATTACTTATTAAATTCTCTAACTTCATAAAAGAATATCTACCTAGTAATATCCCAAAATCTCTATGCTGGTATTTTTTTTTTATACGTGGTCTATTTCGCCCCCGGCGAGAGACGTCGCATGGCGATCTCCGACTACCGTAAGCGCGGCGGGCGGCGAGTAATGGGAGATCATGCCCGGGTCTACGGCGCAAAAAATAGGCTCAAGCGCAAAATGTCCCTTTCGCAAAATGTCTACACGTAGCAAAATGTCCCCCTTTCGCAAAATATCCCATTTCCCAAATTGTTCCTTTTGCAAAATGTCCCTTTCACAGAATGTATCCACTGTTATATATTTATATCTGTATGTTGATATATTTAAGTATACGTAGGTATATTTATTTAAGCTATTCTTGTGTTTTCTAGGTCTGAACGAAACCTATATCCAAGAAGCTATGCTGAACCGGGCTATATCAATGAGTTCGGGCTTGGACTCGGCAACGGGGCAAAACCGGCGAAAATCCAGATCTAACAGGTAATAACCACTAACTTGATTTTGATTAAGCTGAGCCCTGTAACTGCGTTAAGTGACTACCCGTGGACCAGGAGCGTTATCGTGATGAAAAATCAAGTCATGGGATTCCTACTGTCAAGTTGGTACTAACTAAATCCACGGTATTCTTTAATAGCCTACGTTCCAGACTCACGGTTGCCTGACGAGACAGTCCCGCGACCCCGGTCAACATAATTATGCTGATACAGTGGCACATACAAATAAATATTAATAAATAGTTCTATTAATAACATCGAAAAAAATTAGGTCAAACAATCAAGAACTGAAGCCCTTAAGTTTGAAACTGAATATAGATAACTAAAATAAAAATAAAATTTCAAACTTTATAGCTATTTCCCTTACTCAAATGTGACCCTGGGCTGTGCCAAAAATGATCTGCCTTAAAGCCTTTGTCACACTGACAGGCGAAACGAATGCGTTCCGAAGCGTTCTTGTTTGTAATGATTGGAATTGTTTGAAAGCAATCACATACACCAGTTTTTGGTAACCACTTTTTTGGTGGCGGAACCCTTTTGAAATGCAAAATTTGTCTATTGCGATATTTTGTTGGAAGCTGTATTCTCGCGGAGCCAAAGAGCCCCAGGGCTCCGCGGAGCACACTTTGAGCATAGCTGACATAGACTATCGGACCGCTTTCGTTTTTCAATGTGACTGGATTCAAACAATTCCATATTACAAATAAAAACGCTTCGGATCGCATTCGCCTCGCCTGTCAGTTTGACAAAGGCTTTAAGGCAGATCATTTTTGGCACAGCCCAGGGTCACATTTGAGTAAGGGAAATAGCTATAAAGTTTGAAATTTTATTTTTATTTTAGTTATCTATATTCAGTTTCAAACTTAAGGGCTTCAGTTCTTGATTGTTTGACCTAATTTTTTTCGATGTTATTAATAGAACTATTTATTAATATTTATTTGTATGTGCCACTGTATCAGCATAATTATGTTGACCGGGGTCGCGGGACTGTCTCGTCAGGCAACCGTGAGTCTGGAACGTAGGCTATTAAAGAATACCGTGGATTTGAAAAGGGTTATCAGTCATTCGACTTCACGGCACTTGATCGACACCCCTCAGGCGAACTAGGAAACAAAAAACACTGTCTTTTCTATTATATTTTGATGAAAGTATACAATTTTTAGGTCCATTGTTGCTTAAATGGTTTTCTTGATTTTCTTCTAATTTTAAATTAAGTCAACAAATTATTTGAAATAATCAACAATTAGCGGTTTAATAACGGAATTGGCCAGTTTCGATAAATATTCGTTATATTTACTGACTACATTCGATTATAAATTACCTTTACATAGAGTCAGACTTTTTCATACAATATTTTTAAGCTCTGGTATTCGCGTGTAGCGTGGGTGTCTGCTAAAATTAACTTTTTAAACGATTCATCAAAAAACTTTGCTTGCAAAAGCGTAATTTAGGTTTGTTAATGACGATTGATTTAGCTTTAATTTTACGGAGCTTAACACGCATTTCATTAATAAACCTTTTTGTGCTGCCATCGTATTTCAATGACGGCCATTAATGATGCAGTATGTTATTTTGTTGGACAGGGCCTGTAGCCAAACGGTAAGCGACAATCGGTAACGTTCAGCAGTTGCTAATACATTTTCAACTTTATACCCGTCTCATAAAGTTGAAAATCTAGTAAAGACTGCTGGGCGATAGCGAACGAAACAAACGAAAACGATCTGTAATCTTTCATAGATTTTCAACTTTATGCAATGGGGTATGAAGTTGAATGTATTAGCGACTGCTGAACGTTAGCGATTGTCGCTTTCCGTTTAGCTATAGGGCCTGAACTCTTCACGTCGACGTCAGTCGTGTATTAGAGCGAGAGCCTGTGAACCCCAGACCTACGTCATTTTATAAAGGCTGAAAGTTTGTCAGCGGATGCTCCCAACACTGGTAAGAACGATGGACCATTATGGAGTTTGGGTAATAGTGGCTTTGGCAGGTAAACGGTACTGAAGGTGCGTAAAATGTAAGTTAACTTACGTCATAGTATAAAAGCTGATTTTTATATATAATACTCGGGTAGTAAGTAGATGATGTTTCCTCAGCAGCCAGACACTTATCATGGTGGCAACCCCTTGCCAGACACCCTTAATGTTCAAGAAATTATATAAGTTTACTTACGTCATAGTATAAAAGCTGATTTTTATATATAATACTCGGGTAGTAAGTAGATGATGTTTCCTCAGCAGCCAGACACTTATCATGGTGGCAACCCCTTGCCAGACACCATTAAAGTTCACGAAATTATAATTTAACTTACGTCATAGTATAATAGCTGATTTTTATATATAATACTCGGGTAGTAAGTAGATGATGTTTCCTCAGCAGCCAGACACTTATCATGGTGGCAACCCCTTGCCAGACACCCTTAATGTTCAAGAAATTATATAAGTTTACTTACGTCATAGTATAAAAGCTGATTTTTATATATAATACTCGGGTAGTAAGTAGATGATGTTTCCTCAGCAGCCAGACACTTATCATGGTGGCAACCCCTTGCCAGACACCATTAAAGTTCACGAAATTATAATTTTACCTACGTTATAGTATAAAAGCTGATTTTTATATATAAAAGTAGTAATTAGATGATATTTCCTCATTAGCCAGACACTTAACATAGTGGCAACCCCTTACCAGACATCATTAAAGTTCACGAAATTATAATTTTACTTATGTTATAGTATAAAAGCTGATTTTTATATATATTACTTGGGTAGGTATCAAGTAGATGATGATTTCTCATTAGCCAGACACTTAACATAGTGGCAACCTTGCCAGACATCTCTTAAGTTCACGAAATTATGATTTTACCTACGTTATAGTATAAGGGATCGTCCACACCAAACGTATTGTCCGCCGCCGACTGTGAGCACGTATCAGGTATACTCGTAAATACTTGAATATCTATTTTATTTTTTATAACTTTGATTCCCATTAACTTTTAACATTTTTACAGAAACTGACGAAGAAGAAGAAGATCGTGATATCGAATGGAGTAACAGTGATGAAGAAAATGATAACACTGATGATAATAATGATAATGAATAAAATAACATTTTCTTTTATGCTCTCTATTAATATAGTCATGTAATAGTAATCTCTTTATTTTTCATTTAATATATTCATGTAATAGTAATATCTTTATTTTTCATTTAAATCTTTATTTTTATCCCTTATAACTTTTTTTTTCAAAATTTACATATAATATCAGTTAAATGTATAACTTTGCTCCAAAAATATTATTTGCATAACTCATTCTAATCTCCAATCTCTTCTTATGATTTACAATGTTTGTCTGGCAAGGGGTTGGAACTATGTAAAGTGTCTGGCTAATGAGGAAACATCATCTAATTATTACTTTTAGATATAAAAATCAGCTCATATACTATAACGTAGGTAAAATTATAATTTCGTGAACTTTAATGGTGTCTGGCAAGGAGTTGCCACTATGTTAAGTGTCTGGCTAATGAGGAATCATCATCCACTTACTACCCGAGTATTATGTATAAAAATCAGCTTTTATACTATAACGTAAGTACAATTATAATTTCGTGAACTTTAATGGTGTCTGGCAAGGGGTTGCCACTATGTTAAGTGTCTGGCTAATGAGGAATCATCATCTACTTACTACCCGAGTATTATGTATAAAAATCAGCTTTTATACTATAACGTAAGTAAAATTATAATTTCGTGAACTTTAATGATGTCTGGTAAGGGGTTGCCACTATGTTAAGTGTCTGGCGAATGAGGAAATATCATCTAATTACTACTTTTAAATATAAAAATCAGCTTTTATACTATAACGTAGGTAAAATTATAATTTCGTGAACTTTAATGGTGTCTGGCAAGGGGTTGCCACCATGATAAGTGTCTGGCTGCTGAGGAAACATCATCTACTTACTACCCGAGTATTATATATAAAAATCAGCTTTTATACTATGACGTAAGTAAACTTATATAATTTCTTGAACATTAAGGGTGTCTGGCAAGGGGTTGCCACCATCATAAGTGTCTGGCTGCTGAGGAAACATCATCTACTTACTACCCGAGTATTATATATAAAAATCAGCTTTTATACTATGACGTAAGTAAACTTATATAATTTCTTAAACATTAAGGGTGTCTGGCAAGGGGTTGCCACCATGATAAGTGTCTGGCTGCTGAGGAAACATCATCTACTTACTACCCGAGTATTATATATAAAAATCAGCTTTTATACTATGACGTAAGTTAAATTATAATTTCGTGAACTTTAATGGTGTCTGGCAAGGGGTTGCCACCATGATAAGTGTCTGGCTGCTGAGGAAACATCATCTACTTACTACCCGAGTATTATATATAAAAATCAGCTTTTATACTATGACGTAAGTAAACTTATATAATTTCTTGAACATTAAGGGTGTCTGGCAAGGGGTTGCCACCATGATAAGTGTCTGGCTGCTGAGGAAACATCATCTACTTACTACCCGAGTATTATATATAAAAATCAGCTTTTATACTATGACGTAAGTTAACTTACATTTTACGCACCTTCAGTACCGTTTACCTGCCAAAGCCACCATAACCCAAACTCCATAATTGGTCCATCGTCTTACCACTGTTGGGAGCATCCGCTGACAAACTTTCAGCCTTTATAAAATGACGTAGGTCTGGGGTTCACGGGCTCTTGGGCTATATCTAGCGTCAGCGAGAGAGAAATACAGACATTCGTCGCAGTTTGGTGTGCAAAGCAAATTCGTACGCAACCGACAGACGTGCACAATTGACATCTATCAGCGTAAGAGAAATTCGAGCCTTTACAGTGAATTGCGATATGAAACTCTGTTGAAAGCTGTCAGCAGGTCAGATGTGAATACTGCATCAAAGGCCAAGCTGAAATGCGAACACAATACTCGCAGTAACTACTTCCACAAATAAAAAGATAGTCACAATGAGGTATTTTAACGTTACATAAGGTAAAAGGAGATTATTTTGTGAGACAGGCAACTCAGTGATAGAGTCATAAAAGTCTCTCAAAACTAGTTCACCACTAAAGTGGACAAGACGTAGTGACACATCATTTCGCATGCATACATAGGTAACGTTTTGAGAGACTTTTAAGACTCTATCACTGAGTTGCCTGTCTCACCAAATAATCTCCCTTTACGCTAAGGTCATAAACAGGACGTAGGTATGAAATTGAAGTTTTGGTCAAATTCTGCAATTAGTCTCTTTAACTCTCTCAATCTAATTCTAATTGGAACGCCATCCATCCGTCATCCCATCGTTTATTTTACTTTTGACAGCTCAAATACCTTCTGATCAATTAATGGTGACCCGTCGCGATACCGACCCGATTTATAATGAACATCAATTTGAAACAGATTCAACATAAGTTAAAATTATTGAAAAAAAATGTTTTATTTGTTGTGTTTTAGAAACATACCCAGTATTTTACATACCAATTAATTATCGTACTATACTTATAATGTAACTGAACTTCCGTTTACAAGAGTAATTTATAATGTTAGTTACTGATTCTAGTTCTTTCGTATTAACCGAGAGATTTTAGACTTTGGTGTCGTTTTCCTGGGAAATAGATAGAATGGATACGTACTTTCATTGCAAAGCGTTACCTACACAAAATGTTCTGATGGGCGTATCCTTCTTTTTTTTAAATCTTTGACTCCAATACAATAGAACCGCTTACAACACCGCGGGTTGCGCAAAGGAAATGTTTCCTTTATTGAATTGTACAAATGTTACAACAAAGCTTATCGTACATTGTCAAGTTCGTATTCCTCAAAATATAATTTAAACCTTTGTTCCACTGTAGAGTTTCTTTCTGCACTAGTACAACAAAGCGTTCAAATTCAAGTGATCAGACTTGATAGTCAAAGAGGTTACGACCAACAAGTTTTCTTCAATGTTTGGACAACCTCATAACAGGTACATCATCATCAGCAGTCTTTTTTATTGGGACAAACCCACCACGCTATTCCCAAAGGAGTTGCAGTGGTGCAACTCCTGAGGGCCAGAATCAACAGTGGCAACCACCAGAAAAGCGCCGAGACAATGAAGCTCGACGTGTCCCGGAGAATGAATTTACCTGTCTTGGATACTGCAACGAAATTAATCAGAATATTGGAGGAGTAGGAAAAATATGTTTCCACTTCCCTCCATGCAAGTATAGGAGACAGAAAAAAACAAGGCCAATAGGCAGAAAGGGACATAACAACTGGGAGAAGCCCAGTTGCCTAGCACCACGGGTAAAAATGACTACTAATATTAATGAGTCCTAAATTGTGAACTGCTATATTTGATTCCAATAATAGGTATGGCAAAAACGCTTGAACGCACGGAGGCATCAACAGTCTACTGGCGGCGTGGCCGGTAGACATAAAGTTCAATTAAAAAGTAGCTAAATAGCAACTTTAGTGATAACTATATTCTTGAGCCGTTTGGGGTTGAAACTATAGGGCCATGGAGTCCGAGTGCTCACAGCCTTTACAGAGATATTGCTAAAAGACTTGTTGACGCTTCCCGTGACCCAAGAGCTGGCTTTTACCTTGGTCAGAGGCTAAGTATTGCCATTTAAAGAGGCAACGCCGCCAGTCTCTTGGGCACATTGCCAGCTGACAGCGTTGAGGATGAATTTTTCGATGCTCTATAATACGAGTAGTTTTTGATGTGTCTATTGGTAAACGCACATCTAGCCGCACCGCAGTCTCCGCAGTCTGTTTTCTTACCGAATTCTTTGTATGAAGTTCTATGAAACCTCGCACACCGCTTCGCAGTAGCCGCAGAATCGGTAAGAAAACAGACTGCGGAGACTGCGGTGCGGCTAGATGTGCGTTCACCATTAGTCTCACCTTATGCTGGCTTCACACGCACCGTGCACTGTGTGAAGTCACCGGCGCGGGCTGGTGTGTGATGCAAGTATTAATTACGCTTTGTGAAGGGAATTGCTCGGCGCGACGCGGGCTTGCGCGTCCTATAACATAATGTCGGATCGATCATATGAGGCGCGTACACGCGCTTGGTGCGGTGAGAAACCAGCATTATGTTAGCAATATAAAGTTAGGCTATAAGCTTTATCGGCTTTTTTGATTTTCCGCTGGATCAGCTTGTTCCGGATTTTGTTTCTGAAAAAGGAACAATAACAAAAACATTATCCAACTTCTATCATGATTAATCGTTTGATTAGCCCGACATTTATCTTTCAATGCCTCTACAATTTTCTGTAAACTGAATTAAAGTCTCTATTTATAACACAATAATTAACACAGTGTCAAGTGCTTTTATGAAAAAATGTAAATAAGTAGATAATTGCTTACATTACGAAAAGGGACCTCTCTTATCTTTTCGGTTAAGTAGTGTTGAGACCCTTACCGAATAAGTAGAGCACTTTGCTTTAATTTTTACTCTTTTCTTTACGAGCAGTATTCTAAAACTGAAAGCTAATCCTGCTTAGAGTACTCTGAAGCCGAAAAGTAACTTTGGACATGTAATGAAAGTGGATAAGTGTGAGTTAAAAACCTGATCCTAGGAAATTCCAAAGTTTTCTTTTCTTAGTAAAAATAAGCTCGCACCTAATCCTCGTAATATAATAAGTAATACACTGCCGTCATGGACCAAATATTAATACCTAATCCGTAAGGTAGAATATAATTGTGTCATCATCATCAGCCTATAACGTTCCCACTGCTGGGAGACAGGCTTCCTCTCTGTGAGAGGGAGCGGGCGATAATCCACCACGCGAGCCCAGTGCAGGTTGGTAGATAGATGTCACATTATTTTTTTCAAATTTATGTTAGAACCAAAAATTCAAACTAGAGGACATGCCGGTTTCGTCACGATGTTTTCCTTCACCGTTTTGAGAGCAGTGGTGGTGAAATAAATTACACAAAGTAATGCGCCTGGCTGGATTCGGTAAATTCGGTACCGATACCACTGGGCCACCACTGCTCTTTAATTATATAATTGTGTCACTTGCATAATTTTCTTCAAATAGAAGATTAAATCTTCTTTAGGTTCGCTGGAGTACAATTGAACTTGTATAACGGATCAGAAAGCATAGGTAGGTAAGGGTAATATTTTTATATTTGCAAATATACTTTTTCATATCGAAGCTAAGGCAGTATTAAGGTGCAGTATGTTGGCGTTCGGCCGAGGGTAGCTCCTAACGTTATTAGTTCGAAACATCCGGCAACGGAACCGATACATTCAGTAGCTCTGCCCGGCTCTCCGGAAGAATGGCTTATTGTCTCTGCTTGCACCGGTAACTAGCCCGCTTCCTTCGACCTAACTGACTTATCTATGTAGATAGACATGGATACGGCTGGTCAGGAAATGTGTGAATTAAACTGAAGCGATTGAAGATTATAAGACGTTCAAAACTCTTTGAAAAAAAGGGAACCGACTTCAAAACCAAACACAAAAAAAATCTCAAAATAACTTTTCTTTCGGAAGTCGGTGGCTTTGTTCTTTATTTAAATGACTAATGTCCATCGACTTCCGACAGAAAAGATATAGTTAATAATCATAAAATCGGTTCAGCCAAACGCGACATAATCGCGGACAAACATGCAATCGACTGTAGATTTTTAAATCTACAGTCCAAGTAAGCAAAAACCGCCCAAGTGCGTGTCGGGCCACGCACAGTGTAGGGTTCCGTAGTTGCCCATCAAAATACATACGCGAACTAACTAAACTGATTCGCTGAATTTAATAATAATAATAAAAAAGAACCTCCTCCTTTTTTTGAAGTTAGTTAAAAATATTGACAATAAAAAACTACCTATCCCCAAAACATACCCACCTATTAGAGCTGTAAAAATAAAGTTGACAAACTTACATTTGCAGTTGAAGATCATGTTCTCCGATACATTTTGTTTAGGAAAATATGTTATCCAAGTACGTTTTATCTGTAGGTCGACTATTACTCGTAAACTTGTAAAGCCTACTTAGTCATGATAATTTTCTTTTAAACTTCGTTATATGTATATACTACTATTGTGAATTTTGTCACACCCCCAAACATAACCGTTTAGCTGGTAGAGGGGGAGACACTAGAGTCGAGCAAAAATTAGCACTTATAAGGTTAATATTTCACAAACGAATCTTTTTATAAAAAAAATATTTGTGGATACTACCAATATTTTTTAAAGACCTATTTTATGATTACACGAGAAAAAAAAATGGCCACTTTACGTGTAAGTACCCTAAAATTTTTACGAGATTTTATTTTACCACTTTTTCGGCCCAACAAATCCGTATATTTACACCAAATTACAGCTTTCTAGTACTAGGCGTTTCTGACCTAAGCTGCGGACGGACGGACGGACATGGCGAAACTATAAGGGTTCCTTGTTGACTATGGAACCCTAAAAACGGATCCACGTGGGCAACGTCACGGGATATCAATTCGTGTTATATACGAGTACTAAAACCTTCTCCAGAATATAATGAACACTTTCCTGAACACCACGTCAAAATCCGTTCAGCCGAACGCGAGATAATCGCGGACAAACATATATACATACATACAAACATACATACAGGTCGAACTGAGAACCTACTTTTTTTTTGAAGTCGGTTAAAAATCATCGTAGTTTTTCACCAGTCATCTTTGATTTTCTGGTAGATTACATGATTTCCACAAAATGAAAAAAAATAATTAAAGATCTCTTATAAACCTCCGATCTCTTCAGAGATCAGTTCAGTCAGTCACTACCTACTGGTGGGGAACCTATTAATAGTTAAGTAATTTCCAAAATAATTTATTTTTTGTCTCATTCCGTGATAAAAATATAACTGGCTAAAGGGGCTAAAGTTATTATTTGTGTTGTTTGTTTGTGTTATGTGTTTAGTCCAAAAAAAGAAAAATATTTAGACTAATACGGGATTAAAGGTCAGCTGTCAAGGTTTATTTCAGTTATTGAATGGAAATAAAAACTCTGAAATCCGTTATATTGTTTGTTGAATGCGAACTTTTTCAAACGTGCCCCTCTCTAGAAATTTCTCCTGTGCCGTGGGGGCTTTTACAAATATTAAATTTACATACACAAACACCCAGACCCGGAACTAATCCTACTAACATACAAATGTTTGTTCCGTGTGGGTTCGAATCTGGGGAGCGAATCAGCGACACGCTACGAGGAAGTCGACCGCTAAAGCCTGGTCCAGACATAATCATTTGACCGATCCTATCACGTATCCATATCTGCGTATTGTATCAAGCCGCGTATCAAGTTGTGGACGCCTCCGATTTGTTCCGTATCCTTATCGTCACAATTCTGTATCACCTTTGATGGCCGTATCATAACGGCGTATCTAGATCCCGTATCATGATACGCGTATCATTACCCATCCACATATGCGATTATAATACGCGTCGACGAGACGGATACGGTGATCGGATCGGGCAAATGATACATGTATGGACCCACCTTAAAACATAACGCCAACCGTGCCGTCTTAGGGTTGAACCACATCTGGCAGCACGGAATCGCCTTTTTCCGTCGACCGAGACAGAAAGCATAATGCGATAGCACGCGGCGGAATCCTCAAGGTGGCCGCGTGCTATCGCATTGTCTTGGTCTAGCAAATGGCAGTTCTAAGCGACAGAAAGAGAAAGGGCGACGGAAAAAGGCGATTCCGTGCTGCCAGATATGGTGCAACCCTTATGGATACCGTTTCGTGAGTGGAATGGTAAAATCAATTTAAAAATAAAAGATGTACATCCCCAAAAAAAACAGAAGGCCTCTTCCAAATATCGTTTTGACCACGATCATATATCATAGAAGCACGTGGGCTGCGAATACTGCCTCGAATAAAGTCTGTGTATTAAAAGTAGTTCAGCTTTAAAGGAGTAGATACAGAGTAACTTAAACATAAAATACTAGTTAGTTAAACCAAATTAATTGAAGGTGTGCTTACTTTACCGTCTACGACATCATTGCGAATATCTTTATTATTATTATTACATTTAATAAAATCGTAGAGCTGTCATTCCTGTACATTGAATATTTTTTTCTTTTTGAATTTCGTCGAGATAGGGGATCGATTCTGATGCCAGATCAACTTTTTTTTTTCGAAATTTTTTATGTTTTTTTGGTTTGTTCTATCTCCGAAACTACTGATAAGTTGTCGATCAAATTTTCCTCAAATATTCATAATAATATGCTTCTGTAAATAGGCTGTGTCTTATTACGCTATTTTCCTTAGCAGATAAGCAAATTTGAATTATGTTGTTTTTTATGTTTGTTGAGAGTTGGAAGCTAAACCACTGGATATAATTTATTCAATTTTTCCTCAACTATTCCTTAAACTGCTCTTCAATTAATAGGATATGTATGATTACGTTATTCCCCTTGGGGGATTAGCAATGTTATAATATGTTGATTTTCAGTCATTATTGACATTTTATTGTTTCGATAATAAATACTAATTGCAGCGATACTGTAAATCGACCAAAAATGATAATCTAATGTTTAAGATAAACACGGATCTTTGAAATTAATGTCGCTCAAACAAGGACGTTTCCTGTGCAAACTATGTAGGTACCTACATATAACATTATTGATCTAAACTAATATTATTAATGCAAGTATATTTGTTTTTTACCTTTTCACGCAAACTACCTACTGAATCGATCGTCCCAAAATTTTGCGTATATACATTGTCAGGAGTATAGACACGGAATATAGGGTACCTTTCATCCCCTAAAATAGAAGAGAGCTATTGCCGAGAAAAACAAATATACATTCATATTCCAGATGGCGTCACTTACACGATCCGTATTGTTTCTCAAATTCTAAATTAACGCAAGCGAAGCCGCGGGCAAACACTAGTCTTACATAAAAATATATAAACCTACGTAAGACTTTCCTATTATGACGGTAAAAATACTGTGAAAGAGTTATATCAACTGAGACATGAAACAGTAAAAGTGGAACAAAGGAATTATTTATCAAACTTTTCTTTCACTTACAAACAAACAAGTCATATTTATTGTGTGAAGAAATATAATTTATGAAAATGAAGTCGTGTCAGTTTAAGCATGTCTCCTATTTTTTGGTTAGTAGTGGGAAAAAAAAAACACATTATCACCTGTCTAACCTTTTCGCTAACCATGTTGCGATGCATGCGGGCAGCGAGTAAAGGGCAACTCGCTGCCCGACCATGGACCATGCCCGGGTCGACGGCGCGTTGTGTCCCACGCGCGCCTCAAAGAGCGTCGGCATAATGACGGGGCAGAGGGCAAAAGCCTGCCGGGGTCGCGGGACTTATTCCATCACCGTGACCCCGGGACATAAAGGGCTATTAAAGGACACCGTGGATTTTAGTCAGTACAAGTCTGACAGTCCCTCCCGCCCTGCCAGGGGTGAGAGGACTCGTTTGATGACTTTATCACGTTAAAAAGAAAAAAACCATGCTGGGATGTTCCAGTTCGGATACAGGCTTTTTTTAAATATTTTTGCGTCTGGTGGGTGTAAATCCCGACTAAATGATCTGGCTTATTTATCTATCCACTCTTTAATTATTCAATTTTAAAGCAAGAAAATTATCGAAATGCCTTTTTGGCTACGCCATCTTTAACTACGTCTGGCTTGGTTCAATCCCGCTTCTTCTCAGCCAAGTCTGCATTTAATTTATGTATATAGGGATAATTTAAGGCTTAATTCGCACGTACCACAGCGACGCCATGTGTTCGGGCGTATATTTTGTATTGAAAATGAATATTACAATTTACACGTACCACATTTTGCCGTTGTTATCTACCACCTGTGTAATTCGACCACATCGCGACGGCAACGCTACCACCGGCGGCGGCGGCGGCGGCGGCACAGCGGCCACATCGCAACAACAATCTTTCCTCCATGACTCCGTTCAGTCAAGCCGTGTTTCCTCTACGAAATAGTATAATTGCACACGACCACGTGGTTACCACATCGCAACCACATCGACATTTTGTCGGTACTACAATGCAACTGCAAAAAGCCGCTGCAACACTATTTACACGTAACCACACCACAGCTTGACCACATTTTGTCGCTGCGACGCCGACGTGGTGTGGTTGTGGTACGTGTGAATATACGTTGGACAAGTTTTCAGCGTCTCTATCACTTTCGTAAAAATGCACGCAGCTCTTCAGCTTTGTAGGTGGTCAGTCAAAGATCTACCAATGACAGTCTGGACCAACGTCTTAAGGTGGTGGTTCGTGTTTGTCACGGTCTCGCGTGCGAACCGGCACCTTTAGAAATTCGTTTATGATAGACGCCTCTAATGTGGTTTCCGAAACACGCAAGAATCTCGGCACCGCCTATCAGCGACCGACCTTGGCAATCGACGTTAAGCCTCGAAGATCGATCGGAGCGGCTTTTATTATTTAGCCACGAACCCCAATTAGTAGATACTGAATATATATATTTTAACGGAAATGTATGTAATCCGTCATTGTATACAATTTCTTAGGAAATGTATATAAATATCCTAAATCACCCAGAAATCTATAAAGCCAAGCAAACAGAACTTCGGAGTGCCCCTGAGACGTCTACTTACCCCGAGGTTCGGTTTGGATTATACGCGGAAATACCTTCGGAATCGTATACATTTCCTAGGAGTTGTATGCAATTTGTAATTATAAAACAATTCCTGTAACATATCCAATTCACGTAGTGAAATCAAATTGATGCTTACATACCGATGCATTCATTTCGAACTGATAGCGAAGCTTAATTGTTTCTGAAAATTATATTTTACGGATAGC
Organism: Agrotis segetum; assembly: GCA_036375495.1. NCBI lineage: Eukaryota > Metazoa > Arthropoda > Insecta > Lepidoptera > Noctuidae > Agrotis > Agrotis segetum. The sequence goes on along the minus strand of JAQSVV010000088.1, from coordinate 14,037,602 downwards.
TTATTTTTACATCGATATTTTCTCGTTTATTACTATTTTTAAATTTTGGGGAAAACAAACAATCGTATATTGTACCTATATAGATATCTAAGTAGACACAGAATGTTTGTAATCGCAACTGCTGACATTGAGGTCCCGGGTTCGTTTCCCGGGTCGTCGGGCAAAAGTGTTATTATATTGGGTTTTTTTATTATAATTTCTCAGTAGCAGTCCGGAGTTAAAATATTGACAGTGCAATAAATAGGTCCGGCGCCTGACCTCTTCCTTGTCGTGTCGGATTGTCGTCCCACCTATCACGCACACTTTGTGCACCATAATATGGTTAATCCCCTTTATATATCAAACTTACATTCAAATTAAATCATTTATTTTTTGAATCGTCAAAAGCAAAATAAAATAGTTTAAAATAGTTACGGTGCTCCCAGTCACAAGGCATGAAAACTGTGAAAGTACCGTAGGTGCTCATTCCAAAGCGTAGGTTAACTCTATGGAGAAGAACGGGCAAGAAACTCCCATGGACACTCTTTTTCAATCGCCATTATTTTAACAGAACCTTTGTTACATCATTTAACTTTAGATGGTACATTGTGTGAGAAGGATGTAGCAAGTGAAAAGTGTCCATAGCAAATTATTAAAAATGGGCAAAATTATAAATAATTAAAATAAACCTTGGCTGCTAAGAGATAACCAGTCATGACTGACAGCGCCCGTTCACGAACACGACACATGTATCAGCTTTAGGTACTCACCTCAAGTTCTCAACCATTTTGAAGGGAACTAAATGATCCGACACACGCGCCTGTTAAGAGTCGTTAATCATATTGTTTATGCAATATTTCAGGGTCACATGGCTGGCTAGTGAGGGCCTAACAAACTACTTGCGCCGTGTCATCCAGGATGAGAAAACTCGTGAGCTGAGCAAGGGTCACTCGTACCAGGACTTCTCCTCTATACCTGAGAACATGTCGGATGCACCGAGGAAAGACTCCAAGGGGAGGCGACTGTCATACCAGCGAGCGGTGTCCGGCGAAGACCCGCGGTACCACGAGAACAGCGTCAGAAGGAAGCAACAGATACCTGAGAACTCTGAGGTAATTTCCTTTATTTATCTTTGAAGAAGGGAAGAGATGCCTTGCCCTGCAGTGGGACGACACGGGCTTATAATACTAATAGAACAGAAGTAGGTAATACAGCTTCACCAGTCCCTTACTTCCTTGAATCTGCCTTCTAACACGCAACGGCGGATACAAGGGGGGGGTCATGGGGGTCATGACCCCCCCCCCCTGGGCGTCAGGCTGGGTCATAGGTGGTCACTGCAATTTTATCTAAGTTTATTATAAACTTAAACAAATTATAAACGTAAGGGGCACATCACAATCATAATAATGCAATTCTGTGCTTTACCTATTATAGCAGGGGTGGCCAACTTTATTATACATAAGATCTACTGTTTACTAACGAAACCCTGTGCGATCTACCAATTACATACTTCTTGAAGTCTTAAAAACAGCAAGAAAAACATGAAACAGCATAGTTTAGTACAAACACAATCATGTAGTAATTTTTATTGACCAGTCTTAAGAGTTTTTTTTAACCGACTTCAAAAAAAGGGGGAGGTTCTCAATTCGTCGGAATCTTTTTTTTTTTTTATGTATGTTCCCCGATTTCTCGAAGACGCGTGGACCGATTTGGAAAATTTTTCTTTTGTTTGAAAGGGTATACTTTCCAATTAGTCCCATGATCACCAAGTCAGGATCTGATGATGGGATCTTAGGGATCTTAAGATTGGAAGTCTTAGTTGGTGATGTTTGATCAACATACCCATATAGCTACATGGATTGGCCAAAAGGGAGAAATCTGAATCCATAAGAGATACGGAAAAACTTGCTTAGGAATATTAGCTCTTTTTTGGTGTTAACAATTTTTCACACAACTCACACTTGACGAAAAAAATAAAAACGCCAAAATGATCAACATCAAAAAATAGCTAAAGCTTCCTAAGAAAGATTTCCCGTATCTCTTATGGAAGCAGATTTCTCCCCTTTGATCAATTTAAAAGAAAAATCCTGTATAGGTTTGGTATAGGTATACTATTATTTATATGTTTTGCCTTGCCACGACAACTGGACTAAGTTGTGATCGACCCGTTGGCCACCCCTTTATTTTATTTTTTTAGCTTGGTAAAATCTTCAAATGAGTCCTCCCAGGGCAGGGCAGAAGGGACTGTCAGACTTGTATTGACTAAAATCCACGGTGTCCTTCAATAGCCCTTTACGTTCCAGGGTCACGCTATTCGAGATGTCTTTCTTTCAAATGTATCTGAACTAAACTACTCAGATAAGCTGTCTGTATGGTGACCCCCCCCTGATATAAAAGCTGGATCCGCCCTTGCTAACACGTACCACCTGCTGCAGAAAGCAGCGATATTAAATGACACATGCAAATTAGTGATGAAATTCCTGCAATGTGATATAGCTCCAACCATCATTACTGCAATTCAAAACCCATCTGATAGTCACTTAGTTTAGACCCGTTCTACCAGTATTGCCAGCCGAGAACAATAAATGTAATGCAATAATAATATAATAGAGAGGAATTCACTAGACGGACATGTCCGCAGGCAGTTTGTAAGGGTATGCTGTCGCACTATACACTCATTAGTTTATTTTATGGACAAGTAGTGGCGCAGTTAAAATGAGGCGCGCACGAGCAACGGGCAAGTATGCGAGACTGACTGCGAACGTCCTACACTTTGAACAGACCTAAAGTTACGAGGTCTGCCCCCCTAGACAAGTCGCAAACGATAATCGTTAACGCTCGGTTCTCCTCAATAGATTTCAACCTTATTTCTTCGAGTCTTTAGTTGAAAATCTATTGAAGATTTCATGGCGTTGTCGTTCGTTCCAGTCGCTAACGCTTAGAAATCCTAAATAGATTTTCAACTAAAGACTCGAAGGAATAAGGTTGAAAATCTATTGGGGAGAACCGAGCGTTAACGATTATCGTTTGCGACTTGTCTAGGGGCTGGTCTGTCTGCAGACTTGCCCGCAGATGTCCGAAAAGTGAAACCCCGGTTTATTATTGAAAGTTTATGTTTCATAATGAGGTTATTAAATGACATGGTATAATAGCTTGTTAAAAATAATAACAGTTCGTAACATACCATAATCACCCTTTAATGTCCACTGCTGGGACACAGGCCTGCTCTCTATGAAGGATAATAGGTGTATCCACAATACAGTAACACTTCAGTTAGGTATTATATTTTGAGAAAGAAACTTTGCCCCTGACTAGGGATTTCTCCTGTGTATTGTGTGCGTTTACAAACATGTACCGTGGTACCACAAAAACTTTTAAAAGCCGGAAACACATTGTTTAACACGCCACGCGACGCAACGTGTCGACACCCGATGTGCAGTGAGCGCGTGTCGTCGCGTCGGGTGTTCATAGTGTGATTCTGGTCATAGAAAACAATTCATTTGATTTGACCCAACACGCATCACGTTTCATCGGGTGGCGTCGGGTGTTATTAATGTGTTTCCGGCTTAAACGTCTACACTTGTATAAGAAATGTCAGGTTAGACCATTGAAATAAGGTCCTTCTAACAGTCACACTTATATTAGACAAGACAAGTGTTCAACAGATGTTTAAGGTTTTGTAGTAAGGCTGGTTAAGTTTACATGTGTATTTCATATTTATGTGAGTTTACATTGTAAACTCACATACATGACCTAGAACAATTACTTGTAGTTAATTCAAATATTTGTTTCTTACGGAAATCAAACCCGCAACGCAGCAGTCTAACTGTGCCAAACGTGCCGTCGCGTCGTAGGTAATATTTCCATACAATAATATATAATGTCTATTATTAGACGAGCGCGTGTATGCGACATCCTCGCGGACCGATAATTTTATAATATTGTAGTTATTAAGCAACGCGACGCTATTTTGACATTAAGTTCGTGCCTTTTTTAATGAGTCCTCCCACCCAGGGCAGGGCGGGAGGAACTGTCTGACTCGTACTGACTAAAATTCACGTTGTCCTTCAATAGCCCTTTACGTTTCAGGGTCACGGTAGGTCGATAAGTCCCGCGACACCGACAGGCTTTGGCCCTCCCGTCAGTATGCAGTATGACATTCTTTGAGGCGTCCATGGTCAGGCAGCGAGTCGCCCATTACTCGCCGTCCGCATGTCCGCGCCTACGATGGCCGGAGATCATCTTGCGACGTCTGTCGCCGCGGGAAACTACCACTGCGGCTGGGGCGGGAGGAGGACGCTGTCCTCTCCCTCAAGCGGCCCGCCTTCACCTTTGACCCGCGACCCCGACAGGCTTTGGCCTTCTAGAGGGGGCCCCGTCATTATGTTGACACTCTTTGAAAAGTTCGTGCCTTACGACAGAAAAGGAATGCTAAGTCAGTCATTGTTAACCTTCTCAATCTTTTAAAGTGGAATATAAAAATCTGCACGTTATCACGTTTACCTTTCAGCAAAGGCTTTCTAAAAGTGTTGATTTAATATTTTAATGGTTCAACTTGTATCGCTATACAAGCGCTATTGACTTACTACAAATCCCTACCAATTTCTTTTACCAGGCTATTTATAAGTATTGCTGAAATAGTTTGGTCCCATCATGTTTTGACGTCAAATCGAAGATTGTTTATGTTGTAATGGCGTGTAGCACGAACTTACTCTTGACTGGTCTCAGTGTTTTATTTCAACTGCTCTATCTTAGCTATAAAGAACAAGAATACCATCAAATAATCGATGTGAAAACACTGCATAAATTATTCATAATTTTCTACTCGTAAGTATATGAACAACAACGTTTAGAAAACTCAGTGTTAACCTAACACTTTCTGTAAACACAGTACTAGCTCCACGTAACAAACATGACTAGACATTCACTTAAAATTCATAGGAAAAACGTTTTTCGTTGTGTCGACGGCTCGTAGCAGTTCGTAGCGGCTCGTAGCCATGTAGCGGATCTACGTGTAGCCGCGGACCGCTGGCCGTAGCCGTAGACGACAGCAAGCTCTTCCATAAATTACATCAGGCAGACATTTCATCATAAATTAACGGCATTTCCATACATTTCAGGAGATAAAGAATTTAATTATAACTTTCAAAGTTGCATTAACTTTTTAATTACTTTGGAAGCCAAAGATTAAGAAAGCAAAAATATAACAGGCCGCCGGCCGGTCTGATTATGTAAAATGATTAAAATTAGCGACTGAAGATTTGGAAACATTAATCGATGTTGTTTTATATAAGCATGAAAATGCAGAACAGTTTCATGAAAAAAAGTTTCAATGCTAATGGCGCGTAGGAAGGTGGGCAAAGGTGAGCAGGCTAGTGCGCAGGTGTGGATCATACCGAAACCGGCGAATAAACTGAGGGCGGCAGAGCCTTGGAGCCCCCAGTGTCCGTGGAAGAGCGCTCGAAGGCACTCGTGCCCCAAACCCCGAGCAGCCGCAAGTACAACGCGAACGTTATTTGCAGAGTTCATTAAATTTTTGCAAGTCCCTTTTGAAAACAATTATCAATAATTTATCAAAGTGAATTATGATCGCCACTTTTTCCGAAAACGACATTACCTAATCAATCTCGAAAAACTTCTTCAAAACTTTCGTTTGTTCAGTGATTTCCGATTTCAATTTTTGCGGGTAGTTTTTTGTTGGTGGTAAATTGATGATGTGCTGTTATTTTCTAACAAACATGGGTAAGCATCTTTTTTAAAATGAGTAAACTTATTCAAGATAAGTTTCGTGTTTTGTTTAAGCACCGTGTTATAACAAAAGTTTTAAAAAACTTTGTATAAAGTTGAATAAGTTTACTTACAAGTTGCGTATACCTAAGCATGTATTAATTTCAGGCTCTTATCGTAATACGCATTTTGTAGCGGCGGGCTCGGCCAAGGGTCATGAAATGAAGTTTTGTGGTGAGCGATAAAATCTGGGTTTATATTGATTCGGGCCAAGGTGTTTCATTAACAAAACCTCCAATTTTACGCACGATGATAGACACGCGATTTCTTCAGACATGCCTTATTTACATGTCTGCATCTATCGAATTTATTATAACGTAGCTTTAATTATAAGTTTCCGAAAATATATTGCTTATCTTCTAAAAAAATAATATAATACCACGCTCCTGTTTTCTTAAGAGGTAACGACTTATAAAATTGTCTTTCGGTTGCCTAAATGTGTCTTACTTCGTTGAACATAGGTACCTGAATCGAAGGTATTGAAGTTGTTTACATCCCTTTAAAAAGGAGTTGGGCTATTGCTTTACGACTACAGTAAAAGCGGAAGTTTGACACAACATATAAAATATTTGTGCACGTTAGGTAGCTACCCAAAAGGATGAAAAGTCTCAAATTACATGTTTCTTATAAGGAAATTCTTGAATTGAGTAAGAAAATTCTTCAGAAATGTTTCTTAGGCGTTGTAACGTAAAAATCCTGCTTTGATAGGAGTCACTGAGCCCTGAGATGAAAATAATATTACGACAGGGCCGCGGCCGGCGCAAACGAGCGCCCCCAGACCATAAATTCAATAACACCTTTTATTGGCATCAAATTATTTCTTCAGCAGCTTTACTAACATATTATTTTATTAATGAAAATTGTACCGAGAGAATATTCATGAAAAGGTAACACTTTTCTTCTGATATGTACACATGTTGTCATAATGTGGGATACAATGGGAATTAAAAATGGGATTCATCGGGAATTCCTAAAAAATGGGATCCAAAAGTGGGATTCAACGGGAATAATTCAAATTAATACACCTATTAGATGTTTTCTAATAGTTAGAAGGACTCTTTCAATTAATTCCATATCTTCCGCGTAATTGAGTTCCGGATTGAAAAGTATGGGTGCGCTATTAATTCATTTCCAATCACGAAGTTTATTTAACCAAGACCCAAGGATGACCAACTTACATTACTGCGATGCACTGAATACAATTCTATGACGGAATAGTATTTTTTTAATTTTACCATGATACATTAGGAATTTCTTCTATGACGTGGATGTGTTTACAAACATGGAAACACACAAACCACCCAGACCCGGAACAACTACTTGTAGGTCAAACAAATATTTGTCTCGTGCGGGGATTGAACCCGCGCCAAGCCGTAGTGCAGTAGTCGTTCGCTCATCCTCTGCACCAACTACTTATAGTTTTATGATAAATTTTATTTGCGGAGACAGAGCCTTTTTTGGATATCCAAACCATAAGTCAAATATTTGCATTAGTGTCATTGGCTCAAAGTTTGAGTCGTTTAATTGTTTCTTTTTTTAACGTTGCCCCACTCTAGGATTTTTTTCTGTATCGTGGGTGCGTTTACAAACATAGAACTCATATACACAAACACCCAGGCCCGGAATAACTATTTACAGATCATAAAAATATTTGTCCGTGCGGGATCAAAGCCGCGATACACAGCGCAGCAGTCCAGTCCGCTCAGAGACTGCGCCAAACGTGTCATCATCATCATCATCATCATCATCATCATCTCAGCCATAGGACGTCCACTGCTGAACATAGGCCTTCCCTTTTGATCTCCACATATACCGGTTGGAAACGACCTGCATCCAGCGTCTTCCGGCGACATTTATAAGGTCGTCTGTCCATCTTGTTGGTGGACGTCCTACTCCAAAAGTGTCGTCGTCTGGCGCCCGACATTGGTTGCGGCCAAGCTGCGGAGCGAGACGGAGTGGGAAGCGGTCGCCTCCTTCTGCGAAGCAGTAATGCTCGTGAAGGAGGAGGCGGGCCGCGAGAGAGAGAGGACAGCGTCCTCCCTCTACCCCAACCACAGTGGCAGACACCCGCGGCGTCGGACGTCGGCAGACGATCTCCGGTCACCGTCGGCGCGGGCATGCGGACAGCGAGTAAAGGGCAACTCGCTGTCCGACCATGGACCATGTCCGGGTCGACGGCGCGTCGTGTTCCACGCGCGCCTAATAGAGATTTTAGTCAGTACAAGTCTGACAGTCCCTCCCGCCCGGCCCAGGGTGGGAAGACTCATTTGATGATTTAACCACAATAAAAAAAAGAAAAAAACGTGTCGTCGAATAAAAATTGAAATTATAAATTTTTAATTGTATGTTCTTTGCATGTTAATTTTTGTTTGTAAGTTTCTTGAAGTCTACATAAACATAATATTATTTTATACAGATAATAAATGCTAGTGCCCGAAGTAGCAAACCCTACGTTAACGAGCTTTTTTCCTTTTGACGTTAATAGAGAATACCGATAAAGCCTGACTTTTAGAGGAGGGCTCGAGATTGCTATAGTTATGATAGGAGGATTACAGACAGTCAGAGTGGCGATTTACTGACTACTCAGATTGGACGAATACTGGTTTAGTAGATAAGCTTTGGGAAGGCTTCTATCACAAGCTAAAAAGAAAACGTGATTCTTTCTGTTTTTGCTGTAATATTGAATTGAAACATTAGTTCAATGTCGCCACTTTCGGTTTATACATAAAAAAAGTTTATTTGGTTAGACAGAACAATATAAACTTAATATATAAAACAATTATTAATTAAATCGAAATATTTACGAAACAATAAACTGTACATACATTAAATCAATAAGCATCAAAGAACATATCTCTTTAAAAAAAATATCGTGTAAAAAAAATATGTGGACAGAGGACTGCTTGAAATTTTGCGGAAGGCTTAGGCCTTGTATGTGTATCCACCAAAGCGGATAGGAGAGGAGATGTGTGTGAATAACCAATCAGATGTCCACATCTCCTCTCCACTTAGCTTCACATTTGATTGGTTATTCAAAACCAATCAAATGTCCTCTCGTCTCCGTTTTGGTGGCGACGGGGCCTTATACTTGTTTATGAATAATATTTTTAGATAAGAACGCAATAAGTGAATTAAAAAATACCTACTCATTAATTTATTATTTTAAAAGTAGAAAATATTAGAAGCCTTGAAAAGAAAATAAATATTGTTATCATCTGTGGGTTTTTATCTCACATTTGCATGATTATAGGTAAATAAATCAAGTCTGCTTAGCATTCAAGGGTCGGGTAATCAGTCGAAATCTCATTCGAGCCGAGGTTGAAAATATAATTAATCAGATCCCGCTCATCTCTCCGAAGCTGACAAGGTTCTTTTTCTTTGTCTTTAAAACCCTTCAGTCTCTATATTAAAATTTCAACGAATCATCTTCTTTGATGAAGAACCACTGATAGGCGACACTCTTTGTCGCGTGTATATAGGGTGACTGGTAATTAGTGTACGATACTGAAACACGTGATTGTGCTTATGATAACCAACAACTTTTACTATGGGAGCAAAACCGAAATCGTGATAAAAATATCAGCTGTTCAGTACATTAAACAACCATAAATGTACTGAACAGCTGATATTTTTTTTTCGGGTTTTCAGGTTTGTTCCCATAGTAAAAGTTGTTTGTTATCATCAATCAGGTGTTTAAGTATCGTACACTGATTACCAGTCACCCTGTGTAAGAACTAGCTGATGCTAGCGGTTTTACCAGCTACAACTCAAAAATAATTATCCCACAGGAAAATTGGGATAAAAGCTATCCTACGTTTTAATCAATATTTTAAACTATCTGATTGCCTTTCATCCAAAACCGTTCTGCAGTTTTTGCGGGAAAGAGTAACAAATATCTATCGAAACAAACTTTTATGTTTATAAGTAGGAAATGACATATATATTATAGGTACTTGTAGCTGTTCTTAGATTCACTTCTTATTTAGCTTACCAGTCAGTATTTATCTTAACTTATTAATTGAATCTAATTGAATAATGCAAGGAATAAGAGAGCAATTCAAAATCTATATTTGAACTATCAATCTTATAGTAATAAGGTTAGGACTTTAGTCCATTCGTTTAACAAAATAGGAACAAAAATGCACACCTAGAATAGATATTATGTCTTTCTCGATTAAGTTTCAAATGCTTTAAAACGTGTACGATGCAAATTTTATTACGTCGGCTCATATTGGATTTTCACTCGAGCATCACCTGCTAAATATTTTACCATGTAAGTCAGCTACTCGAAGCCGGGGCAGGTAAATTTTACTCGTTTTAATTAGATGTTGTCGTAAACCAGAAGTAGGGTTTAGACTGACTAACCTAGTCGATAAAATCGTATTACACAACGTGTCGGTGGAAATCCCCTTTCATAACTCATTTATTTTTAAATTTCTGGCAAAAACTTAAATGTAAATATCGGAAGAATTTAAATACAGAAGAGCTTGTGTTTGTAGTTTGTTGACCTAATAATATTCTTGAGAAGAATCTGAACTCGTTGCAAGACAAAAAAACTAAACAACTTGACGGTTACATATTTTTTAAATTACTTTTCGTTAATTATTTTGAGGCATTTGTGTGCATATAGTATAAAAAAATGGAGTTTTTTAAAGTTTTTGTTCTTAAAAATATTTCGATACTACCAATGAGTGTGACAAAAAAGATAAAAAAACATGATGAATAAATTAAAATGAAATACTAATTCATGTTAATTTGCTGTCACAATATATTTATTTTAATATTCGCATTTTTCTCATACAAAAAGTCGAACTTCTTATACATATTAGTACGAAACGCATCATTAAGAAAAGCCTTACAACAAAAGTTACTTTCCAACCACGTGTGTGGAAAAAAGTCAAATAAATTGATTAAACCCTTTTCTTGCGTTGAGTCTTGTCATGATTTCTCAAGCCTATGGAAATTTATTCATGAATCACCTGAACGTTCTTAGGCCACCAAACTTCAAAGATATCGACTTTAGTAGGTCACTGATACATAGGCATAATTTTAACTCTGTGTAACCAGGCGATGCGGCGCGGCGGCTCTACAACAAACATAACGTGACTCGGTAATCGGAGTTAGTTCTCACACCGTTCCCAGCAAACATCGGTATGAAACGAATTAAATGTTTAAACGTATATGAAAGTATAGCTATCCCTATTGTTCCCTTTGTCTGCCGTCAGAGGCTTAAATACACAATTAGTCAACGAACTTATACAGCGTCGAATATACGAAGGTGCAAATATACTGTGAGCACTGAATATTTGTGAATGTTTGTTGACTCACGTTAACGTTTTAACGTTTCTTTTATGCTTATCACAACTTCTAGCAGCATTACCAACACTCTGCTTAAAAAACAAGCTGTAATCTATTCACTTTAGCTACGGAAAACAGAAACGCGGTCTATAACAGGAGTTTTAGCACCGACTTCAATTTTTAAATCTAACTACTTTTAAATAAGGAAAGCTATTACTGTTATTCTCTTCTTAATCAATTATTCGATTCCTTACTTAGGTTACAGCTTTATTATAACAGGGCCCACAGTTTCAGACTAGCAAAGCTACAGCAACGCGATATCGGGGCTATACTGAAAGTGAAGCTACGCGATAGCAAAGCTACAACTAATTTGTAGTAAAGCTACAAAACCGCAATAGCAAAGTTATAATAATACGCTAGTAAAACTACAATATCACAACAGCAAGGCTACAAATATAGCTACATAAAGCTACAATGGATAAAAATACTTATAAAGCTACAATATCGCAATAGTAATAGGCTACAGTTATAATAGTAAAACTACAATAATGCATAGTAAAACTACAATAATGCAATAACAAGGTTACAAATATGCTAGTAAAGCTACAATAATGCAATAGCTAGGCTACAATTATATGCTACTAAAGCTACAACAAATTGCTAGTAGAGCTATAATAACGCAATAGCTAGGCTACAATTATACTCTAGTAGAACTACAATAACGCAATAGCAAGGGTACAATAATATACTAGTTGAGCTACAATAACACAATGGCAAGGGTACAATAATATGCTAGTTGAGCTACAATAACGCAATAGCTAGGCTACAGTTATAAAATGCTAGTAAAGCTACAATAACGCAATAGCAAGGGTACAATAATATGCTAGTTGAGCTACAATAACGCAATAGCTAGGCTACAGTTATAAAATGCTAGTAAAGCTACAATAACGCACTAGCAAGGGTACAATAATATGCTAGTTGAGCTACAATAACGCAATAGCTAGGCTACAGTTATAAAATGCTAGTAAAGCTACAATAACGCAATAGCAAGGGTACAATAATATGCTATTTGAGCTACAATAACGCAATAGCTAGGCTACAGTTATAAAATGCTAGTAAAGCTACAATAACGCAATAGCAAGGGTACAATAATATGCTAGTTGAGCTACAATAACGCAATACCTAGGCTACAGTTATAAGCTAGTAAAGCTACAATAACTCATAACTAGGCTACAGTTATAAGCTAGTAAAGCTACAATAACTCAATAGCTAGGCTACAGTTATAAGCTAGTAAAGCTACAATAACGAAATAATAAGGCTAAAATTATATGCTAGTAAAGCTACAATAACGCAATAGGAAGGCAATAAGTAAAGACTAATATTATAAGTCTAAAATTATAATAATAGTTGAGTACTTCTACCTCCAGAACAACGCCAGTGAATTTCATTCGAGTCAGACTGTGAAACGATGAAGTCTAGATAAAGTAATGTTCCATAATCAGTAGGTAACTACGGTAGACTCAGGCAATTCACTTGAGTTATACTGCAGTAAAACAACAGATAAGCGCTGCAGTCAGCATGCAGTAAAACAGCGAAGGAAATAAATGAACTGAAAGTGGGTACTGATGGCCAATATTTATTTGCCAATGGTTCTAATTAGAGATACACATTCGCCAGTAGGAGTTTATTTACAGACAATATGGAGATATTTTGAGAGCAGTGGTGGCCCAGTGGTATCGACCTCGACTTACGAGTTGTAGGTCGTGGGTTCGAATCCCGGCAGGCGCATTACTTTGTGTAATTTATTTCATCACCACTGCTCTCAAAACGGTGAAGGAAAACATCGTGAGGAAACCGGCATGTTCTAGAACCAAAAATTCGAAAACATGTGACATCCACCAATCCGCACTGGGCCCGCGTGGTGGATTATGGCCCACCCCCTCTCACAGAGAGGAGGCCTGTGTCCCAGCAGTGGGAACATTAATACGCTGATGATGATGGAGATATTTCGTTTGATGAAATAATAGGCCTATCGCACCCGAATTACTAATAAAACATGCGGTTTCATCCACTTTTGTTGATCAATGAGCTCATTCATTGATCGCCATAATTTTTTACCAGCGTCATGCATCATATTTTGATCACCTTTTGGGTCTTGTATTAATAACACTTCGGCGGGGTGGTCCAAAAATAGCACTTGGTAGAGGGAGTGAAGTTAAGGGTCAAAATGTAAGTAAATATCCGATCATATCGACATATTTGGTTTAGATCATGCTTCAAACTTATGTACCTATGTATCTAAAATATTAACAGTTTAATATTTATTTCCGTTTAAACTTTCAATATGTTAAGCTTTGGTGTTTATCTAGTGTTTACCGATAAAGTTACCGCAAAGGTTTGAACTTATGGGTTGTAACTACGTATTCTTGAATATTTACATAAAAGACGCCATGACATAAGATAGCTTTTTAATGCGATTAAAGTAACGTCAAAAGTAAACTTAATTAAAAACTTGATGATGTGTTGAAATAAGATGTTTTTTTTTTTGTAAATAATAATAGCACATTGTCAAAATTAGTTATCATGCCATACCATGCATTAGTAATATCTGGCTGAACGAGCTTCGCTCGGTTATTAAAATGTCTATATCTTGGGAACCGAACTTTTCTCGAACCTGGGACCTTCGATCGATTCCTTGAGCCAAAAAACCCCTAATCTGTAACTTTCATGAAAATCCTTGGAGCCTTTTCCGAGATCCTGATTATACAGGGTGGAATTTTGTAATGCCACCTGGAGGGAAAGTACTCTTAATACTGCAGATAGAAAATTTTACTCAAAGAAAACATTCCTTTATTTTTGATTAGAAAGCAAACTGCATTCAAAGATTTTCGAAAATTCTCTTCTCCCACCCGGGAATCGAATCGGCTAAAATCTGAAAAAATTATACCCTGTACTTTTATTGCACCGATCGTTAGGGTCAATTATAACGATGAAATCTCTCTAATAAACATGATAAATCAAATGAAAGGAAAACCAAGAAATCTTAAATTAAAGCTCTCGTAACATGTAGTTTCTTGGTTCAATTCCCGGGTGTGGGAGAAGAGAATTTTCGAAAATCTTTGAATGCAGTTTGCTTTCTATTCAAAAATTAAGGGATGTTTCCTTTGAGTAAAATTTTCTATCTGCAGTATTAAGGGTACTTTCCCTCCAGGTGGCATTACAAAATTCCACCCTGTATATAAATATATAAGATATTAGATTTACAAGATTGTTACAGAGTGCAGGCACTTTTGTTTGATGTCGAATCATATAACTTACACTAAGGCCTTAAACTCGTATTCATTTTAATTGTTATTTTATAATTTGCTTTTTTGAGTATAGATACCTATATATAGTCATAGAAATTACATAATTATTCCAGTATGTTCATATGAATCTGGAGGGCTGCAGGTGATTGCTATAGCGAGATGAATTCCAATGACATTGACAAATGACTCGGCCGGCTCCACGCTATTGTTTGCAAATAGAAGGACAAATTCCAATGATTCTATTTCAGTGGTATTCACGAATTTAATAATGAATTCAATAGAAAATTCCACAGAATATTAATTAAATGTTTAAAACAGTTGCAAATATACTGAAAAATCGCAGCAAGTTAACTATTAATATTGTCCGGGAAACCAAAATCTATTTGGTTATGACGTGAAACAATGAAAACAAAAAATGTACCTCTAAGTAATGTAACTATCGATCTATTTGTGACACGTTTCGTTATTTCCCTTATTGTTTAACACTGAAAACAAAGTTATTACGAATTCGCAACAATTTCTTTTTGTGCTTTATATAAACCTTTCGGAAACATAAGGACGTATCTGTCTTCATTGTGATGATTCTTTATAGACAATTTTGAAATACTTTTATAGTAAAAGTCTGGGTATACCTAGAGAAGAAGGAAAAACGGTACAACTGTTGTCCAAAGACAAAACAGTTCTTGTTAGTTACAGTTCATAAATTAAAAACACGTCACAAAAACTATCGTCTGGTGTAACAAATCAAAAACGTGCTTCAAAGTGTACTTTTATATTTATTGTTTGTAATAATACAAAAGTATAATTAATGAAGATTAGTTGAAAAAATATTATTTTTTCTAGTTTCGAAGATAAACTCAGACAGTTCGTTGTAACAGAACCTTAAAAAAGAAGTACCTAAAAGTGTTCTTCTATCAACGATCTACGGTCATGATCCTTAAGATAAAAAAAAATAACAAGGTCACAAATACATACATAGGTAAATAATATTGTTGATCAAACTAAGCGCCCAGTACGAGTAGGTACCTACTAATACTAACTCTGCTAATTAAGAGGATCGTCTACCAAGCGCTTGTCCATACTAAAAGAGAAAACGTTTTCCTACCCCTAAATGTTATCCTATCTCAATGATTTTTTAGAATGCTTCTTACACAGAAAAAAAGAAAACTTATAAACCTAGTTTTTTACTGTGTCAGAAGCATTCTAAAAAATCTTTGATATAGGATAACATTTAGGGGTAGGAAAATGTTTTCTCTTTTAGTACAGACGAGCGCTGGGTAGACAATCCTCTTAACGAATGTTTGATTAAGTCAGGACTTAACTACCAACTTAATTTTAATTAAAATTAGCACTTGCAAACACTTCATGAAGCATTTTCAACATTTTTTCAATTAGGAAACGCTAACTTTTATTAAAGGGCTGTAAATAATGTTGTCTCTTGATACATAAGTGTAGGGCTCACATGCCCAAACGTCAATCAAAATAAAAGGCCGCAATATCTGTTTAACACGGGTATTAATCCATTAGGAAAATTACTGAAATCCAGTCGTTCAATTGTAGCCAAAGGTTCCAAATTCATTACCACTAAAGTGACAAAGGGGTGATGAAATTGACGTCGGTCACGTACTTCCAATTAATGAACCATAGCTATACCTAAATATGAAGTATGAATAATTACGAAATCATACGGATCGTTTTGAACACATTTTTCCTAATGATATTTATTTATTTACTAGCACTACGCCCGCGACTTCGGCCGCGTGGTTTTCGAACTTTGCCTTTGTGAATTTCTTGAATTTTCTTTGCTATAAACCTCACGGAGCCCGAGACCTTTCCAACGAATGCAAAACCGTGGAAATTGGTTCGTGCGTTCTGGAATTGTAGCGTCAGGAAGGAAAACCCGACTTATTTTTAAGTAGATTTAGGATGTCCAACAGAGAATACAGAGACAATATACACAACACACAGAGGGTTCTTTTATGTGTGTTCCTTCACTTACAGGAGACCACAGCATTCACATTATGTAGGTATAAACAAAGTTGAAATATAAAAAAGACAGATAATTATGATATAAATTAGAAGAAAAATAGTATACCACCAACATCGAGAACGGGGTCCGGGCTACCGGTGGTCAGCGCTCTTGAGAGAGTCGAGTCCTCACAATACGCGCTGCTTCTTTTATAATGATTATTATTAGTCTCCTTACACCTTTCGCTATCTAGTGCGATTGTAGGTAGGAGTAAGTTGTAGAATCCTCAAAAAATAACTTCAGCTCATTGCACAGATGCTCATAATCAAAAACTTTTATATGTGTTTCAAAAGTGCCTCAGATGGCCTAATTGGAATAAATGGGGAACACCCAAATACTTCAAAATATTTTATTCCGAATTTCGATATTCCGATTTTCAAAACTCCGAATATCATAATACCTATAAATTACAATATCTATTATTAAGAATTTCGAAATTTATTTGACCGAAAGTCGTATGACCGATTTCTTCTTTTTCCGATTTTCACATATTCGAAAAATGTAATGCTCGATGAGCTCTCATTCCGAAAAACGAAATTCCGATTTTCAATCATCCGAATAAACTGTTTTTTTTCGGAATATTGAAAATCAGAATTTCGTTTCTCATTCCACAAAGTCGGTGACAGAAACGAATTGGTGCAAAACCGGCTCCACGTAATTTTGTCTACCGTACTCCCAGAGTGTTATTTAAGCCCGTGTAGGCAAGGAGTGGCGAGGCGTATCCTCTTAACTTTCACTGTTTGCGTTCAGGATTAGGTTACTTTAAACCTTGCTCACAGAAATAGGAGCCCCGCGAAGCGGGGCTCCGTCAACCTACCTTGGTAGGTGATAGTCAACAAATTCACCAAGGATGTAAGAGCGAGCGAAGCGAACTCGGGACTGGGGACACCCCGACACGGACAGGTTAGGTTAGGTTGTTCGGTGTTAGGTTACTTTAATCCTTGCTCACAGAAAAAGGAGCCCCGCGAAGCGGAGCTCCGTTGAACTACCTTAGTGGTGCTATAACTTAGTATGCAATAGCGAGCAAAATGTGTCTTGGGGCAGCCCGACTCGGCCTTTTCGACCTAACGGACCCGAATCGGAGTACCAAAAATCGGAATTTTAACATTCGGTATTCGTGTTTTTGATGTTTCGGAAACTATATTAAGTCGGAATTTTTGATATTCGGTCTATTGAAATTCGGTGTTTTGAAAATAGGAATTATAAACGTTAGGAATTTTGAAATTTCGGAATGATTAAAATAGGAATATTGATCCATCGGAGTTGTTATATTAGGAATTTTGAACCATTCGGAATTATGAAAATCGGTATTTTGAAATTCGTATTTCTGAATTTCGGAATAAAGTTTTTCGTATTATCGTAGTGTACCCGAATAAATGATTTGACTTTGACTTTGACTTTGACTTTGACTTTATGTCCCTACGTAAAGACGATTTTTTTCCCATAAGGAGAGGTTCTCTGTCTAGAAATAAAATCAATATCAGTACCCTTAGCACGAATTTTCAGTATTGTATTGTAATTGTACAGTATTGTAATTGAGACGTAAAGGAACGGACGGAAAGAAAGGAAGACTGGAACTTTGACAATTTCAAATTGACAATTTTCAAGGAAAAAAATTGTTCTTTCTCCGCACACCAGAGGCGCTGTTCCATTTTTCATACAAAAACGCTATAAATGCTGGAAACAGTGATAACTGTTTTCAAACGCGATAACAGAAAATCACCCGACTGCGAGTTGGACAAGTTAGTCTTATGACAGACTACCGACGTAGACTAATATCGGGTCCCTTTTTACCTTTGGGTTCACATGCTTTATAACGATTAAGATTTCTGTATTTTATTTACAGCGTACTTGCAGTATTTAGTGCGTTTATTGTTGGAAAATTTGAAAACGCTCTTCTAGTTTACAAATTAGGTCCAAAATTCCATAAAGTAAAAGTTCCCGTTTACTTTATGTCTCAAAAACGAGAAAAGTCTGCTATGGTTTGGGCCCCCCGCTCAGAGGGCTAAAGCCTGCCGGGGTCGCGGGATTTATTTCCTTACCGTGACCCCGGATCATTAAGGACTATTGAAGGACACCGTGGATTTTAGTCAGTACAAGTCCGACAGTCCCTCCCGCCCTTCCCGGGGTGGGAGGACTCATTTGATGATTATTCACGCGAAAAAAAAATGGTCTCAGAACCCTAAAAAACTATTAAAAGTTTACACGAAAAGGTACTTTTGTAAGTGATTAAAAATCATCCATTATATAATATCGTCATCACAATCTTTAGCCTGGATTCAACGACTTTATGTTAAATACTCTCTTTTCTTATGTCATTTCCATATTATTGATTTTCCACAATTATTGATGTGTCAGCCTCATCACATATGACTCCGTAAAATCGTTCACGAGCTATATCTTTTACACGAGGCTTCAGAAATCGAGCGTCAGTTCTTATCGTTGTCAATACAACCGGATAGGCCCCCATTACCGTGTTTGGGTAGAACATCAAGGTTGCCGTCTCATTTATTTACTCCCTACCGTAAGAAAACAAGTAAACATAACCCATAGATCTATATTCTGTAATGATGCCTAACTCTTTCATATTACTTACAACTTTAAAACTGAAACTCTCAAGTACTTAATGAAAGTTACAGTAATTGCAAAGATAAATATTTTTGATAGAAAAACCATCGCTTATAATCATTATTTAGTAGACAATACTGAAATGCCCATTAACTTTTTGCTCCAAATTACAAAACAAGACATTTACGATCAAATAAAACAAACAGTGCTCGTAATAATGAGTTTTGCCAATACGATGAGCAATTAACCTCGTGGGCTCGTAAAATTCACAAAAGCTAAAGATATAGGTATCTACAATAGGAATGATACCTATATAACACTAATTGTATTATTGCGTTCCGCACATGTAAACACTATTAGGTACATTCCTAACATTCTGTGATGGGTTATCTACAATTATACATTACTTGCTGTTGCCAGTGACTTCACCCGCTACAACTCGAAAATTATACCACGGGAACATAAAATCGGGATAAAAACTATCCTGTGTGTTAATCCAGGTTATAATCTGTGTACCAAATTTTTGCCAAATCAGTTCAGTGATTTTTGCGTGAAAGAGTAACAAACATACCTACATACACATACATACAGCCTCACAAACTTTCGCATTGGTAGGATGGATCACTACGAGTATGAGATTAATTATTTTTTCCTGATAAGCAATATATTTTCAAAAAAATAATGTTGTTTTTTTTAAAGTAAATTAAACATAAAAATGTACACCCCCGAGCTTTCATACATTTTTTATTGTGCTCAGGTGCAGGTGCCGAAGAGAAACAGCCGTAAAAACGTTTCATTAGTATTTATTTAGGAAGAGACAAACAAATCACATCGCCTTTTTTGAGTGCATAACCCCGGCAGCATGTCGGGCGCCCACTCCCCTGTGGTGGGGGCGCGCCCAGGGCCATCAGGCATAGGGGGAGGCGGCCCTGGTGGCGGCCCCCCTCCTACTATAGGACTCGGAGCCCTAGGCGCAACTGTAAGTCCTACTGTACACTATGCATGTGCTTGTAAGTCAAACCTAGTCGTAGTGAGCCGTGATAAATCAGCATGATTGATTGGAGGTGTTGTAGTCAGGATATTTGGTAGAAGGCGCTGCTTGACTGCATGATTAATTTAGGTATGACAGCACTGCACTTCGGTCTGTCGTGCCCTCGTGTCACGTTATAGCACTACAGTGTTTACTGATTCGTCAGCCATTCACCTTGAAAATCTTCGTTCGCGTTTGCATGTATACTGTTTTTGCTCGAAATATTGTCAATACCCAGATTCTATGTTTATTTAAGGGTTGAACCATATCTGGCAGCACGGAAAGGGCGACGGAAAAAGGCGATTCCGTGCTGCCAGATGTGGTGTAACCCTAAAAGTGTTTTAGCATGCATGCTTACTTAGATTTATTATACCAAGTAACTGTTTATTCTGCGCGTAGTAAAGGTGCTGATAGACTTGAGCATACATTTGTAACAAAAAACGAGCATTTGCTGTTTTTAATTGTCAAACATTGCTACGAACATTTTAACGATAAAATGTGGGAAATGGAACGTAAGAGTGTACGAAAGGGATGGATATATGAGAGAGCGAGAGCGAGGAATGAATGAGAAGATGGCGATATAATTTAAGACGGAAGACGTGTAGCATTTTGTTTTTTTTTGAAAATAAATTCTTTAAGAGTTTTTTAAAAGCATTTTGACTCTGATCCCACGATCCCACATTATGTAATACGTCCCTATAAAAAAAATGCCGATAGTCGGACTACGGACTTGACAGTCTTCTCGGCAAAAAGCTCGCCAGAACGAATTAGAACTCTCGTTTGTTTTTTTGTATGTTTTTTTCCCCACTCTGGGAATTTCTCCTGAAAACATAGAAACTCACACAAACACCCGAACTCGAAGCAACTACATGCAGATCATACAAATATTTGTGCGACGCGACGGCGTAATGTAACATTCGTAAAAATACGCATTACAAATGAATGCTCAAGTTTATCAGCACCTTAATGAATTCAACAAACGGGTGAGGTAATGGATTTGCGAAAATAGAAAACCTCGCAGAACTAATACTTATCATGACAGGTGATCCGTCTTTAAAAGCCTGTGTTAAAGCCTCGGGGTTGCCAACTTATGGCCGGCATTCACGTGTCCAATAGCTGGCACCGCGCCACCTCGCAGCCTACTTCACACCTTCAGGGAATACCTGCAGTTCTATACCATCGTTCCAGTTCACTTAATTTCATACAAGATGTCCCGGGACGACCATGTTTTGTTATGACTTCACTTCGCTTACTCATTTTTCGGTTATTGCCCATGGTACAACCGGTTGTGCTACTAGTAGTACAATTAGTAAAAAAAAAAACTTTACAAGAACTTCCCGTGGTACTACTAGATTGCTTAATAGTACCACGGGAAGTTTCTGTAAAGATTTTTTTTAAGAAATCAATATGTGTCTGTACGAGTATACTGACCCCAATGATATTATAAATAAAAAGAGGTAGATATCGCACTAGCACGCACAAAGTGTTGAGGCGAATGAAACCCAATTGTTGCCTTCTTGATTTAGTCGGGTTACATCAGAGAGCGAGGTAACGTGAGTGCGCGGCGTAACAAAAATGCCAAGTTGTGTGTTTAGAAAGTGCAAAAACTATGGTGCAAAGATAAATAAGAGTTGTGGAGTGACATACCATAAGTAAGTCTTTATAAAATATATCAAATTTTTATTTATTTTACGAGTTATTCCTCATTTTCAAATAAATTTCATATTACTGACATAATGGTTCGAAAAGGATAGATAATAGGATGGCAATCTGCTGCGTGACAGAGACAAATAGCATCCGTCATAAGTCGGGTCATAGATTAATTAAACAGAAGCGAAATGTTAGGCACAATTATAGCGTTGCGCTTTCAATTTTTTATGATTAAAGTTTTATAGAATGAGGTTAGTTATAGCGGGCTGTTACATATTTTATTAGTAAAGTTGGAATGTATGTAGTAATGTACCTAGATAAAACATATTTTCTCATACTTGACTTAAGATCCTATGTCCCCTAGATGGAGCAGAGGGCGCCCACATATTTTTGAAGTGAAAACTTCTTTAGCGGCGTTGTACACTTTTTCTGTAATGGGTAAAAAATTTAAAACTCGCGTCAGGGTCACGTGACCAAAACTCGCGTCAGGGTCACGTGACCCTGATCGAAAATGAGTAAGACGTCATTCAAATTAAAAATAAAACATAGTAACAAAAAAGTTTTCACTTCTACCGGCACTCCTGGAGTGCAACCTTTTTTTGTTAAAATAATATTATTTAGTGTTTATTTTTTATACGGACTAAGTAATAACATTATGAACCATAGGAACACCTTATTAAGACGTCAGTCGTAAATACAAAAATCTTTGTTTTCCTTGTAATAAATAGAATTCAAAATGTTTGTTGTTTTATTTAAAACATCATTCATCATCACAGGCGCTTGTGTTGAAGTATATTATTAATTATTCAAAATCTTACACATTTATTTCATTTTTATGAAAGTCGCCAATGTTACTAACAGCTATTACGTATTCGATTAAACTATAAATATAAATAAATTGTCTTCAGTTTGATACAAATATTCGATAGTATCTTAAATATAATATTAATATTGTAAAAAAATAAAATTTCCTTCGCAGTACTTAGTAGCTGTACATTGGTAATCGACATAAAAATAATAAATAATTTTACCAAGCGCACACCACCTATTGTTACATTCAATGTCTCTTCTGTGAAAATCGACAAACTCTTTGATACTCAAGTGTTCTGTCATTTTGTGGCCTGTACTTCAAGCGCAACACACTAAAACTAGCTATCTCTTTCTATCTTATACGTTCTGTATTATCTATCGCTGTCGTAGTTTTAAATTACTGTAAGTTTTATTAAGTTGGTACTTATAATAACAACGCAACGATATCTGAACGCCATTTAGTATGAACATGGCGTATCTTTCTTTATAATATCACTAGCAGACCCGTGCCCACTTCGTTGGGCATTAATATTGTAACTTGTGATGAAGTTATGAGTGTGGTTCGGTTAGTACTTAGTGCTATGATTTATTTTCTGACTGCCAAAAGGAGGGTTTTGTTTTTATTGTATACTGACTGTGACTGCCCGCTGTCTTTCTGTTGCTAGGTGCTGCGCATGTTCAGCGCTAGATTCCCAAGCGATTGCGATATTCATATTCTTTGGTTAGCGAGCCGCTGCGAGCGCTTAGCGCTCGACTTCCTATCCCTTGTTGCAGAGACATGCTGCCTTAAATAACTGAGACGCTGCGCACGTTCAGCGCTAGATTCCCGACCACCTGCGATGTTCTCCAGCTGAGGTAATTGGTACGCGAGCCGTTGTGAACGCTCGGACCTGGATTCCCCAGCACGTGCTTTCGAAATATTTTCTCTATTCCTTGAGAGGCGCTGATGATTTTCAAGAGCAGACTCTTCCGTACGGCGTACTCGATCTGCTCTTGTCTGGGATGTCTGACCGTCTGACGGGAAAGTTATGTTTTAAACAATCACTGAAACTTTCCGATAATATCCCAAAAACAGAAATACCACAGCTTCTGACTCGAATAATGAGAACGAAGTAGGTACCTATTTGTGTTTTAAGAAACCGAGCAACCAAAACAATTTTAAGAGGAAACAGCACGGTCGTTTTTAGGGTTCCGTAGTCAACAAGGAACCCTTATAGTTTCGCCATGTCCGTCCGTCCGTCCGTCCGTCCGTCTGTCCGCAGTTTAGCTCAGAGACGCACAGTATTAGAGAGCTGTAATTTGGTGTAAATATACGGATTTGTTGTGCCGAAAAAGTGGTAAAATAAAATCTCGTAAAATATTTATTTTTTAGGGTACCTCCAGTACTTACACGTGAAGTAAGGATTTTTTTTTTCGCGTACCCCTTAGTGTGGGGTATCATTAAATAGGTCTTTAAAAAATAATGATAGTTTCCATTAACAATTTTTTGATAAAAAAATTCGTTTGTGAAATATTAAGCTTTAAAGTGCTAAATTTTGCTCGATTCGAGTGTCCCCCCCCTCTACCAGCTAAACGGTTATGTTTGGGGGTGTGAAAAAATTCACAATAGTAGTATATATAACGAAGTTTAAAAGAAAATTATCATGACTAAGTAGGCTTTACAACTTTACGAGTAATAGTCGACCAACTTATAAAATGTACTTAGATATCATATTTTCTTAAACAAAATGTATCGGAGACAACTGCAAATGTAAGTTTGTCAACTTTATTTTTACAGCTTATTTGTATGTTTTTTGGGGATAGTTAGGTTTTTATCGTCAACTATTTTTAACTAAATTCAAAAAAAGGAGGAGGTTCTAAATTCGTCGTAATCTTTTTTCTTATGTATTTTCCCCGATTTCTCAAAGACTCCTGGACCGATTTTGAAAATTCTTCTTTTTAAAATTAAATTCAGCGAATCAGTTTAGTTAGTTCGCATAAGTATTTTGATGGGCAACTACGGAACCCTACACTGTGCGTGGCCCGACACGCACTTGGCCGGTTTTCCATACAAACGTAGTCCCCTGTTTTCTTCCTGGATAATGCCAGTAGAGCAATATTTTTTTTACAAAAAATCTATGACCACTATTGGCATGTCTCTATGTTTTCTTTTTTTCCATAAATTAATTATTAAAAGAGATATGAACATTCAAAATCCTAAAAAAAAACCAGATTTTCCGCTGTGTTCAAATATCCAGAAAACAAATTAGACGGGATAATATAAAAAAAGGAAAACATAGGAACACGGTTAATGCCTTTCTTTATTTTTTAAAGAAAAAAGTAGTGAAATCGGTTAAGTTTTGGAGGAGTAATCAGGGGACTACGAATCGTTGATTTTGTGCCATTTAATAAGGTATTTTCGGTCCAAGCTGCTGTTGTCTCTATTGCGCTCTGTAACTCTGTTGTGGGCACTGCGCGACAGCAATAGATTTTACAAATACCTATTTTTCAATTCTCCAGCCCTTGCTGTTTCCTCTTAAGACCAACATGTAATTATAGGTAAATAGATAAAACATCCGTACAAAGCGTGTTCTAATGCGGTTCGTGAATGGACGGCGGCGGCGGCGGCGGCATTTTGCGATTTAGTAATTTTATGTTATCTTCGAAACTATTTAACCAATTGACATACTATTTTGGGAAAATCGTATCTCTATGATGTTATTGTGATCATAATAATATTTTTTTCGATAAGGTTTAATGTTTTGTTGTGTATAAAATCGTCCAAAGGCAAGTACATCGAAAATAACTTTTTTAACTCATAAAAGCTGCTATAACTGCTAAAATATAAAAGATAAAAATATGGTGTCGCGGACTTTATTGTAGAACTATTCAAAGCGGCCATTTTTGCCAAACATTGTTTTTAATTATATACAACTGTTAAGGCAGCGCATGCTAATAACTGTGTTGGAAGAGCAATTTTTTTCCGCCGGGCTAGACAAAAATTGAGATATTTCGGCTAATATGCATGATATCTTTATAATTTATAGCCTATAGCACTCACGAATAATGCAGCTTTCTACCAGTGAAACAATTTTTAAAATCGGTTCATTACTTCCGGAGATTACCCCCTACATACAAACTTACAAACATACAAACTTACAAACAAATGTTACCTCTTTATAATATTAGTATAGATTGACTGACCCAGACGCTTTCACTCGTTGTGAATTTAGAAAAAAGACTGTTTTTAAACTAAAGTTATTAAAACATTTTTCGTATGATATAGCAATGAGCATCCAGGATTAGGAGGCATCCATTTTCACGAGAAATGTTGCTGTGCTACAAAAACGCTAAGAAAAATATTGCGTGATTTCACCATTCCGCGAAGGAATATAAAAAGGGTGCGCGGTGGGCTGAATTGTTACTCTGCATAGCAAATCTCTGACAAATCGTCTTTTATGCTTGTGTCCTGATAATCCAGTAAACCTACCGAAAGCGCAATATTTTCCAAGACTAATCTTTTATCATTACATCGGCGGTTAGGCGTCCACTGCTGAACATAGGCCTCCCCTATGCACTTTCAACAGGATCGGTTGGAAGTGGCTTGCATCCATCGTGATCTTGTGGATTTTATAAAATCCTCTGTCCACCTTTTGGGTGCAATCCCACGCTACGCTTGCCGGTGTGTATGTCTCCATTCGAGAGCTTCGGGCCCGTCAACCATCATTTCTGCGTGCTATATGGCCTGCCCACTGCCATCTTCTTATTTCTAATCTAATCTTTCATATATATTTCACAATCTGTTAATAACAAATGTCGGTAGAAATACTTTTGAACGAATTTATGCTAACATACCCCGGTACTTTTCACAGTAAAATAAAAATTCAAATACGCTTTTCAGCGTTCGATCACAACATTATATTTTATTGAACTGGACGCTTTACCTTGCAATGCCTTTGAATTTCACTGTTTGGAAATTAAATAAACGGTAATTGACCGTAATAAATTAATTGGTTTCGTGTTAAAACGACAAACGGATGCGTTACATGTTTCGCTCAGTTAAATTTGAATGGCGAAAGAGTGCATAGAGCGTATGTTTTTAATAATGCATCGAAAAAATAAAATAAATCAAAAATAACACTAGACACACGGCCATGCTTTTGAAAGTCAAAGGTCTTACTGGAAGCAAACATCACTTGTAGAGATTAGTGTCATAATTTAGAACCTAAAATATGTGAACTTAAAAAAAAGGATCACTGGGCGAATAACAAAATAAGAGTGCCAATCAAACTGTATCCGGTTGGAGTACTCTTGAATCGCTTCAAAACGCATTTATATTTCAAATAATAGTGCAAACACCGACTTACATACTAGTATTAAGTTTCTATTTCATTTATTCATATGATGTTCGCTCATTTTCAATTAGGTAACTAAAATCATTGCAAAAGTAATATTTTGTAATGAAAATATGAACCTAACTCGATCTGCAACATTTGTAACTAAATATTATTTTATTATAATATATATATATGCGCGTGTGATCGCGTACATTTAAGCAATCTAACTGTACTAAATAACCTCACTGTCATTTTCAAAAGCCCCTGAACTGTGCCTCCACGTAAGATCGGCTGGGTCCACTAAAGCCTTGGCCGGTATACACGGCAACGATAAAACTGCGCAAACGAACTCCACAGTTCATTTGCGCAGTTTTATCGAACGTATGAACAAACATCGGAGCAGTTTTTTTTTGGTTGGTGCAAGCCATCGGAGCAAGGATTAAAATCTATTCGATAAATCTTAGTCTGTGCAAACCGACTGCGCAGTCAGATCGCTACGATAAATCGTTGTCGTGTATACCGGGCTTTAGTCGGCACATCTTTACGAGATAATTTATAGACTTTTCCATAAAGGTGTTTTATAGATATATTTGTTCACACTGTATTAAGATGGGGGATCAGATCTCTGTGTGATAGATGTAGAACGACCGGCGACCGGCGCGTGCTAGTTATTTGGTAAATAGGCAAATAACAAAGAATGCCGGCCGAGTGGGGTCGCTGTTTGATGTTTGTTATAGAGGCACCGACGGAAAAGGTTGGCTAGGGACAGTTTTACTTCATAAAAAATTGGATAAAAGGTGCAATCGGTACTTTCAAACATGAACTAATTTTCAAAGCGTTTTAAGACAAAGCGCTGAAAGAAAATCCCTTTTAAATAGGGCATTAATTGAGTTACGCTTTGAAAACAAAGGCTACAAAATCAGCTCGCTTTGAAATTTAGGTAATAAAACGTTTCGAGTAGCTTACGATCTGATAGCTTACTGCTAATAACGATCAGTCTCAAATTAGTGTTGTACTGGAATTGATTGAAGGGGATATTATGTAAATGTCAGCTTTCACCGATTTTCACGGTATGAGTCACATTCTTTTTCAAACTTGAACCGATCAGCTTTGATGTACGGTAAAGTCGGTAAACCTCAGAGAAACACCCCTTTGGTAGTGACATCACTACCTATACATATACTAAGGCAATTCTGTGAATCTTAGCGTGCTTGTACACGGCGCATGTAACCCGCGCGAGTGCCTCTACATGCTCAAGCTACATGCGCCGTGTACAAGCACCCCGCGGATAGCTTGATCAAGTAGCTTGCGCATATTACCTGCGCGGGTAAACCGCAAACCCACATCTTTACTTGTGCAAGTTGCATGCGCCGTGTACAAGCACCCCTCGGGTAATTTGATGGAGTAGCTTGCGCATGTTACTCGCGCGGATAACCCGCCCTTTTACTTACGCGGGTTACATGCGCCGTGTACAAACACCCTTAGAACGATTCCTCCTTTAACCAATGACCGAAGTCGTTACGACAATAATTTTCACCTTTGTATTTGGTGAATGTTTATATACATCGATGTTTCCATACTTCGCGTTTCTGTCTGACACAGTAACCTACAGTGCTGGCCCGCTAATATTTATTGAATTATTTATTTTACGTGTAGGTGCACTTTAATAATAGGAAGCCCATGGCGGCTTAATATCATAGGGCATTAGCTACCAAACAATCATCATTTACTACAATTTACTGTTAATATTTAACAGGCATTACCTAATTCGATTCCGCTACGTAAATAAAAAGACCCCATAGAATTTGTTTGAAACATTGTTGTGAACTTATTACGACACTAGCAGTTCTTTCATCCATTATATAGATACTGATATTTTTGTTCCATTGGGAATACTGACTCCTACAAATTGGGTAAATTCATACCTATTATTATTATTTATAGAATACATATTTTGTGCTAGCTCGAGGATACTGCAGGTGAAAACTCATCGTAATCAAGGAAAATATTTTGCCGCTGAAATGCAAATTTAATTAAACATCGTTCCCTTCTAGCAACAATCGACTAGTTATTCATTATCATCATCATCAGCCTATAATGTTCCCACTGCTGGGACACAGGCCTCCTCTCTTGAGAGGGAGTGGACCAAATCCACCACGCGGGCCCAGTGCGGGTTGGCAGATGTCACATGTCTTCGATTTTTTGGTTCTAGAACATGCCGGTCTCCTCACGATGTTTTCCTTCACCGTTTTGAGAGCAGTGGTGATGAAATAAATTACACAAAGTAATGCACCTGGCGGGGTTTGAACCCACGACCTACAACTCGTCAGTGGGACCGATAGCACTGGGCCACCACTGCTCTACGACTGTTACTGCATTACTGTATTAAAATCTTAAAGCATTTCATTTGATGTTCTTAACCAGACATTATTCTAAATGTACAGACAGGAATTTTGGAAAAGCGTTTTTATTTGAAGAATGGTGCGCTTATCGCGCCTTCCAGTAACAGTAGATACCTACGCAACGAGAAAAGGTGTACTCAAAATAAATCTTATTGTAAACGTTAAAAGTATCTTTGAGGTTTACTAAATATTTTGTATTTCTTCGTAACGTCTCTTTTACAAAAATAAAGGTGATATCATATCGAGTTCAAATATTAATGTTAATGCTTCTGCAGTAAACATAACCATTCTTATTTTTATCAAAAGGAATTATAAATATATAAAAATATTATTAACATTTTGTTTCATCTTTTCAATAGACGCTAATGACGAATAATGAAAGTTACGTTTACTTACTCAATGTGAGTCTTCGTTATAAATTCATTAATTACAATTAATTATATCTCACACTATCTTCGCGTGTAAACGTGTAACCATATTTCATTATTTAGATAACTTATATACGCAAATTGATGACAGTTTCCCACGGGAGTAGGCAGAAACTCTACAATACCACAAACTTCTATCATTACAAAAGTACTACGTTTTGTCTCCTTGTCCACATTTAAACTTCTGCAGCTAAATATGTGACTTATTTGTATATTTTTTATAGTCTTATTCGCTTGACACCCTTGATGATCAAAGTCGCTTTTATAATCACAATAACTATGTAGTAATTAGGTTTGTTTTTACTTGTGTGGTTTATTTTGATTTTCTTATAACGGGTAAAATCATCAAATGAGTCAGCGGGACTGTCAGTCTTGTACTCACTAAAATCCACGGTGTCCTTCAGTAGCCCTTTATGTTCCGGGGTCACGGTAATGAGATAAGTCCCTCGACCCCGGCAGGCTTCAGCCCCCTGGTGGGGACTCCGTCATCATGCTGACACTCTTTGAGGCGCTCGTGGAACACAACGCGCCGTCGACTATGTATGCTCCACCGTGTCCTCCGGGCGATCCTTGCAGTGGTGACACCCAGACGTTTCCTCCTTTCTCATCAGACACAGGTACTTCCCGAAACATCCGTGTCCGGTGAGGACCTGCGTCTGGTGGAAGGTTAGGACGCCGTGACGCCTATCCAGCCACTCCTTAAAGAGGGGTCTTACCGCCGCGATTGCGGCCTGCCCGTGTTTTGGTGACATAGTGGATTTCTAGTGGTACGACTGGTACGTACTCGTACTTTATAGACTGAATATTTTTAACACCATATTTTTTTTGTAGCATAAACCATTGCTGCCAGTCTGGCAGTCTATAAACATACAAGTTAAGTTCGGCTGTCCGCTAGGCTAGCGGACAGCCGTTAACAAAAAGCAAACTGAAAAATATGTAAAATATCGTTTCACTGGATGGACGGATGGTCAGTTATGACAACCTATCCGCTCAAGTAAGCTATAATGGTACCAGTACAATTTAAAAAAACGCGTAATATTAAACATTGTTAATTGAGTAGGTACGTGAAAAACTGCAAAAGTTATTGTTTTTTTTTATTTTTTGGTTTTGTTAATCGAAGTCAAATAAACTATAGTTTCTATAATTAAAGTTTCTTTAATTTTTGCTAAGTTTTCATTCTTAAATCGTTGAACCGATTTTGATGATTTTTAGTGCAAAGATAGATGGACTCCTGAAACTGTCTTAGTCATATATAAAAAGAAGCAAATGGGGGTCAAAATCCTTATCACAATGGGCTCTATTTTCAAGGAACTATTTTTTTCCATCAAATAAATGTCTAAGTTCCCGTTTTATTTACGTCAAAAAAAAACTTGGAAAGTCGTGCTTAAGGATAGAAACAACAAAAATAAAAATAAACCACTATGATATTTAAAAAATCATGCTATGCGGCACCATCAAACAATGGGCGTTTTTCCATTAGACGGCACGGCACCGGCACCGGCGACGGCGCCGGCGCCGTGCCGGTGCCGGGGAAGCAAGAATATATGAAAATGTATGGCTCGCTTTTCCACTTACCGGCGCCGGCGTTGAGTCCTGCCGGCGCCGTCGCCGTCGCCGGGGTAGCAAGCTTCCCAGTCGGTGCCGGCCGGCAAATGTGCATAATGTGTGTATGAATTGCAGCCGTGTGCGTGTGTGAGTGCGCAGGCGTGTAGGAGGACGCGGGGCGGAGGGCGTGAGACTCGGTTTGTGGCTCGTAATAAGGTTAATTTAGCCTCTTTACTTCTGAAAGTCTAATGGTAGCCATACACCATACTGCCTATTTGTCAAATCGGCATAATACTGCCAATTTGATCAAATAGAATTGACCGTGTATGGGCGTGGAATGCCAATTTGATGGCATGTCATGCCAATTTTGATAGGTCATCAAATCGTTTTGACACAACGTCAAATCGGCAGCAGTGATGCCATCTTAGCAACTTCATCGCTAGTTAGCTAATTTTATAAAGGTGCTAGAAAAAAAGCTAAAAAGTGTAACTTGTGGCTAAACTTTTTAGCTACTTTTCTACAGGGACGGTTAGGCCACGTTCACACGGCGATTATTTTCGCGTATACCGTACACGAGATTTTAAAAACTGAGGCTTTTCGCACATGGATTACATGTACACTCGTAAAAAAAAGTGTTATTCATTTTTTTTTTAACCAAAATACGATTGAAAACTTGAGAGGTGTCAAGGGACCACGAAAGCAAGTTAAAAAAAGGTTCATGCAATTTTCGACCTTATTGACATTTATGCAAACACCTGATTTTAATGAAGGAGCAATGTTAACAAATGAGAATGTGAGAAAAACAAACTAAATTTTTAATGTCGATAAGGTCGAAAATCGCTTGCACCACTTTTTATAACTTGCTATCGTTAAGCAAGTGTTTTCCGACCTTCAAGCGATTTTCGACCTTATTGACAATGATGCAAACACCGGATTTTAATGAAGGAGCAATGTTAACGAATGAGAATGTGAGAAAAACAAACTAAATTTTTAATGTCGATAAGGTCGAAAATCGCTTGCACCACTTTTTTTATCTAATTTCGATAGTCTCATGATGAAATGAAAAGGTGCTAGAAATTGTAGCTGTCGTCACCGAATAATAGCCAGATCTAGTTGCTGAGTTGGCATCACTGCTGCAGATTTTTGACGTTGTGTCAAATCAATCTTACGATAGGCAGTATGGTGTATGGTGTCTATGGACGAACTGCCGATTTGAAACAATTGCAAGCGTCAAATCTATCGTTCACATAGGCAGGATGGTGTATGGCTACTATAATGATCATGTTATTTTGTTTTTTAGAAGAAATATATGTTCTTGTGTGTCATTCAATGAATTACATAAATGAAACATAACATTTTTATTTATTATTTATATCAACGTAATATTTTTTTATTTCATAATTCATTTTTCATTCATTACTCTAATCCAGTAGCAATTGAATGGTACTGCCTTTGAACAACAGAGGGCGATCAAACACATCAAATATTCTTGAATTGTTATTCAAATATATTGAAAATCGTGGCGAGAATTAGGCGCTTCGCACTAAAAAATATACGTACATTGTTAAATTCCGACATCCGCGCGAACGAAGTCGCGGGCACAGCTAGTAAGAAATAAAACCATGCTGAGGAACCGGCGCCGGTGTAGGAACCGGTGCAGTGGAAAAACG
Source organism: Agrotis segetum (assembly GCA_036375495.1). NCBI lineage: Eukaryota > Metazoa > Arthropoda > Insecta > Lepidoptera > Noctuidae > Agrotis > Agrotis segetum. Next base: position 14,004,782 of record JAQSVV010000088.1, on the reverse strand, counting down.
AAGCCCTGGCGCCGGTGCCGGTGCACGGCCATGCCGGTGCCGTGCCGGTGCCGTGCCGTCTAATGGAAAAACGCCCAATGCCGGTGAATTATAAGATTTAAACATTTAAAAAAAGAATCGTTTTTTTTAATAAAACTATGAAGTTCAAGAATTAAAAAAAAAACGTTCGTGCGTCTTTCAAGTGTATTGCAATATTCGCCATTAAACTCTGCTTATTTGAGTGCGATCAAAAGGCAAATGCCACATATAAAGGCCATCGTTATAAGGTCAAAACTTCGCGTCGTGGGTTCATTATAGTCACAAAATGCTCACGGAATACTAAATAGACGGACTTCATCAATCAAATGAAAACGTCCTGTGTTTACATTCAATATTCTGGATTCAGGATCTTAAAGACCATTAAAAGTATTTGTAAACTAAAATGAGTAATACACCATTAACACCATTTAGAAAGTTTTAAAATAAATCAGTGTCAACTTATTTTTTTGTTTGATTGTTATTTGCATCTTCCTGTATATAGTACTGTTTATGAATTCAGAGGCAATAATTATCAGAAAAATTCCGTATTTTATTTACAGCGTACATGAAGTACTTACTGCGTACTGTATGAAAAATACTTAGAAAAAGCGCATTTAGTGTACGAGGAACGATTTTTTTCCCATCAAATTAACGTCAATATTCCAGATTACTTTGTGGTCAGTTCACACCGCACCGAGACGTGACGCGGCGCGACGTGACGCAACGATACTACATAATTATGTGTATCTTATCATGTAGTAAATAAAGTTAGATTTTGAGTCGCTATTAAAATGCAGCGCGGCGCCGAGCTGCGTATCTTTTCGTGTAGGCAATGAGTTACATTTTGAGTAGATCTGAGCTGACCCTAACTTCACAAAAACGGAGAAATTCATGCTAAGGCACGTTTATGATATCGAAACAACCAAATGAGTACACCAAAATTCAACTTCAGCGACCAAAAATATCTGAAACACAAATCGAAATCGCGAAATAATAATCATTTTAATTGTCTTACCTTTGTTGTTTTTCTAATAAATTATAATATTGTGTATGTTAAAATAGAAAATAGAGAATAATATAGCCCCTGTGTTTAATGTTCTTTATTTTCATTAATCAACTCGTAAATAAATCTCATTTAGAACCTTGATGTAATTACCCACTTAGCCAGATAATGTTTTATAATAGATTCTGAAAACTTAACTCATCTCTTTTGACTTTAAAATACTTATATTTCATCCAGATTTATTTCCTTTGGCCTCAGGTATATTACTTACTTGATATATAAAACAACAAGTATTAATTAAATACACCAAACATTAAAATAAGATCAACAGAACCTTTTCGATTCAATTTAGTGCTGCAAGTCTAAGTTTAATCCATAAAGATAACAAACCTGCAAACGAGGAAACAAATGCTTCATGCATGAAAATATCGCCCGCTACGCCGCGCGCCGTAGCCACGTAGCCGCGTAGCCGGTGCTACGTCACCCGCTACGAATTGTGTAAATGCCCAGAGCCTGTAGCCAAACGGCAAGCGACAATCGTTAAGGCTGCTTTTCCACCAGAGATGCGCTATGCTACGTTGCTAAGGATGCGTTTGATATCCACCAATCATATTCATTTGTTTTCATAACGCACACACACATAATGAGTATGATTGGTGGATATCAAACGCATCCTTAGCAACGTAGCATAGCGCATCTCTGGTGGAAAAGCAGCCTAACGTTCAGCAGTCGCTAATACATTTTCAACTTTATAACCCATCGCATAAAGTTCAAAATCTAGTAAAGACTGCTGAGCGATAGCGAACGAAACAAACGAAAACGATCTGTAATCTTTGATAGATTTTCAACTTTATGCAATGGGGTATAAAGTTGAAAATGTATTAGCGACTGTTGAACGTTAGCGAATGTCGCTTGCCATTTGGCTATAGGGCCTGATACTTTCGAGTTGATTTAAATATGTTCTACTGAATGTACCGTCAAATCGGTATTTAAATTGATCTTATAACATCAAGTATTTTTTAGAAGTAGTATTCCTATTTTTATATTATTGTTCTAATATCCATTGGTCTAAGAGAGTGATGTGTATGAATGTTGATGCATGGAGAAGAAGATGAAAGCCAAAGAAAAGATGGATACATTGTAATAAGAAATGATATCAAAGAAAAAGGAGTAAGGGTGCTTGTACACGGCGCATGTAACCCGCGCAAGTAAAGGTGCGGATTTGCGGTTTACCTGCGCGAGTAACATGCACAAGCTACTTGATCAAGCTACCCGCGGGATGCTTGTACACGGCGCATGTAGCTTGAGCATGTTGAGGCACTTGTGCGGGTTACATGCGCCGTGTACAAGCACCCTTAATGATACTGTGACGTCTGATAGGGGAGAATGGAAGAAGATAACGTGTTGCTCCAACCCTAAGGGTGCTTATACACTGAAAAACTGTGGTGAAGCTTGTGCGAGTGGTAGGCACATAGACGCGCCCAGTGCAACCCGTTCTCAATATTATTATCTCGTCGAGAACCGATTTCCGAGCAATCATCAATGCTAGCATATGTGCTGCGTTATGTAAGGAAGCGCAGTTACGATTTGGTTGCTTCACACCGTAAACACTATGCTACTATTCCTATCTCAATTTGTTAGCAGGGGGGGGGTACTACAACGTCTTAAAACCAGGCTTGTTCCGGTGAGTGAACGAGATGGCGCTAGATGACTTGTATAGCTCTGTCACCCCCCCAGGTAAAATCGAAATAAGTCGCGGGATTGTTTAAACAGGTAAGGTAAAGGAAGATTATTTGGTGTGACAGGCAACTCAGTGATAGAGTCTTAACAGACCCTCAAAACGTTACCTATGCATGCTGTAATGCAAAATAATGTGTCACTAAATCTTGTCAACTTTAGTGTTGAACTAGTTGCATCATTTCGCAGTACTGCATGCATAGGTAACGTTTTGAGAGACTTTTAAGACTAGCACTGAGTTGCCTTTCTCAACAAATAATCTCTCTTTACCCTACTTATCTGTGAGCCTGGATCGTAAAGAGCTATGGAAAGAACACCGTTGGATTTTAGTCAGCATGAGTCTGACAGTCCCTGTCGCCCAGGGATGATTAATTTGATGATTTTACCACGCAAAAAAGGAAAGTAAAAGCATAATTCCTCATCTTCGCAATAAAGTATTTCAGACTTTGGTAAGCATTATAAAATATCTAAAGAAATGGTACGCTAAAGTTGTGCGTGCTCATACATAGTTGTGCGACAAAGCAATATCGATTTAGGGCAAATAGTAGAGTAATAAAATAAAAAACCGGCCAAGTGCGTGTCGGGCCACGCACAGTGTAGGGTTCCGTAGTTGCCCATCAAAATACGAGTATGCGAACTAACTAAACTGATTCGCTGAATTTAATTTTAAAAAGAAGAATTTTCAAAATCGGTCCAGGAATCTTTGAGAAATCGGGGAAAATGCATAAGAAAAAAGATTACGACGAATTTAGAATCTCCTCCTTTTTTTGAATTTATTTAAAAATAGTTGACGATAAAAACCTACCTATCCCCAAAAAACATACCTATAAAAGCTGTAAAAATAAAGTTGACAAACTTACATTTGCAGTTGTCTCCGATACATTTTGTTTAAGAAAATATGATATCCAAGTACATTTTATAAGTTGGTCGACTATTACTCGTAAAGTTGTAAAGCCTACTTAGTCATGTAAATTTTCTTTTAAACTTCGTTATGTATACTACTATTGCGAATTTTTTCACACCCCCAAACATAACCGTTTAGCTGGTAGAGGGGGGGGACACTCGAATCGAGCAAAATTTAGCACTTTAAGCTTAATATTTCACAAACGAATTTTTTTATCAAAAAATTGTTACTGGAAACTATCATTATTTTTTAAAGGCCTATTTAATGACACCCCACACTAAGGGATACGCGAGAAAAAAAAAACCTCACTTTACGTGTATGTACTGGAGGTACCCTAAAAAAAAATATTTTAGGAGATTTTATTTTACCACTTTTTCGGCACAACAAATCCGTATATTTACACCAAATTACAGCTCTCTAGTACTGTGCGTCTCTGAGCTAAACTGCGGACAGACGGACGGACGGGCGGACGGACGGACGGACATGGCGAAACTATAAGGGTTCCTTGTTGACTACGGAACCCTAAAAACCTGTTCTTTGACTGTAGCTACGATACTTTTTTTAGTATTTTGATGTATTATAGACAGTGTAGGGATACAAATGAAAGTCTGCCGTCAGTTCGACGGAAGACGAGCTTATTTGGCAGAGGCTCTCGATATTAAATAAGTTGGAAGGATCGCACGCCGTGCCCTTGAAGGCAGTAGCTGAGTGGTCGGACAAAGCCAAGTGTCAAGGAGAAAAGCAAATTTTACGCTCTTTTTTTAACGGATGCAGGGTTATTTGTACAACATAAATTTCAGAATAGATGCCGTTTCATAACAGCCCTTGAGAAAGTCAACATCAGTTTTAACCGCATCGTTCGGTATGTAGAAATCAGGTACTAAAAACAGTTCATATAATCGTAGGTACTTATTGTAAACTGCAACAAAAATATGTGTTCATTTGTGTACACATATTTACTTTATTTATTTACTTTATTCTGATTATTGCATGTTGTAGAGTTGTGAGTTTATTTTTCAATATGCATGCATCAAGATTAAACTTAGTTTAGGTTGTAGTAATTTTACAACTGTCAATGACGTTTTTCTTTAACTCACTCCTCCGGGGTAAGTACTCATACTACTATCTCAGCACGAAATCCGTGGACAAATTCTTTGGTGTTTCCTACTCCTAATGACATAAGATTAAGTAGTGGTAAGAACTATAAATTGATAACAATATGATAAGACTGTTGTCCCGACTACCGATGTGTTTTCAGAACTTATGTATTCAAAACTAATAGGGAGTAGGGTTCACTGAAAAGTTATGAGTTATTCGTACAGGCCCCCTTGATCACACAACTCTCCGCACCCCACTATTGCTTACACTAAGCCGCCAAGTTTTGCAATCAACTTAGCGTAGGAAATGAAAACTAAGATAAGGTAAAGTTGTCATTAATACTGAGTAACTTCGATAATAAATTACATCGCAATTGATTTCAAACCTACTATTCCTGAGCCAATAAAAGATTATTTCACACGGACATAAGTGGCAGCAAGAGCTAACAATTTTATCGCTAAGTATATTTCTTGATCCGATTTCCTGGCTCTTTCTGTATCGTTGCTATAACAGCTTTAAGTATAGAATTACATGGATGTTGCATTATACTTTCATGCATACAGAGGAATTACTAGAGTTTTCCGTAATTTGACGTTTGCATTAGCAGGGGCACTTCATCTAGGTTACTACGTGACCCTGATATTGTTTTCGCTCGTAAACTAATGGTGCCATAAAACGAATATGTACTTTCGTATTGAGATTCGACTTACAAAAACGGATTCTATGTTTAAAACGCACACAAAATACACCTTCTTAGGCATAATGAGATCTTTTGTCATTTTCTTAACACGTTTTCTTGTATTATAGGGTAACATGGAGCTGTCAGATCTACTAGCTGAATACTCAAGGACCGGTGTGCCAGACCTCCGAGGATTCAACATTGCAAATATACCCGATGAAGCTTTCGAGTACCTACATTGGGCTGAATCACCCTACAACTTAGACAACTTTATTGATTGGAAAAGTAAGTACCTACTGCACTTATTATAGAGAGCGAGAAAGGATTAGGAAGTAGGGAAGCGTGTAAGCTCGATTAAGAGTACTTTCATCCAAGAAATACGTACATTCGACGTGTAAAGCTTTCAAAGTGCTGTTTCTAAAAAAGTGTAAGTGTACTGTAACGGATCGCCCGTCAGTCGGGTTGTGGAATGCGAGAGAGATTCTGTAGTGCAGCGACGAGTCAAGTGTACTAGTCATTGACTTGAGGATCCAACAGTTTTGTAAAGTATCCCCTGACACTTTAATACATTTTTATTTGTGAAGAGTTATTTAACAAAATGAAAATAATTGAAAGAGACAATTTTTATAGTTATGAACTGTGTAGTACCGATACTCACATTCCATTCCTAAAAAAACTTTTCTAATAGGAAGCCAAGTTATTGCAGAGTGCTATAAGCTAAAAACTATACATACGTTATCAGGCATATTAATGAAATAAATCAATTTTTGTAGTATAAACTTATTTCCGCGTCATAGGACGCGGTGGGGGTCAAAATTCTAACAAAGTCGCGGTCTGAAGCTAGTCTTTAATACAAAGGGGAAAAAAAACAGATTTATTCATGAATGCTTTCATTTCAGCGTTGTAAAAAACTTTGGCATAATTCTCAAGATCGAAGCCAGATTTGAAGTAATCTGATTGAACACGAGTTTGTTTCAGATTATAAAATTTGCTGCGGATATTGTGAAGGAATATTTCGACACAGTGAAGAAATCATAATTATTTATGATAAATTAAACACAACATTTTCGATCTCTAAACTATAATGCAATATTACTCTCTTAATGTAATCGATGTTAATGACAATATAAGTAGACATGACTTCTAAGCTTCTAAGATACAAAAAGTTAAAACACAGAAACACAGAACTTTCTAGAGACAGGAAAACACGAACTTTCTGAACTGAAGACAAAAAATTACATAACATAAGCTAATCTAATAAATATGTCCGTGAAAATTGACTAACTAACGGGCAACAGTACTGTGTAATTGACTATAACTCTGAACAAGTATCGATATATCTTGGAGCGCCATACGGCCGGCGACTGCCGGGTGCCGGCCGGCGCGATTAATGGAAACACTCCGTGACCCACTAACGTATGCAACCCGGTACATTTTACTCCTAATATTTCTCCAATTGTACGGACTACTATTTTACTACCACTTCTGGAGATTGATTTCTATACTTATACAAGCTTCAGCCCTCGGTTTCACCTGCGTTATGTTAGGCGTTTGGCCCTAGGGAAGCCCCGTCAGTTTCCTTTGGGAGCGCGTTAACACGCGCGCACAATGCGAAAAACTTCATTTTTAAAGGGTCACTGTTAAGTGATTCGGTTCGGTCCAAATTATTTATTATCTAGGTTTTTTTCGGTCCCCCAACGTGACGTATTTTTTTTAAAAATTATTAATACATAGTTAGGTACTTTAAGATTGAGTTTTTTTTATTATTTAGTACTTTTTAAAGGGATCTTGGTTTTTGTGTCGGGGGGTTTTTAAATTTTTATTTGTATCGTTTTATAGGTACACACTTAATTAAGTGATCAATATTCCCTTTCAGTTTGCTTTGATTTAAAACCCCACTCGAGTATATTTGCAAACCCTCGGCTACCCTTTCTCACTTTTACCCCCACAACTTTTAAACGGCTCAACCGATTTTCATCAAACATATCTAAGAACACTCGCACGTAAATCATCTTTAATACAAAAAAAAACTAAATTGAAATCGCTTCATCCGTTCGGGCTCTACGGTGCCACAGACAGACAGGCAGACAGACAGACAGACAGATAGACAGACAGACACGTCAAACTTATAACACCCCTCTTTTTCCGTTGGGGGTTAAAAACAGGCAAAATTTTAAATTAAAATGTAGAGTAACCGACGCGACACACGGTGCATTTGAAATCGTATTGCCAATGAAAACTAACTCTGCATAAAGTTACGAAAACTAATAGGTGTTTAAATGAAACAATGGCAAAGCCCCGGGGCGCGCCTTGGGTTCTTCGACAGATAGTTTATTGTTCAAGATGACTGATAGCCGTAATAACCGCACATTAGGGCCTCTCATTAGAACAGGGGTGATTTCGAGACGAGTAACGACTTCAAATAAAAAGCGCAAAAGAGAAATTACATGAATCAAGACTACTTTTGACATAAAAAGAAATATAAGTCCCATTTGCCGCCACAGAGGTTTCTGACAGGACGTATTTAAATTGTATTTGTAGAAGGCTGGCTCGCTTTGTTGCGGTGATGTGTAAAGGACCAGCTAAGCCCAGCTCGGCCCACGTGGCCCGCTCGGCTCCACTATGCGACAGACGGCCCCGTCTCAGTATAATGGCGACAAATGATAACATTCCCGTTACTTTCAAATGTCAACAAATTAGTTATTAAAATTACATTATTGTCTGTCTTCTTGTACGATTTAAGAAAAAAATGAGGATACGAGGTTTTTATTATAACTGTAAATCAAAGTTTTGTTATAACTAAGCTTTTTATATACTGCTTAGCTTGGGCGACAGAATCTATATATAAACTACCCTGTTGTTTTAAATCTTATGGATAAACGAGGTATGCGAGTGTAGTAATGTAGATAGATAAAAGTAAACATGCAATATATCAGTGTTGACTGGTTGCGTGAGTAGAGCACATATCGACGTGATTTTTGTAATGAATCGGCCACACTACTTGGTTCGTAATTACCTACGCTTTCTGAACTATTTTTAACAACTATAAGATTACCTTCATGACCGTATTGCAATTTAATTGAAGGGTCGTGCAAGAAGCACTTCTTTTTTTTTCAGACAATTATATGTAAAAGTCATACTTTTTTTTTGTCGATTTGGATATAGACAAAACGTATACATATAACTTGTTGGGATAAGTTATTGGTCATTCCTTACTAAACTAATAATTTTCGTAACGAGTACGTATACGCTACAAAGGTCGAGAAGATATTGCCATCAGCGATAGACGAAAATTCATACAACATACTTAAAAAAAAAGCGATTTTGTTAGTCACTTACCTTTTTGCCGGTTTTTTAAAACGGTTGAACGCATTTAGATTAAATTTTTCACACTGCCTGACAAAGACCCTGGTTAGTACAAAGGATACTTTTTATCCTTGTAGTACATTCCCGTGAGATAAATTCCGACCCCTCTGTGGGTGTAGCCGCAGACTAAAGCTAATTGGTGAAATAAAATCTACGTCGAATATTCATTTGAAACCACTAGGGGTTTCAAATTGTTTTTAACATCATATAAATATTTTGCTATTACAAATCATTGATTTCATAATATCGATTTTGACAGTTTGATAATATAATCTATACATAGGTGCCTAACCTATAATAGAATGGTAGAAAAGTCAAAACTGCACATGGAATATTTTTTTTAAAGAATAAAAATACTGATAGGTACATGCTTTAAACTGGCATGCTAAAGCACAAGAGCATGCTGCTTTTAAGCAAATGCTACTTAGTAGCATGCGTATCGAAACAAGTCTTCAAAAAAAAATCAAGGTCTTTCGATTTTGATAGCTGTTTAATTGTCCATGACTTTGTTAGAACAGCAAATGCTACTTAGTAGCATGCGTATCGAAACCATTTGCTAATAATGAGCATGCTAATTTAAATGTAAACTATGCATGCTCTTTTAGCATGCAGATTAAAGCATGTGTATCTGTACCTTTATTGTGGTGTGATCTTCAATCGACACCAAAACCAAAAAAATAGTTTTTAGTATTTTTGTCTGTATGTATCTATGTCCTGGATATTTTATATGTACTACCATTTTATTAGACAGTGTAAATAATGCTGCAGCTTTTTCATAATAATCTGAATTGTTACAGGTTTATGATGGAATTGAGTTTAAAATGTGTCTTCTTCCGGTTTTTCATCAAAAACCTATTTTTATGAAAAACCATAGATGACGAGATCTTTGACCATACAAAGATTGACCATGAATTTAGCAGATTACGAACTTTTTGTCAAAATGACAATGGGATCGTGTTGGAATGGAGACTTAATAATAATAGCAGACTAGGGGTCCTGCGTTCAGCTAGATGGCACAAAATAACAATTTTTTGATTATAAGTACTCGTAATTTACAAGTTACTGGTTCATGATTTCATTCAGCAACATTTTATTTTGCTTAAAAATGACAAACGGTTTCAAATTGTTTCTTTTTGAAGAAAAAAGTTAAGTACCCTCTTTCTTATTCGTTATTCGTGATGGTTGCAGAATAAGGTTCCTTTTATCATTCGTATTTTTTTGTACTTCATTTTCCTTAAAAGATAACTTTGCTGCATACCTACTATTTTATTCAATCATTCTCGCGCTAAAAAAAATGTTTTGTTTATCACAAGCCAGTAGAGCTCACAATAAAATAAAATAGCATAAAATGTATGTTAAAAATTGGTATAAAAAAAAAAACGATAAATAATGAAAATAAATCACCTCAGTTAGGCAAATTAAGTGGTGGCCAAACAATAGGAAAACAATGTTTTAACTACATAGACTGTAAACTAAGCTAGTAGGTAATAGATACATGTCAGACTTTCGAACGTTTAGTTACCGATTCCATTTCTGGCCTATAGTTTTATTCTAAGCCTTCCTGAGTTTGGGCGATTCGCTGCCTGAGCATGGACCAGGCCCGGGTCGTTCCACGCGTGCCTCAAAGAGTGTCAGCATGATGACGGGGTCCGTCTCTAGATGACCAAATCCTGCCGGGGTCGCGGGACTTATCTCATTAACGTGACCCAGGGACATAAAGGGCTATTGAAGGACACCGTGGATTTTAGTCAGTACAAGTCTGACAGTCCCTCCCGCCCTGCCCGGGGTGGGAGGACTCACTTGATGATTTTAAAACGCAAAAAAGAAAGTCTTCCTGAGTTTTAGTTGAACCACGGGGGTCGACGGCGCGTTGTGTTCCACGCGCGCCTCAAAGAGTGTCAGCAGGTCTCTAGAGGGCCAAAGGCTGCCGGGGTCGAGGGACTTATCTCATTAACGGGACCCAGGAACATAAAGGGCTATTGAAGGACACCGTGGATTTTAGTCAGTACAAGTCTGTCAGTCCCTCCCCAGCCTGTGGGCGTGTGATTATTTTACAACGTAAAAAAACCCTTCCTGAGATCGGTCGATGGCTTTTATTCTTGTTATAAACAATGACATAACTACATTATTAGACAGATTTTCTGGCGCTACCGTAAAGTAGGAGGTTGAAAGTACCATAAGGTTAAGCATTAATATACGGGGATACCCGGATATGTGAGTCCATTACGTATAATTTAATTGTCAGTCTGCACTGCTGAAAAAACATTAAAATATACATTTTTTGGCAAGCAAAGCAACCGAAATACCTATTATAATTTACCTCAAAACAACAACAATGACTTGTTAAATGAAAAGACTCCTTTAATTTCTTGTAACTTGTAAGACGAGAACAAATTAAGATTAGGTACGGGAAAGCAAAAAGAAGTACGAAACCTTAAAAGTAAAGGGCGATTTCATGTTTATTGAAATGAGCAATGTTTGTGCGTTCGCATCGATCACGTTGATTAGTGACACGCGAGGCGACTAGCACGCGACGCCGCGCCGACACCGCGCCGACACCGCGCCGCCTCCGACACCTCGCGGCATAATTATGTTAGCGGCTCTGCTCACTCACTAATCATGGTTTATTTGAAACAGTATATACGAACTCACAGTAAACCGCAGAGGGTCGTGGGCCGCAGCTGCTGCGAGATCTGTGCTCCGCCTCCAATGGCCTATTCTCATCAATCATCACATTTGGTACCCCGCGGAAACAGATATTGTATACATTTATTTTTCCAATTTTACCAACCTCGCTCGCTCAGGTAAGTTATTACTTGCACTCATTATTTCAAGTCCCGTCTGGCGTACGTACCGCTATTCTTTAGGACTGTCTTCTGAATAACTAATACTCGTGGGTTATTAGGATACCAAATAAATTATGCCTCCTACGTGTTTCAGTTTAATTATTTCGTGGTTTTAAGGAAATTGCTTGTATACCGGGACTCTATTTTCATTTTTTGAATCATTAAGAGAAATTGCAATATTTTCTGCATTAGTATCATAGCGTGATTTGATACTATTAACAACATCGTCAACACATACTTTTGTTATGGCGTATTTTCTCACCACTTACTCACTCTACCGTTCTTACATTCAATTCGAAGGCCAGGCAAAGTTTTGTGGCTGATATTTGGAAATAGGTTGGCATCAATAAAATGGTAACCAAATGTGCCTCGGTGTGATACTATCATGAAGAAGACATACGTAATGTACTTTTTAACCGACGAAAAAAAAAAGGTTCTCAATTCGACATGTATATTTTTTTGTTTGACTTTTTGGTGATTACATGTCTCAAATGTAGGTAACACTAAGTGTAATATACTATATCTCACATTACCGTGAGACAGCAAGGAGTTATCGCCCGAGGGCTCACGTCTGTACATACTGCGAGAGCGACGATCGCGACCCTTCCCGTCAAGGTTGCGTCCAGGTCCCGCCTACACCGACGGACGGCTGTTCTATTTTCAGCTGGAATTTAGGCAACATGCCTGTCCCAGGTGCTAAGTGAGCTAACTTAGTGTAGCCGAGCTTATAAATTAAACACGGATGACAAAACGAAATTCGTCCTATATCTGGCTGAGTTCTAGAATTTGATTGTTTGTTTGGTTGAACGCTCCCATCTCTAGCATCTCTCTCTCTCTCTAACAAGTCTTCCTTTGAATTGGAAGGGACCTATTATAGAGACAGCTATTTTCATGAGGAAGACTAGGCTATTACATCATCACGTTGTAAAATTCGGGTTTTACAACTAGCGGGTAAAACCGAAGCGAACAATTACTTGCAAATTATTATTTTTTCACATAAAAATATTTTGTACGTAATAAACTTTGAAATACGATGAATCAATTTGGTCATGTATCTCTAGGGTAGGAAAAGAGCGGTCAGGTTCCAACGTTTATGTTTTCATTTCAATTTCCCTTTCAATTTTGCGGTGTAAAAGCACAAAAAAAAATGAAAACCAGATATCATAATTAAGGTTATTGAGAGCTCTGAAATAATGGAATGACTCAAAACTGGTGGGGACTCTTGAGTTCGGATATAACCTATTCATGGAGTTAACATTATTCTCAAAATTCGATTTTTTCGAAAAATCTAGATACATTTTCACGTCTGCGTAACTACGACAAAATAAAGTTTATATGCACATCATTACTCCATTTAACATGTTACTTTACCTATTAACATAGTGTTGAAAGACTATTCGTTAGTGCGTTTATTTTGCGTTGAATGAATTACCATTTTCTTTGTAAGTATAGCACATTTTGATTTTTATTTGAAACCCTGGTAAATCCCATTTAAGAGTTGCTAGATAATCAATCTCCTCTCTTTGTGATAGTCAAATAATCCTCTTTCTATGTTTCCAAATATATTGGAATCTCTTTTTATGTACAGGAGTAATCTACTACTAACAATAAACTAGTAACTGCAACGTAGTTTCCGGGGTTGGTTTGCAATAAATGATTTTCATGCAGATACAATTTCAACACTTTTCTTCCACTGTACTTATGGACCAGTCCCACTAAAAACTTAGATTAGTGAATTAGGCTGTGCTAAGAAAATAAATCAATAATTTGTATCTTACTTATTAAGAATTAAAGTCGATTTTCACATCTGTTTGTGTGAATGCGTTGGCCTTTTAAATGACGCAAGTATCATATGCGATTTTAACGTGAATAAGTTCAAAATTTTATATAAATTTTCACATAATATATTACATTAATTTAAAACTTTTATACGGTAATATGTCAATGTTTTGTTGAGTCGTAAAAACCGTATGAGGCAAAGGCACGGGGCGGGTCGGCACCGGTTTATGAAAAGTTATGAAAGTTCATATAGCAGGGCTTTTAGTACCTACGTTTTTTGTGATTTTCATATTTTATATTTTATCGGCGACATTCTTTCGTTTTTTTCGTGGATGCTACTTTTTGGTGATAGTAAGTAAAGCCTTCCCATTTTACAAAGTTTTAGAAAACAAAAGGCTAATTGTTGCTAAGAACAAACCTCCAAAAAGACTGTACAAAATAATATTCCACTAATTCTTTTTTATTTTGTCACGGCCACGTTTAGATGAATGATAATGTTACTTTATTTTCTCTTCTCATTTTTCCTATCACAAATAACACCCGTGCAAAGGCAGGGCAAGTCCCTACTATGTACCTATCTACCTAATGGTATTGATTACCTAAACCTGATGAATTTTAAGACCTTACAATTTCCCAAAATTTCTAATCCCAATTAATCCTAAACAAATAGTGTGTCTTACTACGAAATCTTTTGTGGTACGACGGATTATATTTGTTTAGAATTTATGACGGACTTTTTACTGAATATTTTTGCGTAATAATGAAATTATATAGGTACCTGAATGTTTGAATTTTTTGCGTATTTTTTCTTCATAAATAAAGCACACGGGTTAAATAATTTTAGTAGAACTTTTTCCTAAGCATCAAAGTAAATAGGTCGCGGGATTTATTTCTTTACCGTGACCCCGGGACATACAGGGCTATTGAAGGACACCGTGGATTTTAGTCAGTACAAATCTGACAGTCCCTCCCGCCCTGCCCGGGGTGGGAGGACTCACTTGATGATTTTACCAAAAAAAAAGAAAGAGAAGCATCAAAGAAACAGTGATTATGTTCTGTATTCTTAAAGTGCAGTCGATGATAATAATATATTAATCATATATTCAATCCGCACTGGGAGCATTATAAGCTGTTTATGCTATTCTGCTAATAACTATCTCATGAATATCCATTAGTCACACTTCGCATGTCAATACCTTAGATACATAGGCATACAAGTAACGTTCGAGTAATATTATAGTTGGGGAGCCCAGGAAGGGATTTTTGCTGTTACTCCAGCGCGTCAGATTATTATAAGGGAGAATCCTAGCACCCTTTAATGTACCTGTACCAAATATCAACCCTTTATCTGGTGGGGTTTGTCTGGGAGAACCCGTCAGATTAGTAAAAAAAATCGATCCGCAGAAATACTCGAGCGCGTCAGATTAAGAAAAGGTAGATTAATTACGTTCAGAAGAGTGTATATTTCAATAATCTGACAATTTGAGCGTGGCATTAGGAAATGAGTGAGTACTGAAGTTGTAAAAAAAAAACGTCATTTTGAAATACTCGAGCGCGTTTCATTTTTTTTTTTTATTGATGGTTACACTGTAAAAATCATACTTACTAATAATCTGACGTTTTCCATGGGGCGAAGTCGGTAGAATCGTGAAGAAAAGGTGAAGTACCAGTTAGTTCGCTACTATCGGTCGTGATTTAATGTATGTGGCGTTCCGAGCAATAATATGGCATGCCAGGCATGGAAAGAGGCCATTGTTATTGGTCATCAGTCAGGCAAGCCCAAGTCCGAGTCCATGAGTTACCGTCCTATCAGTTTCCTGAATGTTCGCGGAAAAATCTAAGAGAGACTTATTTATAAGCGACTCAAAGATTACGCTGTTGTAAAGAGCCTCATTCCTGACGAGCAATATGGCTTCAGGTTTCGGTTCCAACAGATCCAGCGTATAGTCGAGCTTATCAGTACCCCGGGCAGGGCGGGAGGGACTGTCGGACTCGTACTGACTAAAATCAACGGTGTCCTTCAATAGCCCTTTATGTTCTGGGGTCACGGTGATGGAATAAGCCCCGTGACCCTGGCAGGCTTTGGCCCTCTGACCACTGAACTTGGCACCTATTTAGATTTCACTTATTTTGTCCGTGAAGTCGTAAACCAAGGCATATATCATAATTGAACTTGGCTCTCATTTGACATTTATGTTTTTGATAGGATTTTAATGATGTAGACGAGTTTCTATTTGTAATTACTACATTTAATTTAATTTTATACTTTTTTATGCGTGAATGCAGTTATCTTCTTTATAAATTTATTTTAAGATGCTCAGAATAGCGATATCCCTCCGTATAATTGTCAGATTATTATTCAGGAGGACTATGATATCAATTTGAACCTCCTGCATAAAAATCTGACGCGCTCGAGTATCTCGAGATTACGTTTTTTTTTTACAGATAGAAATATGAATTATTACTTTGCGCCACATCCAAATCGTCAGACATTTTTATACGACAATTTTTAGGGTTTACTTTACATACACTTTGAATATCTGACGCGCTCGAGTAACTTATTTTTTTTTTGGATTTTCAACCGCTTGCCACGGACAGCCCCCTCGAGTTAATCGTCAGATTAATATGTATTGGTTATCAGAAATGTAAAGCGCGTTTACACTATAAATATCTGACGCGCTCGAGTACTTCTGTACAATTGTTTTTTTTTTACAGTTTCAAAGCTCTTTACAAGCTCTCCCCCTCACTAAAATAGAAAACTTGTCAGAAACTTTTTTTCTTTTTAGAACATAATCTTTCAAATCCAATAGGTCTCCATGACGCTCGAGTAACTGCAAATTTAGCATCCTCGGCTCCCCTACTATTATAAGAAGTATGTCAAACATGATATTCATCTTTCATATCAGGTTTTTATTTTATACACATTACTAGCTGTTGCCAGCGGCTTCACCCGCTACAACTCGAAAATTATCCCACGGGAACATAAAATCGGGATAAAAGCTATCCTATGTGTTAATCCAGGTTATAAACTATCTATGTACCAAATTTTAGCCAAATCCGTTCAGTGGTTTTTGCGTGAAAGAGTAACAAACATCCATACATCCATACATCCATACATACAAACTTTCACCTTTATAATAGTAGTAGGATTATCATACTTTTTGCTGTACCCTTTTGAGTTCGTTATTACACCTACTTATGAGTCCTTTGTTATATTATAATTATATTAACATCTTTACATAATAATTGTATAATGCAAATAAAGATCTGAATTCAAATTATTTCCTTCTAACTACATTTGTGGATGTACATAAATGAATTTGTTTATTTGGTCCGTTTTCACGCCTAAACCTACCAACATACATTTTGTACATAGATAACCGAGACAATCCATGAAACGGACAACGGGTTCGATCTTATAGTAACAAAAAGGTTTAAGATAATTTTAAGACGTTAAATGCAAGTCCAACAGTCCCGATCTATATTTACATGTATCTAGATGTAAAAGTATTAAACCAAGTTCATTTTGAGATGTAGAACCATGCAGTTTTAGTGTGAACGTGTAAATTAGAAACAATAATTTCCCTTAACCTAGACATGTTTCTAAATCAAAGCCTGCATGTTACCATAATTATAGCCATAAGGCGACTTTCAGTAATTACAGTTTTAACACTGATTGCTTCCCATCACGCCACCTTACGGTTGCGTAGCTCCAGTAATTCGATGGGTTATAGTCTCTGTTTGCTTCGACGTGTGCGTGAGGTCAATTCATTCTCCAATCCGAAGAATCTTTACTACCGATTTCAAACATACCTTCGCGGCAGTAAAATATATAAGTACGAGTATCTTTTCATTCAATTTCACAAATAGCTACTTAGGATTCGGTCTGCTATCCCGACTGCCACGCGTATCTAACAATTTATTGCGCATGATTAATCCGTCCATTCAATAACTTCAATGTTAGCATATATTATGTAGGTAGACGTCTGATAAAACGTATGAGAAACATAAACACACGAGATTAGTTTTTGTAGAGCAATCCCAACATTGTGCCCGAAAACTCAGTCCCCGACAAATACAAATGTCTATAAATACCAACTTAGGTAGCGGAAATCCGCTCTTAGGCCGGAACAGCTGCCATATTCAGTTTTATACGTATAAGTATACCGACCGAAATTGGAATAACGGAACACTTGGTGAGGACTGAGGAGTCAACTCAACAACGCAAACATTATTCTACTTAGATGTGCTCTGGAATTATTTATATTGGTAATAGCTCATTACTTTTTTATACCAACTGATTCAAAGGAAAGTCTAAATTCTTAAAAAAATCCTAAAATCAATACACACGTAGCTCTCTCCGCCAACATGAAAAAACACAATTTCATTGCGTTTGTGAAGGTCGAAATAAAAATGTGTCAACATCAATAGAAAACGTCACTAATATTGAAAATTTCAAACAAAAAATTAGAAAAACTTGCTCTTCCGTTGATTAAAAACTGGATTTAGGTTTTCTTTTTAAGTTGCTTGCGTAATAGCAGTCTTGAGGAACACTTGTAATTGGGTGCACCGATCAATAGACCACCTGTATAATGTACTAAATCTATGTAGCGAACGTAAATTATTTAGTAGATTAGTCGTAACCAATTACATGAGGCATTGGTCTCAATCTTTTAAGTCCTTAAAAATCCATTCCATTTGGTACGACTGGACTTAGTCGCGCATCGCTGAGAGTCTTTATGGAGATGAAACGTTCGTAATGAGATCCTCACTGAACGAACGCTCCGGACCGCTTTGCATAATATAGATTCCTAAAAAAATACATAACTCGAGAGCCGATTGTTTACCGAGCCAAGCACTCGAATGTTGCTCAAAACGAATATTAATAATGAGTTTAAATTATAATACATTTATTATTCAGGATACCATACGCAATTTAAAAATACTCTTGACCAGCTTCTTTATTAATATTAACTTTTCATAATTCAAAATTAAAACCTTTATGCTGAAAACGTTGTTTAAGTACTTAGATTAAGAGCGGGTGTAAATAATTAGAAGAGTCATAATCAAAGCCTAGTTTTTGCTGTGTCTCATTTTACAATTTTAATTGGATCTACTTCAAAATCGGAATCGACAATACTTACCAGTTACCATGTAGCAGGACTTGTGTTATTTTAGAACTAGCTGTGCCCGCAACTTCGTTTTAAAACAAATGATTTTTTTCTAAAATAAGAGTGTCCTAGTTACTGCTTATTACATCAACTACTTACCTGCCCATAGAAGTCCCGTCAAAATCGGCGCAGCCATTTCAGAGATTACAAACATTTATTACAAATTAACTGGCCTGTTGGTCTAGTGGTTAGTGACCCTGACTGCTATGCCGGAGGTCGTGGGTTCGATTCCCACCCAGGACAAATGTTTGTGTGATAAGCACGATCATTTGTTCTGTGTGGGTGTGATTTATCTATAATATGTATGTATTAAGAAATATATAAGTATGTTTATCAGTTGTCTAGTACCCATAACACAAGCTCTGCTTAGCTTGGGACTAGATGGCGTTGTGTGATAGTTGTGGAATATTATTATTATTACAAACAGACAGACAGGCTGGATCGCAATGATACGAGTATCATTATTTAGGGGCTAATTTAAAGCTATAGGCTCAGCATCGCGGGCTGGGTCGGGGGGGGGGGCATTAAGAAGAGTTCTAAATCTTAAGATGTGACAAGAATCTCGCCTTGTACAATGTCGCGTTTCCGACAAACAATATAAGCGTTCAATTATCTGGTCCGACCGCCGAACAAGCGCTCCTGGCACTCCCAGTCAACTCCCAGTAGTTGGTTGTTTGTAACATGATGCTCAAGTTTATCCACTAGACGACTAACAACATTCAAGGAGCTGTAACTTATGCTTCCATTTAATATAACACCTATTTTTAGCAACACTCGTTTATTTTACGTAACTTGTTTTGATAAAAATTGGTATTAGGTTCTTAGACAAAAAATAAAACATAAACCGGCCAAGTGCGTGTCGGGCCACGCACAGTGTAGGGTTCCGTAGTTGCCCATCAAAATACTTAGGCAAACTGATTCGCTGAATTTAATTATAAAAAGAAGAATTTTCAAAATCGGTCCAGGAGTCTTTGAGAAATCGGGGAAAATACATTAAAAAAAAGATTACGACGAATTTAGAACCTCCTCCTTTTTTTGAATCTAGTTAAAAATAGTTGACGATAAAAACCTACTTATCCCCAAAAAACATACCTATAAAAGCTGTAAAAATAAAGTTGACAAACTTACATTTGCAGTTGTCTCCGATACATTTTGTTTAAGAAAATATGATATCAAGTACATTTTATAAGTTGGTCGACGATTACTCGTAAAGTTGTAAAGCCTACTTAGTCATGATAATTTTCTTTTAAACTTCGTTATATATACTACTATTGTGAATTTTTTCACACCCCCAAACATAACCGTTTAGCTGGTAGAGGGGGGGGACACTCGAATCGAGCAAAATTTAGCACTTTAAAGCTTAATATTTCACAAACGAATTTTTTTATCAAATAATTGTTCATGGAAACTACCATTATTTTTTAAAGGCCTTTTTAATGATACCCCACAGGGGTACGCGAGAAAAAAAATATCCTCACTTTACGTGTAAGTACTGGAGGTACCCTAAAAAAAAATATTTTACTAGATTTTATTTTACCACTTTTTCGGCACAACAAATCTGTATATTTACACCAAATTACAGCTCTCTAGAACTGTGCGTCTCTGAGCTAAACTGCGGACAGACGGACGGACGGACGGACGGACGGACATGGCGAAACTATAAGGGTTCCTTGTTGACTACGGAACCCTAAAAATGGTTAATGTTTGCTCAAAGATTGTATGTTTGCATAATTATATTATTACCTAATCACGCAAAAATAGTTGAGCGTATTTGTCTATTTGACACACATTTTATCGTGTAAAATTTGACGGGCTAAAAATATCTTAGTGCACGACGTCAACAACTTTATCCAGTAAATATAACTTCAGTTTTAGCACGAATTAAAACTATGTACAAAATACAAAACTAAACTTAGTACAAAAAAGAGTGCAATTAATTTATATTGAATATTAAAATGGGAGGTAGTTCACTTATGAAACCATTTCATAAAGTTAGCGAGTAATAATGAAAAATGTTAAAAATATACCTCGCAAAGTTGTTGAGAAAGTAAGTTATCGCTTATAAATAGGCTATCAAGCACTAAACGGCGTTTATTTTCGACCGACATTCAGTACTCGTTAACCACTTAATATTTTACGATCGGTAATCGATATTAATATAGTGCCAATAAAATTAACAGAATCTCCGGAGACCGTCTGAGGCATTATTTAAAGGAAACAATTGACGAAACAATAAATACATAACCAATTGTCCACATGCATTCTCCATAAAAATTTGCATAAGTACCTACATAAAGTATGGGCCACTGAAGTCCTGCCGAAAATTCGTGGTAGGAACTACACATTTTACGCAAGTTTTAGCGACTTTGTTCCTATCCCTTTGGCTTTGTTGCTTCTGATTTCCGAAGGAAAAGTTATTTATAATTTTTTAGAAGTCTGTTTCGTTTTATCCTCCCGAAACCATCATAGCATGCCCTTTTAAACAGAGGAATTGCCCAAATCGATCCAAGATTCATCGAGAAATCGGGGAGAATATATTTAAGAAAAGTAGAGTTGACCACCTAAAACGAAAAAAAAGTTATGGTTGGTATATCTAGACATAGCCCAATACTCATTACAGTACAAGACTGTATTTACTTGTACTTACTGAGAGCGTTCCCAAGTCATTAATTCATTAGTATTTCTAATAATTAAGACAACCGTACTGAGGTTTTATGCACTTACTAATAAATTGGAATAGATACATTTTCATGATATCTTATGTCCATTAAGCATTAAAATTTTTTAAAGAAAGTCATCTCGATAATCAAATGAGTCTAACCGTATTAACACTGATAAAGACACTTCTTTATACCCTGTCTGAGGTGACTCCAGAAACACAAATTTCAGGTAAATCTGTGTTTAGTCTGATAACGTTTTTCCTGTGTGTTTCAAAATTAATTCATGTCATAATCTTTGTTCATAAGCTTTGATTACATTAACCAAGTGGTGTATCTTTTACTTATTTATGGCAAGAAGTCATTCTAAACCAAATAGAAATACGACATTAGGTTAGGGACATTTTAACACTTAGAGGAATAGCAACGTAGCACTAGTACTCCTATGACTACCTTACCTATGTAGATAGGACAGTTTTTTATTTCATTTTATATTCACTAATACTAAAAATTAAATGTCTTGGTTGCTTTCTTGAACCCTACCTTTTTGTTTATCAACCAATCAACTACGACTATTATATCCGAGTCCTGAAGATGCCCAATTACCTACGCAGCGGCCGACAAATGACCAAGCTAACGGCATTTCCCGTTGATTTTCACCATAACAGTCTAAAAATATGTGTTACGTCGATTATCTGTAATCCCGTTAGTGTGGCCCTAAGTATTGAAAAACAGTAACAAGAGTTTCTTTCCACAGAATTGGGACCAAGCGAGGAGGCGAGGCAGGCAGTAATTCGGGAACTGATATGCACTGAGGCCGACTACATCCGTCATCTGCTATCCATAGTGCAAGTAAGTGACGCGTCATCATCATCACAGAAAGAAATCTTGGTGTTTAGTCACACAATTTTTGACGTGATAACGTTCTTATAATTCGATGGCCGGCTGCACGCCTGAAAAAAGATGACGTCATGCGGCGTTACCTCGCTCTGTAGCGTTCCATAGCAACGGTGTGTCAATTTGTTTGCTTATACCAACGTAAGTGCAGTATTATCTTATGACGTTGTCTCGTTCAACTCAGTCAGTAAAGGGCTTCACACACAGCAGCTATAATTTAAAGATAGACATTATAGCACCATACATCTCATTATATCTTTCCATAGAAATCGTCAGGAGACCACACACGACAGGTATAATGTATATTTTTACATCTTCGAATTTCTATGGGAAGATGTAATGAGAGGTATCGTGCTTTAATGTACATCTTTACTTTATAGCTGCTGTGTTTGAAGCCCCGACTTTACAGGCAACCGATTTTTTCCATCTAAGTTCCCTTTTACTTTAGGCCACAAAAACGAGAAAAGTCATGCTAGAGTGGGACTAAAAAATTAAAATGTTTATCGAAAAGAAAATAACATTACCTATTTAATTACAAAGCAACTAAGCATACAATGTACGAGTATGTTCAACCAACCAGTACCCCTACTCGTATGTAAACAGCCGCGACATATTTTAAACAAAGTTGGTAACCGCATCACTGTTTATGTTCGGGATAACCTCAAATACTCATGAATGAACTTTAGTACTGTTGACACCACATTTAGAATGTACTTATTTAAACGGCGCGGCTACGAGGGAGACCACACAATGTGGACCGCCAGTGTAGCTCCATCGATTTTAATTATTATCATATGGACGTTATTTTTTATTTTCTCAGGAACAGTGCTTTTTTAGGAATGTTTAGTACTCTGTCTCTGTAAAGTTTGTGTAAGATTTCAGGACAATCAATTCAGTGGTTTTGGCGTCAAATGATAACAAACAAACAATCAAACTTACTTTCGCATTTATAGTTTTACTAGCTGTTTAGTGGCTTCATCCGCTACAACTCGTAAATTATCTCACGGGAACATAAAAACAGAAAATCTATCCTACGTGTATAATTAAAATATATCCAGGATATAAACTATCTGTGTACTGAATTTCATCCAAATCCTTTCAGTAGATAACAAACATCCAGTAATCCAAACAAACTTTCAAGTTTATGATACTTACTAGCACTACGCCCGCGACTTCGTCCGCGTGATTTTCGAACTTTGCCTTTATGAATTTCTAGTCCCGGCCACCCTCTATATGAGACACTGTTGGAAAAACTAAATCAGTAGGTATTCAACAAAAAATCTATCAACCCGCAATATTCCGTCTAAAATTTAAGACTCCTAACTAACAACCCCAATAAAAACTTTTAGGGGTCGTATTTTGTTTATCATCATCTCTTAGTGGGAACCTGTATCCTAAATAGAAACCCCCTACGATGTTGAGTTCTCTAATTACAAACACCAAAGACAACGCCTAAGGGGCCGAATTTTATAAAATTCCCTCTATGTGAGAACCTAGGTCCCAAAACAACCCCCATGCTGAAACTCCTAGCATTTGTAGCAACAAAGTTTCACACAAACTGTCAAACCCATAAAAAACCCCTTAGGGGTAGAATTTCACAAAATAGTGCCTTGGTGTGCATTTACGTCAAAAAAGAAAAACCTTGCAAAATTTAATACTCCTAGCAGTAGAAACGAAGTTTCATACAAAATATCAACCCCTAAATCAACTCCTTGGGGTCTATTTTCACAAAACGTTCTACGTCCAAAAAAGAATCGAATCTCGACCGACCGACCCCCGACGATCGACCCCAAAAAAGCCCCTTAGTGGTCAAATTTCGCAAAACTGTCTTAGTGAACATTTAGGTCTTAAAAAAACCCCTCGCAAAATTTGAGACGCCTAGCACTCGTAGTAACAAAGTTTCATACAAACTATCAACGCCATAAACAACCTCTTAGGGGTCGAATTTCGCAAAATTAAGACGTGAGTATCTCTTACGTCCAAAAAAGAGCCCCTATGTAAAAAATTTGAGTTTCAAAAGTATCAACCCCAAAAACAACCCCTTAGGGGTCGAATTTCAAAAAAATTCCGCCTTGCTGATCGTAAACGTCTTAAAAAAAACCGCCATGCAAGATTTGAGACGCCTAGCACTTCTAATAACAAAGTTTCATACAAACTGGTTCACCCCAAAAAAGACCCCTTAGGGGTTGAATTTCGCAAAATCCTCTCATAGGTAGCTCTTACGTCCTCAAAAGAACCTGTATTCAAAAATTTAAATTTCCTAGCACTTGTAGCAACGAAGTTTCATACAAACTATCAACCCCTTAAACAACCCCTTAGGGGCCGAATTTCGCAAAATCCGTTCTTAGTGCTCACCTACGTGGTATAAGGAGGGCTTATGCCAAATTTCAAGTTTCTAGGCCCAGCGGTTTGGGCTGTGCGTTGTCAAATCAGTCAGTCAGTTTTGAATTTTATATTTATAGAAGAAGAAGAAGAAGATAGATTAGGAGGCGGGATGGTAGGATTTAAGATTTGACGTAATGTACTCTGGCATTAAAAACTTTTTTTTAATTTAACCGCCTTCAAAAACAACCGGTAGTCGGTGGCAAAAAAACAATGAAAATAATAAAAAAAACACAGACTTCCGAAAGAAAAGTTTTGTAGGTTATTTTACCCTTTTTTTGTGGTTGTTTTTGAAGGCGGTTACATTTTTTTTTAAGTATTTATTTTACTCGTAGCGGGTTTATTTTACTTGTACTCAGTTGAAACTGAGTAAACTGAGTAACCGAAATATAAAATCTATTTTGTTGACCGTGCGTTAAGAATCCAGAGGCCTTCATGACTTTTCAGTTGTTCTGACGCGAAGTAAACTGGAACTTTGACATATTATTAAAATTGACAACAAGGAAACAATTAGTTCCTTTCTTCGCACACCAGAGACGCTGTTCCATTTTTCCATACAACAAACGCTGAAAATACTGGAAAGACGCTGTAAAGTAAAATCGTGAAAACTCGTGTTATGTACCCGTACAGTACCCTTAGCACGAATTTTCAGTATTTGAGACGTAAAGTAAACTGGAACTCTGACATAATATTCAAATTGACAACAAGGAAAACATTAGTTCCTTCTTCGAACACCACGGGCGCTGTTCCATTTTTCCATACAAGAAACGCTGAAAATACTGGAAAGATGCTGTAAAGTAAATAAAATAGTGAAAACTCTTAGTGTACGAAGAATAACAAATAATTGCAATTACAACCACAAATGTCGGATTAAAGACAAATATTATAGCCAAGGGAATATGAATTCCCTTAGTTATTTTTTTAAGAATCAATCGTCTGGCTTCCGAGCGGGAAATGCTATCATATTTCTTCACTTAATTGGACAGTTTCCGGATCCAGTTTAACTTCGAGGCAGACAGATTTGTAATTGTTTCGATAAACTCTTGTTTAGTTGAAAAAATATCTAAATTCGCGATAGTGTCTTTTAACTAGATACAAAAATGTAGTTTCACTAGATTATTATAATTTAGTTACAGTCAAAGAGACTAAACCGTTATGGATAATGATATTAATGACTAAACTGACTAGTCAAATTGATAAACTATTCATTTTCATCATTATCATCATCATCAGCCGGAAGATGTCCACTACACGTACACACCCTTAGACCACCACGCCGAACGTGCGAACGACAATTCGCCACTTGCATCCATCGTTACCTAAATGTTAAAGCTATTGTCGAACAGACAGGCGTGGCGAACGCGAAGCAAGGAGTTTTTGTTTGTAATGTATGGAATTGTTTGAAGCCAGTCACATAAACTATCGGATCGCTTTCGCTTTTCTATGTGACTTGATTCAAATAATTCCACACATCTTCTATCTTCTTCTGTCTGTAAGTAATATAAAATGGATCGCAAAATGTTGTTAAATTCATAACTCGAAAACGGCTGGACCGATTCGGCTACTTCTTTAATTGTTGTGTTTGTAACCATCAGCGCCAGGTTTTAGGGGATGAAAATCATCATGTCCACCCGTGCGTAGCCGAGACGAGCCGTCTCGGCTTTTTGACAATAGCTTTAGTGTTCCCACCTTCTATGATGTATAGATATTTACGGACAAATACACATACAGTGGCGTGCTACCCTTACGTGCATACTATTTGGTTTACACAGCGATGCACACTCACACGTGTGATAGAATTTCTCAGTTTGTTTTATGCGATAACATAATTAAAATGCCAAAAGGTATATGTTCCCAAACCTGACATAATAAATAATAAACATATTTATTCGATACGGTATGAGGAAAATTGGATTTCAAGCAAAGTCAATTACGTAATTACCTAATTGTGATATAAATATTGCCATGACCTGGCTTTGCACGTGTTCTTTCGAGCCTAACATCCTGGATTTTCCGAAACCTTTCTTGTAAATAAAATATTATTTGCTCGCCCCTCCCCACCCCTCCGACAAAATTCCTCCCCTCACATGTTTTACGAAAATAGTAGCATATTACCGTCCCCAGAAGCTCATCTATTTTTATACTAAAATCTGTTTAGTAGTTTAGGCGGTTTCCGCATTAAGCCCAATTCGCAATATGGCAACCTATTCGCAAAAGAACCAAGTTCTCAAAATGACAAATAATCTTAACGCCCAATTCCCAAAATGAACAATACTCTAAAACCTAATTCGCAAAATGGCAAAGATTTTTTCAACGTAATCATAGAAGTCTTAATTTTTTTACTTTTTGCAACTAAGTTATGATATGCGAAGAATTCTTATATTTATAAGAATTACAAAGCCAAATGTGAAATTTGGGCCTAAAATAGAGCATTTTGATCATTTGCCATTTCGCGAATTAGGATTTTAGAGAATTGGCCATATTTGAGAACTTGTCTTATTGCGACTTGGTTGCCATTTTGGCTTTGGGTTTTTTGCGCCCGAACCGTTTAGGCGTGAATAACAAACAATAATGATTTGTATTACTCGTATGTCAAAAACTTGTACTCGTAAACGATAACTCCCTTTTGGGGTCTGTTGACCGTCTTTTTGCGGTTTTGAAAAGAACAATACTTCATCCCGTTATTTTGATCCCATGGGGCTATTACTAAACTCGACGCGGTCGAAGCTCCAGACATAAGCTAGTTCAGAAAATAAAAATACCTTTAAACTGCTTTGTGATTTAAGAGTAGTGCTATCTGAAAATTTCTGAATTCGACTTTTGTCATACGAGGCGAGGCTTATTTTAATTTCACGTTGGTCGACATCTAATCAACGTCGTATTCAAGAAATGTTTTCATTGAATACCAAGGATCTTAATGCGTAGGTTGTAACAGAGAGATAAGGAGGATAAAAAGTAATTCGCTCTCAGACCTTCTCTCTCGTTCCTTACATGAGTGCACATGATTATTTCAGGGATAAGCCCATCCACGAGTGCTGTAAGGCTTATGACATCTAACAAAAGGCAACGTTAAGCATGATCATTGGTTAATTAAAACCCAACCAAGTGTGTGTCCGACGTCTGTGGACGTAGGGTTCCGTGTCACGTACTATATTGTATTCTTGTGTATTATTTTGCGGTCCTACCCTGCCGGGGCAGCGCTGAATGCGCGGGTGAATAACGCAGTAAAGGATGGACGCCGTAATTCACCGTATGCTTTAAATCCCCTCGTACAAATTCCGACGCAAGTCTCTGATACATTAAAACTTGTTTGACTGGCCTGTTGGCCTAGTGGTTAGTGGCCCTGACTGCTAAGCCGGAGGTCGTGGGTTCGATTCCCACCCAGGACAAATGTTTGTGTGATGAGCACGATCATTTGTTCTGTGTCTGGGTGTAATTTATCTATAATATGTATGTATTTAGAAATATATAAGTATGTATATCAGTTGTCTAGTACCCATAACACAAGCTCTGCTTAGCTTGGGACTAGATGGCGTTGTGTGATAGTTGTGGAATATTATTATTATTATTAAGACTAGTATTCAATGACGCGTGCCTGTGACCGAAACCAAAAGGATTTTTATTGCGATAGTCACCTGGATACCAAAGTCGTAAGGTATCGGAGACTTGCGTCGCGTTGTGTACGAAGGAGATAAATCAGCAGAGTCTGAGTCTCATACTCTGACTTACTCCTCCGCCTTCCACCGCAGGAGAAAGTCCAGGAAGATACCCACAAGTTTCGAAAAAAATGTGGTCCTACTTAGCTATCTCTATTTTCGTATAACACTGACTCCAAGAAATCGATTAGTGTCGGTCACTTCCCAAGCTTTCCCGTGCCCTTCACGAGCAACGGTAAAGGACGCCCGAAAGCCCCACAATGACATAATGACGTATTTCACTTTACTTTTTCGGAGGTTAGGAGGTTACTTATCTACTATTATTTGCTTTACCGGTCTGCCACATTACGCAATGTTAAGTGCCTCACGAGTACCAAGTTTTTTGGAAGCGACAGCTTAATGTCAACTTTGGTTCCACAAAAAAACCTCAGAGCTTTTAGTAAGTCATTTAAATGTGAGAGTTAAACCATTTGTTTATAAATACTTAATCAATTAAAGATCGACATAATGCGGAGGGAGGTACTCGGTATAATGCGAGTCATATTTTATCTTGTAAAATGAGGAAAAATGTCCAAAAAAATAATAGAATTCTTAATCCAAAATTGAAGTTTCACGGATGAAATCGACGATCCCTATCGTGAGGATTAGCCCGCTCGGTAATAGACTGCGTACTTGCCAAGGGCATTATGAAATATTGGACGATCCTGAAACGTAATGTATTACGCAGGTAAGATTACGAATTCAGCATTGTTGGTCCCCCTCAATAACATTCAGCTTTTACCGAAGAAATCCGATCTGTCGTTGTGTAACATCCGTGTAATAGAGATGCCTACCCTCGCCCCCTAAGCGCCAGTAGTTACGCCAAATCTGTCCATCTACCTACCAATTCTACCTATAGATGTAACGTTGATGATTCAGTTTATAATTAGGTAAGGTTAATCAAACAATAGCGTCTTCTATTTATATGTAGAAACCTTCTGCCTACGTCTACGCCTATATCTCTCCATCCTATTCAGATTAGACAAAACATTTATGATTTATTTTATAACTACATAGATAACGCAAATTAATAATTATAACCACACGGGACGATAACAAGGTTAAGCAATTCTTGCCAAGTTGAACGAGTTGATGGGTTACCATTCATTAGTAATGTAAACTGTCACGGCTGTTTTTTGTAAATATTTGACAGAGGGCAGTCAGAAGTCTGAAACTGAAAGTCTGAGATTAAGACTTGGCAATTACAATGTAGAAGCTGGTTGATATTCGAATGCTCACACACTTCTAATATTTGTAAAATAGCTTTGATTGCAATATTTTGTTAAAATGTGAACACCATGTACCTTTTTGATTTTTGTAATTCTTATTATTTAATTATTTTCTTTTATAATTTATTTAGTCTATATTTTCAAGGTGCATTGCTTCCACATTATATATTATTTCAAATGATGTTATAAAGGGGTGCTATGACAGGAAACCTCCACGTGCGCCCGTGGACTGGAGTTCCTTCTCGGATACGTCCGGGGGAAGACCAGTTTTTCGGGCCAGTGCACCCTGGGATGCGGGCAAAAACTCTTTCTTAAGCACTGTGTGCCTAAGTGGTCTCTTTGCCCGTATGCGAATAGCCTGTCGTGTTGACGCTCCAACGCGTGTCCCTCTGATTAGCAGAGGGCACAGCGGCGGAGCGGGCTTGCGGACGGTGAGTGATGGGTAACTCGCCGTCCGAAGGTCCAAGCCCGGGTCGGTGGCGCGTCGTGTTTCGCGCCAAATGCCTGCTGGGGTCGCGGGTTTTTTCTTAACCCAGGATACCGTGGCCCCAGAACGTAAAGGGCATAGGAAGGAACACGGGTGGATTTTAGTCAGTAAGAGTCTGACAGTCCCTTCCGCCCCACCCAGGGCGGGAGGACTCATTTGATGATTTTACCACCTTAAAAAAAAAAAAAATGATGTTATAAAAATATTGTAACAGATGTTTAAAAAGAGTAAGTATGGAGTTTCTTGCCCATTCTTCTCCATACAACCTACCTTAGCGAATGGGTGTAGAAATAGAATCAATCCCATCCCATCCCTTTCCTTAATTTTAATATTCGACGTTTAAGAGTGCCTCACTGATGGCCTATTTAAAATAAATGATTTGACTTTGACTTTGCAAAATTATCGTGTTGCCCAGATAAAAAGAGAGAGAAAACCTCATTGCAAAAGTAATTTTGCTGTGCCCGACACTCGTTATTGATTCGATGTTATAAGATTATAACATCACATTACAACATAGGCCTACAATGTTCCCACTGCTGGGACACAGGCGTCCTCTCTGGGAGAAAGAGTGTGCCATAGTCCGACTCTCAGGTACAGATAAGATAGCAATTATTATGTACACATTATGAAATGCAGGAAATTATTTAGTAAAAGCATAATCATGAACTTTCTCCTAAGTATTTTAATCGTTCACCAGAAACTAATTAAGGCCAATAAAATATAAGCTAACAAGTTGGTATCGTGAGAATGTCTTTTGACTTGCCTTAATCCGAATAAATGCGGAGCCCACTTCGCAGAACTTATTTGGGCTATCAAACGATTAAAAAGGGGCTTTTGTTACTAATTTTAATTATTGCAGCGCGCAGCGGTTCTAATTGTGATTGTAGTATACTACTGTAAATGCTACAAAAATGGCTACCATTTAGGAGAGGTTGAGTTTAGACCCCACCTGTAGAACAATTTAATTGACAGAATTGATCAAGCTATCCTACTACTATTATAAAGGCGAAAGTTTGTAAGTATGGATGTATGGATGTTTGTTACTCTTTCACCAAAAACCACCGAACGGATTTGGCTAAAATTTGGTACACAGATAGTTTATAACCTGGATTAACATATAGGATAGTTTTTATCCCGATTTTATGTTCCCATGGGATAATTTTCGAGTTGTAGCGGGTGAAGCCGCTGGCAACAGCTAGTATTACATATACAGATTGATATAGCCGATCTTATTGGAAGTCTAAAGGGGGGGCTATGTTCAGCAGTAGACGTCTTACAGCTGATATGATGATGATGATGATGAAAACATTAACCCCCTCATTAAGAGGGCTTTCACACGGTTCGTTGATTTTGTGCGACTTTTGGAACCTGATTCTGGGTATGACATTGCCACAAATAAAAAAAGTACATATAGTCGAGAAAGTTTGATTCTTTCTGCGTGGAGTGCTTTAAACACATTTTTAGATTTGTTTACATACATATGTAAAAACCTTGTCTCTGTATAGGATGTTTCATAAAATTCTACTTTTTGTCATACTTTGGTACCGAATTACATAGAAGGTATAGTAGTAAAATAATATTTGAAAATGTCCTTGGTACATCTGAAAGATTATAATTGGACTGCATTAATCACTTTTTTATTTTTCATTCAGAAATAAACCAAAAATAATTTTTCAAAACAGGAAGAATTTGACATTTTTTCGTCCGAAATTATATTTTTTATCTATCAAGATTTACTGAATATTCAATCAAAAAGTATTGAATAACTAAGGTTACTATGTTAGCTTGCATTAAAAAAATAATTATCTCATTTAAAAGTAAAATAATAGTATTAAACAATTATAATATGCAATGACAAAATTCAATATAAAACCAAGAACGGTTTCTTCTTTGATTTAGACGGCGCGGGGCGCCTTCTGAGGGAGGACGTATCGCTCGCAACCATTTTGACATTAGCTGCGTAATTATTAAAATTTAAAATACACGCCACCATTCATGACCTTTACACGCGGCGCCAGTGTCTTTGTAATGACATCAAATTCCATGTGAAAAATGTAGTACCTCGAATTTTCCGCAGGTCATGAGTGGTGGCCAGTAATTTTCCCAGTCGCCAAGAATACAGTTTAACCTACCTTTCTTGATACAAGCTAATATTTTGAATTAATTTGATTGAATTTTCCGACTATATTCGAATGTGGATATAATTGTAAAAAAAAAAAATGTAAATAATACAAAAAAAAAAACAATTTAAATAATTCTGATACCTTTTTTTCTGAATTGGTAATTATATGTAATTTCAGACTTGCTAACTTCCCAAACATTCCAGTTCGTTTGGATAATATAGCTCGCTGCGGGACCCACCATACCACCGGTCATGCCCCTGGTGGTATGGCTTTTTATTACGTGGTAAAATCATCAGATCAGCCCTTCCACCCAGGGAAGGACAGGAGGGACATACAAACTTGTACTGACTAAAATCTACGGTGTCCTTCAATAACCCATTGCGATCCGAGGCTATGGATACCCGATAAGACAATTCCGCGACGCCCGGCAGGATTTGGCTCTCTAACGTGCGCCCCGAAAATCCGTGAAAAATTGATCTGATCGTTTTGAGGTAGCGGTTTACCAGAGAAAAGTTTTGTTTTAAACTTTTTGTATTCGTTTTTGATGTCGGTACTTTTTTCAAAAAGTTTTTTTTTTCATCAATGTATTTTTATTAGGTTTGATCGAAGAGAGTTGAAGTCTTGTATCAGGTTCGGCATCCAGTCAATTGCGGTATTCCGTTTTGGCAGCAGCATTGTATTTTTTTTTTTTTGGTAAAATCATCAAATGTGTCCTCCCGAGCGGGACGGGATTTATTACCAGACTCTAGTACTGACTAATATCCATGGTGATCCTTAATAGCCCTTTACGTTCCAGGGCCACCGTTACCTGATAAGACAGTCCAGTGACCAAGGCATGCTCCTACTCTCAAATAGAAATCGCTTCTCGGCGTCGTACGTCACGCGGCTGTTCTCCCTCACGTGTTCCACCTCCTACTTCGCTGACTGCTTTGCATAAGGATTCGAGGTGACTACTTCCTATTCCGTCTTGCCCCGCAGATCGTGGCCTCGATCAATGCCGGGTGCTATTAAATTGACTCAAGTGCATCGAGTTGGGATTTGGCAAACCTGTACCACTTCATGTACCTAACTTTTTTGCAGCCAACTCAATAAGAGGACTAATATTGTGGGTCGATGTCAACGGCACCCCAAAAAGGTCAAGATAGCCTGTCATTTTTACGGTTACACCTCAGAAAGATAGAACCGAGTCGGATTGGCTCCTTTTTGCGGAAAAATTCACGTCTTAGCAGCATTGAAGCTCAAGCACTCAACCGGCCATGGCTCTTTTGCCTGATATTATTTTGTGAATTTTATTCATGAATAAAATTCACAAAAAACAGATACTACTCAGGAACCCCGAAGACTTTCAACTTGAACTGCACAATCGCTTCCAGTGCCTAACCGAATGCGAAACTGTGGACGAGATTAATAATGGGTTGGTGGAAACTGTCCAAGCTGTGGGGTCCAAGTTTTTTAAGACCCCGCGCCGCAATAAGCCTCAAAAGCTCTCGAACGGAAAAATCCGGTTGATGCAGGACCGGACCGAGATGAGGCTGCAATCTTCAGCTGATATGTCGGAATATGGCAAACTCAATAGACGAATCTCTAAATGAATGCAACGTGACCTGCGCTCCTTTAGTGCGGCATGGATCAAAGAGGCAATCGAGCGGAACCGGGGCTCAAAAGTGTTCGCAAAGAATTCGTCTATTGGGCAGAGCCAAATGACAAAGCTGAAGATTAACGACGGCAGCATCATTTCGACTAAACCAGAGAACCTAAGGGAGCTTGAGAGGTTTTACGGACAGTTATATACATCAATACGACAACCCAGTGTCGGTACATCTTGAGACGCAAGAGCTAAACTGACTTGACACTACACTGAGGATATCCCAGACACCAGCCTGTACGAGATTAGAATGGCTCAACAGCTCAAGAATAACAAGTCGCCGGGTGAGGACGGAATCTCAACAGAACTTCTGAGAGCGGGTGGAAAACCGGTACTACTCTAGTCCTCCAGAAGTTATTTAATTCCGTCATACTCAAAGGTTCTACGCCAGAAGCATGGCACAGGAGTGTGGTTGTTCTTTTCTTCAAAAAAGGTGACAACACCTTGTTGAAGAACTACAGGCCAATCTCACTTCTGAGCCATGTATACAAGCTGTTCTGAAGAGTCATTACGAACCGTCTCGAACGCAGGTTTGATGACTTCCAGCCTCCCGAACAAGCCGGTTTCCGAAAAGGTTTTAGTACTATAAACCACATACACACGCTCTGCCAGATTATACAGAAGACAGAGGACTATAATCGGCCATTGTGTTTAGCGTTTGTGGACTATGAAAAAGCCTTCGATTCAATCGAAACCTGGGCAGTATTGCAGTCCCTCCAACGATGTCACGACTATAGGTATATCGAAGTGTCGAAGTGTTTGTATAGAAACGCCACCATGTCCATCCGATTTCAGCAGGCGTAGCATGGCGCCGTAGAAAGGGGTTTTGTCGACGGAAGAATAGACAAAATAACAGAACGTAGAAATATTTTTATCGTTTTAAGCATGGTAATGTGAAAAATATAGAAAATAAACGTCCTTTTCTTCAATAGTGTTCAAATGGTGTCACATTTGTGCAAAAAAAACAGTCGATTTGTGTAGAAATAACGATGAAATAACGCCATGCTACGCGTGCAGGAAGAGAGCACGAAACCAGTCCAATAAAAGGCGTGAGACAGGGAGACGTTATTTCTCCGAAACTGTTCACGAACGCGTTGGAGGACATTTTCAAGCTCTTGGAATGGAACGGATTCGGCATCAACATCAATGGTGAATACATCACTCACCTTCATTTTGCCGATGATATAGTCATCATGGCAGAATCGTTGGAGCACCTCAATGCTATGCTCAGCGACCTCAGTATCGTTTCCCAACGGGATGGCCTTAAAATGAACACCTTCGAATGTCCATGTGGCACCCTTACCGGTTGTTGTTGGGAGCGATACTCTCGAAGTTGTAGACCAATATACTTACCTTGGACAGATTGTTCAGTTAGGTAGGTCCAACTTCGAGAAAGAGGTCGTCCGAAGAATCCAACTCGGATGGGCAGCGTTTGGGAAGCTACGTGATATTTTCTCATCGAGAATCCCACAGTGTCTCAAGACAAGGGTGTTTGACCAGTGTATGTTGCCAGTGATGATATACGGCTCCGAAACGTGGTCATTGACTGCTGGCCTTTTAGAGAGACTAAGAGTCACTCAACGAGCAATGGAAAGAGCTATGCTCGGAGTATCTTTGCGGGATAAAATCCGGAACATGGATATTCGGCAAAGAACCAGAGTCACCGACATAGCTCATAAAATTTGCAAGTTGAACTGGTAATGGGCAGGCCACAGCGCTCGTAGAACTGACAACCGATGGGGAAGAAAAGTTCTCGAGTGGCGACCACGGAAGCGAAAACGCAGCGTAGGCAGGCCTCCCACCAGGTGGACCGACGACATATTGAGGGTCGAGGGCAGCCGATGGATGCAAGTGGCGAATTGTCGTTCGGCGTGGCGGTATACGGGGGAGGCCTATGTTCAGCAGTGGACGTCCACCGGCTAATGATGATGATGATGATGAGATACTACTCAGAATAGAACATACAAAAAAATAAGTTAGCATTCCAATAAATCGTAAAAATAAGCGAAATTGAATGAAAAGTGAGAAATTACAGGAATGTGTCAAGTTTCATATAAAATAATGAAATCGAAAAAATAATGTTCTTTTTTCTCTTAAACCCTGTGTTATTTTACTAAAGGTGAAATGTTATCTATTAAATAACGAACATGTTCTATACCGTTTCAATAGAAATTAGGTAAAAAGCCTGAGTGACCAATTGTAGCATCGTAATTCGAGCATAAACGAATCTATGCACTGGTAGTCGCGATTGATCGAAGATGAACTCAGGTACTACTTGCTGTGCGAATGGAATAATGTGGAGTTGAACCACCTTTTCTACGCAATTTTGAGCAGTTACGTAACTTCGTTAGGAAGTAAAAGCTCAGTTTTGCGAGATAGAGATTATAATTTAGAGCTCACCGAAACATTCTGTTTCAAGAGTTAAATGATCTGAAACCCTGTTGTTTAGATCTTCTCTACACTCTGATAGATCTGTCTTTATTAAAAAAATAACCCAGCTGTAACCCAGTATAAGAAGCACTGAAGCCCAGTCAAAACAGTTCAATAAATATTCTCCTTTGTAAATGTTTAACGAGTTGCACCATCCGCTCACAGTTAACTGCAGGGGAACCAAGAATCTTCTCGAATATTTGTAATCTTCATAGTGTCGATTCGAAATTGTCTTGTCAATTCTATGGGAGCTTGTTGCTGGTCGCAATGGACTTTGTATGATCTGCGTAGTAGATTATCGTTCTCTTTGCGCGGTTTAACGTCTTCTCTGGCCTTGCTCACTTTCTTCCTGGATCACGGCGTTTGGTGATATTACCCGTCTCTTAATTCACACTAGTTTCAAATATTTTGAACCACTGGTTGGAAATATTCGAGCATTAAACCGACCATTTCTGGTTATATCTCCTTATCTATGTCACCTTAATCACCCCAATGGCTGGTTTTGCGTCCATAATTATGTCTCTAGATGGCATAAATGACTGTTTGATGTAAAAGTCAAAGAAAAAGTTTGAAAAATTTTAAACACCAAATCATAAATTCTAAATAATTTCAAAAATCTAATTAAAAAGTTATGAATTCCAATTAGTCACTAGAAACAAAATCAACACCTGAAAGATGTCATAACAAGATAATTTACTCGTATAATACGAGTAAATTATCTTGTTAAGAATGAAATTGAATAATCTCTATAATGCACACTTTGTAAATTACAAACATATCCAATTCGTGACACAGTGTGCGGTTTAAAGTGTTATTTATTGAGTGGCACTTATTTTATTTTGATAGGTATATATTTATCATATTATCCATTCGTTTATGAAAATAAGTAGTGTCTAGAAGACCGGGATCTTACTTTGTTTATTCGAAACAAAAGTGGCAAATAGTCCGGTCAATTTAGACATTCGAGGTTACATAAAGTCCCAGCAAGCTGAATTTCTGTGAAGTTGTTCAAAACATAATTATAAACAATGTCTAAAAGTTCCCCATCATTCCCCTGTAAGGAAAAAAAAATATTCAAGGTCAAAGGTAAAAAAAATGAGTTTTTCGCGATTTTCAGCAAAACGGTAAGTTTTATCATACAAGTACCTCAGATAAAAATTGTAGATCATAAAATTATCTATAAAAATGTGTTAATACTTTTTTCTTACGAGCCACCGTTTCAGAGATATAACGATTCAAAAAGTTATAAAAGTTGTTATCGTCATAAGCATCTAATGAGGTAGTGTACTTAGCGCGTTTTTTTTAACGTGGTTTCCCCAGTAGGCCTATTCCACGGGTCAGTTGTGATCCTGTTTATTGTAAAACTATTGCAAAATAACGGAAATTTTCAAAGATTGGGAAAGATAAAAGCGTGCCTGTCCCTGTGTTCAATTTACTTGCATCCAAAATGAAGATGATGAAGAAGCAGGAGAAGAAGATCGAGAAGAAGAACAAGAATTTGAAACTTACGAATGAGACGAATAAACTTCAACACTTTTTTTCATTTACATCGCTTTTATCTTTCCCAATCTTTGAACATTTCCGTCATTTTGCAATAGATTTACAATAAACAGGATCACAACTGACCCGTGGAGTAGGCTTGCTGGGGAAACCACGTTTAAAAAAACGCGCTAAGTACACTACCTCATTAGATGCATATGACGATAACAACTTTTATAACTTTTTGAATCGTTATATCTCTGAAACGGTGGCTCGTAAGAAAAAAAGTATTAACACATTTTTATGGATAATTTTATGATCTACAATTTTTGTCTGAGGTACTTGTATGATAAAACTTACCGTTTTGCTGAAAATCGCGAAAAACTCATTTTTTTTACCTTTAACCTTGAATATTTTTTTTTCCTTACAGGGGAATGATGGGGAACTTCTAGACATTGTTTATAATTATGTTTTGAACAACTTCACAAAAATTCAGCTTGCTGGGACTTTATGTAATTTCACTCACATTTTTTTGTCTAAATTGACCGGACTAAAAAGCTCATTATTGTTTGCTTTCTGGTATACGAGGCATAGCTGTTTCGTTAGTGTTTTGTTTTTATGCGGGAGGCATCACGATGTCAAATTGACAGGAATTGTGTTCTTTCAGTATGTCATAGCGCCCTTAATAAACGTGAACTAAAGTTACGCCAAGGTTAATCCTTAAAAAATGTATGGTTAATCCGAGGATTATCCTGGTTGTAACTTTAGTCCACGTTTATTAATAAGGGGGTAAAGGTCTGGTGATTTGTCTGCAGGTGTTCATAGCCGCGGCGCACGCGCTACAAGACGCTGGGAAACTGCTGGACATCGATACAGAGAAACTCTTCACGAACATCCCTGATGTCCTTAACGCCAGCCTGTACTTTTGGGAGACCACTATCTATCCTATGATAGCAGATGCCCACGAAAAACAGGCTCCGTAAGTACATACAAACATATTTTTCATTACTCATTCTCTGAAAGTAGGTCATTTTATGTCTGGTTAGCCGTTTGAAAGTTATCCATTGCAGGTCTAGGGAAAATCGCTATTGAACCATTTTGCTACTTTTTATACAGCAACTAAATAACTCTAGGAATATAATTTAGTTTCAACTATTTCTATAAAACAACATAGCTTTCGGCAAAATATTTCCAATTTTGTTTAATGATGTACCCGACTCTGGGTAGAGTGAGAGTAAATTAAGTAAATTAAAATTATTTTTTATTCATTAAATCTTACTGACTTTAAATCCCTGGAACGCAAAGGGCGACCGAAAGAATAGGGTTATTCTTTCGGTCGCCCTTTGCGTTCCAGGGCCATGGTGTCAAGTGAATCCACATACATCGCTGAAAGTGTAGTCTTTTACAGGAGATGTAATTTTGAAAATCATCTAGGGTACTAGTTTTTCAGTTTATAACCTTACAAAAAAACCAATAGGTATTAACTTTTCATAATTTAATGTTAGAACTAGAAAATAGAACTAAGTATTTAAGTAGCTGTTATCTTTGAATTGTGGTGCTAAAGTATGACTTTTTCACAGATTCAACACAGAAATAATGGCGCCAGGATTCATGCACTTCCGGGACATGTTTCAACCTTACGAAAAATACGTAAATGAGCAAACTAAAGCCTTGGACTACTTACGATCCTTGTCCAACAACACAGACTTCATGTTATACCTGACATGGTGCTACAGGCAGAAGGCTTGTAACAGGTCAGTAATAAAGGTTCGGATAGTTTCATCATCATCATCATCATCAGCCTATAATGTTCCCACTCCGCAGCGTAGCATGGCGCCGTAGAAAGGGGATTTGTCGACGCAAGAATAGACAAAATGACAGAACGTAGAAATATTTTTAAAGTTTTAAGCATGGTTAAGTTAAAAAATATAAGTTCTTTTCTTCAATAGTGTACGAATGGTGTCATATTTGTGCAAAAAAACAGTCGATTTGTGTAGAAATAACTATGAAATAACTTTGTCTTTTCTTGGTAGAATAGAGATAGAATCGCCATGCTACGCGTGCACACACAGGCCTCCTCTCTGTGAGATCGCGGGTCCAGTGCGGGTTGGTATATGTCACATGTCTTCGTATTTTTGGTTCTAAGACATGCCGGTTTCCTCACGATGTTTTCCTTCACCGTTTTGAGAGTAGTGGTGATGAAATAAATTACACGAATTAATGCGCCTGGCTAGGTTTGAAACGATACCACTGGGCCACCACTGCTCAGATAGTGTGCTATTGTTAAAATGTCTAAATTTTACATATTTGAGTTGTAGCAGTATCTCGTTGTGTTGTGTGTGTGTTGAGTGCGTGTAGTTTGACTGTTTGAAATTGTACATTTTATTTACAAATCAAAGTTGCTTGAGTACATACAAATGTGTCGTCACAGTTTCATTCAATAGAGACGCGCCTTGAAGTCGATTTTTGACATAACCAGAGAGCTGGCCTATTTTTTGGTCAAACATAAATCAGCAACCATCCAATGTGGCAATGCTGCCAGCGTTTTGATTATACTGATTCCGTTGACAGCAATGTGACTAATATTACGTATTAGTACGTATACATCCAGTATATATATTTATCTATTGTAATTACTTCTAACTTCTTTATTTATAAATTATTCGAATCAGGCCGTTCTTTGTGGAAATCCATGACATTAAATGTTATGAAAAATATTTAGTTTTTAATCCGCGAGAAAAATTCAGGCTAGGATGCAGTATTGTTCTTTTTTTTCTTTATTTATTGTTTGAATTATAAATATATTAAAGAAGTACTTAAAACATAATGATCCTGAAAGTAACCAGCGGTTCTGTTTCAGGCTTCAGCTTGCAGATATCATGGTTAAACCAATGCAGCGCTTGACCAAGTACAGTCTGCTGCTTCGCCGTCTCATCAATCATACTGATATAGAACCGGAGCGCACTTCTTTGCAGGCCATGGTAAGCTCTACACCTTAGTGATGAAAGGCCAGATTGTTCATTAAAAAGTAACAACTAAATATAAAGTAGATAACTGCCGCGGTCTATAATGACTACTTTGCTGGTCGCGCTGATGATGGCCGGCACAGTGCGGTTCACCGTGCAGCACTTGATGGACGAGCTTTGGTAAAGGCTGAGGCCTT
Source organism: Agrotis segetum (assembly GCA_036375495.1). Lineage (NCBI taxonomy): Eukaryota > Metazoa > Arthropoda > Insecta > Lepidoptera > Noctuidae > Agrotis > Agrotis segetum. Next base: position 13,963,994 of record JAQSVV010000088.1, on the reverse strand, counting down.
TACAGCGAAGACAGCAAGGGTTGTCATGATGGCCAAGCTGGAAGGCTTAGAACGAAGCTAGGCTAGCTCGAGACAATCACAGCGTGACCAGGGAAGCAGTCATAGTGGGCCAATTCTTGTATAGTGCTTTACTCAAAAAGCAAGTACCTAACCTAAATAAAACCAGCAAGTCATTTAAATAAAATATATGTAATATAAACGTTGAAACGTCAAAATAGCGGCCGGCAAAGTTTTGCCGGCCTGTTAGAGCGACCAGCAAAACTTTGCCGGCCGCTCTTTGAAACAGAACGGCAAGGTCGACTTTGCTCAATTATGGTTGTTAAAATAATGACCAGATTACATGCATTTTTGAGTAAAACATTTTGCCTTGTGTAAAAAGATTTTTGGAAGCCCATTGCGACGTTTTGTTTTGTGGAAAATCTGTTGGCTTTTAGTAAGGCTGTAATGTACATGAAACAGGCCTAAATTAAACGTCGAAATTGTCTCTGTTAATTAAGACAATTGGAGTTAAGACTGTTAAGAGCAAACCTAAATCAAATAAAAAGAAATACACATTTGCTCTAATATCAGTAATGGTAAGTAAAAGTTACATTTACTGACAAATGTACGTAATCAACCGTCACGCTACACAAACAACCATAAGGTTTTAATAAAAAGTCAAAAATAACAATACTCACAGTAATTTTTATTATTGTTACACTGCGTGAACTACAAATAATTAGTTTTACTTATTCTTCATCATTCATTATTGTTCTGCATACATACTTATTTTAAACAATAACTTATTTTGAAAGTGCACTACACTTAAAGTACCTACTCATTTCTTGCGTTGATAGTCTGGGATTTCATCATCCATTATAATCATCATCAGCCTATAAATGTTCCAACTGCTGGGACACAGGCCTTCTCTCTGTGAGATGTGTATTAGGGCCATAATCCACCAAGCGGGCCCAGTGCGGGTTGGTAGATGTCACATCACATCATCACACTTCGAATTTTTGGTTCTAAGACATGCCGGTTTCCTCACGATGTTTTCCTTCACCGTTTTGAGATCTGTACCCTTAGCACGAATTTTCACTCTTTTACTTTACAGCGTCTTTTCAGTATTTACAGCGTTTTTGTATGAAAAAATGGAACATCACCTCTGGTGTGCGAAGACAGAACTATTTATTTCCTTGAAAATTGGAATTTGAAATTGTCAAAGTTCCAGTTTACTTTACGTCTTCTGAAATACTGAAAATTCGTGCTAAGGATACAGTGGTAATGAAATAAATTACACAAAGTAATGCGACAGGCTAGGTTTGAACCCACGACCGAAGTAAGTCGAGACCGATAGTCGATACCACTGGGCCACCACTGCTCACTGGGTTTCACTCCGACGAAACTTTCGTAATATAAATTGGAGCAACCCAAGCGCCAATTACGTATTATATTTCATCCATTTTCCATCTAAACACGGAGCTACTCCTACCTTGCTTACACTCAATTTAATTCCCTCCTACCTAGGGAAATGAATTATCACAATTAACTATAATTAATTTTCCTAATTATAATTCCTAAAGTTAAATTAGAGTCGTTAAGTTAGAATGACGAGGTTTATGAAATGACGCTTGTTTTTACATTTGTTAAACAGGAGACATGTGCCAAAAATTACGTTCAGGATTTGAACCGATCAATTCGTCAGCGAGAGGAACTGGAGAAAATGGAAAGACTAGCCAATTCGATCGAATCCTTCGAGATAGTAAGTTATCGACTGATTTATTAACATGAAGAGTTTTTTTCTTCAAAAAGCCTCTTAATCAATAAAAACTTAGTGTGCAATTACAGTGGCGCGGGGCGGCCAGCGGGAGCGAGTGGCGGGTCACGAAATAGACTAGATTTCCGCTCAATCCGCCCCGCCCGCACTTGGTCCACCTTAGTCAAAAACTGTTTGCGTTACCCGCAAGTGGATTCCGCTGCCCGCCCCCCTGCCACCGTAATTGCACTCTTAAACGAGCCTATTTTTTTTTAAGAAAGAGCTCGATGGTTTGTATCTTTTGACTAAAATGTTTGACCTTCTTATATTTTTTTGTATGAAAATTTAGAGTGTCTAAAAAACTAATATCACGAAAATTTTGTCCTGCCTATATAAATGTATTATAAATTCATCAACAGTTTCTATTTCAAATAAAGTTTGTTTAGAATTATTTACCTACGAGCGTTCACAAAATATGTTTTTTTTTTTACAAAGTGAAAACTGTAAATATGTGCACGTTTAAATCATTGCCAATACCTACCGCATAAAAACTGACGTTGAATAAACATTTGTGTTTTACAGTTAAATTTTTACCAAACGTTTGTTTTTCATTTATATTATTCGGGGATTTACTTAATAGACTGATGTAAATCCCTGTGCAGTTTTCAATTTTTACTCCTGACGTCTGGTATGATTGAAAGATTATAATGGATCGGAGGATTATACCTACTCGTATATATAATTTATTTGACAAGAGAATAGTTCTTTTTTTACTGTACAGTTAACCCATAAAAGAAGGTTCGACAGACGTTTAAAAGTTTTTGTAGTACGATGGTGAATGTCTCGCGTCTATAGTTACCTAAACGCTGTTGTTTTTTCAGGATTTTAAAGACGAAGATTTGGACAAATACTTTAGGTTGTACGCCCAGTTAAATCTTAGGGCGCCCATGCTCAACTGCTCTCCTCATCACAGCCGAACACTTATACACTCTGGAGACCTGCGCTATAAGGACAACATAAAGGAGGCAAGATAATTTTATGATAATTTTAATAGTGATCTCTATAAATACTTTCAAAATAACACTATTAATAGGCTAGTTGCCCTAAAAATGTAATTAGTCCGTCTTTTAGATTATTCAAAAATAAGGGACACGTATTTTTTTATTTGGAAATTAGACCAAAAATGACAAAGATATAGCCTATTAAAGTTACGTGTGACGTCACGATGCGTGGCATTCTTCGCGCAGAGTGACGTCACAGGTAACTTAAATAGGCTATTATCTTTGTTATTTTTTGTTTAATCGAAAAAATAAAAAAAAAGAGTCCAATATTTTTTTATAATCTAAAATACGGACTAAATAGAACGTAATTATTTTGACCCTGGAAACTACCCTATTATCTATTTATTTGAATCGGATAAAATAATTATCCAAGGATCACTAGTAAAATTATTGCATCCAATGCTATGCGTAATCATTTTCGGATGCATCCGTTTCACTTTACATTAATTAGTAAAGCCACTTATTATTCAAGTTCATGTGAATAGTCAGTGTAGGTTAGATTTTTTCCGCAAAAACTCACTATGAAGAATAAGTTGCTTTTTACATTCTACATTTAGTATTATGCGTTAAGCTCATGGTTTTGCACGGATGCGAATTATCTGTAACACTTTATCATGCGAATACTGAGAGCCTATTTCGAAACAGAATTTGATGAACCAACTCAAAAAAAAAACAATTGCTGTGCTTGGCGTCACGCAGATGCGGTGCCATTTTCAAGTCAGCATAAACTATTACATTAATTTCATCAGCAACAACACTAAGGCCGCTTTCACATTAGGACGTTAGCAGCGCGACAGTAGCGCGGCAGAAGCACATTTCTTCACATTTTATATTATTATGAACAGCCGCGCATAAGCAGCGTCTGTCGCGCGACTGTCGCCCAAGTGTGAAAGCAGCGTAAAGGATCTGGCGTTGATCTCTGCGTGGCGCCATATTCCCAAATACGACCGAATGTCGTGTGATTTATTAGACAAGGCATGCATTTTCCACAGATGGAAGTGCGAGTCTTCCTACTCACTGACATGTTATTAATCTGCAAGAAGCTCTCAAAAGGTGGCAGTGGATTCCCATTCAAACTTGTCAGGTAAGCACTTATCTTTCAAGCGAACTATATTTATAGCGTATCCTGTTATTTGCACTGCGAACTACCCCTAAACATTTGCTTTACAGGCCAAAGTTCTTTATCGAAAGGCTTATTAGCCACGTAAAGACCCATCCAAGGAATCCAAAAGAATATGTATCCATAATCTTCGTGGCCATCGATGATGTCGGCTCATCACACAGCGCATTCAGTTTATCGGAATCGTCAAAGGATCCCGCCGCTCAAGGCACGCTTAAGGTAGGATTTTTATAATCTACGAGTTATAATTCCATTGACTTGTACAATTAATAAATACTATTTTTTTAGACTTGGGAACATAAGCTACGTGAAGCCAGATTAACATATGAGCTTGCCGTGTGGTTCACCAGGAACCCGTCACGGGACCTCACGGAAATAGACATTGATTCTTCCTCCGACTACGGTCTCAGCGTACCAAGCGTATCCAAGCCAGTAAGTCATTGTAATTTTGGAATTGATCCTACCATATCTACGTCAACAGCTTATAAATGTTCTCACTGTTGGGACACAGGCCTCTCTGAGAGAGGGAGCGGGCCATAATACACCACCCTGGCCCAGTGAGAGTTGGTATATATGTCACATGCCTTCGAATTTTTGGTTCTTCTATGACAAGCCGGTTTCCTGTCGATGTTTTCCTTCACCTTTTGAGAGCAGTGGTTATGGGTTTGACTCACAACAAAGATGAGGTCGATACCAGTGAGCCACCAGTGCTCAAATTTAATTGATCCTATAGTATCAGCCTTAGCCTGAACGCTGCACACACACAATTTGAGAACACAAAATATCAAATGATCACATTTCATAATGAAACTGGATGGAAATAAGATTGGTGAATCTTTAAAGGCTTTCATATTAGACCTGTTTGTGCTATATAAAATGATGAGGATTAATTTCTCTTTTAGGGTGCAAAGCAAAGCTCTGATGAAATAAATATAGACCGTGAAGCGCGCGAGCGCGTCGCTGCGATGCTTCATCGTAGCCTGGGAGTATCAACTGAATGCGACAACTTCTCCCAAGCATCCATGAACACTGATTCGTTCGAGGGTAAGATAATATGGAACATTTTTGCAGGTATAATATACAACGTGTAACGCCAATAGCGCAAAACGTCTCGTGGGGTAACTCAGCCCATGTTACTGAATAATTTCTGTTCTAAGACTTTTGGAAATTCGGGCAAAAAAAATATTTGGTTTTTCATACAGATGTGCCCGACCAATTTCTCATTTTGCATGAAAAACCAATTATTTGTTACGAATTTACAAAAGTCTTACAGCAAAAATTGTTCAGTGACATGGGCTGAGTTACCCCACGAGACGTTTTCCGCTATTAGCGTTACACGTTGTATATAATATACGTTTAAATGTATAATATATTATTATATTATTCATGTAGATCCCAAGGCGGCTTGCAGACATGGGCCTCTTAAATGATCACTTGAAATTCATAAAGTAAAATGTTCTTTCCTATTGCTCCAGCAATAGAGTTGATAATAAGTAAGGAATAATTTTGTCGAAATTCGTTATGAATTCTACAAAAGCTTCAGTATGTTAAATGTACGCGAATGCTCGTCAGTCAGGGAGGTAGTACTGTAATGTAATGCTCAAAGTCGAATCTATACTGTTACATTACTCGCGAATGCTCTCGGTGAGGGAGCACCTTTACAGGTGAATGCTCGCAGTGAGGGAGCGCCTTAAGGCACTTACTGGAGATTTCTGACGCAGTCAAGTAGACGAGGGAAAGCGACAATCCGATCTGCAATATTTTCTCCTTTAGCCTTAGCTAATAACTTGTGTTCTTGTTAGGTATTACTTTCCTCGTAATGCAGAAAAGCACAGTGTTTACCACGGGAGAATTACCTCTTTATTCCCTCTAACTGTTAGCGCCCTCTCTACCGTTACGGGTGCCAAACCCGATATTAATGACATTACTGATCATCATTCGTGGTTCTAAAGGCGAGTTATCCATGAGTCATGGGCGAGTGTTCCCACACGGACTGCGGCACCCAATGAAGAGAAACTCTACTGGTGGCAGTTCCAGAAATTCGAGGCTGTCCAGCTTTCAGCATTCAACAAGGTCAGTATAAGGGCATATGCACACCACGTTTTTAAAAAGTGCCGCCACGCGCGTTTCCGAAACACGCGTCGACGGCGCCTTTTTATCAAATAGAGCAGTTTGTTGTCGTTTGTATCGCTTCAAACGCGCGGCACCGGCGCGTCTGTAATTTATACAGGTGTGCAAAGGACAGACTTGCGTGCGCATCGCGCCTACATCACTGCAAACGCGCGTCAACAGCGCGTTTAAAAAACGTAGTGTGCATAGGCTCTAACACGTTTTTAGTATTTCTTTCATTTATAAATACTGATACTGCTAACTTCATCATCCCACTGCTTTGCTAGACAAAGGTATTTTATGTACAATTATATTTCGTAAAAATCTTTGCCAAAATATTAAAAAAACATGAAAAACGTAGAGTTATTAGGTAGAAGCCTAGTTAATAACAATTTACCGTAGTGGTTTTCAGAGACACAAACCACCTTTACACACACACGTTTTTTATTATTTAAAATATTAATTTAATTAGGTATATTATTACCTTATATAATTAACACGATTTTGAACACCGCACTTGTTTATATAGTTAAGTAAGTTAAAATAAAGTAAATAGTCCTTTGAACGTAAATATGGTAATCTAGGTCAATTTAATTAATTTTGTACACAAAGTTAAGAATAACCATTTGGAGTTTTTTATCTGTCTATCGTTACCTCACTTTTTAATATAGGTACGTAGGTCATGTTTTTGTAGCTAATGTGTGTCTCTTGCAGCGCTGCATCTCATGACGAGCCGCAGCCAGGGCCCAGTCGATATAACTACAAAGCGGGCACTTCTGTAGAACACGTCATACCCCCACAGAATCCCGAAGACGGTAAGTCTAAGGGGGGGCCACATAGAAAAAACGTAAGACGAGGACGCGTCGCAGACGTGCGAAAATGTTTGAGAGTCGCGTCCGCGCCCCGTCCCTTTTGTGTATTTTACGTCACGACGTTTCTATACTCGTACATTTTGTATGAAAGAGACGCCGAAGGGACATAAGACTTCGCCCCGTCTGCGTCTTACGTCTTTTCTAATGTGGCCCGCGCCTAAAATATTTTATTTCAATAAACACTACCACCAACATTTACGGAAGTTATCCTGCGCAGGCGACGAATAACACGTAAACGCTTAGGCAAGTGGATTCCTGTTTTTTAGTAACTCGCCGAATTTGCTGCAACTCTCGCGTATAGGTATGCGGTTGCAATCAGTGGTTAATAAAAAATCACAAGCTTTTATCTTTGTGATTTATTTCTATGATACGATACGGTTTTAAGAAATAATATAAGTATGTATAATCAAAAACGGTGAAGGAAAACATCGTGAGGAAACCGGCATGTCCTAGAACCAAAAATTCGTAGACATGTGACAAACTAACAACCCGCACTGGGCCCGCGTGGTCGATTATGGCCCACTCCCTCTCACAGACAGGAGGCCTGTGTCCCAGCAGTGGGAACATTATAGACTGATGATGATACGGTTTTAAAATTTTGAACATAGATTCTTTACACAAAAATATTGGACAGGTCTACGGGTATCGCATAAACAAAAAATAATGTTGTATAGTAACTTCAGCATGCTTGGTTGAAGGAGAGGGAGGCAAGCGTAACTATTGAGAACTAGATCATTTATGTATACAGATAACTACATTGGACAGACAGTGTTATTGGTTTTTTCAGCAAAAGTTAATCAATAGCCGTCTGAATTTGTCTCTGGGTACTGAATTCTAGACAAAGATAATGTTAAAACTATAATAAATAAATGAACAGTTTCAGACAGAAGGCCATTGGCCAACTTTCAGTTTTCAAAAAGTACATCCTGAAATAAATTAAACTTAAACAAAAATATTAAAATATTATTTTGGTCTTTCACTTAAACTGGAAAAGGAATAAACTGCTCCTCTACTTGAAGTTTCTATCATCAATAAATATATTTATATGTACGTAAAGCAAAGCTTTGTAACACTTCTAAGAAAATCTCGCAGACGGCAGAGTATAAAAGATGCATACAAAACTTTATACGAAGAATGAGAACAGAACGCAGTTTCTATTTCTGGAAGTTCAAATATAAAAGTAACATATTCTTACCAATTCAGTTCAAAACCTTTCTGGGGTCTCCTACCAAAAAATCATTAGGTATCATCATCATCAGCCTATAAATGTATGCAGGCGGGCCCAGTGCGTGTTGGTAGATGTCACAGTCTTCGAATTTTTGGTTCTAAGACATGCCGGTTTCCTCACCATGTTTTCCTTCACCGTTTTGAGAGCAGTGGTGATGAAATAAATTACACAAAGTAATGCGCCTGGCGGGCTTCGAACCCACGACCTACAACTTGTAAGTCGAGACCGATACCACTAGCCACCACTGCTCTACCAAACAATAGATTAATTATGCAAAGTATGTATCATAACGGTAGCAAGTAGTTTACGGGATTCTGTTGAGGTTTTTGTTTCACAAAAGATTATGTTGTCGACAATACACAATAGCTGTGTAAACAAATACATAGGTATAGGGTAAATGTCAGTTGGACAATGTCGATTGATACTACTTTCCTTGCCCTTTAGGCGGTCCCTTTTACTTGGAACTTAGGTCTATGAAAGAAAGTTGATAAATAGACATTTTATAAAGTAAAATAGGTTTCTACATTCTAGATAAAAGCTTCGAATGCACGCATCCCGTATTTATAAGTTGTAAATATAAGACACAGCCTAAAACTTTTCAATTCAGGAAAGGACGTTGCCTACATTGTGCCTATACATTTACTTATATTAAGTTTATACAGGGTTTTTGTTAAACATTAACAACCTTTCATGGTCTGAAAGTACTCATGATTATAAACAAGTTTTAGTATGAAATCAACCTCAAATCTACGGAAAAATATTTCATTTTGTAATAAACTTCTTTTTTTTACTTTCAGCTTTTTATGAAAAGTTGTTAATGTTTTACATTTAACCCTGTATAGTAATCATGACGCATGTTTTCCCGCGGAGTAAAACAAAGATTTATTTCGAACGGTACGCATACTTTTCACCTATACTTAGTATGTAATAAGTAGTAACCGAGTTCATTTCCATATCAAACAAACATCCAGACACTGCTCACTTACTGGAAATTCTTGAACCTTAAGTATATCTTTAGTGGAACACAATCCAAGTCATGAAACTTCGGGCAGGGCGCAATCGCGGCGGTAAGACTTTGAGGAGTGGCTGGATAGGCGTCACAGCGTCCTGACCTACCGCATGACGCAGGTCGCCACCGGACACGGAAATTTCGGGAGGTACCTGTATCTGATAAGGAGGGAAGAAACGCCTGGGTGTCACCACTGCGAGGATCGCCCTGAGGACACGGTGGAGCATAAGGTGCGGGACTGCCCCGCTTGGGCAGAGCACCGCCGTGACTTCACGGCGGCGATAGGCGGAGGCCTCTCGCGTCCGGCAGTGGTCGAGGCCATGCTGCGGGACGAGACGGAGTCGGAAATGGTCGCCTCCTTCTGCGAAGCAATCATGCTCTCGAAGGAGAAGGCCGGCCGCATGAGGGAGAGGATAGCGTCCTCCCTTCACCCCAGCCGCAATGGTAGACGCCCACGACGACGGACTGCCACCGTAGGCGCGGGCATGCGGGTGGCGAGTAAAGGGCGATTCTCTGGTCAACGTGGATTTTAGTCAGTATGAGTCTGACAGTCCCTCCCGCCCTGCCCTGGGTGAGAGGACTCATTTGATAATTTTACCACGATAAAAAAAATGTCACAATACTTAGAGATTTCAATGTATCATCGTTTGAAAATAACAAGTAATCAGCAGAGAATTATTAAAGCTGTTTTTGCAGGAGTGACATCTATAACAGTCAACGTAGTCAGCGAGAGCGAATCTGAAACTGTGGTCCACACGCAACAGACTGCACCGGTAAGTCTTAACTGCAATAACACCCTAATCCTCATTTTTTTCATATTATACTAAATATTGTAGTTTACTGTTAATTATTTTGATAATAAAAAAAATAACTTTTTCAGACAAAAAAAAAGTTACCGTCTTCAAAAGCAATCACAAAAAAAATAACCAAAAAATAACTTTTCTTTCAGAAGTCGGTGGCTTTGTTTTCTTTATTTTATTGATTTTTGTTACCGGCTTCTAAATAAAATAAAAAAAAAAAATTAAAAATGTATTTCAGAGGCCAGAAGCCCTAGCACGAATTTTTATGTTTTTGTCACGTAAACGGGAACTTCCACGTTAATTTGATGGAAAATTAGTTCCTCTTTCGAACACTAGAGGCGTTTTATCTATGTTTCCTATAAAAACGCTGTAAATGAAATACTGGAATCTTGTGATGGACAGTAGCTCTATATTTGTGATAAATTCAATAATGCAACATGGGTATTTAATGCAATATATATGACGACATGATGAAAGAGCGAAGTTTCATTAGCAGTAATAGCGGCCATTAGGATCTATAATTAACGTCATTATTGAACTATTTCGGTATAGTCAATACGTTTATGTTTAACCTGTATTGTCAAGCCTGCAGTTTAGCTGCATCTCTATGCACGCTTGTCGTATTTACAGTACCGATATTTATACAAATAGTAATCATTCAATAATGACGTAAGTACATTAGAGATTCTATGGCCGTTTTACTGAGTAATGAAACTTCGCTCTTTATCGGTTTCCATTCCAGTTTTTTTTTCATTTTATACGTACGATTTACAAAACAGTTGATAATAAAGTAAACCTACTTACACAAAATACTTAGAATAATTTTAAAAACCTGCAGTCTGAAGAATTCATCCGGTATTCTGAAGGATATGTACCATAAAAGCTCCGACTTATAAGAAGAATTGTCCTTACTCAAAATATTAAAATCTACTGCCTAAAATACTAACTTTCCGACTACTTTTGTATTCATAAAAAATACGAAACGACCGAATAAGATACGGATACATAAATCTTCGAAATATAAACATGACTGTTTATTGCTATAATCCTTTTCTATCGGCATAATATTTAAAAAAAAGGAAAATAAAAACGTAAATAATAAACGCATTAATGTCGGAGTCCTCAGTCCTCAGTCCTCCTAGTGGAACGCAGTCTCAGAAATAAATACATAATTAGAACATGAATATTGAATACGGGATAAGTAAAACAAAAGACGCACTACAGATTAACGGTTCTAATAATAAAGTTGTTCATAAGGACATATTATGTTAAGGACGAGGCGTTGGCTTTATAAAATAACAAGAATAGAATAGAAATCCCCAATTTGTAAAGGCCCACGCGAAAGAAATAACTATTTTATAAGTAAGCTCACAACATACCGTCAAAAGAGCTTATATGTATAATTACAGTACCTAGAAAATAATCATTTGGTAAATAATAGGTAGTTAATTAAAGCACCGGCTCATGCAGACATTTTTTTTTATCGTGATAAATGAAATCATCAAATGAGTCCTCCCACCCCGGGCAGGGCGGGAGGGACTATCAGACTTGTACTGAATAAAATCCACGGTGTCCTTCAATAGCCCTTTATGTTCCGGGATCACGATAAGGAAATAAGTCCCACGAACCCGGCAGGCTTTGGCCCTCTTCATTTTGCTGACGCTCTTTGAGGCGCGCGAGGAACACAACCCGGGCATGGTCCACGGTTGGACAGCGAGTTGCCCTTTACTGCCTGTCCGCCCGGCTAATGCCGACTTACAGAATAAAAGTTATACAGACAAGTCATGTCCTCAAAATTAAATGTGAAAATGTGTAAGTACCTGTAACATTTTTACCTATTAGCCAATGGTGGTCCTTCAGCATTCGTCGCCTCATAAGGCGCCGCCGCCGGTGCCGTCTAGAAGTTCCAGTACCAGTCGCAACACGCTGCGTGTTCAGCCACAGAACGTGGTGATGGCTCTGGTGCACAGCCTGCCTGACCTGACCTTTGACACCTCCCCGACACGGCCACAGCAAAGGTAACACTTACACCATGTTAGCAAAGTCTATATTCCTTTACAACTTAAATTGGACGCTCGGGAAAAAAAATATCTTCACGCCCACGATAAGCTGTGATAGTGCCATCTTGCTTTTACACCTGCACACTTTTAGGGTTTAACTACATCTGGCAGCACGGAATCGCCTTTTTCCGTCGCCCTTTCTCTTTCTGTCGCTTAAATCTGCCATTTGCTAGACCGAGACAATGCGATAGCACGCGGCCGCCTCGAGGATTCCGCCGCGTGCTATCGCATTATGCTTTCTGTCTCGGTTTAGCAAATGGCAGTTCTAAGCGACAGAAAGAGAAAGGGCGACGGAAAAAGGCGATTCCGTGCTGCCAGATGTAGTTCAACCCATAAACATCAAAGATTTTCAAGTGACAGGATTGACAGATGGAGGTCATTGGCGTGTTCATTTTTGTCGTGGTCACATAGTACCTAGATCGAGAGACCTAGATTGAGCTTAGTGGTACGTAAGCTAAGGTAGCTTACGTACCACTTAAGCTCAAACCTCATGTAACCCTTTGAGGAATTATCTAATTGAATTAAATTCATACATTCAATTTGGTTTTCACTAATTACTGCATTATTGTTAGGGACTTTACCCATGACGCGATGCGACGCGATTCGACCGATTACAACTACAAGTGAAAATCAACCTTACCACTACTTGGAAATAATGATGCAATTCGATTGACTTGACGTCGTCGTGGCGATCGTGTTTTGTTTTTCATCTACCCGTAGATCTGATTCGATCTGACCGTAAGGCTGATTTTCACTTGTAGTTGGAATCGGTCGTATCGCGCCATGGGAAAGCTCCCGGCTTCTGGAGTAGTGCATTGCATCTTGAGCAGCCAGCAGATTAAGAAAATCCAACCGTATTTCAGTTTTTTGAGGAAATTACCCTACCGATAAAATTGCAAATCGTACTGGTCAAGAGAGTGCTATAAACTAAAAGTGTCACTGCAAAACGGACCTTATTTCAGCGTCATAATCAGACTTTTTTTTATACAAGAGTTCAACAGACATTTAAAAGTTTTTGTGGTACGAAGACGGTTAATGAACCTAAACATCGTTTTTTTTTAATGAACGTTGCAAATGCTTCTTTTTACATTTTTAATTTTTCAGTCCGAGTCCCCAATCGGCCTCTGAGATCTTATATCAGAGCCACCAGGAGCTCTTGCAGAGGAACCGCCTTTCTGCCCAACAACATCACTACTTGAGCCCTGATCACCGAGGCACCAGCTACCCGCCACCCAGCCCAACCAGGTAATATACTCATTTAACTATTTTGATGAAAAAGTAGTTAGAAATTTTATATTTATATCTGTTCTCATACACCACCGCTCGTCCGCGCGGACGACGGAGTTGAAGCAGCGGGAGCCGCGCGGATGAACGTTCCTAAAATAAACAAGTCTTATTTCATAAGAGGTTTATAATATGCGTTCTCCAAACAATCCAGACAACATTATTCCAGTCAGCAGATCCAGTGAATCAATCCAGCAAATAAAGTTTTTTTTTAGCGTGGTTAAATCATCAAATGAGTCCTCCCACCCAGAGCAGAGCAGGAGGGACTGTCAGACTCGTACTGACTAAAATCCACGGTATCCTTAGCCCTTCACGTTCCGCCACGGTCATTCGTGAGTCCCGCGTCCCCGGCAGACTTTGGCCCCCTAAAGGTCATTATGCTGACGCTCCTTGAGGCACGCGTGGAACACAACACGCCGTAGACCCGGGCATGGTCCATGGTCGACATGCAGCAAGTCGCCCATCACTCGTCGCCCGCATGCCCGCGTCTATGGTGGCCGGAGATCGTCTGGTGACGTCCGTCGCCGTGGGCGTCTACCACTGTGGCTGGGGTGGAGAGAGGACGCTGTTCTCTCCCTCACGCGGTGCGCCTTCTCCTTCGCTAGCATGACTGCTTCGCAGATGGAGACGGACGCTTCCCACTCCGTCTCGCCCCGCAGCATGGCCTCGACCAATGCTGGTCGCGAGAGGTCTCCGCCTATCGCCATCGTGAGGACACGGCGGTGCTCTGCCCAAGCGGGGCAATCCTGCACCGTATGCTCCACCGTGTCGTCCGGGTGATCCTCGCAGTGGTGACACCCAGACGGTTTTTCCTTCCTCATCCGACACAGGTACCTCCCGAAACATCCGAGTCCAGTGAGGACCTGCGTAAGGTGGAAGGTCAGGTCAGGTCAGGTTATGGTGGACTAGAAAGTATACCGTAAGGCCGAAGCCAAGCGAGTGTAAACTATTCATTTGTGACTAGCACAATTTCGATCGCGTTTCACTGTGTTAGCACTGCTTTGGATTGGATCACTGGTGGGTGCTACTAGAATAAAAAGTGTCGATTTCTTTGATGAAAAATTCCTTAAGCTACCCAAGATCTCAGTGCGGCCAGACCTTACTTAATCTCTTATTAACAAACTGTGAGGAATCAAGTAGCGTTCGTGTGTACAATGAAGTGTGAATGTATGTATAGCATCTTGCTTGTTTGATCCGTCGCGGCGTCGGCCAATACCTTGTACGTTTCTCAAAAAACTAGTCTAGTGCTGATTTCTTATACAACATTGTTTTTTTTAAATAGGTATTGTTTATGTAGGTATATTCTTGTCTACTATACGCCTTTTTCAAGACAGTCTATAAAAGGGCTATAGTATTAAATAATTAACATAAACAATACCTACCTTTTTTAACCTGAATGAAATGGTTTTCTTGCAAAACCTTGAAAGTTAGTCTTGAAAAAGGCTATATATACTATTAAAGAATTTACATAAACAATACCTACTTTAACCTGAATCAGAACCTGGGTACGCACACGATATAATGACCGACTTTGGTAAACGCTTGCCGTCGCGCGGCGGTAACAGCAGCGAGACAAGGCTTGGATAAAATAACGCAAGCGAATATGCACTCATTCACATCAGGTACATACTAACTCACAGAATCAAACGCCTGGTGGGGTCACGGAACTGTCTAAACAGACTACCGTGACCCTGGAACGTAAAGGACAGTTGAAGTCCCTTCCGCTCCACCCAAGGCGCGAGGACTCTTTTGCAGACTTTACCACCTTAAAAAAGATACAAACTAACACTCCTCGATCTCAAAAGTTTTATTAATCAGAAATTAGGTAATGTGTGGTGGTGCCAGGATCTTGGAAATAAAAACAGTAAAGTATTATCATCGTTTAACAGTGGTGACCAATTACAAAAAAGGACAATGGGCAAACCGAGACCTTCTATGCCACGACTGCTAATACAAAAGTGTTCTGTACAATCGTAATGAATAGATTTCTATGACGTTTTGTTACTCATTTGTAAATTTAGGAAATTGTAAACATGCGTTAAGAACTGATTAAATAACTCTTATAAATGTGACTAATGCCTTAAAGCCTTTCTAACTATTAAAAAGACTGTTTTTTTTGACGATTGAAAAGTACCTATTAGCTAAATTTAGCAAACGCTGAGACATTCGGTAATGTGCAAGCATAATGAAACAATGCCACAATGTTCACGCGTGTAAATCTTAGCTAAACGGTTAGGCTGAAAATGCTAAATTTGATACGGAATCTGGTAGATTTCTGAAACTAGAACTGAACTAGCCTTCGTCTAAAATAACTTCAGTACTAAAGACTGAGTATACTTAAAATCAGCAAATAGCATCTTCTATCGGCTCTTTCAGGACCTTGTCGCTATGAGCGGTGGTCAGCGCGAAGCGGCGAGCAGCATGGCGCTGTAGAAACGTTTAGTCGACGCGAGAATAGACAAAATGAGAGAATGAAAAAGATTTTTATCGATTTAATGTTTAAAATATAGAAGAGATATGTTTATATTCCATAATGGTGTACGAATCCTGTCATACTTGTGCAAAAAAAACAGTCGATTTGTATAGAAATAACGATGAAATAACTTTGTCTTTTCTTGATAGAATAGAGATAGAATCGCCATGCTACGCGTGCAGAAGATCAATTGTATAGAAATGTTAAGAACACTGCCACGAGGTGCCACCAATGGCGAATTCGCGTGCTTTCAAATTAATTAATGATATATTCGCGTCGCCCACCGCACCGCACAAATATGTCGGTATATTGGAGCTCTCGTTCAGGTGGCCGGGGATTTCAGGCTGCGGCATCCATTAGAACGTACATAATTGCACGGCATCGGAATGGCAACACAAAGCGAATGTATGTGGCTGCCTTCGTTCTTCGCGCACTTGCCGTATCAGCGAGACATTGTACGTACTCCTCTATTATGTATTCGAAAACTGTTGATTTTACGAAAATTAGATTTATAACAATTTTATGTCGTTTTCAACTAGCTTCTCAATAATTCGTTTGCATCCTCGAAGAAGGTTACCCTTACCAAGAGGGTGTTAAGAACCAAGAGGGTTCTTAACAAAACTGTGGGACAACAGCTGAATCCTGAAAAATTGTTGGCATACGCGACATACTACCATTTTAATTTAAATTAGGTACTAAATTGAGTACTACGGAACAAAGATCTCTCGGCTATTTTCATAATATGTCATCGGAAATCTAGATAGATGTAATAAATACATACTTACTTCCAACGCCATTTTTTTATCAAACGCAAATCAAATCACAAATTAAAAACCATCCTCTTTTAAAAAATTTTTGTTACTACATTTTAGTAATATTCCAGACACTTCATTCACGCGAATGGACGAAGAAAAAAAACCGTAAGTCCAAAGCATTTCCGTCTGTTTCCTTAAAGATTTTACCATTGACTGCTTACTTTCCAAGCAGTCAAGCAGGTCTAACTTTTGTGCTGAACTCAGGTGCAACTTAACTTGCAAAAAAAAAGTCAATCGAGAGAGTCGAACATGTTTCCAATGTCATACCCGACTACTGTTATGAGATTCAAATTACCAAACAAACCATTATTACTAAATAAAAATAAAGAAACAGTTTCAAAGTAAAATATGTCAAAAAATACCCTGCTTGGCCCACAAAGTTATTATAAAATCAACTACATGAGAATGTTTTCACTATAGCTAAGCGAAACCTGATTACAGTAAAAGGTAAAGTTAAATAACTTTCAAGCAAAAGTAGGTAAATTAAACAAGCTAGTTAAATGATAGGGACCAGCAATTAAACTTTTTTATATTGAGTTTGTTATTATTTTTTACATTACTTATTTGAAACTTTATTGAAACACTCAATAAAGTTTCAAATCATCATCAGATGATAATGATGATTTGAAACTTTATTGAGTGTAATGAATATTACTGTTATACATTGGTACATAAAAAAAAAAAATATTTTACTCAAAAATGCATGTAATGTGGTCATTATTTTGACAACCTTGTTTGAGCAAAGTCGACTTTGCGGGTCTGTTTCAAGGAGCGGCCAGCAATGTTTTTGCTGGCCGCTCTAACAGGTCGGCAAAACATTGCCGGCCGCTATTCTGACATTTCAACGTTTTAAAAAAACAAATGCAAAAAAATGCAAAGAGGTTGTCACAAAAAGATTGCATGCCATATTTAAAAAAAAAATCAAAGAAGGAACAAAAGCGCGGTTCAGCGAATTTTTTATTTTTATTTAGTGACTTTTTTGCTTTAAGTAAATGAAGTAATAGGTAAATGAAATGTCAGTCAAACATCGCATTAAAATTATCGCAAACTATTAATAAGTAATATGAAGCCGGGAAAGTCGGTGTTGAATTTTATTAACTGTATTTTTCATAATTGTTATTTTAATTAAATTTCTAGTTAATATATATTTTATTTAAATCACTTGCTGGTTTTATGTAGGTTAGGTACTTGCATTTTTGAGTAAAGCGCTATACAAGCCTTGGCCCACTATGTCTGCTTCGCTGGTCACGCTATGATTGCCTCCAGCTAGCTTAGCTACGCTCTAGGCCTTCCAGCTTGGCCATCATGCAGCCCTTGCTGTCCTCGCTGTAAAGGCCTCGGCCTACGGCCTCGGCCTTTATCTCAGCTCGTCCATCAAGTGGTGCATGCTGACCGCGCTGTGTCGGCCTGGAGCTGCGCTAGGCTGCGCTGTCGGCCATCATCAGTGCGACCAGCAAAGTAGCCATTATAGGCCGCGGCAGTAATGTACTAAAATAGAATATTAAAAATTCAGAGATTAATTTTTTGTGTTTTTCGATGAACAACGATAAAAGTTCAGGACTGGCAAGGCAAAGGTTCAGCACCGGTTACCGCAGTGGCTATGCGATTGAACTGCTGCGTAGTGGGTCGCTGCTGGTTCGACTCCCGCGAGGTACAAATATTTGTATGACCTAGAAGTAGTTGTTTCGTGTCTGGGTCTTTTTGTGTGTGAGTTTCTTATGTTGTACCACGGTACAAGGGAAATCCCTTATGTGTGGTCACGTTTTATTAAAAAAAAAGACCAAAATAAGTCGCGAAAGTGCGTTGTACGGTGGCATTATTTATATATCTTCTAAAATGATAGGTAATTGCTTAGTAAGTGGTAAGATTATAAAGACAATTTGGAACTTGTAATATATTTTTAAATTAGACACAATTAGAACATTCCAATTTTATGAAATAGTTAGTGCGTTATTTAAACATTGGCGAAAGAATAATTTCGACATTGTTTTGAAATGTAATTCTACTTTCAAAAGCTCACTCGGCATTTTGACGTCTTCACGTTTGTTGGCTATGATTGGAACACGTTAATTTGAAATCGCAGGCCGTTTTAAAGAGCTAATAAAGATTTAGTATATTGATATTAGAAAAAAGAGAATTCTGTTTTTTATGTGATGTCTAGGTATTTTGTCTGAGACATAATCAAGAGAAACCCATCCCTTAAAATAATGAGTACTAAAAGTTTTTTTTTTCAAATAGGAGTTACTATAACAGTGTTTATTTTCGGGAACGTTTCTATTAATGCTTATATAAAATTGTTTAATTTAACTTCGACTTAGGGGTATATTATGTTCTACGATGAAAATTGAAATCCAAAAGAGTCTTTTTTGTTAAATTTATGTTAGCTATCGTCTAGTGATAATGTAGACTTACAGAAACTGCTAAGCTTATAGAATTTTTAGATTTTGTAGTACTCGAATTTTTAGCATAGAAGGCTAGAAGGTGACTATCAGTCATTGTTTACCCATTGTCCTTTGTAACAATTATTGTTAACTAGTAATATGCTATTAATTTTAATTCGGGAGGTACAGTGTGACGCGTTTTATGCAACACAGCATTTTAAGTATAAATCATATACTTAAAAAAAGTTTTGGTTATTTAATTTTGATGCGAGTTTTTTTTGCATCTGCAAATAAAGGACCCTAGAGGGTCGCAGAAATGGCCAGGTCAGAACCACAATTTAGGGCGCAGTTAAGCAAATTCGCAGTGGGCGTATAAAAGCCTAGTTACGGCACTGCATTATGTCAACTGAACGGCAGCTTTGAGGTGTAGGCACCCGAAACTTTGGGTGCAAAAAATGGTATTACTTCGTATTTGTAAAAATTTTGTTTCTTTGACTTTGAACACCTTCATAAAAAAGGGCTTCTTTTAATACAGATTGTACCAAAACAATGTGGCAAGGTATGCAAAACTTTGCTACCTCGTTGTACTAAACACAAGCGCTACTACTGACCATAACATCCTGGATTCGATTCCCGGATTAAGCTAAAGTGTTAAAGACTTTAACATCGGGAATTTATCAGTTACGGCCCTGATACGATTTGTGACTGACGATTGGCTTGCCCTATGTATTATATACTTAAAAAATAATTAGCGAAATGTGAGTGTACCTACCTGTACTATATGCACAACCGTACTATTGGCACAACTGTACTATACTGCATACTATACCACATATTAACTATACGCCCTACCTGTACCCTTAGCACGAATTTTCACTATTAGAGACGTAATGTAAGCTGGAACTTTGACAACTTAAAATTGACAATTTTCAGGAAAAAAATAGTTCCTTCTTCGCACACCAGAGGCGCTGTTCCATTTTTTCATACAAGAAACACTGTAAATACTGGAAAGACGCTGTAAAGTAAAGGAGTGAAAATTCATGCTAGTACAGGCACAACACCTTAATATGCGTACTAATAGTATACACTCAACTGTAAGATATACGCACTACACAGCTCATACTACACAGCACAGCACAATACTATATGTGCCTATAATTATTATAATAGCTCTACAGTACGCTCACATTTCTATTAATTCCTCCGATATTGCAGGCAATTATATCCAGCATGGTATAATAATACCAGGTATGGCACTCCGAAACACATTGGTCACGTGGGTGACACAAGCCTACGTCATCATCGCTATCTGCTGGTTCTCAAACTTTACAGTTTGGGGAAATTTAACCTAATAAAACATTGACCTAATTATTACATTACTGCTAAATTTTGCACGTGGCTTCCATCCCCTACCTCAGCGTAGTAGATTTTCAGTGACAAAAAGCATTATTTATCCATCCTAGGATAAAAGATAACAAAGAAACTTTTCGACGTTCACAAATAAAAATCTTTGAGTGCCGCTGGTTCCACAGTCACTGAACGAGACAGGCATACGCATAAAACAAGGATAGCGATACACGACAAAATGGCGGCATGACAATGACACAGCCCGTTCCTGTGTTACCAGTAGTGTGTGGCTATAACTCCCTAAGCGCATTTATTATTTAAGCGAATACGATAAAACGCTGTGGTTTTATTTAACAATTCTGTTGGTATACGTATTGAATTGTATCGTTTGCTATGCTAAATACAATTTAAATGTTTTATTTATTTTTTTTAAACGAAAAATATTTCCTTATTTTCGTATTTTGTTGCAATTAACTGGCAACTGAAAAGTGACGTCAACATGTGTCACTGCGGGAGTGCCAGACCTTGTTTTTTTAGACTATGATATCCAGTTACTGGGTGTGGGCAGGGCCAGATTAACCATTTCGGGGCCCCTAGGCTCAGCTCGTTTCGGGCCCTCCCTTTTTCATACCACAACAACGCAATTTGGATTTTTTTTCTGTCTACATTACGAAATAGAATTAAGGTTTATTATCACATCGCAAAGCTAGCATAATCATGACTTCCAAAAAAAATTTGTTAGATTAATTTCAAAGCAAAAAAAAATCAGACATTCACCGTGACTCTTATGGTGTCAATAATGGAGGCTTTCACCTTATAATGTGGAAAAAAGATTCACCTTAACCGTGGTTTCATAATATTATAACCACACAATCTCCTTTTTTCATTTTTAATCGGGCGTGCTGGGCCCCTGGTCATAGTGGGCCCCTAGGCACTGGCCTAAAGTGCCTTATGGATAAATCGGCACTGGGTGTGGGTTGTGGAGGTCAGATAGTATAGTCGCTCCAAGTAAAATACTAATAATAAGCTGCATCCGGTTCGACTGGAAGCCGACCCCAAAATAGTTGAGAAAAGGTTAGCAATCACACGGTCACGCTATCACAAAGCAATATTCACCGTGACCGGAAGAACAAAATGTCTTTCGGCTTGCGTTCTGGGTCTTTTTGCATCCGTTGAACAATAATAATCAAAATGAGAGTCAGTTGCCGGACCCAAGGGGAAATCCGATATTACACTATCACTATGTCAAAGTTTAAAAATATTTTAGATATTACAAACCGCGTGTAAAGTCATTCTTATTCATTCGGTCTACTTCCATTTCAATCTTTGAACATTTCATCCATAATAATTATATAATATTATCTAATTAAAAGTAATCAAAAGTAATGATTACGGGGAATAAGTATAAGTAATATTAATAAGTTGTGTCACTTTAGGTCAACGATTGAATAGAGAGATTATGTTTTTCGAAGGTACTTTGTCGCAATTTATAACCACCAAAAGCCGCTAAGGCCCGCTTGCACGAACCCGAGTTATCTTTTAACTCAGAGTGAGTTGCTAACAAAAGGTTAAATTGACAGTTTGTCACACAATATTGTCAATTTAACCTCGTGTTAGTAACTAACTCTGAGTTTAAAAGATAACTCGGGTTCGTGCATGTGAGCCTTAGAGTGGTAAAGAACAGGGTGACCTGGGTAACCAACGCAAGGGGCATTGATGGGAATTTCAAGACGTTGTCATGGCGTCTGTGTCAAAGTTGAGCATTTGTCTTAAAAGACGTGTATTGGAATGGGAGTTTAAGCACAGATTACTAGTGTAAGTGAATTTTAGAATCAATTTCAGTCCAAGAATGCATCTGCATGGAAATGTGGCCAATATTTTAAATAAATTGACTATACCTATTCTACTACACTCTACTCAGTCAACTATCCTCTATGAATTTTTTTCACAACTTTTTCATGGTGTAAGCAAGCTCCGTGACTGGACCTGGCCATTTTAATGGATAACTATTATTACTGTGTCCTTTTTTCAAATGAACTATTATTCAGTTCTAATAAACGTCACCTTTATCTTTTTATTATAATTATTATTTCACCACGCAGTGTCTTCTAACTACTGGAAAACAAACTTTTAATATTACTGATAAATAAAATAAATAGGTAGGTAACATAAGCATTTAATTATGTAAAATATGTATGTATTAATGTTTGTGTGATGAGCACGATCATTTGTTCTGTGTCTGGGTGTAATTTATCTATAATATGTATGTATTTAGAAATATACAAGTATGTTTATCAGTTGTCTAGGAGGAGCTCGTGGCTAAATAATCACAGCCGCACAGGCCGATCTTCCGGGTTAAGCCGCGCTTGCCGAGGTTGGTCTGTGGATGGGTGACCATCTATCATAGCGAGTTTTCTCCGTGCCTCGGAAAGCACGTAAAGCCGTTTTTCCCGGCTGTCATTTGTAGATCTTTAACAGTCGTTATTGTTAGTCAGAAGCTCTAAAGTCTGACAACCAGTCTTACCATGGGGTATCGTATTACCCAGTTACTGGGTTGTGGAGGTCCGACAGGCAGTCGCTCCATGTAAAATACTGATATCCAGCTGAATCTGGTTTGACTGGAAGCCGACCCCAATATAGTTGGGAAAAGGCTAGGCAGATGATGATGTTTATCAGTTGTCTAGTCCCCATAACACAAGCTCTGCTTAGCTTGGGACTAAATGGCGTTGTGTGATAGTTGTGGAATATATTATTATTAATGTATGATAGTGGGTATAATTAGGTAGTATTTTAAATGTTTAACTTTAATTCTAAGGTAAAAATATTTAAAATAGTAAAAGGTATGTTAGAGACAAACATGGTGGTTTTATAGCGTTTAGATATAATATAACATAATCTAATGGTTATACTCGTAGGAATCCTTTATGTGTATAAACTTTGTACATTTTTTGTAAAATGTGAGGATCATGTAGGTTGATGATTTACCGCTCAATAGTTTTTGTATATTATTGGGCGTCTTACAGTTCGGCTCTGTTACGCTTAGTTAAAAAAACTTAGGTAACAGAATCAAATGAGTTGGGTACACTTTTTGCATGTTTTTGGCATATTGTGGTCATTTTAGTCTGTGTCTTTACTTCTTAGTTGTTGTGTACTGAGGATAGCAACCATATAAATAAGACGCAACTGCATTTTTCCAAAGTTCGTAGGTCAGACTTCGGACCACCTCTCATAACCTATGATCGCGTTCAACCTCCTTCCTTAAAATAACAATTATCATTACCCTTCACACCTACCACACTACTTTTGGTATTTATGTGCAAACAGCCTTGCTTCCCTTTCTCCTGGTCCCGGATCCGATTCCCAGGTCAAGCAGAATGTTATTGGTTTGTCCCCATTACGGATCTTTCGCAGTAGCAGCCATGGAGTTTCGATTTGTGTCCGGTTGCTGGCAATAGGCTATTTATTACTTAAAAATAATTGGCCAAATTATTTTGCCATTAGGTACCTACCTAACCTTTCGAGTCTCATAGGCATGATTATAATGTTATTATTATAAAATGTTGTAGGTATAACCATACATAACAAGCGGTGAAGGAAAACATAGTGAGGAAACTGGCATTACCTTGGTTCAAAAATTCGAAGACATTGCATCTACCAAGCCGTGAATTACACGCGTGGTGGATAATGGCCCACTCTCTCTCAAAGAGGCCTGTGTGCCAGGTGAGGAATTTTAGTCAGAAGATGATGTTGAGATGATAACCATACATAAGTTGCAATTAAATACGATACTCAACGCGCTCTCGAAACGATTATTAACAAACACACAGGATAATCCAATATGCAACAGTTTCGTATATTTTTAGTACTGGATACTCACAAATTGGCTAACTCAGTATAGCTGCACACCGCATGAAGAATCCTAGAGAAACTGCATTTTTCACATGTAAAATATCGCGT
Organism: Agrotis segetum; assembly: GCA_036375495.1. Classification (NCBI taxonomy): domain Eukaryota; kingdom Metazoa; phylum Arthropoda; class Insecta; order Lepidoptera; family Noctuidae; genus Agrotis; species Agrotis segetum. The sequence goes on along the minus strand of JAQSVV010000088.1, from coordinate 13,939,743 downwards.
GTCCCTCAGGGATACCAAGTAGATTTCCAACACTGAACGATTTTTCGGAATTGGGTCAGTATTTGCAGAGATAACCCTTTACTAAACGAATACGAGATGGAGCTAGACGACTTGTATAGTTCTGCCTCTTTTACTCAATGGAACAAGCCTGGTTTTAAGACGTCTTAATACGGCTGCAGGGGAGGTATTACAACGTTTGAGTGAACGAGATGACGCTATACGACTTGTATAGCTCTGTCAGTTTCACTCGCCGGAATAAGCCTGGTTTTAAGACGTTGTAATACCCCCCCAGGTGGAGGTGGCCTAAAAGGACGTCTTAAAGCGAAAATAATTCCGGTGTAGGAAGGAGGTGGCGCTAGACTACTTGTATAACTCGGTCTCTTTCATGGTAGGCCCCGTGGTAGTCAATACGATATCACTGACCGCAATACGTCAAAATGATGCAAATGTGAACCCATCTTTTCTATTCTGAGCCTGTAGCCAAACGGCAAGCGACAATCGTTAACGTTCAGCAGTCGTTAATGCATTTTCAACTTTATACCCCATTGCATAAAGTTGAAAATCTATCAAAGATTACAGATGGTTTTCGTTTGTTTTGTTCGCTATCGCCCCGCAGTCTTTACTAAATTTTCAACTTAATGCGATGGAGTATAAAGTTGAAAATGTATTAGCGACTGCTGAAAATGTTAACGATTATCGCTTACCGTTTGGCTACAGGCCCAGAACCAATGTTTTTGTGTAATCGTTAAATTCATCTCCCAAATGGGTGGACTGTAGCGATGTTAGTACATTCATCTTTCTCATGAAGTAGGTACAGGCTTATAGATTTTTTGTAAATTCATTTACGGTAACCTACATAATTCGCACATTACCTAAATGCGATTTTGTAAGTCGTTGTAGTTAGATTTTAAGAGTTGAAAAATATCTAGGCAGGTCAATCTAAGGCATTTCTACATACCTTTTTTCATATACCTGCTTAATAAAGTTTTTTAACAATATCAACTGTGGCGGCAAACATTTTGAGCCATTGTTATTATCTCTAAACAAATTTTGGCATACTGAAGTTAAATTTAATAAAGGGTTGATTTCTGCACTTTTAGCACTAGGGCGCTAAAGGGATTGGACTGTGATAGTAATAAACTATTCAATACCTAACAATTAAAATCTATAAACTTAACATGAATAGTTATTATCAACGCATGCGTCAAAATCAAAATGCAATCAAAATCGAACTGCGAGCAGTTTTTGAATCTTCGACCTCCGAAGTCGTCCGTTCCGCATTTGTAGAATATCATGACAATGGCTCACGAAATAGATGAAAAAACGATGCTAAAACTACCCAGTTTAGGCTCAAAAGTCAAAATGGCGGGCTGAAACCGGAAACTGCACCAAACCTGGGGGGGTATTACAACGTCTTAAAACCAGGCTTGTTCCAGTGACTGAACGAGATGGCGCTAGACGACTTGCATAGCTCTGTCACTTTCACTCGCCGAAATAAGCGTGGTTTTAAGACGTTGTGATAGGTACCCCCCAGTGGGCTCACGCACAGGCGACTTTACTACTCTCGCACATTTAGTTTAAGGATGACACGCGAAGTGAAAACTATTGGGAGAATTATCAGTAATATCAAAAGTGATAATGCTGTGTGCACAGTAAAACCCCGATTAAACGAACGACCGGTGTATTAGATTACTCAACAGTAGGTAATTCAAAATACATAGAGAAAGAAGATTTTTTGTATCCCGCACATTTAGACCCTACGGTTGATTAAAGCCCCTCTAAATTCTTCCATGGGATTTTGTCACGGACTACCTCGAACAACTTTTTTCAGTGTTGACAGACAAACATGTCGTTAGGTATTTCATTTCATATTGGCGTAGCGAATCACGTACCGGGCCGCTAATCGATTAATATGAAAAACGTATAAATTAAAAAAAAAAACACAAAGCTTAGTCCAATGATACATTTCTTGGGTAATTATTAAAAATAATCCCAGCTTTTCCCAACTAGACTAATTATAACCCAAGTTCGTATAGCCAACCAGTCGAGAAAATCGGGGTTTTGCTCTTAGCATCTATTTAACTATTGTTTTCCTAAATTGAAACACTGCTGGTGGAGTCATATTGGAAAGTTATCAATAATTATTATGACACTTAAAGTAACATGCCTTGATTACATTACCTGAGTCAATCATAGTGAAACCACGTGAAACTGTACCTACCTAAGTAGCATTCAATTAATTTTCTTGCTTTGCATAGCAAAATTATATATTTAAATTGATATTTAAAAAAAACCCTAAAAATTATAAATTGCGTCTACTCACCTAAAAATGCCAAGCATATTATCCTTTCACGGGCTGAAAGCATAGCTGAAAGTATTTATTAACAATTAACTAAAGACGGTGATCAGAAAAAAATTTAGGTGTTTCATAAAAAATTGAATATTTTTCCGTTGACAATTTGTTTTCATCTTTTTAATTGTTAGTTTAACTAATTAGCTACAATGGTACAAATTTAGTTATGATTGATTGATGGTTGTGTGAATGGAATTGGATCGAGATCATATATTTTTAAAGAAAATCGTTGGTCACTGCTGTTAAAAAATGTTTTTCCCAAAATACAGGTTTTTAATTTGATTTTTCTCTTTTATTTCTCAAAATTCTTTAAGTGAAGGAATAAAAAATTGAAAGATGGAAGAAATATTTTGTAGAGCTTCGTTGAAACGGGGACTGGCTTTCTCCTACTCATTCAAGAATCCTCCGTTGTCAAAAATGGGGCACGTGCAGAGCCAGTCGCAGCAGACCGAAGCCGGTCCATCGACAAGTCAAGTAAATAAGGTATAAACTCTTCACAAAGTAAGTACGTAATACGCTGGGCTAACTAACGCTTCTATGCTTATATTATATACGCACTAATATTAGATTTAATTAGCTTTAATACTAAAATAAGCAACATAATTTTAAGACTACCTAACCTAAAGCAATCGTCGTGCAAATACACGATCGTTTATTATATGAATATAAATAAAGACTACTTTTTATTTATTATGATCTCGCTGGCGACTACTTCATATTCATATAAATGTACGACGATCACTTTCGGTTGCATGTTAGTTCTATATAGTACTTAAATGGTACTTATTTAATGTAAAAAAATTGTAATATCTAAGTACTATATAAGTACCTATTTGTTTTATATAGAACCATTAATTTCATGGTTTATGTTCATTTAGTATTTTATTTTATGTCCAGTTTTGTGCATTTCTAGTTAACCCGTATTTTTTGTAACGTTATTAGATGCGGATAGAAAAAAACGTAAACGTTTGATATTTTAAATCTGTAAAATGGATTCTGCTGCGAGTGTGTGAAGTTCGCCACTGCAGTCAGACAGAAGAGTTTAAACATTGTATCTGAGGTGTAAACTAGCAGTTTACAGGAACTTAGTGTGCAATAACATAAAACACGCGTTTTCAACATAGTTTCAAGCAAAAATAATATTTAACGTTATAAATCAATGCATGTAAGTATTTTTCTTATCGTTTCTCAAGTAACAGTAAAAATGTGTCATTGAAACTTTGCTAAATTCCATTTAATTAAAGTATTTAACAGTAAAGTACCTATCGGCTACGTCAATATTAGGGAATTGTAAAGGATGGATTTCTAGACGCAGTCTGTAAATTTTTCTATCTCTTTTGGCGTACAATTCGTTGGCGAGCTGCGCTCCAAAATAAATTCGGCATTTGAATGTTTTGGTATAGCCTGCCTTACTATCACTATTTTAATTTGTTATCAAATTAGCATGAATCCTGTATGCATTGATCAATGGCAGCTATAATAAACAAGATTTACCTACTAGTAAATGTGACAAAAAGTCTTAACAGTAGATGATTACATTTCCGAGATAATAACCTCTCAAAGATATACCTGCTTACTTATAGCGAAATTCTAACTTGAACTTAGATGGCTCAGTTCGGAAATGTGTCACTTTAGAAGATTTAATCTCATTCAAAACTTGTCTGACTTATTTTGTCAGCCAGCTCTTGATTAACGTAGATTATATGCGTAGCTGCTACTTGTAAAATGGAGGAAGTAAAGCAAACTAAATAATTTCAAACATCTTATGATTTTTTAAGTATCCGCACCTAATAATGTTACCTTTATGATTTTCCGTAAAATAACTATGTGACTTATTTTGCCAGGGCGACAAGGGCCCTTCGCCTTCCCCGACCCCGGGTCCTAGCGCGGAGAAGGACAAGAAGCCAAAATCCTTAAGCAGCAGGTAAGGATCAATTCACTCACACTTTATTCATAGAATATCTAAGCCCAGCCACATACATCAGTTTTTTTTTCGTTCAGAATTCTAAATTTGTACCTACGTGAAGTTATAAGTACAAGTGTGTGTGACATGCATACACCCGTGTATAAATTCACTGTGTTCGAATAGAAAACGGATCAGGAAAACAGATGTATGTGACCAGCCTAAATGTTTTAAAAAATAACAAACAAAATAATTTAGTATTGAATGGAATTTTTCATAGTATACAATGTAATGCCCAGTGGATCAACGTGGCTATCATCAATGTATCTAGTGTTGCAGACGTGTTGCACCGTTGTACTCAAACATAGCGTAGCTTATCTTCTGTCAGTTCATTCTTCAGTTCGAGCGGCTGGCTCTCCAAGAGCGAAGGATGACATATAAGGTGTTGGCGCATGATGACGTTTACAAGGCAAGAGTATTTATAATAAGTAGGTGTAGCCGTGCAGAGATTGCCTGCCCTATCACTAGAGAAAGCTTGCGACCGCACACTGCTTTGTAAATGGCATTATACCGCCATGACGGCCGCGGCCTCTAAAGTGGGTGATACACACGCAAGCAAGATCGTCGAGCTTTCTGGCTTGACGATCTTGCTCGCGTGTGTCCACCGTAAGTTCGCGTACATAAAAACCGCCAATTAAGGCCCTAAATACACAGTGACGAGTGAGCGTACATGACGCAACCGATGAAACCAGTTTGAAACGGTCGCGTTATGTGCGCTCACTCATAAGAGTCTATTGCAGAAACTCAAATGAAACTCTATAGTAACTAGAAGTTGCAGTTTCGTTGCAGTTGCGTTTCACCGTGTATTTAGGGCCTAAGTATGATGGCGAACCAACTGGTTTGAAATCTTGCTCGTAGTTCGTCACGGCTCGTGCGTGTGCACCGTAGGTACGATACAGAAATATTAGTTTACAAGTAAGTATTTTACAAATAAGGTGACACTCTCAAACTGCCGTAAGTTTTACAAAAATGCAACTTAGTTAGAATGCAAGACACGAAGAGGTCCGTGTTTACAAGCTTTTTAGGTATTTTTCATAAACTCTACTCTAGTATTCAACTAATATTATAAAGCTATCAATGCCTTGCATACTTAGCACCGTACGTTACCGAAATATTAGTTTACAAATAAGTACTTTGCAAATAAGGTGACAGTCTCAAAGTAGGTACCGTAAGTTTTACAAAAATGCAACTTAGTTAGAATGCAAAACACGACGAGGTCGGTGTTTACAACCTTTTTAAGTATTTTTCATAAGCTCTACTCTAGTATTCAACTAATATTAAAGATATCAGTGCCTTGTTAGGTATATTATATCAGTCTCCTCGATAACTTGCCTCCACGGCGATATGCTTGACCTACATTGATTACGCCACTTAATTTATTGGTTCATTGTGCGTGCTCTCTGCGTGACCGAAATACTCACTGTTGTACAATAAATAGTAAACACATTGAGTCATGGGTCAGCCCTCCAAGAAGCATGCAAATAACTTGTATTACTTATTATAGTTTTTCTAATCAACATTAGGGAAGGTCTATATGCGCCTTTAATTTTGTTGGATTAGATTAGCCTGTCCATACAGCCTGCTAGTAAGTATTTGCTGATTATACACGTAAGTACTACTTAGTATAGTTGTTTCAGGATCTTTTCACACAAAGTTTTAAAAAAATACTAGCTGCAATGATATTCTAATATACAGATATGTTATACACTTACAAAACAACAGAAAAAACTGTTCCGCGCCGAGCGGCAGCACTCAGACACATTTTTTTATTCACACATTACATTTCACAACAAGTAAAAAGGATAGCTTGATAAAACGCAATAAGAAAAAAAGTGACAGCTAGATAAACAAACAGCGCCACGCGTCATCAATCCCCCCGCACACACAGACACAGACTACAGCAATTGTCCCACGTAGGACTCTTTCTGGTCTTTACGTTTTGCGCGCTCATAACATATTATCTGTTTACTAAAATATCATTGACTAGCTGTGGTTAGAGGCTTCGACTTATTTATTATTATCCCACGGGTTCGTAAGTCTGGGACAAACGGTACCTGTAGTATGTGTTATTCCAGAACAGGGCCGCGCCGCCCCTATGTGCTAAGTGTGCGGCGCACACAGGCGCCAGGGTAATAGAGGCGCCGGATGACTAGTGACAATTGTTTAAATTATTTTTGTCACATTACAACCTATTTACATATATAATACTTGAGTATGGTTAAGTAAATAGATACAAGTCTCCCAAGACGATACCAATCTAAACTATTTCAATTGACCCACTGTATATTTTGGGTTTTATTTACATGAGTTACGAGCTCTGCTTTGAAAATCAAAAGAAACGCCGGATTCGCTGTGATAGCCGATTATTTTTTTACAAGAATATTAACTATGTATTTTATTACAAAGGCCGTGCCGTGGTTATAAACGTAACCCGATGCGACCCAACGGGGATCAGGAAACTCATATATTGATCAGTAAAACTAATGAAAATATTTCGGCAAAAAAATTAAATATATGAAAGAAATTCGAAAGACGACACGTAAAAGGCGCTTCATACGTTTTGTACACAGGCGCTTCATAGGCTTTGCGCACAGGCGCTGCAAGGGGTTGGCGCGGCCCTGTTCCAGAATTATAACCTAGGTATATCTGAACCAGATATAATCAAGATCCGTTTCTAAGCCGTTCTGAGAAGAATCAGTAACAAACATCCATCCATTCAATCATCTTCGCATTCATTTATTATGTATTAGTTAGGTTCATGATAGATACTGTAGAATAAAATTGAAATCTTAATGTCATTATGGTACAATGAGCTCTTTTATCAATAATAGTACTCAGAAAAGCTACTTAAGACAAAATTAAGTATCTAGTAATTACCGATTGCATTACTGAATAATTATCCATGGTTTTGATGCTTATATTTTCTTTATCACACTCACGCAATGCAATCATAACTGCCGCTAGGGTGTCATGCTGTCCACGCATACCTGAGGCCTTACCACGAGCTCTTAACGCGATCCAATTTAGGCTGTGGGAAAGAGACAGAGCTATACAAGTCGTCTAGCGCCATCTCTTTTCCACAGCCTAAACTGGATCGCGTTAAGAGTTCATGGTAGGCCACCTGAGCATAGTCCACCCTGAACCGTATACGATGCTTGTATTGCATTGCTAGCGGGATCACTTTCGCAAAATCACAGAGGTTACTTACAGACTGACCGCTTTAATGAAGGAAAGATTTAAACTACAAACGGGGACCGAGAGAGAGGGGGCGAAGCCCTGAATCGTGCTACGCAAGAGTACAACTGGGGGGGTATTACAACGTCTTAAAACCAGGCTTATTCCGGCGAGTGGAAGTGACAGAGCTATACAAGTCGTCTAGCGCCATCTCGTTTACTCACTGGAACAAGCCTGGTTTTAAGACGTTGTAATACCCCCCCTGGTTCAGATAGTCCCTGAGCGCTTTTCCCTGAGGCCAGACTCATTAAAGCGATCGGTCTACTGCAACATAGTCGATGTTGAACGAGTCTTTTTTATGCGCAGAAACAAAGGTTCGAGTAGCCCTGCAAGTCCGGCGCCCCGCAAAGAAGATAAGGCTGAATGACCCGGACGCTGGCGCCGGTTGCGTGAATGAATGCAGACTAGAAAACTACGCTTCGGATGGCTGTATCGCTGGTGTTCGTAGTTTTCTTCATTAACAGTTTTAGTGAAACATCCCACACCTCACTATGCAAGCAGTGAGAAGGATTTTACAACAGTGACAGTTCTTAAGGACTAATTTTTACGTATTTAATGGCTGATTTTTCAATAGTCAGATAACCTATAACTGAGGAATAAAAAAGTACCGACTTCAAAAACAAATACAAAAAAGTTTAAAATAACCTTTCTTTCGGAAGTCGGTGGCTTTGATTTTTTTTTATTATTTCATTGACTATTGCCACCGACTTCCGAAAGAAAGGCTATTTTAAACTTTTTTGTATTTGTTTTTGAAGTCGGTACTTTTTTTTAAAAAGTTTTTATTTTACCCTTTTTAGTTTATTTATTAAATATTCAACCGAAATTTTTGTAAAATACAAAGTTTTCTTGCATGATGTGCACTAATCTTGTAATCCGTCACAATGAAAAAATCCATATCTCTAAAACTACTAAACCGATTTTGATGAAACTTGCAGTGTACCCTAAGTTGAACAATACCGAATACAACAAAAAAAGAATCACTTAAATCGGACTTGTAGTTCCGGAGATATGCGTGCACAAACATAAAAACATACATACATACATACATACACTTATGAAATTTGGTACATTTGTTCAGACGCTGATATAGACTAACATATACGAAAACTGGGCAGTTCTGATAATATTACATACATACGGGTCGAATTGATAACCTCCTTTTTTTTGAAGTCGGTAAAAATGGCGGTTTGACAGCTTATCTATAGAAAATATGTCAAACCGTTATTTTAATTCCTCAGTTAGAGGTTATCTGGCTATTGAAAAATCAGCCCTTAATCAAATACATAAATTGATTGTTATAATAAAATTGTAACCTGCTATCTAGTGAAATTTAATAACAACATTATTTTTAAAAGAAATCACATTTCAGTGGAACGAAATACTTACTACCTATAACATAATTACTTTTCAAAATTCTAAGAAACACAGTCTTTTTTTTTAAATATTCTATTGTAGGCAATCGGCCTTGATTGTAGGTAAGTAGATTAGGCAGTAGGCGAAATATTTCGGTTTATAAAATCGACTTGTTATTTATCGGTTATACATGATTCTTGTGTGTAGCCGTTTTATATGTAAATAGAAATTGAGACAAATAATACATAATTAGATGTTCACTATTATATATACATATTCTATATTGGTAGTTTACAATTTTACATCTATTACCTACTTACCTGAAACTATCTGGACATGCGCTCACTAATTTAATTCATTTCAATTCAAATAATTTTATAATTATACATACATATATACATTAATAAATAAATAAGTCTAATGGCAGTAACACAAACCACGAAGTTAATAATTTCTTTTTTCTGAAAGTCCGGTAAAGTTAAGTTTTTATTATTTTTTTGGGTCGAAGTAAAATTATCTTATTGATTTATTTATCCATTAGTAATGTACCTAGGCTTCATAAAACCAATGTGATTCCTATACCTGGTCGAAATTAACTTGTTTTACGATAAATAAATTAAAATAATCTCTTCGCGATCATTTTAAAATGATACAAAATTACTAGTGTTCTCGTAACCTATGATAGTTTTGGAAAAGAACAGGGATTCAAACTTTTTCTTCTAATAAAAGTAGTACCTTCATAGTTTAGTCAGCCTTTATATTTCCCACTGCTGGGATTAGTCCCAGCACTGGGAAATGAAGCAGTGGCATGGGCGTAACTAGCTTCTGGCCCAAGAGGGGCCAAGTTAGAATTATTCATAGGTAGTAAAATAATGTAACCTGCGTAGCATGTAATTATATGGACACAAGCCTTCTCTCATAGAGGAGGAGTGAGCTTTAATCCATTATTCTGGCCCAGTGCTAATTTTAGAGCAGTAAAAAAAATGTAATTAGTTTAGATTATTCAAAAATAAGGGACACATATTTTTTTATTTGTAAATTAGACTTGACAAAGATACTCGTACCTATAGCCTATTAAAGTTACGTGTGACGTCACGCCGGGTGGCATATTTTCGCGCGGGGTGACGTCACACGACTTTATTTACAAATTACAATTTCACAGGGCTTTATTTACAAATATACATACAAAAATGTAATAATTTTGTTTTCTTTTTTTTTTTTGTTTATTCGAAAAAAGAAAAAATACGTGTCCAATATTTTTATACGGACTAAATAAATTATTTTGACCCTGAAAACTACCCTATTAGGTACAAAAAATAATGCGCCTAGAGGGGTTTGTACTCACCGGTGGCCTACAAATCCTTAGTCAAGGCTCTTTGTGTGAAAGTACTTAAAAGTACTAAAGCTAGAGCAATCCATATCGAATCTACTTTCGTTTTGACATAAAAAGTAGCTAGTTTTCAAATTTTTCGTTATTTTATCATTTTTTTATTTGTTATTTTAAAGTTTAAATACTATCCTATTGCACTGATTTGAAAGAAGACTGTAATGTACTTAGATACAGTTTCTATGTACTTTACCTTTTTAACTAAATCTTAAATTCTACTTAGAAGTTTTATAAATGAAAAAAAAAACTTAGAGATTTTTTTGTAGAAGTAAGTAATGTTAAGTGTTACCATTAATAAAGCTCTATTTATATATTTAGCTTGTAATATTATTTTGTAAATACATAACTTAATTTTGTAATGATTGTACAATTATCAATATGAGAAATAGTGTCTTCTCGAAGTATTTACACCTGTCCTTACTTAGATGCAAGAATATTCGTAAAAAAGGTAAATTAAAAAAAAAAAACACTAAAAATGTACAGGCTATTTAGATATTATTAGTTTCATACTGTATGTTTTATCAAATGAATCAATTAAATCAACTAAACACGATATTATGTATGAAATTTACGTACCTACAGAATCTATAAAACAAAGTAAAATAATGTTAATTATCTATTTTTTCCACAAGAAATAGATAAACATTAGAAAATTACACCTTTATGCAAAAACGACACTTCCCAAGTCAAGTGATTATATTATCTATCATTTAAAGTACCTGTATGTATATTCCTAATTGCTGCTAAATAGTCAAATTTAATATAAGTAGGTATCTAAAGGTGCCGGTTCGCGACAGGAGACCGCGACAGGAGACCGCGACAGGAGATCGCGACAGGAGACTGCGACAGTACTTAACATTAGGCAATGAATGAGCGCGAGCCGGCGCGACCGAGCGAGACACAGACAGGAGACAGATACGGTAGCAATCTGCGGTCTCATGTCGCGGTCTCCTGTCTCGGTCTACGGCGCGAACCGCCACCTTTACAGTCACACTTGGAGACCTAAATTAAACCTAATATAGACGCCATAGTACATCAACATCCCTCAATCTGTCAAAGGACATAATTTTTTCACCTCTGCCCAGCCCGTTTGGGATTACAGGTGTGATGTTGTTATGTTAATTGCTCCCCAATGCGCCGCCACAATGGCACAATTTTGTGCCACCAAACCCCGACCGATTTTAAACTGTATTTTTGGAAAAATTATAAGTCTTAAAATCGGTCAGGGTTTTGTGGCAAATTTTTTTCTCGGAGCTCGAGAGGATTCGCTAGTTTTAGCAACTTATCATAATTTTGTTTCTCGGCACTTTAAAAAATCAACAAATCTATGAAAATGACGAATCTTCGAACTCGTTTAACTGCGCCAAGAGTACGACTACCTACTTATTACTACCCACAGGATTTTTTTTCTTTGCCTTTTAGAAAAAGCCCAAAAATGTATGGAGCGTGAATATGTATGTTCTCCATTCTTTAATAGATTTTCAACAACATCACAATATTGGAAGGGTAATGTTCGATTGGTAAAATTTGACAGATTCGGGTGAGTTGACCTCCGCTGATGTCTGTACATTAGCTACAACGCCAGTTTAAGAATACCTGAGTTGCCGAGGTTCTCACCCTGCCGTGGCGAATTCTTCATTCCATTTCTAACGTCTCAAGGTGAGAACCTCGGCGACTCGGTTGGAAATGAGCGTCGGATGTACTGAATCCGAAGGTCGCAGGCTTGAATCCTGCACACGGTTCGAATTTTTCTTTCCTGAAAATTAACAACGAACGAATGAACGAATGTGTTAATGTGTTTAATATTTATAATATATTCAAAATTGATTATTTATGTCTCTATACCGGATGCCTACGAACGTAGACCTTATACTTACCTACTCTAATAACGTTGATCAGGTGATCATAGATCAAGTGTGATTAAATTATCTTCAGCATGATCAATGTATAAATTACCTACCGTAAAAACTTTCAGTATTTATCTATTTCCTAAACGAAATATACCAATAAGTACAACTTTTTTTTTCGACAAGTACCTATTGTTTAAGGATAAAATTTAAATGCGCATCAATAATTCTTTTTGTATACCAAATATATTGAATGTGCACCAAATCTAAAACTCGCTTTAGCAAGATTTCAGGGACACCCCGAAGTTCGGTTTGGTTAGGTTGCTTTAAACCTTGTAGGTACACAGAAATAGAAGCCTCGCGAAGCGGGGCTTCGTCGACCCTGCTTAGGTAGATTTTTTTTATTACACCTCGTTAAGACATATTTTAATGAACATATTTTGGTGCATATTCAGTATATTTGGTGGAACACAGGCAAAATTAGGTAAATGAAATGGGAATAAATTGATGTACCTACTTTTAAATACCATCCATTGTTTAAGCCTACCTGAGCTTTTTGCTATCCAGACTTCTCTGTCTTCTTTACTATAGGTAATTATGTTTTATTTCAAATAAAAAAATGTCATCGTAGATCTATTGATCATAAATATTAACTAAAAACCTATACCAAAAATATTTACCTACACCTAAACGTTACCATAACACAGTTACAGTCATCATGTTATTGTTATTATTATGTACCTATAGTTTAACTAATTTTATCTACTCTCATACCGTAAAATTCGAATTACAAAACTCAAAACGAGTTTATAATGACATACTTTATACCATAGAGTATCGTAATGAAATTAAAAAATTAAATTATAACACTGTTTCTCTAACAAAACAATGTTATAATTTAATTTTTTTTCATTATGATACAGATTACTGATCATAGATACATCAATTTCATTTTTTATCTGTGGCTGCGCGCGCTTTCAATGGGAATGTTGGAATTTTGACGTTTGTATTTCGGTGGATGAATATTAGTGTTTATTAATTTTTATCTTTTATTTGATATGTTAGTGTTCAATGAGAGTAGATAAAGTAGTGTATGAAACTGTACATAACTAGGTATTATACCACTCGTGTGATACTATTAAAAAACTCGCTTCGCTCGTTTTTTAAACTCACACTCGTGTATAATACCCCTCATTATGTACCAGTTACATAAACTACTATTATCTCATCAAAATCATTACCATTATAATTCTCAGTACATGTATTATGTAAACAAGATGTAATTGAAAAAACAGAAGACTAATATTGTACTGGTCACACTGGCATAAGTGAAAGAGTATTTCACAATCTTGAATTTAAATATTATTTGTCAACAGCACACAGCAGATTTCTTTTTACATTTTCCGTATTCGTCCCGTAGTAGGAATTGTTCATAATTACTAGGTCATAAAAATGGCCTCACATAATGTAGCCTCGTTTAGCGTAGTTATTTCAGTTACATTTTTGTAAAACTATTACATTTTTTTAAACTAAACGCTTTTGGTACCTACTGGGAGAATAGATTTATGTAAATTATTTGATTTATGTAGTTGTTTCAGTTACATTTTTGTAAACTAAATGCTTTAGGTACCTACTGGGAGAATAGATTTATGTAAATTATTTTAATAAACAAGGGAATGTATTCCTATTTATTGTATAAGTATTAAAACTAATTAATTTGTTTAAATTCAGATTTCAATCCCTGGATTGTTAATATTTAGATGAATTATTACAAACCTATTATGTATAGAAAAGATTAATGAAAGATTTTTTGAAAGGTGCTATTGAATTAGTGATAGATGCATATGTTGGTTATATAATTCATATAAATATAAAGACTATTGAGTCATGGCTCTGTAATTGAAGTGTTAAAGTAACCTGCACTGAGCGGAATTGCACCCTCGGAGCAGCTGCAGTACTTTCAAACAAGCCCAAGCTTGGACTCTAATACCTTCTACTCTTCATAATTTCTCTAAACACGTTTCCTGCTCTAACTTACCGTAATGTTTAACCACAAAGCATGCCACTGATTTCAAAAGAAGTTTTAATCAATACTATGCATGCGCAGACGCATGTAGTGCAGTACCGCTCAGCGCGGTTTTATCTTTGAGTAGTCTGAAAAGTAAATATCATACCAAAACTGTTTGTTTTTATTTTATTCCCAATAGGAAGGCAGTCCATGGAAGCGGAAAGAGGCTGCAAATACACCCGCCATCTTGACCCACACACCAGTGCATAGCGACTCGATCATACGCATCGACCGCGTTTGGCGCTCTCATTATTTGAGACTTCATACATGATGATTCAATGAAACTAACACTAACGTGTCCAAATATTTACTTACACAAAGGGGTTCGGAAAATCAAAAAACTAATAAATTATTTGCTTTGACACTGTGTCTCGCAACACTGTCCAGTTGGGGTGATCTGAAACACGCGATTCTTTCGGTCCCTTGCGTACACCGGCCCGGGCCTTGACCATGTTCCTTGCTTAATGCACGGCAGCCATAGAATTAGGACAAGCGAAGCCAGTATCACGCCACAGTATACCATAATTCATATATTCGTTATTAATCTGTAACCAAAAAGGTACCCTTTAAAATACTAAGTCTAGAAGCTCCTGGGGATCCAAAAACACTAGCAAGGTTTCTATGAAAACCAGCGCTTAGAGACAACTTTATCATATTTAATTTCAATCTTATAACCAACCATATTCCGGAGAAGATGTGCCTCCCTAATGACACGAGTCCGCGGCAGTACCAACACTATTCTCAACGTATTTGCTGGGGCCCAAGTCTGCTAATTTAGTAATGACTCAATATTAGCATCTGATCTCAGGTAAATGGCCATGCAAATGTTGATTTCGAAGTCATCAGGATTATCCTGAAGAATCTATTGGTGTCAGGATAAGTTCCATTACCATGAGCGTTTTCATGTAAAGGTAAATGAATTATGACAGTACCTGAATTTTGCATAGAAACTGTGAGATAAACGCTTTAATTTACACACCCATCTTCTATTATCATGCAACTGTAAATCACATTTATACACAAAACGAGATCCACGTAAAACACAAAACTACACTTTGATTGACGTTGACTTTGTAAACTTTGAAACTGTTGACAGTAACTGCCATTAACCATGTTGCTCCTTGGAGCGGATGAAACCAAAGAGTTCGTGAGACTCTCTGATTACGCCTGCCTCCTTTGTCTTTTTACACTTGTGGACAAAAGGGAAAAACAGTATAAAAACCCAACCCAACGCACAACACCAACGCGAATTTTAATGGCCTTAGTCTAAATACGTATTTCATAACCATGAATATGAATCTTGTTCATGTCCACATGTTATTCATAGAATAGGCCATATCGAGATGCAAAAAATTAAGCCACTGCTAAGGCTCTAAGGGATCGAACAGAATGCGAACCAAGGTGATAATTTTCATAATAAAACTCCACATAAAATAAAAATATTGTATATTTAAAATTGTCCAAAAATAGTTTGCACCCATAAAAGCAATTTACTTAGATTCAAATAAAAAAGACAATACAGTCAACTTCATTAACAATACATACTCGTAGCCTATATTCAACCAATTCAACCTTCACAAAATAAAAGAGATTTGAGCACGGAATGTTAACTTTAGTTACTTCATCGCAACTAACCCAGAAAAAATATAAATAGGAATGTTAGCAGAAAAGCCTTAAACTTTTGTAACAAGACAAAAACGTATTTCCCCTGTACTTTTAAAGACGCGTCATACGCTCAGTAGGTCCCAGCCACCTTTGCAACATTGTAATAAATAAGCTTTCGCAATAAAAAAAGAAACATTATAACAAACTTAACATGATTAAAATGCACCAAATTTATATAAAAACGACAACAGATTATGTAAAAGTTTACGTTGATCCCTTTATCGCTTGCTATGAAATGGTTTAGTTATTGTATGTGGAGGCCGACACGTTGCCGCCGTGGCCGGTCCAGTTGGTGTGCACGAAGTCTCCAGGCTTGGAGATCAGCTCGTACGTGTGCGCACCGAAGTAGTCTCTTTGAGCCTGAAACAACATATATGATTCACATAAGGCCATATATTTGCAAAAATCTCTTTATTTGCTTACTTTAAAGAGCAATACTGCTCAACATACAACAACTGAGATGATCAATTTATCGTGGAAAAATCATCAAATAAGTCAGGAGGGAATGTCAGACTTGTACTGACTAAAATCCACGGTGTCATTCAATAGCCCTGTACGATCCAGGGTCACGGTGATTCGATAAGTCCCGCGACTCCGGCAAGCTTAGGCCCTCTAAAGGGGAGCCCCGTCATTATGCTGACAATCTTTGAGCCGCGTGTGGGACACAACGCGCCGTCGACCCGGACATGGTCCATGGTCGGACAGCGAGTCGCCCATTACTCGCCGTCCGCATGCCCGCGCCTTCTGTGACCGGAGATCGTCGACCACTGCGGCTAAGGCGGAGGAAGGACGCTGTCCTTTCCCTCACGCGGCCCGCCTCCTCCTAACTGAAATTCATTTAGACGAAATTTCTTTATAACAATAGTTCATTTCTGGGGTATTGTTGCTCAAAGTTTCGGATTTAGCCATCCAAAACCAGTACCCTTAGCACTAATTTTCAGTATTTGAGACGTAAAGTAAACTGGAACTTTGACAATTTTCAAGGAAAATATTAGTTCTGTCTTTGCACACCAGAGGCGCTGTTCCATTTTTTCATACAAAAACGCTTTAAATACTGGAAAGACGCTGTAAAGTAAAAGAGTGAAAATTTGTGCTAAGGGTACGGCAGGAAAATTCACCCTGTAAACTTATGTCAGCCAATAGTACAGAGACAATATTACAGCAAACCCTATAATTACGACTATGTAGGTACCTGAAGCATGTTAGCGGGCAGCACGGCAGATCTGTATCCATCGTAGAAGGCGAGGGCGGCGGAGAAGGCGGGTGCCGGCACGCCGACCAGCGCCGTCTGCGCGACCACCTGCCTCAGCGACTGCTGCGACCCACTGATGCGCTCACAGAAGAACGGGTCCAGTAACAAGTTAGTCAGCTGAGGATTCTTCGTGAAGGCGTCCTGAAATTAACCATTTTGTTAAAGTCCAAACTTTTTTAGAGTTTTTAGTCAATATCGACTTACACACATTTGTCACGACCATAGACTTAGGCTGCTTTTCCACCAGAGATGCGCTATGCTATCAATATGGGGTGCTATGACAGGAAACCTCCACGTGCGCCCGTGGACTGGAGTTCCTTCTCGGATATGTCCGGGGGGAAGACCAGTTTTTCGGGCCGGTGCACCCTGGGATGCGGGCAAAAACTCTTTCTTAAGCACTGTGTGCCTAAGTGGTCTCTTTGCCCGTATGCGAATAGCCTGTCGTGTGGACGCTCCAACGCGTGTCCCTCTGATTAGCAGAGGGCACAGCGGCGGAGCGGGCTTGCGGACGGTGAGTGATGGGTAACTCGCCGTCCGAAGGTCCAAGCCCGGGTCGGTGGCGCGTCGTGTTTCGCGCCAAATGCCTGCTGGGGTCGCGGGTTTTTTCTTAACCCAGGATACCGTGGCCCCAGAACGTAAAGGGCATAGGAAGGAACACGGGTGGATTTTAGTCAGTAAGAGTCTGACAGTCCCTTCCGCCCCACCCAGGGCGGGAGGACTCATTTGATGATTTTACCACCTTAAAAAAAAAAAAAAAAAAAAAAATGCTATCAATATACCAATCATACTCATTATGTGTGTGTGCGTTATGAAAACAAATGAATGTGATTGGTGGATAACAAACATATCCGTAGCAACGTAGCACAGCGCATCTCTGTTGGAAAGGCAGCCTTAAAGTGTGAACTGAGTAATAGCTAACTATAATTGACTACAATCACTAGAAAGAGAGAACCAGTGGGCACTACCTATCTCTTTCCTTCTTACACATAAATTATGTCTATGGTCCAAAACGCGGTTTAAAAACGAGGTAATTTTAGCGTTATTTTGATTTTTACCCGTTATTTAAACATGATGCAGCATTTATTGATATTATTTGAGTTATTTAACCTTTTGTTTATAATTTTCGGTTACTAAAAGCTTACTTTTTTTATCATAATTCCCTGTAAATATCAATACCAAAGACACCATAAAACAAAAATGGCCACCATTCAGTAGGGGTTGGTTTCCGACCCCACGTGTAGAATAATTCTATTGATAGAATTGAGCAAGCTACCTCCCCTTTAATTTTTTTACAGGCCGAAAGGACATATTGTATGGTCTATTGACTATAGAGAACGAGAAAGTGGCACTACCTATGTCTTTTCTGTTAAAGGAAAGAGATAATTATAGAGATAAAGAAAATCATGCTAATGGGCCAACAAGAAAAGTATAAAACCACTACAAAAGTCACTCCCGCTGATCATGACAATCATGTATATTATTATTTATTAAAATAGATTCTTGAATCATACATTAAAACAATTATATAACAATTTGCATGACATTGAGATTGAATGTCGAAGTGGTCACGTTATTGATAAGGTCACTGATTACATTGTTCACCTTATACTATGCAAACACTACTATCATACTAGGTGGCAATTATGATAACACTATAAAATACATTGTACCAGTCATCATATTTTGCTGGATTTGACGCATTGATTTGATTTTATGATAGTTGATATTTTATCTTTTTTTTTTAGTCTAGTAATGGTATTTTGTTTATTTACTATCATGCCAGTCAGCTTTGTAATTATGCCGCGAACATAATTAAGGAGCGTTTATATGAATTGTTTGTGCTAATAATCGATGACATAAATATATCTATCATTTTATTCAAAAACAGCCTGTAGGATATAAGATAGAATTATCATAAATTGTATATATTCATACTTTTATGAATATTAATAGAGCCATATTTCTTATTTTCATACAGTATATAGCCAAATTAATTAAAACTTGTAAATATTTGACAGTCATTTGCGACGTTGCCAACTTTCAGAATAAGCGCTCTTAACCAAAAGTCATCACAATTAGTGTGTAAGAGCGTAACAAACAAACTTCCACATGTCATTTAGGACTAGCTGACCCGAAAAACTTCGTACCGCCTCAGAACATTTTTTTTTATCATAATTATTCAATATTTACTCACCTTTTAAACCTTTCCTGGACTTCCAAAATAATTTAAAACAAAATTAGTCAAATCGGTCCAGCCCTTTTCGAGTTTTAGAGAAACTTGATTTTTATATGTTTAATAGATTAAATATAACATTGCAATGCCTTCATATACGTTTTGTATGTAATTAAATGATTATATATTTTTTTCTTTCCGTTGTAAGCTTGAAAGATACAGATTATTATACAAACTCAAATTCTTACCTTGATGTTACCAAGGAAAGCGCTCCTGATGATGCAGCCACCTCGCCACATCAAAGCGATGCTACCGTAGTTCAAGTTCCACTGGTTCACCTGGAGGAAACATGACATCAATATTAAGTGGCCACAATATTCATTTATGGCATATAATAATCGGTAGCGGGACTGGCCTGTTGGTCTAGTGGTTAGTGACCCTGACTGCTATGCCCGAGGTCGTGAGTTCGATTCCCACTAGACATGGGCAATATGTATCACTGAAAAGAAAAGATTGAAATGTATCTTTCGATCACTGGGATATGTATCACTCATTTGTATCTTTGTATCATTTGTATCAGCGCACGAAACGAAGCGACGACGTTGCACTGATACACTGTTCAGCGTGGTTCGCTTCGCTCAATTGATCAATTGATCAATTCAATCCAATGAATCAGTAAGAGCATAGATAGAAAGATAGATGCACGTGCTGTGCCCATAGCTGCTTCACTGCTTGCTCTTACGTATCTTTCTGTTATGATTTATTGTAGGTACTACTTATTTCGTACTTTTTTATGTATTTACTCGTATTTTATGATTGATCTCAAAGAAATTTGATTTTTAGTACGGAGTCGACATAGGAAGGTATTGTTTTTATTTATTTGTAAAATTGTTTACACTGATTGTCGATGCAACGAAAACAAAACAATAACTATCAAATTACTTCCGACTTCCGAACCCGTATGATAACAATAACATTGATGACGCAGGTCGAGCTTTAACTAAAAAAATATTGAATATTTATTTTGTAAATCGCAAATATTATTTTTTCTTTTTTTTCTATCTTGATCTTAATAGCAATAACTATAAGACTGTAATTAGTTTGCATTGTTTACTAAAACTTTAAGCAAAGTGCTTTACAAAGGAAACCAGTACCTATAATATTTGCAATGTTCACGTACCGCTTTACGACTTTAAGCCCTACGCACCAGTAACAGAGTTATTTATCCTTTTTTACTCACGTATATCAGTTTATAATGGTCAAACACATACTCTCGTCGCTATGGAGAGAGTGCGACAGAACATTCTAAATAGGGGGTGCGAAAGAGAAGTCGGGACTCTCCGAACGAAGAGACACCGTGTCGCTAGCCGTTCATGCTTGTGTATGCGATACAGATACAAAAGGACGACGATTGAACGAGTTGCAAAAGATACACTTGGATACACTGATACATTCGGATTTGAACTGATACAAAGAGTGAGTGAGTGAAACGGAATGATACATATCAATTTTATCTATCTCTCCTGAGTTACCCATCTCTAATTCCCACCCAGGACAAATGTTTGTGTGATGAGCACGATAATTTGTTCTGTGTCTGGGTGTAATTTATCTATAATATGTATGTATTTAGAAATATGTAAGTATGTTTATCAGTCATCTAGTACCCATAACACAAGCTCTGCTTAGCTTGGGACTAGATGGCGTTGTGTGATAGTTTGTGGAATATTATTATTATATTATTAATATTCTTTTTTTCGATCTTTCGATACTCGACCTTGTGTCGGTCAGTAGAATAGATATCCCGTCCCGCATCCCGCAAGAAAAAAATAATTATATTATAAATTATAAAATATTATATTATTAAGTAACTGACCCTAGAATGTAAAGTGCTATTATGGAGCACTGGATTTTAGATAATACAAGTCTGGCAGTACCTTCCACACCACCCATCGTGAGACGACTCATTGGATGATTTTACCATGTAAAAAGGCACATAATAAATCCAATTGATTTTTTTTTTTATATTTTCAATGAATATCTAAAAGAAGGTTCTCGATTTGGTTGGTATCACTTTACTTTTATTAATAAACTATGGAATTTTCAAACTGATTTCACTTATCACAAGTTTTCAGTATTTGAGACGTAAAGTAAACTGGAACTTTGACAATTTTCAAGGAAAAAGTTAGTTACGTCACTTCTGGTGTGCTAACACCAGATGTGCTGTTCCATTTATTCTTTCATATAACAAACGCTGTAAATACTGGAAAGACGCTGTAAAGTAAAAGAGTGAAAATTCGTGCTAGTGGTACAGATTTTTTTTTCTTTTATTATTACTCTGCTGGGCAAAATTCTCTGTATCATCTATACCACTTATTACTCTGTTTTGACAAATGCTCTTTCGAAGGTTATTCTTCCTTGTTTATAAATGTGTACATTTTGTCGTGGTTCTGTAGTGCTACTAATATTTTAGAACAACAACAATATACGAAGCTAGCAATATACTCTTTCATGGATATTTGTACAACTCTACTGTTCTATCTAGAATTCTAGATACAATACCTTCCAGCGATTTACAGTGATGGCTACCTCTTGGTTAGCCATCACTGTAAATTAATATAAAATCTAACATGTCTAATCTAAAACATTCTTTTCAACATTTTGTTACAAAATTATTAATTAAATGAAATATTACCATGTTGCTCAAAACTTTATTTTTTTTTCTACCAATAAGCATTTGTTTCCTGAAAACGAATAAAGCGTGTATCACTAAATAATATATAGTAAAACCTAAATTAGACGATTCAAAAATTCCATTGGAGAAGTTTGATTTTATTGCAGTATTAATTGTTTGGTCTTTATTTGGTTGGTTTCATACAAATTTTCATCCCCTATTTTATCCCCTTGGGGATAGAATTGATTAAAATCCTTTCTTAGCGGATGCCTACGTCATAACATCTACCTGCATGACAAAATTTAGCCCGATCATTCCAGTGGTTTGGGCTGTGCGTTGATAGATCACTATGTTAGTCAGTCATCTTTGAGTTATATTTAGAAGACAGATAAGGAACCATTATAAAACTGAAACTTACCTTGGCTGCTTCACGGAGAAGCATGAATCCTTGCGCATACGATATAAGCTTGCTGGCATACAACGCTTTGCGTAAATGTTCGAGGAACTGCTTCTTATCACCGGTGAACTTGGTTGAGGAACCCGGCAACACCTTACTCGCCTTAACTCGCTCATCTGAAGGGAATAGTAATGAATTTCTCATCAAATCGAAAAGCTGAAAAATACCAGTATCAAAAAATAGTAGGCGCATATAGACCTTCGGGTGAACAACGGGCAAATATAATTTCCCGTGGTACATCTAGGTGAACCAAGCGGGTGGACCATGGGGAGTAAAAGAGTAGATCTTACATAGGCGTAGCGAGGTACCGTGTTAGGACTTCTGATTGTTCAAATATGGCCCAAAATTTAGTTATGCGAATTGCGTTTACTGATTATGATAAGGTCATCAAGTACATAGCTGGTAGTACTTAAGCGTCGAGGGATGGAAGGTTCGTTGCGGAGCGATGCCGCAACTCCCGTATTCGAACTTAAAATCAGGATCCGGCCATCTGGGGGACCGTAATCTATTGTCTTTGAATCGACAAACTTGGGTTCGTTCGTAAGTGTATTTACAGATTTTCAAATAAGCTCCAGCAACTGTGGCCAGGCCAGGTTTATACTATATAGGTATTCTGGAATTTCATTGGTCACCAAAGTGCTCCCGAGAATGTTGGCTTAGCACACATGTGCAATTTGTCTCTGTCACCTTATACCAGGACTACAGTCAAGAACACATCCATCAAAAGAAAAAAATGTGCAACAAATTATATTAATTTCAATTATCATCAAACACAAGCAGGAACTATGATGATGGCATTCTCGATAAAATGTCTATTGATAATCTCATATCAAACGCGACAAAATTATTTCGTTTTGTCGTGGTCATGCACTAACTTACTTCAAATGACGTCACGCGTACCTAGCCAAGTCATTCACACTTTACGCTAAATCATGCCATGACGCCGTTTCTCACACTTTCCTATTTCAATAGTTCCGGGAAATTCAACAGTGTCAGCTTTAAACATGTCATGCGAATTTTTAAACGTAAATGTTATGGGTCATTTTCATCTCTTTTTCTAAAATATGTTGAATCTTGAGGTTTACACAGGCCTGTAAGCGGACCCCAAAATGTTTAGTACAGGCAAGGTACACGATGATAATATTTTACATACCTTTGAGAGCAGAAAGACAACGCGCAAATACTGCCTCACCGATTAGCGTGACTGGAACACCATATTCCAAAGCGGCAATTCCAGTCCACTTGCCTGTACCCTTTTGTCCCGCAGTGTCGCGGATTTTGGGCAGAAGGTATTTACCTGGAAAATACACACAGGAATCAGCACTGGTGTTTACCACAAATAGCCTGATGAATAATTTCTCATTTGCAAAGCTACGTTTTATTCATAGAGCAGAGAGCACGCATAGCATAGCATTCAGTGTAAGATACTGTAAAAATAATTTGATTATCAATTTATTCCTTGTTAGGAATAAATTAATAGAGAATCCCTTGTGGCATTAAGTCCGCCTATGTACCACTGCTTTGTACATCAAGTATAAAGTTGAAAGTGGGTGCAAATGCTTTTTACGGTTTATTTGTTACGTATGATGAAATGTGACTTTTCGCAAGTATACGAAATGAATTGGATAAAATAATATGCAGAGATAGATGGGGCCCTGGAGACAGTAAAAGGTTTTTGGTATGGGAAGCGAGCAAAGGGGCGGGAAAATGCTGAATACTTGCATATTATGATTTCTAAAAAGGAGTATACAGCAATCACAATAAACTTTCATTCACATTTCGCAGTGCAAAAAAATAGCGCATCCTTTTAAATATGTGAGTCTAGTTTTCTTAGGAGAAAATTATCAAGTTCTTGTTTATAGCTTTAAACTAGATACCAGTTCACTAATAGTAGCCAATTTGCAAATGGTTTTCAACAGTATAAAAATGTAATAAGTTTACATCACTCTCTCAAATTTAGCTAATATCCATTCAATTTATTAACTATTCATTGTGTATGTCTAAGTTGATGTTAATACTTCGCAATATATAATTCTTATTATACATATTTATAACTTTTGGAAACTAACCATCAGTGTCCTTATATTTAAGAATGTCCCTCGAAATTTCAATGAGGAATGAGTCCAGGTCGCCTTTGTTCCATTGCTCAAACACTTCAGCCATTTCTCCTTGCTCCATACCTTCAATATAATATGTTCCGTTAATAACATAATTTATTATTGAAAACTATTTTCTTCTGCAGTTATCTCAAACTATATTTACCGAGGACATCTTTCATGAGGTTGTAAGCTTCACAGATGAGTTGCATGTCACCATATTCAATGCCATTGTGCACCATTTTGACGAAGTGTCCGGCGCCATCTTCTCCTACCCAGTCGCAACATGGCTCGTTGTTCACTTTGGCACATATTGCCTGTAAATTAAAAAAAAACTCTCTTGAAAACACTGCTTATGGTCTCTGCCTTAAATATTTCCATGTTCTTAGCCATCGGGTAAAAATGATTTCAACTAGATATAGAGTGGTTCAAATTCAATAATATACTTAGTATTAAAAAAAACATACCTGAAAGATAGGTTTGACATGAGGCCAAGCAGCAGCATGTCCACCGGGCATCAATGAAGGTCCGTAACGGGCACCATCTTCACCACCACTCACCTGTAAAAAAACATCATTAAGCCTTTTTAATTTAATGACGGGGCCCCCCTCTCAGAGGGCCAAAGCCTGCCGGGGTCGCGGGATTATTCCCTTACCGTAACCCCGGAACGTAACAGGCTATGAAGGACACCGTGGATTTTAGTCAGTAGAAGTCTGACAGTAAAGGGGTTGGAGGACTCATTTGATGATTTTACCACGCTAAAAAAAAAAAAAAAAAGCCTTTCTAATTGACTAAGTTTCACAAGATCAAGGTAGAAAGGCCCTAACAAAATACTCCTTCAGATTGACCTTTCATGCTTTGTGAGTTTTACAACAAAAACAAGAGAAGCTGTATCATCTCTTTCTGGAATAACAGTGTCAATGTCATTTAGAACTGCTTTTTGCTTAACAGTTAAGGCCCGGCGCCCACTATCGACGTCGGCACGGCTGAGGATTTTAGGTGATAAAAAGAATTAAATACATTAACTTCATGGCAATAAAGTAGAAATTGCCGATGCAGTAGCCTCAAGCATACCAAAAGCGGTATTTTTGTTACTACGATCATATCATGGAAATTTCTACTTTATTGATATTAAGTTAATGTCTATAATGCTTTTTATCTCCTAAAATCCTCAGCTGTGCCGATGCCGATAGTGGGCGCCGGGCCTAAGACTGCAGATCACAAAAGGTGGTTTGCAGGCTTAGTCCAGATGGATACACTTCTGGTTACAGTTTTTTATCTAATATCTTTAAATGAGCAATTCTTGTATTTTTATTTATAATATCTGGTTGACCGAGCTTTGCTCGGTTTTTAAAATGTCTATATCTTGGAAACCGAGCTTTTCTGGAACCTGGGACATATATAAATATACAAGAATTGCTCGTTTAAAGATATTATTGCTCGTTTAAAGATATTAGATAGATATAATCAGGATCTCGGAAACGGCTCCAAGGATTTTCATGAAAGTTACAGATTAGGGGTTTTTCGGCTCAATGAATCGATTTATCAAGGTCCCAGGTTCGAGAAAAGCTCGGTTCCCAAGATATAGACATTTTAAAAACCGAGCGAAGCTTGGTCAACCAGATATTTAGATTTATTCTCCACCCATATATACTTACACCCATTCCAACATAAAGTATTCCAGTTGATGCAAGCTCTTTGCACCAGCGCTGTGTGTCTATGTACTGGGAGTTTCCACCATCAATGATGATGTCGCCTTTCTCTAGAATGGACACCAGCTTTCGCACAAACTCATCAACGGCCGAACCAGCTGTGGATAAACATCTTCAGGTTATTCTTATCCTAACATTACATAAAAAATAAACAATATTTTATAAATTGACATATTGATTGATTTATTAATAAAAATTGAAAGGCCTGTCGGTCTAGTGGTTAGTGGCCCTGACCACTATGCCGGAGGTCATGGGTTCAATTCCCACCCAGGACAAATGTTTGTGTTATGAGCATGATCATTTGTTCTGTGTCTGGGTGTAATTAATCTATATTATGTATGTATTCAGAAATATTTAAGTATGTTTATCAGTTGTCTAGTACCCATAACACAAGCTCTGCTTAGCTTGGGAATAGATGGCGTTGTGTGATAGTTGAGGAATATTATTATTATTATATTAAAGGTAGTAAATTCTAGGGCATTAAGTAACAAGTATTAAAAATTTATTTAATCACCTTTAACAAGCAACATTACTTTTCTCGGCTTCTTTAGTTTAGCCACCATGTCTTCTAAAGATGTTGCTCCAATGATCTTTGTTCCTTTAGCCTCGTTTTTAAGGAATTGGTCAACCTAAAATGTTTAAACACCATGGTATTGTCAAGACATAAAGGGGTTTGCAACTTCTTGGCATCAATGTTTTTTTTTTTCTTTCGCCAGTATTGAAATTTTGGTCATTAGTACACCATAACCTAAGAAGTTCGTAAAAAATAATAAAAAAATTCTAAACCGTAACTAACCAGAGATATGCGGTCTTTATTTTGTTCTAATCTGGAGTTATTTTTAGTAGGTAGTACAAAATACTAACCACCATATCTCTGGTTGGTTACAGTTTAGAAACTATTTTTTTTTTCTATGGACTTCTTAGGTAGCAGTCTAATTATGGCCAAAGTTTCATCACTAGCGAAAGAAAAAAAAAAATGATGCCAAGGTCCGTACCTACTAAAAGTTGCAAACCCATTTAGATTTTGTAATGTAAATTATGACAAGTATTTCTGTACTATACCTTGGCAACAGTTCTATTAAAAGCGCAAACAACGAATCCTTTGCTATCCATGTTCAGAATTAAATTCTGTCCCATTACTGCTAACCCAATGAGGGCAATATCTGCTTTAGGCCTGTAAATAATTCATATATATTTTACATATTCTTTATAAAGAAAATGAATTAGACATTAAAATTTACAGTTGTCCCTAAGTAATTAGTTTATACATTATAGGTAGGTAGTTAAAACATAACATATTTTATTAACATATTAGTTATATGCTGTTTTGTTTACAAAAATTGTTGATATATTAGCTTGGTCCTTAATTCAAAATAATGCTATTTAAGCATACCAAGTCATTTCTTACACATTCATTTAATCAACATTGTGAAAGAAAGTAAATTATGAAAACTATTTTTTTTTTAATTTGTCGTTAGAACTAGCATACATTTACAAATAACAATCATGGTTGAAGTACTTGACATAGTACTTATGAAAGGCGTACAGTTAGTCTGTTCACCTTCAAATAACCTTGTGGCCACACTTTGCATCAAGCAGTTACCAATACTTTTCTGTAAAATATGTGTCATTATATTGATATGTAAAGCATTTTGCATTAAATTTTAACTATTTACTGTTAATTAATATCTGGGGCAACAAATCATTCATAGAGACAAAGTACTAGATCTAAGTTCTTTCCACAATTTAAAACTTTAAAACAAATTTAACCATACTAATACCAATATTCATTATTTATATATTAATAATTTTTAAAACATGGGGAATTACATGAAATTAGGAAAAAGTAACCTCAGCCTTCTCAAATAATTCAAGGTTATAATTCTAAGAGATCAAAAATATAACTTCAAATAACTTCAATTATAGTCCTTGAGTTTAAAATATTACATTTAATTAAATAATTAGTTCTTGAAACTACGATCAAAACACAAAGTCATGCTAATTCAACAGATTTATACTTAATAATTTAATGAATAATATACTTACGCTGCCATTTTATTAACAGTAGGTATTTCTTCAATAATAATGTGTTAGAAGTAGTTGGAGTTGTAATTTGTATTTTCTTCGATATTTTCTTGTAAATTAACACACCAAACAAACTTTTTCCAACAAACTTTACAACTTGCTGAGTGTCAGACTACTTACGACAATCGGTGTCTGCGTACGGTTTTGACTGTCAGTCAGGGGTGCGTTTAAATCGTTTAAATCGGGGATGGCAACTCAAAGCTAATCGTAGATGGCGCTGCGATAGTTGGTCCCCACGTCTACCTTGTACAAAAAAACAAACAAGATTATTTATTATAAAAATTGAGTATATATACAAAACAAATATGAAAAATTATTCGTCCATGCAAGTACTATATAATAAAAGAAGAATTAAGACGCCGCGGCGCATCTACAAGAGGAAAAAAGTGATTTAATTGAGTGGTTATACATTTGATTTTACCGTAATAAATCCACAATTACTTGTAGTTGAGGTTTTAATTTTTGAGTTTAGGTATGTTTTACCTGTCCTCTCCTTTATCAAGAATATAATGCTGGTTTTGACTTTCTATTTTGATAAAATATCATAATGTTTTAAGTCAGTAATTTTAACCTTTTTTTCTATTTAGATTCGAGAAATATCACAATATATTTAATTTCTTAACACCACAACTATTACAAAACTCGTTCCAGGTGATAATTCTTCGATTTTCGAGCGATGCAATACTGGTACTTAACCTCCAAAAGAAAAGTAGATATTATTTTGAAAAGTGTATTCCATCATTTTTACAGCTTATTACACAACATCTAGTCATTTTACATCAATAAATGGTTTTTTTTCTGAAAATTCCTTTGATTTTACAGTTCTTTGGGGACCAAACTGTCATTTTCACTTTGACACTTGCCTTCCCCAATCCGCGAGGTGAAAAATGAAACTAACTAAAATTTAATCAGCCCCGTTTATGGTCGTCCGCTGGTATAAGTTTTCACTGAATGGAATAAATTTTTGCGACCTTTTTACTTCGCATTTTATCCTGCTGTCAGCACGCTGTCAGATTGACATTTAAGTCTCAAAAGTTTTGTTGTTTTGCTCGATTCGCGCTGTAAAAACGAATATTTTTATCTAACAGAGTGAATGTTATTGTTGGATTATGCATATAATCCAGTGAACGAAATTTAATCTAATATCTTTAAACGAGCAATTCTTGTATATTTTATTTATATATAATCAGGATCTCAGAAACGGATTAGGGGTTTTTCGGCTCAAGGAATCGATTTATCAAGGTCCCAGGTTCGAGAAAAGCTCGGTTCCCAAGATATAGATATTTTAAAAACCGAGCAAAGCTCGGTTAACCAGATATTTAATATTAAACCGGCAAATTGACTATTTTAATAAATTGAGGTGTCTATTGAATTTGACAGCTAAAGCGCCATCACGATCTGTCACGGCTGTACGTCAGCTCAAGGTCGCGGTGCTGGATGTAGCATACTACACACTATCGTGCGCGCATCCAACGAGCAGAATAAATCGAACGAATTAAATAAGAAGACGTAATTTCATTAATTTAAAATGCCAGCTGACTTAACAAAACGCTAAAAATGGGACTTCTTCTGATGTTGTCAGCAGCAACAGAAATGAGAAATAAAAAGGAGAATTTCGCGGGCTGGATCGAGCATTCACCTTAAATCTGCTGTACAGCAAGCCTATACACCATCAAGTATGTACGACGCTGGACTGCTCCAGCAGGTTGACAATCTTAGTACTTGGAAACGGGTAATCGTTCTCGTATAAGTATGCAAAATAAGATTGAACACCAGAAGTACTGCCGGCTTGCACATGAAACTGACATTTTAATTTGGTTGCATTATATTGTGCTACTTTTACAAAACCCGCGTATAGATGGCAGTATTACAAGATTTGTGACTACGTAGTTCTATTAAGTACGCAAGATGGCGTGCAAACAGTCATTCATTTGACTCTTTGGTATGACCAGCCTTCGCTCAATTTATATGAGTAGTTAATCTCGATAAACTTATTTATTATAAACAATACAACGAGAAAACAATAAAATATTATTTGGAAGCTCATTAAAATATAAAGTAATAAAAAAAAATCAAGATTACTTAGTAACTGAATTAATTTATAATATAAGCAACAGCAACACTACAACAAATGTCAAACAAACAAACAAACTTGGCCGCCGGTTTGCGTTAACGTATTTTCCGCGTCTTGTTTGTTTTTCCAGATTTTAACCGTTCTAAAGTGCTTTTTCCACCTAAGTCCGTTGAGTTGAGTCTCGGCTCCTCCGGCCGTGTTGATTTTATGCTTGTGTTGTTGTTAAAATCAAGTTTTGAGACAGGACTCTGACGAACCGTTTGGTGCCGCAACTTTTGTGTTTGTGACATTATATCTTCATAAATTATCATGTCTAACAGACAGTGTTGCGTCCCCGGATGCTTGAACAGCTTAGGTAAGGGTTCCATATAAAGCCGCTAGACCAAAGCTTCAGCCCCTATTTTCACAACCGGTCGATCCAAGATTTCGATTCGGAAATTCTATCTCTCTGTCGTTCGCTTTCGTTATGCAAATAATACAGACAGAATATCTGAATCGAAATCTCGGACCGTGCGTTTGTGTATAAAAAGGGGCTGATCATAAGACAGCCCCATGGGCTGATTCCGCTACCTGCAAATTTCAGATTTTGACATTCAACTCCACTGATTACTTACTTGATTATTTCAGATAACAATGCGAATTTACATAAATTCCCTAACCCAGACAAGGATAAGGAATTATTTAATAAGTGGGTCTATTCCGTTGGTGGTAACATATTGCAACTTGGAAATGAACATATTTTCAAATACCGCCGTGTATGTCGAGTGCACTTCGAACGAAAATATTGCTGCCGGAATAATCGACTTAGCAAAGATGCTGTACCAACAAGAAACATGCCAGGTTAGATATAATAAATTCTTATAAACACAAAGAATACAGACTTAGGATAGTAGGTTTATTATGATTACTTATAATATAACAGTCTAAAACAGCCATTATTGGTTATCACTATATGGATAATAATCGATTTATATTCTCTTTACATAAAGTTTCATCTGTGTAAAGGAACCCCAATGCTTATGTGGAGACACAGATGTCTAACACTCAAAAACCTTTTAGGAACTTTAATCTAAGGGGGATGGGACACAAACTAGAACCTCCCTAACGTTGGACTATAGTAATTCAGTTATAGTTTGTTCCCGGAGAGTTAAACAAAAATACCTGGTTCTATGGGGAAATGATCTTTAATGGATTGCTAAATAACTCCTTTGGGAGGAAAATCGTGCCTGCCTTTCAAACAGGTCAAATCTTTATTATCTAAACATAATACATCAAGACCTAAGATTTCATTTTTATTGTTAGTTACGTTTTAACTCTTCTCTTTTATTGGTTTTGTTGTTTTTTACTATTCAACTATAAAACTGTTCAACCGATTTTAAAAATTCAACATATTTACTGACTGTATTCCCATGCGAACGAACCCACATAGTAGTAAATTTTAAATGCCAAAGTATATTTATCGGTTTGTCCTACTTTCGCACAGCAACAGATCAACATAATTTTTTGCTTAGATATACCAAACCGAAAGTGACATTAGCTCTAGCCCCTTTCAAGATAATGAAATTAGTTTAAAATATGGTCTAAATAATAAAGTTCACTTACTCCTTGTTATAATGGATTTTTATTTTTATTACAGGATTATCTGTTTTAAAATTCCACCCGGTTAGTGGAGTGTTGAGACCTCTTCAGATATCAGAAGCATCTACATCAAAAGGTAAATAATTTTTATTTTTATCATGACTTTAAATCTCCCATCACAAGCTCTTAATGAATTATGCCTCCTCTGATGGACATGGGTATGTTAACTGATATAACTACAATGTTTGGTGTAATTCTCAATAAAAAATTGATTCAAGTTGGGAATCAAACCTAATACCACAAACTCTTTGTTTGCTTCTGCAACTGATTATACTATACCAGTGTAGCTTCACATTACATGAAAACAGTTCACACTTTTCCTGTCAAGCGGTGCTAATGAGACACAATTGACAATATACTGTATCTCCTCCAAGGGTTATTGCCTCTTGCTGTAATAATAGATTAATTTGTCATTCCAGAACCTGTTACTTCACATTTGGACTCTCTGGATATGCAGCCACACACTCAAAGAGCTGTGGAAGATATGCAAATAAAGGAAAATCTTGGTAAGATAATATATAATATTAACAGCATTTAACAGCCTGTTTTTCTTTTAAATAGGCAGAAGCTAATATAATGTTTAAAGTTAAGCATGTAGTGAAAATGTATTTATTTTATACATAAAATAAAACTTATATTGCATTAAATACTGTTTCAAGCTTTTACAATTTATAACTAAACTTAAAACGTCACATGGAATACCTTCCATGATAATTACTAATTTTGAAAACAAATAATAATCATTGAAGATATCCAGTGAGTGACATTTTAAGTTTAATATTGCATCATGCATATATTGTGACAATTCTAAATAAATATTTTCATCATTGGCTGAGGATGTAATAGTTGATAACAATTAATTTATCTATATTCTTTGATTAATTTATGTACTGAGCTGTTGTTTTTGTTATGCACTGATAAACTTATTGTTATTATTTACACATTAATTTAGAACTATAATAATGAATACATTAATTTTCATTTCAGATCCTATTACTTCACATAGATGTGCCACAGTTTCTGGAGATAATGTGCCTATGCATGGTACAGTTGCTGTGGAAGATGTACAGATTAATCAAGATCTTGGTAAGTAAAGATAAAGAATTATCATCATTATTATAAGTATTTTTCCTCACTTTTCTTTTTATTTAGGAAATTGGATACATTATGTAGAAGAGAAGAAGGTATACAGATGATGAGGAAACATTCCTTTATTTAAAAAAAGTAACAAAACCATTAACAGATTTCTTGACAAGTGTACAACTTGGAATCGAACCAGCTAAAAAATTATTCATTTTAATTCAGTTTATACCTACTAATACTCCCTACTTTTTATGGTAAACACTCATTCCTAAATAATTATAATAATAATAGTGTATTATGTTTTCTTTAATTACAGATCATCGCAAGAAGGAACAACGGACTGTCGCTAACAGAAGGCGGGTGAAACGCGTTGCTCTAACTCAACCTGAACATGCTTTGTACAAAAAACTTATGCTAGTTGGAGTAAAACTAAGTAAATGCCGCAACAAGGTCAAGAATCAGGCAAAAAAGATTAAGGCCCTGCAAAATCTAACGACGAATCCTCAGTTTTTGAAAACACTCGACGAATTACCTAGCACATCAAAAATTTTGACTTTATTACAATTCAGAGAGCATAAGAAAGGTAACAAAGGCCGTCGTTTCACCCTAAAGGAAAAAATTATTGCTTTGTCCTTCCTGAAACAGAGCCCTAAAGGGTACAGATTTCTTAGGAAGATATTTATTCTACCTTCTCGCCAAACTCTCCTGAAGTTGCTTAATATGGCAGATATAAATCCAGGAATCAACAAAAATATGATTCAGCAGATAAAGAAAGCTACTGAAAAAATGAAGTTAGAACATAAAATATGTATTGTCCTGTTTGACGAAATGTCACTCAAACCCAATGTGACATACAACGAACGTAAAGACCAAGTTTGTGGGTTTGTTACAAATGGCCTGGAGACACAATCTGATTATGCAGATCATGCGCAGGTGTTTATGGTACGAGGCTTACTAAAAAACTATAAGCAACCTGTTGCATACACTTTTTCACAAGCTGCAACAAAGGGGCCTGAACTTGCGAAGCAGTTAAAAGCTGTAATTACAGAGTTACAAGATGCAGGTCTCATTGTAGTAGCAACTGTGTGCGACCAAGGCACAAATAATGTAAACTGTGTAAAACATCTTCTGCAAGAGACAAGGGGTAACCTATTAAGAAAGGGAGAAGAGATACGAGAGAACATTTGTATCATAAATGATCAAGAAATCATACCATTGTATGACCCACCCCATTTAATAAAATGCATACGAAATAATTTAATTACAAAAGATCTGAAATATAAAAAAAATGGGGAAGTAAAATTGGCAAAATGGGCTCATGTCATGGCCTTACACAAGGAAAACCCAGGTTACAAAGGAATCCGATTGGTGCCCAAATTGACAGATGCCCACTGTGACCCAAGCAAAATTCCTAGAATGAAAGTGAAAAATGCTACACAAGTTTTCAGCCAAACTGTGGCATCGAATATGGGTTATCTAGCAGGTAAATTTCATCAGTCTGTACAATTCAAAATTGTCTTCACTATTTATTTTCTGACGATTACACAATTATGATGACGATTAAATACAAATATTATATACTTACTAATTACTATAAAGCAGTGGTGGCCCAGTCGGTCCCGACTTACGAGATGTAGGTCGTGGGTTCGAACCCCGCAAGGCGCATTACTTTGTGTAAATTATTTCATTACCAGTGCTCTCAAAACGGTGAAGGAAAATATCGTGAGGAAACCGGCATGTCCTAGAACCAAAAATTTGGAGAGATGTGACATCTGCCAATCCGCACTGGGCCCGCATGGTGGATTATGGCCCACTCCCTCTCACAGAAAGGAGGCCTGTGTCCCAGCAGTAGGAACATCATAGGCTGATGATGATGATGAATTATTATTATTAACTAGCTTCTGCCAGCGACTTCGTACGCGGATCCTGTTGCTTATGCCAACGACAATGGGGTCGTCAAAATCGAAGATTTGAAACGTCTGATGTGGAATTCTTAGAGTCACCCTATATAGATTACTATAGTTGTACTTTACGCTGATCAGACATTAAACATTATGTAACAAACTATACTTTTTCACAGATAAGGGTATACTCCCTGCAGAAGCCAAAGACACTGCCGACGTCTTGCTGTTCTTTGACAAGCTTTTTGACTCCATGAACGGAAGTTTTGGAAAACGTAAGAAACACGGCAAACCTCTCCTAGGACCTGCGACGCCTACTTCTATCCATCATAAAACATGGCAGGAGTCTAAAATTATAATGCGAGACATGAAATTTATAAATACCAAAACATCAAACGATGAATATGTTCCCACAATAAACAATTGGGTATGGACATTAGACGGATTTGAACTGTTATTAAAAAAATTACAAACAAAATATGGTGTAACATCAGTTTGGTTGCGGCATCTAAATCAAGACCCAATAGAAAACTTTTTTGGGTCCATAAGGAGCCACGGATGCCGCAACGTGAACCCAACACCAGAGCGATTTGAAGCAGCATTCACCACACTACTAGTTAACAGCCTCTCTAGTGTCCATGCTCCTGGAGCTAACTGTGAAATTGATAATTGTGAAACTTTACATGAAGTACTCATCACAAGCGGGGGCATCAAAGAGCGAACAAATTGCGAACTTACTAATATTCCCGATATAACATTCACACCCCTTGAAGAAAAAAATGACCCACGTGTAATAGGGGGCTTACAATATGTTAGTGGATATTTTGTAAAAAGCGCAAAAAAAAAAAGTATAAACACTGAGCATGAGTATTTAAAATATCGGGAATACGCAAATAAGAAATGGCTTTGCAGTCCCAGCGACTCTCTCTTAAATTGTATCTCAAATCTGCAGGATATAAATTATGTAATATTAAAAGACAATTTAGAAAAAAAAAATTTAAGAGAATTAATAAAAACCATGATTTTTATTGCTGTAGATTTCTCTTTCATAAAATGCCCAATACACAATGAAAAGTTAACAGATTTTTTAATAAAAATATCCTGCAGATTTTTTATTTACAACTATTGCAAAGATATAAATAATATATTATTAAATAAGAGGGAGTGTGATGATGATACGGATTTGTTTAAAGTGAAAGCAAGAAAACTAAGTAAGAAGTGTTTTAAAAGAAAGAAATAAAAAAAAAGTCTGAGATCATTGTTTTTTTTAATAGTTGTGAATTACTTTTTCGCTTTTCACATAACTGCAAGCGATTAAGTAATTCACATAAGTACCCTAAACCGCCTAAACCAATATTCAAGTAGTGGAGTAGGTACGAATGTAAGTGTGTATGTATGTACGTATGCAGTATGCTTGTGTGTTGGCATTAGTTCCAAAACCTGCGTCCAGAGGGCGACATTTGACGTTTCTCAGTTTCGACGCAGAGTTGTACCTCTATCCCATATATAATAAAAGTAAAAGTACTCTGTGGACTGCTCTGACGTACGACCGCGTTATTCACTGTCCATCTGCACGACGTTCGCGGTGGTGGGGGCGCTCGCTGGATGAAAAATTGGTCGTGCACATCCAGCAAACAATTAATAATAATTATTGACGTACGTCAAGCCTATTCAAGGTGTTTTTGCGTCGTGCATCGTGATTCGTGCATGACCTTGGCGGTCCTGTCTTACAGCAAGATGGACCGTGAATAAAGCGCTTAAGGTGATTGCTTCGATGTAGCCCGCGAAATTCATTTTTTTTTACGTTTTTTGCAATTTGCGGGCCAGTGACATGTTGTAACTTTATAAATATATGTGTTGCGGTAATAACAAGTATAATTTTAAATATAAAAATTATCAAAAAATTCGCTCCATCAGCTCTCACATAGAAAAGGTGCATCGTAGTTAGATTTCGGAGATTTTAACATGATGCACCTTTTCTATGTGAGAGCTGATGGAGCGAGTTTTTTGATAATTTTTATATTTAAAATTATACTTGCTATTACCGCAACTCATATATTTATAAAGCTACAACATGTCACTGGCCTGCAAATTGCAAAAAACGTAAAAAAAATTGAATTTCGCGGGCTGGTTGGAGCATCCGCCTTAAATACAATTTTAAACATGTTTAACCGTTGGGCTGCGTTTAAATCCTTTAACCAGTTTAAATTTATACTGACTAAATGTCAAACACCCCGTTCAAGCACACCGAGAGGTGAAAAATTAAACTAACTAAAATTTAATCTGCCCCGTTTACGGTCGTCCGTTGGCATAAGTTTTTACTGAAAGGAATAAATATTTGCGACCTTTTTACCACGCAA
Source organism: Agrotis segetum (assembly GCA_036375495.1). Taxonomy (NCBI): domain Eukaryota; kingdom Metazoa; phylum Arthropoda; class Insecta; order Lepidoptera; family Noctuidae; genus Agrotis; species Agrotis segetum. The sequence goes on along the minus strand of JAQSVV010000088.1, from coordinate 13,902,371 downwards.
TATCCTGCTGTCAGATTGACATTAAGTTTTTTTTATCTATAATATGCATGGACCTAAAAAAAAAGGCGGACGGAACTTCACTAAGAAACAAGTGAAGCACCCATAGTAAGTCAGTGCGCTTGTCCACACAAGCCGGCACACACACATTCACACCATAGTAAGTCAGCCGTCGGCCATTACGCTTCGAACGACGCTCGCGTATTATTCGGCGTTATTTTGTCTAATAAAAATCAAAGTATGCGGTCATGTGTTGCAAAAAGTTATCTAAATCATAGTAGTTCAATTAAAAAAGCCAGGGGATCACTTTTCATAGTTAAGCATGTCAATTTGAAGCTTATTTCTCGATTTTACGTCAATAAATTTAATAAACATCTTGAAATCAATCAGTGTTGCAACTATTTCATGGTTCAAATTATTTTAAAATTGGGAGATTTATATTTTATGTTACTATTAATCGTTATTGTATTCTTCTATATTTTTACAGATTTCCCCACGGCAAATGATGCATGGAAAAATGATTGTATAAAAATAATAAGGGAGTGTAGACATGGAATAGGAATGTAGACGTGTAGGAATGGAACATAAAATAGCTTTACCAGCTGACAGCGTTGAGGATGAATTTTTCGATGCTCTTTAATAGTTTAGTTTTATTTTAATTTAGTAATATTATATTTATATAGTTTAATTAAGGTATATCTTAAGGTGATTGCTTCGATGTAGCCCGCGAAATTCAATTTTTTTTACGTTTTTTGCAATTTGCAGGCCAGTGACATGTTGTAACTTTATAAATATTTGTGTTGCGGTAATAACAAGTATAATTTTAAATATAAAAATTATCAAAAAATTCGCTCCATCAGCTCTCACATAGAGAAGGTGCATCGTAGCAAAGATAATATAATACTAGCGTACAGATACCCCATCCCATACAAAGAAACGTGACCGCCGTAACTACGTCATTTACTCGGCCTATATTGAGATGGCGGCCTACGCCTAGATGGTGCTAGCAACGATGACTCGCTAGCTTGTGGGCCGCGAGTAGTTTATTTTACACAAACACCAATAGATGGCGTTAAAATCAAACTGTACTTTTGCACTACATAGCCTCGTGACCTTGAAGCTTACGTCGTCAGTCACTCGGCAGATAAATTCACGTTCTTTCATGCATGCCTACTTTGCGATAGCGCATGATTTCTTGAGCGTTTGACATTTGTGTAAGAACCGCTGTTTGAAGCTAACTGTTAGAGAGCTTGCCAGTCTTGTTAGAAACCTGCTTGCATTTCGTGCATTGGGTCTCGGGATCAAATATTGATTTGAAATTTTGATTTTACTTTTTGCGCTTCTTTTTTTTTTGTTTTTTTAATTAATATCTGAGAGTTTCTCATAATTAAAGTAAAATGCATACTTTTATTTTAATATTATTTGCAATTTTATTTTTCTCTAATATTTTCAAAAGTTCTCTAGGATAAAATGTACGCTGATTAAAATTGTAGGTTAGTAAGTTGGATATTTTTTTAAACTGTATTTTATTGTTTGAGATGTAGGAATGTTAATGGTTCAAATGGCCCGCGGCTTCGCTTTCGTTAATTTCGAATTTGAGAAACAAGACAGATCGTGTCAGTGGCGCCATCAACACCAATTCAAACATAAATAAACACAGATTATGATTTGATTGCCATTAACATTCCTGCTCCTCAAACAATAAATTACAGTTTAAAAAATATCCAACTTACTAACCTACAATTTATCCTAGAGAACTATTAAAAAATATTATAAAAAATCAAATTGCAAATAATAATATTGAAATAAAAGTATTTGAAACTCTCAGAATAAATAAAAAGAAAATCAAAAAGTAAAAAAAAAGTGCAAGATTTGATCTCGAGACCTAATGATCGTAAGTCAAGCAGGTTTTTAACCAGACTAGCTAGCTCGTTAACAGTTGTTATAAAATAGCGCTTCTTATACAAATGTCAACAATTACTGAAAACCAACATAATTATTATAATTTACAACATTGATAATCCCCCAAAGAGAATAGCATAAAAGTAGGTTTGAGGAAAAATTGAATAAATACTATCCAGTGGCCGCGAACTTAAAACAAACATAATTTAAAACGACGAAGTTCTTCGCGAACAAACTTAAAAAGCATATACATTTATTATACATACGGTCGAATTGAGTAACCTAGAAGTACCTAATTCAAAATTGCATATCTCCCAGTTGCAATAGCTAGCGTAATAATACATAGACTATTGACAGAAGCATATTATTAGGAATATTTGAGGAAAATTTGATCGGAAAGTTTTCAGTAGTTTAGGAATTAACGCGAAAGAAAAAATCGTAAAAAAAAAAAAAGGTTGCACTCCAGGAGTGCCGGTAGAAGTGAAAACTTTTTTGTTACTATGTTTTATTTTTAATTTGAATGACGTCTTACTCATTTTCGATCAGGGTCACGTGACCCTGACGCGAGTTTTGGTCACGTGACCCTGACGCGAGTTTTAAATTTTTTACCCATTACAGAAAAAGTGTACAACGCCGCTAAAGAAGTTTTCACTTCAAAAAAAAAACGGAAAAATAGTTGATTTGTCATCAGAATCGATCCCATAACTCGAAAAAAAATACTTGAAAAAGAAAAAACTATTTAATGTACAGGAATGACAGCTCTACGATTTTATTACTTAAAAATGTATAGATATAGATTTGCATTTCATAATTATATTTCATTCTATCAAAATAGGTACATACTCGTAATTAAAGTAAATGGTAATGTGAGAAATTATAGATAATTGACCTGTGTAGTAAAAGTCTGAAAATGAAAACAACGCCATCTATTAACATTGAATGAGTGAGCAAACGACAACGTAGTACATATTGTATTCACCAGAGGCAGAACAGTAAAATTATTTAATGAAATCATGGAATTTGGAACTAGGAGCCCATTATTCCTTTTTTTGTGCTAAGTGAATTTTTAAAAACAAGGACATACTTTTTTCCAGGTCAAATTTAAAGAGATATGGAAACTTCAATAACAAATCGATACACATAACGCCATCTAGTGAATATTTTCTTGAACTACATTTTCTTTGTATGGATTCAGATCCCATGATCGTAGTTAGATTTCGGAGATTTTAACATGATGCAGCTTTTCTATGTGAGAGCTGATGGAGCGAGTTTTTTGATATTTTTTATATTTAAAATTATACTTGTTACTACCGCAACACAAATATTTATAAAGTTACAACATGTCACTGGCCTGCAAATTGCAAAAAACGTAAAAAAATTTGAATTTCGCGGGCTGGTTGGAGCATCCCCCTTAAGTTGAATTATTTAAATATAAAATAGCTTTAATTAAATATTCATAGCCAAAAAATACTTAAACATTCGTTTTCACCACTTAAATAAATTAGAAGGGATTTCTAGATGTGTCGATAGTAAAAGACAAGTCTACAAAATTTTAATCACCAAAAGGGATTGCAATACTTTATTAACATTAAACGAGTTGTAAATATTTTAATAACCAATGTGCTTAAATTATTTTACCTTTATTTTAAAAATAAGTATCCGTCACAAAAAAAAATGTAATTAAACTTAAGTTCAAGGGAGATCTTAATTAAATATTGTTTAAAAATGGGTAATTTTTTCCTTCATCTGGCATCCCTATACAAACTCACACATACAAAGGCCGACGCCATTGTGGTGCTTCAATCGTTTCTTAGTGAAGTTCCGTCCGACTTTTTTTTTAGGTCCATGATAATATGTATGTATTTAGAAATATATAAGTATGTTTATCAGTTGTCTAGTACCCATAACACAAGCTCTGCTTAGCTTGGGACTAGATGGCGTTGTGTGATAGTTGTGGAATATTATTATTATATTATTATTATTAATTGAATTTGACAGCTAACATTGACAGAAACTTATGACTCCGTTCAGAGAACACTCGCTAGTTTAATTTTTTTCCGGCGAAATACCGCCGGAAGATTTAAGGCCTATTCAGACCTAAGCGATATTCGCGGCCGCTGTGGGTAGAGGTACTACATACAGCGCGTTATTCTACCCACAAGGATAGCGAAATCCGTTTTGGTGTGAACAGTAATATTACCGCATACCCACTGTGTTTTCTCTGCCGCAGACGGTAGCGAATACCGCTTAGGTCTGAATAGGCCTTTAAACGCACCCTTGGTAAAAGACGTCACCCAGAGCTGTCAATGGGGATGGCAACTCAAAGCTAATCGTAGATGGCGCTGCGATAGTTGGTCCCCACGTCTACCTTGTAAAAAAAACAAACAAGATTATTTGTTATAAAAATCTATATATATAAAAGAACAGGGGTTTTTCTTTTGACTGGCCTACAGCCGAAACCGCTAAACGCAGAAACTTGAATTTTGGACAGCATTTGTAGTCTACCATGTAGATTGGCAATAAGACGGGATTTTGCGAAAATCCTCCTCTAAGGGGGTGAAAAGGGGTGAAAACTTTTGTATGAAAAATCTTATTCCTTGGGTTTATAAACTTGGAACTTACCACGAATAAGAACACCAGTAAATAAATAAGATTAGCACCACTATTTTTTTAAAACTACCCTCCATTGGTATTCTAGGGGTTGTTAAAGTTTGTATGGGAAAATCATAACGCGTGAGCTGATGAATTTGAAAATCAGTATTTATATACTAGATAAGAAATAATCAAACACGTGTTTTTGGATTTTTCGAAAATCACCCCCAAAATTGTTGAAAAGGGGTATTCAAGTTTTAAGGGGAGGATATTAAACCGCTAAACGTATAAATCTTAATTTTGGATGATAGTTGTAGTTTATAATGTAAGTAAGCATTATGAAAGGATTTTGCGAAAATCTACCTCTAAGGTTGAAAAGGGGTGAAAACCTTTGTATGTAAAATCTTATTCCTTGGGTTGATAAACTTGAAACTTAGTACGAATATGAGTATAAGTAAATAAAAAAGATGAGCATTATTAGTTTCTTAAAACTACCCTCCAATTCTGGGTTTTTCGAAAATCACCCCCTAAATTTTGAAAAGGGTTGATTAAGTTTTAAGGGAAGGATTTACTGCTTGCTTCGATAAATTCTAAACTGGGCATAAATTATCTCTCAATCGAGTAAAGTATTTATTATATTTAAAAAATCAACCCCTAGCGTATTTTTGTTTGTTTGTATTGAATAGGCTCTGAAACTATTAGAGATTTCTGTATCTTATAAGAAGGGTGAGCGGGAAGTAAATTCACTGAGTTCGAATTTAAAAACATGCGCAGACGAAGTCGCGGGCAAAGTGCTAGTTGAGTATAAATACAAAACAAATATGGAAAATTATTCGTCCATGCAAGTACTTATACTAAAAGAAGAATTAAGACGCCGCGGTGCATCTACAAGAGGAAAAAAGTGATTTAATTGAGTGGTAATACATTTGATTTTACCGTAATAAATCCACAATTACTTGTAGTTAAGGTTTCAATTTTTGAGTTTAGGTATGTTTTACCATTCCTCTCCTATAACAAGAATATAATGCTGTTTCTGACTTTCTATTTTGATAAAATTACATAATGTTTTAAGTCAGTAATTTTAACCTTTTTTTCTATTTAGATTCGAGAAATATCACAATATATTTAATTTCTTAACACCACAACTATTACAAAACTCGTTCCAGGTGATAATTCTTCCGCCAGACGAACCATTTCATGATTCATAGAGCGATGCAATTCTGGTACTTAACCTCCAAAAGAAAAGTAGATATTATTTTGAAAAGTGTATTCGATTGTTTAGTTAAGGTATAATCATAGAAATTCATTAATAAACTCAACTAACGGCCCGTCTTGGCTTCGCAAGGCTGGATATTTGTTTATTATATAGCTTTTCTTTAGTATTAATACAAGTTTTGTTCTCACAGCAGTCACAGCAGCTACCCATTATTTCTTGATAGTGAAAATTGTCGTAAATTTGTATGTTCCATCATTTTTACAGCTTATTACACAACATCTAGTCATTTTACATCAATAAATCGTTTTTTTTTTCTAAAAATTCCTTTGATTTGACAGTTCTTTGGGGACCAAACTGTCACTTTTCACTTTGACACTTGCCTTCCCCATTGAATTTGACAGCTAACATTGACAGAAACTTATGACTCCGTTCAGCGAACACTCGAATTTTTATCCGGTGAAATATCGCCGGCGCGGCGTATTTAAACGCACTCCTTTACGAGAATGAATGTGAACTGAATGAAAGCACTGAAACTACTGAAAGCTGTGACCGAAAGGATGAAAATGATGGACGTCCGAGATGCAATTCAGAAAAAAAAATGCATTTCCTGTTGTTTGTGTATGTAACTTTAGGCTATATACCTAGGAGTACATACAGGTATGGGTGGAGTGTGCGCGTTTATTATTGATCTAGTATTCTCAGCTTTTGAACTAAAGTCTAGACAGTCTGAAATCATGAAATAAGCCCAAGAAACAATAATAGTGTGCACCACCGCCGGTTCAAAGGTAGGTACTACCCAGTAATGAATATTATAATAATTTAGAACACCAAATTTTAATGGAAATTAAGGATAGCGTTCATTCATTATCTAAACGGCGATGCCAAAGCAATGGTAATTTTGTTTATAATCGGGCAACAGCCTAAAATAGCGTTTGGTATTAAACTTTATGCTGATATAGTGTTTATTTACTATTGTGTTGCACTGATTTGAAGACTGGAATATCTCTAATAACTTAGTAGGCCTTCATAACCATTTTCTAGTGGATCTTTGTGTACAAAGAAACTTGAAGATAATTATTCTCTTAAAACAACGTAGATTTGCGGAATCGATGTCATTAGCGAAAGTTTAAATAATAACAAAACGAAACTCAAGAAAAACAATTGAAAGTAAATAATGCAATCAGTACCTATTAGAAAAAAAAATCAGTAGGTATCATAATTATTTTATTATACTGCATAAACTAGTAATAAAAACGGCGGTTTGACAGCTTATCTATGGAAAATATGTCAAATAATAATTATTATATTAATTTAAAGCTTTATTTTATATCCTCACATAAAAGTTATCTGACTATTGAAAAATCAGCCCATAATAAAAATGAAGAGTATGTATGTTTGTTTGGTTGAACTGTCTAATCTCAGGAACTACTGGTTTGAATTGAAAATTATTTATGTTTTGGATACTCCTTGTATCGAGGATGGCTATATGCTATGAAACATTTCACAAGACCAACAGGAGCCGAGTATCGGGAATGAAACTACAGGGAACAACTAGTTCTTTAGGTATAATTGTTAGATTAGATATTGATTGTATAGTTGAGGGCTCATAAAAGTTACAGATTAGGGGTTTTTCGGCTCAAGGAATCGATTTATCAAGGTCCCAAGTTCGAGAAAAGTTCGGTTCCCAAAATATAGACATTTTGAACTTTGACAATTTTCAAGGAAAACATAGTTCCTTCTTTGCACATCAGAGGCGCTGTTTCAAGGAAGAAACTGTTTGTGCATGTTTCGAATACAGTAATTTCCTCGATTTCCTTAAGTTTTCCGTATATGATTACATACTTCCCAGAATTTGATCCATTACCGCAACAACTATCGAATGTTGTAAAATAAAAAAGGGTGTGATTTTTTTCTCCAAAATCAGCAGGTTCAATACCTGGCCAGGATTATAGAATTTTCTAAAATCCAATTCCAGTTTTAGTTTTCGTCAAAATCGGCCTCGAGACTCCTTTCAACGTTTTTTGATATTCCTCATAAGTTCAGCCATCCACGCCCGGTTGAAAAATTCACCCTGTATACAGGATGGAATTTTGTAATGCCACCTGGATTGAAAGTACTCTTATTACTGCAGATAGAAAATACTCAAAAGAAACATTCCTTAATTTTTGAATAGAAAGCAAACTGCATTCAAAGATTTTCAAAAATTCTCTTCTCCCACCCGGGAATCGAACCGTCTAAAATCTGAAAAAATTATACTCTGTACTTTTATTGCACCGATCGTCGACAAACATGATAAATTAAATGAAAGGAAAACCAGGAAATCTTAAATTAAAGCTCTAACATGTAAAATGGTTTCTTGGTTCGAGTGGGAGAAGAGAATTTTCGAAAATCTTTGAATGCAGTTTGCTTTCTAGTCAAAAATTAAGGAATGTTTCCTTTGATTAAGTTTTTCTATCTGCAGTATGAGTACTTTCGCTTCAGGTGGCATTACAAAATTCCACCCTGTATATGTTACCGGCTTACCGGCCAAACCCGATTTCAGGACACACTAGTTTTACCTAGGCTAAACTAGTTCTTCCTTCACAGGAAGCAGGTCGACGGGCTCCTCCTTTAGGGCGGTTTATAGCTATTCTAATCTAAATAGTCAGAGTTGGGGTGCCAGCAAGTCGCGAGCTCGCAACATCTAGTTGAGCCTAGGCGAAACTAGATTGTCCTTCAATCGCGTTTGGCCGGTAACATAATATAACAGTAGTACCTAAATATATTATGTAATTATGTATTTACCAATAAATAAATATACCGTACTTTTTAAGAAAGTTAATTTTTTTTTGCGCAGTTTAGCACCAGGGAGGACCTTCCACCGGGCCCTTGAAGACGTGCCAGCATAACAACAATGCCAGGTCCAAACGACCAGCTCAAGGCCTCGCCTTGCATCCGCCCGGCGCCAATTCTACGTGCGCAACGGGTGCTTCAAGAAATGCGTCGGCTGATGTTGCAGTCGCCACGGGCACAAGCACCGGTTCCAAACAGCCATTGGCTTGTACCACCATATCCACCACTACCGCCTCCACTTCCACCTCTGCCTCCGTCAGAACCACTGCCAGACTTAGTACCGACCAATGTTGTGGAACCATCGTTGCCGTCGGGGAGACCTGTAACTCGCCCGCCTAGACTGACGCCGCGACGCCGTCTTGAGGAATTGACACAATCGCTAACCAACCGGCGAATGAAAGAGCTTGCGTGTTCAGCGGAAAAGAGCCGGCAGCTGGCGACCCCACCACGAGAGGCGCCGTCAAAGGTGGCCTCGCCAGTTATAAGCATGACCCCGCCGCCGTCTTGTGAACACCGGGTATCGACCCCTCCATGTGAGGAAGCACTATCGAGACCTCGATTGGCTCAGTCGTCAGATGATCAAAACAAAGACCTAGATCTAATCTCTGTAGGTAAGTTTTTGCAAGTAATTACAACAATATTACAAAATACCCATAGATGGCACAGTCACGAACACCAATACGAATAAAGTACAAAAATATAAACTGGAATCCTGATGGAATTTCAGTAGACCGGTTGTCTGATTATCGGGCCACTGACTAATAACGATTGCCAAAGATTTACAAATATTAGCCGGGACAAAGAAAAGGCACAGGTACGAAGACGTACACAGAAGACTGATAGTATTGCCATGTTAAAAGGCAATGTTAATTTTCTTTCCTCCGGTCCGGTAGCTAGAAGTACCCTGGCCTTACTAAAACTTATTTTTACTTTGTCGTAGACCATTGTATGCCGCTTCCGCCTATGGCTGGACCAGCTCTAGCGAATTTAATGCCGCCGCCGCCACCAAGACCACGGCCGTGAGTTATTTTACCTACTAAATTACCTACCTACTCATTTAGAAAGATACACATTTATTTAATTTTTAACCCCTAAGAACCTAAATAATTATTAACCCGGCGTGAATGAGGTGGGAAATTGCTACACCAGCTATGAGGTGGGTAGGAGATACCCAAAATTTTGGTGTTCAATTTTTTATATTATGATTGTGTAATAAGCATTTATGCTTGAGATATATAAATAATAGTATCCATCCAAACAAGATTTGTAAATAAAATACGAGCATTAAATATAAAAAGCGTTATTTTTTATTGGAATAACAAAGTATCTAAATTTTCTTTGAGAAAAAATAGAAGTTTAGGTAGGTAGCTTTTTTACCCATAAACACTAACAAAAAACACAACTTCTTTGGTAAATTAACATAACAATAATGTCTTCTAATTATTATAAATAAAAATTGAACTAAAAAGTTTTATGAGATCATGTTACGGGGCGCCAAAGTTACACCTACAAATCAGCACAATCTTCGCACATAAAAATCGCATGTTCCATACATATTAGCTTTTCACATTTTGGCACAGATTCCGGCTCTTCCAAATCATCCAAAATACCCTCTTGTTCAGAATCACTTTCTTCACTTCCATGAGAAACCTTATCAATATCTAGCTAGCTCCTGAGATTCCGAAAGCAAAGACGAACTTCGCTCACGGAATCACAGGAGCTAGCACTTGAACAGTTTTCTAATAATTCTCGTAGCCAAGGTTCATTTTATTCATAAGACATCTTGAAAAATTTAAAAATAAATCATAAAATACTATAAACCAAAAAAAATATGTCAACACAAAAATGTAACACCGCCTACGAGGTCGGGTATAACGTACCCTAGCCACATGTACGCACGTGTATCTACCGTCGTCGCTGGCGCAACATTAAACTCGATACTGTACCTGGCCCCTCGCACCCTTGCCTCCAGCTACTGAAACGACAGGACTCGCACGGCAACAGTAACATTAAATAATCTGCGTTTAAAAACTTCTCGGGTACCTATGACATACCCGACCTCACTCACGCCGGGTTAAGGTTCCTTCGACCAGCCAACATTCATTCCGTGGTGTATTCCCGTTCGTCCACTCGCCTTCGTCCCACTAGTGGGACGAACGGGAATTTACAAAAATAATATTTAATTTGTTCCCGATCGTCCCACTCCTAATTCAAGAGGGGACGAACGGGAATATGTTCTTCGATTAGTGCCATTCGTCCCACTAAAAAGATTTGTGCAGAAATATCTTTATTCGTTGTTTCGTAGTTTGCTTGTCCTTTACTCCACTTCGTTCTCGACAAGCGCTATACATTTTTTCTAATAAATTTATTTTTATTTTTATAAATCACAAACTTGATTCTGTGATTTTTACTGTGATTGAAATGACGGATTTTTATTCCAAATTTGTTTTTTTTACCTATTAAAACCACCGGTCTTATATTATTTAGTGGGACCAATAGAACTACGAAAAAGAATTAATAAATTGTTCCCATTCGTCCACTCATAAAATGTAGTGGGACCATCGGGAAAATAAATAACGAATTCCCGTTCGTCCCACTAGTGGGACGAAGTCAAGTGGACGAACGGGAATGCACGCATTCCGTCACAACTGCATAGATGGCGGCAGTGTTCTTTTTATGTCCGCTATCTACATCTATTTATACCTAAATATTATAAAGAGAAAAGATTTATATTTTGGTGAGTGTATGCTTGTAATTAATTTTAAAAAAAACTTCTGCCCCGCTTTCAAAAATTTTTTCGCCACTACAAAGCTGCTCCATCCATCCATCATCCATGATATACGCTATAATATCATGTCCACACGTGTGAAGCCGTGACTAGCCGCTAGTACATAATATTTTGCTAAGTAATGAACTGTCCTCAATTACAGATCTTCCGCTAAACCACGAGTATCAAAAGCCCAAGGTTCCGAGAAACGGGCAGCGGATTCCACGACCGTGGGTATGTAACCAATGTAGTAAATTGACGTAAAAGCACTTCGCAAAAGGTGCAATTCCTAAAATGTGCACACTTCGTAAATGCACGAAAGTAAGTAATATCTCCATCTCTCTCAATAAAACTCGAAAAAAAAACCGGATTTTAAATGGCCTATGTCCAGCAGCAGAATGTATTAGGCTGGTAAAGGCAGATCATACATTACATACTTCTCACCTTCTATTTTTAAATAACCTCATGTCTAACAAGGTTTTTACTTGAAACGCTTAATTCCAAAATAATTGTATATTTTAAATGTACTCAAAGATGTTTCTTTAGCTCAGTAAATTCATATCTTTTTTCGCAGAAGGTCCTTTAAAATTACATTGCACTCAAACGGACCGCCATGCGCCGAGATGTGCAACAAATTGTTTGCCGTGTATGCGTCGGGCCCTCAGGTAAATAAAAAGATAAAACGTTTTGTGGCAATAATAGTAGATTAGTAGCCAAGGGCTGTAAGGTATCAATTGCAGCCCGAGATATTTAAGCGCACGAGCGCAGCGAGGGCGCCTATAGTTCGAGGGTGCAATTGATGCTTACACCCGAGCTAACTATTCTGCTTTACATCTCGATTGTGAGGTAAGTAGAAAAAAACGGCATTGCAAGAATAAAACATTTTATTAGTTAATTGCTGCTTCAGCTTCCATTTTTATTGAATCGGGAGTGCAGCTTAATTAAATCTTCATCACTTGCAGTACTCATGTTTTTTTTTTCCTAATTTCAAAATCCCAAAAACAAACAATATTATATTTAAAGTAAATGTTGTCTCTTCCCGCCTTTTTTCATTTTTTTTTTCAAGAACGGGATTTGAGCTTCGCCTTCGCCGTTAGATCTTTAAAAATGACAATTATACTCGAAGACAAGGCTGAGTAGCGAAGCGACCTCTTTTGTCATTAGGCTCAATTCATGATGTCTATTGCCAGTATGATGGTTAGTTAGATGTACGCGAACTTTTTGAAAGAGTGAGAGAGACTTACCTCACAATCGAGATGTAAAGCAGAGTAGTTAGCTCAGGTGTAAGCATGAATTGCACCCTCGAACTATAGGCGCCCTCGCTGCGCTCGTGCGCCTATATATCTCGGGCTGCAATTGATGCCTTACAGCCCTTGGCTACTAATCCACTGTTCAGCAAAACATTTTTTATACCAGGACACAAGGAACTAGGCTTACCTAATGCCGCGTTCCCGACGTCAGCAGTCCCAGCATGGGTCTGAATGGCGGCGGGGCCGATGCAGGGTTACAAGAGACACAACATCCCCGCACTGAGAATACGGGTACCCAAACAGAAGACCTAGCGAGTTGCACCAACTGCAGGAATACCTCCCTAAATGAATCAGGGATACTGCTAGTGATGCCCCAAAAGAAAGGGGATGAAAATATACAAGACTTGAGGTCACACGGCGGAAATACTACAGAAGCAGCGATACCTAATTATCCGTAAGACAAGCTATTATTTATTATATTTTTACTGAACTTTATGTTGTTTGAACGTCTTTGTCGTAATAACACTCTCACATATACGCTACGATAAAGTAACGAGCTTCCTTTCATTGAGCTTTCCATCCCTTGGGCAACATTATTGACTGTGAAAAGTAGGAGCTCTTTTACATTTAATTTCATACATTTCCATTGAATTGAAACATTATAACACTATTGTAACATGACAAAACCCCTTTCAACTTCAAACGAACCGAAGACCTATATGTAGGTATTCGTTTCATTTATATACATAATTATGTTACTGTAAAAGCTAAACTGAAACTATGGTGCATCCTAAGATTTTCTAGTAAAACCTAAGTTTTACCAAATGTTAATGGTAGGTAAATGTCCAGAAAGGTTTGCGGTCCGAAAGTTTACAACCATTTCTTTGGCAAATCTTAGGATTTACATAAAGGCACGGTACATGTCATAATGTTGTTGCGGTAGACAGATAGCCCCGTTATGCGGGGCTCCTATTTCCGGGTGCAAAGTTTTAAAGGAACCTAACCAAACCGAACCTCGGGCACCCAGGAGTTGTTTGAGATTACTCATAGTTTTGTTACTGAAACCAACATCTACCAGCTGACAGCGGTAAAACCTAGCACATACTGCATTCGAATGGTATGGGCTAACCTTTAACAACACAAGTCTGTATGTTTATTATTGCTTTAATATATTCAAGGGCGTCGCCAGAGGGGGCAGGGGGGGGGGGGGGCATTTGTCCTGTCTAGAGATCAAATGTAGCTAGCCGCAAGGCAACTAAAGTGCGAGCAAGTGACTTCCTTACCTATTACTAAATTCGGGTTCGCATAACAAAACGAAAATAAATTCACAAGGTTTAATGTTTATTGTAGAAAATATTGTAATTTTCTGAATAATTCAGCCCCGTTGCCCCCCAAGGACGTGGCAAGCTTATGACTAAGGGGGGGGGGGGCTTAGTCATAAGCTTGCGACGTCCTTGAATATATTATAATTAATTATTTTTTTAGGATTCTTCTTGGCCTCCAAACTGAGAACAGGGCAAGAGTACAAGCGCAGCAAGCTCGAAGGAGATGTCTTAGGCGAGAAAAAGAGCTTCAAAAGCGCCTTATCAAGAGTGTGCGACGCCGGCAGACGCGCCTTGCGGTCTGTGAAGGGTGGCGACACGGGCGCTTCTATGAGATGCAAACTAAATACGATGATTTGTAAGACCCGACATTTAACACTACTAACATTTAAGTATGTAGTTATTAAATCTATAAGTACAAGTAGGCTTGTTATATTATAAGTCGCAATACTTCACGACTTCACGATTGCATTTTGAAGAGCGAGCAAAGCGAGCTCTGTCTTTGGGGCACCCCGACTCTGACAGGTTGGACTAGATTTGTTGTGTTTTTCTTTGTGGTTATTTTTTCAAACCATCCATTAGTAGTATTCTTTGTTTCTTGACTATTTTATTTAGTTTTCGACTAAACATTACTAAAAGTTTTTAAACGAGCAGTCCATCAATGAATAAAAACCTATTCGATGAATCGTTCAGTTGAAGTAGCGGCTGTCGATAAAAGGTTGCTTGGCAATCAATTCCATTCGAACTAACGTTCAGACGACTTTCCATAGACTCTACTTGAGGATCTCGAATTTTAAGTTACTAACCCACATAAGAGTGTAGTAGGTAGCCTATATACTAAAATGTATTAAAAATGTTTTTTTTTTTTTAAGTTATCGAGAGCACGTCCGGCAAGACCTCTACAGAGAAGAACTGTTAAAAATGCAGAAAAAGAAATCCGAACAAGAAAATATCAGCCAAGTGTCGTAGATTATGATAGTTTTACAGAAAATCATGAGTCGTAAGTATGATAATTTGTAATTAAAGATACACTCTATACAATATGTTAAAAAACCTCGTTAAATCTGAATGTGAAAAAAAAAAACAAAAGAATGAACATAGTAATTTTTTAATATACCGTTTTTTGTGCCCAAATACTACAATTTCCCAGGTTCGCACCTGTACCACAAATCTTATAATTTTTCAAGCCATTTTTATAGATAATGGTATTAACTAAACCCTTCGTGTGCAAGTCCGACACGCATTTGGCCGGTCTTTTACGCATCATTATTTCACGGATCGGGCAGTTTAGTTTAAAACTTGGTAGTATATATGTGGTGTAGATTATATTATATTGACATATACACACGTAAGATCTTGTGTGTTGTAGATAATTATACAGGCTGTTTTTTTAAAATGGATACCTTATTGGAAAACCGTACCGAAAATATGAAATACCTGGGCACTGTCTTAAAGACTTAGCTCTTTTTTTAATGAAATCAATAATTACAGCACACTGAGTTTTTGGACAAGCGTCAAAATGCCACTTAAAAGATTCACTCAAAAACCTCTCAATAAAATTGATATTGTTCCACTATTAGACGTCGTTGAATAATTTTCGATACGTATACAAGTCTTAGTGATAGTATCTTTATCGGTATTTTTAAGAGTGTATTAAAACACACTCGAGCTTACTTACGGGTGCATTATTGTGTTGTACTGCACGAAATACTAAACAAACGAAGTTGCAAGTTTTGGTGGACTAAAACAGCACCAGAAAAATTCACGAAACAGCACAACACGTTAATGTAGGCACAGTCTTTCCACACTTATTTTACATCTGAGTCCTCTGTCAGCAACCTTATTATAACTAGAATAAAAATCGTAATGTGGACAGTGATGCAGTCAAAAATAACTGTGAAAGGATTGTAAACCCGGAAATCAGGGTTTCGATATTTTGTCTTTGCTTCTATAGAAGCAAAGACTTCAAAATTCGTTATTTGTAATTAAAATGTATCGTCTGCACGTGTTGCAGATTGTCTTAATTTTTTTGAACATACTTGATGTTTAATGCTAGTAAATATCAAGTTTGTTAGAACCAAAGTGTATAAATATTCTATGTATAATGATTTAAAATAGATGTTATTCGTTCTGGTTCAGCCCTTATTTCTATTAAGAAGTGCTTAGGGCTCATGTACACGACGCCGCCGCCGCGCCGCTACCGCGCCTCTAGGCTGTGTACACGGTCGCTACCGCGCCGCTGCCGCGCCGCCGCCGCGCCGCCACCGCGAATCCAATTCGATAGTGTTTTATTTATCTGAAAAAGGAGGTTTCTCATTTCGGCCATAATGTTTTTTTTAATGTTTATTCGCGGATTACTTCTTTGTTCATGAACCGGTTTTGATGATTCTTTTTTTGTTGGAAAGCAGATATTTCTTACTATTTAGCTCCACTCGATTTCTCTGGTCTTCCATCATCAAACCCTAATCTCCATATCATGGAACCGCCTTTGAAATACCTTCTTTCCAACAAAAAAAGAATCATCAAAACCGATTCATAAACGAAGAAGTTATCCTTGAATTATCAAAAAAAAAAACATTATATGGTCGCAATGAGACATCTCCTTTGTTAGATAAATAAAACACTAGCGAATGGGCGTTTTTCCATTAGACGGCACGGCACAGTGCCGGTGCCGGGGAAGCAAGAATATATGAAAATGTATGACTCGCTTTTCCACTTACCGGCACCGGCGCCGGCCCGGCGTTGAGTCCTGCCAGCGCCGTCGCCGGCGCCGGGGTAATAAGCTTCCTAGTCGGTGCTGGCCTGGCGTTTTTCAATTAGCCGGCGCCGGTGCCGGGGAAGCAAGAATATGAAAATGTATGGCTCGCTTTTCCACTTACCGGCGCCGGCGTCGGCCCGGCGTTGAGTCCTGCCGGCGCCGTCGCCGTCGCCGGGGTAGCAAGCTTCCCAGTCGGTGCCGGCCAGCAAATGTGCATAATGTGTGTATGAATTGTATCCGTGTGCGTGTGTGAGTGCGCAGGCGTGTAGGAGGACGCAGGGCGGAGGGCGTGAGACTCGGTTTGTGGCTCGTAATAAGGTTAATTTAGCCTCTTTACTTTTGAAAGTATAATATTGGATGAATCCAAAATTCGAGATCTCTGCGTATTGCCGTCGCAGATATAAAAGATATCTATCTGTACATTTATTAAAACTGTAGAAAAGTAATTTATGTACATTAAAAAAAACTCAACAAATATAGCCAGGGTGTTAAAGGACAACCAATAGAACCAATTTCTAGCATTTTTAGAATTTTTGTCTGTTTATTTGTGCGGGCATCACGTAAAATGTACGATAGCATTGTAAATAACTATAATACACAACGACTGACCGTGGAGTGGAGTGGAGTGGAGTGGAGTAGAGTGGAATGGAACGGGATGGGATGAAACGGGATGGAACAAGATGGAACGGAATGGATCGGTCGAACGGAATGGAATGAGATGATGGAATAGAATGGAACAGAATAGAACAAAATCATTTATTTGCATAGAGCGGGCATTACGATAATACTCATATAAAAACCTGGAATAGAGGTGTTATAGAATGAATCATATCCGACATCCGACAAGTTTATAATATTGTTCCAGCGACCTTTTCAAAATCTAAATCTTGCCTACATATAAGCTGAGCCCAAATCCTTATTATTTTTTGTTAATCTTTTTGTATGTCCATTGTAAGTACATGATTCTTTGACAAATAAATCTATTTTATTTGTTTTGGAGTTTTAACTCTTTTTTTCGCTTTGTGTTCACGCGCGCTGGACTAAGATTTAGAGTAGGTTCCATCCATTTTTTTTCCATATCAACGTTCATTTAATTCATTTACAATATCGAAAATTCAAATTGATATACAAACTACTCTAATCCAGTAGCAATTGAATGGTACTGCCTTTGAACAACAGAGGGCGATCAAACACATCAAATATTCTTGAATTGTTATTCAAATATATTGAAAAACGTGGCGAGAATTAGGCGCTTCGCACTAAAAAATACATTGTTAAATTCCGACATCCGCGCGAACGAAGTCGCGGGCACAGCTAGTAACAAATAAAACCATGCTGAGGAACCGGCGCCGGTGTAGGAACCGGCGCAGTGGAAAAACGATACCCCGGCGCCGGTGCCGGTGCAGGGCCATGCCGGTGCCGTGCCGTTGCCGGGCCGGTTAGGAACCGGTGCAGTGGAAAAACGAAGCCCCGGCGCCGGTGCCGGTGCACGGCCATGCCGGTGCCGTGCCGTCTAATGGAAAAACGCCCAATGGCATCGCGGCGGCGGCGCGGTGGCGGCGCGGCGCACAGTGGTCCGAAAATCGAGCTCCATACTCATAGAAACTTAAAGAGAGGAATTAAAAAAATTAAAATTGTACTGGCTCTGGTATACCTCCCTTGACAACATATTAAAGTATGGATGGTATAAGTTACACTAGGCGTGAGAAAAAAAATATTTTTGTTTTTTTTGTATGGGAGAAAACACTAAAAGTACGTTTTCTCGAATCTTAATACAACTGTTAGGCTGGTGGTCACACGAGCTATAGTCCCATACACGGCGATCAAGATGACATACAATTCATGTACCGTAAGGCGCCGCTCCGCACGTTATAAATTTTTGAAATTTTGAATTTTCGTCATGTGATTTTTCAAGTTTTTGGCTTGCTTAAAATGACGTTGCCAGTCGATTTATTTTTATTATTATACGATTAAGCCTGCGAATGACTATTACGATGACAATAATTAAAAAAAATGATTGTACAAGTTTTTTTGCGCATTCTAAGAACTAACTCATAACTAATTATTTCATCTAAGAACTTCTCCAACTTTTTCATTCCCGAAGGAGTATCTTTACTTATATCACATGTCTGCTCTGCTTTACAACATGGCGTCCCATACTAATCCAATAGAAGGCTGCAGTGCTTCAATCTCAGCCTCAATCAAAGCCTGTTCTTCCACGGTGTTTCTTGTTTTCGTTTGAAAACTTAAAATAAGTAGGTCTGTAAAACATGGTGGAACATATTAAAAAAAGTATGAGACACGGCTTCAAGAGAACATCAAATGGCCTGAGATCGTGAGGGTAAAAATGACTACTTCTATAGTGTCGCAAAGTAGAGCAGCAACCATGTTCCAGTTCTGACTTTGGTGTAAATGAGGGTGCATCAACATCCTACACACCGGAGACATGCAATGTTGGAACATCAACACCAGTTGTGACGCCGAGAAAACCATTCGTGGAGCTAAGCCCGCTATAGCAAAGAAGGAGAGTGGAAGAGCTACAAACGCATAGCACTGAAAGCCTTGCTCATGCAACTGGTTTGAAAGCACAAAACAAGAATGTGCCTAGCAGATATCATACTGGTAACGGAGAATCCCGAAGACTTGATTGACACAGCTTTAGGTATTTTGACCTCATTGAAGCTATCATTACCATTGATTGCGTTACTACATGGCTTCCCATAATAGAAGGCTGCAGTGCTTCAATCTCAGCCTCAAACAGAGCCAGCCCTTTACGATGTTTAACTTGCTTTCGTTTGTAAACCTTAAATGAATAAGTCTGGGTGGGATTTGGATTCTCCCATAGTTTTTCATCGCCACAAACTAAACGCAGAGACACAAAAGAACACATAAAAATACTGCAATTGTCTTCATTTTCCATACTTTGCTTATACAAGCTTTGCCCTGAAGCACCATCAAAGCCCCATTTGCATATATCAACTCTTTGCCATCCAGCGAAGATTGCACACGTGTCAACTTTCCAAGCCTAGCCACAGTTATGTCCAAAACTGTTTGGAGCTTTACTTTAACCTCTCTTTCCGTGATGTCTATGGTATCTTTTGGGGGTTAGACGTTCTTCGCTTCAGGGATGGCAGTACAAGGATACAATGGTATTCCTTCTTCTTTTGCACAATATCTTAATGTTATAATATACTGCCACTTCTCTTTAGAAGTGGCTAGAGAGGCTTTCCTCAATGAGGTCAAAATACCTAAAGCTGTGTCAACCAAGTCTTCGGGATTCTCCATTACCAGTATGATATCTGCTAGGCACATTCTTGTTTTGTGCTTTCAAACCAGTTGCATGAGCAAGGTTTTCGATGCTATGCGTTTGTAGCTCTTCCACTCTCCTTCTTTGCTATAGCGGGCTTAGCTCCACGAATGGTTTTCTCGGCGTCACAACTGGTGTTGATGTTCCAACATTGCATGTCTCCGGTGTGTAGGATGTTGATGCACCCTCATTTACACCAAAGTCAGAACTGGAACATGGTTGCTGTTCTACTTTGCGACACTTATATAGAAGTAGTCATTTTTACCCTCACGATCTCAGGCCATTTGATGTTCTCTTGAAGCCGTGTCTCATACTTTTTTTAAAAAGTTCCACCATGTTTTACAGACCTACTTATTTTAAGTTTTCAAACGAAAACAAGAAACACCGTGGAAGAACAGGCTTTGATTGAGGCTGAGATTGAAGCACTGCAGCCTTCTATTGGATTAGTATGGGACGCCATGTTGTAAAGCAGAGCAGACATGTGATATAAGTAAAGATACTCCTTCGGGAATGAAAAAGTTGGAGAAGTTCTTAGATGAAATACTTAGTTATGAGTTAGTTCTTAGAATGCGCAAAAAAACTTGTACAATCATTTTTTTTAATTATTGTCATCGTAATAGTCATTCGCAGGCTTAATCGTATTATAATAAAAATAAATCGACTGGCAACGTCATTTTAAGCAAGCCAAAAACTTGAAAAAACACATGTCGAAAATTCAAAATTTCAAAAATTTATAACGTGCGGAGCGGCGCCTAAAGGTACATGAATTGTATGTCATCTTGATCGCCGTGTATGGGACTATAGCTCGTGTGACCACCAGCCTAACAGTTCTATTAAGTTTCGAGAAAACGTACTTTTAGTGTTTTCTCCCATACAAAAAAAAACAAAAATATTTTTTTTCTCACGCCTAGTGTAACTTATACCATCCATACTTTAATATGTTGTCAAGGGAGGTATACCAGAGCCATTACAATTTTTATTTTTTTAATTCCTCACTTTAAGTTTCTATGAGTATGGAGCTCGATTTTCGGACCACTGTGCGGCGGCGGCGCGGTAGCGACCGTGTACACAGCCTAGAGGCGCGGTAGCGGCGCGGCGGCGGCGCGGCGGCGGCGTCGTGTACATGAGCGCTTACTGTGCGCCAGAAGTAGTAATAAATTGTGTTAATGAAAACTACAGTAATCTTAATAAATCAATGTTAAGTGTATTCAATTTTCAAATCCAGATAATCCGTTAAGGTTGGTTGTACACGGGGTGCTAAGACAGGAAACCTCCACGTGCGCCCGTGGACTGGAGTTCCCTCTCGGATACGTCCGGGGGGAAGACCAGTTTTTCGGGCCGGTGCACCCTGGGATGCGGGCAAAATCTCTTCGTTAGGCACTGTGTGCCTAAGAGGTCTCTTTGCCTGTATGCGAATAGCCTGTCAGGTGGACGCTCCAACGTGTGCCCCACTGTACAGCAGCGGAGCGGGCTTGCGGACGGTGAGTAATGGGTAAGCTCGCCGTCCGACCAAGGATACCAAACCCGGATCCGGTGGCGCGTCGTGTTTCACTCTTTTTTCCAAGCTGTACTTATCGTGTTGTAATTATTAAATGTTGCCGAACATAAATGTGGTACGGTGAAAGGTAGTATAACCTGTGTACAACTGTACAGCCGGTATTAGATTCATGTCTGTAATACATAATTAAGTGTAATGTAATATACCTACTCATCGAACCGTTGCGAAATTCGCAGTCCTTATAATAAATAAGTAAAAATTCTATTGTCTTTTTTGAGCCCTTAACATACCTACTTATTAGTACTTATATTTAATTTAATAAATCGGCTATAATGAGCGCGTATTTCCAGCAAACACCGAATCTAAGTGTGCGTCAGAATGGCTGGTTGCCTGTGGCGTTGGTCAATGAGAGTTGATTCGAAAATTGCTACATAATTGCTTATATTTGCTACATTTAATCAATCATTGCTACATATGATATATACTTAGATATAAAATATTCTTTTTGACCAGCCATCCTGACGTCAGGATGGCTGGTCACCTCCTCGTTTAAAGTCAAGCGTGTAGAGTTTCCCGAAATGTATTGCGTCAATAATTGCTTCATATTTACTTCATTTATCTCATTTATTTGTATCTTTAAAAATACACTAAATAAAGGATGTAGCAGTAATTTAAATTATCCCAAGGAAAAGTTCCTGATAAAATATGATAATATAATGGCAAATAGTTGCAGTGCGTCTTCACTCAACGGTATTGCTACTTTAGGCGGCAGGCGTTCTAAATAAAATTGTTAAATGGCATGTTATGTATGAGTAGGTAAGTGGTTAATAAGCACATTGAAAGGATATCGTAAATAAAAAAAATACGAAGAGTAAAAATAAGCTAATTTCATATTGCATAATATATGCGAAAAAATAATACGACAATAAGGTAAATTAATGCTGAGGTTATGGCACATCTCGCCCACGAAAAAGGGTGGCCCGCAAGCCAGATGTCCCCTTTTTAAAATGTGCATGGGTAGTTTCGCCCGAACCATTTTTTTAGCTGGCTGAGATGATGATGAATATGAAAATAATTCATATTCATCATCATCTCAGCCATAGGACGTCCACTGCTGAACATAGGCCTCCCCTTTTAATCTCCACATATACCGGTTGGAAGCGACCTGTATCCAGCGTATTCCAGCGACTTTTATAAGGTTGACTGGCCACCTTGTTGGTGGACGTCCTACACTGCGCTTGCTAGTCCGTGGTCTACACTCTAGCAATTTTCGACCGCATCGGCCATCTGCTCTGCGAGCAATATGGCCTGCCCATTGCCACTTCAGCTTGCTAATCCGGTGGACTATATCAGTGACTCGTATGTGATCACGCAGAGAAACACCGAGCATAGCGCTCTCCATAGCTCGTTGAGCGACTTTGAGTTTTGAGATGAGGCCGATAGTGAAAGACCACGTTTCGGTGCCGTAAGTCATCACTGGTAACACACATTGGTGGAAGACTTTTGTCTTGAGGCACTGGGGTAAGTCGGATCGAAAGGCATTGCGTAGTTTCCCGAACGCTGCCCAACCGAGTTGGATTTGGTGGTTGACCTCTTTCTCGAAGTTGGACCTACCTAACTGGACTACTTGTCATAAGTAGATATTATATGAGTCAACAACTTCGAGTATTTTCATATTATTTTTACGCATATATATACAATGTGGATTAGCTTCTTTTTATTCGTATTTTTTTTTAATTTACGATATCCTTCTAATATGCTTATTGTCCACTTACCTACTCATACATAACATGCCATTTAACAATTTTATTTAGAACGCCTGCCGCCTAAAGTAGCAATATCGTTGAGTGAAGACGCGCTGCAACTATTTGCCTTCATTATTTTATCAGGAACTTTTCCTTGGGATAATTTAAATTACTGCTACATCCTTTATTTAGCATATTTTTAAAGATACAAATAAATGAGATAAATGAAGTAAATATGAAGCAATTATTGACGCAATACATTTCGGGTAACTCTACACGCTTGACTTTAAACGAGGAGGTGACCAGCCATCCTGACGTCAGGATGGCTGGTCAAAAAAATTATTTCATATCTAAGTATATATCATATGTAGCAATGATTTATTAAATGTAGCAAATATAAGCAATTATGTAGCAATTTTCAAATCAACTCTCATTGACCAACGCCACAGGCAACCAGCCATTCTGACGCACACGAATCTAAATAAAGATGTTACGAAAGCGCGAGATCGAGACTAAAAAGCTTGAATCGCCACCAACAATTAATCATTCTCTGTCTTAATACCTTGCAATTAAACTACTTTTTCATTACTCCGTCCTTACGTTCCAGATCTTTCATTTTTGCAAGTCAACAGGAAATTCCCATCAGACTAAACAACTCTTGCTAAGACTTGACTAGACTAGACATCTACCTAAACATCTGTTAATATCACCAGTAGCAAATATCAGATCTTGAGATTTCCCACTCTTCCGTCTCCCGAACCTATCATCTTTTATGCTATTCTCAACAAGAAATCACATCGCTGGACTCTACATTCTACGATGTGCTCTTCGACGCCACGGCTTTGAGATCGTTTAATCACGAAGCGCGACTGCTCACCGTTCGCGCTGCACGATTGGTTAGTTTAGTGTTGCAGTCACTTTGGGTCCCCCCACATTTATCGCCGCGGAACCGTCTAACACCGGTCAAAAAAGCCTTTATGTCTACGTATTAAGGGTGTTACTAATACCATTCGCATCGGCTCTGCTCGGACGACGCGTCGCGAAGCCCCGACCGGCGGCGTAACGAGCCGTTCTCGGCGATAAGTACATTAGTGTGATGATACACCGTCGGCGTCGGCTTAAGCCAATTGAATGAGGGAAGACCCTTAGGCTGGGGTTCCAAAGGGGTGGAGCGGAGCAGAGCAGAGAAGAGCTCGCCGCGATTCACTAAAGGCTGTCACCACACATGTGGATTTCAAGCCATGTGATTGGTGAATTGCGGCACACTCTGCTCCGCACCGCTCCACTCCGCCTATGAACAGTAAATACAGTTCATTGCATGCAACTTACGGGACACGTCGCTACGTGTCGCGGAATGCCGACGGAGATAACTTTGCAAGCAAATATGAACTGTAGATAGATTTCAATGTTCTTTACCGCATTGTAAAATGCCGCTGACTCCGGCCGGTTGGTGTGAATCGTACCTCAGTGGAAGGAAACGTAGCCTGAGCATAACTTTTAGACCCTTCGTACACTAGGCGACTCAAGTCTCCGATACCTTACGCCTTGTGGCTTGACACCGTCTGAGCGCTGCGGCCGGGGTGTCACAAGGCAGTGTTAATAGAGAATAGCCCAGCAGATGAAAATGGGACGAACTTGGAAACATTTCCGAAACAAACAATCGATTTTATTTCACAACGCTCTAAAGTGCGAAGTTAGGGTGCTCCCATATCTATCGACGCGGAATCGGATTTTTCCGTCGCCCTTTCTCTTTCTGTCGCTTAGAACTGCCATTTGCTAGACCGAGACAATGCGATAGCACGCGGCCGCCTTGAAGATTCCGCCGCGTGCGATCGCATTATGCTTTCTGTCTCGGTCTGGCAAATGAAGCACCCTTACAAATAAAATATCACACAGAGCACTCACAATTAAAAATACAAAAAAAGATATAAATAAATAATTTTATTAAAAACATTACATTTTAATCAGCATTAATTAATACATACAAAGAAGACGTCGGATCTTTGGTTTTAGGCACACACACTGTTGACAATGGCGATGCTTTTAAAATTGTTCGATAATATAATTCTAGATAATTAATCTGATAAAACACATTGTAAAATGGTGGTTTAGATTTAGCTGATTTGGATATAAAAAATAACGACTTTATATTTTAGGTAATATAATCAGTTGGGTTTGGCTTAACAGTCCAGACTTTCCTATGTGCAACTGCCTAAAAAAAGCAACGGTAATACACAATCAATGTAATATAAATAATGTATTGACTAAAAACCACATTGTTTCTTTTTACCAAGCATGTTTCCAAGCTGATTTCTACTATGGATTCCATGAATATTTGAGACTAAGCAATAGGATTATTTGTTAATGTGTAGTTAGGAGTCCATTCACATAATTTATACTTTTCACTGATTTTGTATCAATCTCAATAATCACTGACCTTCATTCCTAATATAAAATTGTCATTTAGCCGGTGATATTTATTTTCTTATAATGACTTATGGTTTAGGGTTTTTGCTATCAGAAAATTATTGTGAAAGGACTTTATACGCAGAATACCAATGTCAGCTTTAAAGCCGTCGACGTAATGCCAAACTCCACTGCTTTGTGAGCCGCAGCTACCAGTCTACCAACAATGACGTTTCGCCAAGCCTGCGCAGTTTTTAACTGAACCCTGATCTAGTCAACATTATCATACAAAGCCAACCTGCGCCAGCAATGTAACCACGACCTTATTGGATATTTATAAATCAATTATTGCGATTCATGCAGGATCATTATTTTGAATAAGTATAGTACTTCATGCCCACACAACGCAACGCAAGAATCCGATACCTTACGACTTTGGTATCCATTGACATGTGCCTTACGAAAAGTCGCCTTGGTATATCTAGGCGACTATTCGTAAGGACCGAATTCGTAAGGTATCGGAGACTTACGTCGCATTGTGTACGACAGAACTTTCTATACCTAAAACATTTTCGTTAAATTCACATTTAGTGCAGTTTGATGTCAGTTTCGACTGTTTTAACTGCCAAATAAAACGTGCTACAGAATTATTAGTAACTTAGCGCGTTTCCTTTGAATAAAGTAACTTCGTACAATTAGAGTGCAACAAAAACACACAGTTCCGACAAATTATAAAGCTACAAATGTACAGATATTGATAAAATATTTCTATGCACAATAATAATTATGTAATTAATAGGCATTGACTATGCTCTATCCTATTTTATTTACGTAAAGAAAGTGTTCATTTTTACAGCCTGTTCAGTAAAAGACGAGTTTCACGACATTCTTATTTTAGAACCGCGCGCGCATGCAAGTTAAATTTAGTACTTAATAGGATAGAATAGCTGCTACCATTTAAAAAAATAGGTATTTAGAAAAACTCATACTGTCCCTCCCACGCGTTGAAAAAACCCCGTTTATGCGATAGAGAGCGTTGCAGCTCGCGACTGACTGTATTTTTATATGAAATTTGTCTCTCGGGAGAAAACGTTTTTCACATACTAAATCACGACCAATCTCTTAGATTCTGGTGTCAATCGTTTTAGCATATTATATTCTAGGTTTGTAGGTTTTGCTTTTTTTCTTAAACTTCTTTGTTTTTTAAATACAAAGGTTTTACTTCAATGAAGATTTTGTCATAAAAATAGTAACTTTTAGGCGCCTGTAACTTTCAAACTATTGTGAAAAAAAAGAAAACCTATAAACCTAGTTTTTTTACTGTGTCAGATGCATTCTAAAAATCATTGAGATAGGATAACATCTAGTGGGAGGAAAACGTTTTCTCTTTTTGTATGGATGAGCGCTCGGTAGACGATCGTCTTAAATAGCTTTGACTTACATTTTGCTGAATCACATGATTTTAGTTACTTTGGTTTAAAAAATTCGGAGACGAAGGAAATGACAGGGATTTAGCTCGCTACTAGCCCAAAAATAATTTACTAAAGGATCCCTGACATGTATGTCACGACAATCTGGGCAAAATTTGCAGACTTTACATTAACACAAACTTTCTCTGGAATGAAATAATTTTAAACAATCAAGTAGGATGTGTTTAATGTCTATGAAACCTATCGTTACGAAAGAGGCTCAAAGGAAATGATTGAATAAAAAATGAAAAGATTATATGGAGAAATAGGGGTTGTTAGTAAAAATTCTATTATTTGTACTTATTTCTTATTAAGTCGTGCACCCTTTCCTTCAATGAACTGACTGTAGGTCTGTAGCGAATATTATTATGGCGATTAATTTACGTCATAGATTCATATTAGCAACATTTTGTCAAACATGGAGCCTTACCACGAGCTCTAAACGCGATCCAGTTTAGGCTGTGGGTAAGAGACAGGTGGCCTGCCATGAACTCTTAAAGCGTGAGTCTTTAGGCTGTGGGAAAGGGATGGGGCTAGACGACTTGTATAGCTCTATCTCTTTCCCACAGCCTAAACTGGATCGCGTTAAGAGTTCATGGTAGGCCACCAGTAGGAAAATCGAATAGCAGTAATAAAGAATTCATTGATAAGTTACGTTTGCTCCAATGTAATGGTGCTCCCACATTGCCGTTATAAAATGTTTGTAAACATTTTATAACACCAAAACATTTACTAACAAATGTTAACAATTGTTGCACTTTGTTAGAAACTGTTACATGTTATAAGTGCTCCTACATTGATGGAAAATGTTTAAACATTTTATAACATTTAGTATTGGCTCGCACCCCCACCGCACCGCACCGCCTATCCCGCCATCACCCTTATAAAATGTTTACAAACAAAAGATAACACATGTTTTATTTTGTTATAATTTGTTTTGTTATAAAATGTTTACTAACATTACTAAACATTTTCAAACATGAAAATTTATTTGTGATTAAATGTTTGCTAACAAATGTTTACTAACGTTATTAAACATTTTCTAACGGCAATGTGGGAGCACCATTAATATGTGGCTTACATGACAATGACGCACATTGACCGCCTTAAAATATTTCACTCTGCCAATATTGTAAGTAAAACAAGACCTGTCATTCCATCTTTTAAAACTCATCATTTAGTCAGAGATCACTGCAGTAGTTATGCTAACCGTTAAAGATAGTATTCGTATTTTGAGTGGAGGATTTTCTACATAATCAAACTGCATGTAAGAATTTCGAAACAAATATTTCTTAGTTGATCGAGTTTATGGTTCTCCTAAGCAAATAAACTTGTGCTACTCTAGCTTAATACTTTGACCTTAAGGCCTATCGATTTTCGCATGCGGGTTACACAAAAACTTATTCAAGAATTAGAAGAAATGTTTTATGATGTGGGTGGGTGAATGGATTAGTAGGTAGGGCATGATATGTATTTGAAAAATGTAGCGTTGTCGGTCTTCTATGCCTAACTGATTCCATTCTAATTGTGATAAGCTTCAAAGGAATAAAATCAATGATTATTCTTATGATCTTGGTAAAAGCTAGAATAGTATTCTTTCGGCATATTCAGATGGACTCGACCGAACTTGACGACGTGGTTAAGAAAGTCAGTACACTGCTGACCGTAAATCAGATGCATCACCCAGCCATCGGTAATGAAACGTACATACATCTCGCACTAGTGTGGTCACTCCACGTCGTCATCCTAAATGCTGAGACCGACTTGCTAGCGAGGCATACTTTGAAGACCTGTGGGGATGTCCAGAGATGTAGTGTCAGTGGACAAAGGTAAGGACTGTCACCGCTCTCCTTGAAAAACTGGCGCAAACTTTATTGAATAATAATGATCGCAAGGGGGTATGACAGAACAAGGAAATACCTACACAAAAGGTTTTACCGGGCCCTTCACGGGCCAGATGACTTTGGCATCTGTAGTCTGGCTACATTTTGGTGACCTCTTTCGGGAAACCAAAGGTTTGTCTGCACGATTACCGACATATTATTACATTATCATGGTGAACAATTACCGGAAATGCATTGTCAAGGACGGTACGGTAGACATCTGTTGGGCATGCCACCGTCCCGGTGAGACGATCACATACATTGTTTCTGCTCGTTCTCGTCTTGGTAACGGATAATACTTGTACAGACACAATCTGGTAGCTAGGATTAGTAGTACAATCTTGTGGATTCTGAAGTGTCACACTACAGAGGGGGTATTACAACGGCTTATTCCGGCGAGTGGAAGTGACAGAGCTATACAAGTCGTCTAGCGCCATCTCGTTCACTCCCTGGAACAAGTCTGGTTTTAAGACGTTGTAATACCCCCCAGGTATGTGTCTGACTTAGTTCTTGCTGAAAATGTCTTGCCACTTTTATTGGGACACTACATATATTATGGTCATGATTGACAGGTGTTAAATAAATGAAATATCTATATTTAGCACACAAGATTGTCGACATTTGTGTGTTCGTCTCTCTGGAACCCTAACCTTCGCATGCAGCTTGGACCGTGTTCCCGACACTGGTGGGGTACTATTTATACAGGCTGAATTTTTCAACTGGGCGTGGATGGCGATATCCGAAACTATATATATCGAAAAACGTTGAAAGGAGTCTCGAGGCCAATTTTGACGAAAACTAAAACTACATCTTTGGATTTTAGAAAAATTAATAATGCTGGTCAGGAATCGAACCCGCAGATTTTCGAAAAAAAAAAACACATCCTGTTTTGTTACACCATTCTATAGTGTTGCTAATAAGGTCCGGGAAGTAATCATAATTAGGTATACGGTAAACTAAAGGTAATAGTCGATTTTTATAAAATTGCTATTTTGTCTATGTGACTCATAGTTCTACTGAGCTGACGATTTATTCGAAATTTCATTGTTTTCAATGCTTTATTGGATTTGAAGTCTCGGCACTGTATTTGATTTTATTGATAATAAAATTGCATTATTTTAAAGAAGAAACTGTTAACTTACGTTTCAAACAGACATTGCCTTGAATATTGATCAGTTCTTTTTTTTAATTATATCATTTTCCTTAAGTTTGCCGTATATGATTACTTCCCAGAATTTGATCTTTATTAGCAACACTATCGAATGGTGTAATAATACAGGGTGTGATTTTTTCCATATCAGCGGGTTCGATTCCTGGGCAGGATTTTTGATTCTTCTAAAATCCAATGATGCAGTTTTAGTTTTCGTCAAAAAAGGCCTCGAAACTCCTTTCAACGTAACATTTTTGATATATTCCTCATAGTTTCGGATATAGCCATCCACGCCCAGTTGAAAAAATCACCCTGTATATTTTTATGATGTTCGCGTATTTAAAAATTTATTTAAATATTTTAAATAAAGGCTAGAATATTTCAACAAATTCTTACATGCAGTTTAATTAACTCGACCACATTTGAGATAAACTATTCATATCTGAAAGACCATTCAGACTTGAGGGAGCGATCGCAATTTTTGGATTGGTAAATGGGAAATTAATGTACACAATTTTTGTCAAAAATTTTTAACGTTTCGACGTGCTAATATGCTCCGACAAGTCTGAATATTCTTTGCCAAACGGTTGGCATATCTCTTATGTTCATAAATCCACCCTGTACACAACCACTTGTAAATTAATTCTACTTCTATAGGATTATTAAGATTCTAATAATAACCTAGGTACCTATAGATAACAGTGTCCATATCACTTCACTTTAGTTCTTTTATGTTTTTTCCTTTTCCTTTTGCGACGAGTATTCTGTGAAAACAAAATGAACTGGTCAAATTAATTGATAGATATACTCGCTGTGGCATATACGTACATTGATACAATAGCTATATGAGCATAGATTTCGCAGACTACCATGCATTTTCTAAGAAGGGAGATCAAGCGTCAGTTTTTATCTGTTTAAATTATCTCATGTGGAGGTACAGACGCCAGCACATCAAGCTACTACAATCTGTCAGATTTCTTTAATAGAATTTCAACCTTATCACGAGAGTAGAAGGTTAATGTTTGATTGGTAAAATCTGACAGATTCGGGTAGGTTGACGTGCTGGCGTCTGTACATGGCTGACTTATATTCCCGCATACCATAGGGACCGCTGGACCTCCTTCCCGATAAAATAATATACAGTATAGTTTACCTTCGCTTGCAGTGGGCTTCGCGCGCCGGGTGTTGTCTAACCAAAGGCTAATTAATGGGAAACATCAGAGGTAGCTCGCGCAAAACGAAATTTTCTTACATCTTAAAAGGTGGTTGTTTATTATAAAGGTACTAACATAAAGAAGCTGTCTTTTTCCTTATAATATATTTGGACAAAAATATATTTTATATATTCTACTATCCTACTAATATCATAAACGTGAAAGTTTGTTCGGAATGTACGGATGGATGATTGCATGTTTGTTACATGCTAAAATCACTGAACGAATTTGGTTTCTTAGTGCCCAGATACTTCAAAACATGGATTAACACCAAGGATAGTTTTTATCCCGATTTTATGTACGCGTGGGATAATTTTCATCGTGGGAAACCGCTCGCAACAGCTAGTATTATACCATTTTTATACGAATGCACCTAAAATACTCAAATCTGGTGAACCTTGTTTTTTTTTTATTTACAGTTGTATTTACTGAGGTTATTCGGTAGGTAACAAACAACCAGATATTGACCAAACCTGCATAATTATTAATTAAATGTTATTAAAACATAAGAACATTTCTATTTCATGGGCTACCTCAGCGCACCCCATAATCAGTTCGCAGAGCAACGCAACGCTTAGTTTTGACATTGTTTTAGGCAAAATCACGAAATAATACAAGAAATAAAACACTTCACTGTTGTTAAAAACTGTATTATCTAATTTCAGGTAAAATGTCAGGTACATGTAAAAAGTTTTAAAACAACATTTATAAAAAAATCACAGAACACAGAATTAAATACCTATCTTGTAAATTTTGTACCACCTATTTTCATATAAAGTCCAGTCGCGGAGCAGAAAGAATTTCGTACGATGGCCTCGTTACCGACTGACAGAGGTCACAAACATTTTTATATAAAGTGCGGTTTACATGATTAATATTTGAAGGAGAAAGACAAATCAGTAAACAAAAAATTGTTATCACGGACGTTATTTATTTGGTTTTTAAGTTTAAAAAATCGAGTTACAATTACGAATTCAACAGGAATAAAAAAAATCCGACATCTCAGTTTCTGCTTTCTTAGTTTTAGGTAAAAGGTTATAGTACGAAATTGTTCCTGCTTCGCGTCCGGACTATATTAGGTTCCCGCAGCAACCTATCTATACTATAGGATTGGATTTTTATAAATAGTGATCAGAATAGGGAATGACTTCTATTAAAAATATTTGAATTCTTACTCATTAGATATGACACAATTAATGTCTCCTTTTATTTTGTAAATATTTAGTTGGTAATATTTGTAGACATTTAATTTTAAAAATATGTAGCGCAAAAATATCCTAATAAAACTTTAAAATGAGGTGAAGACTAACAAGTGATTTTATCTTCGAGACTTGAGGCTTACAAAGTACTTTAACTAATAGACCTGAGCATGAATAATTGTATGTAAAATTTAGGCTCGCTAAAATAACGTAGTTTATCAATTTTTTTATGATCTTCATGACTTCTGGCGGAATTATGGAAATTTCTGGCAATAGTAAATATATTTTTTTTATGCTATTCTTAACAACATTTTTTTTAAATATGAGGAATATGCCGTGCTCCCTGTGGAAGGGCCCCGCTTTCGACCTTGTAAGTACGCATACAGCTATCTTAACTACATAGTAGACTAGCAACAGTTAAAGTTTCAGCTTTGCTAAGATGACGTAGTTCTGGGGGCACTGGGATCTCTTCCTATAATAACTAGAGTAAATATAAAATTAATTTCCACAAAACCTTTTTTAATTTGTAAACCGTACTTTTCACGAACTTGACAGAGGTAGAAATTTGGCGTCGAGGTCATACTATTCTTAGTTGAAACGCTAATTACGTTTATGTCAACGTCATAATTCGTCCTTTTCTTGAACCCAAACTAATCACTGTTTATAATACATCACAACAAAGTGTAACATTTTGCAGTCGTATAAAAATAACGCATGTCTATAAGTAAACTTATTTGATAATACAGTGTGGAATTTCAATAAGGCGGTCAATCACATCGAGACGAGATGCTGCGAGCACATTTTAATAGAACGGCTTAAAGATAAATTTTACTGATGACGCTACACAGTGCGCCGCATCGTGGAACGCGATATGCACCTACATTTTAATTGCGATCGAAATCTTTATTTACTACACGAAAACATGCACGTTGCATCGCGTCGCAATGTAAACCGACCCTAAGGGGTTGATTTATACAATATGTACTTGTTCACATCAGGCTTTATTTTTTCTTAACACTTGACCCTTGGTATAAGTTCTAAGCATTAACAGGATGTTAGCATGGACTTAATTTTTTTTTTATAGGAATAAGTGGCATGAAGTAAACATGTGGAGCTTTTGAGATCATTTGTATACCAAAAAAGGGTATAATTAGCAAGCATACATGAACAAGCCACATTAAGAGTATTGTAGGATCAAGTTGGTGAGTGAACTCTGTCATTGGAATGGAATCAAATTCTGATATTGACAAGAAAGCTCTTATAAATCCAAAAATCGCAAATGTATTTTGTAATAAAGGTACTAATTCACTCAACAACGAAATGAAAATTGGCAATTTTAACCAGTACAATCGCATAGGCATGCAGAGCGTTTCCATAAAATACATGATGATACAATGGGGATGGCAACTGGGGAACTAATGGCGCTAGCATAGCTAGGTCCAAGCATCGTCATTTGTTAAAATCAGTTCAATTCTTAAAGGTACTTCAAAATAGTACTACGTCATTGGTCGGATTAGGACTACTCTATACCGGCGCCATCTACAATAGCTTTGCGTTGCCAACCCCATACAAACATTTATTTGAAATATAAACTAACCAAAAACTTAGAGCATATTATCGTCGACTATATTCGGGCACTTTTTACATAAAAAAATAAACAAAGATTTCTGTTTATAGAAAGAATCATAAGGGGTCATGTTTGGGCTCATCCCTATCCCCCAACAGTTTATTGGATACATGTCAATTTACTTAAAATTCCAAGACAAACTGTCTACCTCAATTATTGTAAAGTAGTTTTTTTAAGCAATGGTCTAGCTACGTCAGTAAGTTAGGTTCGGTATATTTAAGGTATTCTAAACGAGTTTGCTCATGACGCAATTGGAGCGATTTGTTAAAAATGAAAATCATTCTAGAATAATAATCCTATATAAAAGAAGATGATATGAAAAACGTGGCGAGAATTAAGCGCTTTGCACTAAAAAATACATTGTTAAATTCCGACATCCACGTGAACGAAGTCGCGGGCACAGCTAGTGTACTTATATTATAAATGCGAAAGTTTGTGAGGATGTATGTGTGAATGTAGGTATGTTTGTTACTCTTTCACGCAAAAACCACTGAACATTTTTGGTTAAAATTTTGGTACACAGATAGTTTATAAACCGGATTAACGCATAGGATAGATATATTTTATCCCGATTTTATGTTTAAGTTTTCGAGTTGTAGCGGGTGAAGCCGCTGGCAACAGCTAGACTAATATAATGATGCAATTCGACTGACTAATGTCGTTGTGGAGAGCGCGTTATGTTTTTCATCTACCAGTAGATCCGCACGTTTTGTCATAATAAATCGTAGTAGTAAAGATGATTATCACTTTTAAGTTAAAATCGGTTAAAAAGCGTAGTGGCATCGAGTGAACAGGATATTGTCTAAATAAACCTTCAATGAATATCGCCACAGTAAAAAGAAATACCATCTTCTCTACAAGAATATTCAAATGACATCTATTTCGAAAACCCAAACATTGCGAAGAATGACATGTTCCAAATCTGTTGAAGGGTGGGGACGTGTTTTCAAATGTTGTTTACATTTAATGGAGGTATATTTTCTTAACGATTTAAAAAAGAACGGTGAATATATTCCGGGTTGTAAGCATTTAACCAACTTGACTATAATTTTTAATAAGTATTTTCCGTAAGTACTAAGCTAGCAGTCTTTGTCCTTAGATTCAATATAAAAAACGCTACGCTTCCAACCTAAAATTCATTTACATACAATCAGTCTCAAAAGTTTAAAATATCACAGTTTTTTGTCTTTTGTAAAATGGCTGTATCAAATAGAAAATATACAAAAAGTATTCAAGGGGAGTAGGCACGGTATTTGTGTATCGTCATTGGTAAGTAGCGTGTTCACCGTGAATAATATAAAAACTCGGATTTCTTAGACAACAAAATATAGCACTCATTTGACTGTTCTTTTACAGTGATAACTTACCGGCTAATTAAAATATTCATACATACATTAAACCAACTTTTTGGCTCGACATTACTTTCTAATGACTTTTTATAGGAACTTTTAATCAGATTTTGTTAGAGTCATATAAAACTTAACTAGATTCTACTTAAATTCATGTATTTGTAGATATAATACCGCCTTGTGGCCGGACTGTGTTTCAATATTCGTTAATACTTGTCTTCTAACATAGCATTTCTTGCTACTGTTATTACGTTGTTTTAATGACAATTTTACAGAATAAAAACAAAGGGTTCAATAATCATTCTAAATTAAAATTGCTAAATTCAAAAAACCTTATTTTTCTTTTCATGGTGAATAAAACTCACCTTGTAAACACAGGCCACTGTAAGTCAGCATAATATCGATGTCTATTATAAATAATCAGTCTTTCATAGAAATGGACGCAATAGTCCCCGAAAACGAGGTAACTCCTTACAAACTATACTAACAACAGGAAAAGTTAGATTCACACGTCGCAGAAACTTTGCACATTAATCTTTTGTAATTTAAATATACAGTGATTGATAATTCGGTGTATTCTTTAAAATGGGTGATAGTACACCTAATTTTAAGTATGAAAATTGTGTTCTAGGTTACCTTATCGAGTAGCTCGTAAACATGATAGAGTAACGCAGTAACTTATACGCGTTACTGCAGCAGGAGAATGTATTCTAAAAAGAAATGAGTTTAACGAATAATTAAGAGTATATTTTTAAAAACAGTTTACTAAAGTATTTTTTCTTTATGGCAAATAGGAGGATTCTAGACGGCTTCGACGCAAATTGTGCACTTCTCAAAATAGTAGTTCAGAACATGTGCATTTTGCAAATTGTGCACTCCTCAAAATGATTCTGAAAATTATCATAATGGTTCAAAATAAAAATCGTTTTTTTTTAAAGCGTCGCACATTTTGCGAATTCCTATTTTGAGAAGTGTACAATTTGCGAAGTGCACATTTTGCGAAGTGCACAATCTGCGAAGTGCACATTTTGCGAAGTGCACAATCTTCCAGACGAGCGATCGGAAAGAGAAATAATAGTTTATGAACATGAACATTATATTTGTATATTTATATTCCACTAACTTTTTATTTATTTACGTTTTGATGTTTTTAATTATTTTTGCAACAAATACAAGTGCTTAAGACCTTTCTTCTGATCCATAATTCGCCTATCTGCATTATCAAGTTTCTGTGTAATCACAGGCGGTGACTACGGCAAGTGGAGGTTCTAGCGGCCATCTAGTTTGGTCATAGCGTCTTAGTTCTTACAACATATACAGGAAATGAGGAGTGTGTTGTAACAAATTGTTACGCATTACTTGCAAAGTTTCATCAAGTTTTATGAGTAGGCCGCGCGTTTGAAATGGAGATCATTATGAGCAATGTTTTTATATTTAGCTCGCATTTTCAGTTTAGGTAACTCTTAGTATTCGTTAATTCCATTCCTTGTGGAAGACATTTTTCTGCTGGGGCAAAGAAGACGCCCTCATAATCAATCTGTATATTTTTTTGCAAAGACTGGCTCATAATGCTGAGTATTACTTGTACAATAGCACTTGCTACCGTCAACACAGCCTTAGCATAAATTCGCAAAGCTTTTTTCTTACAAACTAGGGACCCGTATATAACAGACTTAAATTATTAGAGTATCAAATAAGTTTTAGAATCAATAGAATGATAAAACATGTCTAAATGTAACAAATTCGCAATAGCGTCGTCATCATAATACGTGGGGTGTACGTACCTCGTCAGGATTATTGGAAAGGAGGATAGTTATGTGGCTGGGGGGGATATCTGCCCATAACATAAGGATTGTAGGTCTGAGCATTTTGCACAGGCGGTACCGTCGTAGATGTCGAGGGTCGCGCCGGAAGTTGGGGCGACACCGCCACTCGTGCAGGAGAGTTAGGGTACGATTGATGCATGTTGGGTAAATCTGAAAGATGTCTAAAATATAGCCGGCTACAAAACCTCTGAATGCACGGTGTAAAAACTACAGGATCGCTTTTTATGAAAAAAAAAAAAACTGGTACTACCGTATCACCGATATCAGTGACGGAAAACATCGTCAGGAAACTTGTGATCAACTAGCTGTGCCCCCGACTTCGTTCACGTGGATGTCGGAATTTAACAATTTATCCATTCTAGCATTTTTAGAAATTTTGTCTGTTTGTATGTTTATTTGTGCGGGCATCATGTAAAATGTATGAAAGCTATGTAGATAACTTTACTATACTATACACAAAGACTGACCGTAACTTGAAGTAACATTTAGTTTTTGTTTCATTGAAATCGGTTCACTCTATGAAAAGATATTTGTTTGAATTTGAATTGTTCCAGAAGTAAAATTACGGTCAGTTCACACCGAGACGCTTTTTCAGTAGCGCGATCTAGCTCCGAATAGAAAAACTACATATTCAAATAATAAATCTAAACATATTTCAACACACGGCAGATGGCGGTAAAAGAAAACCTGAAATAAAGGTGTAAATTGAAGTAAATTATGTATTCTACTCTCTTGTGTATTTAACACTACACTCTACTTCACTCCATTCCAGTTCATTTCATTCCATTCTGATTCCTTTAAATCGCTTTAATAAATTTCTATTTTATAAAAGGTTTGAACTTATTATGATGAAACAAAATACATAATTTACTTCAATTTAAAAACCTTTATTTCAGGTTTTCGTTTACCGCCATCTGCCGTGTGTTGAAATATGTTTAGATTTATTATTTGATGAATATGTAGTTTTGCTATTCGGAGCTCGATCGCGCTACTGAAAAAGCGTCTCGGTGTGAACTGACCGTAATTTTACTTCTGGAACACTTTAAATTCAAGTATCTTTTGATAGACTGAACCGATTTTGAATGAAACAAAACTAAATGTTACTTCAAGTTACAGTCAGTCGTTGTGTATTAAAGTTATCTACATAGCTTTCTTACATTTTACGTGATGCCCGCACAAATAAACATACAAACAGACAAAAAATCGAATTATTACTTCAGAGGCGAAATAGGTATAAGATTTTGGTCTAGTCATAATGTTTCTGTGCAATTCCCATAACTTACGGTTAGAGGGTGTCGGGTAGGGCTGAGAATAATAGCCGCCTCTGTTGTGTGGCGGCGGAACTGCCGGTTGGTACGGCATGTACGCCGCAGGAGCTGCCACCGCCCTCACAGAAAGTGGATGGGGCGCGTTGGAGGGATGCGGGCCGGGAGGATGGGCAGCGCTCGGCGGGCGCGGGGCGCTAGGGGGATGGGATGCGTTTGGGAGATGCGACACCGGGGACGTATGTGCTGCACTTTGCGTGATGGAGGTTGTGCTGGCCGTTCCGCTGGAGTACGTTCGGACCGCAACGTTCGGGCTGGTCGGATATCTACTGGAACCTGCGACCGCTGGCGGAGGCCCGGTCTCTACTTTGTGGCCGTTGACGAAATGTCCGAATCCATTAGCAGCACTGCTACCACCCATGTTTGAAGTGCTTGATCTACTTCGATCAATACTAATTGATTCATTTTCTTGATTTCGGTCAGAATTTAATGTACTAGCTGAAAAACAAATATTAAAAACTAAATAAGGTTATCACATAGATAGGGAATTGAAATGTTACAAAGATTGTAAAAAGAAGGCATATAAGTTTCGTATGAGATCTTATAAAGTTGGTTTCATAAAGAAAGTTGTTACATTTGAAGGTCAGAATTACACCCTTATGTACTCGTATGACCACATCTTTGTGAGTCACGCGCTTGCAATACATGAAGATTATTTTAGTTTATGTATATTGAAGTGGTCTTATAAAAGAATATTTAACTTACAATTACGCATCACTTCCAACAATGCCTGTAACACATCTGTAGAGGAGTGACTAATTGGGCTCGATCTCCTGGTGAGCGCAGTCAGGGAGTGCAGCAGTGACTGTTCATCCAATCCGACACTAGGTACCGGTGGCTAAAAATAAAACATAATCAATCTTAGATAATTTTGTCTAACACAGACGCTTGCCCAATCCAAAAGGTTTTTTTAAAGGTATAAGGATTTAAAAAAAAAAGGTATAAAAATAAACTTACGGTTTCCACAACAGTTCTTTGCTTTAGAACGCACCCCATTAACTGAAGAAGAAATTGTTTGGGTACCGTTGATGTTTCCTGGAAAAAAGAAACATAGTCACAAAGGCAGTCATTCCTGTTTCATACAAACCTGGTCTAGAAGTCAGAAAGCCAACGAAAAAAAGGTGTCACTATACCGGAAGTCATTCAGTCCAAGAATTATTTATTTCAAAACCAAATCTCCGAAACCATTTCATGAGCCCCTCTACCTGGATTGTTAGATGCCGATAGCTCAGCGTTCATAAGATTGCCGCTGAGGTGCCCATGGGACCCACGACTTTTGACCGCTTGGACGTCGCCGTCTCCCGCAGCGTTAGAACTGCGGCTTTGCTGGAGGAGGTGACTGTATTCCGTGATCCCACGCCTCCCCTCTACCGCCTCCCGAACCCGAAATAGGAACCTCACAAAACAGGTGTATCCGGTGAGGAGTTGCATCAATCCGAAGTGAGGAAGCTGGCCAATCTCCAACCGCTTTCTCAGGTGTATGATAATCACCTCCGGAGCATTACAATTTGCTGTCGTTACTGTCGCCCGCATCAGACAGCGTATATGGCGGGAGAGTACGCGCCTTCGCGAAGGAAACAGAGCGCTCACTACGCAGTCCACCAACTTGGACAAGAAACTTTTTATGTGTAACTTTTTTATTCAGAGATTTTCTCGCACTATTGATAAATGTCACATTTTTTTAAAAGCAGATATGTATGTTGTGGAAATTTGACTTTACAGCTTTACTAATCAACTGAAGGAATGACTTCACAGGTTTCGTGAATAGTGAAAAACACTGACTTCACCTACAATTGTGATACATTTTTTTCGTTGTTCGTTGGCGCTTTGACATTTTAGTAAATTAATGAACTTCTTTATTAGTAGGTGCTACAGCTTATAATCATATTTGTTAGTAATTAGTAATTTCTTATCTTGTTTATCAGTAAATTGCACTCGATCACACCCGATTTGGGAACACAAGAAATAAAAAACAAACTGGTTGTTAAAATCTGAATAGAGGAATTATAGATTTTCAAGAACGGATATTCCTACCTCGAAAACTACACTATTATATTGAAATGCTTAATGCATACGATAAGCGAACAAAAATTGGTATATAAATTATTTCAGACATATTTTTGCTGTAGACCAGAGTATTGAGATATAGGAAACTTATATAATACTGCAGTTGGGGCGGAGGTCGAGATGCCCTACTGTGTCCTACGGGCGATCTTCGCAGTGATGACACCCGGGCGTTTCTTCCCTCCCTATACGACACAGGTACCTCCGGAAACTTCCGTGTCTGGTGAGGACCTGCGTCATCCGATAGGTCAGGACGCCGTGACGTCTCTCCAGCCACTCCTCAAAGAGGGGTCTTACCACCGCGATTGCGGGGAGCCCGTGTGGCTGCTACTTTGAAATTAAAATATTATAGCGGAAAGTTATGGATCCCCGAAACGATCAAGTACACTGGACAAGTCTCCCGTGTCTGGCGATTTCATAAGATGGGTGACTTGTCGCCCCGTGAAGGTCGCCATCAAGTGTCAATTTATATTTCTACCCCATTAACTGCTGCAAAACAGTGAAACAGACACATGACACATGCCTCTGAAATTGCAAAACTTAAGCAGAAAAGAAAAAAAAATACATAGCACACTTACCGAATCGAACGACGAAGCTTGATTAAATTGAGCTAGCATATCTTGAAGTTGCGACTGCTGGGACGACCCCTGTATCAACACAAAACATAATTATTGTCAAAAATAGGTATAAAATTATTCAAGTGTAATATTTGGTCATTTTCAATATTATTACCTCTATGTACTCATCCAGTACGCGGAATAACTCCGGGCTTACTGCTGACTTCAATAACAATCGGCCATTTGCAAATTCCGCACACTTTTTCTCATAAATGTAGGATTGGTATTCGCCCTCTGCTTCCAATTTGTGCAATTTCTGTCGGTATAGCTCAGTCCTAAAGACATGTTAGAAATTTAGTTATGCAATGCTTTCATATTAAAAACAGATGTGTTAGCATGTAGCAGCTATTTTCTAATAATTTAAAATAAGCAATCTCCAATCAACCGTACAGTTGTGATGATTACTGGATAGTATGGTGACAGATTACTAAGGGCGATAATGCTTAACAACACTACACCATAAAACCAAGAGCCACTGTATCATTATTTAGAATTTTAGATAATTGACATCGCTGTGCAGGCTCACCCCATGTGTAACTACTTGTAATCTGAATATTTTTCAATTACATTGGTTCAAGTGATGTAACCAAGATGTATATAAATTACATAGCATGGTGCTTTGCAAATTAAATGCTAGTTCAAAACTTTTGGCTCAATGTTATTTGAATTGATCATTTGCTTTAGTTGTTATATCGCACAGCAATTTATTTCCTTTTCTACCTGCAGGCAATTAAATTGTTTACCATTCATATATTAGTTTTCATTAAATTAAACCGGACAACTTAACTTGACGAGATTCGATGTTTGTGTATTTATAAAATTTTGCATTATGCAAGCTATAAACATTATTACATACTGAATGCTAAAAATTCGCTTCTCAAAATATTATAATTGGAATCAGAACGCGCTTCGCTTATAAACACTCGCCGATTCATGACCACTCTCATACTTCATCATATCAAACACAAATTCCCGGTTATATAACACAGCGTCAGTTATTTGTTACTTAAATATGTATCAATTTTATATCATGCGTACAAATTAATATGGAGAAGAATCTTATCATTGCAAACCTGAATTCCCGCTGGATACAATTTTCGCAGACAGTATCAACTTTGGCGCACTCTGCTTTCCTCGCTTTGCTTGGCCCGGCTGGGAACAAAATGAATACGCGCCAAGCAAATAACATTAGCT
The DNA here is from genome assembly GCA_036375495.1 of Agrotis segetum. Taxonomy (NCBI): domain Eukaryota; kingdom Metazoa; phylum Arthropoda; class Insecta; order Lepidoptera; family Noctuidae; genus Agrotis; species Agrotis segetum. The sequence goes on along the minus strand of JAQSVV010000088.1, from coordinate 13,859,862 downwards.
ATCCTAAGTTTATTTTATTACTATATAAATATGAGCAAAATGCATTGACCTTATTAATTGTGAAGCGGTTAAAGAAAGTTGAACTCAAACATACTTTTGTTTTATTATATAAACAAAAGGATCACTAAAATTGGGGACATTCAGCACACAACTCTCAAATTTAGTTGAACCCATGGAATAATAATTATTATAAATATACAACACAATTCAAGTGTTTTATTTAAATTCAGTGTGATTATTTATGTAAGCCATCTCTTTGTTTAATCATCATTGGTCTATCAAATTGTGCATATAAAAGAGTCTACTTTTACAGCTTTTTACAACATATTTTAGTAGTTACAAAACAATTACCCTTAGAATTTGCATCTTGAATAACCCAGCCTCAATAATCAAAATTGAACTCACTGAACTGATATAAAATTCTCATTTTAGCTTGTTTGAGTACAAATATGCATTTCTTAATAACTAAATCTACCTGTGATTTTGTTAGTCTTAGAATGTGAAATTACGCAAATGCAAATCGTAATGCATTCATGTATTCAACAAATTTATTGCTTAATAAAATATATTTGGCGCATGGAGATAGCATGTAGATACAAATACAATGAGGAGGTTGAAAAATAAATCATATTTAAACATTTAAAAACATAAGGGAATGTGGTGAGTATATGTTTCACATTTTATGATTACTAGCAGACGTCATTTTAATATTGACAAAGGGAGGGCAATAACAGATTTAGGGCTGATTTTAAATAAGTCATATAGTTTTACTCTGAGGAATAAAAATAGCAGTTTGACATATTTTCTATAGATAAGCTGTCAAACCGTCATTTTTTATTCCTCAGTTAAAAGTTATCCGACTATTGAAAAATCAGCCTTTAAATAAATTATGAAGAAGTAAAATTATGTGTTTGTATAAAGTTGGTAATCTACAGAAGAACTTTTATGTCAAGTATTACAAACTGTTGATCATTAATAGAAAGCTAGTGGCGTGGTTGCTTTCACTTACATGCTTAAGTCGCGGGCAAGAAAGTAGTTTCAGTTACTTTTATAGGATAAGTAGTCGAAATTGATGAAGCAATATTCTTTCTTATTTTTAAGTTTACTGCCAAAAAGTTTTTTAACAGGGTTGGCATATACTCCTCAACATCTTAGCTTGGGCGTGAGTAAGAGTAAGGACACTCTTCTGATTACTTTGAACATTCAAGTTCCAAAAATTATAAAAGCTTACATTTAGAAAAATGAATGTGATAAATTGATAATACAAATTGTAACAGCATAGAAAAAAGTTAAAAGACAAAGTTGCTTTATCTTAACAGAAACAATAATCCATTGCACAAAGCCTAAATTGACTATGTTATGATAGTAAAAGGGATATTACATCTCACAGAAAATCTATAATCGTATTTTATGTATTCAATAATATTGTGTGCTAAGTATTCGCGCATGCTAGAATGATTAAATGTGATTTTATATTTTCTTGAACTTAACATTGAAAACAATTTAAGTTTTTTTTTTGCTTTTCGCTGAGCAATTAACTCCTTTGAATTTGAATGATCTAATTTGCCCCACCACTCAACAGCCATAAAATTTTTACCAATGTGGTATTACATTACTTGATTAAATAAAAGACTATGTTTTATTGATATGAAAACTAGTTACAACTTTACTTATGGCTATTCCTTCACGGTTGTTTATCACAGTAGCACATGAAATTCAAAATTTAAATTAAATTGTATGAGTATGTCCCTAAACTTCAACTACTTTACATAGGCTTGAAATAATTATGAGTTATAATATAATCATTACATTTCTTTGTTTCTTATGGCTATAGGATGGTGGGGTATATTAATTTTGTAATTTTGCAAATTAATAAAAAATATATATATAAATTCAGCAAGATATTTACCCTCAAAAGGTCCTGCAGCTCGTTTCAAAGTACCATTTTTGTTGGTAGTACTTGAAGGCAATGGAGGAGGAGGCATACTTGCATCAAACCTGTAATATTTAAAAGATATACTAAAGTGAGTCATTCTTAATTCTCTAATTTAAATAAGTAATATAGACGTATGACATACATGGGTGGTAGTGGAGGTGGTGGCTGGGTGACTGGAAACATAGCTGGAGTGTTGAAGGGAGGTGGAGCTGTAACAAAAAACCAATATAATAGCTTATTCCCATCTAGGGCTTGCAATTATTCGGTCCGATTTATTCGAATATTCGTTTTCTATAAAAATGGATATTTGCATAATTCGAATGTTATTCAAATATTTTAATTTTTTTTTTTTGTCATAATCATATAGAATGACATTAAACTTAATGTGTGTCCCTAATGCACTTGGAAATTTCAAAAAGATAAGAAGCACCCGTAACCCTGGTATTGCTTATTTTAATAAAATGAAGACTGGGTGCACCATCAATAGTATAGATCGAGAAAGTTAAAAGTTGAAAATAAAAGTAGGTATCTTAATGTGGCACAAAGGAGTTTGAACTTTTTTGTATGGGCCGTGTACCAGGTACCATTCGCCCACGAATGAAACATTGATAAATCAATACTTATCATCAATACAAACATAAAATATAAACGGCAGAACCTTGTAATCCGTCACGTTTCTGAGTTAAGAGCTGTCAAACGTGTACAAGTAGTGACATGATTTTTTTCTTATTTTTTATATTTTGATGTTTACTGATCAAAAAGGATACCTCCGCAATAAAACGAATTGAATATTAGTTATTCCACGCATTTTAAATGCTGAAATTGCGTTAAACGAAATAATCCTATATAAAAGCATTATACTAAGCGGACGTTAAGTATTCATTTTATTCAAGAGAATATAGAACTAAGTCAATATTATCTAATAATTCAACTATCTATTGCCCACTGAGCCTCAAAAAAGCCATGCATGCACCAAACATCGCCGGGTATCACGTGACGCTCCCGAAAACTTTGTCGAATCATTGGTAACTTTATCTACTGGACACAATTTATTGAAAATGGATCATACTAAGCAGCATGTCTCTAAATGTGAAGTCACTATATCCGATTTAGTTTAAAGAATTTTGTATGAAAACCAAATTTCTCTCTGTAACACGTCATAATAAGCGGTTGGTCACTATAAGCGGTCATAATAAACTGATTCTACTGTACCTGAAAATATGGGTGGAGTCATTCTGACTGATGCTGATGTGGTTGTTGGTGGCGGTGGTGGCGGCGGCGGCGGAGGCGGCGGCGCCAGCAACGGAGGCAGAGGTGCTGGAAGAGGTGGCGGCGGCGCTGCAGAGCTCGGGGGCGGCGGCGGCGGCGGAGGCGGAGGTGGGGGGGCTTGCAGGGGCTGCAGAGGCTGCATGTACTCGTTTACATACATCTGTACAGAAGCTGACTGATATCTATCAGCTAACGCTCTAGGTATAACACCTGTAGTCAAAAATAGGTTTTCTTCCTCTCTCGAAGTATGCAAATATGTGCAATCTGGTCTGGTACAACCTGTTCTGTTCTGATAATCGTGGCAGAACTTTAAAATATCTTTCATTGTTTCGACATCTAACTCATGACGGAATCTGCATTGAGGTCCCTTCTTACAAATACCCCACACGAAGTCCCGGCATTTTTTATTTTGTTGGTCAGTTGATGGCACATTGGCATTCCTAATCCGAGGGTCCGTTGGTGCCGTGGTTTTCAAAATCTTATTGTTTACCGACGTCGCCGTAGATGCTGTCGTTGATGGCACTGTCTGGTGCGGTAAAGGCGGCTGGCGGCCATTTTGTTCGTTGATATTACTCATGAACTAAAAAAATAAACAGTTTTTTAAAGAAAAATTACTTACAAGCATCTCATCGCATAGCATTTTTACACAAAAAAAACGTACCGTAATCGGGAGTACTGCTTTATTTCTTCTAAATAAAGTTTTCTAAAAAATACCACACTTTCCAAAACCAAAGCCTCACTGTATGCACTATATTCTAGGCGTGATAAACATTGTAAATAGTGCGCGCCTCCCGCACAATGTATAATATTTTAAAAAATAATCGTCATATTGTAATCAGTGCGCTGACTGCTGATAACTCGACAAACCAAAAATTCACAAAAACATGGATGACGAAAAGTGATGCCGTGCGCATAAAGTAGAGCGTAGAACAACCTTACCATAGACTATTAACTGTAATGTTTCTTGTATGGTTTCAGGGCTTTTGTGCCAACCATATCTCAATGGTGCCAACCAGAGAGGTTTTTTTTTTTTGTTTCTTTTCGTCCCTCTTTGGGACAGGCAAAGGGAGCTGCTGAGCCCATATAGCCAAGTCTGATTTAGCAACCAGAGAGGCAGCCCGCGAAATTCAAATTTTGTTTTGCAATTTGCAGGCCAGTGACATGTTGTAACTTTATCAAAATATGAATTGCAGTAATAACAAGTATAATTTTAAATATAAAAATTATCAAAAATTCGCTTCATCAGCTCTCACATAGAAAAGGTGCATCATGTTAAAATCTCCGAAAAACTACGATGAACCTTTTCTATGTGAGAGCTGATGGAGCGAATTTTTTGATAATTTATTACGATATAAGCGCTCATGTACACGACGCCGCCGCCGCGCCGCCGCCGCGCCGCTACCGCGCCTCTAGGCTGTGTACACGGTCGCTACCGCGCCGCCGCCGCGCCGCCGCCGCGCCGCCGCCGCGCCGCCACCGCGCCGCATCCGCGATGCCATTCGCTAGTGTTTTATTTATCTAACAAAGGAGATGTCTCATTGCGGCCATATAATGTTTTTTTTTTTGATAATTCAAGGATAACTTCTTCGTTTATGAATCGGTTTTGATGATTCTTTTTTTGTTGGAAAGAAGGTATTTCAAAGGCGGTTCCATGACATGGAGATTAGGGTTTGATGATGGAAGACCAAAGAAATCGAGTGGAGCTAAATAGTAAGAAATATCTGCTTTCCAACAAAAAAAGAATCATCAAAACCGGTTCATGAACAAAGAAGTAATCCGTGATTAAACATTAAAAAAAACATTATGGCCGAAATGAGAAACCTCCTTTTTCAGATAAATAAAACACTATCGAATTGGATTCGCGGTGCCAGCGCGGCGGCGGCGCGGTGGTGGCGCGGCGGCGGCGCGGCGGCGGCGCGGTAGCGACCGTGTACACAGCCTAGAGGCGCGGTAGCGGCGCGGCGGCGGCGCGGCGGCGGCGTCGTGTACATGAGCCCTTACTCTTAGTTTTAGCCTCTGTTCAGACACGGCGGAAACCGCGCGATTTCAGAATCGCATGGAAATCGCGTGAGTCTTAAGTCAAGTCTTAATTTGTATGAGTTATTAAGTAATCGTTCAGACATAACCGCGCGATTCCCGCGCTGGAATCGCGCGGTTCCCGCCGTGTCTGAACAGAGGCTTAAAGATCTCCATGGCCGCGCGGTTCGGAAAGTTTCGATGGCGCGGCCACGTTCAAACCATTATAACTTTTTAACCATTGCTTTGAATGGTTTTTGGGAACCGACTTTTAATTTTTTTTTACAAAAACTTGGGGTGGTTTTTATTTAAAAAAAAAACGTCATGGCCGCGCGGTCGAAACGGACACGGGTGACCAATATAAACTGACTTCTGAGATTAATCGTTTTTAAAGTAAAAGTAATGTTAATTAATTTATTATAGGAATAGCTATTTGAAGCGCTCGTAGAACACAACGCGCTATCGACCCGGGCATGGCCCATGACTTTTTTCATGATAAAATCATCAAATGAGTCCTCCCACCCCAGGCCAAGCGGGAGGGACTGTCAGACTTGTACTGACTTAAATTTACGGTGTTCTTTAAGGGGGATGCTCCAACCAGCCGCAATCACCTTAATAGCCTTTTACGTTCTGGGTTTACAAGGGTATACAACCGTCGACTCGGACATAGACCATGGTCGGACAGCGAGTCGCCCATTGCGCGCTTACGATGGCCAGAGATGACCATGACCGAGTCACCGTGGGCGTCTACCACTGCGGCTGGGATGTAAGGTTTACGCTGTCTTCTCTCTCACGCGTCAAGCCTCTTCCTTCGCCAGCATGACTGCTGCACTGACCTTTTTTAGGTTTAATTAGTTAAACACGACTGTGTTTAACAAATTAAACCTAACAGAATTTAACATATGAGAGTAGGTATTTAAATAGTATTAAAACACTTGTGTGATACTCGTATTATTACAAACCAAGTCATATTAAAACTCCTTAATAAGCAATTTCTATAACTCCTTTTAAATAATCCTTAATATAGCAATGTTCTTACCGCAGATTGCGCGAAGGGAGCCCGAAATTTGACGTACGATCCACTGGCCGAACGCGATTCAATTTTGTGCAAAAGAAGACTGAAGCCTTAAGACAAACCAAGATAAAAAAAAAAACTTGAAAACTACTACCTATACTATAACTATATTTATTTAATTTAAAAAATATTGTAAAGTAGTACCTATTGTATTGTATTATTGTAATGTAGTGGTCAATACCTAAACTGAAATAAAAGTACCTATCTTGTGTGGGACTGAAAGCGGTTACGGTTAAAGGTTAAGATACCTCAAAAATATAACGGTACCGATTCAAAATAGAGGTTGAGCTATACCGGTACCCATATAAATAAAGGTTAGGATAAATTGTTATTTAACCTTTATACGATTTCGGTACCGAAACACATGCGAGACGGCACGGCGCGGGTACAAGGGCGGGGGTATCTAACGCGTTGAAACTTGACCTTGTGCTTGCTTGTTGTACAATTCTTATTTTAATACATGCGTGCGAGCGAGATAGCGCGGGGCATGTCTTCGCGCGACCGTAGTGTGTAACGCATTTGTACATGTGTTTAAACACTGTATACAAATTCTTTTTTCTCTTTCCCTGTATTTGTTTTGCTACCGACTGTGTGCCGGGTACGTGTTGATAGTTCGTCAACGTAATAAGTATATAAGAATAAGTACTTATTTTAAAATTAAATAAACAAAATGGGAAGAAAGCGTAGAAACGCAGTTTACGACTTTTTTTTAATTTTCGAAGGAAAATAATGCCTCTACTTGCCTAGTGGTTTGATGTTCAGCTGTTATAAAAGTAAGTAGGTACATACCGGCTTTCTTGGTTTACCTACCTATTGTCAAATTATTATGGACTATGGTTATACATTTATGTAGGCTGTGTAGAAAATGGAGTATGTACTACAGGCAACTGCATATAAATGGTACGAGTATATTGATAAATGATGATAAGACTTGTGACTAAGGGTCAGTTCAGACCGCAACGCGAAGCGACGCGACGATGCGCGCACTCTTTTAAGAGCCATCCAAAATACGACTTTATTTTCTACACCAAAAGATACACATTTCGTTGAGAGAATTTAAACGGCGTCAAGCGGCGCCGGATGCGTCGCGATGCGCCGCGCTGCGCAGCTCGGCGCCGCTTAAGCCGCTCGGGCTCGGGGCCGCTCGTGGCCGCTCGACTCTGCGGGAGGAAGGGGGTTGGGGCGGGAAGAACGTAGCGAATGTAGACACTCCGCTGCACCGCGCGGCGTTTGGATGCGCAGCGCGGCGCATCGCAGCGCAGCGCATCGTCGCGTCGCTTCGCGTCTCGGTCTGAACTGACGCTAAGTAAGTAACTACCTAACGTTGTGCGGTTGAACGTGGGTACCTGCAGGTATTACCTTCTTAGCGTCAGTTCACACCGAGACGCGACGCGAAGCGACGTGATACTTCAAATTTTTATCTTTTCTTGTAGTAAACAAAGTCAGATTTTGAACGACGTGCGCGGCGCCGCGCTGCGCAGCGCGGCTTCGAGCTGCGTTGCGAAAGGTGTATCTTTTGTTTTATAAAATAGAGTTACATTTTGAATAAATATATTGAAAAGTGCGCGCAGCGTCACGTCTCGGTCTGAGCTGACCGTAAGTAACACATTTACAAAGGAAAAATCATCAAATGAGTCCTCCCACCCCGGACAGGGCGGGAGGGACTGTCACCCCCGTATCTATAAACAAGTAATAGTACATTACTGCCGCGGCCTATAATGGCTACTTTGCTGGTCGCGCTGATGATGGCCGACAGCGCAGCCTAGCGCAGCTCCAGGCCGACACAGCGCGGTCAGCATGCACCACTTGATGGACGAGCTGAGATAAAGGCCGAGGCCGGAGGCCGAGGCCTTTACAGTGAGGACAGCAAGGGCTGCATGATGGCCAAGCTGGAAGGCCTAGAGCGTAGCTAGGCTAGCTCGAGGCAATCATAGCGTGACCAGCGAAGAGTCATAATGGGCCAAGGCTTGTATAGTACTTTACTCAAAAATGCAAGTACCTAACCTAAATAAAACCAGCAAGTGATTTAAATAAAATACATATAGGTATTAACTAGAAAATTAATTAAAATAACAATATGAAAAGTACAGTTACTAAAATTCAACACCGGGTTTCCGGGTTTCATATTACTTACTAATAGTTTGCGATAATTTTAATGCGGTGTTTGACTGTTAGGTATATTTTCTTCACTTACTTAAAGCAAAAAAAAAGTCACTAAATAAAAATTAAAATTTCGCTGAACCGCGCTTTTGTTACTTCTTTGTATTTTTTTTTTAATATGGAATACAATCTTTTTGTGCCTACCTCTTTATATACAAACAGCTGTGTTTTAAATAAAATCTTTTTGCATTTGTCTTTTTAAAACGTTGAAACGTCAAAATAGCGGACCGGCAATGTATTACCGACCTGTAGAGCGGCCAGCAAAAACATTACTGGCCGCTCCTTGAAACACTCCGGCAAAGGCGACTTTGCTCAGATTTTGAACGGGCGGTCGACAAGGTTGTCAAAATAATGACCACATTACATGCATTTTTGAGTAAAAGGTTTTACTTGAGTAAATGTCATTTAATTATGAGACGATTTTTAATAAGTACTTTAATAATTGCTTGAAGTTTGAACTGTATATAGAATATACGCTTTCTTTTACAGCCCACTTTGTTAAAATTCAGGTCTATAGCTTAAAAAAATTGCACAAGTAATTGCTTAAGCTAAAGAAATTACTTTGACTTGACTATAAATACGGCTGTTAGACTTGTACTGACCAAAATCCACGGTGTCCTTCAATAGCTCTTTATATTCCGGGGTCACGGTGAGGAAATAAAATCCCGCGACCCCGGCAGGCTTTGGCCCTCTAAGAGGGGGCCACGTCATTATGCTGACGCTCTTTGAGGCGCGCGTGGGACACAACGCGCCGTCGACCCGGGCATGGTCCATGGTCGGGCAGCGAGTTGCCCTTTATTCGCTGCCCGCATGCCCGCGCCTACGGTGGCCGGAGATCGTCTGCCGACGTCCGACGCCGCGGGCGTCTAACACTGCGGTTGGAGCGGAGGGAGGACGCTGTCCTTTCCCTCTCGCAGCCCGCGTCCTCCTTCACGAGCATTACTGCTTCGCAGAAGGAGGCGATCGCTTCCCACTCCGTCTCGCCCCGCAGCATGGCCGCAACCAATGCCGGGCGCGAGAGGTCTCCGCCTATCGCCGCCGTGAGGACACGTCGGTGCTCGGCCCAAGCGGGGCAGTCTTGCACCGTATGTTCCACTGTGTCCTCGCGGGCGATCTTCGCAGTGGTTACACCCGGGCGTTTCTTCCCTCCCTATCCGTCACAGGTACCTCCCGAAACTTCCGTGTCCGGTGACCTGCGTCATCCGATAGGTCAGGACGTCGTGACGTCTCTCCAGCCACTCCTCAAAGAGGGGTCTTACCGCCGCGATTGCGGCGAGCCCGAACCTCGGTTGCGACAGTCGTTGTCTCCATACTCCTCTGAGATCGCTTCGGACCTCTTCCTGCCGCGCCTCGACTTGTCGGGGCAGCGGGAATTCTTCCCTGCGCTGCGTCTCCACGCGCCACTCATAGACGCGCAGGAGGGCAGTCGCCTCCAGATCCCAGGGCAGCAATCCGGCTAGGAGGTTGGCCGATTCGCCGGCGATCGTGCGGTATCCTCGGATCATCCGGATAGCCATGACCCTATGGCATGCAACCAGCTTCGCTGGTCGCGTCCGAATGCTCAGGGCCCACACTGGGGCCCCGTAAAGGGCCATGGACCGCACGACACCGGCGTACAGCCTCCGGCAGGAGGCGTTTGGCCCGCTGAGATTGGGCAGCAGTCGCCTGAGGGCGGCTGCTGCCCGGTTCAGTTTTGGGGCCAAACGCAGGAAGTGCTCCCTGAAGTTCCATCGGCTGTCGAGGACGAGTCCCAGGTACTTCATCGTCGACTCGACGCCGATGTGAACCCCTCTCACCGTTATGTGGGACTCGGTCCGTGGCGCGTTCAGACGACCATGAAAAGACATGGCCTCTGTTTTATGCGCCACCTCGAGTCCCAACTGCCGGATTCTCGCAACGACTGTCGCGACCACTTGCGTCGCCAGGTCGGCCGCCGCCTGGTGCGACTCTCCCTCTGCCAGGACGAGCGTGTCATCGGCGTAACATATTACGCCGACGCGGTCAGGGAGGTCGCCGTGCAGCACATAGTCGTAACCGATGTTCCACAGGTGCGGCCCCAAGGCCGAACCCTGTGGAACACCGCACGACATCTCTCGCCGGTTCCATTCTCCCCGGTGACCGGGGTAGATGACGGCTCTGTCCGTCAGGTAGTTCTCGACTATGCGACGGACGGAGGTAGGTCGGCACCCGGTGATACCGGAGTTCCTCCCTGATGCAACTCCAGGGCAGGGTGTTAAAGGCGTTGGTGATGTCTAAAGACACCGCCAAGACGACCCTACCCCGGACACTGCATCCCCCGTCATGAGGCCTCTCAAGCGCATGATGGCATCCACAGTCGAGCGCCCCCTGCTGGCTCTCTGCAAGGTCCGGACCCACCCGATTCAGGTGCCCGACGAGGCGGTCTGCAATGACTCTCTCAAAGAGCTTGTCCCAGTCGAGGCCCGAGAGTCCAGGAGACCAGGACCCAGGCTTTTCCTGGCAGGCCGTCGGGTCCTGGGGCGGTATTTTTGGCCCTTAACCGTAGTACCGCCACTCTCAGGTCTACCTCGGTCACCTCTGGAGCGTCGTAGACGTGGTCGTCGCTGTAGTCCGCGTCTGCGTCAGGTTCCGTTGGTGGCGGAGCCATGGGTGGGGTAGTATGCTCCCCTTGCGATGGGAACAGGGCGCTCACCACTTCCTCCAGGAACTGAGGCCGGAGACTCTGCGTCAACGGGGGAGCCCATGGGCGGAGCTTCGCTCTCGCCAACTTGTAGGGTCGGCCCCATGGGTCCACGTCCAGAGACTCCAGCATCTCCTTGCGGGTCAATTCCTTGGCCCGCCAGATCTCGTCGCGGAGGACGGTCTTCGCTGCCCTGTAGCCCTCACGCAGCTCCGCCTCTACAGTCACCGCATCCGGAGGTCGGGTGCGGCGCCTGCGGAACCTGGTGTACCGGCGTCGCGCGGCCATACACGCCTCGCGCAGCGCTGCCAGCTCGCTCGACCACCAGTACAGCTGACGCCGGGCGCGTCCTTGCCGGACCCGGGGCAATGGCCACGTCGCAGATTTCCGAAATGGCCTCCTGGAACCACTCCGCCTCGTCGTTAACGTCGGCAGGCCTGTCCGGTGGTGACACCCAGGCCTGCACGATCGAGGCTTCCGAGAATAGCTTTCGGTCCAACTGCTTCAGCGCCCATCGCGGACCACTTGGGACCGGCGCGTCTGAGGTCTGGGCGGAGACGTCAAACCGGATATACCGGTGATCGGAATAGGTCTCCACCTCTACCACAACGCGCCATCCGGTGACGCGCGACGACAGGTCTGAGGTTGCGAACGTAACGTCCACCACCGACTCGCCCGCCCACCGCACGCACATGGAGACAGAACCCCGGTTCTCAATGACTAGGCCCTGCGCCAGGGCCCAGTGCTCCAGCCTTCTGCCCCGCACAACAACCGTAAACCGGGAACCCCAAGCTACACTCCTGGCGTTGAAGTCCCCCAGGACGAGCGCGGGGAGAGAACCGAAGGCGACGACGACATCTCCCAGCTCCGATAGGGAGTCCTGGAACTCGGCGAGAGTTTGGCTCGGGGAGAATATACGCCTATCACGGCGATCTCCCCGATCTGTGCTGCGACGTTCCCGCGCCCTCTCTTGACGCGATCGACGGCGGCCGACGAGATGAGGTTCACCGAGCCGTCCAAGTCCGTCACCCAGTTATTTCTGGGCACGACAAAGTACGGCTCGGCGACCACAGCGACGTTGATCAACCACTGCGCCATGCTCTTGAGCAAGAGATCCTGAGCAGCGGCGCAGTGGTTGATGTTCGCCTGGAGGAAGCGCAATGGGGCCATTAATTGTAATCCATTGCAGCCTCCTCCAGGGCCCCTCGCGAGGATACGGCCACGGCGGCGGCGGCGGCGGAGGCAGGAGTAGCTGTGACGGTAGCGGCAGAGGGCCTACCTCTGCCCCTGGCCTTGGTGGGTGGGGCGCAGGACCTGCCCATAGCCCGGTGATCTGCCTGCTTGCCAACCGCCTCACATGCGAAGCAGTGATAACACATCACATTCATTCACATGTGAAGCTATATAACATGTTATGTTATACAGGGTGGAATTTTGTAATGCCACCTTTTTTTTTTTTTTTTTTTTATCTTGGTAAAATCATCAAATGAGTCCTCCAACCCCGCGCAGGGCGGGAGGGACTGTCAGGCTTCTACTGACTAAAATCCACGGTGTCCTTCAATAGCCCTTTCTGTTCCGGGGTCACGATAAGGAAATAATCCCGCGACCCCGGCAGGCTTTGGCCCTCTGAGAGGGGGGCCCCGTCATTATGCTGAGGCTCTTTGAGGCGCGCGTGGGACACAACGCGCCGTCGACCCGGGCATGGTCCTTGGTCGGGCAGCGAGTTGCCCTTTACTCGCTGCCCGCATGCCCGCGTTTACGGTGGCCGGAGATCATCAAGCGACGTCCGTCGCCGTGGGCGTCTACTACCGCGGGTGGGGCGGAGGGAGGACGCTGTCCTCTCTCGCTCGCGGCCCGCCTCCTCCTTCGCGAGCATTACTGCTTCGCAGAAGGAGGCGACCGCTTTCCACTCCGTCTCGCCCCGCAGCATGGCCGCGACCAATGCTGGGCGCGAGAGGTCTCCGCCTATCGCAGCCGTGAGGACACGTCGGTGCTCCGCCCAAGCTGGGCAGTCTTGCACCGTATGCTCCACCGTGTCCTCCGGGCGATCTTCGCAGTGGTGACACCCAGGCGTCTCCCTTCGCATCAGACACAGGTACCTCCCGAAACTTCCGTGTCCGGTGAGGACCTGCGTCAAGCGGTAGGTCAGGACGCCATGATTTCTCTCCAGCCACTCCTCAAAGAGGGGTCTTACCGCCGCAATTGCGGCGTGCCCGTTGTAATGCCACCTAGAGAGAAAGTACTCTTATTACTGCAGATAGAACATTTTACTTAAGGTGATTGCTTCGATGTAGCCCGCGAAATTCAAATTTTTTTACGTTTTTTGCAATTCGCAGGCCAGCGACATGTTGTAACTTTATAAATATATGTGTTGCGGTAATAACAAGTATAATTTTAAATATAAAAATTATCAAAAAATTCGCTCCATCAGCTTTCACATAGAGAAGGTGCATCGTAGTTAGATTTCGGAGATTTTAACATGATGCACCTTTTCTATGTGAGAGCTGATGGAGCGAGTTATATTTATTATATTTAGAGATGATAGATGATAGAGTGATATTTTTTATATTTAAAATTATACTTGTTATTACCGCAACACAAATATTTATAAAGTTACAACATGTCACTGGCCTGCAAATTGCAAAAAATGTAAAAAAAAATGAATTTCGCGGGCTGGTTGGAGCATCCCCCTTAAAGGAAAAATTCCTATATAATTTTCGAATAAAATTCGAATAGAAAGCAAACTGCATTCAAAGATTTTCAAAAATTCTCTTCTCCCACACCGGCAATCGAACCATTTTTTGTAAATCATTAAATTAACTTAAGATTTCCTGGTTTTCCTTTCATTTAATTTATCATGTTTGTTAAAGAGATTTCATCCTTATAATTGACCCTAACGACCGATGCAATAAAAGTACAGAGTATAATTTTTTTCAGATTTTAGCCGGTTCGATTCCCGGATGGAGAAGAGAATTTTCGAAAATCTTTGAGTGCAGTTTGCTTACTATTCAAAAATAAAGGAATGTTTCCTTTGAGTATCTATCTGCAGTATTATGAGTACTTTCCCTCCAGGTGGCATTACAAAATTCCACCCTGTATAGTCTGTACGCACCTTAAGAGGAAACAGCAAGGGCTGGAGAATTGAAAAATAGGTATTTGTAAAATCTATTGCTGTCGCGCAGTGCCCACAACAGAGTTACAGAGCGCGATAGAGACAACAGCAGCTTGGACCGAAAATACCTTATTAAATGGCACAAAATCAACGATTGACGTAGTCCTATGTTTTCCTTTTTTTTATAATCTTCAAAGGAGATCATTTTTTTTGGGCCTTTTCTGAAAGTGCCGGCCAACGAAAAAAATTGACCTATGGGTAGTACTAGTCATTTCCAATAGTTATATATGGCACAAAAGTTGTAGGATAGCTCTCGGCCAAGTTATACAAGTTCGAAGATTCATAATTTTCATACATTTTTTAATTTCTGAAAGTGCCGAGAAACAGCAAATAATGATAAGTACTGCTAGAACTAGCGACCTTAAGCTATTTAACATAAAATATCATCACGCCTGTAATCCCTGAAGGGTTAGGTAGAGATGTACCCAATTAAAATGAATAAAAATCACTTTATTTTTTGTGAAAAGAAGTTAAAACATGTTAAAATATATAAATCCGCTGGTGGGGCCAGCATTAGGAACAGAATCGAAGTTGCCTGTGGTAGGGATCTTGGAAGAGAAACCTCCTAACAATATAAATCCTGCTAAAATAACTGCTTTCTGAATCAACCAGGTTTTTTTGGCTAATAAAATCATCAAAATTGTGCTACGGTATCCTGCTAAGATAGTCCTGCGACCTGGTAGGCGCTTGGCTCTATATGAGCCACTGAAAGTTCCTTTAGACGCACGTGGAACACGACATACTGACGTCCTGAGCCTGATCCTGGATAAGACAACTAGCTCCCCATTACTCACCGTACGTAGCTTGATTGAGATTTCGAGGGCGCCCTCTCCTTCACGTGTTCTGTCTCCTCCTTCACTGTCATTGCTGCTGCAGAAGAAACGGCAGCCTCCTTACCGGATTGCCACGGTGTGCTCTGGATAAAGAAGCCCTCCAAGCATATATGAGTGGACCAACCGAAAAGCCATGATTCCCTGGTGCGATCAGCTTATCTGGTCTCTTCCTTATGGAGACAACGGACACAGAGTTCCCATAAAGGGGCTTTAACCGCACCACTTCCACGTAGAGTCTCCAAAAAGCAACATTTCATTCATACATTTGTTGTTTTCTTAAAGAGCCTCATAGCCTTCGGAACGCGACATTGTCGAACCCCCAATTAGCGATAAGACGGGTTTGCATCGCCATCTAGTCAACGAGACTCAACTGGTATTCGTCCTTGACATCCCGTGAAAGTTCAAGGAGCATTCCTGGGGCAGTCTTCAAGCAGTTACCCAATCTTGCGGGGAAACGCCTTTTTGGAGGCTCTATTTTGAAGTGGTACGCTTAAAGCCCCTCTACGGGAACTCTGTGTCCGTCGTCTCCATAAAGAGGACACCCAAACAAGCTGATCGTACAGGGCATCATGGCTATTAGGGTGATCCACACATAGTTGCTGGAGGGCTACCGCTTCCAGATCACACCGTGGCAATCCGGGAAGGAGGCTGCCATTTCTTTTGCAGCAGTAATGACAGCGAAGGTGGAAGGAGGCAGAACACATGAAGGTGAGGACACCCTCGAAATCTCAATTCAGCCACGTACGGCGACTAATGGGGAGTAAGGACGATAGCATGTCGTGTTCCTCGCGCGCCTACAGGAGCTTTCAGAGGCTTATAGACCTAAACGCCTACCAGCTACCCCACCAAGTCGCAGGACTATCTTAGTAGAACACCGTAGCACAGTTGATGACTTTAATAGCCAAAAAACGTGGCTGATTTAAAAAGCAGTACTTTAGTCAGGATTCGTATTGTAAGAAGGTCGCTCTCCCAAGACCCCTACCACAGGCAACGTTGATTCTGTTCCCGATGCTGGCTGCAACAGTAGATTTATTTATTTTAACATGTTTTTATTGCTTTTCACTTAAAATTAAGAGACTATTATTCATTTTAATTCGGAACACATCTGCGCAACCCTTCAGGGATTACAGGCGTGATGATAATTTATGTTGAATTGCTTGAGGTCCCTAGTTCTAGCAATATTTATCATTTATTTGGTGTTTTTGAGCACTTTCAGAAATTAAAAATGTATGAAAATTCCGAATCTTTGAACTTGTATAACATGGACGAGAGTAATCCTACAACTTTTGTGCCATAGTAACTATTGCTCCAAATGACTAGTACTACCCATAGGTACCAATTTTTTTCGTTGGCCGGCACTTTCGGAAAAGGCCCAAAAATGTATGGAGCGTGAATGTTCTCCTTTGTTTTCTGGATATTTGAACACAGCGGAAAATCTGGCTATATTTTTAGGATTTTGAATGTTCATATCTCTTTTAATAGTTATTATGGAAAAAAGGAAAACATAGAGACATGGCAATAGTGGTCATAGATTTTTTGTAAAAAAAATATTGCTCTACTGGCATTATCCAGGAAGAAAACAGGGGACTACGTTTGTATGGAAAAACGACCGTGGCTGTTTCCTCTTAAGTGGTCACTTGCAAAACGCACGTGCGGTCTAAGTAGCGGGCATCGTTTGGTGATTCTTTAATAACAGAAATACAAGGAAGCCCTACCTATATTGTGGAGTAAATGGAACAAAAACTACAAAAATCGTATTTTGGTCGACAAAGAGTGGTCAATAGTAGCAAATATTTGACAACGCCATCTTGACGAATGACGTGACGACTATAGTTCAGTTTGGACACAATGACATTGTCGTACGACCAACACCAACTGATTAGTTTTGTTGTCGGTAGTGCGAGCGACCGATTATCGTCGAACGACTTAAACCAATCAGGACGTAGCCTTAGGGCGTGGCCCCATGTCTCCGGCGCGGCGCCGTGTGCCGTGCGGCGGCGCGGCGCCGTGCCGCGCAACGGCGTCGTGTACCCGACGTAGGGTACCGCATAGGGTTATGATATGGACCGCGAAAGACGTATCCTGGTCCTGTTGCTATTAAGACGACGAGAAAAAAAAAAAAAAAAAAGCAAAGAAAATATTTGGTAAATCCATACCTTTCTATAATGAACCATGATGGAGATAATTTCAAGAGGAAATATGAAGCGCTGAAAAACTGTGGTGAAGACAAATTTTACGAATATTTTAGAATGTCCGTATCAAGTTTTGAAGAACTGCTAACCAAAATAGCGCCTCGTATACAGAAGAAATACGTGTTCAGGAAACCTGTTGAGCCTATGGAAATTCTAGGCTTAACTATAAGATAAGAAATAAAAGAAATATTTTAACTTATTTATTCTTATCTTAGATTTTTAATTTATGTAGACATATTATGTATGACTACATACATACATATACACTAGCAACAGGAACAGATCAAATCAAAACTGTAATTCTTATCTTTGGATACACTTGCTGATCATAAGGTACGTGCCGGTACACGACGCCGTAGCGCGGCACGGCGCCGCGCCGCCCGCCGGCGACGGCGCCGTTCGCCGGCGGGCGGCACCGTGGTTCGGCGGAGACATGGGGACACGCCCTTAGACCCAGCTGACGCGCGCGAACATATCAAACACGTGAGATATCTGTGTGTATTCAAGTCAAACAAGCGGGAAGTGCGCGATTTACTCTCGACTTCAGGTAGGAAAGTTTAATTTGTATGAACTTGTCGCTCGCACAAACGCCTGGCGGCTAAAGAGACACACACAAACACTGAGGTGTTTGTGAGGTGCGCGGCGCGCTAGCGGCAGTATCAAAGGCGTTACCGTGCTTTTCGTACGTGAACACTTGGATATTACGCCATAATTATGTTATTTTATTTTGTGAACGCGCCCATCATTGCGCTCGCGAGCCCGCGAGTCAACGTGTTTGAGCACTTAGAAAGATAGACGATAAAAATATTACTCAACTGGGAGTTAATTTTTACAAAGCAGAACAAATGCAGCTCATTGACTTTTCCATTCTTATTTCAGACGCTTAATGACCACCTACCAATAAATACAAAACACGAAACGAGCAAGTTTAAACAATTTTCGAATTAAGAAATGATAGTAGACGGTAACGTAGGTAACCGTAATAGTACATTACTGCCGCGGCCTATAATGGCTACTTTGCTGGTCGCGCTGATGATGGCCGACAGCGCGGCCTAGCGCAGCTCCAGGCCGACACAGCGCGGTCAGCATGCACCACTTGATGGACGAGCTGAGATAAAGGCCGAGGCCGGAGGCCGAGGCCTTTACAGTGAGGACAGCAAGGGCTGCATGATGGCCAAGCTGGAAGGCCTAGAGCGTAGCTAGGCTAGCTCGAGGCAATCATAGCGTGACCAGCGAAGAGTCATAATGGGCCAAGGCTTGTATAGTGCTTTACTCAAAAATGCAAGTACCTAACCTAAATAAAACCAGCAAGTGATTTAAATAAAATACATTTACTCAAAAATGCATGTAATGTGGTCATTATTTTGACAACCTTGTTTGAGCAAAGTCGCCTTTGCCGGAGTGTTTCAAGGAGCGGCCAGTAATGTTTTTGCTGGCCGCTCTACAGGTCGGTAATACATTGCCGGCCGCTATTTTGACGTTTCAACGTTTTAAAAAAACAAATGCAAAAAGATTTTATTTAAAACACAGCTGTTTGTATATAAAGAGGTAGGCACAAAAAGATTGTATTCCATATTTAAAAAAAAATACAAAGAAGTAACAAAAGCGCGGTTCAGCGAAATTTTAATTTTTATTTAGTGACTTTTTTTTGCTTTAAGTAAGTGAAGAAAATATACCTAACAGTCAAACACCGCATTAAAATTATCGCAAACTATTAGTAAGTAATATGAAACCCGGAAACCCGGTGTTGAATTTTAGTAACTGTACTTTTCATATTGTTATTTTAATTAATTTTCTAGTTAATACCTATATGTATTTTATTTAAATCACTTGCTGGTTTTATTTAGGTTAGGTACTTGCATTTTTGAGTAAAGCACTATACAAGCCTTGGCCCATTATGACTCTTCGCTGGTCACGCTATGATTGCCTCGAGCTAGCCTAGCTACGCTCTAGGCCTTCCAGCTTGGCCATCATGCAGCCCTTGCTGTCCTCACTGTAAAGGCCTCGGCCTCCGGCCTCGGCCTTTATCTCAGCTCGTCCATCAAGTGGTGCATGCTGACCGCGCTGTGTCGGCCTGGAGCTGCGCTAGGCTGCGCTGTCGGCCATCATCAGCGCGACCAGCAAAGTAGCCATTATAGGCCGCGGCAGTAATGTACTAATAGGTATTGACTAGAAAATTAATTAAAATAACAATATGAAAAGTACAGTTACTAAAATTCAACACCGGGTTTCCGGGTTTCATATTACTTACTAATAGTTTGCGATAATTTTAATGCGGTGTTTGACTGTTAGGTATATTTTCTTCACTTACTTAAAGCAAAAAAAAAGTCACTAAATAAAAATTAAAATTTCGCTGAACCGCGCTTTTGTTACTTCTTTGTATTTTTTTTTAATATGGAATACAATCTTTTTGTGCCTACCTCTTTATATACAAACAGCTGTGTTTTAAATAAAATCTTTTTGCATTTGTCTTTTTAAAACGTTGAAACGTCAAAATAGCGGCCGGCAATGTATTGCCGACCTGTAGAGCGGCCAGCAAAAACATTACTGGCCGCTCCTTGAAACACTCCGGCAAAGGCGACTTTGCTCAAACAAGGTTGTCAAAATAATGACCACATTACATGCATTTTTGAGTAAAACAATATTATAAAAAAACTATAGCAAAGGACAAACGTTAGATCGATCCTAAGTAAATGCGTTTGTATGTACCTACAAAGTACGCGCCTGCCGCCGCCTCCGCTGCCGCCCCTCGCCCGCGCCCCGCGCCGTCAGGCAGATAGCCCGCGTAAGTACATTGAGTGATTCAACAATCGCGAACGACAGAGACAGATAGAGTGGTGAGGCGGTAAGTCAAAGAAAACCCTTATTTAAAAGGTTAAGGTAACGGTACCGATATTATTATAAAGGTTATGGTACTTCTACCGAAATATACCGGTATAAATATTGTACCTTAAAATTCGGCTACTTTAAAAAATAACGGTACCGTTATATATCGGTTATCGTTATTTAACGGTATGACGTCATACCGAAATTTAAAGGTACCTTTATTTTTGGGTAATTCAGTCCCTGGTTAAAAAGCAAGTTTGCATTCTTGTATAACAAATAAATATTTTTTTAGTTTTTTGCTATTATCTATAAAACGGTATGTTTTAGTTAGAGAAAGAAGTTTTCTGCGCAATGAAAGCTTATACAATTTCCTACATTTGTAGTCTTTCATTTTTTCGTTTTTTTTTCCGAATTACTACTTATTTTTTACATAACATATTC
Organism: Agrotis segetum; assembly: GCA_036375495.1. Lineage (NCBI taxonomy): Eukaryota > Metazoa > Arthropoda > Insecta > Lepidoptera > Noctuidae > Agrotis > Agrotis segetum. The sequence continues at coordinate 13,839,283 of JAQSVV010000088.1, read as the reverse complement.
TGTTTAGTGAAAATTTTCGAATAAACATACTATTATGAATCTCTACCTGTTGCCTGCTCCTTTGTTTGCGTTATTTCGGGATAAAGGTAGCCTAAAAATTCAAATCTTCAATCATAACGAATTTCATCCAAATCGGTTCAGCCATTGAGTAATGAAAACTTGTATCTTTGATACAAATGACAGGAAGCTCGCCGTCCGACCGAGGACCAAACGCCTTGGCGCGTCGTGTTTCACGCCAAATGCCTGCTGGGGTCGCGGGTTTTTTCTTAACCCAGGTTACCGTGGCCCCGGAACGTAAAGGTCATAGGAAGGAATACGGGTGGATTTTAGTCAGTAAGAGTCTGACAGTCCGTTCCGCCCCACCCAGGGCGGGCGGACTCATTTGGTCATTTTACCATCTAAAAAAAAAAAGGCTGTATGGGTCCTGACAATGGTTCTTTTTCCAAGGCTCCCTCATCCTCAGTAAATGGTACTTGCTGAAGAGGCTCTACGTCGTCTTCATCATCGTCGACGTCAACAGACACGCCGTTGAGGCAATTCCCTTGGCAGTGGATTTTAGTAAATTGATATACATACTTCATAGTAGCAGTTAATTTAAGATATCAGATACTTTTCATCCAAAAATAACGTGAAGGAAGTAGTATACACAAAAGGTACACTACAAAAGGTAGTGTTCAATTCAAGTAGCTTTTTTCAATTTTCACTTTTCCGGAGGGTGTAGTTCAAAAATAGGTAGGAATGTGAAAAAGTGTATAAGATAAAAGTTGTACATAATTTTACAAGCTTTCATTGCGTAGAAGACTTTTTATGTCCATGACGTTTAAAACATATTAGCGAAAAACTGAAAAATGGGAACTTTAACCCCCTTCCCTCACCCCGACTCACCCCCTAGATGTCAGGACTTTTAGTATGTTAACTCTCTAAGCACCCTGAACAAGTTTCTGAAGTAATTGTTTAGGGCATTGCTCACGCACTCTACAATCTCTTTGTTGGATGGACTAAAGCCCGGTTTCCACCGCGAGCGGAACGGACACATTAATGACTCCTTTAAACTCGCAGGCGCAAACTGCATACTTGTATTTCCACCAGCAAATAGTTTTTGCGTTCCCAGAGCGAGCTCATTTTAACTCTTTTCACCCACTGGGTCATTAATGTGTCAGTTCAGCTCGCGGTGGAAACCGGGCTTAATAATTGAAGAATGAGCATTTTCAGCGTGCCTGAAGCACCATTCTACTTGCGCACATCAGAAACACAAAGCAGGGATAAAATAACAACAGCGGGATTTATTACAAAAACTTGTATGAAATAATTATTGTATTAGTAAACAAAATAAATTATGTGATTTCTGCATGAAATATAGTCTATTATAATAACAGTTTAAAAATTTTGTGTGAACACAGAAAAATAACAGGTTTTAGGACATGTTACGACATTTAAATGGTCCTAAGCGCTAGTCCGAGGGCGTGACGTAAACGTTTAAACTACGTCGATTTCTACGAAAATACAAGTCATCTTCAGCATTCTAACAGTAGAATAATTGTCCCCCTCATAGATAATTATAAATAAATTCTTATTACACATTTAATTTGCAACACAAGTATTTTCAATAAAATAATTGTATTTACGTTAACCTCGCGAGTTAATTTAAATCCGCCCATTGTATGAAGTTACTCGAAAAAAATTATTTTACTTCCTAGCACGACCCGGACCGTGAACATACTCATTATAACTTTTGATAGGAATCAATTCCTCTCAATTTGTACTATTATGTATCACTAGTAATTTTAGCGTGGTCGTGCTAGGATGCCTTCCTAGCACGACCACGCTAAAATTGCAGCTGGCATTCCGCATTGAAGTTGAAGATACAGGAGCATGCCTAATGATTTGTACTCATTTATACTCCGAATTCATTATAGGTTAACTGTCGTAAATTTCAAGAAAAAATAAATAAAAAACAAACATGGTCGTGCTAGGATGTACAATCGACAAAGTTGAATCATGACCCATTTTGACAATAAATCGTTTGAATCCGTCAAATTAACAAAGATCAAAGTCGTTGCCATGGATATGTTTGTTTACGCGAATGTAGACCTAATTGTATTTGAATATCTGTATGAATATAAGCTTATGGTGGGTCATGATTCAAGTTTGTCGACATTACAACACGAAAAAATGATAGATCGTGCAAGTAGGTGGTTGCTCATAGAACTGGACGGACCAAATTATAACTAAATACAAAAGTGACTCTTGATCGCTTTTGCCACCGATAGATAACGCGAACTGTAGCTAGAGCTAAAGTGATAATAGCCTAACCGTTTAGTCGTATTCCACTGCTGGGTCCATTTGTCAAGATGAATGTTTGACCTTTCCAAACCGGGAGTACTGCTGTTCTACTGACGACGTGGGACTAAAAAATAAAGAATTCATTTATAGGGACATTGAATTTCTCTTATAATTTGTTGTAATATGCAAAGAACGTTTGACTAGGCCAGCAGTAACAGCTGGGTTGAGAGGCCGCACGAAAAATAATAAATTATAGCTTGGCCAGAACGGGTTGAAGCGGAACTAAATTTTTTATTTCTGACAGCGTTTTAAAATCTTTGATATTTGATGTAAACAAAGACCGCAAGTTTGTTAGATTTATTATTGTGCCATAAAACTAACGTAATAAGTGAAAAAAAAAAAATATCATTCAAAGTGCTGGTAGCGCGAAGACACTTTTGCGACTTCCGGTTTTCTACATTTTTATGTCAAGCTGTACCGTGCGACCGTTCAACGCAGTTGCTGTCAGAAGTATCATTTCTAAACACATTTTTAAGGATATCTAATGCCAATTTGTGCATGTTACATTAACATTTATTTCTATAAAATTAATCGGTTTAGGCGCAAAAAGCCTGATTCGCAAAATAGCAACCGAGTTGCAAAAGGACAAGTTCTATATATTTCTTTCAATATGGCAAATTCTCGAAATGCCTAAATCGCAAATGATAAAAATAGAACATTATTTCTTCAGTTGGAAGTATAATTTTTTTAATAAAATTATTATTATTCTACTCTTAGATTCAACTAAGTTGTTTCATGTCATGTAAAAAATGTTATTTTTACAAGAATTAGGCTGCTTTTCCACCAGAGATGCGCTATGCTACGTTGCTAAGGATGCGTTTGATATCCACCAATCATACTTATTATGTGTGTGTGCGTTATGAAAACAAATGAATATGATTGGTGGATATCAAACGCATCCTTAGCAACGTAGCATAGTGCATCTCTGGTGGAAAAGCAGCCTTATACTCCGTTAACTTTTATTAGCTGTGGGAAATTTTCCATTTCGAGATTTAGGCATTTCGACAATTTGTTATTTATGGTATCTGGCGTTTTGAGAATTGGCTTTTTTGAGAATTAGGCTTTTAGAGTATTAGCCATTTTGAGAACGTTTGCTTACTTTTGCGCCTCGGTTGAATTAGCATTTTTACGCCTAAACCTATCAATCTACTATGCGGCGAAATTTACAGGGAATCCGTCAATGACCGTCAATGGCGCTTTTGGCAAAAAAATACCTACGTTCTGGAAATTAAATTATTCTTTATATCTTGTTATTATTTTTTATTTAAGAGCGTGCAAGTGTTATTAATATTAAACCTTTGTCGTAAATTTTGGCGCATAGTAAAGAGGTTACACATCAAGTGCCCTTGCACACGATTTAGTGCAATTGTACAGCGCCTATAATAGCCAGACACAGTCATAGTTAAACTAGTGATAGTGTTTGTCTGTCCATTCGTTGGCCTATTAGTCAAATCATTGGATTTACTAGAGTTGTTCAATGGTGTGACTAAGGGTCAGCACAGACAGAGAAATAATGCTCGCGCGGATCGCGTATGGTCGAACTTACGCGCGACCTCGCGTGCCGTCGACGTCCCTCTTTAAACTCAGTGACATAAGAGTCCATTGTATACTCAGTGACAACACTGAAAGTACGCGTACAACGCGGGCGCTGACTCGACGCCGCACGGGAATTCTCGCATATCTTCGAGGACGCGCGAGCATTTTTTTGTCAGGTCCAAACATTTATGCACTTTATTATAACAATTTTATTTTCAAGTGCGTTAATAAAATGCTGCGCTGCCGCTGCGTTCTGTTTGCGCTGACCCTAACGCGCTAGTGGTTACGAATCGATTAAATCGTCAGCCAATTTGGTTAACAAATTATTCGTTTTGATTTTCCGATTTTACAGCACTGTTGCAAGCGTACTTTTTCTTTTTTTTTTATTTGATGCTTTGATATGACTAAGGTGACGATGGAGTGACCTTACCCAGAAGAAACCTGTTCACTCTGACATTGAAGAAATTAGGGTTCGGAAACACAGGCAAAGGAAGCGAATTTCAATTTTTCCAAGACGTTTCGAAATGATTTGTGCGAATTGGTGGAAAAGCAATAAGGTAGTCATGGTAACTTTCAAAATGTTAAGATACCAGCCCCCCTAGACAAGTCGCAAACGATAATCGTTAACGCTCGGTTCTCCCCAATAGATTTTCAACCTTATTCCTTCGAGTCTTTAGTTGAAAATCTATTGAAGATTTCATGGCGTTGTCGTTCGTTTCAGTCGCTAACGCTTAGAAATCCTAAATAGATTTTCAACTAAAGACTCGAAGGAATAAGGTTGAAAATCTATTGGGGAGAACCGAGCGTGAACGATTATCGTTTGCGACTTGTCTAGGGGGGCTGGTCATCTGAGATCACGACGCTTGCAACATTATCGTAATAAATATTAGAAACTCATAACGAACAATAAAAATGGAATATGGAACAGCGAATCATCTGTACGCAACGATTACTTATTTATAACGGGAATTTCATCCAAGGCGCGCTATACCACACATAGCTAAATGTGGCAATAATATCAGTAACTAGAATAAAATTTTATTATTTTATTTTAAAACTCATGAGAGTGATTTATCAGCAATAAAACATAAATATACCGTTTTGTACCGTTAACTATATACATGATATTTTTTTACTTGTCAAGTAAGCACATGATAATTGTGTTACGGAGATTAATAAGACACTGTCAAGTCTATCGTTGCGGTATACCATCAAAGATGGACACGTGATTAGTAATATAAATAGTATTTAAATATTAAATAGTTTGCGTTGTTATTGCGGCCGATCAGTAATGGTTGGATTACTACTCGTTTTTCATATCACTTAACCGTGATACGAGTGGGAAGCGAACGATGCGCAGTTGGTTCGCGTAGTCACAAACGATTGCGTCTTTCAGCGGTAGTATTTGTCGCACGAAGATACACCCGTCGCTTTGACCTGAAACATAAGGAAGGGCATACAATCTTCAGTTTCATTTAATAGGGTCAGCTCAGACCGAGATGTGACACTGCGGGCACATTTCAATAGAGCGACTCAAAATCTAACTCTATTTCCTACACGAAAAGGTACATCTTTCTCAACGCAGCGCTGTATTTTAATAGCGACTCAAAATCTAACTATTTCCTACACGATAAGAGACACATTTGCAGTATCGTTGCCTCACGTCGCGCTGCGTTGTGTCTCGATGTGAACTGACCGATAATTATAAAGAAACGAAAATCCACAGATTCTGCTTTCTTTCGCCAGTTTCCATCATTAAATAGTTAAAAAGTAATTATTTATCAATACAATTTTTATTTAAATTATTTTGTTTTAGGTCGAAAACGTCGTGGACAATGACTCTATTAAAGGAAAGAGAGAGAAGTATGGACCATGGAATCTATGTCTAGAGGGACAGCTAAATTGCTTTCTCTTTTTCGCTTGAGTGTCATTCAGTTTAGTATTTTAAAGCGGGCGTTACTAGGCCAAATCGTACATTGTAGGAGTTTCCTAATATGTTGGGGAATTTTAGTTTTATAATGTAGCCAATCAATAGGCTTGTAAACTAAACAACTAAAAACATAGTATCAGTTAGACTATAAAAAAATGTACACGATGAGATGCTTTTAAAATTTACAATACCTAGGTAATAGTTTGGTGTCATTTTTAGTACGTCCTGTGTGCTTAGTGCGAGTTTTTTTACGTTGACGCGTTCGTTTTACTACGTTCGGCGCTGTTATTGGTCCGCTCCAAGGTCGTGAGAACTATCAACCAATGAGAGGGTCAAACGCGTATAAACGTTACTATTGCATCAACGTAAAATAACTCGCACTAAGCACACTGATGTCACAAGTCTAGAGTTTTGATGCATTTTGCCTTTGTGAGTATCACTACATAGTACCTACTCGTATAAAACAAAGTCGCTTTCTCTGTCCCTATGTCCCTTTGTACGCTTAAATCTTTGAAACTACGCAACGGATTTTGATGCGGATTTTTTTTTAATAGATAGAGTGATTCAAGAGGTAGGTTTACATGTATAATAACATCCATTAAATAGTGGAGAAGTACTGTTATTTTTGAGGTTTCTAATGTGATGTCGTAAATAATTACATTTTTTCCGCTTACATTGCAAACGCAGGCTGAACCCTACGAGTTTTATCAAAATAATGTACTAAGTATTGTACACATTGAAAAGGTCTACAGAAAAGTATGCGATGGTATATGTCTATCTCTTATGGATAACCCACAATAACTTTTTTTGTCATTTACGTTTTACGACAAATAATGGCTAATTTTCGAAGCGATTTTAACCAATACAGCATTAATCCTTAACCAATTAAATACCTTGAATACATTGTTCATTTAATATAGGTCTATATGGCCCTTTACACCGTATGATTTAAGTGAATATTTTCGAAGATATTACAGATTTAAAAATTGCGGGACGTAGCGTTTGCGGCGGTACCGGCCGGCCGCCCGGTGCGGCAAAAGCGACTTTGTTTTATACTATGTAGTGATTCTGTAATATGTTGTAAAAATAAAATAAATAGTTAAAAATGTAAAAAGTAAATAAGTAAAACTGTAGTGTATGAATTTAGATATTCCAAAGATAGCTGGAAATCTTCATGGTATAGGGAAAGGGGGATTGTTTCACTCCAAATTTAACGCGTGCGGGCCACGGGCATTAATGAATATATCAAAACTACTGGATCGATTTTAATCACATACATAGGCTATATAATTTATACCCGTGAAGCCGGAGCGGGCCGCTATGTTTTTATAAACAACGTTCACAGTTTTTCTGTAGTGTATTTAATATCAGCATTGAACCCGTGCGAAGCCGGGACGGGCCGCTAGTTCACTAATAAAAAAAGGAAAAAATACGTTCTCTTTATCATTTTTCAAAACTGAGTGATTGTGAGTGAAATGTATTGATGCTCAAAACTAGCCTATCAAACGAGAAAGTATTGGACAGACGTCATATATTACATCTTTGTCCTAGGTCATGTAATTCTGAAGTTCCACATAGGGCACCTACTACGTGCGGAAAATGTTGACAGGAGCCTTATGTAAAACTAGCTGTTGAGAGCGGCTTCACCCGCTACAACTCGAAAATTATCCCACGGGAACATAAAATCGGGATAAAAGCTATCCTATGTGTTAATCCAGGTTATAAACTATTTGTGTACCAAATTTTAGCCAAATCCGTTCAGTGGTTTTTGCGTGAAAGAGTAACAAACATCCATACATCCATACTTACAAACTTTCGCCTTTATAATAGTAGTAGGATAGATAAGGTGGCAGTAGCTCAGGTGCTATTGACAGCGGGTGCCCAAAGTGGAATAGCTCATAAATCTTACCTAGAAGAACTCTTCGTATGACATCGCCGCTGCTAAGGTCGTACGCTGTGAGTCCGCTGCGGTCACCCATCACGAGCATGGTGTGTGTGAGGGGCAGCATGCGGCTCATGTAGTTGAGACCCTGAACACAGAACAACTCTTTTATCTGACTGGCCTGTTGGTCTAGTGATTAGTGACTTTGATGGCAGATTTGGTTGGATGGAGGTGGCCCAGTGGTATCAGTCCCGACTTATGAGTTGTAGGTCGTGGGTTCGAATCCAGGCAGGCGCATTACTTTGTGTAATTTATTTCATCACTGTTTTCAAAACGGTGAAGGAAAACATCGTGAGGAAACCGGCATGTCCTAGAACCAAAAATTCGAAGACATGTGACATCCACCAATCCGCACTGGGTCTGCGTGGTGGATTGTGGCCCACTCCCTTTCATAGAGAGGAAGGCCTGTGTCCCAGCAGTGGGAACATTATAGGCTGATGATGATGATGATGATGGCAGATTTACATTGAGTCAGTAACTGACGTATGAAAACTGACGCATGCTATTCATACGCAGTCAGTATGTCGTCAGTAGGTACAGTACTGACTTGAAATCAATTTACACTATGGCAATGCCAGGTCAGCAGTGACTCGTCAGTGGACTGACGTCAGGTACTCAATGTAAATCTGCCTTGACTGCTATGCCACGGGTCGTGGGTTAGATTCCCACCCAGGACAAAAGTTTGTGTGATGAGCATGATAATTTTTTCTGTGTCTGGGTGTCTGTGTACATAAAAGAACAGGGGTTTTTATTTTGACTCGACTACAGCCGAAACCGCTAAACGCAGAAACTTGAATTTTGGACAGCATTTGCAGTCTACCATGTAGGGTAAGGGGGTGAAAAGGGGTGAAAACGTTTGTTTGAAAAATCTTATTCCTTGGGTTGATAAACTTGAAACTTAGTACGAATATGAGTATATGTATGTAAATAAAAAAGATAAACATTATTAGTTTCTTAAAACTACCTTCTATTGGTAATCTAGGCGTTGTTAAAGTTTGTATGGTAAAATCATAAAGCGTGAGTTGATTAATGTGAAAATCAGTATTTATATAGAAGTTCAGAAATATTTCCCCCCAAGTTGGTGAAAAGGGGTATTCAAGTTTTTGAAGTGAAAACTTCTTTAGCGGCGTTGTACACTTTTTCTGTAATGGGTAAAAAATTTAAAACTCGCGTCAGGGTCACGTGACCAAAACTCGCGTCAGGGTCACGTGACCCTGATCGAAAATGAGTAAGACGTCATTCAAATTAAAAATAAAACATAGTAACAAAAAAGTTTTCACTTCTACCGGCACTCCTGGAGTGCAACCTTTTTTATTGGGAGGATTTTACTGCTTGCTTTCAAAAACAAAAAACTAAAAACTCGGCTTAAATTAATTATCGGTCAATTAAATAAAGGATGCGTATTCATCTACATTTACGTACTATTTTGAAGTAAGATTAGAACTAATTGGAACCAATGACGATGCTTGGAACAAGTTATACTGGCGTCATTAGTTCCTTAGTTGCCATCCCCATTGAAATAAAAAATAATGTTTTTGTATTGTCTTGCTATTATATTTGTGTAGGCGCGCCGCGGTACTGACTGTTAGAACTAGTATTATATAAACCAAACAATGTAGGTTGTTTTGTGTCTCGTCCTCCTTAGTCGGATTATGGTCTATGGCTCTCTTGTGTCGAACATTGTACTGCATTAGCTGTGTTTATAATAAATCTTATTTTACCAATATAATCCTGGCTTATTTCCGCCCTAATGGGTTAGGACTGACGACAAGGAACTTTTCCCGCTTCTTCACGACCCCCAGGCGGTCCGCCCCCACCGAGTGAGACCCCCAGTTACCTGGGGGAGGCTCAGCAGAGAGCGACCTGCGACATGGGGGCCGGCTGGGGCGCTCCTACACTAGTGTGTGGCCCCCGCCCGACCCGTGTTCCAGAGCTAGCCACGCAGGGGGCACTACTCAAATATTTATTTTTTTCAAAAGGTACAATCGACAAAATTGAATCATGACCCATTTTGTTAAAAAAGGGAACAATATTTTTTGTCACCAAAATTTATATTTGTTATCAAGTTGTATCACCTAATAAATAGACCTATCGCCACGAAATATTCTCGTTCTCAGATAAACAAAGAGTGTTCCCAGATATGAATTACCAAATTATTGTTAATATAATGTGTAAAATATGAGATGGATTACCAATAAAATTGTAGTGCATTACATGAATATAAACTTCGTTCTTATAATAATAGTTTTATTACTTAAATAATAGCTTGGTGCTCAAAATGGTAGATCTGTCACTAAAAGGTGGTAGTCAACAAATGGACCAAGGATGTAAGAGCGAGCGAAGCGAGCTCGGGACTGGGGACACCCCGAAACGGATAGGTTAGGTTCGTAGGGGATGGCGGAGTCTGAAAGACCCCGCCATCCCCTTCGTGTTAGGTTACTTTAAACCTTTCTCACAGAAATAGGCTTCGTCGACCTACCTTTGCTTAAATAGTATTAGGACAAACCTATTATAATACATACAAAACCATTTATTTGATACTTGACCCCATATCTACATGATTTTCGGTAATTTATTGTGGAATTGATTTTATATCGTTTAATGACTACATTTTGGTGACAAATCTACTATTTTGAGGGCAAACCCTATTATTTAAGAAACACAAAATGAATTAAATTGGTGACAGCTTAAATCATACCCGTTAAAAAATCGTTTGAATACGTCAAATTGTCAAAAATCAAAGTCGTTACCATGGATATGTACGTTTGCGCGAATGTGGACCTAATTGTATTTGAATGTCTGTTAGAAAATAAGCTTATGGTGGGTCATGATTCAACTTTGTCGACTGTACACCAACAGCAAAACATACAATGCAGTAATTGAAAACAAAAGATATACACTTATGTGCTGGTATGCAAACCTATTACAAGTATACGCAACATTTACCATTTAACATTATGATTGGTTAATTATAATTTATTTTTTCTTAAACTAAATGAAAACTGAACAGGAAAAGGAAAAAAAGAAATTGACAAAAAAATTACTGAGTAGGTTAATTAATGCGTTCCCATATCTCCAAGACTAATCTTCTAAACTTTTTAGAGATACGCTGAATAAATCGGAGTCTAATGATTTAAAACTGCTATTATTAAATATTGTACTACTAGCTGTGCCCCGCAACTTCGTTTGCGCAGATATCGCAATTTAACAATATTTTTTCTAAATGTGCTTTTCTTTTACCGTCATGAAATCATCAAAATATGATTCCTTCCGCCCAGGGCAAAAGGAACTGTCAAACTTATACTGACTATAATCCACGGTACCCTTCAATAAACTAGAAAATGCAAGTATCACGATCTGCATGAAAACGAAACGTGACATTTTTGACTGCCTATTATGACGTCACAAAAACTATTTCATCCCTCAACCCACAGCGCAATAAAATTAACCATTTTTAATATTTATTTCACTGAAGTTTAACTAACGCTATAGTCTAATTTAAACGACCGCAAAAGTGGCCTCTTAAAATTTTTGGTCGTAAGCTCGCACGGGGTTTGAGCACACGCCAAGTAGTTTCTCTTGCGTTAACTAGGTATATTATCTGTGATTCACATCCATAGAGCAGTGGTGGCCCACTGATATCGGTCCCGACTTACGAGTTGTAGATCGTGGGTTCGAACCGCGCCAGGCGCATTACTTTGTGTAATTTATTTCATCACCACTGCTCTCAAAACGGTGAAGGAAAACATCATGGGGTAACCGGTATGTCCTAGGACCAAAAATTCGAAGACATGTGACATCCACCAATCTGCACTGGGCCCCTGTGGTGGATTATGGCCCACTCCTCAAAGAGAGGAGGCCTGTGTCCCAGTAGTGGGAACATTATAGGATGATGATGATATCCATATACACAAAAAAATAACATAAATAAGTTACTATGTGAATGGAGTTCAGCATATGGCCCTGGAATCGATCCCAAATGCAGAGGCGCTCGTCTGCTCCCGCCGACACCACGTAGGAGGCGGTGTACGCGAGGGAGGTCACCGCACCGTCGTGTGCCTGCATGCTGTACAGGCAAGCACCTAAAAACATAACAAAAGTTGGACGGTTACCATGATTTTTCAACCTTTCAAACCCGTTTTACAAGTCCTCCGTTTAAACGCACACAGGGTGATTTGTAATTCGATGTGATCCTTTAAATGGGTGATACTAGACCTTATTTGCAACAATTTTAACCCCGACAACATAGGGTCCAAATTGACTGGTTTAGGCAACGACGATATTTTACTAGACTCCTAATAACAGGGGACCGATGTCTGTTAACACATTAGGCAAAAAAGTCTTATATCCGTCTCATTTCGACCACTCCTGTGACCCGTAAACATACGTTGAAACAGAACAGACCTTGAGTTAGCCAATCACAATGCAGTACCCCGTCCCCCCCACTTACGTAGTACCTCAGCGAGTTGACAGTATAGTTTTTGTTTCTTAGATCGTGTATGCGGAGTCTAGTATTATATCGTCGTTGGGTTATGGAGATAAAGAACTTTATAGATTTTTCGAAAAATTTCCACCTCACCCTCATTAGAATTAAAACTTTTCTGATAGAATATGAACGACTGAATATACAAGTTTTTCGTAAAACTAATCATATTATCTTGGGAAATTAAGTGTCATAATGCTTCTGCTTTGAAGTTTTCTGAATAATTATAGATTGATAATCTGGTCATTTTTTACTCTAATGGCTGCTGCACACCTTACGATAAATCGTTACGTTTAGTCGGTAAAGTTCAAACTGCAACGATAAATCGACAAGTGTAATCAAACTACTGATTAATAAATCTACGATTACATTTTGTAGTTAGTAATCACGATTACTAACTACATTAAGTAATCGAAAAATGTAGTTACGATTACTAACTACAAAATGTAGTTACGATTACTAACTACAAAATGTAGTTAGTAGTTAAAAATTTTTGATTACTAACTACATAATGTAGTTAGTAGTTAAAAATTTTGATTACTAACTACATAATGTAGTTGCAATCACGATTTCGTGATTACTTTTTTTAACTACATTTTCATACAGAGTATTTTTTTAGTGTGTAGATAGTGGTGTTGTGCAGATTTTATTTCTGTCGTTCCTCTTTCTATTTTTAATAGAACACGTCATTTCCATAGATATTTTTAACCGACTTCTACAAAAGGAGGTTACTCAATTTGACCGTATTATGCTTGTATTATGTTTGTTCTCGTATGCGTCGTTTATAAACCGATTTCCATGATTCTTTTTTGGAACGAAGTTCCTTATTATCGCGCGTTATGAAACGGGGCTGGTGGACGGAAAAAATTCTTAAAAGTTGTCACGACACTTTTTCCGACTGCGCGACGCAAAAGGAGGGTAATGTGTTTATTACCATGGAATGGAATGGAATGGAGTGGAGCGGAGTGGAGTGGAGTGGACCGGACTGGTCCGGACAGGAACGGACCGGACAGGACCGGACCGGACAGAACCGGACCGGACCGGACCGGACTGAACCGGAACGGACCGGACCGGACAGAACCGGACCGGACCGGACTAGACCGGACCGGGCCGGAAAGGACCGGACCGTACCGGACCGGACCGGACAGGAGCAAACCGGACCGGACAGGACCGGACCGGACCGGACAGGACCGGACCGGACCGGACCGAACCGTACCGGACAGAACCGGACCGGACCGGACAGAACCGGACCGGACTGGACTAGACCGGACCGGGCCGGAAAGGACCGGACCGGACTGGACCGGACCGGACAGGACCAATCCGGACCGGACCGGACCGGACCGGACCGTACCGGACCGGACAGGACCGGACCGTACCGGACGGACAGGACCGGACCGGACCCGACCGGACCGTACCGGACAGAACCGGACCGGACCGGACACAACCGGACCGGACCGGACAGAACCGGACCGGACCGGACCGGACCGGACCGAACCGGACCGGACCGGACTGGACTAGACCGGACCGGGCCTGACAAGGACCGGACCGGACCGGAAAGGACCGGACCGGAACGGACAGGACCGGACCGGACAGGACCGGACCGGACCGAACCGTACCAGACAGGACCGGACCGGACAGGACCGGACCGGACAGGACCGGACCGGACTGGACTGGACCGGACCGGACAGGACCGGACCGGACCGGACCAGATACAGATAGCATACCATAGATACCGCACGCATGAGTTTGGTGAAAAAAATATATTTTGAGTTTAAATTAGGTATTTCTAAGTATAGGGTAGGTATACCCCCAAAATTCGATATTTCGAACATCTATTTTTATTTTCGATATTCCAATATGTACCCTCAGAACAGATATTTGCGTCAATACGCGTCCCGGCACTGAGTGGCAGATTTCACTTGATTTTACTTCGCTAAAAAATATCCATGAAAAACTAAATCGTGGTGCACTCGGGGACTGCGACTGACGTAAAGCTATTGCCACCCCCTCCTACTCTTCCCCAATCCTTCGCCATATCGAATTCATTTGATATTACGAAATCATAACTACATGTAATCGTAACTACATGTAATCGTAACTACATGCAATCGTAACTACATGTAATCGTAACTACATGTAATCGTAACTACATGTCATGTAGTTATAACTACTTTTGGCAAAAGTAATCATAACTACATGTAGTTACGATTACATGTAGTTATGATTACTTTTGATAAAAGTAATCTAACTACATGTAGTTACGATTACATGTAGTTAACTACTTTTAATCGTAGTTAGTAATCAGATTACAAAAAAGTAGTTAACTACGCCCTACACTGATAGTATGTATACACTAATCAGTATCAAACTTCTGCCTTTTCATTAGGCTTCTATTTTGGAAGCCAAACTGTTACAAAATAGATCTTATTTCAAAGTGGAAACCAGTATTTCACGAGTAATTTTGTTAAGTGTATACATGTTATTACTCGTGACTGTACAGTTTTTCTCATACACACTCTTGTCGATTTATCGTTGCAGTTTGAACTGTACCGACTTATCGTAACGATTTATCGTAAGGTGTGTAGCAGCCATAAGGGGACAATGTTTTTTTTTAGACCTCTGTACAAACTCACCAGTATGCAAGTCCCACACACATAGTAGACCGTCTTGCGAGCCGCTGCCGGCGATGGTGGGCGTCGCGTGGTCAATGAAGCAGCTGGTGATGGGGCCGCAGTGGCCGTGCAGCGTGAACAGCGGGTTCAAATCAGCGCTGGAAAACACCTGCCACACACGTTATTTTACTATCATAAGGAGCTTCCATGAAGAAGTGCGACGCACTTCGGAAAATTCCAACTGCAAGGAAATTGATCATACCACTACGATATGCGACATAAAACGTGCGGTTGTCTACGGGTAGATGATAAACACAAACAAGCTCGCCACGACGACGTCAAGTTAATCTAATTGCATTCATTATATCGCAGTAAACGATTTTAATTTTTAGTTAATAGAAATTGCAAATCGCAATCATAAGAGTCCAGAATATAAAATATCTCTTTATCTTTCATCTAGATACGTCCAGCCGTACTGGCGTGATTGAAAAAACACACATAGGTATTCCTATTTATTACTGAAGATTCCATTAAGAATAGTTTATGTACCTTGAGCACGTGGTCCTGTGCGCCGGTGAGGATGCGACCGCCCTCCGAGTGCATCTCTGTGATGGGCTGCTGGTGTGGCCGGCACTGCGCTATCCTCACGCACACCACCTCTATAACCATCATTATTTGTTAGTCAATACTTGAAAGTATAAGGTTTATAAAACATGTCTTTTTTACAACCTACCTTAGCGAATGGGTGTAGAATCAATCCCTTCCCTTCCTATTCCCTTTAAATTTAATTATCGACGTTCAAAAGTGCCTCTTTGATGGCCTAATTGGAATAAATAATTTGACTTTGACTTTACAAAATTCGTACACATGGTTATGAAAGATAGTCACCCATCCACAGACCAACCTCGGCAAGCGCGGCTTAACCCGGAATATTGGCCTGTGCAGCTGTAACGTCTTACATGATGAACATACGACATCTATTATGATGACGATGGAAGATAGTTGTTTCAGGTCCGGCTAATTGAAATTTTTGTTACCATACGAGTACCCACGACGAAGTAGACATTCCAAGCGTGCGGCAGCGGAATTTTTAAAAGATAAGAGATAGCTTACCTTCCCCATCGCTGAGATCAGTGTCGTACGAGAAGCTCATTCTTGCGCGCGTAGCCTCGGCGTCGGGTGCGTGCGCCCGCAACGAACCGGCGGAACCCGTGCGTTTGTGCGCTGGACATAATACAACATGTTACTACATAAATACGTAAAATCACGCAAACAACAAAATCAAAGAATTTATTTTCACAAGTTACAGGCATTTTTGAATTGTCGAAGACAAATAAATGAACATACTACAAATAGACTACAGGGACATGTCCAAAAAATGGTTGGTAATATGAAGATATAAGAGCATAAAATAATGAAGCAAATCGTACTAAATTATGAAAATCGTCCGTGCTTCTACGAAATAATGATGCAATTCTATTGACTTGACGTGGTCGTTGCGAGCGTGTTTTGTTTTTCATATACTCGAAGATAACCGCACGCTTTATGTCGTGTTATTATAATATATTATGTCCTAATAGTAAGGTTGATTTTCATATTTTTTTAATTGCTTCGCATCGTGTCATGTCCCTAATTGTTATGTATATGTTTAGTACTAACTGCGTCGATGCGCCGTGCTGAACTGCCAGTCGACGTGCGCGCCTGATGCCGCGTTGTACGCGTCAAGGCGCAACAGCGTGAGGTGGCCGGCCAGCGACGCAGCGCAGACACGTCGTGCGCCGGCCAGCGCGCGCACGTGTGTCACGCCGCGACCTCCACGAGCCTCTGCGTTCCACCACACGCACTGCAACATACGACAACACAATCATGATCGTCATAAATGTCTCTCCTTTTGTAATCTATTCGGATGTAGAACAGGATTTAGCTGAATATCAGTATATCAAGTTCGGTTCGACCCGATTTCACGTCGATCACGAAGCTGTCAATAATTTCTTCGTCTTAATGCCCTTATCCCATTCTACTTGGGGTCGGCGCAACACGTTTTCTTCTTCCATTCTCCCCTATCAGACGTCACAGCTTCATTTACTCCTTTTTCTTTCATATCATTACTTAGACAATCCATCCATCTTTTCTTTGGCCTTCCTCTTCCTCTCCATGCATCAACATTCATACTCATCACTCTCTTCGTCGCGTGGGTGTCATCCCTCTTCATCACATGTCCATACCAGGAAATTTGAATCAGTAAAAATTTCCAAGAGTGCAAAATGTAGTTGTTGAGTTTTAATAGTTTCTTCAGAGAAACAGTTTATTTTATTCTTCTAAATAGCTTGCAGTCTGACATCGATATAAATTAATTAAAGGTATACTTTACCATTAGTTTCCCTGTGCTGGCCTCCCAAAACTCGAGTCTCCCATCAGCACAACCCAATATAATAAGATCGTTACAAAAGTCCATACACCACACAGGAGATTCTTTGATCGCCTTTCCTCTCCAGTCTAAATTACTAACTAAGTTATCCCTACTGTCTTCCTCCACTGTGGGCCCACTGTCACTTATTGTTAACTGATCATTACACTTAACACGTCCACTATTTACAGAATGTTCAGTTGAATTAAATACGAATATGTTTTCATCACAATTATCACTATTCTTATCACTATTGTTTATTAAATCTTGATTACTTATACTTAAATTACTAGTATCCACATTTTCTTTAGCCTCGTTACAATTATATAAATCATCTTGTTGGTCGCCGCAGTATAAATTTCTGAAACAATACAACATAATTAAGTGCGGAGTTCCTCATCGCTTACCATGACGTGAGATAGTGGTCAAACCGCCTAGCCTGCAGCTAAATAAAAAAGTTTGTATGCAATTGAATCGCAATTTATTCAAGAGTGTATTTTCTAATTTAGTAATCGAGTAACAACTCTAGCTAGATCACCAATGGGATGGAAAAATCTGGGAAGGCAAAATGCGCCGTTGCCATATTTCAGAAGGAGGAGCATTATATGCTACAAGCTATTGCCAGTAGCTTCACCCGATATAACTCGAAAAATATACCAAGGGAATTTAACATCGGTGTACAAAATATCACCCATATCCGTCCTGTGGTTTGAAAGAGTAACAAACCAACATACACCCACACAATTCTAATAGTAGTGTAACAGAGTGGGTATTCCACCTCCTCTGTTGCTTCAACCTCTTTCCTTTTTGATCAATATTGATTTTTAAATTTTTCAATATTCGTATTTTGAATTGTATTCTGTCATCTTCAACTCTATTTGGCCAGAATAATTTTAAGACGGCTTGCAGCTACACCTATGCCGATACGTTTTAAGCTGCATAATATTCATTTTTAGGGTTCCGTAGTCAACAAGGAACCCTTATAGTTTCGCCATGTCCGTCCGTCCGTCCGTCCGTCCGTCCGTCTGTCCGCAGTTTAGCTCAGAGACGCACAGTACTAGAGAGCTGTAATTTGGTGTAAATATACGGATTTGTTGTGCCGAAAAAGTGGTAAAATAACATCTCGTAAAATATTTTTTTTTAGGGTTCCTCCTGTACTTACACGTAAAGTGAGGATTTTTTTTTTCTCGCGTACCCCTTAGTGTGGGGTATCATTAAATAGGTCTTTAAAAATAATGTGAGTTTCCATTAAAATTTTTTGATAAAAAAATTAGTTTGTGAAATATTAAGCTTTAAAGTGCTAAATTTTGCTCGACTCGAGTGTCCCCCCCTCTACCGGCTAAACGGTTATGTTTGGGGGTGTGAAAAAATTCACAATTGTAGTATATATAACGAAATTTAAAAGAAAATTATCACGACTAAGTAGGCTTTACAACTTTACGAGTAATAGTCGACCAACTTATAAAATATACTTTAATATCATATTTTCTTAAACAAAATGTATCGGAGAACATGCTCTTCAACTGCAAATGTAAGTTTGTCAACTTTATTTTTACAGCTTTTATAGGTATGTTTTTTGGGGATAGGTAGGTTTTTTATCGTCAACTACGAGTATTTTTAACTAACTTCAAAAAAGGAGGAGGTTCTAAATTCGTCGTAATCTTTTTTTTTATGTATTATCCCCGATTTCTCAAAGACTCCTGGACCGATTTTGAAAATTCTTCTTTTTAAAATTAAATTCAGCGAATCAGTTTAGTTCGCATAAGTATTTTGATGGGCAACTACAGAACCCTACACTGTGCGTGGCCCGACATGCACTTGGCCGGTTTTTTAAAGTAAACTCAGTAATGTGTTCTTATACCCATCAAAAACATAAATGTGCAATGAGAGCCAAAGCCAAGCATAATAGTTTGGTATTATGCCTTGGTTGTTGAACAAAAAAAGAAGTGAAATCTAAATGGGTGCCAAGTTCATGGGTCAGTTCTGAAATTTATAAAACAACATAAAATACATTTCTTTTTATAACTAAGGATCATACTTTGTAGCCTAATTTCTGACTTGGCTATTCTCATAAAATACGAATTATATTGTAGCCTTCATAATTTCTAAACCTGTAACTTTACAGTTTTATTTTATTTTTCCGAAAATTTGGTTTGCTGGTAGTACGAGTACTAACCATCGAACAATTCGTATATGCATATACATGAAGGACTGACTGCCTCAGTAGTATTATGATTCATCATCAGCCTATTAATGTTCCCACTGCTGGGACACAGGCCTCCTCTCTGTGAGAGGGGGTGGGCCATAATCCACCACGCGGGCCCAGTGCGGATTGGTGGATGTCACATGTCTTCGAATTTTTGGTTCTAGGACATGCCGGTTTCCTCACGATGTTTTCCTTCACCGTTTTGAGAGCAGTGGTGATGAAATAAATTACACAAAGTAATGCGCCTGCCGGGATTCGAACCCACGACCTACAACTCGTAAGTCGGAGCCGATACCACTGGGCCACCACTGCTTCTATTTATATATTTATTATTATGATTGGTTACCTGTAATTCTTGGCGAAATCATATTTGGTAGTTTCGGCAATGGAGAGGTGTGGTTGGTGCGGGGAGTCCCGAGGCCCCGGCCGGAAGCGCAGCCCGCTTATGTAAGTGCCCAGTCTCTGGCGCAGCCTGTGAACGTTCTGTAAAACAAAAGTACTTTTTAAAATGCTGAATATGCATTTAATGACATTTAAGGTCAGCTCGGCGAAGATCCTCTGGCTGTAGGACCTTATTGTATGAGCAATACAAAGTCTGAATAACCACAACAATGACAACCCGAACTACGAAAGTTTATGTAAAAAATGGTTAATTTAAACTGTTAAAACTTAAGTTGCATTGCTGAGGTTATTCAGACTTTGTTGTATTGCTTATTGTACGGTCCTACCCGCCAGGCGGTGGGGTGCTATGACAGGAAACCTCCACGTGCGCCCGTGGACGGAGTTCCGTCTCGGACACGTCCGGGGGGAAGACCAGTTTGTCGGGCCGGTGCACCCTGGGATGCGGGCAAAAACTCTTCCTTAGGCACTAATAATATAATTGTGCCTAAGTGGTCTCTTTGCCCGTATGCGAATAGCCTGTCGTGTGGATGCTCCAACGCGTGTCCCTCTGATCAGCAGTAAAGTGAAAAACAATAGCTCGATTGAGATATTCTAAGCTACACTTTTAACCAGAAATACCACAAGTAAAGATGGCGATTTACGATTCAAAAATGGAAGGTCCCTGGTTTCGGCACCATTAAAAAGTAATAAAGTCATAAACAAATTAATCCTCTATGCACGACCACATGCGCTTGCAACTTGCGTGCAAATGTGCTGACTTGATTATTGTGCGTACAAGTTTAAATCTAATTGTATAGAAGTTGCAACTTGTTTGCAAGTTGTTGTTTCCACTATACAATTTGCATGCAACTTGCAACTTGTATGCAAATCACTTGCATAATGGAAACGCGCCTTTACTGGAAACAAAATGTACAAGTTCAAACTACCTACATACTACAACTTGTAGCTTGTATGCAAGTTTGTTGAAGTTGCATACAATTTGCAACTTGCATGTACAAATTATTTGTGCAGTCAGTCGACACATTTGAATCATGACTTCATGACCCATTTTGACAATAAATCGTCAAACTAACAAAGATCAATATCGATACCATGGATATGTATGTTTACGCGAATGTGGACCTACTTATATTTGAATGTGTGTAAGAAACTAAGCTTATGTTAGGTCATAATACACAGTCGATTATACAAAATGGAAACGCGCCTTTAGGAGTGCATGAATAAATTAAGACAATGTCGAGTACTTACCTCACTTGTTCTTGGGGATGTATCAGGACTGTAATTAACTAAAACCATATAAAAAAACATCGTCAATAATATACAAACATTAGTCAGTATCAAGTTCTCTGGTTGCAATAATACAGAAAAGGTTCCAAAACGAAAATGGTAATGGTCAAAGCGGGCGTTAGTCCAACGATACTGAAAATTGGCTTTTGTATCATATAAAATCTATGAGAAAACCACGTCAATTGATTAGTGATTCAAAACCCTATTTCAATTATATCTAAGTCTTTGAATTAAATGCCACATAATTTATAAATGTTATACCATACCTTCACGTGCTTCGTATGTTAAATTACTTTTCTTCGAAAACTTCTCGTACAAGTCCTTTTGCAACTTGAAGAAGCTGAAACAAAGAACAATTATGAACACTTAAGTGTATATCTTAGAATAAGAACCGATATTTTGAAATTGTGAGGAATAATGATCAGTAGACGCTCAGACGCGCCGTGACGGTATCAGTTTCGACCGCGCGGCCACGACGTTTTTTTTTAAATAAAAGCCATCCCAAGTTTTTGTAAAAAAATGTAAAAGTCGATTCCCAAAAACCATTTTGTCAAAGCAATGGTTAAAAAGTTATAAGGGTTTGAACGTGACTTTCCGAACCGCGCGGCCATGGAGATCTTTAAAACTAAGAGTCGCAGAGACCTGAAATTTTGGGAAATAGTAGATTGAATTTGTAAACCAAATGTAAAAATATAGAAAAAAATCCTGTGTTTATATTTTAGGAGCTGCAAGGCTTTTTAGTCTTGCAGCTGCCTGCCTGCGCGCCATTGAAACGGTGACGAACACGTTATCGCCGATATCTCGCTGAAAAAACATCTCAGACGTTTGAAGTTCTTTGTAAAATATAGATTTTAATTTGTCAAAACATGTAAAAATATAACAAAAAATCCTAGGATTATATTTCAGGAGCTATAAGACTAAAACCCCATGGCCGCGCCATCGAAACGTTGAAAATTTAGTTTTTCGCCAATATCTCGCTGAAAAAGCATCGCAGAGGTCTGATTTTTTTTGTAAAACCTAGATTTTTATTTGTCGAAACTACCAAAAATACAAAAAAAAACCTAGGTTTATGTTTCAGGAGCTGTTGAACAAAATCTTTAATACATCTTTGATATCTCGATTAGGGAGACCACGGATTATTATTTGCAGAGAATTTTCCACCTATTTTTATATTAGAAATGATATTGTGAGGTGAGAAATAAATGTTATTTTATTTATTTATTATTGTCTCAAGGATTCGAATTTAAATGAAACAATAAGGTACGTACAAAAATAATGTTAACGTTTCAATGGCGCGCAGGCAGGCAGGCTTTTTAGCCTTGCAGCTCCTAAAATATAAACACAAAATTTTTTTCTATATTTTTAGATTTGGTTTACAAATTCAATCTACTATTTCCCAAAATTTCAGGTCTCTGCGACTCTTAGTTAAAGCCTCAGTTCAGACACGGCGGGAACCGCGCGATTTCAGAATCGCATGGAAATCGCGTGAGGCTTATTTGTATGAGTTATTAAGTAATCGTTCAGACATAACCGCGCGATTCCCGCGCGGGAATCGCGCGGTTCCCGCCGTGTCTGAACAGGCGCTTAAAGATCTCCATGGCCGCGCGGTTCTGAAAGTTTCGATGGCGCGGCCACGTTCAAACCCTTATAACTTTTAACCATTGCTTTGACAAATTTATGGTTTTTGGGAATCGACTTTTACATTTTTTTACAAAAACTTGGGATGGTTTTTATTTAAAAAAAACGTCGTGGCCGCGCGGTCGAAACGGACACGCCGTGACGCGCTGGTACTGGTAATGTGTATCTTTTGGTATAGAAAATAAAGTTAGATGTTGAGTGGCTCAATTAAAATCTGCAAACAACGTCGTGATTCAATGTGAATTACTGAAAATACTAAAACTTTAAACACTCAATGAAAATTTTGGTGTTCTACGGGATACAATTATCCCGTTATACTGAATAATAAAACCGACATATTTGGGACAAGTAAGGGTAGGCAGATTATGAGTTATCAACTTGACTCAGGACTGGATATAGTGTTCCTTGGTTTGCATCTCGTAGAAGTAACAGGGGGAGTCGTAGGTACGCGATACGCCTCAAACCTGTGCCGAATGCGCGGGCGCACGACAGGCAGGTCGGCATCAGTCCGGGGCAAGGGAAATTGGATCCCTTTACTCTTCTAAACACGTGTGCGAGGTACTCAGGAGTAAGCCACAACGGACGGGTCTGTTCAGAATAGTGGTGGTCCAGCGGTATCGACCTTTCTACTTACGAGTTGTAGGTCGTGGTTTTGGACCCAGCCAGGCGATTTACTTTGTGTAATATAATTCATCACCACTGCTCTGAAAACGGCGAAGGAAAACATCGTGAGGAAACCAGTATGTCCTAGAACTAAAAAATTCGAAGACATGTGACATCTGCGCGCGGTGGATTATAAAACCATTCCCTGTCACAGAGGACCTGTGTCGCAGTAGTGGGAATATTTAGGAATATTGATAGACTGATGATGATGATGATGATGGACGGGTCTGTCCGTCTCGAGACAAGCAAGGCAGGATTAAGAGAAGGTACTCACGCGCCGCGGTCTATATTCGTGATGATCTCTCCGTTCTGCGAGTCCCACACTTTGATGTTCCCTTGCAGACAGGAGCTGACCACCTTTTCGCCGTCGGTGACCAAACACTCTACTTCCTGACTGTGGCCCGCCACTACTAAAGGCACCGCTTCCATCACCAGCTGGAATAGAAACATCCGAAGATGAACTTAGGTCGGCTAAAAACTAACTAAATTCATTTGTTTTTACGTAGTGTGGGCATGGATGGCTTTATCCGAAACTAAAAGAGCTGTGGAAAAATTAAAGCTTTCTCGGAATATTTTTTATGAAAACTATAAGTGCAACATTGGATTTTTTTTTAATTAATAAATTTTATGCGAGGAATCGAACCCGTACCCAATTTAGGAAAAACATAACAAACTGCAAAACGTAAGGAGGCGATCGCTCATTCACTGCGCCAGCCGTACTGTCAAATCGTCCATCCATGCTTTCGCATTAAGTAATTTACGGTCAGTTCACACCGAGACGCGACGCGGCGCGACGTGATGCAACGACACGGCAAATGTGTATCTTTTCGTATAGGAAATAAAGTTCGATTTTGAATCACTATTAAGAAGCAGCGCGGCGCCATGTAGCGTCGCGCTGGTTAGCGAAATGTATATCTTTTCGTTTAGGAAATAGAGTTAGATTTTGAGTAAGTCTTTTGAAATGTGCGCGCAGCGTCACGTCTCGGTCGGAGCTGACCCTTATGATGATATACACGGGTCATTTCACGCAGGAATTTCCTTTACTAATTTCGGTGGTATGGCAATTTCGGTGACTGTCTTATTTTCAAAACAACTACAGTTGTTTATTTCATACTAAGAATACTATGTGTTCCAGAATAAAACAAGTTTATTTTTTCATCCAAAAACCTACAAATAAAAAAATACACCGAAATTAGTAAAAATTGAGCCTGCGTGAAATGACCCACACATACCTGTACAGCAGGTTGCTTGGCAACTATCTTCCGATACTCATCGTCATCACTCCAGGACGCTCGCCATTCAGCATAATGGCGAGAACACACGCACCTGAAAGACATTCTTGTGTTACTGTATTGTATGGACAAGGGATGAGGAAAGCTTTGAGGATGCATGTGGATAGAGGAAGACCAAAGAAACTTTAAAAAGACTGTGTACAAGACGATATGGCTATAAAATCAAGTGTCTGAAGCAGGGGCGGTTTTGGCCGAAAATACCCCAGTGGCTCTCCATAGGCCAGAGTTGATCAGAACTAGTTTTAGGGATAACCACTGCTTAGATTCAACTACGAATTTTCGATTTATTCTATCATTAGTTTTTGAACGGACTATCTTTTCTAGTTTATATTAAGGTCGCAAGAGCTGCGACAGCCTGCGCAGGCACCCGATCTTACCTACCACCAGACTTACGTCAATATTGCTCTCAAACCCGAAAGACTTTCGTCCACTCGGTCTTGGTCCATAATTGGACTGCGAGCAACATTACAGAACATTTTCCTTATTAGCCATAGTATAGAATAGTGTAATAATACAGCGTGGGTTTTTACAAAATCAGTACCTATATTTTTTCCCTGGCCAGGAATATTGAATTTTCAAAAATCCTATTATGCACAATCATGTGTTTCCATCAAAATCGGCCTCGAGACTGTTTGAAAATTTTTCGATATTCCTCGTAGTTTCGGATTTGGTCATTCCACGAGCAGTTAAAAATTCGGCTGTAGATGGGACCCTGATGATGATTATAGGCGTATAAGTTTATGAAAACTTAAACAGAGTGAATTGGGAGTAGTTGTTCATCATGATGTGTTTGTGTCTTGGTGAAAACACAAGGTGGTCATATATATTACCTGTAAAGTACCACCATCATGTAAGCAATGACGGCGACGCTGATGGTGCACAAGATCGCCAGCAGAAGGATTTCCATCGGCGTGGTGGGGTATATGGGCAGGTCCGAGCCCTTCCCCCACTGATGAGGCGTGCCTTTACCTTCAACTACCTCGAAATCTGTTCAGTTACAAGAAATAATACTTAGATGTATATTGGCCAACCCGCACTGGGCCCGCGTGGTGGATTACGGCCCATTCCCTCTCACAGAGGGGAGGCCTGTGTCCCAGCAGTGGGAACATTATAGGCTGATGATGATGATGATATTGGCCAACAATATAAATTTAACATTGTTATTTTCTGGAACTATGAGTTACCTATAGCTAGAAAAATATAAAAGGCAGACATAGCGCTACGACTATATTTATTAGGATATCGTACTTAATAAATGCGAAAATGAGTTTGCTTATTTATTTGAATTAATTTTGTCGTAACATTTTTTTTTCCTTAAAAGTAGTTGTTGGTGAGAGCTGCGGGAAAAACGAATAATAAATAAATGGATATGGTACCTACCGGGGAATATGTCGTTGGGGTCTAGAGCAGCCGCGAGCGCTTTCCAGCGCAGTGGTGGTGGGTCGCGCTCGTCGGGGTTGCGCACGCCAGCCGCCAGCTCGGGCGCCACGCGCTGGCTCAGCAGCAGCGGCGGCAGCACCGCCACGTGCCGCCCCGCCACTGACTCATTGTAGTGCGAGAGGATCTTCGACCAGTGGTGCGACGACAACCTGGACATCCAACTTATGGAATCAAGTGTTACTTTGCAGAAATCTATGGCCGAATGAAAGATTGGATTTTCGTTCATGTGTGCGCTAGGTGACTTTTTCAAGTATAAAAAATCATACAGTAGGTACGACAGTTTGTTTTTCCCAGAATTGATTGTATATTATTATTATCCTTGTATATTTTTGATCCAAATCGAGCTCAAGACTCCTTTGAATAAATTTTGCGCATTCGTGACCACTCAAAAAAACCAACTGTATTTTAGGAGGGAATGGAATGTATTAAGAAAATATTCTCGTGTAAACCCGCGTGCAACAGCTAGTAACGACTAAGTTTAACACTTTATAATAAATATGTATTAATTTGATCTCACCTCGACCAGGGCCGTGAGTGCGGGGAATGTTTTAGCATAATAGTGTCATTTGCATCCACAACCGACTTTTCAGCGTCAATATCTAAAAGTGGCGGGAACACCAGCGGATTTCTTTCACTGCTGTTGTAATACACGAACGTGGATTGTTTTTGCTCGTGCTTCTCATAATTCTTTCTGTTAACTTCCGCTTCAGCTTTCTCTATGTTGCTTATGAAATAATCCACTACACCGGAGTTGTACACTATCATTGATATCCAAACGAGCATCCAGACCATGAAAGCACGCTGGAAGAAGCGCGTCCTCGCCCACATGTTAACCAGCCGGATGCGCTTCGGTACGTGGTCCTGGTGCCCCGGACTTGAGTTCCGTTTAGCCACCACGTCTGTTGGACTGTTGTGAGCCAGACCATTCAACCTCGGATGGGATTTTGACTTGGTCATCCTCTGAGGTGAAAAGCTATTTTCTTCCACATAGTTCTTACTAAATCTCCAGTTAAGAGCGTTATTAGCATTAAAATATTCCTTCAAGTGTAACTTATTGTTTTGATCTTTAAAGTATTCCAAACGGCGCACATCTACTCCGAGGATAGTGGCAAAGAATGCCATTTGAATAAAATAGTCTGATATTAAACTGACTATCATGAAAATTGAGAACTCTTGAATAAATGGGACGAAAGTAAAGAAGCTCACGGTTAGTATCGTTATTTCCGTAAGTAAGTTCTTGGTGATGGACCAGCCTTCTTTGCTGAGTCCCTGAGCGAGTCGAATCTTCACATCAAGGCGGGAGTCAGTGGATGTTACGCTCTTGGTGAGTACTAAAACATTTTCCAGTCCAACAATGATAACCAAGTACGGAAAAATTTCTTTGCCTTGCAAACTCAGGGAAAATCCGAAATATAGGCAGATTCCCATTGACATGGCGAGACTTCCACCTATGGTAAGGACAGCACACGCAGCGAGCCCTAGTTTGGATCTAATAAATTCTATTTTCCTTACAGAAAAATAAACATAGAGAAATAGTCCCACAAATGTTATGGTCAATGGAACAAGTTCTCGATAGTTGAACTGCCCTGGATAGTACACAAGCGTGAATTCGTTAACGTGTGTGTATGGCATGTCTTGATATAGCGGGTACATTTCCTTTAACTTCTTAGTTAGAGATTGAATAAATCTGTAAAAAAAGAATAAGGTTTATTTAAGGTGACACTTATCAGCTATGTAATAAAAAAGCTGGCTTGCAACCATTGACTTGATCGATGTTCCGTTAGTTACCTTTGGTCTGGCTGTTGATAAAATATTGTGATAGCATATTGTAGCACTCGTGGCCGTGCTCGTAGAGGATACCTTTTGATTCCAGTCTCTCGGAGTCGCATACCAAATGCCATTTCGGCTATTGATGCTTTGGATTTCTGAAGATTCTGAAAACGAAGTTTAATTGAAGGGCTATTGAACTTGTATACCTGGCTATGGAGCAAAATGAGTCACCATTTAATAAAAAGAAACATTGTTGAATAAATGAATGCCATCCCTAACGATCACGGCATTCAAATCAACCATGACCCCAGCTAAGTACGACTGCACATAATGGGGAAGTCAAGCCGCGTCTTAGGATTTACTCAACCAATTAAGATAAATTATTTATTATGAAGCTAGGCTGAAAGGTTAGTATAAAAAGAAACACTGGTGACAAGCCCCGGTTTGCAAAACTGCAATCAAGCAACAACGCAACAGGGTGCAAATTCAGTTATCAGGTTTCCACAGCTATCATCAATCAGTTGGAACCAAACACATTCATTCATATCGTTAAATTGTAAACGGTTGAGAAGTTTCGGAAATCAGCGTGTATCCAAAATTAAACGCGGTATTCTTAACCAGCAATTCACATAATCTACTTTTTTTTAGTGTGATAAAAACATGAAAATGAGTCCTCCCACCCAGGGCGGGCAGGAGGGACTGTCAGACTTGTACTGACTAAAATTCACGGTGTCTGTCAGTAGCCCTTTACGTTCTGGGGTCAGGCGGTAGCTCGTTAGTCCCGCGATCACATTACTGGTTTGTGCTTTCAAGTAATATCTATTACATCAACTACCGATGCTGGTGTTGAACTGTTAGGACATATTTATAATTCATGGGAGGACAAATGTGATGCTTTGGGCATTTTTTGTGATTTGTCCAAGGCATTTGATTGCGTTCTTCATGAAACATTAATCAGGAAACTCCGCCACTACGGAATCCGGAACGCCTCTCTGGATCTTCTTACTTCATATTTGAGTGAAAGGATCCAGAGAGTGGATGTCAACGGTAAAAGATCTCTCGGATCTGTAATAAAAATGGGGGTACCTCAGGGTTCAATTCTTGGCCCTTTTTTGTTTCTTATTTATATAAATGATTTACCGAGCCTCATAAAGGATAATCATGATATAGTGCTGTTTGCAGACGACACCTCTCTTTTATTTAAACTTAAACGCCAACAGCTAGTTAATGATGAAGTAAATAGATCCCTTGCAAAAGTAGTCAATTGGTTTAACTGTAATAATCTTCTACTAAATGAAAAAAAAACGAAATGCATTAAATTCACGTTACCACATGTTAAACAAGTGGAAACCCGTGTACAAATCAAGGATCAGGAATTGAGACCGGAAGATACCACGGTATTCTTAGGCATAACTTTGGATGCTAAACTTCAGTGGGGCCCCCATATAGATAAATTGTCCAAAAAGCTCAGCTCTGCGGCATTCGCCGTTAGAAAAATTCGTGAATTAACTGACTTAGAGACAGCCCGTTTAGTTTACTTTGGTTATTTCCACAGTGTTATGTCGTACGGTATTCTGTTATGGGGCAGTGCCGCGGAAATTCAAACAATTTTCATTTTGCAAAAAAGGGCTATTCGGTCCATCTATAAATTAAGTCCCAGATACTCCCTCAGAGAAAAGTTTAAAGAGATTAATATAATGACTGTGCCAGCTCAGTATATCTATGAAAACCTCTTGTACGCACATAAACATATTAATCTTTTTAAAAAATATAGTGATTTCCACAATATAAATACGAGGAATAAGGACAAATTCATGGTTCCAGCTACCCGGCTCAAAAAAATAGGGGGCACATTTCGATGTCAATGCATACGTTTTTATAATAAGATTCCTAGTCCCATTCAAGCACTAAGCATAAATAAATTTAAATTGTTTATAAAACGGAAATTGATTCAGAAAGCCTATTACCATGTAAACCACTATCTTGAAGACAAAAAGGCTTGGGATTAAGCTGCTCCAATTGAATTTACTCACTGAATGTTTTGTTGTGATTCTCATTTTCATTTTTTTTTTTTTTTTTTTATTAGCTTTATTATATATTTTTTTTTATATTTTTGTTTTTTTTTTTTTATTATTATTTGTATCTTTCGTTTTTCATATTTTTACCGCTTTGTCTGTTTTTGTTATTTATTCCTTTCTTTTTATACAATCTGACATTATTTTATTTTTATGTTTATACAATCTGACGTGGGTTACTTTGTGACTTTAATTTTTTGTTGTTTTTTACATTTTACAATTTGACATGTTTCTAATTTTTTATTTTATTTTTTATTTGTGTACTTTTTATCATTGTGAATGCGAGGACGAATGTGGGGAAGTTTTGCTTTTTATTTTTAATAATTTTACTGTCTGACAATTTGAGTACTTTAAGCGGCCTACCCAAATGTCCTTTCTTTGGTATTGTTCGTCGTGTCGTTGAGCTCCTTGTGTTCTGAGTCGAGCTACACGATTACCGACAAATGCTTGCACTGACTGGACAGGTCCACTCAAATCTGTGTTGCTCTTTCCTCAAAAGACCATCTCAGACACCCGCATGGTCCTCGTATGAGATGAACAAAACAATGTCTGGACTTTAAAAGAGACTGTGACCTCTGAGTTTGTTTCGGCTGTTTCTTCTCAGAGTAGTCAGGTACGAAACACCGGCCCCATCTAGCTTTAAAAATATCAATGACGTGTAAAAGTGTTTTTTATAACCAACTTGCAAAATAAATATCATTTATCATTTACATAACAGCCTGACTTCCAGAACAGAAGGTTCACGAAATCGCAAAAGGTTAATCAATTTGGTAGGAGAACACCGCTTTTAAAATTCGCTAGTCTAGCTAGTCTATACATTTGCTTGTGACTGTACTAAAAAACAAAAGGAGAAACTTATCTTTTTTTTTTCTAAAACATCAATATTAGCACATTGTTTATCCGATTTACACCCAAGACACGAATTGTGTTGCGGGGTCAGTGTGTATGCATTGCTTAAGAAAAGAATTTTAACAAAACGCAACATATTTCAATGAGATGTTGGTATACATTAGGACGTAGACGTCTGCCTCACCCTTCGGGGTTTACAGTCTTGAATGTCGTGTTCAATTTAGACATAGTATAACATAAGGTCTACAATAAAATACAATCCATCATTGAGTCGCACGAGTACATGACAACAAGAAGTACTGTACTACTTGATGCAGCAACTCTCTGCGTTGTTTCCGCTCTAGCCAATTTGTCCACAATCATCGCCTAGCTGACGATCTCCTTGACAAGATTGCTAGTAATTGTACTATTGTAATAGAATAAGATTAGATCTGTTGTGAGACAACCCCTTGACGTATCTTTTATATTCTGCCGCAGTCAAACCCAATGGAATCGTATAAAGGACAATGGGCAAAAGTGGTCCAAGAGCTTCCGGTGATGAGAGTGGTGGAAAATGTAAGTAACTACTAACTACATAGTTGTGACATCATTCCGGCAAAAAAATATCAAAATCCGTCCGTCTTTTATTATCATGTTTCATCATCATCGTTCCCACTGCTGGGACGCAGGCCTCCTCTCTGTGAGAGGGTATCATGTTTACCTGCTTATTTAATTCAATTTTATGTTTGGTGAATGTTTTGACAATTTTGCGTCTCACATTTTTTTAAAGCTTTAAAAGATTTGTTCCACGCTGCGCAAATGTAGGTCAACCCTTATATTAAGCCACATAATTATTATTTAAGCTAAACGCTCGCGATAAGTTAGGGTGGGTTAGGTGAGCCCCGGAGCTGGGCCAAAAGGCAGATGCCTGGTGTAGTAGATACATAGCGGTCTGAGCTCTAACGCGGTATTACGGCGGTAAGGCCCGTGGGTCGGCAGGAGACACGGGCGCTCTTACCTTCTAACTGACGCAGATACTTTTTAGACACAGTTCTTTCGGAAAGTACGATGATTACCCGGAAGACACGGCGCAGACCACGCTCGAGGAATGCTTGGCGCCGTGATCTGATCGCGGCGATTGGCGGAAGCGATGTCTCGCTTCCTTGCCTTCTGCGACGAAGTCAGGCTCGCGAAGGAGACGGCGGAGAGGGAAAGAGAAAATCTCTCTACCCCTCACAGCACCCGTAGCAGACGCACCGACGCAAACTGATCTGCGTCGTCCATGAGAGGTAGCCTGCGAGCGGCTGACTTGGAGTAGTCAGCCGCCGGACCAGATACAGGCCCGAGATGGCGCCAATTTGAGAGAGGTGCGGCCGCTAGTGAACCGCCGCACCAGGTAAAGCACAAACTACAAAATAAGCTCATAGTGGTGTTTTTTAATGGGTGTAAGTTTTCTGGTATGTTGTTTGTATGTAAAGTTAGGTTAGATGCTCATATAAAGATAAAATCTTTTGACTGATCTTGATAATCTTTTGTCAAAATCATATGACAAGTATGTACTTTTATCTCCCACAACTGTCTTCAGTTGAGGCCCTTGGACCAAGTTCCATACTTTTTTGCCCATTGTCCTTTGATATGAGAGCTCATTACCCAGCGAAAGGTCAATCTGTGTAGCAAATTCTAATCGAGAGAATCAAATTCTCTAAACATCACGTTATACATTCTAATGGGAAATACATACATATACATAACTTCATCCATGTAGGCTGACAGAAACTAGAGAGCACCACCTGCTACAATCCATCCAAACTCTTTTCGCCTCATTCATCCATCTAGTCATACATGGACGCCGATTGCGAGTACTTCGCAAGTGCGCGGTCTTTCTAAAGCATTTCCCCATTGGGGCCAGTGTAGGTCTTCCTAGGATGTCCCCATCTGGAGTTTCCACTCACCTTTTGTCAATCGCCTTTCACTCATCCTCAATATGACCGAACCATCCAAGAATACTCTTCACGGCACTAAAATTCTTCGTTCGTTCTTAGTCTTATTTTTGTCACTAGGTTCTGTTTATTAAAACGCGAAATGCCGTTATTATTATTAGTCTGGTAAATGAGTGCTCAAAAAGGGTATGTGGTTGGAAAAGTCGAAAGCAGAAAATCTGACTTTTGAAGTTTGTTTGGACTAGTTAGAAGATAAACATACTAAAAGTCCTGACCCCTCGGAGGTGAGCCCGGGGGAGGGGGGGGCAAAGAAGGTCCCGTTTTTTGGTTTTTTGCTTATATCTCGAAAACGATGCGTCGTATAAAATTTTGTTGTACTACATAATAAAACCTCGTAAAATTCTCTACAACTTTGCTTGTCACACTTTTTATCCATCTACAATATTTTCATAGCTGTGAGCTCCGAAAAATGACCGATTTTCAAAAATGTGTTAAATTTTCTGTCCCGTTCTTTGTTTTCTTGTTTATATGTTGAAAACGGTGCGTCGCATGAAATTTAGTTGTACTAAAGAATAAAACCTCATAAAATTTTCTACATTTTTGCCTTTTACATTTTTTATCTATCTTCAATCACCTAGCTATGAGCTTCGAAAAAAGTGGATTTCTTAAAATATGTTCTTCACTCTAACGTTTCTTATCACACATCGCTCTTTTATATTTTTTTTCTTAAAAACTAGAAAACCGGACTATTTAACACTCCCGCCTCTTTGGACATGACGGTCCTGGTTGTGGTTCGTCAGGGCTCGCCTCTTCTTCTGTTGAATTATTTCAGAAGATGGAACGCAGGCTGCTACTTCTGATTCATATACCTCGCCGCCGTCGTCATCGTCGTGTTGCAACGAATGAATGCCATTTGTGCAACTTCCATTGCAATTGTGACAAATAGTAGAGCATAGTATGGAGGCTTTCCTACACCCTCATCTAGCCCTACTACAATCAGTGGTGCATCGGCAAAATATTAACTTTAGTATTTCTTCCGGTGCAGCTGGTTCTTTGGTTTCAACAGGAAACAAAAGGTTGCTTTCAGTCTGTTCCCATCCCCATAGTTCAGGGGAAAGGTCTTGTCCTAGCCAAGCCAGGACCTGATGATAAGTACGGACAGAATGCTCCATCGCTGCTCCCTCAGTTGGTGGTAGGGAGGAAATGTCTGGTTTAACATTTGATACTGACTGAAGGAAACGCTGGTACCGATAGTTATTAAGAGAAGTCTCCTTCTTGCTCCATACCACCTTAAAAAGCATAACTTTCTATGTCATCATGCGATGAAGAGGGGTTTAAAAACACTTCTGCGGCTTGACGGATCTCGGGACTTTTTAAGTAAAGTTTACAATTGTATGAGGCTTCCGCTGCAACAAATTGACGCTAGACGACCCACTACTTCTTCACCCCAATCATCTCCTCTTGCATGCCCAGCCTCAATGCATGAGTCTTTAAAGGCTATACGTTCCTAACAGAGTATACTGTCTGTCATTTTTCTAAAGGTTTTTTCTTTTCAACTTTGAATGGACATGCACAAAAAAGGCATCGAGATTTGACAACTTTTGGTTTTGATGACCTCAAAGTATGAATCCCGGAGGGTCCAGCATACGGAGTATGTTTCCTTAGATCTGCTTTAATGCTGTCGGGTCTTGTGTATTCTTTCTGACAAGACGTGTGAACCCTTAGAAACTTCAAATCTTCAAGGTGTGGGCTCTTTTGATCATTTCTGAGTTCACTGGCACAAATCAGAGAATTTATCGCCTTTTGACCGATCTTGGAAACATTTTCTCCACCTTGTTCCAGCATTTTACCACGAATAAAACACAGTTCTGTCATTTTGAAATCTTTGTTGTGACTGCTTCCCTGCATTATCGAGTGCACAGTCACAAAACTCAATAAGTCACGAACGAAATAGCAACATAAGCCCGAAGGCATCTTGATAGATATTATTGGGAGTTTTAGTCAGTTTGAAAGTAAACTGTTTCCGCCTTCACCGCGTGGATGTACTCCCAGTTTATGTTAGTTTTTAATAGCGTAAGTAAGAAATAACAAATAATTGTTACAATGTGCTATAGAGATAGAACACATTTTAAAAATTGCTCGTTTTTCGGAGCTCACAGCTATGCAACTA
This sequence comes from Agrotis segetum, assembly GCA_036375495.1. NCBI lineage: Eukaryota > Metazoa > Arthropoda > Insecta > Lepidoptera > Noctuidae > Agrotis > Agrotis segetum. The sequence goes on along the minus strand of JAQSVV010000088.1, from coordinate 13,804,319 downwards.
TTGATGATAGATAAAAAGTAGGAAAGACAAATTTGTAGAAAGTTTTGCCAGCTTTTATAATACACTACAATATTATCCCATGTGGTGCATTGTTTTCGAGATATTATAAAAAATCTCAAAAACCGGTACAGACAATTGTACAAATTTCTGAAAAATCAATTTTTTTTTCACAGGTCATAGTTTCACAATGATAAGAGATAAATAAAAAAAAATATAGCAAAGTTGTAGAGAATTTCATCAGGTTTCAATCTCTAGAACAACTAAATTTCATGCGACGCACCGTTTTCAAGATATAAACAAGAAAACAAAGAACGAGACAGAAAATTTAACACATTTTTGAAAATCGGTCATTTTTCGGAGCTCACAACTATGAAAATATTGTAGATAGATAAAAAGTGTGACAAGCAAAGTTGTAGAGAATTTTATGAGGTTTTATTATGTAGTACAACAAAATTTTATACGACGCATCGTTTTCGAGATATAAGCAAAAAACCAAAAAACGGGACCTTCTTTGCCCCCCCCTCCCCCGGGCTCACCTCCGAGGGGTCAGGACTTTTAGTATGTTTATCTTCTAACTAGTCCAAACAAACATCAAAAGTCAGATTTTCTGCTTTCGACTTTTCCAACCAAAATCATTCATTGCCCAGACTATATGTTAATGTTTAAACGAACATTTAAAATCGATTAATCGTGAAAATCAACGGGATATGCTGTTGGTATGGCTCGGCTATTACGGTATCTCCTAGGGAATTCCAACAATTTCCTTAAAAAAATTATAATGCACACTTGGGTGGAGTGACCTCGTGAACGTCACAGAATAGCATTGGTTATTGTATAGAAAAGTTCTATTTGTCGGTCAGTTAGATTATCAAAAAGTATTCGACTCCTGTTTTCCTTATGTTATGTATACCACGCAATAACGACACGACTATTTTAAAATTGGCATTTTTTTTTTGTAAATATTAATTAGTTTAACAAAAGAAAAAATACGTGCCCATTATCGTCAGTAATGCGGTTGCTGGTCTCGGGGAGTTGAGGTGGATCCCTCACGAAAAATATACGCTTTTGACGGGCTGTTGCGGACAGCAGTCCTTTATACAATACATTGAGAGATCCGAGAGATACAAGATCTCGGGTTCGTCTCCCACGCCGGAAAGTGTTACTGGGTTTTTCCTTTACAAATTTAAGAGCAGTAGGCTCGGCTTCTACTATAGAAACATAACTGGCATAATGATATAAGATGTGGTTACCTGATAGTTGTAAACTGTGTTGATGATGTTGGCATCGAGTGAGAATGACTGCAGATTCTGCTGCCACAGGTTGGCAGGAGAAAGCAGTAAGCAGCTGTACTCGGGCAGCACCCGCTCCGTGCTTGCCCTGCTGTCCGTCCGCTTGATGCCTCCGATTTGATAGCAATGCTGAAGTAATGTGCTTTTTCTGAAAATAAAAACATGACCTATAAAATGACTCAATGCGTCTCACGGGCTCTCTGAAGCATCGTACCTAATTGCTTTATATTTTCTGGTGATGTTTGATTGCAGAATAGTACATTACTGCCGCGGCCTATAATGGCTACTTTGCTGGTCGCGCTGATGATGGCCGACAGCGCAGCCTAGCGCAGCTCCAGGCCGACACAGCGCGGTCAGCATGCACCACTTGATGGACGAGCTGAGATAAAGGCCGAGGCCGGAGGCCGAGGCCTTTACAGTGAGGACAGCAAGGGCTGCATGATGGCCAAGCTGGAAGGCCTAGAGCGTAGCTAGGCTAGCTCGAGGCAATCATAGCGTGACCAGCGAAGAGTCATAATGGGCCAAGGCTTGTATAGTGCTTTACTCAAAAATGCAAGTACCTAACCTAAATAAAACCAGCAAGTGATTTAAATAAAATACATATAGGTATTAACTAGAAAATTAATTAAAATAACAATATGAAAAGTACAGTTACTAAAATTCAACACCGGGTTTCCGGGTTTCATATTACTTACTAATAGTTTGCGATAATTTTAATGCGGTGTTTGACTGTTAGGTATATTTTCTTCACTTACTTAAAGCAAAAAAAAAGGCACTAAATAAAAATTAAATTTCGCTGAACCGCGCTTTTGTTACTTCTTTGTATTTTTTTTTTTAATATGGAATACAATCTTTTTGTGCCTACCTCTTTATATACAAACAGCTGTGTTTTAAATAAAATCTTTTTGCATTTGTCTTTTTAAAACGTTGAAACGTCAGAATAGCGGCCGGCAATGTATTACCGACCTGTAGAGCGGCCAGCAAAAACATTACTGGCCGCTCCTTGAAACACTCCGGCAAAGGCGACTTTGCTCAAACAAGGTTGTCAAAATAATGACCACATTACATGCATTTTTGAGTAAATAAACATTACTTTGCTAATGAAAATTTTGAAAAACAAGAATAAACGATTTTATCTACTCTCATATCGTAAACTTCGAAATACAAAACTCAAAACGAGTTTATAATGACATACTTTATACCATAGAGTATCGTAATGAAATTAAAAAATTAAATTATAACACTGTTTGTCTAACAAAACAATGTTATAATTTAATTTTTTTTCATTATGATACAGATTACTGATCATAGATACATTTTTTTACTTTTTTATCTGTGGCTGCGCGCGCTTTCTAAGGGAATGTTGGGATTTTGACGTTTGTGTTTCGGTGGATGACATGGTGGATGATTATTAGTGTTTATTAATTTTTATCTTTTATTTGACATGTTCGTGTTCAATGAGAGTAGATAAAGTAGTGTATGAAACTGTACATAACTAGGTATTATACCACTCGTGTGATACTATTATAAAACTCGCTTCGCTCGTTTTATAAACTCACACTCGTGTATAATACCCCTCATTATGTACCAGTTACATAAACTACTATTATAACCCTGGGCGAGTAAACTTTACAAAACTATTTTCGAAATCACACTATGCATTTTTAAAAAGAAAATTGCAAATAAAGTTTACGTACGTCATGTTTATGTACGTCAGCAAAAGTTTTTAATGAAGATTAGTGTTCATGACTATCTATTATTACGTTTGTTTAATACTTGTACGCAAACTATGAAATTTTATAATTCAAAACAGAAACTTGCAGTTTCTTCATTGTGGTTTGAAATGAGAAAGATGCTTATTTTTTTAGCCTGGTAAAATCATCAAATGAGTCCTCCCACCCCGGGAGGTACTGTCAGACACGTACTGACTAATAGGTTACACAGGTACCTCCCGAAACTTCCGTGTCCGGTGATGACCTGTGTCATGCGGTAGGTCAGGACGCCGTGACGCTTATCATGCCACTCCTCAAAGAGGGGTCTCACCGCCTCGAATGCGGCGTGCCCATGAGAAAGATGCTAATCTAACTTCTAACTAGTGTAATAGACTGGAATATTTTCGCCGGATACCATTTATCCCGGAATTAATTAATTTTCGATTTACATGCGGGCGAAGCCGCTGGCAACAGCTAGTCTTATATAATAAACAACACATAGAGGCCGCCTGTAGAAACATTTATCAGAGTGCCTCACAGAATAAAATATATGTTATAGTCGCCAGCTATGTAATCAATAAAGTAGTTCATCAAACATCATCAAACAGTGCAGTGAAGTTTTTGCTTAGGATCAATGCATGATTATTATTATGATACACAAAACTGTATGAATGATTCATACAGTTTTGTGTATTCTAGCACGCCAGCTATGTACCAGTATTGAAATTCTAAGAATTCTGTTTCTGTTGAATTTCCAGAAGTAACAATCTCTGTATAGAGTGCTTACCAGAATTGCCTGTAATTTTTTTTTTAACTTTGTTTTTTATTTTATTTTTTTCTTAAATTTCACGCTTACAGAACCAAAATTAATTTTTTATTATATTTTGACACTTCCTTAAATATAATTTAAGTTTGCTGAAGTGCAGGGCTGAGTGTTGGCAGATCAGGTTTATTATACTTAGCATTCTATGACTCACAACTAAACATATTTCTAGCCTTACGGGACAACCGTTACGTGGAGGGTTTGTATACATGTTTACAAGCTCTCAGAATCATGACTGAATTATATTATTAGTGTACATACGCCAGCATATCAACCTGCTTCAATCCGTCAAGTTTCTTTATTGGATTTTTAACCTTAACGCAATAGTGGAAGGTTAATGTTAAATTGGTAAAAATTGGCAGATTCGGGTAGGTCGACCTGCTGGCGTCTGTACATGCAGAGCACAATGGATTAACACAGTTACTATAAATTAACGCGAGCAAAACTGCGGGCAAAAGCTAGTGAAACATACTTCTTAATAATTACGCTAGCTAGCTATGCAACAAAAATGTAGTTTGTATTTCCTTAACTTAGTTCTGTTTGATTGTATGTAGATGAGAATGACTCAATAGCCTATAATTTTTTGTACTCTCGCTATGCAATAATTTATGTAGAGAAGTTGCATATGCAATAACAATGGCAAATACAAATAGGCTTGAAATCAAAGTATGCACTGTATAATATTTCATTGCTAGTTATTATACACATATTATCAGAAACATTGTCTGCACCTGTATTTTACGTAATTTTTTATCAATTTAAGATTTTATCTATATGACTCATGCACAATGAAGAGTTGGTCGGTTGTTCATGTGTATTACAGGTATATCAATAAGCAACTAACTATAAGATTAAAAATACATTAAATTGCATTGGCTTATTAGCAAATATTTATAATACATTTTGGATTAACATTATAAAGGAGCAAAGCTTTTTTCTATTTTTAGGACTATGAATTTATAGAGATTCTAAGAGCGCACAGCAAACAGCAGAGCAACTTTTCTTATCTGTATTTTATGATACCCAAACAAACACTCATAATAGCATGACCTAGACTGCACAATAAAGGTGTGCGTCCACAGGTGGGCATCGCACGTATCTGACGTAGCGTACGTAACGGATTTTAGTTGGCCTTGTATGAAAACTCATACAACTGCGTCCACGGATCCGCATCGTACGGACGACTCATCGGCAATGCCTTAATGCGATGCGTACCGATGACGTCATATGGAATGCCGATCAGTAGAAGCGATGAATGTGGTATCGGCAATCCGATTGCTGATATTCGCGTCGGCAATCCGATCGCTGTCGACACAGAACAGGGAAGGAAGTGCTTTCTATAATTTGTTAATCTGCTACCATGTTGCATGCAACAGCTTCCATATTCTAAATTACTCAAACAGCATAATGACTCGTCATTATCAGTCTACATAATAAATGAATGCATTCTAACCAAATAAATTGTTTAAGATAACATGATGAGACAAAAATAGAGCAATATTTTAATTATTTCTTATTACAGACATGATTGTATAAATTCTGAAACAAATTTTAAGCACTATTGAATAGCAATTTGTGTATCAAGCCATTCAAAAGATTTACTTTTAATGTAACCACTCAAGATTTGGTTTTGAAGCTGCAATTAGACGGTTGAGTTGGGGAGCATTCTATAATGTATAATAGAATGATCTATGATTTGGTTTTATACAAAAACTAGTGATTCTTACGCATTGTATCATCACATACATGTGCACTGTAATGCATATTTTTATCCTCACTAACTAATGTAATACTTGAATATAAATGATTACATTACAGGTGCAGCTGCCAGAAGAAACAGCAAAATTCTACAGTGGTAAATATAATTCAAATAGAGATAGTTGAAATTTATTTACCACTGTAAGAATTTTGCATAACTATACTATACTTTGATCGACTATCAATAGTCAAACTGTTTTACTGATTCAATTCTGGAGGTATGGTGCAATAGAGGTGTAGAAATATATGAACGCCCATCAGGCAAGTTTTATTGAGGTTATCTCAACTACCGTCTCAGTTAAAGCCTAGGTAGGCCTAATTTTATAATATTACCTATCACACCATATCTAACATCTTTAAACAAGCAATTCTTGTATATTTATTTATACATAATCAGGATCTCGGAAACGGCTCCAAGGATTTTCATGAAAGTTACAGATTAGGGGTTTTTCGGTTCAAGAAATCGATTTATTAAGGTCCCAGGTTTCAGAAAAGCTTGGTTCCCAAGATATAGACATTTTAAAAACCGAGCAAAGCTTGGTCAACCAGATAATTATTATTTTAATAAATAAAGACTCACGTTTCTGGGTCTTCATGATTTCTTATAGTTTCCAGCAAGCGGAATACTTCTTGCAAAGGAGCTCTGAACGCATCCCACATCTTTAGATTGTTATTCCATGGTGAGACACCTAAAGAAAAGAAGTATTGTAATGTACTTTGTTTCAATCATCTTCATTAAATACCTATGACTGTTTTTGTTATATTAGAAAATTAAAGCCTTTAACGAGGTTCTTGAAGCTTGATTGCTTATTGCTTGACTTTTTTTTTTCTTGCATGTTAGCTGCACAAGTTAAAATCAAAAAATACTATTTTATTTGAGTTGTATTCATTTAGATGATTTTTATTGACAGTGAAAATGGTTACTATTCACTTAACAAAGATATCTAAAGGAAACACACAACAACAAAAACACACTGTTCAGAAATGTAATGAATCAATATAACAAAAAGATAATCTGTATAGTTAGTATTAATATCTCGAAAACCAGACATGACAGTGGACATGGCTAGAAGTTTAAAAAGAATTTTTGTTATCTAAGGGTATTAAGAATATAAATATAACAGTAGCATCTAAATTGTTACTTGTTTCCTAATTAATTAAACGGACTTAGTAAGCCCAATAAAATTGGCAATTTAAAAAGATAAAAATATGCCTATTAAGTCAAAACTTTTTATTTACAACAATTTGTTTTGTTTCTTATATCTTGTCTATCAATTATTACCTATTTTCATAATGATTTGCTGCACATATAGAAGAGGTTTATCCTTCGCCCAAATATAAGGAAGTTTCTGTGTTTCATTGTACAGGATATCTAAATGTGAGGGTCTTTCTGTAAAATGAATAAATACCATTAACATTAGCATTATAGAAATATTTAGTCAAGATTTAAATATATTCATGAATTATTTCATAAGTTACCTTGTAAACATTTGTTTGAACTACAATCTGGACTTGACAAATCATAGATATCAACACCGTGCAGTGGTAATGTTACTACGGTTGGTATGTTTCCAGGCAGAGGCACGTTCAGAAGTGGATAGCTGGAAATAAACACAACTGAGCAACTCGTCTATTAAGGACAATTTGTCAATAGTAACATGAATAAAGCACTTACCAACATAATAACAACACTGATAATGCTAATGTAATAGCTGTGATGGGGTAAGACGAACAAAATAGTCCGTAAGTGTAATAAATCTGGGCCACCCTCTCGGGCAGAGTGGATCCTGTCATTGTTGACAGTCAAAAACTCGTTTGATGTGCGGGAAATTCCGTTTACTAATCTCAAGACACCATCGCACGAGCATTCACGTCACTTGCGAATTTCAAAACGTTGTATAAACACGGTTATGTTACCAGAGGCGCATTTATTGCGGCCGATCGCGTGTGTTGCAGTGATAGTCACGAAAGCTATGGTATTTCGCATCATGCACGAGCATGCCGCTATGTACACTATACACTCTTTAACATTTATTAGACACCGATTACATCAACCAAAGCAACCACCACGCAAGTTTGACATATTCGTGACAGTTCACTACTGACAAATTTGACAGTGACTCATAGTACCACAGATAAGAAAAGCCGTTCGGATGCGCATTCCGTAAATATCTATTTATTTACTATTCCTTCAATAAAAAACTTTTTCAAAAAAAATATAACCGACTTCAAAACAACCACAACCACACGAAGTTAAAAATAACCTACAAAAGTAAGTCGGTGACTTTTTTTTTTCATTGTCTTTCTATCACCGAATTTCGAAAGAAAAGTTTTTTTGTAGGTTATTTTGACTTTTCTGTGGTTGTTTTTGAAGTCGATGTTATTTTTTTCGAAAAAGTTTTTTATTTTATCCTTTTTAGTTTAAATATTCAAACCAAATCAAATTATTGTCAAATAAATAATTTTCTTACTTGTGAACTAAAACAATTGTAATCCGTAGCACTAGTAATAACATCGTCCATGTGTGTACACAATGAGCTAAAAGTAATTAAATACTACTGAACCAAACTATGTAAATGAAAATGTTATGGGACCAAATGGCAAATATACTGTATCGAACAAAAAAGAATCATCGAAATTGGTCCAGATACCTTGGTAAACGGCGTAGACAATGATGAAAACTTTTTAGGTTTTTGTTGATATTTCAAAAAGTGCTAGGCCGATTTCGATAAAATTGAAATGGGTCTCCAATAAAAAAGTAAAATGATTGTCTGTCTGTCTGTAAGAAACAAAAACTACTAGACGGATTTCGACGAAACTTGGTACAATTATTTTTCATACTCCTGAGCTGGTTATTAGTATACTTTCATCACGCTACAATCAATAGGAGCAGAGCAGTGAAGGGAAATGTTAGGAAAACTGGAGAAGTTACTCCATGCACGCTAATCTTCGGAACTATTAGACGGATTTGATTGTTTTTTTTTTCGTTGTATACCTATTAAGTCTAGGCAACATAAATATAGGCTATAATTTATCGTGGAAACTCAAACACCTGATAACTCGACGGCGCGGCGTCGTGTTCCACGCGCGCCTCTAAGAGCGTCAGCAGAATGACGGGGCCCCCTTTTAGAGGGCCAAAGCCTACCGGGGCCGCGGGACTTATTCCATCACCGTGACTCCCTATTGAAGGACACCGTGGATTTTAGTCAGTACAAGTCTGACAGTCCCTTCCGCCCTGCCCGGTGTGGGAGGACTCATTTGATAATTTTACCACGTAAAAAAAAGAAAAGTAGTCTGTGTGTCTGTATGTCAAGTTAGGGTCAGCTGAGACCCAAACGTGACGCTGCACGCACATTTCAATGGTGCACGTAGCGTCGTTAGGGTTTGGGTAGGTAGTACCTACTTAAAATCTAACTCTATTTCCTACATGAAAGATACACATTTGCAGTATCGTTGTATCACGTCGCACTGCGTCGCGTATCGGTGTCAACTGACCTTAAATCTAGTCTTGTGTAGTTCGCGAACGAACTAGTTCGAAAGAACTGCTCCCACAGATGAACTAGTGAACTAACTCCCACATTTTCCGCTCCGTAGTTCAGTAGTTCGGACAGAATGAAATATATCGACTGATCTAAGATCGTTGCACGGGAGCGGGACAGCACTACACTATAATACTCCCGTTCGCTCACCGATCGCATGATCGGTGAGCGAACGGCGCATCCCGTTTCGTACACTTTACACAAATTGTCGCATGCAGCAGGAACCGTATTAAAACGAGCGAATAAAGACAAACTAAATCTGACATCTCTTTGCGAGCGAACAATTTGATCGCTCTTGATCGGTCGGTCTCTATTACGAGCTAGGAACTAACGAACTAGAAGAACGAACTAGTTCGTTTAAGAGCGGAGAACTAAATTGAGCGCTCTCAGTAGTGAACTAGAATGCCCAAGACTACTTAAATCATACAGTAAATGACATCATGCGCTGGTGGTGCCATCTGAGCCGAGCTTTGCGTGAAACCTCCCATTGAACCAAATTATCTTTACATAGATAATTAATAACAAAGTCCGTACGCGCATAACTTGAGAAAGGTTGCACTTAATTGGATAAATATGTGTTATTAAAATAAACGTAGGTAAACCTTTTGTTTACCTTGTCCCAACAATAATGAACACATTTGTTGGGACAAGGTTTCTTAATAAGTAAGAAAATCTATCGGGCAGAGAAGATAATAAGAACAATATCTGGTGGACCGAGCTTCGCTCGCTTTTTAAAATATCTATATTTTGGGAACCGAGCTTTTCTCGAACTTGGGACCTTCCTTCGAAAATCGATTCCTTGAGCCGAAAAACCCCTAATCTGTAACTTTCATGAAAATCCTTGGAGCCGTTTCCGAGATCCTCATTATACAGGGTGAAATTTTGTAATGCCACCTGGAGGGAAAGTAGGTACTCTTTTTTTTTTTTTTTTTTTTTTTTACGTGGTAAAATCATCAAATGAGTCCTCCAACCCCGGGCAGGGCGGGAGGGACTGTCAGACTTGTACTGACTAAAATCCACGGTGTCCTTCGGTAGCCCTTTGTGTGCCGGAGTCGCGGTATACGTATGTCCCGCAACCCCGGCAGGACTGTGGCCCTCTATAGGGGGGCCCCGTCACTATGCTGACGCTCTTTGAGGCGCGCGTGGGACACAACGCGCCGTCGACCCGGGCATGGTCCTTGGTCGGGCAGCGAGTTGCCCTTTACTCGCCGCCCGCATGCCCGCGCCTACGGTGGCCGGAGATCGTCCCGCGACATCCGTCGCCGTGGGCGTCTACCACTGCGTCTCGGGCGGAGGGAGGACGGTATCCTCATCCTCAAGCGGCCCGCCTCCTCCTTCGCGAGCATGACTGCTTCGCAGAAGGAGGCGACCGCCTCCCACTCCGTCTCGCCCCGCAGCATGGCCGCAACCAATGCCGGGCGCGAGAGGTCTCCGCCTATCGCCGCGGTGAGGAAAAGAAAAGCTTACGCCTAACAAACAACTTTGTCGACTCTTAATACTGTAGATAGAAAATTTTACTCAAAGGAAACATTCCTTTATTTTTGAATAGACAGCAAACTGCATTCAAAGATTTTCGAAAATTCTCTTCTCCCACACCCGGGAATCGAACCGGCTAAAATCTGAAAAAATTATACCCTGTACTTTTATTGCATCGATCGTTAGGGACAATTTATAAGGATGAAATCTCTCTAACAAACATGATAAATTAAATGAAAGAAAAATCAGGCTTTTCTCCCTTCCCTATTCGATACAGGATCCTCCCGAAACTTCCGTGTCCGGTGAGAACCTCCGCCAAACGGAATATGAGGACGACGTGAAGCCTATCCAGCTGCTCCCGAAAAAAAAAGGGGTCTTACCGCCGCTAATGCGGCGTGCCCGAACTTCGGTTGCGACAGTCGCTCCCTCCATAGCACCCTGAGATCCACACCGCCCTGAAACTTATTTAGTTTTAAGGATTATTGGACATTTAAAGAAAACATTTAAAACGGTTTAAGATTATGTTTAACTTGAGTTAAACTAAAGTATGTAAGACCCAGTATCTACAATCATAACTTTTTTTGACAAGATTGGCCGCCCCTAAAATTTGCCCACCCTAGGACCAAGCCTTAGGGAAAATCCGCCACCGACATAATTTTTCCCTTCAACAGAGTCGATTCACAACTGAAACTCAATACCCCTTCTGAGTTTCCAGTTGTGAATCGATAATTCCTTTTTTCTATAACCTTGGGTGTGATAATTACATCATCCACACAGCAGTAATAAAAAAATGCCCACAAAATAAAAAGTACTGAACCAATTGATGAAATTTTTATGGGACCAAATGGCAAGTATACGGCATCAAACAAAAAAAGAATCGCTCTAATCGGACTAGAAACCTAGCGGAGTAATCTGTGTACATACATAAAAAAAAATATCGACCGAATTGAGAACATCCTCCTTTTTTGTTTGAAGTCGGTTAAAAAAGGTCGCTGAAATGTACCTAGTTATTGCGCGCATAACTTCTGAACCACTGCACTTAATTCGTTAATTACGTTTTGTTCGTTATTTTCAGGAAAAGGTTTGTATGTAACAAAGTTTTCGGGAAATTCACCGGAAATGTCGAAAATTTGAAATCGTGGAAGCTGGGCCGTGTTGGCGGTTAGTTTATTTTAAAATACGAAACAGGTAAGTTTGGCATATTAATTTTGTGTTAAGTATGTTTTGTTGTTATGTTATTTTAATAGTTCCAAATTCTCGTTGTTTTTCCAGGTATCTTCACTCAGAGATCACCATCAACATCACCCACCATAAGCATGACATGATTTTTTAATTTATCTACCTATTTTTTATTTTTGGAGAGTGTTCATGAAATTCGTTATTGTGTGTCCCACGGCTACGCCAAATGGGTCCAGTTCAGCAAATAAGTAGTCGAGCAGCTAGTGCTCGACGCTGGTTTTCAACTGGACCTGGACGAATATATTAATTCTTAAGATACAAAAATACATACCTACTTAAACACTCGAATAATTGCGTCATCGTCTGCGGCCTAATATACAGGGTGAATTTTTCATTTCAAATGTCTGTGGATGGTTACATCCGATACTATGATATTTTTTTTGAAGTCGGTCCTTGTTTAATGATTTCTTTTATTACTACTTACGAGAAAAAAAAGTCGAGTAACTTTAGCCTTTAGGTAAGTACTTTACTACAAGAAAAGTCTACAATAGTACACAAAGTTAAGTTACCTTATATTTTAAGCCCATAGCTACCCTACTTATGAAGTAAAAATAATTAAAATCGTGGGGGATGGCCCTATTATATCAACAATGATAAATTCTTATCGAAATAGGTACCTAACTAATATTATCCATAGATACCTTTTCGACGCTGTCAATTTTGTAATCAGTTCTGGTAAGTGTAATTATGTCACAGGCGTGGGCGTCTCGTATCCTGGAGTGCATCGCTTGATTGTTTGGGGAGCGCAGCACGCGCGGTGAGGCGGGAGCCTGGTGGCCGGCGAGCCTGCCAGTGGCCGCGCGCCGCCATCGCATCCCGCCACTCCGCTCAGTTAGTCGCGAGTCGTCCGCAGCCGCCACTCCGCCGCGCGACGTCTGCACGGTGCACTCGCATCTCACCGCTCGCTCACAGCGGCATATCGTATCCGCGACCACTTACATTTACTTTTGAACTTTAATTTTCAATCATGAGGACCATTATTTTCTTTCAATTTTTACTTCTTTTCAACTTTTTAAACTTAACTTTGGCCAAAAGCTGCCCCTCTAAGTGTCAATGCTTTAGGTCAAAAGTTTCATGCTTGCACCAAGACCTGTTGACCGTTCCGAAGCCGCCGTCCGACACTCACAGTTTGTAAGTATTACATTATTCTTAATCTTAAGTTTATCAAGTTTTGTTGGGTGCTCGTTTATAAATAGCGTGTTGTTACCATAGCTTTATAAATAAGTGTGAGATTCATAGCGGCGGCCGCGAGCGGGCGATCGCGAAATGTTATTGTTGCGAAAGCATCTGTTTCAGCCGAGGTTTATTTAAAAGCTTCCAATCTGAAGCTAAATTCCAAGGCAGCGCTCAGCGATTACTTTTAAGTTTGTTGTAATTTTAAACAATAGTTGCTTCTGTGTTCACAGTCGCAATAAGAAAGATTCAGTCCACCAGATCCAGAAGCTTTAATCGCAATCATAACTTTCCGAAACAGGCGAAATGTTGCTGAAGTACCTACTTGCAATTACTGCAAGTAGGTACGTCGTTACTTGCATAGTAACGCCTTTTTACTTTCTTTCTACAATTCTGTTTTTTTTTTTTACTTTAATATACCTCTGGATTTGGGTAGGTAGAAAATGTCAATGTCATCCGACAGATTCTATCATGTTTCATCAAACACAAGTCTGGTTCGAACTAATTAATCAGGGGCTGTAATAAAGCCAAGATATAAATTAGTAAATAAATATTTCGAGTACCTAGTTACTTTGTAATTTGCATCTCGGCGTTTGAAAGCCTGAAATATAAAAGAAAGGGCAAAAGTTTTAAATCATCGTGTCTGAAACGGAAGTATTAAATTCAGTTTCCTTTTTATGTTAAACCAGGTACCCGCCCTAGGGGTATATGCGTCTTTCCATTCTATGTATATGTTACAGTTAAAACCCATTTTCAGAGAAAACGCGTTCTCCCTAGTTAGAACTATTTTCTACTAAGTCCCTTTGTTAAAAGTAGAATTAACTAATACCCAAGATTTTATAACAATATCTGGTAGATAGACCGAGCTTCGCTCGGTTTTTAAAATGTCTATATCTTGGGAACCGAGCTTTTGTCGAACCTGGGACCTTATATGATAAATCGATTCCTTGAGCCGAAAAACCTCTGTAACTTTCATGAAAATCCTTGGAGCCGTTTCCGAGATCCTGATTATAAATAAATATACAAGACGTGCTCGTTTAAAGATATTAGATTTGGAAGGGCCTCCTGTGTCCTGACACCACTACCAACGTTCTTGACGATTATTCCGATTATTCTAACCTAACCTTAAAACACTTGTCGACAGAGCCTCGCTGCGCGGGGCTGCTATTTTGGTCTGCAAGGTTCAAAGGAACCTAACCTAATTGAACCTCGGGGTGCTCCTGGCGTCGACGCGTTTTCCCTAGTTCTAACTTGGGAAAACGCGTTCTTACTGAAAATGGGTTTTAACTGTAGCATATACAGGGTGAATTTTTCAACTGGGCTTGGATGGCTATATCCGAAACTATGAGAAATATCGAAAAAATTAAAAGGAGTTTCGAGGCCGATTTTGACTAAAACTGCCTAATTGGAGTTTAGAAAAATCAATAATCCTGGCCAGGAAACGAACTCGCTGATTTTGGGAAAAATATCACATCCTATTTCATTACACCATTCGATAGTGCTGCTAATAAGGATCGAATTCTGGGAAGTAATCATATTATTATACAAATATACGAATAAAACAAAATAAGAATTATTCAAATCACTTCTTTAGCTATTTTTAACCAACCTCATAAAATAATTATTTCCTTTTAGGAGGTTGGTTAAAAATAGCTAAATAATAATACAAATTCCGTTAAAATCAGGCTGGCAAACTTGTAAAAATAACGTTGAAAAAAAAAGAATCATCATAATTATCATATTCTGTAGCAGAAAAATACATACAGTATTGATTTCAATGGTTGCTGATGTTGAAAGAAAATAAAAAATCAGAAAGGTATTTTAAAATGAAATTCATTTCAAATAGAAAATGATTCGGATGAATTTCTACTGAATCAATAATGTTAATAAATTGAGTGCTTTGAATTAGCGCTTGCATACGCATAGCATAACATCATGCCAGTAATCACAGAAGGTTAAGCAGGCAGATTTGCTTCAAAATGACCCCAAAATGAGTCCCATGGAACCGTAACAATAATGCTTGCTTTATTTTATGTTTGAACTAGCACTTTGCCCGCGACTTCGTCTGCGCGTGTTTCTAATTTCGAACTCAGTGAATTTAATTCCCGCTCACCCTCCTTATCAGAAAATCTAAAAACTCAATACAAACAAACAATCAATCATATTAGACAAACTGATTTTCCGATTTTCACCCCGTTAGGGATTGATTTATGAAATATAAATAAAAATACGTATCCTTTATTCGATTGAAAGATAATTAATATGTCAAGTTTTGAGTTTATCGAAGCAAGCAATAAAATCCTTCCCTTAAAATTTTATCATCCCTTTTCACCAATTTAGGGAGTGATTTTCGGAAAAGCTAAAAATGGTAGGTAGTTTTAAAAAAAGTAATAATGCCCATCTTTTTTATTTACTAATACTCATATTCACGTACCAAGTTTCAAGTTTATAAACCCAAGAAATAAGATTTTACATACAAAGGTTTTCACCCCTCTTCATCCCCTTAGAGGGAGATTTTCGCAAAATCCTTTCATAATGCTCATCTACATAATAAATTGCAACTACCATCAAAAATTCAGAGTTCTTCGTTTAGTGGTTTAATATCCTCCCTTTAAAACTTGAATACCCCTTTTCACCAACTTGGGGGATGATTTTCGAAAAATCCAAAAACACGTGTTTGATTAATTCTTATCTAGTATATAAATACTGATTTTCAAATTCATCGGCTCACGCGTTATGATTTTCCCATACAAACTTTAACAACCCCTAGAATACCAATGGAGGGTAGTTTTAAAAAAATAGTGATGCCAATCTTATTTATTTACTAATGTTTTTATTCGTGGTAAGTTTCAAGTTTATAAACCCAAGGAATAAGATTTTACATACAAAGGTTTTCACCCCTTTTCACCCCCTTAGAGGGAGATTTTCGCAAAATCCTTTCATAATGCTCATCTACATAATAAATTGCAACTACCATCAAAAATTCAGAGTTCTACGTTTAGTGGTTTAATATCCTCCCTTTAAAACTTGAATACCCCTTTTCACCAACTTGGGGGATGATTTTCGAAAAATCCAAAAACACGTGTTTGATTAATTCTTATCTAGTATATAAATACTGATTTTCAAATTCATCGGCTCACGCGTTATGATTTTCCCATACAAACTTTAACAACCCCTAGAATACCAATGGAGGGTAGTTTTAAAAAAATAGTGATGCCAATCTTATTTATTTACTTGTGTTCTCATTCGTGGTAAGTTTGAAGTTTATAAACCCAAGGAATAAGATTTTTCATACAAAAGTTTTCACCCCTTTTTACCCCCTTAGAGGAGGATTTTCGCAAAATCCCGTCTTATTGCCAATCTACATGGTAGACTGCAAATGCTGTCCAAAATTCAAGTTTCTGCGTTAAGCGGTTTCGGCTGTAGTCGTGTCAAAAGAAAAACCCCTGTTCTTTTATATATATAGATAATTAGGTACATTTTTTTTTTGGTTAATGATATATCGTAAATCAGCTCAAAGGAGGTTGTGTGCTGCTAAACTGAACAAGCCTGTAGTGCCTTGAATTGAATGTAGGGCCTCCAGCAGCAGGATTTTATTGTATTACCTTACGTTATGTGTGAGACATAGCGGGGTTTTCACCAAAATTGTTCGATACTAAATCACTTTCTTTTCGCCAATATACTTAAGTATACTTACATCGAATATTTTCCTGTTCCAAATTAATACAACTTTGCAATCTTTTCTCTTATAATATTATTATGGACTAAGCTGTTGCCAAAGGCTTCGCAAATTCGCATGCGTTTAACTTAAAAATTACGTTCCCATTGCTGGGACACAGGTCTCCTCTCTGTGAGAAGGAGTAGGTCATAATCCACCACGCGGGCCCAGTGTGGGTTCGCAATTAGGGTTTATAAATTATCCTATGTAAACTCCAATTACGCGACCCCGGAACGTAAGGGCTATTGAAGGACACCGTCGATTTTAGTCAGTACGAGTCTGAAAGCTCCGCTCTGCCCTGGGTTAGGATACGAAAAATGTTTTATTGCAGTCTCACCTATTTTTGCATCCATTTTCATCCGGATCCATTTACCATTTTGAAGTAATTGAATAACAACCATCCACCCAATCAAAATGTTAGTTGGATTCTAACATAATATGTTCTAATTATATACACTAGCGGGACTTATTTTCCAATTCGATGATTGTATTCTGAATGGACAACCGCATAGCAATAGTGCAGTATTGATTTGATTCTCTCTCGTTGAATCCGACAAATGTCGTAAATTGAATTACTTAGGTACATCGTGCGAAGCAGTAAGCTTTGCACGATGTGAATTGTGATCATTGACTTGGCTGTATTTTAGTTGTAGAATGAACACACATCACAGATTGCAATCACTTTGAAAATCGATTTTTTTTTGTTACGGTGGATTATTATTTTTATGATTTCTTCTTCTTTTTAGATTCGTTTTTTAAAATTTAAAAATATAGTTTAGAATAAAATAGGAAAAAAAAACACTGTCCCACACTAGGAATTTACCTACACATACACAAACACCCAGACCCGAAACAACTATTTGTAGATCATACAAATACCTAAGAGTTCCGTTACGGATATCGAACCCGCGACATACTGCACAGCAGTCGATCGCTCAGCCACTGCGACATTGTTTTTTTAAACATTTTCAGATATTTTTTTATGAATATTCTCGTACTTAGCGAAATCGGTTCTGCTGCTTTCGAGATTTGCCCCCTAGAAACACATTCAGCGATTCATTTTTATAAGATACTAGCCTCTGCCCGCGACTTCGTACGCGGATCCTGTTGCTTATGCCAGCGACGACGGGGTCGTCAAAATCGAAGATCTGTTGTAACGTTGAATTCTAAGAGCCTGGGGACGGGAAAACAACCGGTTGCGCGAGACGATTCCAGACGTTCCAGATCATTCATTTTTGTAAGTCAATAGGAAATGACCATCAGGCTAAACAACTCTTGCTGAGACTTCATTCCTATATAATATATGTTATAGTGTAGCTGGGGTCTTGGAGTTCCACATCAGGTGTTCCAGATCTCAATTTTCATACGTCAACAGAGAGTGCTCATTAGGCTGGACAACTCTTGCTAAGACGACATTCCTATATCGAGGGTATAGTGTTCAAACCCAATAAGTGCCGAAAAATCAAAAATCGTTTTATTAGTACATCTTAATGCATTTTTGACGCTCTTTCCAGTGGTCTAATCCAATAACTTGAATTCGCAGCAGAAAGAAAGTTACTGAAGGTAATAACCCAATAAAGTCACCACGTTTGGCCAAGACTTAAAAACTGGTACCCTATAAAGCGTGTTATCTTGTAACATATTTTTTTTGTTTCACGCTTAAACCACATAAAGCTTTTGAGTGGTATTGAGTGTTCAACAATTTTAACTAAAATGACCCAACTGTTTCGAGGCAATAATCACTATTTCTATTTATCGGGTTTTACCTTCAAATACGTAGATTAAAAAAACGAACAAAACCAAAAGTTAAATCAAAACAAATGTATTTTTTGGGTTTTACTACGGTTTTACTGTTCGATTTATGTTTCAAAAGTAACAAGTTATGTTTAGTTATATTGTATTAGCTCTCATCGTCAACTAACTTTCTTATACTTTTTTCGAAGAAGAACCCAATATAAATCAATTGGACCTATGAACTTCTAGCATTTACTGTTGTCAGTTTGCAAGGCGCATTTGCATCGCGCGTATTGTTATCGAAGTTATTTAGTGCGATAATACTCTAAACTAAAGCAAAGTTTTTTGAAGTTGGTTACTAGCGTAGAGTTTATGCGAGTAGAATATCGTTTTTAAAGCAGCATTTTTTTTTATCGTGGTAAAATCATGAGGTCAAAAAATGAGTCCTCCCACCCCGGGCAGGGCGGGAGGGACCGTCAGACTTGTACTGACTAAAATCCACGGTGTCCTTCAATAGCCCTTTATGTTCCGGGGTCACAGTGATGGAAAAGACCCGCGACCCCGGCAAGCTTTGGCCCTCTGAGAGGGGGGCCCCATCATTATGCTGACGCTCTTTGAGGCGTGCGTGGGACACAACGCGCCGTCGACCCGGGCATGGTCCATGGTCGGGCAGCGAGTTGCCCTTTACTCGCTGCCCTGCTGCAGACGATCTCCAGCCACCGTATGCGCGGGCATGCCCGCGCATACGGTGGCTGGAGATCGTCTGCTGACGTCCGACGCCGCGGGAGCCTACCACTGCGGTTGGGGCGGAGGGAGGACGCTGTCCTCTCTCTCAAGCGGCCCGCCTCCTCCTTCACGAGCATTACTGCTTCGCAGAAAGAGGCGACCGCTTCCCACTCCGTCTCACCCCGCAGCATGGCCACAAACAATGCCGGGCGCGAGAGGTCTCCGCCTATCGCCGCCGTGAGGACACGTCGGTGCTCTGCCCAGGCGGGGCAGTCTTGCACCGTATTCTGTACTGTGTCCTCCGGGCGATCCTGGCAGTGGTGACCTCCGGGTGTTTCCTCCTTCCCTATCAGACACAGGTACCTCCCGAAACTTCCGTGTCCGTCGAGGACCCGCGTCATGCGGTAGGTCTGGACGCCGTGACGCCTATCCTGCAATTCCTCAAACAGGGATCTTAATGCCGCGATTGCGGCGTGCCCGGACGTCGGTCGCGATAGTCGTCCCCTCCATACTGCCCTAAGATCGCGCTTTCCGCCGCGCCTCGACTTGTCGAGGCAGCGGGGATACACCCCGGCACTACTCCTCCACGTGCCGATTTCTCCAAGATTCGCCGGTGATCGTGCGGGATCCCCGGCTCATTCGGGTAGCCATGACCCTCTGGCATGCGACCAACTTTAGTGGTCGTGTCCGGATGCTCAGGGTCCACACAGGGGCCCCGTAGATTGCCATGGACCTCACGACACCGGCGTACAGCCTACGGCAGGAGGCGTTTGGCCCGCTGAGATTAGGCAGGAGTTGCCTGAGGGCGGCTGCTGCCCGGTTCAGTTTTGGGGCCAGACGCAGGAAGTGCTCCCTGAAGTTCCACCGTCTGTCGAGGATGCCAGGACGAGCGTGTCGTCAGCGCAACATATTACGCTGACGCCATCGGGGAGGTCGCCGTACCACTTTAGTCTTGCTAAAAAAATATCTCTCGAAAAACTTATCATACCAGAGGAATTTCATGGATGGATTGTGTGGTATGAAGACGTACCAAACCGACAGCTTTCGAAAGTGACGAGGAGTGATTTCTCCTGATTTTTTTTTGTGATTCTTTAAAAAAAAACAATTGTTCGAAGTACATAATATGTTTGATTTCTCTAGATCTAAAACCCAATAAGTCGGTACCCTTTGTAACTTAAATTTTTATTATGACAAAATGGACTACCTCAGAAACTCAAAAGTACTATTTTACACTAATTCAACGTGTCCACTTTTACCACAAATACTCATTATACCGACATTATTTGAATAACATAGGTATTTATGTCCTTAAAACTTAAATATTGAATATCTCAAAAGTGTCAATTTCGTACTTATTGGGTTTGAGCACTATACCCTCGATATATGTTATAAAGTAGCTGGGCTGTTGGAGTTCCACATCAGGTGTACCAGATCTTCAATTTTTATACGACAACAGACGTTGCTCATCAGGCTCAATAACTCTTGCTAATTCTGTTATAGTGTAGCTAGACACTTGGACCACACCAGGTGTTCCAATTCTTTAATTTTTATAAGTCAACAGAGAGTGCTCATCAGGCTAAACAACTCTTGCTAAGACGTCTTTACTGCATATGTTATAGTGTAGCTGGGCTCTTGAAGTTCCACATCAGGTGTTCCAGATCTTCAATTTTTATACGTTGACAGAGAGTACTCATCAGGCTGAATAACTCTTGCTAAGACGTCATTCACTTATATGTTATAGTCTAGCTGGGCTCTTGGAGTTCCACATCAGGTGTTCCAGATCTTCAAATTTTTATACAGCAACAGAGAGTGCTTATCAGGCTGAACAACTTTTGCTTAGACGTCGTTCCTGTATATGTCATAGTGTAGCTGGGCTCTTGGTGTTCCACATCAGGTGTCCAGGATCTTCAAATTTATTCTTTCAGCAGAAAATGCTCATCACGTGGAACAATTTTTGCTATGGCACCATTTCTGTATCTCTTATAGCATAAGCAGGTCTGTTGCGGTTCTGCATCAGGTGTTCAAGTTTCCAAGATAAATTATAGCCTATGTGTTGGCCAGACTTAATACCTATACAACAAAAAAAAAATCATTCCAATCCGTCCAGTACTTTTTGAGTTTATCCCGGACATACATACAGACAAACAGATAAACAGACAAACAGACAAACAGACAAAAATTCTAAAAACTATATTTTTGGCTTCGGTATCGATTGTAGATCACACCCCAAGTATTCTTTTAAAAAAATATTCAATGTACAGTTTTGACTTTCCTACTATTTTATTATATGTATAGACTAAGTAGCTGAACCCGGGAACTTCGTAGCGCCACAGAGTCAATACTACTTATTCTACTACTATTACTACTACAGCATTTGTTAAGGCCTATTCAGACCTAAGCGATATTCGCTGTCGCTGTGGGTAGAGGTACATACCGCGCGGGTTTCGCTCAGGTATTTAGTATCAAGTACCGTGTCTAGAGCGACTTGAGAGATATTCGCTGGCGCTGTGGGTAGAGGTACTTACATAACGCGCGTTATTCTATCCATACGGAAAGCGAAATCCGTTTTGGTGTGAACAGTAATATTACCGCATACCCACTGGGTTTTCTCTGCCGCAGACGGTAGCGAATACCGCTTAGGTCTGAATAGGCCTTTACAAAAAACCACCCCACCCAACCCATACGTGTGGGGTATCTATGAATAGGTCTTATTAAATGATATTGAGATTACTAACATCATTTTCTAAACTGAACAGTTTGCACGAGAGACTTCCAAAGTGATAAAATGTGTGTCCCCTGTAACTTCTAAAATAAGAGAATGATAAAACTAAAAAAATATAAGATGTACATTACCATGCAAAACTTCAATTGAAAATTGGTTTGAACAAGATCAAGTAATTAGTTTTTTTTTAATACGTCATGAACCGGTATCCGCAATTTACTTTTCAAAGTTACAACCAACTACAAGGTCTACACTTGCTGCTACGGAACCCTTCATGGGCGAGTCCGACACGCACTTGGCCGGTTTTTATAAACCTTTTGGTAATTCCTGAGAAGAAGAGTTGTTGACGTCGTATTTATTATGTCATCATGGACAACATCATTTTATCATCTGCACTAAATCACGACAGTCGCTATTTTATTGCTAAACGTTTGTTTCAAGTGTCAGTTGACTGACGGAGATCATTGATAGACACTCTCCTTCTTAATTGAACCGCATAGTACTTTAAAGACTTATCTATTACTTCACGTAAAATCCAAAATGATGTACTATGGTACCTAAGTAGGTAACTTATTGATTTAGTTAGGGAACTAAACGCATATACTTATTACACTTGGATATGATAGCTGGCTTAGCCTAGGCAGGGTCATAATCTACGCTTTGCACATGTTACATAATTTTATTAATTATATTAGACTACCAAACAATTTTAAATACTTATTCAGGCGCCAACGATGAGAAATGTCATTGCAGTCATTTTGAGAAATACCTATTATACAGTTACTTTTTTTATTATAACTAGATAATGGCTGCCATGAGACAAATGTTTGATTTTAAGTATAATTAATAGTAACTAAGTATTTATGGTTATGGCACGCCGTAAAATTGGTATCGATGTGTTTTATCTAGCCTGAAAGCAATAATCTGTGAATAAATAAAAAAACAGACATAAATCGCATAACAGTTTTCAACTTTGCGACCTACAAACGCACTGAAACAATAAAATCTTTATTTTAAAATATTAACAAAATTTAAAGAAAGTTCAAAATGATTACAATTCTCGACACTTTAGGTAAGCGTTAAGCGCGAGTTTGCATGCGCTAAGTAATCATCAATCCAAATCAACATAACAGAATCTGTGTAGCAACTTCATAGAAGCTGCGTAGCAATGGCGAAATCATGGAAGAAAGTTTGTAGCAATTTAGAGGATTCGTAGCAGCGCCGTAGCTGTTGCGTAGCAGCTATATACGTAGACATTGATGGAAGTTCGGTATTGGACTTTTTTATCTAAATACTTAAATTAAGGAAAACTATCAATTAAAGTACAAAGAACAGAGTAGCGAAGTAAATGAAAAGAAGTTCTGAAATTACCACTATTCAATCAGTTACCAAATTATCAGAATGTGACAACCCGGTTCAACCGCGTGAGCAGGTTTTGTTCGATTGGTCGTTTATGACGTGAACGATTCATATTGAACTTATTTTTATCGGCATTATTGTTTTTTCCTTTTTATTTTTAAGGGATAAGATAAAAGGATCTACTCTCGATACCTTACAATATCTTAACGAATCGAAAGTGTTTTTCTTAACTTTAATTGTAAAATGTCGATACAATGAAATAAAAAAGTCTTGGTTATGCGAGTTGCCTCGGAAATATACATAAGTACCAAAATTAGACTCTAGTGGTGAATTCGAATTATAGTTTAAGTAACACTTGCTTAGATCGGTACGGGGATGGGTGACCACAGGGTCGGACTGCGACGGAAGGGTCCGGGTGTGGGTCCCGAAAAATTTAATTAACACCATTCAAAATTAGTTATAGGAATAACTAATTTTGAATGGTCCCCTTTAGAGGACTAACACCTGCCGGGGTCGCGGGACTGTCTTGTCAGGTAACCGTGATCCTGTAACGTATAGGGCTATTGAAGGAATACGGATTTTAGCTATTACGAGTGTGACAGAAGCTCAAAAATCAAACAGACAATCTCAGAACAGCGTTATCGTGTACCCCAGTAACGGGGGGGTCAGGGCCAGATAGGCAGTCATTGTACATTCACACTGCTATTATAGTTACGTCAGGATAGACTGTAAACCGAACCCAACGTAGTCCAAGATAGATGATGATGGCGAAAAAATAGTTTGAAGCCGTGAATTGCCTAACTTTCGCCACATTACACTTTGTTTTGAAAAGTAAGGCCACGTCTAAACCTGTATTAATCTATAGTTGTATTAATACAAATAAAATAACAAGCATTGCGTGAGAAGAAATAGTCACGCAAAGTGCGCCATCAATACAAGTTATTAACGACACAGGGGTTGTGGCTGATTCCAATTTCTACTGATAATGTCCAATACGAATTGCGAATAAAATTCTGTACTATAACGAAGAGGCAGATGAATCTAAGTAGGTAGTACATACACTGAACACTAGAGCGGTAAACGCCATTTTTATGAATACCAACTAGGGCTTGCAGAACCGGTACTTTTTAAAGCCCGGTACCGAAGTTTCGGTACTGGTACATGGAACCGGGATTTCCCGGGAAATTCGGTACTTTCGGTACTCACGTACAAACGCTATTAACTTATCGAATGAAAGGCACGAGTGCGTGCACACTACATAAAATTATCTAAATCAGTTGAAAAATTAACTCATTATAAATGTGGGTGGGATGGAGTAGTTCATAAAACTTTGTTTTATTCGTAAATCTATAATTGACAATAATCATCAGAACATAATCTTAGGAACCGAATTTAAATGCTTTTTTCAGCTATTGCATAGCTTTTATCGCGGGCTCTGATCGAGGCGCGGCGACCAAATCAAGACATTCCCAACAAAAACCTAACGAAAATACCCGACACCACGCGTCGTCTAACGTCGTTTCAGTTCGGGAGACTTCGGTAATTATAAAAATATCCGTCATAAAAACAATTTACTTTATCTTACTAATTCTAAACGGCTAGTGTGGTGAACTTTTCAAAGGTACGAGATGCAGAAAAACTTTGCTTCCGAATGCAACACACAACTTTTTACCTCACTAAGCGAGGAAATGCAGTGTGGGCGGCTCTGCGCCTCGCCTGCCAGTGAAGAAAATAATTGACTACAAGATATTTTGTCCGAATTTTTAACAAATCTTTGCGCTCTAGCGCGCAAAATGGAGTTTTGCGCGTTTTGCGTGCAAAATGGAGTTATTAAACACTATTTTTCACGCAAAACGCGCGAATGAATAGAATCTTTCCGAGCGAGAGAAGTGGAAAAAAAAGGTACCTTCTCGCAATCTCCGAGTACATGTATTTTTTTATATTGATATAAAAATAAGTTTTAAATATAATAATTAAAATGTATTTTGAACATTGGAAATTCCTACTATATTTTGAATTAGAAATAAGCCTATCTTTGTCACGTAATTGCTTTCTTCTTTCCTCTATACAATAAATCTTTAACATCACATACTTGGTCACTTTTTTCCTTCTACTATAAATAAATATCATTAAACAAACTGTAGCAAAACAAAACTAGTATAATGCTTTAGCGAGATGAAAAAAATATAAAACTCAAGAAAAGAATGTAACAAACGCTATTTTCTTTAAAATAAAGGTAGTATCATAAAAAAAGTAAAAGCTTTTTAGAGATTAATAAACCAAATAATTATAAAATACACAAAATCTGAGCATTCTTAAAGTTATTCTCTTCAAAATGAAAGTAATGCAATAAATGAATCATAATCATCATCATAACTGACCTCCTACTTACATTGCTGATTAGTTTTTGTTTATGGAATTCTCACTATTTTCAAAAAAAAATGTTTTATATCAACAATATTGTAAAATAATAGTTTATTGGATATGATTTGTAAATTTATATTAAAAAAAAAAAGGAAAATAATAAAGTACCGAAAGTATCGAAAGTACCGGGACTACGGGACGAAGAACCGGTACAGAATCGCTTTAATAATTCCCGGGATTTCCCGGTATTTTCGGTACCGGGATTTCCCGGTTGCATGCCCTAATACCAACCACCACCCCGGTGGCAGATGGGAATAAACCGTTTATTCCAATCTGCCACCTTCAAGTCTGCCACCGGGG
This sequence comes from Agrotis segetum, assembly GCA_036375495.1. Taxonomy (NCBI): domain Eukaryota; kingdom Metazoa; phylum Arthropoda; class Insecta; order Lepidoptera; family Noctuidae; genus Agrotis; species Agrotis segetum. Next base: position 13,778,327 of record JAQSVV010000088.1, on the reverse strand, counting down.
GTTTATTCCCATCTGCCACCGGGGTGGTGGTTGGTATTCATAAAAATGGCGTTTACCGCGTTTATTCCAATCTGCCACCTTCAAGTCTGCCACCGGGGTGGTGGTGGTTGACGTTTATTCCCAAGCGTATGTTCCCGTTGGGAATAAACACCCAATAGTTATGAACTAATTTCCTAAGTTTCGGGATATAGCAGATGACAGTTATCCAAAAACTAGCACAATATCAGCACAACATTCAGTTAGACTGGTACTTTTACCAGGTACGTTCCTTTATTCCCATCCAGTTCCTTCGAGTTTGCTACAGGGGTTGTGGCTGATTCCAATTTCTACTGATAATGTCCAATACGAATTGCGAATAAAATTCTGTACTATAACGAAGAGGCAGATGAATCTAAGTAGGTAGTACATACACTGAACACTAGAGCGGTAAACGCCATTTTTATGAATACCAACCACCACCCCGGTGGCAGATGGGAATAAACCATCAAAATGTGTTTATCAATGCTGGCATCAAATCAATTAAATCTATAAACGTTCGCGTTTGTATCCTAAACGGTAACAATACGTCAAGACCGGCGGCAGCTTCCGCGACAGTGAAACGGACAAAATTGGAAAATAATTCGACAGAGGTAAGTTTATATTTACGCGCAACATTTTTAGTACGTTTTTTGCACAGCTTACTAACAGTTCTAGGCACTTTAAATTAGTGCTATTTAGAACTTTATTCAGGCTTGATAGTTTTCTTTTCTCCAGGAATTGACGACTAGGGTTCGTGCTTCTCAAAAGCTACAACTTTCAGGACCGTTGTACTAAAAATTCGAGCGTAAGTCTGTCTGTACTGTAAATACTGATTTTCAGCAGTTAACTGCATTTGAATTACGCCCTGCATGTCTTAGTCATAACTTTAATCAGTATTGGGTTATCATGCGAATATAATCGGCTTACTGAGCTTCTGAGCTTCTGTATTATTGGATTAGGCACTAAGTATTCGACTACTGATTCTATTGTGTGATATTGCCTCAGTCGCAAAACGTTTCCTTCGCAAAATGTCTACTGGTAGTAAAATGTCTCTGCAGAATGACTCCTTTTATATTAAAATATATGGTTGACCGAGCTTTGCTCGGTTTTCAAAATGTCAATATCATGGGAACCGAGCTTTTCCCGAACCTGGGGCCATGATAAATGGATTACTTGAGCCGAAAAACCCCTAATTATGTAACTTTCATGAAAATCCTTGGAGCCGTTTCCGAGATCCAGATTATATATAAATATACAAGAATTGCTCGTTTAAAGATATTAGATAAGTATTTTTATTTTTGATTGCACTCGAAAAATAGTTATTTGAGCAAGGCTGCAAAGTTGATTTTTGGGACGAGTACTTGAATTGAAAACTGAGCTAGCGAAAGATACTAATATTGAACCGCGAAAGAAACGAGCGGTTCAACTAAAGAATCCTGAGCGATGCGAAGTTTTCAAAGGTACGAGATGCAGAAAAACTTTCCAAACCAATCAAGAATAAGAAATTAGAAAAAAAACAACCTTTTTTTAAAACTGGCAAAAAAATCCAAGTTACTAACGGGACATTTTGCGAAAGAGTGATATTCTACGGAAAAGGCATTGTGAGAAAGCGACCCTTTTGAGAAGGAGTAATTTTGCGAAAGCGGCATTATGAGAAAGAGACATTTTACTACCAGTGGACATTTTGCGAAAGAGACGTTCTGTACCGTAGCTGAATACTCGTAGACTAAATACGATGAGAATGAGAAGACTATCATGTTGCAGTAGTACCATCTATCATTATAATTAGTACAACAAGTTCAGTTAAAGAGCTCTGTGGTACTTCATTGTACGATTCAGACAATAGTCTAAATAGTAGAGACAGAGGTAAATAGGGTCGCGAAATTAACGAAACGTGAAACTAGAGGGGCACACTTGTATGGTTTTTCAATTAAAATACGAAATGTTGATATTACGTACCCCTCAATGAAATATCATTACTAAGGAAAACGACTTCTAGTTTGGTACAGAAGTTGGTTGAATCTTCGAATATTGGTTATACTTTTTCGTTATTCAAACCACTTAGCAGCAGATATAGCACACACAAAGAGCTTCACTCTATGGAGAACTCATGAGTGGTCACGTTTCTATTGTTTGTTTTTTATTCAATGCATTTTCAGCAATCCATGCCGAAATTGGCAAAATCCGAGGCGATATTTCCTGAAAGTGAAAAGAATACCTACGTGTTGGACTTGAAAAATATTTTTAAAGTTGTATAGCTAGGTAAGTTTTCAAAAAAACCCAAAGCAACAGCAATAAGCTAAATTAAATGAACGTTTCGCAGTACCTCTAATGAAATAAAAGAGTCAATCTGTCAATTAATAAGTAGGTAGGTATTGGCACCGTGCACGACTTTAGCGCCACCTAGCGTTTGCAACTTTGACGGACCTGACCGTTCTAATTTAAATCAGATTCTTTAACAAATCACTTGGATTTGGATTCCATGGGGATCCATTGGCACTGAACAAAATTAAATAAACATAGGCATATTGTAATCTATAAGAAAAATATGAAATACAGGATTAAAACGAGGATTATGATGTTATTTAGTTTTTCTCTTCACGGCAGCTAACCATCTCCTGGATTGTTCATCTTTCCAAGAACCGCTTGGGAATCAATAAAACTTAAATTCACTATTTCTGCTAGTATTCTTGCAGTTTACAACATAGCAACTGCTGTGAACTATTTTTTTGTGGCGGAATAATGCGATTATTAAAAAATTACGTACAGATTACAGAGCTAAATGTGACAGCTGACAGAGCCGTCGTATTCCGACTGCGCCCCAACACCTACCGTTGAAAAAACTACAATATCTCGTGAAATATTCATTGAAATCAAATTATGTCAAGGGCAATTTTGTTAAAAACTAAATGCTTGTAATGATTAACGTATTTATTTGGGTAAGGATTAATATTATGTTCTTAGAAACATCGTCGCAAGAAATGTATTATTTTAAAACCACTTTGATTTCCTTAAAAAGGGTTATGGTGAGTTAATCTTAAAAGATAGACATATGCTGTCGCGGACTTTATTTTAGAACGTTTCATGAGGAACAATTCCGTCATACATCATTTTTGCGTAATGTAAACCGTTTACGCAGCGCACGCAATGTAAGCTCTCAATAAGATTTACCCGATTTTGCAACATTTTTCATTGCTGTTCTGCTCCTTTTAGTCATAGCGTAATGTTATATACCCTATAGCCTTCTTCGATTAGTGGGCTATCCAACACAAAAATATTTTTTAAATTCGAACTTGTAGATCCTGAGTTTAGCGCATTTTTGTTAGTTGACAAAACTGAATGTACTCTGAGGTAAACCCGTCGGAACTTCTACTATTCGCCACCATGAGCGCTGCCATCGAACGGTACTACCCCCACCTAGTACTTCGCACCCAGCGAGAGCACGTCGCGCGTCGTCCAGTTTTTCTTTATTTTGTGTAGCTGTTTCCAGAATCCTGCAGCGTCCGAGCACAATCATGTTCCCGCTAAAAATACTGCGTCCATTCGTGATTTTTGAGCCGTGCGTCGCCATCGCGTCGAAAACATCAATTTTCCCTGGCGTTTCTGTACGCGAAGCTAAACAAAATCAACTGGATGACGAACTGTTCTTATTTCATACCCGACGGAACTAGGATTTAATAAACATTCTGCTTTGCTTCTAATTATAGAGCTATTTTAGCAATGTGTGTAGACATTGTTAAAGCTCTTTAGCGTGCGTGCTTGACGTTGAAGTAATTGTTTGTGGGTACCATTTCGATAACCCCTCGTTTTCATCAAGGCATAATACAAGAAAGAAGTCAAGCTTTCGCTTGACTACTTTTATCTTGTGTATTCATACTTTTTTTGAAGTGAAAACTTCTTTAGCGGCGTTGTACACTTTTTCTGTAATGGGTAAAAAATTTAAAACTCGCGTCAGGGTCACGTGACCAAAACTCGCGTCAGGGTCACGTGACCCTGATCGAAAATGAGTAAGACGTCATTCAAATTAAAAATAAAACATAGTAACAAAAAAGTTTTCACTTCTACCGGCACTCCTGGAGTGCAACCTTTTTTTTTTAAATCTAGTATTACGCGTTTCAACAATAAATAAAACAGATATTTAAAATACAAACTCGAATAAGTAGGTACCATAAGCCACTTATTTGACCTATTTTTTTTCCGACAGTCTTCATAATAAGTGTGCCTTCATATTTTCTGTGAGCTTTCCGTCTCCATCGCATATTCCTTTTTATTTACCTATTTAATGATAGGTTTGCGTTTGACCACTTTCAATTCGAATTGGAAGTGAAGCCTTTTGAAACATTGCAAGCGTGACTGCCGCTACTCTTACATTTTTACTAGTTTATGAATACCAACCACCACCCCGGTGGCAGATGGGAATAAACCTTCATTTTTCTTCGTTGAAAAATCAAATACACATATTGACGTTTCTTTGCTTCAGTGACCTAATGAAACTTAAGAGTTAAAAGTTTATTTAAAGTTTTTAATTAGAAAATCTCTTTTCACCTCAATACTTTGATAAAACTAGTGGTTGGAAAAGGATAAAATCGGTTTCAATTAATTGCAGTTTAAAAGAAAATAGTATTGAATAAAAAAGTTATCACGTTGCTGATTCCATCCAGGATTTTAATTACCTCATTTAACCTATGTAAAAAGTCCTGCTGCGGACTTGCTTCGGAAGCAATTTATTTTAATTAGATAGATCATGTCCCAATAAACACTATTTCTTGTTTCTTTGAGTATTTTGTCTTAAATCACCTGTTCACGAAATAATATTTCGTGAACAGGTGATTTCAAAAAGTGGTGATTGGATTTTTAAGTAGGTACGCATTTTCATCATGATTTTATTTTATTTCGGTAGAAGAAACCCGTGCAATGATAGCATACAAATTTTTATTATGTTCGGTTGACTAGTTTATGAGCTAGCTTCCGCAATACATATTAGGTTTTTAATATTCTTCGCGTACGGTCATATCATATTGAATGTGTACGACGACGCATTCAATAAGATAGGTACCTGTAATGTGTGTACGTGTAGTTGTCATTCATGTTATAGGATATGATAACGTTATAAAACGTAAAACGTTCACTGAAGTGTATACGTTTACCGACAACTTCAGAGTTTGTCGTGAGGATTGAATAAAAGAATACGTATAACCAATAAAAACTCTATAAAAATATGATAATGCATCCTACACATGCGCCAATCTGTGAGACTGGAGGCCCCTTATCAAAAGTTTAGATCTTAGGGTTTAAAAAGGCCACTTTGGGCTGTATAATGTAATCATGTATCCATTAAACGTGTTGTGAACTTATGATAAAATTATTTCTTACTCTATTGCTTGAGCAATAGGATAGAAAATTCCATCTATGAATACTGCTCTTCATAATGTTATGGATTCTGATGGCCTAGAACCCCTGACAATTAACACAGGCGGGTATCAAGGTAAAGATATAATTGGTTTAACATTGATATGAGCACTGAGCAGGCTCTATGGACCATAACTGAGGAGCGCCGGACGCACCCAGCTTGGTCTCGTCTACCACAATGAAGTCAAATAGCGTTGCCATTGACATGAATAATTTATGGTTGAATTAATTCCGTACATTACATCATGCCTTGGAGTGCCCACCTTTTATGGTATAGAGCACCTATGTGAGGTAATAAACTTTTTTATTGAGATTTTCAAAACTAACTTTGAGCAATGTTAGAGACTCAAGAGTGGGATGCGACGTGCGATGTATTAGAATGATAAATAAAGTAATTAAACAGAAATAGAAAAATATACTAAAATAATTCTCAACTTATTTATCTATTACCTTTTATTTTTAAAGTTTTTGTTTTAAGTAATTTTGTGTAATTAATGTAAAAAAAACTGAATGCATTTTTTTTTTTGGTACGTTCTTTGTATTTTTCATACTTAATTATTATTTAGTAAGTATTGAATCTCTTAACTTTTCTAATTAAAATATAAGGACATACTATATATAAAAACTAAAATTAAGAGTAAAATATTTACAGAAATAACTCAAAAAAAAAAAAAACTAAAATTTAAAGGGCGTCAAAAAACTCATCCACATCGTTGTCAATGGGGAAAGTGCCCAGAACGCTGGCAGCATTGCCACGTTGGATGGCAATGCTGATCCTTTGACCAAGAAATATGCCAGCCCTCTGGTCACGCGAGGCGTCGACTATACGCTTGGCGATATCTTGAATGCATGAATATTTCCACAATGATGTCAGCTGGTAGGTAATGTACCTATGTTGTTAGATAATTATTTATTTATTTCGTTTGAACTTCTGAACTCTTAAGCCATCATTGAGCCGTATGATGGCGTGGTCAGACTATTTGGTTTTCAGCATACATAACTCTTTTTTAATATTTTTTAAAGTTTTTTTTGTAGTTAGACATTCCCCTTATTAATAAAACGAGAGTAAGTTACGCCAAGGTTAATCCTTAAAAATGTATGTTTAGTCCGAACTCCGAAGATTATCCGGTTGTAACTAAGTCCACGTTTATTACAAGTAATAAGGGGGTCGGCGAATAGTTACCAAAAAATATTATTAACGAAAATTACGTTTATTTGGTAAAACAATTGAAGTGAACTGTTTTTTTTTCCTATTTTATTAAATTTTATTTTTTTAAATATCGAATCTAAAATTAAGAAGAAATCAATAACGTCTTATTCCACCGTAACAAATATATTTCGATTTTCAAAGTGATTGCAATCTGTTTGTGATGTGTGTTCATTCAACTGAAATACAGCCAAATCTGTAAAAATGTACGCCCTATTATAAGGGAGAATCGTGTTTGATCAACATAATATATTAGTTCCTCTTTTCTCCATAACGCATGTGTGTCGCTTCAGTATTTACATAGTCGCTTTATCAGAAAAAATCGCTAATGACCAATTTTATTTTTATGATAGATCTTGCGTTCCCTGGTTTGTCTTCCTTTTAAAGAGTTGCTTTTAATAAAAGCATGTACTTAACAATAACATTTAAATATCCCGGGTAAAATGTAATGAGTATTTTAATCTGTGGAACTCTTATGTCAAAATGAATGTCATGTAGTCTATGAAGTAAGTCTATGGTTACTGAACTGTCAACAATAAAAAGTCACACCACGTTTAGAAGAAGTCTGTTATTTATTTTAAAATATCACGAAAATCCAGCACGATATTCAAAAAAATCAATGATCACAATTCGCATCGTGTAAAGCTTACTGCTTTGCACGATGTACCTAAGTTATTCAATTTACGACATTGTCGGATTCAACGAGAGAGAATCAAATCAATACTGCACTATTGCTAATATGGTTGTCCATTCAGAATACAATCATCGAATTGGAAAATAAGTGTATATTATTAGAAAATATATTATTATGTTATTAATTATTATCCAACTAACATTTTGAATGGATGGAAGGTTGTTACTCAATTACTTACTTCAAAATTAAAATGAATCCGGATGAAAAAAGAAACAAAATAGTAGATTATTAACCAAGGGGATAAAGCAGTGTCTTCTGTCGCGGGTGACGATTTAAATCGCGAGCATAACGAAGGACTCGAGGCTTACTCCCGAGCGTAGCGAGGGTGTTAGAAACTTAAATCACGAGCGAAGCGAGGGATTTAAGACGAGTCCTGAGTGTAGCGAGGGATTTAAGTTCACCCAAGACTAAGACAGCTTTATCACCGAGGAAAATACTCTACTTTTCGTACCACTTGCGAAAAAATTAACGTTATAATAATATGTATGAGATAAGCATTAATTAGGGTTCCGTAGTCAACTAGGAACCCTTATAGTTTCGCCATGTCCGTCCGTCCGTCCGTCCGTCCGTCCGTCCGTCCGTCCGTCTGTCCGCAGTTTAGCTCAGAGACGCACAGTACTAGAGAGCTGTAATTTGGCATAAATATACGGATTCGTTGTGCCGAAAAAGTGGTAAAATAAAATCTCGTAAAATATTTTTTTTTAGGGTACCTCCTGTACTTACACGTAAAGTGAGGATTTTTTTTTTCTCGCGTACCCCTTAGTGTGGGGTATCATTAAATAGGCCTTCGAAAAATAATGATAGTTTCCATTAACAGTTTTTTGATTAAAAAATTCGTTTGTGAAATATTAAGCTTTAAAGTACTAAATTTTTCTCGATTCGAGTGTCCCCCCCTCTACCAGCTAAACGGTTATATTTTGGGGGTGTGAAAAAATTCACAATAGTAGTATATATAACAAAGTTTAAAAGAAAATTATCATGACTAAGTAGGCTTTACAACTTTACGAGTAATAGTCGACCAACTTATAAAATGTACTTGAATAATATGTTTTCTTAAACAAAATGTATCGGAGAACATGCTCTTCAACTGCAAATGTAAGTTTGTCAACTTTATTTTTACAGCTTTAATAGGTATGTTTTTGGGGATAGGTAGGTTTTTATCTTCAACTATTTTTAACTAACTTCAAAAAAAGGAGGAGGTTCTAAATTCGTCGTAATCTTTTTTCTTATGTATTTTCCCTGATTTTTCAAAAACTCCTGGACCGATTTTGAAAGTTCTTCTTTTTAAAATTAAATTCAGCGAATCAGTTTAGTTAGGTCGCATAAGTATTTTGATGGGCAACTACGGAACCCTAACCCTGTGCGAGGCCCGACACGCACTTGGCCGGTTTTTAAACATTTAAATTTAACAATAACTTATTTAAAAAAAGTAATTAAAATAAACTCAACGTTTATGTATTTGCAGAAAACAAAACGCGGCAAATTCCTAGATTATATTGTATTCTCGGAAAAGCAAAGGCATCAAGATCATACGGCCTCTTCGGTTTTCGTAATGTTATTAAATCATAACTGCATAATAAATGCGTATTCCTTTTTCAAAAAGTTGTATAATGCTTTACATACAAACTCAATGGTGTTAAGACAGACTGATGTAGTTTACTATGGGTAAGTATTCGAAATTCAAATCACATTCTCTCCCTAGAGGATGAATGAAATTCAGTACAACTTTCTTTCCCTAGGGAAAGCTGTTTATAACAGATTAATAATGACTATTGTTATGTACGCTTTTTGTGACATAGAATGTCACTTTTTTGAGCAAGTGGTACGAAAATGCTTTTATGTGACACATTCTTTTTTGTATGGTAATATCATCAAATGAGTCCTCCCCACCCAGGCAGTCAGATTCGTACTGACTAAAATCTACGGTGTCCTTCAATAGCCCTTACGTTCGTTCTGGGGTCACGGTAATTCGTTAGTTCCGCGACCCCGGCGGGCTTTGGACCTCTGCAGAGGGCCCCGTCATTATAATAATAGGTACATGGTATTATTAATGGTAAAAATGAAGGTGAAAAGCAGAAGAGAATTGTGTGAACTTACAATGATATTATAAATAAAAAACTTTTTCCAAAAAAAATGTGACCGCCTTCAACAACAACCACAAAAAAGGGTAAAATAACCTACAAAACTTTACTTTCGGAAGTCGGTGACTTTTTTATTAATTTCATTGTCTTTTTTGCCACCGACTTCCGAAAGAAAAGTTTTGTAGGTTATTTTACCCTTTTTTGTGGTTGTTTTTGAAGGCGGTCACATTTTTTTTTGAAAAAGTTTTTATTTTACTCTTTTTAGTTTAAATATTCAACCAACATTCTTGTCAAATAAATAATTTTCTTACATGTCCACTAGAATTTCGTAATCCGTAGCACCGGTAATAACATCGTTAACATCTCTTGCATTCATTCTATCTCAAAAACTACTGAACCGATTTTGATGAAATTTGCAGTATTCCCTAAGTTGAACAATACCTAGTACAACAAAAAAAGAATTACTTAAATCGGACTTGTAGTTCCGGAGATATGCGAACACGAACATAATTTTCTTACTTGAGGAGTTATACCTTCCATCATCAGCTCAGCTACATGAGATGATGATTTCTATACGCAAGTACTTGAATTACTTCATAAGATTTGCGAAAAACTATGTGTCAGCTAATAAAATTTGAGGGTTGCCCTCGATTTCTCTAAGATCCAATCATCAGATCCTAAAATGGTGACAATGGGACCACACGGGAAGCACCAGCTTTCGATTGAAAAAAGAATTATGAAAATCGGTTCACCCAGTCGCAAGTTATGAGGTAACAAACATAAAAAAAAAAAAAAAAATACGAATTGATAACCTCCTCCTTTTTTTGAAGTCGGTTAAAAAGAGGTAGATATCGCACTAGCACGCACAAATTGTTGAGGACAAAGTAAGACAAATTGTTGCTCTTTACTATCCCTATCTCTTTCTATCTTAATACGTTCCGCATTATCTATCGCTGTCGTAGTTTTAAATTACTATAATAAAAACGCAACAATTCTGAACGCCATTCAGTATGAACATGGCGTATCTTTCTTTATAATATCATTGTGAACTTACCTACCGATACCTGCCTACCTGAAATTTTGAGCACCTAAAAGTTTTCCGTTCACGATTTTGCACGAATACGAGTAGGGTCGTTTCGCCGGTTTCGCGACCACCTTCAGTAGGCGACCATTTGACGGACTAAGTTTCTTTAAATCAAGAAAATAGTATTTGTAGAGGTAATATGCATAAAAAATAAATTTAACGTGCTTTCTAAATAATTATGAAATAAGAATTTGTAAAGTTTCAAACAAAAGGTTTAACCCAGAGCCGAAAAAATATTGTTCAATGCGCGTCTTGATTTCGTGGTGAGTCGAGGTACCGCGAGTTAAAAAAAAACTAACTCGGCGCGCGGCGCTCAAAGGTAAGTTTTAATACTTATTTCATGTTTTTCACACATGTTACATGTTAAATTGTATAATCAATAAGTATGGGTTTTAATTTTGTTGTATTTTGCTTTTTTTAAACTTATTCTTATGATAAAATCAAGTGGTCGTTAACCGAAATGCTGATTTATCAAAAACGTTAGATAGCGACCACATGGTCGCAAACCGACGAGATCAGTATTATTTTGTTTTGATTAATTTGATCCTTAAACTTCATACAGGACTGTTACAATTTTGAATGTAGTATTGTAGAAGTCTTTCTTTGTAGGTCTTTGGTAAGCGACCACCAGTTTCTTTGTAAGAAGTTTATTTAATTTACCTACAAAATTGGGCGCTAATCAGGTGGTCGTAAACCAAAGTAAGCGAAATAAAGACATTGGTTTCCGGCCACCATAATTTAGTATGAGAGAAATAACGGCCGCTAACAGAAATAAGTATGAAAGTTCATTGAGTATGCGACCACGTCTGATTTTTTGTATTTCGTTGGTTATTTAAATGTCCGTTTCATAATTATTTGTTGTAGGTACCTCATCATCTCGGCCATAGGACGTCCACTGCTGAACATAGGCCCTCTCATTTATCTAGATCTCCACATTATCCGCATATGCCGGTTGGAAGCGACCATCATCCAGCGTCTTCCGGCGACCTTTATAAGGTCGTGTGTCCATCTTGTTGGTGGACATCCTACGCTGCGCTTGCTAGTCCGTGGTCTCCACTCTAGCACTTTTCGACCCCATCGGCCATCTGAATATGGCCTGCCCATTGCCGCTTCAGCTTGCTAATCCGGTGGGCTATGTCGGTGACTTTAATATGGCCTGCCCATTGCCGCTTCAGCTTGCTAATCCCGTGGGCTGTGTCGGTGACTATAGATCGTCTACGGATCTCCTCATTTCGGATTCGATCACGCAGAGAAACATCGAGCATAGCCCTCTCCATAGCTCGTTGAGCAACTTTGAGCTTTGAGATGAGGCCGATAGTGAAAGACCACATTTCAGTGCCATAAGTCATCACTGCTAACACACATTGGTTGAAGACTTTCGTCTTGAGGCACTAGGTATGTCGGACGAAAAGACATTGCGTAGTTTCCCGAACGCTGCCCAACCGAGTTGGATTCGGCGGTTGACCTCTTTCTCGAAGTTGGACCTACATAATTCGACTAGGTACTTGTCCTGAGTAGATACATGAGTCAACAACTTCAGGTACCGAGTTTCCATAATTTTCGTCTTGTCCATGTTATTTTTCAAGCCCACCCGTTGTGGAACTCGGTCGAGGCCATCGAGCATCATGCTGAGTTCCTCCATCGACTTTGCCATGACTACGATGTCGTCGGCAAACCGAAGGTGAGTGGTGTATTCACCGTTGATGTTAATGCCTGGAATGGCAAGAACTTGCCCTTCCAGGAGCTTGAAGGCGTCTTCCATTGCGGCAGTAAACAGTTTCGGGGAGAAATTTCGCTGTCTTACAACTCTTCTCAATGGAATCGACTTCGTGCTCTGCTCCTGTACTCGGACCGACATGGTGGCGTTATTATACAAACATTTCAACACCTCGGTGTCCCGATAGTCAATACGGCATCGCTGGAGTGACTTAAGTACCGCCCATGTTTCCACCCAATCGAAGACTTTCTTAGATTCTACAAACGCGAAGCATAATGGCAAGTTATACTCTTTGGTCTTCTGTATAATTACCGCAGCGTATGGATGTGGTCTATGGTACTATAGCCTCTTCGGAAACCGGCTTGTTCGGGAGGCTGGAAGTCATCAAGTCTGTGTTCGAGAGGGTTCGTGATAACCCTTGAAAACAGCTTATAAACATGACTCAGAAGCGTGATGGGTCTGTAGTTCTTCAATAGGCTGTTATCACCTTTTTTGAAGAACAGCACCACCTCACCCCTGCTCCATGCTCCAGGCGTTTTGCCCTCGGAAATTATACTGATTATTTTTAAATGTTATACGTATACTACATTTATGGATATTGTTTGACCAATGATTGTTGATTCTATTACAACTATGACTAATTCTCTACAAAATGTGAGATTGTTATCTTTAATTATAAGAAAACATGATTACCATTTTTGTTTTTATTAAATGGCAAAAATTTAAGTATTTTTAAAGCGATTATAATTGTTTTATTGGCATATTTTTCATATTTATTATAGCGGTCGCAAACCAGCTCACTGGTGGTCATAAACTGATAAAAATGGTCGCAAACCGACGTTTTCGCTATATTTTCACTTTTTCAGCATTTTATAAATATTTTTGTATGAAAGTATTTTATTTTATGTTTTGTATCCAAACTACATTATATTTGGGACAAATTCGCGTTAACATATACTATCTTGCGTGTAAACAACATTTTTTTTTCTACATCTGAAGTTGGCAACTCAGCTAACTGGTCGCTAACCGGCGCAATCACCCTATACCTCCGTTTAGAAAAATCGATCCGAAGTAAAATCGAATTGTTTATTTCAAGACTTTCAAGTAGGTGTAATAAACATCCGTATTCCACATCGCTAATAGTACCTAATAACTGTGAAAGTAGGTACCAGTAATGTAGGTAGTTAAAAAGCTTAATAAAAAAAAGCATAGTAAAAATTATGTTAAATATTTCATTTTAATTCCACGAAATAAACTTATATCTCCCGAAGTTTATAATGTAAAAATGCCAACGATGAACGGAAAATAAATTTTCACGTAAGTATACAATATTATGCTAGTAATATTTGTGATAAGTAGTAGCAAAAAGCCGTGAATCAACAATTTAATGAATATCACAATTATGCATTTAAAAGGTAAACACAATCATGATTTATTGAGTTATTTTATCAAAAATCTTTTGATCTGAATCAATTTAAAATATTAATTAATGAGGTTGCGAATTTGCGATTTTAACTGTGTATTTATTGTGGACGGTGAAACAGATTGCACGTTGCATTGGCTGTTATGAAATCCTTTAATCCCTGATAAACATAATAATAACAAAATCTGTCACCGCCTCCGACCAGCCGCATATACTTGTCGTGTGGGGATTGTCATGACAACACCTTTTTTCCATCGAGCTAGTGAAACATGTCTTTTCGATGTAGATAGAAATCTGTCTTCACTCGGATATTTTGTCTATTTTCAGTCGACAAAATCTGTTAAACGTGCTAAAAAAACGATTTTAGTAGATCACTATCACTATAATTACTATAGTTCTACTATATAGGATGTTTCTTTAAAATTAGCGTAAAGGGAGAAATCCGCATCCATAAGAATGCCGGGAAAACTTTCTTAGGTTTTTATTTTTTTAGTCAAGTGTGAGTTGTCTACAAAAATGAGTGAAAGTTACCAAAAAAAATATTTCTTAACGCCGTTCGACTCTGTTTCATGTAAGGATCATTTAAATGTATCGGAAGAAAAAAATCGCGACTGCGGAAGTTGATCAAATCAAGCAGTGTTTTTTCACACACATTATATGAACGAAAAAGTTATCAACTTTTTTCAGAGATAAAGGTTCCTAAGAGTTTTCCCGTATTTCTTATGGATGCAGATTTCTCGCTTTTGGCCAATTTAAAAGAAACACAGTGTATATTTTTTGAGGAAAGAAAAATTAGATTGCAAGCGGGATTCGAACCCACGTCTTCTGGATAGGTACTCCAGACGCCTTAACCAACTAGGCTATCGCAACCCACACCTGCAAGCTGAATTTCTCTATTCCTCGTTTACGCTTTTCGGTAGCGTAGCGCCATCTCTTGGATTAGTTTTTAACTAACTTCCACCCAACACGTTGACATTACAGCCAAATCAATGTTGTATAATGAGATAGCGACTACCATACTTATTAATTATTTTTAATCGCATTAACGCATGCGACGCGCATCGTAAAGATGATTTTTTGAGGAAAGAAAAATTAGATTGCAAGCGGGATTCGAACCCACGTCTTCTGGATAGGTACTCATCTCTCATTATACAACATTGATTTGGCTGTAATGTCAACGTGTTGGGTGGAAGTTAGTTAAAAACTAATCCAAGAGATGGCGCTACGCTACCGAAAAGCGTAAACGAGGAATAGAGAAATTCAGCTTGCAGGTGTGGGTTGCGATAGCCTAGTTGCTTAAGGCGTCTGGAGTACCTATCCAGAAGACGTGGGTTCGAATCCCGCTTGCAATCTAATTTTTCTTTCCTCAAAAAATCATCTTTACGATGCGCGTCGCATGCGTTAATGCGATTAAAAATAATTAATAAGTATGGTAGTCGCTATCTCATTATACAACATTGATTTGGCTGTAATGTCAACGTGTTGGGTGGAAGTTAGTTAAAAACTAATCCAAGAGATGGCGCTACGCTACCGAAAAGCGTAAACGAGGAATAGAGAAATTCAGCTTGCAGGTGTGGGTTGCGATAGCCTAGTTGGTTAAGGCGTCTGGAGTACCTATCCAGAAGACGTGGGTTCGAATCCCGCTTGCAATCTAATTTTCTTTCCTCAAAAAATCATCTTTACGATGCGCGTCGCATGCGTTAATGCGATTAAAAATAATTAATAAGTATGGTAGTCGCTATCTCATTATACAACATTGATTTGGCTGTAATGTCAACGTGTTGGGTGGAAGTTAGTTAAAAACTAATCCAAGAGATGGCGCTACGCTACCGAAAAGCGTAAACGAGGAATAGAGAAATTCAGCTTGCAGGTGTGGGTTGCGATAGCCTAGTTGGTTAAGGCGTCTGGAGTACCTATCTAGAAGACGTGGGTTCGAATCCCGCTTGCAATCTAATTTTTCTTTCCTCAAAAAATCATCTTTACGATGCGCGTCGCATGCGTTAATGCGATTAAAAATAATTAATACAGTGTATATTATATTAATTGTCACGCATAATAGTCAAAGTAGGTACTTAGTACCCCGTAGAGGTTCCATGACTCAGAAGTTACCATTTTGTAACATTCCCAGTAAGTTTAAATAAAGTTCTGGAATCTAATAATAAACATATTACCTAGATAGAAATGAACTTCTATTGAAAATTCGGTATCTACTCGACATTCGTAGCAAAAATTCGAACTCCTAACCTAAAAATGCAATATGGTGCATTCAGTACTCCGCCTGACAAATACGCACGATATTAACAAGTGTATTCATCGTGCTTTCCATTCAATGTGATACTCGTCAAACCTGCATTCATCAAACCACTTGGTGCTTCCTCATAAAGTGTATTTTAAGTATATGAAGTTTCAATCCCTATTTTCAATGTGGGATCAATACTGCATGTAAAAGTGTTGTTGCAACGTACCTGCTGCATTGTCTCTGTGAAAATTGTGTGACTGTGCAAAATAAAAAGTACTTACTTATCAGTCTTTCTGGTAGCCCAGTGGCCCAGTGGTATCGGTTCCGACTTACGAGTTGTAGGTCGTGGGTTCGAACCACGCCAGTCGCATTACTTCGTGTAATTTATTTCATCACCACTGCTCTCAAAACGGTGAAGAAATACATCGTGAGGAAACCGGCATGTCCTAGAACTGAAAAATTCGAAGACATTTGTGACATCCACCAATCCGCACTGGGCCCGCGTGGTGGATTGTGGCGCATTGCCTCTCACAAAGAGGAGGCCTGCGTCCCAGCAGTGGGAACATTAATAGGCTAATGATGATGATGATACTTATCAGTCTAGAGGAATAGGTTACCTGTTTGTTAATTTAGTTGGGCATCCTTTAAATCCTTGTTAAAGTGCTCGTCTCTCCTGATTTTTGGTCATTCTCTACGTTATCTGGTTATGAATTTCAATATGTATTGTTTAAGAGACCTTGCAGCCATTCTTTTCTTTTACCGGGATGAAATTTGATAGTTTACTTTTATATTAGAAAAAGAGTGTCCATGGAGTTTCTTGATCATTCTTCTCCATAGAGAATCTCCTTTGGAATGAGCACCTACGGTACTTCCACAGTTTTTATGTCTTGTGACTGGGACTCTAGCACCATTATTATTTGTGTACTAGTTTTATTTTATGTCTTTTGACAATTCAAAAGTGCCTGTAATGGCCTAACTGGAATTGGAACGATTAGATTTTTGATTTTGATTTTGTTATTTAGCTTATTGATGTCCTAAAATGTTTTAGTACTGGAAGCTTTTTTATATTATTGAAGTTTCTGGTTTTATTAGAATATAAATATAATGGGATAATCTATCTCATCTGAAAGCTGCACAGACCTTTGTAGTACCACTGCCACACTGGCATTATATCATTTGCTGGACCATAATAAGTAATAAGAAAATAAAATGACCTTTTCATTCACCTAGTCTAGACTAAACTGCTGTGCGAAAGTATGGAAAGCCCACGAAATAGTAGATTATGCACCGAGGGGCTAAAGTTGTGTCTTATGTCACGGGCGTCATATTGAATCTCGAGCGCAATGAAGGATTCGGGATTTAACTCACGAGCGAAGCGAGGGAGTTAATACAAGAATCCTGAATGCAGCGAGGGATTCAAGCTAGCCCAAGGCAAAGACACCTTTAGCCCAGAGGAGGATACTCTACTTTTTACACCTACTGTGAGAAAATAATAGCCATAGTACGAAAAACAAAGTATTTATTAAATAAAAAAACAGTAAGAATAACATTTAGAACTAGTTATATAGACTAACATGGCAACGATATGAAGAAGCAATCGTTATGATTTTTTAGGAAATCGAGAATATCATCCACGCGTAGTAAGGGTTTCGAGAATAGCTTTCCTCTTTCTGGCACACTAAATCAGACTTGGCTGTATGGGCTCAGCTCCCTTTGCCTGCCCCAAAGAGGGACGAAAAGAACCAAAAAAAAAAAAAATATAGGCTGCATGGGCTAGATAGATCCCTTTGTCTTCCCAAAAGGGAAAAGAAAATTAAAAAAAAAAAATCTTTCTGGCACCAAAGGGTGTTTGTTGTTTATAAACACATTCCAAATTCAAATCACATTATTGACCAGCGGGTAATAATGAAATCCAGTACAACATTATTGACCGGCTGTGCCCTCGGCCACTAATGACTCACTTTAGGTTAAGGTTGCTTGACATATAATTAGACATTTTCGAGCAGGTGGTGTGAAAAGGTTATTATATAAATAGATATTAGTTTACTGTATCATGAAACTGTGGGTTGTTTCACGAAACGGCGGCCTTTATAATATCTTAAAATGTGACTTAGCAGAACAAGGACTTGAGAAAATTTCAAAACAAATTGCAAGCCGGTCTTCTCGGGGTGCTATGACAGGAAACCTCCACGTGCGCCCGTGGACTGGAGTTCCCTCTCGGATACGTCCGGGGGGAAGACCAGTTTTTCGGGCCGGTGCACCCTGGGATGCGGGCAAAAACTCTTCCTTAGGCACTGTGTGCCTAAGTGGTCTCTTTGCCCGTATGCGAATAGCCTGTCGTGTCGATGCTCCAACGCGTGTCCCTCTGATCAGCAGAGGGCACAGCGGCGGAGCGGGCTTGCGGACGGTGAGTGATGGGTAGCTCACCGTCCGACCAAGGACCAAGCCCGGGTCGGTGGCGCGTCGTGTTTCGCGCCAAATGCCTGCTGGGGTCGCGGGTTTTTTCTTAACCCAGGTTACCGTGGCCCCGGAACGTAAAGGGCATAAGAAGGAACACGGGTGGATTTTAGTCAGTAAGAGTCTGACAGTCCCTTCCGCCCCACCCAGAGCGGGAGGACTCATTTGAAAAGCCGGTCTTCTCCAGACTGTAGTAAACTTGAGATTCAAGTTTGAAAGTGGAGGCGCTAACTACTTACTTAGCCTATTTTATTTTACTATTCTGAAGCTACAAATAATACGAAGTAGCAGGAAAATACATAACTGCTTGGAACAATTTGGGTGAAATGAAGGCTAAATAACCTACTAGGTATTTCGAGTCTTGCTATTAAACAAGACCTAACTCTATTTTTACTGATACTCGTAAACCAATGATTTTATACTTATAATATCATTGATAAACTTATCATCCAAAGCGTTATTCCTCAAATGCTAGTTTTTCAAATATTGTATTGTTGTAGGAATTTGATTCGTCAAATCGAAAGTTGGTTTATATGTATACTTTCTGGTTCGGCCTGTAATGTTCTTCCTTTCTAGAACTAGATACCTTACCTAAACGCGTCATATAAATATTTAACATAATTGAGTTCATGCATGACCGATAACGGCGTGAAACTTAAATGGAACGAGTCAAAGTGAGATGCGCTCGGCGCCCTTGTTCTCTTTGTAAAGCGCCGAGACTCGCAACTGGCAAGTCTCACAACAGCTCGCAGACTTGAATCGCCGGGTGTTTGCTTTATCTTGATGTCACTTACATTTGTGTCATCGAAGGCTGCGCTGTGTTGCACATACCTGTACATTTATCTATGAAACAACAGCATCTTTGCAGCTTCACATGTTCAGGCATTGTTCTTTTTGTATGCATTATGTTAAGATGCGTCCTCACAGCAGTGCCTTTTTGTGGAACCGAATGCAACACCATAACATTACGTAACATTCTTCAACTTTTGCTTCCAACCAACAACAAATAAAATTAATATTGTTTTGCCTGTTACTCACTAACACTTGGGCACGTTGCTTTACGGTAGATGCACCTGTATTAACAAAATGCTAAAAAGGATTTCTGTAATAGCCTGTATCTCAGTTATTTTATTATCAAATTCAATATAAATAACTGTTTTCAATCTTGCATATAAAGTTGCAAGTTTCGTTAGTTACAAGTTTCATTAACTGAGCAGCAGATTTGTTTCAGTAGTCGCCTGAAATTTCAGTAACTTGTACGAGTTATACGCTAACTCGTGAGATGCTATCGACACTACTGACGTATGACAAGTTAACGGGTAACTGAAGTAAAGTCACAAGACTAGTGCTTGCTGAAGTAGCAATTCTAGCTAAGTATCTTTTAGGATGACATGCAGAGGGAACGATGTTCTTCCGGACGTATGTTTCGGAAACACAACTTTGGATAAGTACCTACTTGCATAAACTAACAATTAAATTATGGTCTAATAAAAAAATATTAGAAGCAGCTAAAGATTATAAAATGTCCAGATTACGTTTTTAAACGTAACATGAAGCCACTTTGCATTTAATTGTTTTCTTGGACGTAGGAATCGAACGAAGAAGATATTTTTCCTATTTTGCTTGGCTTCAATAATGATTTACTAGAATTTTGAAATATAATATATTTTAGAAATATTCCATAATTTAAGTTATAGAGTAAAAGGAGAGTATTGGTGAGACAGGCAACTCAGTGATAGAGTCTTAAAAGGCTCTCAAAACTTTACATGCATGCTGCATAGGTTACGTTTTGAGAGACTTTCAAGAGTTTATCACTGAGTTGCCTGTCTCACCCAATAATCTCCCTTTACCTTACAGCTTATTCAGTCAACCAAAATAAAACAAGGCATACATCTTCAATCCGCTCGGTCCTGCGCCGATATGTATCTCGTCCTGTTGGCGAAAACTCCATAGGTGAAAGAGTCTATAGGTGAAACGGTCATAAATGAATCGTCCTGTCGGTGAAACGGCCAATGATGAACCGGTCGTCGGTGAATGGTTGCAGAATCATTTCACTTCAATTAGATTGTTAAAACCCGTTGTTAAAACTAAGCTCGTTGACTCGCTAAGTTTATTCTGTTTTCTATGCATAGCTTTTATGTTTAGGACTACGAAATTCGAACGAACACCAATACATTTTGCAATTGAGACGACTTTAATAAAAAACGAAATTAAATAATCAAAAGAGCTCTCATCGCGATTTTACTACGCTACGGTCGCGGTATACAAAGTGAATTAACTTCGCACGGACAATTCATTGCGCCAGTAGTCGGCTCGATACGATCAAAATGGCAGAATATGTAGAAGACTAATAATTATGATTCGCTTTTTTTTTTAATGAACTCGTGGCAACTGTAGGTATGTCACACTTTTTTTTTTTCTTTCTAATAAAATATCAGAGTTTTTTTTTTAAACGGAAAGGCATGCCTGATTTTTTTCTTACGGCATTTATTCTCAATGATGAAAGATTTTTTTAATTGATGAAATTATCAATTTTTTGAACTGATGTTGTAATGTAAATATCATCAATAAGCAAAATAAAAGTAAGCGACCTAAAAGGGTTAAAACTACCGCTGAAGCTACGCCCCCCGGTCCGGACCTGTCATAGTAGCTCTTACTTATGCTTTAGCATAGTTTGTACCGGAAGTAAGTTATGCTTATGTACCGGAAGTGAATCTAGTGAACATTGAGAGCGCTGTCTAGCTACAAATGGAACGTCTAGTAACGGGAAGTTGGGTGTGTTAGACAGTTGCAGCAGAAACGTGGCAATATTCAGAATGTTATGCTTCGTAAAATTATTTACTACCTAAGTATACATACATAAATATCTGCTTTTTCTAAAACATTTTAGAAAAGAAAATAACAAAACGCTATGATACCTAATTACCTATGCTGTGTAAACAATAAAGAACCGTGCCGAATTTCGATGTTATTTAATCATATAAAGAGCAACGATACCTTTATTAATACAAGCTAGATAAAATGAAAAGCTTCATGAAAAACTAAACAATTATCCATCTACAAACACAAGAAAAAAAATAGCAGAAAACACCTTTAATAGTTATTTGTGCAACAAGAGAGCAAAGTCGTTTTTTGCTGCGAGTGCTGATTTTGAATCTTGAGCAAGCGAAGGATTCAAGGATTGAATCACGAGCGTAGCGAGTGATTCTAAAGTTGAATCCTGAGTGTAGCGAGAGATTCAAAGGCACGAGATGCAAAAAACTTTGCTCTCGTGTAACACACATAACTTTTCACTTCAGCAGCGAGAACACTTTAGGAGATAAAATAATAAATAGGAATAGATTAAAATAACTTTTTTTTAAAGTAGCTTTCAACAATAAGTAAATACTCCGCATTGTAGATAATCGTCTCGTCTGTGATAAATCTAAAAAATAAGATAGCAACACCGTCTCCGAAAAACTGCTTGCGCCCTTTGTTAAGTCTCCATTCATTGAAGACATGGTATGGTTTCAGATATTTAGTTAGAGTTAGGAAATTTAATTCTGCATTAATAATTGTTGTTTTAAATGGTTATGTTAAAATAAGTACTGTTCTCGTCGCTAGTTTTACGCATATTTTTTTTTTTTTTTAACTTATTCAACTCTTTACGCCAGCCATGAAATTTTATTCCCGCTCTTTTATTTTTAAATTAAGGCGTGTTCGGAAATAGCACCCATAATATTTTATTACCTATTCAAAATATTTATTAACATAAATTGAAACTAGAAATAAATATTTACAGTAAATGCTTATTTTCATTTAAATACAGCAATAAGTTAAAAATTCAATAAAACACATTCGAAGACATTATTATCGTTTTGCATTTCTTTGGTTAGTACAAATTTCCGAACGTGTTTGTCTTTGAGACCAAATTCAAAATCGGAACTTCGAAAGGGCTGGTGTTTGTCTCTCTCTCTTTCTATTGGCGGGAAAGAGATAGAGTGTTAATGTTTCGAATTGTATGAATAACTCAAGGCTGAATATGATATTCGCGGCTTTTTTTTAAACAAAAATTAAAAAGCTACTTTGTCTCACTAGTGAGCAAAATCGCATTTTGCTCACTGATTTCAGGCAGCAAAACCAACATGTTTGAGCTACTGAAGTGAAAAAGATTTTGCTTCATCATGAGTTTATGATAGATACTTCCATTCTACCACCTTATATTGTGCACTTGACTGGTCATGTTTCCTTGTCTTAATTATATTTCATGTAATTGTATTTAAGCAATTAAATAAATGCAAAATGACAATGAAGCTTCTCTTTGCACCTTCAGTGTATCGCATCGCATGGCAGCATTTATTTACTCATAAACATTGCCGAACTTCCGGTGCCTCACTGAAAGAAGTGAATTCAAGCTATGTACTATTTTAGATATCAATTTTCTTTAGTTAGGTCATTAAACTTGAACTTAAAGAGTGTTTCCAGAGTTGAAAAGTCTTGAAGTAGTGGAAAGGAAGGAACAATGTTAAGTCCGCAACACAGCTACGTCACGTTATTAGTTATGTTCATATAAAACGTTCAAAGTACTAACTGAAATATTGCCTTGAAGTTTTCCAGTGGGGACACAAAAAAACAAGAGAGAGAGAGAGAGAGTAGTAACTTAGTAAGTTTCTTCCGAAGTATGGTTTTCGTTTTGCAAAATATCGGCAACTCGGAACTCGTGTAAAAAAAAAACAAATTATATCGCCGAATATTTTGATTGTATTACTATATAAATTATTGTTAATTTGATTTGATACGTTTGTAGGCTGAAAAGTGTACCCACAAGCCAATTAAAAAGTTAAGTAAAGACTTCTCAAAATCAACTTAGTACTCAACAAAATTTTAGTTAACATGGCATGGAATAAAATCAGATATGATGTCGAGCAGCATCGGAAGCCGTTCTGTATCTCCGTAAAATCTTTTCCACGGCATCATTTCAAAGTAAAACTTTGCATGTACCTACTTACAGAGGCTGCGCTCACGAACCTTTTATATATATTATTTGACTTCGGGCAACAAGTGCAAGAAGAAGCATAATGAACCAACAAGTTTAGAACGTCTCACTCCACAGCTTTATATCATCTCGTACGATACACATCAACACAAAATTATGTAGGTGAAAAGGGAAATGTTTTCACAAATATGGCAACATTAACATGGTCAAAGATACTTGATATAAATCTCCTCGTATTATATATTACGTGCAACTGCGTTCAACGATCGCACAGAGGTTTCGAACTCGGAATTCAAATAAAAAGACGGTTAAAACCTCCGAACGAAACAGGTTTCATGTTAGGGCCAGACTTGTATTTTGTTCCTTTTTATTCCAAATGTTTGACGGAACGTTTTGTTTGTCATATTTCTGGTTCTATTCTATGACTAGACACTACCTATCGGGCTATCAATATTAGTCTGTTATGTATTCGGTGTTACGGCCATCTTCTCCGAAGACACCTGCGACCGACCCATCATTAACAACAGCGAACGGTCTCCATTACTTTTGAAACAGTTTAGCCTCTATGAGCCTTTGTGTCTCCGTGCCGAGGGTTATTATGAAAATTAGCGTTGACTTACGGTTGATATCAATATCCCTTGTGTGGTACTCCGAATGAAAATCCAAACCACGCATATAAATTAAATAAAGTGCTTATAAATGTCCATGTGCATTGCATGCAACATGGATTTTGACTATTTATAATAATTATAGTATTGATGTGTTGACTTGACATGTCGCCACTGAAGCAATTGGCGGTTCATATTCCTCTGATTTCAAAATGAAAATGAAATCTGTACGAATAACAACCCTCCCGCATTTTACAATGTTTGAATAGTAGACAAGTAGAATTTACAATCTCTGTGGATTATGAAATTCGTGGTGTGTATTGTACAGAGTGAGCGTCTATGTAATGTGATACACGTTCGTCACATAGCTACATGCCCGTGATACCAGCGAATACCTGACCTTTAATGAGACAAAGGGAAGGAATGGGAAGGAATGTATCTATGTTCATGTGAACTACACAATATCAAGAACGGGCGCGTGCTCAAAAGGTTTTTATGCATGGGACATAAATTCTGGAAATTGAGTATGATCATATGATCCATATTTTGCAAACACTTAATGTAGGTACCTAGTACCTATATTACTCACAACGCGGTTGGTCGACGCTTCATCTGACCAGAAAGCAATTTTAATTTTTGGCCAAAGCGTTAGCAGCATTAATTACCATTTAACGTGGCCATTTCGCCAATTTTTTACTTGTACATAATATTGTAGTTAGATATTTAAAATGGCAAAACGTCAATAATATTGGTGTTCAAAAAAGAGAATAACGTAAGTTCGGACAGTGTCGGACGCCTGTCGGAGTAAATTAGATTGTTTATTGCACTTTTGGCGAAGTTGTAAACTCTGTAAGGATTTGTATAGCGTTTCCTAGCTCGACAGTAGACGTCAAAACTATCTAGAAGTTTCCGGAAAACAATGAAGGGTTGCCATTCTCTTTTTTTTGTCATTTTTAATTTGAAGTTTTTCATGAAAATGTTTTAAATACATTTCTGTAAATTCAGATATTGGAAATAAAGAGAGTCTTAGAAAATGAGAGCAATATATTTTCTTTGGTAGGGAGGTTTTCTTAACTTTATATTAGTTGATAATTCTTAATAACTGTGCGACTATATAGTAGGTATAGACAATGGTTATGACTGTTAGAATCGTCTATTCTAACAGTCATCATCATCAGCCGGTAGACGTCCACTGCTGAACATAGGCCTCTTCTTATAACCGAAGAATCGAAGATCTATACATAGTACGATATTACGGATGCAAGAGTAAGCCAAGTGAACTTACCCTTATTTGCATCCCAGTAGTGGGGATTCGCGGGTTCTGGCGCACGTTCCAGAGCCCCGCGCCAGAGACCCACGATCTGATCCACCCATCCTAAAAAAAAAAAAAAAAAAAAAAAAAAAAAAAAAAAAAAAAAAAAAAAAAAAAAAAAAGGGTTTTGCCATGCTCTGATCACGTTTCTGCAGTCCGTTTTAGCGTAGGATGCGTGGTTCTGGAGTTATACAAATCAATTAACTGTTATCTCATTGATTTCCGGTGGTCCTGCACCCTCATTAGCGCACCATTGTTCGCCTAATCCTCTTATCTATTGTACTTCGAACACCCTAATTACGGTTGGTTTGGTGTTCTTATCTATTACTCATTGTTAACCCTCATTATGTCTGCATTTCTATGTCATCAATAAAGCACGTTCCTTCATTTTTACTTCGACATTTTATTACTTTTTTTCCTACAAATGTTCGTAAAACTATGCATTGATCATCCCTGAAACTATCGCGGGTTCTGGCGCAAATATCATTGTACAGTGTGCATTGAACATCCCTGAAACTATTGCGGGTTCTGGCGCAATGAAACATATTCCTTCATTTTTATTTTGAAATTTTATTACTTTTTTTCTACAAAATATGAGCGGAACATCTCATCCACAAAAATATCATTGTACAGTGTGTTCCCAGTAAATATGTTCGTAAAACTATGCATTGAACATCCCTGAAACTTAAATAGCAAATACATTAAGCAATATTCACCACAAACTGAAGTCCAATCATTCTGAATCCTATCAACATTCCAGTCCCATCTCTTACAATTCCTTTTCAAAAACTGGAGATGATATCGCTCAGGTGCTCGTCCATATGAATCAAAATATTGACCGATGCCATTCGTATCGATATGTACAGCTACCCAGTGTGAACCTGGTTTATCATCCGCATCCAAATTGCATATTATATACGTTGGTACATGTGTATACATAGGTAGTCTATTAGCAGCATAAACATTATTTTGTAGACTGGGATGAATCTTTTTCATATGTTGTTGTAATTCTAGTGTATCCATGATATTAATGTTATTAGCAGATTATTACACTACCAATCTATTCAATGGTTGTCATAGGAATGTTCAATTATAGTGATTTGTAAATATTAAATCGCATTCTTGATGAGTCACAAGCAGGTTGATGCCTGTAGGAACGTGAGATAAGTTTGTTGACTCATAGAGTTACAATCAGTTTCGTTGTACTTAGGAATTTGTTTTAGATAAGAATGGTGCTATATAAGATCGAACAGTTGCAGTCATGCAGTCAGTCTATGGTCGTTTGACCACAGTGGATTGTATACGTCTACCAATACTACGTTTGTGTTACTTCAACTCATCAATGGCCATGGAGGTAAGTGTTTATTCTATTGACAAACTTACTTGTATTTGTACTGTGTACTGTCTTTCCTAACGTGTGTGTGTCAGATTAAGTGTAAACAAATTGATATTAACGTGATAACTCTGTTGTTGCAGAGATCATTCAGCTTCGCAGACGATATTGAAAATACCTATAAACAGTATTACTACTCACCACTCTCTCCTCAACACGAAGAAAAGAGTGATGACATCGTCGTTAATAACACAGACGATAGTGGAAAAAGGAAATCGCAGCCGATTGATCAATTTTTGAAGTGGCACCAAAAATAAAAAGGAAGAAGCTGCTATCGTCGACTGTGGCACGAGCTGCTAGAGATGGCGTATCATACATCTCTA
This sequence comes from Agrotis segetum, assembly GCA_036375495.1. Classification (NCBI taxonomy): domain Eukaryota; kingdom Metazoa; phylum Arthropoda; class Insecta; order Lepidoptera; family Noctuidae; genus Agrotis; species Agrotis segetum. Next base: position 13,751,387 of record JAQSVV010000088.1, on the reverse strand, counting down.
CAAATACTGACGACGGAGACCAAGCGACGCATCTCATAAAAATAGAAATGTATGATATGAAGAAACTATCCAAGATTCCAACTAGTGATCACTGGAAGCACGCTACCACGAGGATAAAATATTATACAAAGAATAATAGGGATAGCATCCTCGACGATACAAACAGCCTTGCATACAATATAACAAAGCATATTGCAGAAAGTGAAAAAGTTAAAAAATACTTTTTTAACAATGACACTCATTAGTGGATTAGTGAATGTGATTCTGTTTACTTAAAGTACTTCTGTGTACTCATTAGATTTTACATGACTTTCCTAATCCTTTGCTAGACTATACACACATCAACAGAATCTAGGGATATTTTATATTTCATCAAATATCTAAAAATCTATGAAGAATTTTCTGTTATAGTAAATGGAAGAATGGTAGGTTATTTTAAGGTCTATAATAAAAAATAAAAAAACATTTCGTGATTCTTTTGTTTTAAATACAAATGTTTATTTTTTTAATCGCCGTAGCAAATTTATGTGGTAAAAAACTTCATTTCTTCTTGTAAAACTAATAATTTTAATGAAAATTGAAAAATTCTTATAAAATCTTATTATTAATAATCAGTGTTGCCACCTCTTACATTAATTACACTTCGACATCGATTGTTCATGCTTAAAATTAGATTGTTAATGTCTTGCTGCGGTATGAGGTCCCATGTTCTTTGCAAGTGTTCGTAAAGTTGTTGTTCTGTTGTCTAATTTGGCGGGAAATCTCTCAAAGCTTTTCGTTGTAACATGTCCCAAGCATGCTCGATAGGATTTAAGTCGGGCGACTGTGCAGGCCAATCCAAAACTAAATATCGTGGTCTCGGAGAGCGGCCGACACCATGCCGCGCCGTATTGGGAGGAGCATTATCGTGCATGAGTAGAAATTGCTGGCCCATTTGGATTCTGTGTGGGACAATAACAGGCTATACTACCTCTCCGTGGTATTTTTGTGCAGTCAGGCTACCCTGGATCCAAATGAGCTGGGTTCGCCGCCAAGACGAATTCCTGCCCACACCATGATTGTCCCACCTTGGTATAAATGGACCTTCTGAGGGTGCCGTAGACGGCCAACTCTCCCTGGAGTTCTCCAAACGCGTGTTCTTCGTGAATCCAGATGAAACCCAAACCGGGACTCGCCGGTGAACAGCACCAAAGACCATTGTTCGTCACTCCATGCTAAATGCTCCCGAGCCCACGAAAGCCGCCGCCCGCGATTGCCACGTCGCAATGCTGGAACACGTAGCTGTCTTCGGGTATGAAGACCAACTTCATGCAACCTCCTTCGCACGGTATGGTCGCTTACCAGCAGCTGGTGGTCCTCCTGGAGCCTTTGTACTAGTTGCATCGTTGTGATATTGGGTTGTCTTCTAGCGGTCGTTTGAAGAAATCGATCCTGTCTCTGCGTCGTAACGCGATATCTACTCGTGTGCCGTTCAGCTACATCCCCAACGAAAAGCTTTGAGAGATTTCCCGCCAAATTAGACCACAGAACAATAATTTTACGAACACTTGTAAAGAACATGGGACCTCATACCGCAGCAAGACATTGACAATCTAATTTTAAGCATGAACAATCGATGTCGAAGTGTAATTAATGTAAGAGGTGGCAACACTGATTATTAATAAAAAGATTTTATAAGAATTTTTCAATTTTCAATAAAATTATTAGTTTTATAAGAAGAAATGAAGTTTTTTACCACATAAATTTGCTACGGCGATTAATAAAATAAACATTTTTATTTAAAACAAAAGAATAACGAAATGTTTTTATATTTTTTATTATAGACCTTAAAATAACCTACCATTCTTCCATTTACTATATCAGAAAATTCTTCATAGATTTTTAGATATTTGATGAAATATAAAATATCCCTAGATTCTGTTGATGTGTGTATATTGGACATTATTTGAAATTGGACATCAGGTGCTCTACCAATACTTAACTGTTACTTATTATAAAGATGGAAAACTTCAGTGAAATGTGCACCAGTGCTTTCTTTTCCGCAACCATTGAAGAGAATATAGAACAATCCAACAGCGAATTCAATCAGGAGCTGTCTAAAGTTGGTGATGAAATGGAGAAGCGTGAACTGTTCGACTCATCGTATGATGATGACTTGTATAATCAATGTTTGATGGTTGAAACAACGTTGATGTAAGTATTAGAAGCACAAACTCAATAAGAAATATTATTGTAGTAATGTTTTATTTTAAGATTTGTCTAATAATTTTCTTTTTTGTTACAGTCAACAACAAGTTGGAAGAGGTATCAAACGAGGTATCACTACTGATGAAAATAAGGTTACCAAGAAAGCAAAATTTGATGAAGGAGCTTCTACATCATCAATTGAAACCAATGACGTGGACAACAATAAGGTGGAATGTGATACATGTCATGTTTATATTAATAAAAGGTATCTAAACAACCATTTAAAAAGCAATACACATAAAAATAATCTTTTAAAATCACATAATTCATTAACAAATGTTACAGTTGTTGAAACCGCTTTTGGCAATCGAATTTTAACATATAGAATTAATAGTAAAACACTTCAATCGGCACAATATTTTGAAACACCGGAATCGTTTTTAAATTCGTTAAAAATCGATATCTTATTTTTGATAAATGAATGTATTCAACAACATACAATTTTTAAAATAAACTTCATATTGCATGCTGATTTCATACAACAAACTAAAGATATTAAAAATACGTTTGATTTTCAAACGTTTAATTACATAATTTGTCAGGGAGATGACTTAAATATTTTTTATTCATCATTAATAGACACTGTAGTCGGTAAAATTTGTCAATTTGAAAAAAAAGATAGTGGTTGGAGTCTTAATCAAATTAAATACATAGATATGAATGTTAACAAATTCAACCCCCTACGCGGTAGTTCATATATCGATCTTCCTCAAGATATTAAATCAAAAAAAGCTGTAATCAATGTTAAAAATAATGATAATATGTGTTTCAAATGGGCATTACTCTCTGGTTTATATCCTGTATGTAAAAGTGTAGATCGGGTAGCATCTTACGCAATTCATGGAAATAAACTAAAATTTAATGGTATTTCTTTTCCGGTTAAAATTGCAGATATATCAAAAGTAGAGAAATTAAACAATATTAGTATTAATGTTTTTGGCTTAGAGTATAATAAAGAAAAAAAGTGTAATTCTGTTGTAGGTCCTTTAAATTTAACAAAATGTCGTACACCTAATCATATTAACCTACTATATATATCGAATGGTACTAACAATCATTACTGTTATATTAAAAACTTATCGCGACTAGTTAGTTCACAAATATCAAGACAACATCGTGCAGTTTATATATGTGATTCATGTTTACTTCATTTCCCATCAGAGGAAAGACTTAATAACCATCAACAATATGATTGCGCTCACATTTGTTCGGAATTACCAAACGGTGAGGATTCCAAAAAGGATTGGTTTGGTAAAGCAACCTCAAATAATAAATTAAAATTTGATAAATTCGTGAAAAAGTTTGAAATGCCCTTTGTGGTTTATGCAGACTTTGAGGCATTTTTGAACCCGATAGAATCATGTAGTAACGATCCATCCAAGCCTAGTACAATTAACATTCAAAAACATGAGGTGTATAGTTAGTTTTGGATATTACATTAAATGTTCATATGATAACAGATTATCAAAATATGAGACGTATAGTGGGTCAAACTGTGCACAAGTGTTTATGAATCGCCTTTGTGAAGATGTGAAAACAATAGTTAAAAAAAATAGTTTCCAAAAATGTCCCGTTCCATTATCAGATGAAGATAAAATAAAAATTTCAAATTCAAACATATGTCATATTTGTGAAACTGAGTTAAATGAAGATCTTTTTTACGATTTTGATTGGCACACTGGCAGTTTTAGGGGTGTTGCACATCAAGTGTGTAGTTCTAAGTACAGAACCCCTCGTCATATTCCAATATTTTTACATAACCTCAGTCACTACGATGCTCATTTCATTGTCCATGCATTAAACCTCGATGATGGTAAAGTTGAAGTTATTCCACAAAATAAAGAACGATACATATCATTTTCAAAACAGTTAACAATAAATAATCAACCAGTAAGTTTAAGATTCGTAGATTCATTGAAATTTTTATCGTGCAGTTTAGATCAACTAGCTAAAAATCTTAATGATGATCAGTTCACAGAGCTAAAAAGGAACTATCCTAATAATGAAGACTTTTCACGTTTAAGACGGAAAGGTATTTATCCTTATGAATTTATGTGTAATAGTGATTGCTTGAAACATCCATCACTTCCTGATCAACACCAATTTTATAGTTCACTCACAGATTCAAATATTTCAAATGATGATTATAATCACGCAAAAGATATTTGGCAACATTTTATGTGTAGTAGTATGTCTGATTATTCCAATTTATATTTAAAAACTGATGTTTTACTTTTGACTGATGTATTCGAAAACTTTAGAAAGCTTTGTATAAAAACTTATGGACTAGATCCTGCTCATTACTATACTGCCCCAGGTTTAAGTTGGGATGCAATGTTAAAATTTACCAAAATAGAATTAGAATTGTTAACGGACTATGACAAAATTGCTTTTTTTAAAGCCGGTATTAGAGGGGGTGTATCTCAGTGTAGCAATCGTTTTGCTAGAGCAAATAATAAATTCATGGAAGATTATGATAGTGAAAAACCTAATTCATATCTAACATATTTCGATGCGAATAATTTATATGGTTGGGCAATGTCTCAATCTCTTCCTGTTGGTGGTTTCGAATGGATAGATTCTAATACAGATTATAATGTGTCGGATAACTCTGATTTCGGTTATGTTTTAGAAGTTGATTTGGAATATCCTGATGAACTTCATAATTTGCATTCTGACTTTCCGTTATGTCCTGAAAACATATGTGTGGGTAATACTAAAGAAACTAAATTAGTTCCTAATTTAAATAATAAAAATAAATACATCATTCACTACAGGAATTTAAAACAATGCATTGAAATGGGGATTAAATTAATTAAAGTACATAGAATTTTAAAATTTAAACAGAGTTCTTGGTTAAAGAAATACATAGACTTAAATAATAGTTTGAGAACGTTAGCTACATCAAACTTTGAAAAAGACTTTTTTAAATTAATGAACAATTCTGTCTTCGGTAAGACTATGGAAAATATTGAAAAAAGAGTAAACGTTAAACTACTAACTCACTGGGATAATCGTGGTAAAGTTTTAGGTGCTCAGGATTGGATTGCAAAACCAGAATTCCATAGTTTATCAATATTTTCAGAACATTTAGTCGCAATACAATTACGGAAAACAAAATTAATTTATGATAAGCCGATTTATTTAGGATTTTGTATTTTAGATATATCTAAGACCCTTATGTATGAATTTCATTATAACTACATGATTAAAAAGTTTCATAATAAAATTAAGTTATTGTACACCGATACCGATAGTTTGATATATCAAATTTTTACAGACAATTTTTATGAGGATATAAAACCAGATCTACTTCAATATTTCGATACATCAGATTACCCGGAAAATAATATTTACGGATATCCAAAAATAAATAAAAAAAAGTTAGGTTTTTTTAAAGATGAGAACAATGGTAAAGTATTGAAGGAATTTGTAGGGTTGCGATCAAAAATGTATGCCTTAGAAATAGAAGATAAATTTATAGCAAAGGCAAAAGGGGTTAACAAAAGTGTTACCAAAAAAATGAATATGGAAAATTACAAATCATGTTTGTTTAATAAAAATGTATTATATTGTAGTATGCTTCGATTTAAGTCAATCAAACACACTATTTTTACACAAAAAATAAATAAGTCATCTTTATCATATAATGATACCAAACGATGTATTATGAACAACAACATTGATACATTGGCTTGGGGACATTATAAATTACGCTAAGTGTAATACTTTTTACTTTTATTTCTGTGTGAATATACAAAATTTGTACTGATTGTAAAATTATGATATTACTTTATTGTTATAATTGTGATAGTTTATTACATATTTAAAATTTATTGTTTGATTGTAAATAATGTAAAAATAATTGTATTTTTTATTTGTGTGCTTAAATTTGATGTTTAGCAATATATATATATAATTTTTACACCAACATTTTCATTTTTATTTCATCCCTTTAAAACTCTAGACGTGTGAAATGTTTCACTTTATCCATCCGTTTACTGCTATTGTGGCAGGACCAAGTGGATGTGGGAAGTCAAATTTTGTAACAAATTTCATAAAATCAGTTAAAGAAATATGTAATTGTGATTTTAATCAGATCACATGGTGCTTTGATGAAATGCAGCCTTTATATAATTTACCAAATGTTAACTATCATCAAGGAATTCCAAATCTTAATATGTTTGATGGTGAAAACCCACACCTTATTATTATTGATGATCTAATGAGAGAGTCTGATGGAAGAATTGTGGATATATTTACAAAAGGTAGTCACCACAGGAATCTTAGTGTATTTTATTTAACACAAAATTTATTTCATCAAGGTAAAGGTCAAAGAGACATTTCTTTAAACTCAAGTTATATAATTTATTTTAAAAACCCTCGAGATAAAACTCAAATAAGATATTTAGCACGCCAAGTGTCACCAGATAACCCAAAATTCATTGAAGACGCCTACAGGGATGCAACTTTAGAAGCGCATGGATATTTAATGGTAGATTTAAAACAGAATACAAATGATTTTTGTCGTATCAAGACAAATGTATTCCCATTTAATGGTTACTGCACAGTCTACGTCCCCACGAAAGAGTTTAAATACACCAAGAATCAAACAATTCAAATCATTTCTAAATGATACATCGTCGACTCACAACGCTTAAACATTTCGTAAGAGTTTAAATACATCAAGAATCACACAATTCAAATCATTTCTAAATGATGCATCGTCGAATCACAACGCATAAACATTTGCTAAACGCTTTGCATACGCTTAAACCAAAATATCAAAGAGCGTTACTTAAAACGTGTGATGAAGAAGAAATAAATTGTATTTGTGAATGTATTCATAACGTTTTACAAGGAAAGATACCTCTTAAAGATCAAGATAAACAAAAATTGAATAAACACAAAAATATACTCCGTAAACTGGTGCATAAGTGTAAACATAAACTAAGAAAAAATATTATTATACAAAAAGGAGGGGCTTTCTTACCAATAATATTAGGTGCAATATTGAGTGGATTAGTAAGTGGACTAGCCAGTTAACATGGAAAATGCTAAGAAAATGATACTTATTGAACCTGGATTGATTGAAAAATTAAAACAAGAAAATAAGATTACTAGTAATTTGTCTCGACTAGATATTGAAATGCAAAATATTATGAATAGTAAGACAGAAGACCGAAAGAAGTGGATGTTATATTTACAAACACTACAAAGATACCTTCACTTTACCGAAGAGGATCGTCAACCACTCAGATTACCAATTTATTCTGATACATCTAATGAAGATTCAAATGGGTCAAAAATTGGTTTTAAAAATAAAGATAGAGATCTAAAAAGTTCAGTTGATGCTGAATCTTTGTTGGAGGAGAAAGGATCTATTAAAAGTATAGAAAGTGAGGCAAATCCACTGTATTCACCAACACAAATACTCAGTTTAATACCAAAAACTTATAATAAAAAAGGTGAGTCATTATTAAACTTAATTGGAACAAGTAAAAGTAAAATACGTTGGGATAATGAAGGCACAGTCATAATTGATAATGAAAAAATTCCAGGAAGTAATATTATCGATTTAATAAATGATTCACTTAGACCCTTAAAAAAAAGTGATCCGATAGGGTGGGATAGATTTGCTAAAGCATTAAAAGATATTAAAGTGCCACTTACTTATATTGGAAATCCAAAGAGATGTGAGTTTATTAACCAACTTCAAGCAAAAGATCTGAACAAAACATCTGAGATTGAAGTTCAAGAGTTTTCTACACCGAGCAGTGGAGATAAAAGATCTATAACTAAAATACGTAAAAAGATCGATTGGGAAAAATGGACCCCGTACTAGAAGAAATTAACAGGATTTATTATGATCCATCTAACCCCGCTGGTTTTGGTAGTATTGATAAATTATCAAAAGCTATGAAGGGTAAAATGGATAAAAAGCAAGTAAAGGAATGGTTACAATCACAAGAAACATATACATTACATAAACCCATTCGGAAAAAATTCCCGCGTAATAGGTACATTCTATCAAATATTAATGAGCTGTGGCAAGCTGATTTAAGTGATATGCGAACTTATTCTCAATATAATGATGGTTTCAACTACATACTTTGTGTTATTGATGTATTTAGTAAATATGCTTTTGCAAGACCAATGAAAAAGAAAAACTCAGAAACAAGTAAAGAATGTTTTGAAAGTATATTTACTGAAAGTAATTCAACACCTACTCACATACAATCTGATAAAGGTACAGAATTTGTTTCAAAAGATGTACAAAAATACTTTAAATCCAAAAAGATAAATTACTATACTACTAACAATCCTGATATTAAGGCTAGTATTGTTGAACGATTTCAAAGAACTCTAAAAATGAAAATGTGGCGTTATTTCACTCATAACAATACTTATAGATATATAGATGTTTTACAAGATTTAATATACTCTTATAATCACAGCATTCACTCGAGTATTAAAATGTGCCCATGTGATGTAAGTTCCAACAATATTATGACAGTTTGGACTAATCTTTATGATAGAGGGTCAAACAAACTTTCTTTAGAAAATCCAAAACCAAATTTCAACGTGGGTGATTATGTTCGAATAACTAAATATAAACATGTTTTCCAAAAAGGATATGAATCAAATTGGAGTGATGAAATATTTATTATATCTTCAATAATTGATAGATCTCCATGGGTTGTTTATACAATAACAGATTTACAAAATGAACCAATAGTTGGTACTTTTTATGAAAGAGAATTACAGAAGGTCACTTACAACCCCACCTCACAATATAAAATAGATAAAATAATTGGCACTCGTTATTCGGGTAACAGAAAAGAAGTATTAGTGAAGTGGAAAGGTTATCCAGATAAATTTAACAGTTGGATTTTAGCTTCTAGTTTAAAAGAAATATGAATAAAGAAAGTTTTTATTTAACTTTGCTTAGCAACAGTTCAATGGAATACTTTCCTGATAATAAGACCACAAATTTTTCAACAAAATTACCAAAAGCTATGAAATTAGAAGGTGAATGGTCGGTTGGAGTTGTCGAGTTTCAATATCCATGCACCATGTTTACTGTTCAAGATCATGAAAATGTTGTATACATCACAAAAACCATGTTAATGCCTAATGAAGATAAACCATCAAAAGTGTACTACAAAAAACATATTCCCGCTACCAACTACGATAACGTTGAACATATTTTAAATGCGTTAAATGGTATCAGAGAGAACTTGAAATTTCGTTATGATGAAATAACAAAATTTGTGTCTGTTTCTGTTTTGGATAAAAATATAACATCCGTAACATTATCACCCAAATTAAGTTTACAACTAGGTTATGAACCAAATACAAATCTCCTAGACAGAAATTTTGGGAAGTGTCCTGCTAATTTACACTTAGGGTTACCATCTCAACTATTTCTATATTGCGACATTATCGATCCCCAGATTGTGGGTGATGTTATGACTCCGCTATTAAGAGTCATTTCATTAGATCCTTCAAAATACATTTATGGTGCGAATAAAATGCACATTTTCTCTCCACCTCACTACTTACCTGTTATGCGAAGAGAATTCGATACGCTGGAAATAGATATAAGATCGAGCACAGGACAAAAAATACCATTCCAGTTTGGGACCGTGTGTATTAAACTCCATTTCCGCAAATTATAATAATGTATTCTCCTCATGATCATCATAAATGTCCATATGAAAATTATTATTCACATCAAGCTGGATCAGGAGTTGGAGTAATTTATAAGGGTTCACCATACCAACGCGGTCATGGTATTGGGAGCTTCTTAGGAGGGTTATTTAGATCAGTTTTACCTTTACTTTCAAGTGGTGTTCGAGTGGTTGGTAAGGAGGCATTAAACGCTGGAGTAGGACTATTATCGGATATGGTTCAAGCCCGTCCTATGGAAGCCTCAATAAAAGATCGTCTAAAGCAAGTTAGTACGAACTTAAAACGAAAGGCTGATGACAAAATTGATCGATTTAACATGACAGGATCTGGGTATATAACTAAAAGAAAACGATTGGCCTCGTTCATTCCACCACTAACAGCTAAAGTGAAAGCTACGAAAAAACTTGGTCTAAAACCAAAAAACATCAAAGATATATTTTCAAATTAAGTATGTCTTTCCTTCATAATCATTCTTGTGAGTGCGTTAAGTCAGAATTAGATTTGTTTGCATTACCGTCTACACAAACAAGCATTGAAAATGGATTGTGGATTCACTATAAACCAATTTCATCTCTTGCTGATGATGGACCTATCGAGTTTCAAGTTCCTGGAACCGGCGATGACTACATAGATTTGTCTCATACATTACTCCATATAAAGGCAAAAGTATTAAATCAAGATTCAACAAACTTGATATCAGCTACAGCAGTAGCACCCGTAAATAATTGGTTGCATTCACTTTTTAGTCAACTCGATGTTTATTTAAATCAAAAACTTGTATCACCACCTAATAATACCTATGCCTATCGAGCATACATGGAAACCCTTTTAAACTATGCTCCTGCTGCTAAACAATCTCATCTTACTTGTAGTCTTTGGTATGATGATACAGCAGGAAAAATGGATTCCACAGATGGTAAAAACATAGGATTTGTTAAAAGACAGGAATTAGTTAATGAAAGCAGGGAAATAGAAATGATTGGTCATCTTCATGGTGACATTTTCAATCAAGATAAATTTTTAATTAATGGCGTTGAAATGAGTGTAAAATTAGTTCGGTCAAGAGAGAGTTTTAATTTAATTGCTGGGTCAAATGATGTAAAGTTTAAAGTTTGCATTACGGACGCAACTCTTATTGTTCGAAGAGCACGAATTAATCCAAGTGTATTACTCGCACATCAGAAAGTTTTAGCTTCTACCACTGCTAAATATCCTATTACTCGTGCTGAAGTTAAAGTTTTAACAATTCCATCAGGTGTTCAAGGAAAAACTCTTGATAATATATTCTTAGGACAGGTACCCAAAAGATGTATTATTGGATTTGTGAACAATTCCGCATTTAATGGCTCACTTACTAAAAATCCATTTAACTTTGAAAACTATGGTATTAACTCTTTCAGCTTATACATTGATGGTCAACAAATACCTTCAAAAGCTTTGCAACCATCTTTTAATAATAATATATTTACATCGGCATATCATACTCTATTCTCGGGGACTGGTATTCACTTTCTTAATGAAGGAAATGCAATCTCTCGTGAACAGTATGCCAAAGGCTACTGTCTTTTAGCATTTGATTTAACTCCTGATTTATCAGCTAACTCATCAGCTCATTGGAATCTCATAAAGCATGGTAGTGTAAGATTGGAAGTACGATTTGAATCCTCACTAATACAAACAATTAACTGTATTGTTTATGCTGAGTTTGATAATATTATTGAAATAGATAAAAATAGAAATGTTACTGTAGACTATAGTAGTTAAGGTTATAAAGTGTGTTGTGTTTTAGATTTATGTGTTATGCTTAATGCATTTTGTGTATATGTAACTAAAGGAAACATTATAAAATTAAATAAAACAAATTGTATGCAATGTATTATTTTTTATTTCTTTATAAACTCCCTATTTAATCTTATACAAAACACTGTTCGAGTTTAAGCTTTACATAAGCACACTGACTAAACCACTGAACATGCTGCTGCCAAGGATCATCGTCATCTTCCCAATCTTTTAAACCACCACCACAATGGAAACACTTGGTCCTGTCTCCATGGCCAGTATAAAAGAAACCGGCTTCTGCAAGATCTTCAGGCTTCTGTTGCATAACGAGAGGCCAGTTTTCGAAACTGATCAGCCGTCTAGATTTTGAACTGAAAAATGGATATTCAGCTCTTGGGTACTGCATATTCTTCACTTTTTCTTCTCCAATCAATTTTGTAGTTTTGCTTTTCCATGAAGTGTTCTGTACACGTATACCACACTCATCTCTTCCTTCTGCTCTTGTTTTTCTCTCAGCATCACAAGACGACAGCTCCTTGGATCTAATGAGTACACAGAAGTACTTTAAGTAAACAGAATCACATTCACTAATCCACTAATGAGTGTCATTGTTAAAAAAGTATTTTTTAACTTTCTGCAATATGCTTTGTTATATTGTATACAAGGCTGTTTGTATCGTCGAGGATGCTATCCCTATTATTCTTTGTATAATATTTTATCCTCGTGGTAGCGTGCTTCCAGTGATCACTAGTTGGAATCTTGGATAGTTTCTTCATATCATACATTTCAATTTTTATGAGATGCGTCGCTTGGTCTCCGTCGTCAGTATTTGTAGAGATGTATGATACGCCATCTCTAGCAGCTCGTGCCACAGTCGACGATAGCAGCTTCTTCCTTTTTATTTTTGGTGCCACTTCAAAAAATTGATCAATCGGCTGCGATTTCCTTTTTCCACTATCGTCTGTGTTATTAACGACGATGTCATCACTCTTTTCTTCGTGTTGAGGAGAGAGTGGTGAGTAGTAATACTGTTTATAGGTATTTTCAATATCGTCTGCGAAGCTGAATGATCTCTGCAACAACAGAGTTATCACGTTAATATCAATTTGTTTACACTTAATCTGACACACACACGTTAGGAAAGACAGTACACAGTACAAATACAAGTAAGTTTGTCAATAGAATAAACACTTACCTCCATGGCCATTGATGAGTTGAAGTAACACAAACGTAGTATTGGTAGACGTATACAATCCACTGTGGTCAAACGACCATAGACTGACTGCATGACTGCAACTGTTCGATCTTATATAGCACCATTCTTATCTAAAACAAATTCCTAAGTACAACGAAACTGATTGTAACTCTATGAGTCAACAAACTTATCTCACGTTCCTACAGGCATCAACCTGCTTGTGACTCATCAAGAATGCGATTTAATATTTACAAATCACTATAATTGAACATTCCTATGACAACCATTGAATAGATTGGTAGTGTAATAATCTGCTAATAACAGTAATATCATGGATACACTAGAATTACAACAACATATGAAAAAGATTCATCCCAGTCTACAAAATAATGTTTATGCTGCTAATAGACTACCTATGTATACACATGTACCAACGTATATAATATGCAATTTGGATGCGGATGATAAACCAGGTTCACACTGGGTAGCTGTACATATCGATACGAATGGCATCGGTCAATATTTTGATTCATATGGACGAGCACCTGAGCGATATCATCTCCAGTTTTTGAAAAGGAATTGTAAGAGATGGGACTGGAATGTTGATAGGATTCAGAATGATTGGACTTCAGTTTGTGGTGAATATTGCTTAATGTATTTGCTATTTAAGTTTCAGGGATGTTCAATGCATAGTTTTACGAACATATTTACTGGGAACACACTGTACAATGATATTTTTGTGGATGAGATGTTCCGCTCATATTTTGTAGAAAAAAAGTAATAAAATTTCAAAATAAAAATGAAGGAATATGTTTTATTGCGCCAGAACCCGCAATAGTTTCAGGGATGTTCAATGCACACTGTACAATGATATTTGCGCCAGAACCCGCGATAGTTTCAGGGATGATCAATGCATAGTTTTACGAACATTTGTAGGAAAAAAAGTAATAAAATGTCGAAGTAAAAATGAAGGAACGTGCTTTATTGATGACATAGAAATGCAGACATAATGAGGGTTAACAATGAGTAATACATAAGAACACCAAACCAACCGTAATTAGGGTGTTCGAAGTACAATAGATAAGAGGATTAGGCGAACAATGGTGCGCTAATGAGGGTGCAGGACCACCGGAAATCAATGAGATAACAGTTAATTGATTTGTATAACTCCAGAACCACGCATCCTACGCTAAAACGGACTGCAGAAACGTGATCAGAGCATGGCAAAACCTTTTTTTTTTTTTTTTTTTTTTTTTTTTTTTTTTTTTTTTTTTTTTTTTAGGATGGGTGGATCAGATCGTGGGGCTCTGGCGCGGGGCTCTGGAACGTGCGCCAGAACCCGCGAATCCCCACTACTCATCCCATTACTACGAGAACAGCTTAAACCATGGTTTAACAATTAATAGTCAGCAAAATGACAGCGGCAGAATCTGGCAGAGTTGCAATGCCTAGAATACAATGACATGTGACTTTTAGCCTGCCTTACCTTAAGGGGGTCAATGGGTTAACCCATTGCTGGGCAAAGGTTTCTCGCGATGACGTCTAATTCTACCGATTAAGAGCCAATGTATTTTTTTGCCCGCAATTAAAAGATATCTGATGTAACTCAAATGTTTGTTTGCAGGGATCTGCGTTTCAACAAGATCGTCGACATCGAGCCAGGCACACTGACACACCTGCACTCGCTGCGCTCCTTACTCCTCAACGACAATCGCCTGCGAGAGCTGCGCACGGGCACCTTCCACGGTCTGCGCCGGCTCAAGTACTTGTACCTCTACAGGAATCGCATCCAGTACATCGAACAGGATGTCTTCCAGGGACTCGAACATCTCGAACAATTGTAAGTAACTACTTCAAAACTGTTATATAATACTGACACTTTATTATTATACTTTGACAGAGTCAAGGAACTTTACATAGTACAAGGACCTTTCTTTGGAATGGCTAATGATAATATTAAGAAATGTGATACGACTGATACGAGTTAGTTTAGCTATTTGAACGCACGTGTAAAGCTCTTCCAATATCTATAATCATACATTAGTTATTTGAGATCGATGGTCCGTAGAAACTGAAATGAAGATTTCTTATTAAAAAAAAATATTGTATCAATATTAACATGGCCTACATGGACTCATAATAATTGTGCATATTAGGCGCGACGGCATATCTGTAAGTTTCTGTCAGAAAATTCTGATGCCTGCCGGCCACGCATAGTATCTGAAATTTTGATCCGTGAACTTTTTCAATACAATATGTTGCCCTGTGCCAGTGAGCATCAGAATTTTCTGATAGCCTACAGTACCTATGCGGTGCACTAAACTTATAAATACAGCCACATCGTTCAGAAACTGCCATAAGCCTTTTTTCAACTTGCAAGAGCCGCTGTCGACATGTTAGCGAACGGCATCGGCTATGAAGATAATTATGACACGGTTCAGAATAGAGTCCGCTTTTGAATAAATAAACGGATGCTGGTGTACTTTACTTAAAGCTGTGCTAGTTGGACGAAAGGTTATTATTTTTTAATTAGATATAGATACTAGATATGAAGTTACTTATAAAAAGTATGTAGGTACTTACTTAGTTCCAATTTATAATTATGTATTCTACGATTGCGATTCTTAATCGCGCGCATCGCTATTGTGCAATAGGTTTCTTTCTACCTTATTTCCAATACTTACCTACCTACCTTACTTACCTACCTAATAATATCATTTATAAAATCTACAAAGTGTATTTTGGAACATTATCGTTTTTGCCAATAAAATTAATATTTTCGATTTAAAATATCCGGTGGGTAGGTACACTCAAGATAACTTGAGTCCCGGCCCCTAACATGAGATAAGATAAAGGGACTTGTGTGTTTACACGATCTGTACACAGTTTTTTATGACCTAAATTAAAATCAACAATATTTTGATTGAACAACACTCCTTGGAAACACGAAATAAAACTATATGCAGTGTTAAAGCTATTATATTTTTTTAGGTAATTGTAACCGGGATAGTTGCTCCAGCGGTAGCGTTATAATTGCCAAGATTCTAATTAGGTACCTACTCTAGTTTTGCGAATGAATAACATGTTATTTTAATGATCTATCAAGAGTCCCTAAAAGTAACAGTACGCGTTAGTCATGTTGCTGCTTGTAGATCAGGGAAATCTGCTAAAGACTTTTTCATTAATTATTTATTAAGCATCAAACGTGCTTCCTCTCATAGACAATAATCTTTTTTATTGAGCATAGACTACAACAGTTGCATGGCTCTATGCGATTGCACGGGATGGCAAGGTGCGATCAAAGTTTTTGTGGGATAGATGCTCTTTTTCTCAGCGGAGCATCTATGCTTTACGTCATTTACATGGAATGGGAAACGATCCCATGTATGGGAAAAATAACAATAAGTACTCTGGAAATATCAAAGATGATGTTTTTTTCTTTCATTATTTTCAATTATTATTAAACCAAAGTACCTTTATCCGTTTTGCAAATAAAGTTTTTTTTTTTGTACTTTTTGTACTGAGTGACTTAAAGTAATTTCAAATAATGCGGCAACCATTCCGGTTTAACCTGTACGAATTAAAATACCTACTCGGTTGAGAGACGCAACAATAATCTCTGACAAAGGAATCCTAAGCGTATAATTAGCTATTTTCACCTTTCGTTAAAGCTCGTAAATGAAGCATTTTAGGCTAAATTGCTTCCACCTTTCGAAAGTTGGATGGTAATATTTAATAGAATCTGTGTGATGAAGATTAATATTTTATAACTATCAACGAGTAGTTAACTTCGTTATCTTTAAACGAACGTTAAAACCGTGTAGATGTCACATGACTTATTATTACTTAAAAACACTCCGATATGATCATGTAATTGATTGACATTATTTCTTATTTTTAATTTAATAAAGTACTCTACTTATCTATGTGTCCGACGCCGGACGTATTGTGCATATACAGGCTGAATTTTTCAACTGGGCGTGGATGGTTATAGCCGAAAATAGATAATAAGGAATATCGAAAAAATCAACTTCGAGACTTCTTTCGACGGAAAGGAGTCTCGAAGCGGATTTTGACGATAACTAAAGCTGCATCATTAGATTTTATTAAAATCAATCCTGGCCAGGACAAGAGCCAGCTGATTTTGAAAAAATAAATCACATCCTGTATTATTAGGTACATCATTCGATAGGGTTGCTAATATGGATCAAATTCTGAGAAGAATCATATTTTTAAATTCCCAAGATGTGATTAGTTTTCTATCAAACTTGTATTCACTAGATTCAGACGTTCATATACTTTAAGAAAAGTATGAATTCGAAATGGTGACCACCTTTAATTTCTAACAATAAGCACCTACGAAGAGATGTTGTTTTTTTTTTTAAAATCTTAATGTTCCGTATCTCCAAAACCAGTCAGTTTGGACCTTATGTTGTCAGCTTAAAATTGTTGGAAATAAGGTAGGTAGTACCGCAAATTTCTCGGACCGCATCGAATTACAAATCACCCTGTATATATCTGATATATTTATGCACATAAATGTAAAATTACGTTACGTTATTTGAAAGCAGGCGATATCGCGTAGCATCAAAGAGCGTATGCCTGTATGTACATTCCAATTAGGAACTCTCGAGTAGGTTCTGATGAACACTTTTCAGAAAAGGCAACACTGTTAACAAGTCTAGGAAGGCATAGCGTAAATAATTCTCGAGATCTTCTTCCAAGGAAGTTATGATAACAAATATTTCCTTCACTAATACAATAAGTAATATCTAGTAATTGCCTGTGAGACAAACATGGAGTGGTAATGAAAAAGCAATATTATGTACTAACTGTTACACAATAATGTAATATTTGAATGACCTTGCAAGATTGTTTAACCAGAAAATGATGTCATTGTTTTATACTTAGCATTAACAATAACACTGAGCTGAGGAATATAGTATAAAACTACTGGAACGTTACAATTGCTCATTGCGCTCCCTTTATTCCCCTTGGGATCCCATTGCGATAAGTGCCTATTATAGATCAGTCTAAAATAAGTTCAGCATTTTTTGTGACAATTTCATTTCCATTCGATTATTTCTCAATTAAACTATAATTGTACCTACCACTTAACTAAACAGTATTTGTTACTCGAAAACCAGAGAAAATATGCCCAATGGACTTTTATTACCTAAGATTTAAATTGAGAGTAAAGCTGATTTCGGACTACGCTATAATTATATAATTATAGCTTATAGCGCAACAATATCGCGCTCCATACATTGTTATGGACACGTTCACATTGTACTGTACTATAATTATATTATTGGCTTGCTAGCATTAGGTCCTTCTTTGCTATACTTTATAGCACAATATAATAGGAGGTACTATTATATATTCTGTGGTATAGGGTAGTCTGAAATCAGCTTTAAGCTGGTAACATTATTTCGTATTCTAGTCTTGTCACATTGAAAGATGTCAGTCAAGATATGAGTGTCATCTAGATGTCGGTCTCATGCGGAAATAGAATGGCGGCATCTGATACCTACAGGGTGATCATAAAGCACAAAATAGTTGTTGTTTTGCAGCAAAGAATTCTTTCATGGTCCAATATTTTGTGATATATGTAAATCTCTTGTGAACGTGGATGAGGTGCCTATTGGTTAAAGGCGTTAAGTTTATATTATATGTATTAGTATGCCTATACACTACTTCTAAAAGAAACGGTCATATCCATTCACCGGATTTGGAATTGGTTCCCAGTGTTCGATAGACATTATCATCATCATTCTTGATGTGGACTGAAGGTGCCGTCCGTCTGTCACTCTTGTACGAGTCTTACGCGCGATTTCCACATCCAAATCTCCTCCCCGCTTAGCTTCGGTGGAAGTCTGATTGGTTTTGCAAAACACATCTCTCGTATCCGCTCCTGGCTTCTTTGGGAGAAACCGGGCTTTAAGCAGGTTTATCTGCGTTCTTTTGAATATCGTCCACTCACCCGGCCATCGGTCTGCCAACAGTATTTCTACCAGCTCACCAAAATCATTCATTGAGTGCTGACTGATGCTCCACGTGTCAGCATCTATATCCATTATGAATTAACTGTAAAATAAAAATGTTATGAACGCTAAAAATAGATATTTTGAATTTTTTAGACGACATTTTATGGCTTTATCCCGGCACTGCACCAAAAAAAGCTCAGAACTGAATTCCGAAAAAAAAGTAGGTTTTGTATTTGTCAAAAGTTCTAGATAAAAAAAAAAAAAAAATAGAGTATGGCTTTGTAGTCACCTGTCAATTGCTGTGAACGAAACGCAATTTTTAACATAAATCTGGAATGAATTGAATTTCGTATAAATAAAATGTCGGCTGTAAATGAAAACCTGCATGGATTGAAACTATGTAGGGCCAAATCCATTACCTGAGATAGTAGATTTGGCACTACCAGCCAGCATAATAAATATACATATACTTTAAGCATATTGTGATAGACAGACAGGTAATTTACACTGTGTGTCTGTTGCAATGGATTTTCTATGACAATATGAAAGAAATAAATAGTCGAATTTAATGAATTATAGTGTGGCTTAGGCATGCAGCAGCTTTGTGTAGAATTCGTGGAAATGTGCAACGGAAGCCCTCACGTAGGATCTTTAGGATGCACACATTATAATGGGCATTGTTCATTTTTTTTAATATGCTGTAATTGAAAAACCATTTCGAGGAATAGCGTTACTGATCATTATGTACTAATTAAAAATGAAAAATATTCATATTTCATTGATATTTTTAATAAAATACGTTTGACCTTCCTTGCCCTTCAAATGTTTAACACCTTCTTCAAACCTTTGGCTGTACACAGTTTTGTATCTTTGCCTCAGAAAACAGAAAATATAAAAAATATAAAACCGGCCAAGTGCGAGGTGGACTCGCCCATAAGGGGTTCCGTAGCAGCAAGTAAAGTTCATGTAGTTGGTTGTAACTTTGCAAGGTAAATTGCACTTTACGATTTATTTAAAAAAAAAAAAAAACTAATAACTCGATCTCGTTCAAAACAATTTTCAATTGAAGTTTGCATGGTAATGCACATCAAATATTTTTTGTTGTTTTATCATTCTCTAAGTTTAGACATTTTACCACTTTGGAAGTGTCTCTCGAGCAAACTGTTCAGTTTAGAAAATAATTATTATGTTTGTAACCTCAATCACAGAATAATAGTACTACCTCAATATAATTTTTCAAGACCTATTCATAGATATCCCACACGAATGGGTAAGGCGAAAAAAAAATATTTTGAGTTTCATTTCTAAATATGGGAGGTACCCCCAAAATTGGTTTTTGTTTTATTTTGGTGTGAAAGTCCTAACGCGGTTCACATAATACATCTATTTACAAAGTTTCAACTTTTTGTCGGAATTATAAGAGCTATCTCTTATAATTTCGACAAAAAGTGGCTGTGACATACGGACGAACAGACAGACAGACAGACATGTCATGTCGAATCTATAAGGGTTCCGTTTTCTGCCATTGGCTGCGGAACCCTAAAAAATAAGTGACAAGTATTTTCCAGGGTTGTCAGGCATAAGTACCAATGTCTTGGTATACATACCAGTTTTCAGTGTCACGTACCATGTACCAAGATTATTACTCGAGAAAAAAAAACCAAGATTGGACGTTGACCAACAATACAGAATAAACGACAAATTTTAGGGTGCAATCGAGTATTATTATTATTATAGCCTTTATTTAACAATCTTACAAAACAAAAATATTAAAAGTAAGTTTACATTTTTTTCCCTCTCTTTTATATATCTATATTTATGTATTATTAGACACCGATATTGAGGTTGTCTTTCAATTTCGCAAAGGCCTCCCCTGTAGCTTACCACTCCTTCCGTTTATGGGTCATCCTCCTCCAAGTAGCACCAGCCATCTTTCGAAAGTCGTCTTCCCATCTTAGGCGTTGCCTTCCTTTCTTTCTTTTGTTATATCTTGGACACCATTTGGTTACGTCCTTAGCCTATTTATTATTAGTACTCCTCAACATATGACCTGCCCATCTCCATTTCAATTTCCTTATGCAATATGTGATTTCGTTGATTTTAGTTTGGTGTAGTAATGTCTCTGTCGTAGGATAATTTGATACTTCGAATCTTCGCGGAAATCCTAGGGGTTTTGCGAAAACGCGGATAATTAGACATAGGCGAAAAATTATCAAATCTTACTGGACAAAGTCAGGATTTTTGCGAAAATACTCGTTATTATAGCAATATTGCGAAACGAAACGCTGGCTGTTATGAAATAAGAACGCTGATTGGTCGGTCAGCGCGTTCAATAAGAGATCGTCTCTGATTGGTTGACGTCTTAATTTTAACGTTAATCATCGGCAAACTAGGAACCAATTAGAAGTCAGCCAGCAAAATTGTAGCCAATCAGTGTTGAGCACATCAAATCTTACTATAATAACGAGTATTTTCGCAAAAATCCTGACTTTGTCCAGTAAGATTTGATAATTTTTCGCCTATGTCTAATTATCCGCGTTTTCGCAAAACCCCTAGGATTTCCGCGAAGATTCGAAGTATCAAATTATCCTACGACATCTCTAGTTTGATTTTGTTTTTTAACTTGTCGTTGAGCATGCTACGCTCCATGCTATGTTGACAGGGCTCTAGATTTCGCATATTTTGTTTAGTAATGCTTCAAGTTTGACATCCATACGTCAATATAGGTAAAATGAAGAAATCAAATATTTTCTTAGATTTGGGAGGAACCCGAGGATTTTTGACAACCTTGTGTGACCAATATTTCTCTTCCACGCTAGCTGTTCTCTGTTATCTATTTCTTTAGTTACAACCGAGTATTGCTTACTAAAAAATCTCTTTTTTTTGCCCTCTATTAACAGCAAAAGATAAAAAAAGATTTTTCATTCGTATTTGATTTTCGACACATTTTACCAATGTACCAATCTTTCATATTGGCACATCACAGTGGCCGTCTGACATACCTGATGAGAAAATCAGGGATGTCAGACGGCCACTGACAAGTGTCAATTTGTAAGTGTCAAAGATGTAAACAAACAAGTTTTTATTGTAACTGCAAATTGCTTCATAATCTCGGTTAAATCTGTTAAATCGGCATCGGCAATATAACATAAACTACAAGTAAAATAGAATACAGGAAGTGCTTTGTCCCAACTTGCAACAATAATACTAATAATAATCGAAACAACATTTTGTTCGTACTAAAGAAGATTTGCGAGAAAAGTGGTGTCGTGATGACGGCGTGGAATGTTGCAAGGTTTATACAATGTACTGCTGCGAAGATCACTTTAATGTTAGTATTTCAGAAGCCTTAGATTCCTTTGTATGTTCATCTAGGAGTAATTTTGTTTTGTAAACAATAACCTAGCGGGATGTAAGTGACGTTTGGACAGTTGACGTTGTGTTGACAGTTTTTTAATTTTGCTCTAGTAAGGAAACGGCACAACTTTTAGGCCAATGGTGACGTCACCTACCTCAAAAATTAAAATATTAAAAATAAAAAAAACTATTGAGCCAATCATTAAAATATTCAAATTAGTTTCTCAAAATGCTCTATATTTGCAGAAAATGAAATAAAATCGAATGTTTAGAAAATTAAGACAATCCCCATTGCTGTCTGAAAATAATCAGATTTCACGAACTGTGCTAAGTTATACTTCGTTACCTTTATGAAGCAGCAGTGCAACACTAATTGCTCAATTTGCTTGCTATTTACCTTCTCTATTTTGCCCATTCGTCTATACAAAAAAGCTCAGCTTATTTTTAATGAGAATAAGTAAGTAACACCAGTTGACCAGTTTATCGCGTACAACTGTGAACAATGACCCATTTTCCTCATTTGTTTCTCACAACTGGCGCGATAGCCTATTGTTTTTCTTGGAAATATATTCATTTCAGTACAATTAGGCCGTTTGTCCTACGACAGGACCTTGCTTGTTTCAGTAGACTTGCTGTAATTAGTTTATGCCTTCTTTTGTTTATTCTTATTAGCACTTGCATATACATAATCCTACGAGTATGGTCCTTATGTGCTAAGGGCTTCACACACAGCAGCTATAATGTAAAGATGTACATTACAGCACGATACATCTCATTACATCTTTCCATAGAGATTCGAAGATGTAAAAATATACATTATAGCTGTCGTGTGTGGTCTCCTGACGATTTCTATAGAAAGATCTAATGAGATGTATCGTGCTGTAATGCTGTACATCTTTACTTTATAGCTGCTGTGTGTGATATTTCTTATTAATTAAACAAAATAATAAGAAATATCCCAGAAATATCAAACAATTCTTTCAAATAAATGTTAGGTGTTAGGGAGTGACTGCTTTACAAACTGCCCGTATCTTTATTTATTACTGTTTGCTTTATCCGTAGGTGAACATGCATTTATGTTTGTGTTAGCCTCGCTAAGCTTTACTTATCAAACTGATCGCTACTCGATCCACGAACTCTGTTGGTTGCTATGCCACCCTGGCCGGCCCAAAGGCATCGTCCACACAATTGATTAAGTATAGATTGCTCGGGCACAACGCCAATACCGAGTATTACAGGGATTTTATGTCTTGTCACTAATTCTGGTAACGTCTTGCAATGCTATAATTTATTACTTACTGCTTCAGTTACTCGTATTATAAACGACGTCTTTAAAGTATTTATGAATCTGTTGTTTACTTTAGCGTATAGTTAGTTAGTTGGTTCTTCGATTTATTTTATTTAGGTACAATAAACTTATTGATAATGTTTAAAAAAGAGATAAAAGAAACAGTATAATAGGTACTGATGATAATACTGAGTGATTATTTCGTTTAGATAGGTACAGTCGGCCAAGAAAGTGGTGTACCACCCTAAGGTTGAATATCGCTTGCAGATTCATAGGTGATAAAGATTAGTTTCGCTTGCAGATCGATCTGACAACTTCTATTGCTGTCTTTATCTGATTATTGATAACGACTATTACTGTTTGTAACGTGACAGCTGTTCTTAGTTTGAACTTGATGGAACCAATGACGTCGTAAAATCAACGGCGGGGGGCTGTAGATTTTGATGACAAAATTGTATCTACAAATTCAGAATTGTAATCAACAAGTTACATAAAATTGTAAAGGCACAAGGCGAATCCACAAACCTACAATTTCTGTAAACTTGTAATTACAATATCAATAAAAAACAAGCTAAAAATAGATTTATCCTTTTATTAAATTTCTACAATCAATTTTAAAATACTTATAACAAACAAAAACATAGCATATATAGTAATATTTAGAAGATATTGAAAATTTTTAAAAATTAGAAACGGGTGTGTAACCGCCGTTGGCCTCTATAACCTCTAAAAGACGAGACCTCATTGAACCAACAAGCCGTGAGCAAATATCGGTTCCCCGCATTTCCTCCCAAATATAATTACAGTGATTAATAAGAGCTTGTTTGGTTCTTTCATTTTGATGCGACCATCGTTGGACCATAAGGCCCCAAAGATTTTCTATCGGGTTGAGGTCCGGCGATCTTGAGGGCCACTGAATTACCCTTACGTCAGTGTGTGAACGAAACCAGGCTCTTACGATCCTCGCATTATGAATTGAACAATTATCTTGAACAAAATCAAATTGTGGCACTTCGTTCTCCGGGTAAACATTACGGACTGTCGGTAGCATTGCATTCTGAAGCACGTCGATATAATTTACAGCCGTCGCTCGAGGAGGTAGAGAACACAATTCTCCTACACCATCCGCACTCATCCAGCCCCAAATATTTACGGAAATTCGACCTGATTCTCTATTTGGAATTACATGATCATCTTTATACCGTGTTGAATTATATCGCCAAAGGTGAAGACGTCCATGCTGACTGGATTTAAACGTTTTTTCATCACAAAACACTGTATTAGACCAATCAAACTCTAAGTGCTCTCTGGCGAAGTTCAGACGAGCAAGTCTGTGAGCATCCGTCAAATATATTTTCTTGGCGTAATGCCTGTGGTGCAACCCCATGTAATGTAGATGATTCCTTATTGTTTGGGCACTCACATCGAACATCTCCGCAAAATGTTTTGTGGGCTTAAAACCATTGATTTCATATTCCCGTCTCATGAATTCTCTATCGTTATTGGAGAGTGCAGGCCGGCGACCACTTCTTCTGTGATCCAACAAACTTCCCTCCTCTCTTCACTTCACGACGAATCCAAAAGCGGACAGAACGCCTCGATATATTCAAATTCCGGGACATCGCACTGATACTGCTTCCCTCATTAAATTGGGCAATTATTTGTGCTCTTTCGGCAATGGTCAAGTTGGCAGGCATTGAGATGATTTTATATGCAGTTGATTGAAAAATAACACGGAAAATATATCGATTTTTTGCATATATTTGACAAAATGTCAATTGTCAGTTTTCTTTTTCAAATGGAATTCGGTTGTCTATTTAAATAGTTTTTATTACTTTTGTTTGGAAACATTTCAATTGCTTTGTAGAAACTAATGTCCTTTTCATTTATACTAAAGGTTAAAATGTCATGTACTTATATGTGACATATGACGTATGAATACTAAATACATAGGTTTACGTCATGATAATGTTGTCTCTTTCAGTAATATCTTTTTATAACGAACCTTTTTTTTTTTTTTTTTTTTTTTTTAGCGTGGTAAAATCATCAAATGAGTCCTCCAACCCCGGGCAGGGCGGGAGGGACTGTCAGACTTCTACTGACTAAAATCCACGGTGTCCTTCATAGCCTGTTACGTTCCGGGGTTACGGTAAGGGAATAATCCCGCGACCCCGGCAGGCTTTGGCCCTCTGAGAGGGGGGCCCCGTCATTATGCTGACGCTCTTTGAGGCGCGCGTGGGACACAACGCGCCGTCGACCCGGGCATGGTCCTTGGTCGGGCAGCGAGTTGCCCTTTACTCGCTGCCCGCATGCCCGCGCCTACGGTGGCCGGAGATCATCTTGCGACGTCCGTCGCCGTGGGCGCCTACCACTGCGGCTGGGGCGGAGGGAGGACGCTGTCCTCT
This sequence comes from Agrotis segetum, assembly GCA_036375495.1. Lineage (NCBI taxonomy): Eukaryota > Metazoa > Arthropoda > Insecta > Lepidoptera > Noctuidae > Agrotis > Agrotis segetum. Next base: position 13,725,434 of record JAQSVV010000088.1, on the reverse strand, counting down.
CTCGCTCGCGGCCTGCCTCCTCCTTTACGAGCATTACTGCCTCGCAGAAGGAGCTGACCGCTTCCCACTCCGTCTCGCCCCGCAGCATGGCCGCAACCAATGCCGGGCGCGAGAGGTCTCCGCCTATCGCAGCCGTGAGGACACGTCGGTGCTCCGCCCAAGCTGGGCAGTCTTGCACCGTATGCTCCACCGTGTCCTCCGGGCGATCTTCGCAGTGGTGACACCCAGGCGTCTCCTCCTTTCGCATCAGACACAGGTACCTCCCGAAACTTCCGTGTCCGGTGAGGACCTGCGTCAAGCGGTAGGTCAGGACGCCATGACTTCTCTCCAGCCACTCCTCAAAGAGGGGTCTTACCGCCGCAATTGCGGCGTGCCCGGCCGTCGGTCGCGACAGTCGTTCCTTCCATACTGCCCTGAGATCACGCCGGAGGTCTTCGCGCCGCGCCTCGACTTCGCGAGGCAGCGGGGTCACGCCCCGGCGCTGCGCCTCCACGCGCCACTCATAGACGCGCTGGAGGGCAGTCGCCTCCAGATCCCAGGGCAGCAATCCGGCAAGGAGGTTGGCCGATTCGCCGGCGATCGTGCGGTATCCCCGGATCATCCGGATAGCCATGACCCTCTGGCATGCGACTTCAGTGGTCGCGTCCGGATGCTCAGGGCCCACACAGGGGCCCCGTAGAGGGCCATGGACCGCACGATACCGGCGTACAACCTCCGGCAGGAGGTGTTTGGCCTGCCGATATTGGGCAGGAGTCGCCTGAGGGCGCCTGCTGCCCGGTTCAGCCTCGGGGCCAAACTCAGGAAATGCTCCCTGAAGTTCCATCGGCTGTCGAGGACGAGTCCCAGGTACTTCATCGTCCTCCCGACGCCGATGCGAACCCCTCCCACCGTTATGTGGGACTCTGACCGCGGCGCATTCAGACGGCCATGAAAGCACATGGCCTCCGTCTTGTGCAGCGCCACGTCGAGTCCCAACCGCCGGATCCTCTGAACGACTGTCGCGACCGCTTCCGTCGCCACGTCGGCCGCCGCCTGGTGCGACTCTCCCTGTGCCAGGACGAGCGTGTCGTCAGCGTAACATATTACGCTGACGCCATCAGGGAGGCCGCTGCGCAGCACCCAGTCGTATCCGATGTTCCACAGGGGCGGTCCCAAGACCGATCCCTGTGGAACACCGCACGACATCTCTCGCCGGTTCCACTCTCCCCGGTGACCGGGGTAGATGACGGCTCTGTCCGTCAGGTAATCCTCGACTATACGACGGAGGTAGGTCGGCACCCGGTGATACCGGAGTGCCTCCCTGATGCAACTCCAGGGCAGGGTGTTAAAGGCGTTGGAGATGTCCAAAGACACCGCCAAGACGACCCTGCCCCGGGCCACTGCATCCCCCGTCGTGAGGGCTCTAACGCGCATGATAGCGTCCACCGTCGAGCGCCCCCTGCGGAAGCCAAACTGGCACTCCGACAGGTTCGGGCCCACCCGATTTAGGTGCCCGACGAGGCGGTCTGCAATGACTCTTTCCAAGAGCTTGCCCACCTCGTCGAGCAGCACGATGGGCCGGAATGCGGACGGAGAGTCCGCAGGGCGCCCGTGCTTCTGGATCAGGACCAGTTTCCCCGTCTTCCAACGAAGCGGGAACTGGCCCCTCTCCAAGCATGCGCTAAAGAGCCCCCCCAGTCGAGGCCCGAGAGTCCCCGAGGCCAGGACCCAGGCTTTTCCTGGCAGGCCGTCGGGTCCCGGGGCGGTATTTTTGGCTTTGAGCCGCTGTACCGCCACTCTCAGGTCTACCTCGGTCACCTCTGGAGCGTCGTAGACGTCGTCGTCGCTGTGGTCCGCGTTTGCGTCAGCTTCGTCCTCAGATTCCGTCGGAGACGGAGCCATAGGCGGGGGGGTATGCTCCCCCCGCGATGGGAACAGGGCGCTCACCACATCCTCCACGAACTGAGGCTGGAGACTCTGCGTCAACGGGGGAGCCCAGGGGCGGAGCTTTTCTCGCACCCACTTGTAGGGGCGGCCCCATGGGTCCCCGTCCAGAGACTCCAGCATCTCCTTGCGGGCCAGTTCCTTGGCCCGCCAGATCTCGTCGCGGAGGACGGTCTTCGCTGCCCTGTAGCCCTCGTACAGCTCCGCCTCCACAGCCGCCGCGTCCGGAGGTCGGGTGCGGCGCCTGCGGAATCTGGTGTACCGGCGGCGCGCGGCAACGCACGCTTCGCGCAGCGCTGCTAACTCGCGCGACCACCAGTACAGCTGACGCCGGGCGCGTCCTTGCCGGACCCGGGGCATGGCCACGTCGCAGATCTCCGACATGGCCTCCCGGAACCACTCGGCCTCGTCGTTTATGTCGGCAGGCCATTGTAATTTTCGATGACCGGGAAACTAAATCAAAACTGGTACACCACTTTCTTGGCTGACCGTATCTACATCGAATAATGTAGTGGCAGTGATGAGGATTCAGTTGAACACTATTAGACTGTTAAAATAATTATATGTTTATTTGCCTACCGCTCTGCATTTTGGAGCAACTTGCTGAATGAACTGCTTTTCATGAAATAGGCGATACTTTATAATCTCTTGTAAATAAACTTCTGCTGTTTATGTAATAAATTGTATTTAGATAGTTTGCAGAAAGTTTACAGTTTATGACTGTGATATTAAACTAGCATGTAAATTAAAACTGTATTCATCTCGTTGGCGAAAACTAGAATACATTGAGGCACCTACATGCAGACTGGTATCCACATTTAGTTACAAGCCAATTTAGTATTGGCCTTTGATCTATAATTAGTTATGTATGGTTAGGATTTGCCTTTGTAAATGAACACCACGTTGCATAGACAATAGTCACGGAAGCCATTGCCAGCGTAGGTCGACGAGTTTATTGTATTGTACGGCTGTCGCGATATAGCTTCCAGTGATTTGGCAGAGCGTTAATGCTTAAGGTGATTGCTTCGATGTAGCCCGCGAAATTCAATTTTTTTTACGTTTTTTGCAATTTGCAGACCAGTGACATGTTGTAACTTTATAAATATATGTGTTGCGGTAATAACAAGTATAATTTTAAATATAAAAATTATCAAAAAATTCGCTCCATCAGCTCTCACATCGAAAAGGTGCATCGTAGTTAGATTTCGGAGATTTTAACGTGATGCACCTTTTCTATGTGAGAGCTGATGGAGCGAGTTTTTTGATAATTTTTATATTTAAAATTATACTTGTTATTACCGCAACTCATATATTTATAAAGCTGCAACATGTCACTGGCCTGCAAATTGCAAAAAAACGTAAAAAAACCGGCCAAGTGCGTGTCGGGCCACGCACAGTGTAGGGTTCCGTAGTTGCCCATCAAAATACTTATGCGAACTAACTAAACTGATTCGCTGAATTTAATTTTAAAAAGAAGAATTTTCAAAATCGGTCCAGGAGTCTTTGAGAAACATAAGAAAAAAGATTACAACGAATTTAGATCCTCCTCCTTTTTTTGATTTTAGTTAAAAATAGTTGACGATAAAAACCTACCTATCCCCAAAAAACATATCTATAAAAGCTGTAAAAATAAAGTTGACAAACTTACATTTGCAGTTGTCTCCGATACATTTTGTTTAAGAAAATATGATATCAAGTACATTTTATAAGTTGGCCGACTATTACTCGTAAAGTTGTAAAGCCTACTTAGTCGTGATAATTTTCTTTTAAACTTCGTTATATGTACTACTATTGTGAATTTTTTCACACCCCCGAACATAACCGTTTAGCTGGTAGAGGGGGGGGACACTCGAATCGAGCAAAATTTAGCACTTTAAAGCTTAATATTTCACAAACGAATTTTTTTATCAAAAAATTGTTAATGGAAACTATCATTATTTTTTAAAGGCCTATTTAATGATACCACACACTAAGGGGTACGCGAGAAAAAAAAAATCCTCACTTTACGTGTAAGTACTGGAGGTACCCTAAAAAAAAATATTTTACGAGATTTTATTTTACCACTTTTTCGGCACAACAAATCCGTATATTTACACCAAATTACAGCTCTCTAGTACTGTGCGTCTCTGAGCTAAACTGCGGACAGACGGACGGACGGACGGACATGGCGAAACTATAAGGGTTCCTTGTTGACTACGGAACCCTAAAAATTGAATTTCGCGGGCTGTTTGGAGCATCCCCCTTAACTTTTGACAGCTTATTGAAATGTCAAAAGTGATGTGGTACTTTAAAAGCACTGTTTTTTAACAGGGGCCTTACCACGAGCTCTTAACACGATCCAGTTTAAGCTGTGGGAAAGAGACATCTAAACTAGTCGTCTACTGCCATCTCTTTCCCACAGCCTAAATTGGATCGCGTTAAGAGTTCATGGTAGGCCACCTGGACATCAGTCTTGGCTGACTCTGTGCCTGTAATTCTCAACGTGGGGTAACTGATGAACATACATAGGTTCATGATTCTCGAACTATGTGTCAACTTTAAATATTTCGTAAAAGTTTTGGTGCAAACTTATGTTTATATACACAAAAGTGCTATTGCAGTTTTGTATAAATCAACTGATTTCAGATATCAGCGTTATAGAGGTATTTGGGTTGTATGGGTTCATAAAAAAATAGTTTCAAGTTTGCGCAGAAAATTCAGAAAATTTTCATAAACTATTCTGGGCTATGTGATATAAAAATATTCCCTAAAAATCTGGTAGGTAAAATATTCTTCGAAAATGAATTCGACAGTCGCTGACAGGCAAACAAATTGAATTTTAACCAACGATAAAAGAGGAGATTCACAATTCGACAAGTATATTTTTTACTTATGTGTGACCATGACCAAACAGACAATAGGTATAAGAATATCGCAAAGCGTTGAATGATTGTAGCTAGGTTGATTTTCGTAAATGGTTTAATAAAAAAAAAAAATTAGTTCCTTTTTAAAATTTCAGTTTTTTTTTTAATAATACCTAGGTACGAGTATTTACACGTTCCTGAAGTTTTTCAAAATGTTGGTAGACTGAGGTTGATGAACTTGAATTTGTGATTATAGTTAGGTGTTCCGTGTTGACATCAAGATACCAACATGCAAATAAACGATATTGATTTTGAGATTATTAAGGGCAGGGTTTAGCAGTGAATGATAGGAATGTAGAAAAAAAAGATTATAACAACAAGTCATGGATCCTTTTAGACGAAATACAGGAGTAATTAGGGTCCATACACACCGTGACACAACGCTGCCCGCACATTTCAAAAGAGCGATTCAAAATTTGACTATAATCACTACACAAAAGTATACACTTTTCACCGATGACGCGAGAGACGCGGCTTTTAAGCGACTCAAATTATAACTTTATTAAAAACACGAAAAAGTTACGCATTTCCAGCGTGCGTGCAGCATCTGTCGCGGTATCGGTGTGTACAGACCCTTAGTGATTATTACCAATTTTAATATTTATAACCAGCACGTCAGCTTGCAATATTACCGATAATCAAATATTATACAGCACAGAATTCCCCTCAAACCTCGAAGCATTGACTAAGTCCAACATTCGATCGATTCAATTTCGAAACATTTATCCAACGGTCATAAATTATTATTAATGCTTTAACGGGTTCATTAAATAACTACTGATTCCTGGAATGATGCAATCCTTTTGAAAGCTGCATGAGGTGGTTAAGTTGGCGACTGATTTCTGAGGACAGATAAGTTTATGCAAATGTTTATCTAGTGCGTACTAAGAAGCATGGTAAAGTCCTTTGCCTGATAAGGAAATAATTTGTAAGGATTTAGTAAGCCATAAAATGGGTACTGAGGAAATTAAACCAGTTCAAAGAACAGGACAAAGACGAGATCCTTACCTATATTATAAGTTAATAATTATAAACTACTACATGTTGTTTTTTTATAAAAACCCATTTATTATTTTTTCTCCATGTGCGGTGGGTGGGTGCGTTTGTAAATACGAGGTAAATATTAAATTCGTGCGGGAATCGGACTAGCGTTAAATAGTAGATTGTATGACAAGGGAGCAAAATGATATTTTTACGGCGAGGGCGCTTTTTTGAATCCAGAGCGAGTGAGGGATTCTACTGTAGAATCCCGAGCGTAGCGAGGGATTCTTTAGTAGAATACTGAACGTAGCGAGGGATTCAAAGTACGTCGCCGAGCCAAAAATATATTTTGCGCCCGAGTGATACACTCTACTTTTCATCACCCACTATGAGAAAATAAAAAGCGCCTCATATTTTATTGTAGTATTATTATTTAGTAAAACAAAGAGTAACAACTAAATTGAAATTAAATAGTATCTAATAATATGTATCGGATGTTTCTTCTCAGAGTAGTCAGGTACGAAACACCGGCCCCTCCTAGTTTTATGAAAAGACGTGTAAAAGTGTTGATATAACCTACTTGCATAAACATCATTAAACATCATCATTAAACATCATTAATATAACTAAGTAGGTACTTAAAAACTTATATTTACATTTGAGACATTTTCGCAATTATGAAAATTATAAAGATTCCATTGAGAACAAGGCGAAAACATGTGAACGCATCGTGGAAAACATAAAATACATCCATGCCACTGTCCGAAAAAAAAAACAATCTACAATTTTTATTCAGCCAGCGACGCGGCTTGACTATGGGCCGTCATTCCAGCCAGTCTTTATTCAAACACTATTTGCGTTCGATTTCTTTGACGCCGAGCACTAAGATGTTCCAAATTCAAAAAGTGCGCGGCAATGTTCTTTGCGGCGCACTTATAAAGAGGATTAAAAACTCATTTCTGCCCGCTAAAAGTTCCCTATAGAAAACACCAGTTTTGGGCGCACTTAAAGGCGAACAAAGTCGTCCTTTACGAATAGGTGGGATGAAATAGTAGATTGTATGACAAGGGAGCAAAGTAATATTTTTACGGCGAGGGCGCTTTTTTGAATCCAGAGCGAAGTGAGGGATTCTACTGTAGAATCCTGAGCGTAGCGAGGGATTCTTTGGTAGAATCCCGAACGTAGCGAGGGATTCAAAGTACGCCGCCCGAGCCAAAAATATATTTTGCGCCCGAGTGATACACTCTACTTTTCATCACCCACTATGAGAAAATAAAAAGCGCCTCGTATTTTATTGTAATATTATTATACGGGTTAAAAAAAATGCAACAACTAACTTGAAATTATCTAATATTAAAACAACTAATAACTTATACATATTTACATTTGAGACATTTTCGCAATTATGAAAATTATATAGAAGATTCCATTGAGAACGAGGCGAAAACATGTGAACGCATCGTGGAAAACATTAAATTACAACCTACAGTTAATACATCCATGCCACTGTCCGAAAAAAAAACAATCTATAATTTTTATTCAGCCAGCGACGCGGCGTGACTATGGGCCGTCATTCCAGCCAGTCTTTATTCAAATACTATTTGCGTTTGATTTCTTTGGTGCAGAGCACTAAGATGTTCCAAATTCAAAAAGTGCGCGGCAATGTTCTTTGCGGCGCACTTAGATGTTCCAAATTCAAAAAGTGCGCGGCAATGTTCTTTCCGGCGCACTTATAAAGAGGATTAAAAACTCATTTCTGCCCGCTAAACGTTCCCTATAGAAAACACCAGTTTTGGGCGCACTTAAAGGCGAACCAAGTCGTCCTTTTCGAATAGGTGGGATGAAAAAAATATTAACGGCAGTTTTCATTTCGAATCTTTTTTTTTTCTAACCAAATATTGTTTTTTTTTAATGGTCTAATGGTTGCTTTTTAAGTAACGCATAAGTTATTTAGCTTAAGTTATTCGTTGCAATTATAAAATAAATGCAATAAACTTTGTTTAGAACTGGATGCTAAAGTTTTTCCTCATAATAGCAGTAGCTTGAGCGACTTTGAGTCATCTAAGCTCTGTCCTATTCTAATTCTAAGGAGTGTTTTTTCTAGTCTTTGACCCTTTTTTTCTGGATGAGCTCGACTTATTTTTGAGGGATTGGCCTACACTCGGATTAAATCGCGAGAGATGGAAAGAGGGAAGGGAGGCCTTTGCCCTACAGTGGGACAACGTACGCTCATAATAGTAATAATAATAATTGACCCTTTTTAACCGACTCATTTAAAACTAAAGAAGTGCTGAACGAATCATCTTCGTTAGTGCTAAAATGCAATTAAAACCAATTGTAAGGCCATAAATCAATCATTGTCCTTTTCAATTATTTACTTAATATTCTTTACAAAAAAAAAACATTCATCAAAACATTCTCATAATTATACTTCGCCTTTTTTGCAGTGGTTTAAATTGTAAACATAAAAGTAAATCTTTTTTTTTTTTGACAGATCATGGGATTTTTCTGCTCGTTAAAAGTCCCAGGATTTCGGGCATATCCATTTTATTCTTTCGTTGTATGAAATCACTGTAAGTAGGTACATCAATAACTCTACCTAATTCCGACCTCTGGCAACACACAAACATTCAATGCAAACGTTTAGGCCCGACGCTGCGTTAAGGTCTTCGCACATTATAACAACTCACCGGCGACTCGACTCTGTGCTAGACATTGAAATTTAAGCCCTGTATCATTTATGTTCAAGGTTCAATTTCAAAAAATGATTATAAAGTAGTGTACAACGAGTGGCCTACGCATCGTACACTAGAGGTCAACCCCGACACGTTTGTCACGCAATGACCATACGTCGTCCACGCAACGACCACACGTTGTCCACGTAACGACTATGCGTTTGCGACTGACGCGTGACGGGCAACCATTTGCCAGCCATTTCATAAGCAACACAGTCGTGTTGCTTATGAAATGGCTAAAGAAGTCCAAAGAAGTCTCTTTGGACAAAATTTAACCGAAAACTGAGGTTAGACGAGTTGTCTGTTGAATAACCCACTCGTTGGCACCGCGTTGGCCACTCCTTGACACCGCGTTGTCCACTAGTGACCATTGGGTGGATCAACTAGTTGACTACTCATCGAGAGTGTGAGTAGAGTTGCTGCCGCGTTGGCGTGGAGTTGTTATAATGTGCGAAGACCTATAAACGGGTCCCCGCGACGGGCAACCGTCGCGGGTCCACGTCCGTGGTCCCGCGCGGGGACACGCGCGTGGATACGCGGCTAGTTTCCGTGGGTATGCCACGGTCCCCGTCGCGGAGACCGATTTACGCAGTGTCGCTAGTTCAATTTGAAGATTTTTATTTCAATTTCAAGTTAAAGCGCGATATGTAAAAAGTTGATTTGGAGTAACACTGAAATCGAACATTTGTTGGATGTTTATACTTCCTATTCTAACTTATACTTTTTTTTTTCCTATTATTTCATTTAAACAAATACCTACAAAAAGAATTTGAGACTGAGGAATTTTTCGCAGAGAGTTATACATATGCAATTTTCATGTTTTGGTAAAAAAACAGAACTTCTCGGCTAAAAAAAAAATGTTGGATTATTGTGCATCTAAGTATAATCTGTATCACCTACTCTCACCATATTCCAAATTTCAGCATCGGAGGAATTTTTCGAAAGCCTTCATACAAAAAAAAAAATTGCTCTCTGTTTGCTCCAGTAAGGGTCGATTTATACTAGCGCTGAGTCGAAGCGCATCGAAGCGTATTTCTAAAACTGAACATAACAATTGTAACGCACACATTACTTCTAAGATTTTCACGATTCACGATCAGCGTTCTTCACTTTTTAAAATCTTAGAAGTAATATGTGCTTTACGCTGTGGAGTTAAGGTTGAAATTGTTATGTTCAGTTTTAGAAATACGCTTCGATGCGCTTCGACTCTGCGCTAGTATAAATCGACCCTTACATGCACCGTGTATAAGCACCCTTATTGACTGAACAAGCCCGTGCGTGTTACCGCTGGCAGGAACCGCGTGTAGACCCGCGCGTGGCTCCGCGCGTGGCCCCGCACGTGGCTCCTCGCGTGGCTCCGCGCGTGGCCCCGCACGGGTCCCCGCGACGGAGCACTTTTGTATAGAACCGCGCGTGCATCCGCGTAACGCAGCGTCGGGCCTTAAGTTTTAATTACTTCCGTGCATGGAATTTAGAAAAACCATTAATAATATTTTAAATTTTAAATCATTAGCAATGGCTATTCTTTTTACTAGATACTACATCAAAGCTGTTGGCGAAAGTACATTTATAACAGATTGATAAAAACTTTTAGACATTCGAAGTTACATAAAGTCCCAGCAAGCTGAATTTCTGTGAAGTTGTTCAAAACATAATTGTAAACAATGTCTAGAAGTTCCCCATCATTCCCCTGTAAGAAAAAAAAAATATTCAAGGTCAAAGGTAAAAAAAATGAGTTTTACGCGATTTTCAGCAAAACGGTAAGTTTTATCATAAAAGTACCTCAGACAAAAATTGTAGATCATAAAATTATCTACAAGTATCAAAATTTTTTTTCTTACGAGCCACCTTTACTGAGATATAACGATTCAAAAATTTATAAAAGTTGTTATCGTCATAATATGCACCTAATGAGGTAGTGTACTTAGCGCGTTTTTTTAACATGGTTTCCTCAGAAGGCCTACTCCACGGGTCAGTTGTGATCCTGTTTAATGTAAAAATATTGCAAAATAACGGAAATTTTCAAAGATTGGGAAAGATAAAAGCGACGTAAATGAAAAAAAAGTGTTGAAGTTTATTCGTCTTATTCGTAAGTTTCAAATTCTTGTTCTTCTTCTCCTGCTTCTTCTTCATCTTCATTTTGGATGCAAGTAAACTGCGTCAATAACGATGTATCGCATGATACTTCGTCGGAGTCAAACGAATCCTCCATTGTTTGTGATTCAATATTAGAGCATGGCCTTGACAATTTGTGCATGCCAAAGAACAAGACAGTCCGATTTTTTTGCAACCACATTTAGCACTGCATCCCTTTTTGCGGTTTCAAAAAATAGTGTTCAGCAGTTTTTCCGGCGCAGGTGGAAGTAAAGTTTGATCTGGCTCTAATATATATTGTTGACCAACTTCCAACCCCAGTCTGTAGGGTCTAGCTGATAACCAAGCCACACTTGAATGTGATGTTGGTGAGTAGCAACTTAGGTTAAGGACACTACCTCATAGGTGGCGTGGAAACGTGTGCATATTATGACGATAACAACTTTTATAACTTTTTTAATCGTTATATTTCAGAAACGGTGGCTCGTAAGAAAAAAAGTGTTGATACATTTTTATACTAACTTACCGTTTTGCTGAAAATCGCGTAAAACTCATTTTTTTTACCTTTGACCTTGAATATTTTTTTTTCCTTACAGGGGAATGATGGGGAACTTCTGGACATTGTTTATAATTATGTTTTGAACAATTTCACTGAAATTCAGCTTGCTGGGACTTTATGTAACTTCACTCTCATTTTTTGGTCTAAATTGACCGGACTATATTATATTTAAACTTTTTTGTAGTTTGTTGTTTTTGAAGTCGGTACTCAAAACAAAAGTTTTTATTTAGTTACTATTATGATATTCAACAAAATCTTCGTATAATCGGCGTCCTTAGAAATCTATAATCCAAGCGAGCAAGGTCACGAGATATCCATTATTGTTAATATACCAAAACCTTAATACCTAGAATGTGACAAAAACTTTTCCGAAAACCGCATCAAAATCAGTTCAGCTAAACAGGAGATGATAATTGCGAACAAACATACAATTGACTTTGAAAATCTACAATCCAAATAGGCAAAAATTCCCTATCTCAAAAACTACTGAACCGATTTTGATGAAAGTTGCAGTATTCCCTAAATTAAACAATACCTAGTACAACTAAAAATAATTACTCAAATCGGACTTATAGTTCCGGAGATATGCGAACACAAACATAAAAACATTTCGTCGCCTGAGTGCTAGATTGTCCAAATGACCATTGACCAAATTTTTCACTAGACAGGTTTTTATGTTTATTTTTGTAATGCATCGTAGGTGACCAAATACTTTGTAATGACTATGTTTATAATGATAAATGGAATCAAAAACTACTTCTTCGAAATCAAAATATGATGACGTTTCGTTTATTTTTAAGTTTAAAAATGGAGGTTGAACAAAATACCACCAACAAAATTACGAATGTGGACTTAGAACAAAACTGCATTGCACTTAGCACAAATTGCAAAATAATCCGTCAGTGCTTCTTTGTTCAAGCTACCACTTCAAGGTACAGGATGTTTAAAAATAATTATCACATCTCAAATTTTAAAAATTTATTGCAAAGTCACAAAATCTAACTTAATATAACTATAAATCGAATGGCGAAATGTTATATCCTACCTAAAAATAGTATTAGCAGTAATAAGAAAATGCATCTGCATGAAATGTGTGAGGTGAGTGAGTTTATAATGAATGGGGTGTGCAGAGTAAGATAAAATAAAAAATAAAAAATGCATTTATTGTGACACATCACATCACACACGATACATGACCAATGAGTATATGATCACACAGTAGCATAAAGTATGTGTCACAATAGGTGATAGATTGACTATTAAAATTATACAATGTGTATTGTCAAACTTTGATCAGCGAAATGTATGTGCTCAGACGACAACACTGAACAACTTTTCCAAAGAACCATGGGTCAAAATCGGAGTTTTTTTTTTGCTTTTTGAGATAGTTTACTTTACGAAGAACCCCGGTGACTTCTTGGGATAACACAAACGGAAGGGATACGCGCTATCACTTGATTTTTTATATTCTGGGCACTATTTAGTTATTTTGTTTCATAATGCACTATCTTCATTATCCACCAAAACACCTTAGACACAGGAATAAAAATTCAATCAACAGGTCCGAACCACTCCCGTCGAGTTCCCGCCAAAAAGTCCCCTTTTAATTACTTAGGTGACGTAATCTCAACATCCTGTAGAAGAAACACGAGCTACATGAGAGATAGCTTAAAAGTATTTACCGTTCAATTTCGGCAGGTTCTCGGGTGGTATTTCTTTTATAATATGTTCGGGACATATTAGCAGATTATAATCAGATGCTTATTTGTAAATCAAACACTATAAAACAATATTTTTACGATATTTTTGTGCCTCAACGAAGTGTTCTTCCCAAGACGCCGAGCCACACTGAATCGCGAAACAAAATGGCGGGCGCTTACGTCATGCCTATAGCGAGCTGTGATTGGCTATATAGCTGGAGGTTGACCAAACAAGCACGCAATAACCAAATCGTGGAGGTTGGATTAATAAGCAGGGAATTAATATTTTTTCGCTGTGAACAAAAAACCTTTAAACTTAAAAAACAGCCCTTTTGTTTGGGAAATTAAACCTTATCGTTAGTGTAATAAAACCGATTTTTGTCATGTCATTTTTGGTCAAAATGGTCGGTTGAACAATCTAGCACTCGGGCGACGATTTATACACTTTTGAAATTCGGCGTTTCGGCACATTTGTTCAGACGCTGATGTAGACTAACATATACGAAAACTGGGCAGTTGGGTTTCGGGAAATATTACATAAATACGGGTCGAATTGATAACCTCCTTTTTTAAAGTCGATAAAAACTACCATTTTATGTTTTCCGCATAATTTAATCAAACTTTAGTTATCATAATACCGCATAATTTAATCATACTTTAGTTATGTCCATTCAAGCAGACAACTTACAAATTCTTAGACTTCACTGCAGTAACACAGAAAAATAAAATGAAAGCCAACTTTAGTGACGAGGCGAGCACTAGTGGAACAGACTGAAATGCTTTATCGATTAAGAATTTTAAATTAAGTTCAATACCCAATTGTTCTCAATTTATAACACTCAATCGAGAATGATTTATGCAATTTAAAAAATGACAATAATAACATTGATTTACGTCGACTGAGATAACCTAGCGGGTGACTGCAGTTGTTGTGCTAACAATTTCGTAATAAACGGACTCACGGACGCACAATCACAATTGTATTAAGGCCGCTTATTCTGAAAGTTGGCAACGTCACAAAAAGCTGTCAAATATTTACAAGCTTTAATTAATAAAGCATTTTTTTTTGTATGAAAACAAGTAATATCGCTCTGTAGTGCACTAAAAAATTGATATAGGAATGCAATTAAAACACTGAATTTGATGTTGTAACAGTTTCAGGTGCATAAAAGGCATTTGGAAAGCTTCCAAATGCTTTTTTTTAAATCTAAAACTATATATTCGGTGTTATGATATTAATTATTGCATTCCCTTGTACATTTTTTAGTACACTACAGAGCCATATTTCTTATTTTCATACAGTAACAATGCTAAATTAATTAAAACTTGTTAATATTTGTCAGCCATTTGCGACGTTGCCAACTTTCGGGATATACACTCTTAATGCGCAGACAACAATCGTCTGTTACTGTCGTTAGTTTGTGGCAAATCATGCTGGTTATTATGTCATAATTACTTCGGTTGAGGTTAGCTAAATGTCATGAGGATTATCTTTATCAGTATTCAGTCAATGTTGCTGTATACATGAAACATGCGGTCACCAAGAAGTGTGACTTAAAATAGCTAACATAGCGTATTTTGCTGGAGTTGTCTTATGTCTATACTTCAACACAGTACCTTTAAAAAGAAAATCATGGATGTTTTTCTGTCTTAAGAAGGCCTAATACCTAATAGTGTAGTGCCTTTTTAGGGCTCCGTAACCAAATGACAAAAAACGGAACCCTTATAGATTCCTCATGTCTGTCTGTCTGTCTCTCTGAGCGTCCGTATGTCACAGCCACTTTTCTTCGAAAGTATAAGAGCTGTCCTGTTGAAACTTGGTAAGGCGAAATTGTCTAGGTAAGTATTAGAAATCCCGGGAAGATCTAGATCCATATTAATATCAACATTTCGGTGCAAGTACTAAAATAATTCTACCTAATTCCGCCTCCTCTGGACTGATCAGTCGCATCTTGAATTTTTTTGATGACCTTTGTCCAATTTTTTGTTTATATTTCGGCGTAGATACAGAGAAATGCATTTTTTTCTAAAGTGATTAATCTTTACCCCACCAGGCCCCAAACAATTTTTATACAAGGCATGCTACGCCTCTGCATAAGGGATATTATCTAAGATCAGAAGCTGTTGACACGTTTATTAATTAGTTACATGTTGATAAGGGTGATCTGCGACTTGTGAGAGATTAAAGAGCCCGCCGCAGTTAAAACGCTTATAGACCATGACCCTTGATCATTCACGTAGTTATATCTAGTGGGTACTGTGGGTAGCTATCTGATACTTTACAATTCACATGTATCATATAAGATGTTGGCTTAGCTCAGTCATTATTAAGTGGAGGTCAGATAGCAGTTGTTACGTGTAACATGAATTCTGAGGAAAATGGCCCCAATATAATAATAGTAGGTGATACTCCACATCCACAACTATCACACAACGCCATCTAGTCCCAAGCTAAGCAGAGCTTGTGTTATGGGTACTAGACAACTGATAAACATACCTACTTATATATTTCTAAATACATATATCACCCAGTCACAGAACAAATGATCGTGCTCATCACACAAACATTCGCCCTGTGTGGGTATCGAACCCACGACCTCCGGCATAGCAGTCAGGGTCACTAACCACTAGACCAACAGGCCAGTCAATTTTAAAAATGAAATGCTACCTTGTCTATAATTATCATCATAATTTCCGTTGAAATAAGTCTTCCGCATCTTTACCGATTGTTCATTATTCTGGACTACTTTGTAAGATGATTCATCATCATCATCATCAGCTTATAATGTCCCCACTGCTGAGACACAGGCCTCCTCTCTTGTGAGAGTGGCAGATGTCACATGTCTTCGAATTTTTGGTTCTAGGACATGCCGGTTTTCTCACGATGTTTTCCTTCACCGTTTTGAGAGCCGTTTTTATTTGGACATTCCTGACTAAATAAAAGCTTGAATTCATAGCTTGAACCTATTTCAACCCTTCATTGTTAAAGAACATTTTTAACTCCTGGGAGGAAGCACAAGATGCCATAGGATTTTTTTGCGACCTCTCAAAGGCATTCGATTGCGTAAACCATGAAACACTTTTGCTGAAACTAAAGCATTATGGAATTAAAAATAAAGCCCTGGATTTACTTAATTCATACCTAAGAGATAGACGGGTAAAAGTTCAAGTTAACGGCGTAAACTCATTAGGGTCTGAAATGACAATGGGCGTTCCTCAGGGTTCTATTTTAGGTCCGTTCCTCTTTTTAGTTTATATAAATGATTTACCCCAATTATTCAAAAATCAACCGAATATGGTGTTATTCGCGGATGATACGTCGTTAATCTTTAAAATAGACCGACGTTCGCAAAACCTAGATACTGTTAATGATTGTATTCTTCAGGTACAAAATTGGTTTACTTTAA
This sequence comes from Agrotis segetum, assembly GCA_036375495.1. NCBI lineage: Eukaryota > Metazoa > Arthropoda > Insecta > Lepidoptera > Noctuidae > Agrotis > Agrotis segetum. The sequence continues at coordinate 13,709,132 of JAQSVV010000088.1, read as the reverse complement.
ATAATTTAGCTCTTAATGAAAAAAAACAAAATGTATTAGATTTACTTTACCAAATGTTAAAAGTAGCAAATGTGACATTATACTCAACGGGAAAAAACTCGAATTTATTGATCAAACAGTTTTCCTGGGAATCACTTTAGACGATAAATTACAATGGGGCCCCCATATAGCATCTTTGGCGGGGCGTCTAAGCTCAGCCGCTTATGCTGTTAGAAAGATAAGACAGTTAACAGATGTTGAAACAGCACGCTTAGTTTACTTCAGCTACTTTCATAGCATAATGTCTTACGGTATTCTACTGTGGGGCCGGGCGGCTGACATTGAATCTATTTTTATTTTGCAAAAGAGAGCCATCAGAGCAATTTACAATTTAAATCGTCGCGAATCTCTCAGGGAACTATTTAAAAAGATTAATATAATGACAGTGCCCTGTCAATTTATTTATGAAAATATAATGTATGTTAGGAAAAATATTCATCTCTTCAAAAAAATAAGTGATAGGCATAATTTTAATACTAGAAATAAAGATAAAATTGATCAACCTTATTTTAGATTGTCAAAAGTACAAAAGTCTTTTATGGGGTACTGTGTTAAATGTTACAACAAAATACCTAGTGAGGTCTTAAAACTAAATGAAAGAAAAGGACATGGCCAATTTCTGTATGGGCGTTTGCATAGTTATTGAATTCAATGTACACCAATGATTTTTGGTGTTTATATTCGTGAATATGGGTACATTAAATTGCAGTAAATAAAACACATAACGAACCTGTCATTACAAGAGACTAGACGAAAACAGTTTCACTAAACCTTTAGTCAGAATGCTGGCAATCTGACTATAGAATATTTGCTATTAAAAACCATAAGGAGCTATAATGAATAAGATGGTCGTGGCTAAATAATTACAGCCGCACAGGCCGATCTTCCAGGTTAAGCCGCGCTTGCCGAGGTTGGTCTGTGGATGGACCATCTGTCATAGCGAGTTTCCTCCGTGCCTCGAAAAGCACGCAAAGCTGTTGGTCCTGGCTGTCATTTGTAGACCTTTGACAGTCGTTACTGTTAGTCAGAAGCTTTAAAGTCTGACAACCAGTCTTACGGTGCTTTTCCACCAGAGATGTGCTATGTAGCTGTGCTACGAGGATGTAAAAGCTGAGCTACGAGACTATGTGAGCGTTTGATGCTACGCTATGTAGCTGTGCAAGTAAGATGTGCTGTGAAGATGCGTAAGTACGCTACGAAAATGCTGTCACAAAGTAGCTGCTCTACTAAGATGCGCCACCACAAGGTAGCTGCGCTATGAAGATGCGCCACCACAAGGTAGCTGCGCTATGAAGATGCTCTGTCACAAAGTAGCTACGCTAGGAAGATGCGCCGCCACAAGGTAGCTGCGCTATGAAGATGCGCTGTCACAAAGTAGCTGCGCTACGAAGATGCGCCGCCACAAGGTAGTTGCGCAGCTCGAGCTATGCGATGTATCGATTGTAAGGAAAACGAAGAGATCGAACGCAGCCACAGCACGCAGCCATAGCAAGCATCTTTTCATATAAAAAACACATCTTAGTTGAATCCGTTTCCACCAGTGCTGTGCTATGTAAACCATTGAATATGATTGGTGGATTTCAAACGCATTCGCAGCAACGTAGCATAGCGCATTTCTGGTGGAAAAGCAGCCTTACCATGGGGTATGGTATTACCGAGTTACTAGGTTGTGGAAGTCCGAGAGGCAGTCGCTCCATGTAAAAACTTATCTAAAAATCCTGCTGGAGCTTGTATATTATTTTGGTGTCTTGGTGGTTTGGTTTCCTACAAGGCAATTACAATAGTACCCTTTTTTTCGGTTAATTGGATGAAACGCATTAAAATATATTGTTATGATAAGATTATTTAATAGAATATAACAAATACCAATTAATACAGTTTCATAATGAATGAAATGTTCCTAATATAATAGGTAGGTACATTAATTGTCGACCATATCAAACGTTTAATATAAGTACTAAACGTGGTTTAGAACGTCCTTTATTATAGTTTTCTTTCTATATAGTCCATTGTGGCGGAACTTGACAAACGGTATTTGAATTCATCTTGCATTACTTAATAATTTTTGGAATACTAAAGTAAAAAAAACTTTTTGAAAAAAAAAGGAACCGACTTCAAAACAAAACACAAAAAAGTGTAAAAAAACTTTATTTCGGAAGTTTTTATTTCATTGACTTTACCGACTTCCAAAATAAAGGTTATTTTACACTTTTTTGTCTTTCGTTTTAAAGTCGCTTCCTTTTTTTTTCAAAAAACTTTTTATTGTACCCTTTTTAATTAGATATTCAACAGTAATCTTTATAATTATAATCGGCGTCTTTGAAAATCTTCAATCCTAGTAAGCAACAAAAACGGATCTGTGAGGACAACTTCAAGAAATATCCATTATTGTTATATATCAAAACCTTCCCCAGAATGTAACGAATATTTTTCTGAAAACCGTAACAAAATCGGTTCAGCCAAACGCGAAATAATCGCGGACAAACATGCAATGGTCACTAAAAATCTACAATCCAAGTAAGCAAAAATGGATCTACGCGGGCAAAGTCACGGGATATCCATTAGTGTTGTATATTAAAATCTTCTCCAAAATGTAATGAACACTTTCCTGAAAACCACAATAAAATCGGTTCAGCTAAACGCGAGATAATCGCGGACAAACATACATACAGGTTGAACTGAGAACCTACTTTTTTTTTGAAGTTGTTTAAAAACTGACAGGTTCAGAGAGGCTAAAACCTACGTAATAATTTATTTTATTATTTCTATTATATAATGTATTTACTATGTACGTGTACACGGAATGCAATTTTTGTCCATGTCCTTTAAATCTTATATCAAAAATTCTCTAATTAAACAAGCTTATTATAAATTAGAAGATTATATTCAAGATAAAAATGCTTGGAAACATGCTGGTCCTGCTCCATAGTACAATGTAGGGCTTGAACAGAATCAAACTTGGTTGAAATTTGAAATTTTAATGCTCACACACTGCCTATATTGTATTTGTATAAAGTTATAGTTACATTATTTTGTGAAAGTGTGAACACTGTGTACCTTTTAGCTGTATAATTATTGTTTCTTTTTTATTATTTAAATGGTCATAACTTGAGTACACCGCTTTCACATTTTATTTACTTAAAAAAAAATGTAATTTCAAAACTTTGTGAAACGTTTTTGAAAAAGAGTAAGTATGGAGTTTCTTGCCCATTCTTCTCCATACAACCTACCTTAGCGAATGGGTGTAGAATCAATCCCATCCCTTCCTATTTCCTTTAAATTTAATAATCGACGTTCAAAAGTGCCTCCTTGATGGCCTAATTGGAATAAATGATTTGACTTTGATTTCGCTATCAAGAGATTCGTAATAATTAGTCTTCAAGATATTGTGTTTTCTATGCATCAACGCTGGCCATTAACAATATCTGGCGTCCAAAATACCCGTGTGCGGTGAGGACCTGAGTCAAGTAGGACTTGGCTCTTTAAACAACACGCTTCATCATCATCATCAGCCGGAAGACGTCCACTGCTGAACGTAGGCCTCCCTCTTACACCGCGCATGTCCTTACGGGATATTTACCGTGATTTAAAAATATCCTAAAAATGTTAGGTACTAAAAGAGTAAGTACGTAAAAGCAGTGTTTATGGGGTTATTATTTGAAATCTAAATAATACAAAAAACTTCACGTTCTTGCAATCACCAGCTAGGCTAAATATTAATAAAAAAAAGTACCTGTACGGGGTGATAATCGAACCCACAAACCGTGGCTTACCTACAGCTCACGTAATCATCCACTCCACTGGCAAAATACTCCAAAAAGCCGTACCTACCTATAAACGAGCATTGAAGAATACGAACATCAACCGATTCGAACTTGACAACATTGTATTTCCTTACAAATTATTTTCTATTGTTCCACAGGGACATAAAACCGGGATAAAAAGTATCCTATATGTTAATTCAGTTTATAAACTATCTGTGAACCTATCTGTATTTTAACAGAATGATCTGTTCAGCGGTTTTTGCGTGAAAGTGGAACAAACATTCATCGAACCAAACAAACTAAACGTTCATAATTAGTAGGATGTTAAATATTGTTCCGCAATACTTAAAAATAATTTTCTTCTCCTTTTCAGGTACTTACACATTAACGAAATTCATCAGATCGATCCACAAACGTTTTCCAACCTGCCGCGTTTGGAACGACTGTAAGTACTACTGGAGTGTTATCTGCGTTTCGGTGTATTTAATTGCATCGTGCATGTATCCGCTTTATATTTGGCAGTGCCAAAAATAGGGGTGAGCCAATGGTGCCGAGGCACAGAGCACAGACCCAGGAGTGGCGCGGAAATGGCCAGACCAGGACTACTTACAATTTGCCAGTCCAGAGTCCGTGTCAGATGACTTGTAACGTTTTTGTAACCTTAATTTGATGGAAAATATGAGTTCTACTTTCGTACATCAGAGGCGCTTTTTTCATTTTCCATACATTGAACTTGAAGTAGAAAGAAGCGTTCAAAAAACAAGGGAATGAAAAATTCAGCTTTGAGAGTAGTGGTTGCGATGGCCTAATTGGTTAAGGCGTCTGGAGTACCTATCCAGAAGACGTAGGTTCGAACCCTGCTCGCAGCTGAATTTTGATCATGTGCAAGGCCTCAGGGCATTTAAAGAATCTTGCACTGGACGCGTAGGCTAGCTATGGCACTGATCTTTGGTAAACTATACGGATAAATTACTTTCAGATACTTGCACAATAACCACATCACGAAGATTCCTTCAGGATCATTCTCGGGCATGCCCAGTCTACGCAAGCTGCGTTTAGACAGCAATGCTCTGATATGCGACTGCTCTATGCTGTGGCTCGTGAGAATGATGACTCAACATAACGAAATGTACATAGATGCTACTTGTTACGAGCCCTCCAAAGTAACCGGGATGCCTATCTCCAGTATGGCTGAACAGGACTTCGATTGTAGTGGGTATCCTAAACGATGATGTTCTAAAATGAAAGTACGATATTTTATTTGTTACTTAATTTTGAACTAACTTTTTAGAAATCCCTGAAATTCAAAAGGACCCTGAGGATATAAGTGTGAATTTTGGTGATGCTGCCATGTTTACGTGTGTGGTGACCGGCGACCCCACCCCGGAGGTTGTCTGGCTGAGAGACTCTAACGAAATCCCCATAGATGGAACGCGGTACGAGGTTATGGACAACGGCACACTAATGTTGCACGACATTAACGAGTATGACACCGGATATTTCGAGTGTATGGCTAAAAATCCTATCGGTGAAGTACACTCGAAGCCAGCAAAAATGACCGTTCAGAACAAACCGATTGAAAATGGTACGTAACTGTTTAAATACTAGCGCATTTATATTTCAGTAAGTATCAATGTTTAATGGTTATTAAATCTTGTTTTAGGACATCCCGCACTGACAATACAGCCACAGAAACAATTTGCGAAGCTTAACCAGCAGTTCGTCAAGTTTGATTGTGCCGCTAATGGCCACCCGAAACCACATATTGCTTGGCTTTTTAATAACGAGAGGATTCTATTAAATGACCGTATATCAATTCGCCATAACGGTTCCATTTTTATCGAGGACATTCAAGAATCTGATGCTGGACAGTACACTTGTTTAGCTGAAAACATCAACGGAAAAGTTAATGCTACTGCAGCCCTTGAAGTTATGGGTAAGTTATACACATAGCTTGCTTTAAATTATTTGGTTTTAAAGTATAGGTATTTTATTGATTTGATATTGAATTCGACATTCAATTTGTATTCAATATACCTAATATGGTTGTGTAAACACAATTTATGGTTTATAAATCAGATAAATAAACTAACGTAACTAAAAACTATCTTACCTGCTCTCAAAAACATAAAAAAGTAGACACAAAACATAGATAATTATAACAAGTAGGTAGATATAGCTAAGATTTAAAACACTTATCATTACTCATTTATCTACTTATCATGTACTTATGGATGTATGATTATATTTTGAAAATCTGTTTGCTTTATTTTGTTTTAGTCGCGCCTACTTTTGTCCTCGAGCCCCATAACAAAACAGTGAGAATTGGAGAGGACGTCGAATTCATATGTAAAGCCAAAGGAACGCCGAAACCGATTATTAACTGGTTTAGAAACACACTGGTGTTACCTTTGTCAGAAAATATAATTTTGAGCGACGGAAATCAAAATTTGACTATTCTGTCAATTACACCAGATGATGATGGCATATACCACTGCAAGGCTGAAAACGCCGAGGGTTTTGTCGAAGGGTCAGCCTTCTTGACGGTTGAGCAATTCGAAATTATAAAACCTCGTATCGTCTTGAAACCCGAAGACACAGACGCTTATAAAGAATCATCCGTTCAGTTGCCGTGTGAAGTGGAAAGTGAGCCTCCTGCAACAGTCGAATGGAGAAAAGATGGTTCCTACCTAGACGAAAAGGTTAAACATTCAATTACGATCATTGGAAGTTTAATTATTCATAATTTAACTATAAGAGATACTGGTAGGTATGAATGTTCAGTCTTTAATGAATATGGACGAGACACCGCTTCAGCTTTTTTGACTGTAAAAGATCGTGTTATACCCGGTGATGAATATGTTAATATTGCTTTGACCGAGGCGACAAGAGACGTTGACTTAGCTATCGAAAGGACCATGGATGAGTTATTCAATAGCAACGTCACAGGGAAAGCAGACATCCATCAGCTGTTTAGAATAACAAGTTTCCCCAATGCTCCAGCAAGAGAAGTCGCTCGCGCGGCCGAAATTTATGAAAGGACATTAGACAAAGTCCGGGGTTTTATACAAACCGGCCATAAAGTAACCTCGACGGAACCGTTCTTTTACCAAAACGTATTGTCAAATCAACATCTCGATGTTATTGCACGTTTATCTGGTTGTGTTGCTCATAGAGACAAAAAAGACTGTTCCGATATGTGTTATCATAGCAAATATCGCAGTTATGACGGTAGCTGTAATAATTTTGCACATCCCACATGGGGATCATCGTTAACCGGATTTAGAAGAATTCTTTTCCCAATATATGAAAATGGGTTCAGTCAACCGGTAGGGTGGAATAAAGACATAAAATATAATGGATTTACGTTACCAAGCGCTCGTTTAGTCTCTACTACAATCATAACGACAACAGATATATCTGAAGACGAGCAGTTAACGCATATGGTCATGCAATGGGGTCAGTGGCTAGATCACGATTTGGATCATGGTTTACCATCAGTAAGCTCACAGACGTGGGACGGTGTAGATTGCAAGAAAACATGTGACTATGCAGCACCGTGCTTCCCGATTGATGTGCCACCAAATGATCCTCGAATTACCAACCGTCGTTGTATCGACTTTGTTAGAACGAGTGCAGTCTGTGGATCTGGTATGACGTCCGTCCTTTTTGGATCACTACAGCCCAGAGAACAAATCAATCAGTTAACTTCGTTTATTGATGCGTCTCAAGTTTATGGTTTTGAAAAAGCTGTTGCAGAAGATTTACGAGATTTAACCAATGAAAACGGATTGTTGAGAGTGGGCGTTACTTTCCCTGGCAGAAAACCATTACTGCCAACTGTAGGTGTCAATGGAATGGATTGCAGACGCAATTTGGATGAGAGTAATCGCAATTGCTTTGTTGCGGGTGACATCAGGGCGAATGAACAAATTGGATTGGCTGCCATGCATACCATTTGGATGCGAGAACATAATCGAATTGCTATTCAACTCAAAGTTTTGAATCCATTTTGGGACGGAGACAAGACTTACCAAGAAGCAAGAAAGGTAGTAGGTGCTCAGATCCAGATCATAACTTACCGGCACTGGCTCCCATTTGTTTTAGGAAAAGAAGGATATGAACAACTAGGAGAATATAAGGGCTATGACCCAAACGTAAACCCATCAATTTCTAACGTTTTCGCCACTGCAGCATTGAGATTTGGGCATTCCATGATAAATCCGCTTTTACATCGTTACGACGAAAACTTCGAAACCATTCCGGAAGGACATCTTCTGCTTCGTAACGCATTCTTTTCGCCATGGAGATTAGTTGATGAAGGTGGAGTTGATCCTTTACTAAGAGGAATGTTCACAACACCTGCAAAACTCAAGACACCCACGCAAAATTTGAACTCTGAACTCACAGAAAAGCTTTTCTACAGCGCTCATGCTGTTGCTCTCGATTTAGCTGCTATCAATATTCAAAGGAGCCGAGATCATGGTATTCCACCGTACACCAAATGGCGCCAATTTTGTAACATGACTGAAGTAAATGATTTTGATGACTTGGCTGGGGAAATAACTGATGAAACTGTACGTGAGAAACTGAAGGAACTTTATGGTTCAGTGCACAATATCGACGTGTGGGTAGGAGGTATCCTCGAAAACCAAGTCGAGGGTGGAAAAGTCGGACCATTGTTCAGATGCTTACTAGTGGAGCAGTTCAAACGCCTTCGAGATGGAGATCGATTTTGGTACGAAAACCCATCAATGTTCAAACCAGATCAACTGCGACAACTGAAAGAGACGAGCTTAGCACGGATCCTTTGCGACAACGGTGACAATATTGATACTATTGGCGAAAATGTCTTTCTGCTTCCTGAAGTTCAAGATGGTCTTATTTCATGTGAGGACTTGCCTGCCATGGACTTACGTTACTGGGCTGACTGCGAGACTTGCGGCGGTGATGGTGAAGTATTGGAGCGAGCAAAACGCCGAGCACGTCGGGACGCTGACAATTACGACGAAAAGGTGGATGAGGAGCGCCTGAACAACTTGGAAGAATCACACCAAGACATTGAGAACACTATCGCGTCATTGAAGAAACGCATTGAATATCTCGAGGAAACCTGCAAATCGGAATAAATCTGCCATGTCATACGGTCATTTTGGAAAAGTTTTAAAGATTTTGGATTCTATGTGTATTGTATTTAAAAAACCCCTTTAATGTTTCTACGTATACCTACTTTTACATGATAAGCTTTAATCCTATCTATGTGGTCCAACTAAATAAGATTATTTTTAACTCTCTATTAGTCGAATTTTCTCTAACTTGATGCCCTCTTTTTAATATTACGTGAACCAACTTCCTTCATTTTTAATTTCTTTTTACTTAAATGTGACTAAGTTATGAATTTCACAATTAGTAATAAAAACATTTTAACATTGAAATATTAATCGTTGTTCAAAGTAGATGGAAGCTTATTCACTATAAAAACGTAACATAATAACTGTAGCAAGTAGGTATAGTCAGTCTCATCTTACATGCAGTATCTATGTCATATAAAATCCCTGTCCGTCCCGCGAAGGGTCTTAATAATATATACCTAGTTAATGGCTAAACTGACTTGGGAATACAGAGGCAAGAGAGGCAGCGGCTTCAGTAACTGCTACGTCGCGCTGACGGGATTGTCTCATTTCGAAAGATATAGAAAACAAAAAAAAACCGGCCAAGTGCGTGTCGGGCCACGCACAGTGTAGGGTTCCGTAGTTGCCCATCAAAATACTTATGCGAACTAACTAAACTGTTTCGCTGAATTTAATTTTAAAAAGAAGAATTTTCAAAATCGGTCCAGGAGTCTTTGAGAAATCGGGGAAAATACATAAGAAAAAAGATTACGACGAATTTAGAACCTCCTCCTTTTTTTGAATTTAGTTAAAAATAGTTGACGATAAAAACCTACCTATCCCCAAAAAACATACCTATAAAAGCTGTAAAAATAAAGTTGACAAACTTACATTTGCAGTTGTCTCCGATACATTTTGTTTAAGAAAATATGATCTCCAAGTACATTTTATAAGTTGGTCGACTATTATTCGTAAAGTTGTAAAGCCTACTTAGTCCTGATAATTTTCTTTTAAACTTCGTTATATATACTACTATTGTGAATTTTTTCACACCCCCAAACATAACCGTTTAGCTGGTAGAGGGGGGGGACACTCGAATCGAGCAAAATTTAGCACTTTAAAGCTTAATATTTCACAAACGAATTTTTTTATCAAAAAATTGTTAATGGAAACTATCATTATTTTTTAAAGGCCTATTTAATGATACCCCACAGTAAGGGGTTCGCGAGAAAAAAAATCCTCACTTTACGTGTAAGTACTGGAGGTACCCTTTTTTTTTTTTTTTTTTTTTTTTTACTGGAGGTACCCTAAAAAAAAATATTTTACGAGATTTTATTTTACCACTTTTTCGGCACAACAAATCCGTATATTTACACCAAATTACAGCTCTCTAGTACTGTGCTTCTCTGAGCTAAACTGCGGACAGACGGACGGACGGACGGACGGACGGACGGACGGACATGGCGAAACTATAAGGGTTCCTTGTTGACTACGGAACCCTAAAAAACGAGATATAAAATCGAGAATTTCAAAATTAATTAAGTATTTTGTTCCTTTAGTTTATCGAATATTTGAATTTATAAGATCCTTAATAACATTATTAGGATATCCCGATAACATAACATTACACCTTTCGGCTCGGACAGGGCTTTCATAGCACTTTGTATACCTTTTACAACTAAGAAGTTTTTTATTTGTATAAGTAAAATGTTATTTTTATAATTTGATCCACCACCTACGAGTAATGTTTAAATTTATTTATTAGGATCAGTGGAAAGTAATGACTTATTTGAGTACCAAATGGTACAGCTTGGCCAGAACGGATTGAAACGGAACTAATCTTTTTGTTTGTGACAACGTTTTAAAATCTTTGTTATTTGATGTAAATAAAGAACGCAGGTTTGTTAGATTTATTATTGTGCCATAAAACTAACGTAATAAGTGAAAAAAAATAAATAAAGGAAAATCATTCAAAGTGTTGTTAGCGAGAGGTTTTCTACTGTTTTTGGCCAAGCTGTAGTTGTATTGGCCTGAAAACGTTTCACTTGAAATAGGTAGGTACAACTCAGAACTCAAGTTATGGAAGAAAACAACTACCGCCCAGTACCAGTACATAAGTAAGTAGGTACTGTTTCCAAAGTAGTTAGGCAGCAAGAGTTGTGCAAAGCTTTTATTTTTGTTTTAATGTTTCATGTGTGCGATTGTTTAGTTAGATTAAGTATATTTTGATTTTTTTTTTAATTCACTTTTAATCATCAAGTATTAGGTTTCTAACTTCAGTTGCATTTGAAATAGCTATTTTTTATGTTTTTTGAAATGTTTCACGTTCTTTAAGAACAATATTATATCTCTAGGATTAATATTTATTCAAACTCCTAGTAAACTATGATTGATTAACTTGCAAACAATTAAGGATAAGAATGAATAACTCGTGGCGGGGATTTATTGATCCAAACAGCATTATGAAGTGACTGAGCTGTTAGGATAAACTCGTAATTAAAAAAAAATACGTGTGGCACTCGGAGACTGCCGCGGTAAGCCTATTGCACAGCAAATGAAAAAAAAATGAAAAATGTATCTACTTAAACTACATTGAGTGTTATGAACACCTATGACTACCAAATCCTTCACTCGACGAGTTATCCAGTCTTAAACATGTCCTGTATAGGGTTATTCTCAATAAACTTCTCGTAACAGGGTGATACAGGGTTAAGATCTGTGGTCTGCACGTAGGCCCACCGCAAATGCTATCACCCAAAAAAGGGCCTTTTTTCTGCCACGTGCCTGCGCCGGAGTGTGTTGCTCAACTCGCATAAGTTAGTTTGGCTGGAGCAGAACATGAGCGCGCGCGTTTTAACCACACCTACCTATGTGTTAAGTCAGATCACCACAATCTATTAGTTTCCCTCAAAACAAGGGTCAAAAAGCACCGGACTCTTCATACGAATTCGGTGCGTTTTTTAAAACCCCTTTTTGGTAACCCAGTTTTATAAGTATTTTTAATCACCATCCATGAGGTGCTGCGCTTTTTCTGCTACCACTATTTCAAAGTAAGGAATGCCAAATTATAAACGGCTAGTCAACATTTATTGAGAATAACCCTTTCAGACATTCAGAAACGTAGTGAGTAGGCGTAGCTGTTGAAAAATACTATTAAAGCATTTACTATTTCAAAATCTATTTGAATAATGAAAATTAGTGTGTAAGGCCCGACGCTGCGTTACGCGGATGCACGCGCGGTTCTATACAAAAGTGCTCCGTCGCGGGGACCCGTGCGGGGACCCGCGCGGAGCCACGTGCGGAGACCCGCGCGGACGTCCGTCGCGGGGGCACGCGCGGTGCCACGCACGGGGCCACGCGCGGGGCCACGCGCGGGACCACGCGCGGGGCCACGTGCGGAGCCACGCGCGTGGCTACGCGCGGTTCAGTCAATAAGGGTGCTTATACACGGTGCATGTAACTGGAGCAAACAGAGAGAAAATTTTTTTTTATGAAGACTTTCGAAAAATTCCTCCGGTGCTGAAATTTGGAATATGGTGAGAGTAGGTGATACAGATTATACATGCACAATAATGCAATTTTTTTTAGCCGAGAAGTTCGGTTTTTTTACCAAAACATGAAAATTGCTTATTTATTTAACTCTCTGCGAAAAATCCCTCAGTCTCAAATTTTTTTGTAGTTAAAGGTTTTGTAGGTTTAAATGAAATAATAGGAAGAAAAAAAGTTAGAATAGGTAATTATAAACATCCAACTCGACTTCAGTGTCACTCCAAATCAACTTTTTACATATCGCGCTTTATCTTCTAGTGAGAATCTAGTGAAAAATTGCTCTGCCGATTTTTTTTTATGTGATTTCTTATCCTTAAACACATAGGTTTGTTACGTAATCAGAAACTTTTTCCTTTTTATACAACATTATTTGATGTCAAATCAGTCAACAAAGACTATACAAGCACACCGTTCAAATGAACTAGCGACACTGCGTAAATCGGTCGCGTGTAGACGCGCGTGGCCACGTGCGTGGCCCCGCGCGGGTCCACGCGCGGCAACCCGGACGGGACCACGCGCGGGGCCACGCGCGGGGCCACGGACGGGGCCACGGACGGGGCCACGCGCGGGACCACGGACGTGGAACCGCGACGGTTGCCCGTCGCGGGGACCCGTTTAACGCAGCGTCGGGCCTAAGGTGAATGAGAAGGACGGATAAAGGTGCCTAGAGACTGAGTAGGTAGGTCGATGATAAAAGTGTCAACAGTGCCTTGCACGGTTTTTCGGATCTAATGTATAATAACTGTAAAGATACGTACGATAAGTTATGGAATCAGGCATTATTTTGGATAATATCATGTAAGTTAAATTTTATGTTAGAATATTTGGTATCCGGAAATACTTGATCCAGTTTAGGATTCAGAATGCACATGCAATATGAGAAATAGTAATCGTACTTTCTGAATGTGAATATTTTTACCGACGGCATGCCGGTAGTAGGTACTTCTGCAAGCCTGGATCTAGTATTTGTGTCTATAAATATTCTTGAATAACATTTTACCGAAAAAGATACTTCAAGCTATGGCCGCCGTCAGGATAGATTTCAAAGAGGTGCATTGCATCATATTGTACATTATGATATATACCTATATCCAAACAATTAGATTTACAAAAACTTATTTTTTATTTATATATTTTTCTAATAGAAAACTTTTTCAAAAAAAATGTAACCGCCTTCAAAAACAACCACAAAAAAGTGTAAAATAATCTACAAAATAACTTTTCTTTCGGAAGTCGGTGCCTTTGTTTTTTTTCTTTTCATTGTCTTTTTAGCCACCGACTTCCGAAAAAAAGTTATTTTGTAGATTATTTTACACTTTTTTGTGGTTGTTTTTGAAGGCGGTTACATTTTTTTGAAAAAGTTTTTATTTTACTCTTTTTAGTTTAAATATTCAACCCGAATTCTTGTCAAGAACATTATTCTCTTACATTTGCACTATAATTTTGTAATCCTTCGCACCAGTACTTACATCACTCATGTACACATTAAGCTAATAAAATTCCATATCTCAAAAATTACTAAACCGATTTTGATGAAACTTGCAGTATTCTCTAAGTTAAATGATACCTAGTACAACAAAAAAAGAATTACTTAAATCGGACTTGTAGTTCCGGAGATATGCGAACACAAAGTAAATCAATCGATGCCTACTCCTTACTGTTAAGGAGTTGTACCTTCCATCATCAGGTCATCCACCTGAGATGATGATTATCAGATGCAAATACTTGAACAGCTTTAGAAAATATATGAAAATGGTACTATGTGCCTATAAAATTTGAAGGTTGCCCTCGATTTCCCTAGGATCCCATCATCAGATCCTGACCTGGTGATCATGGGACCAATTGGAAAGTATACCCATTCAAACAAAAGAAAAAAATTCCAAATCGGTCCAGGCGTCTTCGAGAAATCGGGGAACATACATAAAAAAAAAAAAAAAAAGATTCCGACGAATTGAGAACCTCCTCCTTTTTTTGAAGTCGGTTAAAAATAAATTTTAAGCTAGTGCATCCATCCTTTTTTTTTATTAGCTAGTGCATCTCTCCTTTTTTAAATTAGCTAGTGCACCTCTTTGTGCCATGCTGCCTGCGCCCATGCGTCATTATATCTTTAAACTAGTCGAAAGTAATAGGGCACCTTTATGGATGGCAAGCATTTACATAACTAAGTTGGCACTCCTAGAAAAGGGAGCACACATTCAAGGAATAAAGAGTAATCGCAGGCTTAAACTATATTCCACAATTCAATTCTTTGTCATTTAAAAAATCTGAGTGTGTCAATAAAATTGAAAAATGTAAATGTGGTTTCATTTGATATCCCCTCGACAATGATCTGTTACAGAAATGATGTACCTGTACCCTTAGCACGAGTTTTCAGTATTTGAGAAGTAAAGTAAACTGGAATTATGACAATTTGCAAGGAAAAAAATAGTTCCTTCTTCGCACACCAGAGGCGCTGTTCCATTTTTTCTTATATGAAACGCTGTAAATACTGGAAAGAAGCTGTAAAGAGTGAAAACTCGTACTTAGGGTACTGATCTAAGTACTCGTATTTACTTCTTGTAAAAATAACAAGTTGGCTGTTTTGCTTCATCTTAGTAGACCACTACGACTAATTCTTTAGTTTTTTTAAATTATTTTTATAATTATTTATAGGCAAAAATAGCAGCTTAAGACGATCGTCTACCGAGCGCTCGTCCATACAAAAAGAGAAAACGTTTTACTTCCCCTAGATGTTATCCTATCTCAATGATTTTTTAGAATGCATCTGACACAGTAAAAAACTAGGTATACAGGTTTTCTTTTTTTCAAAATTTATAATAGTTTGAAAGTTACAGGCGCCTAAAAGTTACTATTTTTATGACAAAATCTTCATTGAAGTAAAACCTTTGTATTTAAAAAAAAAAGAAGTTTAAGAAAAAAATGAAAACCTACAAACCTAGAATATAATATGCTGAAACAATTGACACCAAACTCTAAGAGATTGGACGTGATTTAGTATGTGAAAAACGTTTTCTCCCGAGAGACAAATTTCATATAAAAAATACTTACAGTCAGTCGCGAGCTGCAACGCTCTCTATCGCACGATCGGGGTTTTTTCAACGCGTGAGAGGGACAGTACGAGTTTTTCTAAATACCTATTTTTTGAAATGGCAGCAGCTATTCTATCGTCTTAAGTTTATTAAATAGATTTAAAAAAAATCATCACAACTGCTACTAAATTTTATATTTGTAAGCAAAAATACAAGAAAATAAATATAAATAAAATAAATTTAAATAAAATAAAAACTAATAATTACATTTTTGTACTATTTGAATATTTCACTGAGTGTTCTTTTATGATTTTATATACAATATTTTTAAATTCCTATGTACTTAGTGTGTCTGCCGGTTGCAAGCAACTGATTCTTATCTTTGTTTTTTACTAAGACTTCTAAGAAAGCAATTTTCTTTCCGAGCTTTCTTGTGATGGCTTCAACTTCAATGTTATCTCCTTCTCTTGCTGCACTCATATAGCTGGAAAATAATTAAATTAATCTTTTAATATTTGTATATTACAGTTAATCAATTTCACGAAAGCTTAGTTATTTTTTGCCATTTCTTTCTTTTTCTTGTGATGCTGTGACCAACCTCAGGTGCCAACAGAATAAAGCCACCTCTGCGCACCCCACAGGTCAATGACAATGCTGTCCAAGATAGAATTTGGCACGGTTGGTGCAGTGGCTGAATATTTACTTTCTCACTGCTGGGCAAAACCTTTCCAAGCCGCTTCAGACTATCCTTCACGACATCATACTCGTGAGTTATGATAGGCAAGGTGTTAATATGAGTCTGTACAATCATGTCGCTTCCTATTTTTGGCAATGACTTGTAGTGCTTATTCATGTTCAACAAACACTCATATTATTATCATCGCAAAACATGATTATCTGTCTCTTCGAGTGCACAGGTGTCACCCAGATCAGGACAGAGATCCTCGGGACACCCAGGACTTACACAGATGTTCTCCACAGACCAAAGAACGTGATCAACTTCTGGAGGGAGGTGGGCTGGTTGGAATAATCCACCTAAGGCCACTATGGCCTACACGCAATGGTCCACCTGAAGGACTAAGTGCGGAAACCAAACCCCTAACATAGAACATGATTATCTGTTGTTTACATTTTCCTACTGAACATTTTTTTTTTTCAAATAGTGTTAATAACTCACCTTACACTGAGTTCTATAGATACTCCTCTAGTTTCAATGGTGTCATTAGTGGTCAGGGCATATGTGGATATGGCGTCCACCAAGTGTGCAATGAAGCCACCGTGGAGAGTGCCTCGTTGGTTCAGGTGCTCAGGACCCACTTTAAATTCAGTTGTCATCCTTCCATTTTCACAGCCTATGACTTTCAACTAAAATATAAAGAAAAAGGAAATAAATAAATATACTTAATTCCATTTTCATATTTGGACATTTAAATACATATTGCTAATTAACACACCTTTGGATATAGACAAAATTGGCTGGAGGACTTTTATTATAATGTGTGGTGATAAAATCTGACTTATGTATCAGATATAATGTTCATGAAACGCATTGTCCTATGGATGGGACCAATCATAGCAGTACACTAACAAGGTCCTAGATTATCTTTAACTACCTGTCAGCATGCAAATTGCCTCAAAGATCCGAAACACATAAACTTTATTTGAGTAGCCAGAAATATAATATGACGCAATAAAATTTTAACAATGGAACATTCTAATCTATTGCTAAAGCAATGGAATATAAATAATAGATAAGTAATACAATATTGATTGCAATTTATATTAGGTTCTGTTAAAGTGGCCTTTTTAGAGCCATCATACTGGTTTAACAAAAGCCACACATTTACCTACTTCATATGATCATATTTGTGACATAAAATAACATAATTCGTATTATCTTTACTTAAGTTATTGCTCTAAAATCTAAATAATATGTCTTTATAGGTTGAAAAGCTGGGTGATATGCATTTTAGGTCTCTCCAATAACAGTGTTTGCTACACAAGCTTTTATACACCTTCATGGAGCAGTGAACTTTATTTAAATGTTGAGACTAACAAAGAAATAGGATTAGGTAGGTATGTCATTTATGAAATAAATCGCTTTTAATACGAATGCTGTACAAAAAGCTGTGTCCAGTTGGTACATGCGAACCTTAGAATAAACTGAGAGCAACAAGAAGCTTCACAGAGTGAAATGGCTTGTTATCTGGTTACCTAGCAGTGTCGAAAAATGTTTCTATGTTGCATAGCATGGCAAACACGTTAATTACGCAGTTAACACAAAAACATTGTAGGTTACATAAACATTAGTAACTAGTGTACATTGACCTAATTTACTACATTAAATGTAACCAGCCGTTCTATAAATAATGTTGTTCCTTACTGAACTAGACAAAACCTAAATTATTTACCTTGCGCAGGTTTTGATCGAAGCTTTTAGTGGTGGCAATGGCTTTAGTAAACAGTTCAGCAATTTGTGCTCCTTTGGTACACATTTTGCTGCAATGATCTTACAGATTTCATGGAATTATCTGCTTTATTTACATTCCCAAATGTTTGCAGTTTGATACCTGCTGATATTGACATTGACATATATTTGACATTGTTTTTTTTAATGTTCTTGGCATGGCTTGCGGGCCTTTGTGCTATAATTTATCATTTCAGTGGTGGCCTGTGTTGCAAGTTGTGAGACACAGTGATAAAGAACACTTTTTTTTTACCTCACACGCTCGGTAAGATTCTATTTGTCATTCGAAAATCTGATCGCAAAACTCATTTTCCGCGCTAAATACCTATGTAAGATTTTGGAAATACCAACTTTGACCAAATCATTGTGAGCGAATGTTTTGATCATTCTTAAAAATTGTTATTTTCTTTCTATATTTTATAACAAAAAAGCCGTAACAAAAAAGTCATTCACTGTTCCTATTGAAGGGTCATGGTCCAACTAGTTGGACAGAGCAGTTGGACCACTGCCCCGCACCCGTATTTATTCCCCTTTTGTTACGTAGCGTTGCCGATGCCGCGCTGGTGTAGAGCCTCTGCTCATAAATAATAAAGAAAAGTCGAAATGTAGAGATAATTTAGTGAAACATACAACATGAGATAAAATGTTGTGAGGATTCGAATGTACCTACATACATGGACCTAAAAAAAAAGCCGGACGGAACTTCACTAAGAAAGAATTGAAGCACCCATAGTAAGTCAGTGCGCTTATCCACACAAGCCGGCACACACACATTCACACCATAGTAAGTCAGCCGTCGGCCATTACGCTTCGAACGACACTCGCGGTTTCATACGGTGTTATTTTGTCTAATAAAAAAAAGGTTGCACTCCAGGAGTGCCGGTAGAAGTGAAAACTTTTTTGTTACTATGTTTTATTTTTAATTTGAATGACGTCTTACTCATTTTCGATCAGGGTCACGTGACCCTGACGCGAGTTTTGGTCACGTGACCCTGACGCGAGTTTTAAATTTTTTACCCATTACAGAAAAAGTGTACAACGCCGCTAAAGAAGTTTTCACTTCAAAAATCAAAGTATGCCGTCATGTGTTGCAAAAAGTTGTCTAAACCATAGTAGTTCAATTAAAAAAGCCAGGGGATCACTTTTCATAGTTAAACATGTCATTTTGAAGCTTATTTCTCGATTTTACGTCAATAAATTTTATAAACATCTCGAAATCAATCAGTGTTGCAACTATTTCAAGGTTCAAATTATTTTAAAATTGGGAGATTTATATTTTGTTACTATTTATCGTTATTGTATTCTTCTGTATTTTTACCCGACTGCGCGACGCAAAGGAGGGTAATGTGTTTATCAGTCTATGTATGTATGTATGTATGTTTGTTTCTATGTGGCGTTCTAGAGACCAAATGCGTTGGCCGATTTTGATAATTTTTACGTTAATCGATTCGTCTTGACCTTGCGAGTGTCACTAAAGACATGACAGTAATCAAAATTCACCACAGCGACAACCAGACGCCATATTGTCAAAATGAAAAAAAAAAATGTCGATGAACTATGTCATGTGGGGTATCGTTGAATAGGTATTTTAAAATCATCTTTAGGTTCCCTCTATCATTTTTCATTTTAAATAATAGTTTAGGAAATATAACGATTTAAAGTTGTTTAGCAAAACAATGATTTCTGAATAGTAACTAAAAAGTATGAAATAAAAAAAATATTTAACGAAAAACAAAAAACCCGACTGCTTAAAAAAAAACTAAAAAGAAAGAAACAAGCCCAGTAGTTAAGAATTCACTCATTCACACTCACAGTCGGGGCCCGTTGGGAAGATTTGATTGGTATAATTTGAATGGGCCCCGACTGTGAGTGTGAATGAGTGAATTCTTAACTACTGGGCTTGTTTCTTTCTTTTTAGTTTTTTTTAAAGCAGTCGGGTTTTTTGTTTTTCGTAAATTTTTTGAAGTGAAAACTTCTTTAGCGGCGTTGTACACTTTTTCTGTAATGGGTAAAAAATTTAAAACTCGCGTCAGGGTCACGTGACCAAAACTCGCGTCAGGGTCACGTGACCCTGATCGAAAATGAGTAAGACGTCATTCAAATTAAAAATAAAACATAGTAACAAAAAAGTTTTCACTTCTACCGGCACTCCTGGAGTGCAACCTTTTTTTGAAGTGAAAACTTCTTTAGCGGCGTTGTACACTTTTTCTGTAATGGGTAAAAAATTTAAAACTCGCGTCAGGGTCACGTGACCAAAACTCGCGTCAGGGTCACGTGACCCTGATCGAAAATGAGTAAGACGTCATTCAAATTAAAAATAAAACATAGTAACAAAAAAGTTTTCACTTCTACCGGCACTCCTGGAGTGCAACCTTTTTGAAGTGAAAACTTCTTTAGCGGCGTTGTACACTTTTTCTGTAATGGGTAAAAAATTTAAAACTCGCGTCAGGGTCACGTGACCAAAACTCGCGTCAGGGTCACGTGACCCTGATCGAAAATGAGTAAGACGTCATTCAAATTAAAAATAAAACATAGTAACAAAAAAGTTTTCACTTCTACCGGCACTCCTGGAGTGCAACCTTTTTTTTTTTACAAGTTTCCCCACGGCAAATGATGCATGGAAAAATGATTATATAAAAATAATAAGGGAGTGTAGACATGGAATAGGAATGTAGACGTGTAGGAATGAAACATAAAATAGCTTTAATTAAATATTTATAGGCGAAAAATACTTAAACATTCGTTTTCACCATTTAACCCTAGAAAGATAGTCTGCGTAAAATTTACGCATGCGTTTTCGAAATATAGCTCTGTCTTTCTAAATAGCGCGAATCCATAGCTGTGCGTTTAGGACATTTCATTAGTCATTGGGGGCTACCGTAAAGTGCACGAGTCAATAAGGTATGTGTAACCGATTTTGAAATATAACGACCAAGTGCGTCAAAATTACGCATGATTATCTTTTAAGTGACTTTTAAGATTTTGACTTGTCTATTCTTTTTATTTATTTTCATCTTTCTATAACTGTATTTCATTACTTTATTATCAGTTTGCTTATATAGATATTGAAGTAAAAATATAACATAACGGGGTAGTAGAAACTTGGACGAAGACCATATCCTGGCCAGCCGTATGTAAAGCAACGACGAGCTTCTCTGTGAGGAAACCGACTGTGAAGCAGCGGACCATGAAAGTGAAGATGACTTGCAGAGCGATACAGAAGAAGTTTTTATAGATGAGTCACAAAAAGAACAGCTCCTTTTCCCTTTTATAATGAGAAATTGTAGAGAAAACCAATGTGTCGTAAGCCTTACGTTGAAATTTTCCAAAGTTGTTTGTAACATGATTTTCACAGAATCTGTATGTTTCTAATATATCTTAGATATTGTAATTGTTGATTTTGTGCTATAAAAATGCTGATTATTATAGAAAAAAATAAATGAAGACTAAGTGTAAGAAAATTGATCATTTGTAGCCGAAGATTAAAAATATTTTTTTATTTAATAAATAAATAAATAAAAATAAATTATCTGCAGTCTTATTTTTTCTAATACATGTGCTAATATATGTATATAACATACGATTTTAATGAAATATATTAATAAACCTCAATCTATAGCTAGTTATAGCACATGCGTCAATTTTACGCATGACTATCTTCTCCGTAGTACACAATATGATTATCTTTCTAGGGTTAAGTAAATTAGAAGGGATTTCTAGATGTGTCAATAGCAGAAGACAAGTCTACAAAAATTTGAATAACCAAAAGGGATTGTAAAACTTTATTAATATTAAACGAGTTGTAAATATTTTATATCCAATGTGCTTAAATTATTTTACCTTTATTTTAAAAATAGGTATCTGTCACAAAAAAAATGTAATTAAACTTAAGTTCAAGGGAGATCTTAATTAAATATTGTTTAAAAATGGGTAATTTTTTCCTTCATCTGGCATCCCTATACAAACTCACACATATAAACACGGTCGCCATTTTGGTGCTTCAATCGTTTCTTAGTGAAGTTCCGTCCGCCTTTTTTTTTAGGTCCATGCCTACATAATATCTATTAAACTAAATCAGTGATGTTACAAACGCCTAACAAATAAAAATAGTTTGTGGTCACAGATCTGCAGTATAGGTATTTCTGCACTTTTAACTACTTACTTAGTCCCTAAATTATTGTGAAACACAATCAACCGAAGCCATCAAAAATCAATTTGTTTTGTGAAAGTAAGTAAGACTCTTTAACGTAGGAATTATATTTAAGAATGAACCGTTGAAAGAAATTATGGCTCAGAACCATTGATCATGCCGCGAATCAAAGAACCGCTTCAAATCGGACCAATATACGTAAGGAGTTAGGGTGCCTTTCCACCAGAGATGTGCTAAGGCTGTGCTGCGAGAATGGAAAAGCTGAGCTCCGAAACTGTGTGACCGTTTCCACTGATGCAATGCTATGTAGCGGGGCGAGTAAAATGTGCTATGATGATGCGCCGCCTCAAAGTAGCTGCATTTTCGTCGGTTTTTTTTTAGCGTGACCCCGGGCAGGGCGGGAGGGACTGTCAGACTTCTACTGACTAAAATCCACGGTGTCCTTCAATAGCCCTTTATCTTCCGGGGTCACGGTAAGGAAATAATCCCGCGACCCCGGCAGGCTTTGCCCCACTGAGAGGGGGCCCCATCATAGCTCAGTAGTGGCTAAAAGAAATTTAGAATCAGTTATTTAAGAGCATATCAGCTAATCTACACGCTACGTCTAGTCGCACGCAAACAAACAGTACCGTGCCGAAATCTGCCGTTAGACGATGCACGCCTTTCAACGACACACTGCTGCTGTGCCGGTGGAAGTGGGGGTGTTAGGTTTATTTTCGTTACGGAATTTCTTGATTCGGTTGCCCCGTGCTCAAGACCCGCGATAAAAGCTACCTATGCAACACCTTAAAACTGTTTTTTGAATACATATCAACAAAGTAAGGTACATAAGATAGATAACAAATTATATATTATCCCAGATGTTTTTCCCGTGCAACGGCTAGTAATTTATAGTTAGGATATTTTTGATTGCTTCGTTTGATACCTACTCAATTTAAACAACTGTGGAGGATGGAGCAGGTAAATGTTTTTAGAAAAGTTTGTTTTAAATTAATAGTTTGTTTACAATATAACTCGCAGCGCTCTCTATCAATGGAAAATTTTCTCTTTCAGAGAGCAGGCAGAGTAAATATTCCAGTGTAGTTTTGTACCTATGTTTACATTAAATTGAAAGTAAACATAATACTCGTACTGTTAAAATAAATGTTATGAAAAATATCTAGTTTTAATTCCACTACAAAAATGCTGGGTGCAATACCCAACCCCATGCATATGCTCACATGCAGGAAAAGCAAGAAAAAGTTAACATGCCATGCAAGTGCAACCAAACCTATACTCAACACGTGTTTCGCACCTGCATGGAGAATCCTCAGATGTTGGACTCGACAACCGTCGGCGTCGGCCGCGAATATTCGACCAAGACTGCTTTGCTAGTTTAAGTTGTTGGTTGACAGAATATCGAGTAAAGATTGCATCCTGCATGAAAGCCTGGATTTTTGTCGCGGAATTAAAACTAAATATTTTAGACGTCATGGGTTTCCGCAAAGTAACGCCTGATTCTATAATTTATCTTAATTTTATGAATGACGGTAGTATGGCGACGACGCGACTTTCGACCATTTGATAAACCTACAGAGCGTTTGTTACTTACGACCCGCTGTTACTTTTGTACCCGGTTTCCATTACTTGCGGTTTAACAAAGGTTTTGGACTTCTGACGAGAGAATTCAATTTAAAAAAATACTTTTATCATCAGGAGGCTTGTAGGTACTTAGCCGTTATGTAATCCAATTACATTTAAAGTATCTGTATCACTCTTTGGGGCTAAGTTAATTAAAAACCAGAAGGGCGGCATGGATTGGAATGGATTACACTCACTTATGGCGCTTTCCGGAATAACGGTAGCTCAGAGCTGCGAGCATATTCGTAATAATTCGTATAGCCAGATTCAAGTCAAACTTACCAGGTACAACCGTTTTGGCGTATCTGGGCGATCTTTAAGTGATGTCCGATGAGTCCTTCGAAAAGCACCTAGCCGACCTCACCTCCGTGTTTGATCGACTCGCCTCTTTCAACATGAGAGTGAAAAGCCACTTCGCGAGAGGTTCGGTAAAGTTTTTAGGTCATGTCATTCTACCAGGTGGTATCCACGTTGACCCTGGGAAGACCGCAGCGATCGAGGACACGTCCCGGAACGTTAAACATCTAAAATGTTTCCTACAGACCTCAAGCTGGGTACAGTACAGGGTGACTTGTAATTCTATACATTCCTTGAAATTAACCCGACAACATGGGGCCCAAACTGACTGGTTTTGGAGTTAAAGAACCAACTTTCAAGATTAAAATAAAATAATTACTCATCATCATCATCTCAGCCGTAGGACGTCCACTGCTGAACATAGGCCTCCCCTTTCGATCTCCACATATACCGGTTGGAAGAGACCTGCATCTAGCGTCTTCCGGCGACCTTTATAAAGTCGTCTGCCCACCTTGCTGGTCATTACTATTTTAACTTAATTAACATTTCCACCTCTCTCTCATTAGCCCCCTTAAAAGTTACAACCAAGATAATCCTCGGATTAACCATAAATTCTTTAAGGATTAACCTTGGCGTGACTTTAGTCCACGTTTATAAATAAGGGGGTAAGCGCTTATTGTTAGAAATTAACGATGGACACAACTTAGAATTCATACTTTTCTGTTAAAATATGAACGACTGAATATTGATTCACTATAGATTCAGTCGTTCATATTCTATATCTATAACAAACTTGTATTCACTAGTAGTATAAAACTAATCTCTGGGGAAATGAAGTGTCTTTCTGTTTTGAAGTTTTCTGAAAACTTTCCTTGTCTTTCAAAGCATACTTAATTCTCAAAATAAACAGAAGAAACTTTCTTGTCTCCACAGTATTTACTTTTAGTTAGTGTCCTACCAGAAAATTAGGGTTGTTAGCTGTTACTGTTAATCAACGATTTTTTTTTTTGTCACAACGTTTTTTCCTGAGGATTTTTGTACAAACTGCTACCTATCTGATTTTAGCTTTTTGAGTCAATGCTCTAAATCTCGGTCTGGGTAATAGTAGACTTGAAGCCCTCAGATTAACTCAAATCTGCATGTTCGAATTGACAATCACCTCTGTGTTGATACCTCCTTATTCAGATAGGAAACAGCGATCTCATCTAGACTATGTTTTTTTTGGAAAAACTTGCATTAAAGAAAATTGAAAAGAAATGACGGTTCGTTTCCTAAGGTGGGTCTATGGTAATAGGTAAGACTTTGACTGTATCTAGTAAGTCTAATAAAAATTCCAGCCTACAAACATACATAACTACTTAGCTATTTTTATATCATATCAAAACGCGATTTCAGATGACAATACAGTCGTCTGCAATTCACAAAAGAGAAAAACCAAATACTGTTTCGTATGTTACTGTAATGTAAGATCTGCGCGCTAACTAAAAAGGCCTGCCCCCAATCCCCTTTTAGAGGCTAGAGGGTCATGTCTCAATCAAAACAAAAGTGTGTCATTACGGGTGCAAGCACACGTAGCCCGCGTGTGTCACGGCGACACGCACTGATTATATAAATCGTACATAATCGACCGGTAACGTGCTCAATAGCACTTGTTTGATGCATTGCGAAAAATTCACGGGACGCACGACACATGTCAAAGGCAAAACTGAAGTGACAACTGGTGGTCTACCATGAACTCTTAACGCGATCCAATTTAGGCTGTGGGAAAGAAATGGCGCTAAACAACTTGTATAGCTCTGTCTCTTACCCACAGCCTAAACTGGATCGCCTTAAGAGATCGTTTTAAGGCTAACATATGATGACCACAACCCAGGCCCAGAGCGGGTTGGTAGACTACACATCATGTTTGTCTCACAGCGTTTTTCTTCACCTTTTTTCTTTTTGAATGCAGCTGTGATGAAATAAATTACAGGAAAATATACGACCTTACAACTCGTAAGTGGTCGCTACCACTGGTCCATCGCTGGACTAAAGCGGTCAACAAATTCGTAACACGGCAATTCGCGTAAGAGAATTCGTGTCCGTCAGATGACAATACGCTGTGCACGCATCCAAATATCGAGTGACACTTACTTTAAGGCGGTTTAACCCGATTTCACTGACTGCGATTCGCAAAATAGCCAAAGTGCGACATAGACAATCGACATCTCAACGACCGGTGTGGCCGAATAGACAAGGTTCACTGAACTCGTATATCAAATCTAAACCTGTTTGGAAACACTACCGAATATAGCTTTTAATTTTATCTTTTATTATTAACTATATCGATGAACGAGACAAACACAATAACTTGCCAGTACGTAATCAATACAGTAATACCCACTTTCTTTTTGTTTCCGTTACAATTCGTCCATTCATGTTCAACAAGTGATTGAGAAACAAAGATATTATCATTAGTCACTATTATATAAGATTAGTTGATGCTGTGAGTGACCAAAAACAAACGCTACTTAGAAGATCAATAAATAAGTGGGTTGAAAGAGAAAACCTTTAGCTCGGTTTTTAAAATGTCTATATCTTGGCAACCGAGCTTTTCTCGAACCTGGGACCTTGATAAATCGATTCCTTGAGCCGGAAAACCCCTAATCTGTAACTTTCATGAAAATCCTTGGAGCCGTTTCCGAGATCCTGATTATATATAAATATACAAGAATTGCTCGTTTAAAGATATTAGACTAAAGTTTACAATCAATTTAATTAATGATAAATATTCGTAGAATTCAGTAGCAATGTAATACTTTTTGCTCCTTTTCCGAAAGAACGCTCTTCTTTCGAGCTGAAACTGCATTTCAAAGTTGTTGATAGGTTTCCTCTCCTAAAAGTATGTAAAAGGTAGCATTCAGAATACTTAGTACTTAAGTAGATAATTTCTTGTAGTTCGTGCTACCGTTGCGTTGCTGAATGAGTCTTTAGACTTGAAATTAAATGGAAAAAGCACCCCTAATTAGTTTAAAAAGCTGAGATATTTTACCTATCTGGTTTCGGAGCACTCTTTACGACTTTGAAAACTAACAATTGGCTTTTTTCGCTGAAAAATAAAGACAGACACCTAATAAAGATAGACACCTATGTTTTTCTTTTGCAGGTCTGTCTTGTCTAAATAAGTTAGGTAACCGTGACTTGAAACGTTAAAGGCTATTAAAGGAACGCTGTGGATTTTAGTCAGCATGAGTCTGACAGTTCCTTTCGCACCGCTCAGGGTGGAAGGAAAGATTTTTAAAATCATTAAGAAGCTATGGCTTTCGTCTACTTTATCTTTAGCCTGATTAAGACATTTTAACTATAAATAAATAACAATAGTGCAGTTATTAAAAAATATTGTAGTAGCACATGTAGTAACACACTACCGTGAGCCTGCGTTGCGTAAGAGTGCGCTAAACTGCGCTAAAGGCGAATAAGGTGGGCAGTACTGGCGGTACGGTAGGACACGACCGCTCTGAGAAAGTCATTCGACCCGTTTTGCTGGGGAACCTCTTCCGTGACTTCCGCGTTTGTAAGGCTCGCAGCACACACGATGTTATACACTTACGATTTTCTTACCGCTATATTTATCCACGTTTGCCGCATGCCCAATGAGCTGTGGGGCAAAATAACCACTTTATGGAGCCCTGACACAGCCAGAAGACGTTGCGGTAGACCTCGTAGAAGATGGCGGGACGAGCTTCATAAAACAGATGACCAGTGGTCCACTTTGGTCCCGGATCGTGCAAATTGGAAGTCATGGGGAGAGGCCTTTGCCCAGCAGTGGGATGATGTAGGCTAGCAGTATCAGTATACAGGGTGTTTCTTTAAAATGGGACAAAAGGGAAAAATCCGAATCCTTAAGTGATACGGGAAAACTTTCTTAGGAACCTTTAGCTCTTTTTTGATGTTGACAATTTTGGCGTTTTTTATTTTTTGGTCAAGTGTGAGTTGTCCGTAGAAATGAGTGAAATTGGGCAAAAATTTTTTTAGTGCCGTTCGACCCTGTTTCATGTAAGGATCATTTCATTGTATGACAAGAAAAAAATCGGGACGACGGAAGTTAGTGAAATTTTGCAAAATATTTTTTCATACAAATTGTTTGAACAAAAAAAAATCTCACTTTTTTTATGATGTTATTTGATTTAGTGTCTATTAAAGATCATTTCATTGTATGGGAAGGAAAATGTCTGGGCAACAGAAGTGGGTCAAATCTAATGAAATACTGACTACTACTGATAAACTTTATGCTGTTAGCAGAAACTTTACTGTTCTTTTGACCCACTTCTGTTGCCCAGACATTTTCCTTCCCATACAATAAAATGATATTTAATAGACACTAAATCAAATAACATCATAAAAAAGTGAGTTTTTTTTTTGTTCAAACAATTTGTATGAAAAAATATTTTTGCAAAATTTCACCAACTTCCGTCGTCCCAATTTTTTTCTTGTCATACAATGAAATGATCCTTACATGAAACAGGGTCGAACGGCACAAAAAAAATTTTTAGCCAATTTCACTCATTTCTATGGACAACTCACACTTGACCAAAAAATTTAAAACGCCAAAATTGTTAACATCAAAAAAGAGCTAAAGGTTCCTAAGAAAGTTTTCCCGTACCTATCTCTTATGGATTCGGATTTCTCCCTTTTGTCCCATCTTAAAGAAACACTCTGTATATCTATTGCTTTTACCTAAATCAAATGTGTAAGAAGCACCTCAATCAACAAAAAAAACATAGCTATCGATTTTTCACCTAAGTCTGATCCTAGGACGCAATTTTGTCGCCTTCTGCAAGGTAGCGCGTATGTTGTGGACCTTAGACACGCAGCTCGACCTGTGCGCCTACATAGTTAGGCCTCAGTTCCTGTATTGAGCGCTTCCTGCTGCTGAATGCTTCGGAAACTTGTCCCACTCATGTGTGCCGAGAATGAACTGGAATTCTAACAAACATCGAAAGGCCGTGTGGAATCCTATCCTCCGATTATATCCTTATTACACTCAACGTATTTGGATAGCCTTTTTTTCGTAGTTTATTCATCAAATGTGTCAGACTCATACTGACTAAAATCCACGGTTTTCCTTCTATAGGCCTTTACGTTCCAGGTTCAACCTGATGAGACAGTCCCGCAACCCCGATTGGCTCTGGCCTTCTAAGGAGTCCCCCCGTCCCAGTCAGATTTGATGCAGTATTTAGGAATCTAGCCTGTTTCCATGATAATGTTGCTGCCCGCTTTTTATATATTTTTACCTTATAGGTCACCTTTTCCTTCGATCATAATTCATGAATTCTTTTAAACAAAAAATTATATCATTTCTTTACTAGCTAAAGAAATGACTTCAGTGTTGTTATAATTTACCGTGTAAAGGAGGTTTTTATCTAGAACATTATTGTGGCTATGTAACACCAATTCACGCTTAAAATATAAAAGTGCTTACACACCGTGAGGTTGCAATACGTGCACCAACTATTATATAAATTACTAGCTGACCCGTGCCCACTTCGTTGGGCATTAATATTTTAACTTGTGATGAAATGATGAATGTGGTTCGGTTAGTACTTTTTTTTTAAGTTGTTAAAATCATCAAATTAGTCCTCCCGCCCTGGGTGGGGCGGAAGGGACTGTCAGACTCTTACTGAGTAAAATCCACCCGTGTTCCTTCGAATGCCCTTTACGTTCGTATCCTGGGTTAAGAAAAAACCCGCGACCCCAGCAGGCATTTGGCGCGCCACCGACCCGGGCTTGGTCCCTGGTCGGACGGCGAGCTACACCCATCACTCACCGTCCGCAAGCCCGCTCCGCCGCTGTGCCCTCTGCTGATCAGAGGGACACGCGTTGGAGCGTCCACACGACGGGCTATTCGCATACGGGCAATACGCAACGGGCATATTCGCAACGGGCGGGTCTTTTGGCCCACCCAGGGCGGGAGGACTCATTTGATGTTTTTACCACAAAAAAAAGAAAAAAAAAAAGACCAACACGTAATTGCACAAAGCTAAAATCTATAGGTAAATAGATAAAACGTCCGTACAAAGCGTGTTCTAATGCGGTTCGTGAATGGACGGCGGCATTTTACGATTTAATAATTTTATGTTATCTTCGAAACTATTTAACCAATTGACATACCATTTTAGGAAAATCGTATCTCTATGATGTTATTGTGATCATAATAATATTTTTTTCGATAAGGTTTAATGTTTTGTTGTGTAAAAAATCGTCCAAAGGCAAGTACATCGAAAATAACTTTTTTTAACTCATAAAAGCTGCAATATCTGCTAAAATATAAAAGATAAAAATATGGTGTCGCGGACTTTATTGTAGAACTATTCAAAGCGGACATTTTTGCCAAACATTGTTTTCAATTATATACAACTGTTAAGGCAGCGCATGCTAATAACTGTGTTGGAAGAGCAATTTTTTTCCGCCCGGCTTGACAAAAAATGACATATTTCGGCTAATATGCATGATATCTTTATAATTTATAGCCTATAGCACTCACGGATAATGTAGCTTTCTACCAGTGAAACAATTTTTAAAATCGGTTCATTACTTCCGGAGATTACCCCCTACATACAAACTTACAAACATACAAACTTACAAACTTACAAACAAATGTTACCTCTTTATAATATTAGTATAGATGGCACATGACGGTTTACATTTATTTACACCTAAGCAATGTAATGTTTTATGTAGACTTGTATGATACAGCAGGCAAGCTAGTGAAACTCCTGTTGCTTGTATTTTGCATAATCTCACACTTAGCAACTCACACCACGTGGACAGGTAGCTTACAATATTTTACATGAAGTATTATTATTACTCGATTTCGTAATGCGTAAGCGCATTATTATTATAATATTTTCTTTCTTTCTTTCATTATGTTTGCCGATTTACAGTGAGAAAGTGATTAACATAATTATACAAGTAGTTAACAATATCAGCAATACAATTTTTTAATTGTATTGCTGTTATTATTGCTGTCTTTAGTTTTAGTTTTTACTAGCCTAAATTGAAACATCTTATTTTTTCTCGAGTCTGAAACTTTAAAAGGACTTTTTTCGCTCTGAGGAGAGCAGAAGGGGTCCGTCAAAGGCGCATTGAGCATTCCTTCGCACCTCAATGAACAATTTATTTGGCTACAAGATGTAGGCCAAGGCAAGTCATATGACTTGCACTGGAAATTAATAACTTATCTCGGTTGCTATCTTAACGTCTTAAAGCGAACGAGATGGCGCTACACGACTTGTATAGTCTCTTTCCCACAGCCTAACTACTCATGCTCTTTGTCTACCTATCTCAGTCTTGAAGATGTCAAATCAGAAACAGCTGTCTAAAACAAACCAATGATTGACTAGGTGACTTCTTCATGATATTATGATGTAAGATAGTAATGATATTCCCTCTTGCTGATAACAAAACATACATATAGGGTGACTGGTAATTAGTGTACGTTACTTAAACACGTGATTGTGCTCATGATAACCAACAACTTTTACTATGGGAACAAACCTGAAAACTCGAAAAACTCGAAAGAATTAACTGTTCAGTACATTTATGTTTGCTTAATGTACCTACTGAACAGCTGATATTTTTTTCCGATTTCGGCTTTGCCCCCATAGTAAAAATTGTTTGTTATCATGAGCACAATCATGTGTTTAAGTATCGTACACTAATTACCAGTCACCCCATACACTTATATTGATGACTATACATGATAATGAATAGGAAGCCACATTTCTCGTGAGCCGCGATAGTGTATCAGCTTTTACTCAAGTAGTCATAATACCTACCTACGCAATGGTTAATGCGAAGATCGCTAATTATGATGCTGTAATGGTTCGAATGATTATAGCCTTCCTCAATAAATCATTTTCCATCCATTTTCATCATTTTCAAGATATTTTTCAATTTGAAACAGTAAAAATAGATCCTGAGATTATTACGTTCAACCAAACAAACAAACTCTTCAGCTTTTTAATATTAGTCATTGCCTATGAAATAATTGCATGCAGTTCTGCAGTACTGGCCATTTCAAATCAAAATATATTTTTTTGGCTAAAAATTCTAATTTCAATTTATTATAATTTTAAACATGTTTTGTTTTTCAAAAGTAACATTTGTGTATTGAGTAGGTGACTCTAATGAGTTACATTTTTATCCCATTTCAATATTTTTCGCCATCATAGTTACGTTAAAAAATTATAGGATATAAATACGAGTATCTAATTTATGGAATATGAGTAGAATATCGTCTTGGCAGCAACGCGGCACAAGCGGCACGCAACATCAACGAAGTTTACATTTACGGAGCTAACACTACTAACCACCGCACCACCTGTTATTGGTTTGCTCTCTTCCGTTCTGGTAACGACCTGAAAAATGAACCTCGCGGTCGTCCGAAGACTTTGGTCGACAATGACGAGTTAAAGGCGATTGTGGAAGCTGATGATACACAATCTACGGCTGAATTAGCAGCAGCTTTCGACGTTAGCGTCAAAACAATATTGGTCCATTTGCGTCAAATTGGCAAGGAAAAAAAGCTTGACAAATGGGTGCCCCACGAACTCAATAATCTCGCCAGTGCGAAGTAAGCGTCAAGACGTGACTTGCACTGCTCAAGTGCTCAACAGACACACAAATGAAGGAATTTAGAACCGCATTGTTACCTGCGATGAAAAATGGATTCTGTTTGATAACCGAAAGCGCTCAGCAAGTTGGTTGGATCGTGGTTCAGCACCTAAACAACACCCTAAACGAAAACTTACCTCTAGACAACTGATGGTCACTGTTTGGTGGTCTGGCGTCGGCCCCATACTGCACAGCAGACGGTCTCCAAGTTGCAAGAACTGGGATTGGAAGCTCTCCGTCATCCGCCCTACTTACCAGACCTTGCGCCTACAGACTACTACTTTTTCCAGAATATGGATTGATTCTTAGCGGGAAAAAAAATCAATACCCGAGAGGCAGTACAAAATGCCTTTGAAGAATTTGTTGCCTCCCGTTCAGCTGATTTCTTTAAGAAGGGCCATTAATAAACTGCCACTGCGTTGGCAAAGATGCATTGATTGCATGCATGGGTGATATTACTTCGATTAGTATTTTTTATTAGTAAGATAAAAAATACATGAAAAAAAAACTGTTTGAATTTTTTCATACAAAACGGTAATTTCAATCTAATTTATTTTTTATTTTAGCACTTTGAAAGACTGCTACAACATTGTCATCATTCAAACTATGTCGGGATCGCCTTCCAGTCTTTGCCAGATGCAGCCTCCATTTTAACTGACTAAATCGCGTACCGTCTAATAAGCTAATTTTATAAAAATTGCCCTCATAAATCTTCGAGCAATTTTCTTCACCTGTAATGAAAATCGTGCATTAGATGATAGCATAATTATAATGTACTTATATTCAGAAAGGAGTTTAAAAATAAATGGTTGTCCGTTTTTACCTCTGCCCAACTATTTAGTTGCCAGGTTTAAACAGCTGAGCAAGCGTAGTTAATTATCTGATATTCAATCGAATCAAATATACATAATATATAAATTCAATTCAATCAATCAATAAATATGTAATATTATATTTATATAGTTTAATGAAGGTATATTTTAAGTTGAATTATTTAAAAATAGTAAATTAAAATGTTTATCAAATGTTATAGGTTATTAACTAAAGTTAAAACAAAACTGTAGTAGGTACTAAATTAAACTGTCAGTCGTAAAAAAATTGACATTTAAAAAACAGAGTGCCTAGATAAAACATTGAAAATATCTAATGCACACATAAAGTTTTTTAGAATTTCGATTTCTATCTGTATATTGGTTAACGAGTTATTGGTTTTTAGGGTTCCGTAGTCAACAAGGAACCCTTATAGTTTCGCCATGTCCGTCCGTCCGTCTGTCCGCAGTTTAGCTCAGAGACGCACAGTGCTAGAGAGCTGTAATTTGGTGTAAATGTGCGGATTTGTTGTGCCGAAAAAGTGGTAAAATAAAATCTCGTAAAATATTTTTTTTTAGGGTACCTCCTGAACTTACACGTAAAGTGAGGATTTTTTTTTTTCTCGCGTACCCCTTAGTGTGGGGTATCATTAAATAAGCCTTTAAAAATAATGATAGTTTCCATTAACAGTTTTTTGATAAAAAAAAAATCGTTTGTGAAATATTAAGCTTTAAAGTGCTAAATTTTGCTCGATTCGAGTGTCCCCCCCCTCTACCAGCTAAACGGTTATGTTTGGGGGTGTGAAAAAATTCACAATAGTAGTATATATAACGAAGTTTAAAAGAAAATTATCATGACTAAGTAGGCTTTACAACTTTACGAGTAATAGTCGACCAACTTATAAGATGTACTTGGAAAATAGGTTTTCTTAAACAAAATGTATCGGAGAATATGTACTTCAACTGCAAATGTAAGTTTGTCAACTTTATTTTTACAGCTTTATTATGTATGTTTTTACGGTATGTTTTTTGGGGATAGGTAGGTTTTTATCTTCAACTATTTTTAACTAACTTCTTAAAAAGGAGGAGGTTTTAAATTCGTCGTAATGTTTTTTCTTATGTATTTTCCCTGATTTCTCAAAGACTCCTGGAACGATTGTGAAAATTTTTCTTTTTAAAATTAAATTCAGCGAATCAGTTTAGTTAGTTCGCATATTTTGATGGGCAACTACGGAACCCTACATTGTGCGTGGCCCGACACGCACTTGGCCGGTTTTTAGAACTGTAATCATGGAGACGTGGTGCGTTGCCTTTGACTACATTTCTTGGAAATATGGTCGTATGTGCTGAATTTTCAGTATAAGATTCTGTACCAACCCGCATTTAGAATTCGAAGAATCGAAGATTCGATTCGAACCCGTCTAATTCAATTGCCCAGGTGGCCTACACTGAAGTCTTAGGGTGCTCACACATCTATCATAGCTCTAAGGAGCAACTGGCATTGTCTTTTTCCATCGTGTTCAAACATGCGGGCATGCGGGCGGTGAGTAAATGGTAACTTGCTGTCCGACCATGGGCCATGCCTGGGTCGACGCGACGGCGCTTTGTCACTTTGTGTTCACACGTCCACACGCGCCTCAAAAAGCGTCGGCATGATGACGAGGCCTCAACCTAGAGGGCCAAAGCCTGCCGGCGCGGGACTAATCTCATTACCGTGACCCCGGATCATAAAGGCTATTGAAAGACACCGTGGATTTTAGTCAGTACGAGTCTGACAGTCCCTCCCGCCTTGACCTAGGTGGGAGGATTCATTTGATGATTTTACCACGCTAAAAAAAGAGCGTGGCCACAACTATGTGTGGCCACGCTCTTTTTTGTTAGCTATTGCAATACTATGTATTATAGGCATTGCAGTTTATTCCATGGTGGTCAGTGCTATTCATACTTATGTATTTAGATAGAGCATTCATGGACCGTGCGTTCAATCGGCTATTTGTAGCCTCCGGGCCACAGCTAATACAAACATTTTCGATAATTATCATCGTAATGAGTGCATTCCAGTTAGCTTTGTGACTACACTGATACTTATCCGATTGCCTGATTGCAGAACAAATTTAATTACCGACAGTAATTAATGGCAGACCACTTCAATTAACAGTAAATTACGAACGAAATGTTTATTGTTAATTTCAATTTTAATAAATTCTGGAATGAGAGATTTTGTTCAATAATTTCATTAGTAGCCTCTAGTTCACAAAAATACTTCCATTAAAAAACTATTTGCATGAAAGCCTTTCAATTTTGCTTTCCCAGAAATTTCATTCGTGCTGCAACGAAAAATAAAACCAGCCATAATATACAAGTCGGAGTCGCGTAGGAAGCGTTCCGTAATCATGATTTGTTATCATTTCATCATTTTTTTCTATATACTGTAAATGTAAATAAATATTCTGTGCATATTTCAAGCGTGAATCTGTTCCAGTTATCAATATCCAGCAAAAACGAGTAAAAAAATAACGTTTGGTTTGTTTAGTTTATTTTAGTTTATTTTGGTATGTTTAGACTGGCCTGTTGGTCTAGTGGTTAGTGACCCTGACTGCTATGCCGGAGGTCGTGGGTTCGATTCCCACACAGGACAAATGTTTGTGTGATGAGCATGATCATTTGTTCTGTGTCTGGGCGTAATATGTCTATATTATGTATGTATTTAGAAATATGTGTTTCAGTTGTCTAGTACCCATAACACAAGCTTTGCTTACCTTGGGACTAGATGGCGTTGTGTGATAGTTGTGGAATATTATTATTATTATTATTTTTAAATGTTTATACATCTCGGGATCATGGTGTCCCGGGCTTTTGGAGGGCTTGCCAGGAGCCGGAGCCAGCTTGCAGAGGCCCATTAGACATTTCAAATGAAATGGTGCTCCAACCGGCGGTTATCCCTGTATGCACTATGCGAGTGTACCCAAGGACAACCCCCGGGTGGAGTTACACTGTTGCAGATTGTGGAAAGAAAAAACTGGGTTATGGCGTTTGGTAGGTTTGGTGGACTGGTTATTATTATTATTATTTTTCTGTTTTTATCTATATATATAAAAGAACAGGGGTTTTTCTTTTGACACGACTACAGCCGAAACCGCTTAACGCAGAAACTTGAATTTTGGACAGCATTTGCAGTCTACCATGTAGATTGGCAATAAGACGGGATTTTGCGAAAATCCTCCTCTAAGGGGGTGAAAAGGGGTGAAAACTTTTGTATGAAAAATCTTATTCCTTGGGTTTATAAACTTGAAACTTACCACGAATAAGAACATTAATAGATAAATAAGATTAGCAACACTATTTTTTTAAAACTACCCTCCATTGGTATTCTAGGGATTGTTAAAGTTTGTATGGGAAAATCATAACGCGTGAGCTGATGAATTTGAAAATCAGTATTTATATACTAGATAAGAATTAATCAAACACGTGTTTTTGGATTTTTCCAAAATCACCCCCCAAGTTGGTGAAAAGGGGTATTCAAGTTTAAAGGGGAGCATATTAACCACTAAACGCAGAAACCTGAATTTTGGATGATAGTTGCAGTTTATAATGTAAGTAAGCATTAAGAAAGGATTTTGCGAAAATCTACCTCTAAGGGGGTGAAAAGGGGTGAAAACCTTTGTATGCAAAATCTTATTCTTTGGGTTTATAAACTTGAAACTTGGTACAAATGTGAGTATAAGTAAATAAAAAAGATGGACACTATTCTTTTTTCAAAACTACCCTCCATTTTTGTTTTTTTCGAAAATCACCCCCTAAATTTTGAAAAAGGTTGATTAAGTTATAAGAAGGGTGAGTGGGAATTAAATTCACTGAGTTCGAAGTTAGAAACACGCGCAGACGAAGTCGCGGGCAAAGTGCTAGTATTTTATATTACAGCAGCAACAGAAATACGTAATCAGTAAAAATTCAACTGTGTATACTATCACGGTTCATGAAATACAGACTCGTGACGAATGGACAGCGAATTTTTAGTATAGGGTCTCGTTTTACCCTTCGTGTGCAAAGAAAAGTATGAAAGCGCGCGGTTAAGCCATTTTCTGAGTGATATATTTGTCAATCATCATCATCAGCCTATAATGTTCCCACTGCTGGGACACAATCCAACGCGTGGAGGATAATGGCTCACTCTCTCACAGAAGCCGAATGGCCCACTCTCTCACAGATAGGGAGTGGGCCATTATCCACCACGCGGGCCCACTGCGGGTTGGTAGATGTCACAGGTCTTCGAATTTTTGGTTCTAGGACCATGCCGGTTTCCTCACGATGTTTTCCTTCACCTTTTTAAGAGCGGTGGTGATGAATAAATTACACAAAGTAATGTGCCTGGCGGGTTTCGGCTACAATTAGTAAGTCGGGACTGATACCACTGGGCTAACACAGCTCTTTACATGCATTTGTCAATAAATTAGTAGGATTAATTTATGTTCATTCATTGCAGCTCTTACCTACTCAATATATTGCATATTATGTTAATTACTCTGCCTAGAATCAACACGCTATCGGAAATTAACCTATCAATCGATATTGCCTATAGCCTCAGGTCAACTGTTCCTTTGGTGAAATAATTCCGGCTAATTGCTGACTTTCACGTTACCCTAATTGGAGTTCGCCCCCGGCTTCGCACGGGATTTTATAAATATGATGAAAACAACATGAAAAATAATGTCAACATTTTCATTCATGCAAACGATATGTCCTGATATTTTCAGCAGCTACATACCCAATTAAAGTGAATGCTTCGTTCGGACATGTGGGAATTATTGTAAAGACTGATTTATTTCAAAAGATTTATGTACTATTTTGCTAGTTGTATGCTCTTGGATGTGAGGAAGGAGGGTTGACGGTGACATTTTCGCGCAAAAATGTCTGAAAAGAATTGTATACAATTTGGCACGCAGACGCTTTATAACTGGCACTTTATTATTTTCCCAAATTAGCCATGAGTGTCGTTCTAGCTTCGATACTTCGGGAAATTTACTTATACCTTAGAACTTTTAACCACACCAGTGAAGAGAAAATGTCTTAAAATGTAATAAGTATATTTTGTGTCTCACTAAAGACATCAACGCCTTAAATTCACAACTTTTTCTTTTTCACCCCACACTGTCCCATGCTGGGCAAAGGTGTCCCTCGTATTTTTCTACCAATTTTTTTTTTGTGTAATTCTCTCAGTCGTTATAATTATTTATTTACTATAGCTGTTGCCAGCGGTTTCACCCGCTACAACTCGAAAATCATCCCGGGGTACATAAAATCGGGATAATAACTATCCATATAGGATAGTTTTTATCCCGATTTTATTTATTCTATCCAGCCAGGCTATAAACTATCTGTGTAGGTACTGAATTTCACTAAAACTAAATCCGTTCAGTGATTTTTGTGTAAAAGAGGAACAAATATTGGATGAATGTTTGTTCCTCTTTATTTACGTTTCAAACAAACTTTCACATTTATAATATGAGTAGAATTTCCTATAGCTGCAAGCAATTAACTATATTTTATACTAGCGGCCCGTCCCGGGTTCGCACGGGTGGACAATTGGACATGATGATTTTCGTCCTCTAAATCCTGGCGCTGATGGTTTCAAACACAACAAAAAAAATAGTAGCTGAATCGGTCTAGCCGTTTTCGAGTTATGAGCTTAGCAACAAATGTTGCGATCCATTTTTATATTATAGAAGATAGATAGATAGACTAGCATCTGCCAGTGCTGGAAATTTTGCTGCCTGTGGACATTTTGCGAAAGGAACATTTTGCGCCTGAGCCGCTTAATGCGCAGCATTTTCCACTTATCGCCGCGATTTTTAAAAAGTGGTTTAAGTGTATAAGCATTCACAAAACTCATTTATCTTTTAGGCACACGTAATAAAGTTAAATGTGGTACAAACTCTCTATGTGTATTGGATAACATGTTTTGGGCAAGCGAACGTGATTCGACTGATAACGCATGGATCACACTCACTTTATTATGTGTACCTACCTATTTTCTACCATGAATATGTTTAAACCAACATCGACATTATTACCATACGATATTTTTTATTATTATTTAAAGATAGATTCGTGTTTGACCACTATCTCGCTTGATGGTAAGTGAAGATAATCGTCGGCGGTGAAGCACGCTTGCCTAGAAGTAAACTTTTCACTCTTGACTTGAAGACCCTAAAGTTATAGTCTGACAGTCGCTTCCATCCTGCCCTGGGTGGGAGGACTCATTTGATGATTATACCACGTAAAAAAAATTATCTAAACCAGTTGACCAAAGACTAATAGACCGTACCATTAAATTTTATATTTAATTTATATTTAATCTTTACTATGTACTCTGTTTTTATAACTTTATTTGTATTGTTTAGTTTTAAGTTTGTGCCAATAAACACAATTTTCTTTCTTTCTTTCTCTTTCTTTCTTAAATAATTGTACCTATTTATTCCCATATTATACGACCTTGACATGTGTACATTTTTGAAGCGCTACAACGGCAACGCCACGAGAATTTTAATTTGCAATATTATGCTATGCCTATAAACCTATGTGTACTTTTACATAAAATTACATAACGAAGCATGGACTATCATCACATTTAAAAGGCGATTACTGGTTAAGGCAGGAATTTAAGTAGGTAAGTACCTACATAAATTTGGAAACGAATGAAACTTGATGCAGGGTAGTCCGTGCTTCTTATTTTAGTAGGTACTAGCAAACCCGGCGAACTCCATTTCGCCACCAGATGGCTTCGTTTTCTTTGCTATAAAGCTCACGGAGCCCGAGAGCTTTCCAACGAATGCAAAACCTTGGAAATCGGTTCGTGCGTTCTGGAGTTATAGCGTCAGGAAGGAAAATCCGACTTATTTTTATATGGTAGGATCTGCAGCTAAAACAAGAATGGTGATCACATTTTTGGTAATTACATCTTCAGTGAATACTTAAAATATCTGATTCATTTATACACCCCCAAGTAAACCTTAACCACACGTATAATATAAAGTATGTGAAAAAAACGAAATCTTATAAATAACTTCATACTCATAAAAAAAGGTCAGCACTTAGTAAAACCTCGTTGTTCAGAAAAATCCAAGTTTGCAAGCTCGCTAGCAAACTGTTCAGTTATGAAAAAAGATGATGTTTGATGACTGTTCAGTTATGAAAAAAGCTCAACATCAATTTAAAAGACCTATCCATAGATACCCCACACGTATGGGATCGAAAAAAAAAATTAAGTTTCAATGGGAGGTTTTCTTTTTGGAGTTTAAAAAAAAAAGTAGTTTCCAAGAACTCGATAGATGGCGTTGAACTGACGGCGTGACTCTAAGAAAAAGATGTATGCCTTCATTTTTGCACAAATCCACGAGGCACAGACTTCGCTTCTTTTTCTCTTGGGACATTTTCTTTTTGGCGTGGAAAACTCATTAATTAAAAAGTCTGGTAAATGATTTTTTTTTTCTTTTTCCTTGTTGTTATTTATTTTCAAAATGCCATTTGTGTGATGTCATGTGACCACAGATGTGACTGACAATGACATGACATGTACTTTTTGTTTTACGATCTCAAAATTTTACGTACAAGTGAAAAAAACAGAAAATGACGTGACGTTCCGTTCATTGCAGTCACATATCAAGTTCAGCGCCATCTATCCATTGACAGGGAAAACATAAAAAGAAAATCCCTCATTAGGGCGACCTCCGAAATTAGTTTTATTTTAATTTTTGTCTGAAAACCCTAATGCCGTTCACATAATGTACTTACCAAGTTTCAACAGGCAGGATAGCTCTTATACTTTCGAAGAAAAAGTGGCTGTGATATACGGACGGACAGACAGACAGACAGTCATGACGAATCTAAGGGTTCCGTTTTTTGCCATTTGGCTACGGAACCCTTAAAAAAATTATTTAGTTTCAAACAATTTATTTGTCTAATCTGCCTCTGATGTTTTTATTAGTTGTGATACTGTTTTCCACACGGGATTGTCTTTTAGAAATCCCGAGATCCATAGCAATATCAACATTTCGATGAAAGTACACTACCAAAAAAAAATCTATCAAACTCCTACCTATGTTTATTATACACAAGCCATTAACTATATTATATAACAGATAAAGATCAGCTGACCTAGAGAAAAGCGTTACTATGTTACTGGTATAGTAGGTAACCGCATATATTATTCATAAAAAATAACATGAGGCTCGACTGGCATTAATAGGTACTATTTATTGCCTCATGAACTCAAAAACGGTGAAGGAAAATAGTGAGTAAATGGGCAAGGCAATGTGCCATGGGGTGCTAAGACAGGAAAACTCCACGTGCGCCCGTGGACTGGAGTTCCCTCTCGGATACGTCCGGGGGGAAGACCAGTTTTTCTTGCCGGTGCACCCTGGGATGAGGGCAAAATCTCTTCCTTAGGCACTGTGTGCCTAAGTGGTCTCTTTGCCCGTATGTGTATAGCTTGTCGTATGGACGCTCCAACGCGTGTCCCTCTGATCAGCAGAGGGCACTGCGGCGGAGCGGGCTTGCGGACGGTGAGTGATGGGTAGCTCGCCGTCAGACCAGGGACCAAGCCCGGGTCGGTGGCCCGACGTATTTCGCGACAAATGCCTGCTTGGGTCGCGGGTTTTTTCTTAACCCAGGATACCGTGGTCCTGGAACGTAAAGGACATCTGAAGGATTACGGGTGGATTTTAGTCAGTAAGAGTCTGACAGTCCCTTACGCCCCACCCACACAGGGTGGGAGGACTCATTTGATGATTTTACCATCTAAAAAAAAAGGCAATGTGCCATGATATCCACCAATCTGCACTGGGGTAACGTGGTTGGTTAGAAGTTGGTAAGAAGCTTACAAACCACTCCCTATCACAGACAGCTGAGGTGGCCGCGGTGTCCCAGCTGTGGGAATTGAAACATTATATGAATTGCTTCGTAAGTGTATTCGCGTATGTATGTCCGAATATATACAATTTATAGCATGGACTGTACCTTCTCCCGTCAAATGTTTATGACAAGCAATTCTGCTTGTGCTCTTTTTTTGGTAAAATCATCGAATGAGTCCTCCCACCC
This sequence comes from Agrotis segetum, assembly GCA_036375495.1. Classification (NCBI taxonomy): domain Eukaryota; kingdom Metazoa; phylum Arthropoda; class Insecta; order Lepidoptera; family Noctuidae; genus Agrotis; species Agrotis segetum. Next base: position 13,666,546 of record JAQSVV010000088.1, on the reverse strand, counting down.
AGAGCAGGACGGGAGGGTCTCATCATCATCATCATCATCATCACGATCAGCCGGAAGACGTCCACTGCTGAACATAGGCCACCCCCTTAGATCGCCACGCTGAACGACAATTCGCCACTTGCATCCATCGGCGGGATCCCGGGACATGTCAGACTCGTATTGACTAAAACCACGGTGTCCTTCAATAGCCCTTTACGTACGTTCCAGGGTAACGGGAATTCGATAAGACCATTGTCTCTTGTTACCATTTTACGAATTAAGGAGTAATTGCTACTGACGTTGCTGGAAATTCACAAAGAGGTTTCGTTTTGAACCCTCTGTATATTGCTTGACTGCACTAACGCGACCGCCCGAAGTGACTATAGACTGCTCGAGAGGTTCGGTAGGTAAATAGTGAAATATTCTGAAAACATATGTTTCTTAAATCTATCTATCTATCTAATATCTTTAAACGAGCAATTCTTGTATACTTATTTATTTATATATAATCAGGATCTCGGAAACGGCTACAAGGATTTTCATGAAAGTTACAGATTAGGAGTTTTTCGGCTCAAGGAATCGATCTATCAAAGTCCCAGGTTCGAGAGAAGCTCTGTTCCCAAGATATAGACATTTTAAAAACCGAGCAAAGCTCGATCAACCAGTTATTCTATATGTTAAAATCCATAATTTATGCCTGAAATTGTTAATCCTGTGTTTCAGGCGATTGAAGCAACATTTTTTATTAGCATACCTGTTTATCTTATAATATTCTATTCTATTATATCTTATGCATGTAAAAAGGTGTAACGGAACTTTGGGTACGGTACCACAACACATTTTTTTACAATGCAACAGCCCTCTGTTATTTTGCCGATTACCTTTTCGATCCAATATCGACAGTATTCCGTTAAAGATTATCTTCAGAGCCTTTGTGTGTCAGGCTATAGTCTCGGCTAAATAAAGTCGGTATAGTAAAATGACTTCGATATGTTACGTAAGAAAACATTATAAGTTTGATATTTCATCAAAATGTAATTATCCAATTTAGGTTTTAATCATTTATATTAGGCATATTTCCCAATTCTAAATGCTTCCGTACCCAAAGGGTAAAACGGACCTATTAATTATCTGCCTGTCTATCCGTCTGTCACCAAGCTATATCTCATTAACCGTGATAGTGAGATAGTTGAAAACACAGTTATTGATGCATTTCTGTTGACGCTACAATAGCATATATAGGTACTCGTAAGTAAAAAATAATAAGTAAATATTCCTATACAAAGTCATGATTTTTACAGAACTTTATACTAGCTGTGCCAGCAACTTCGTTCGATTAAGCATGTATTTTTTTTATAAAATTGACAAAGTTAAATACAAACTTTCATCCCCTATTTTAACCCCTTGGGGTAGAATTGATCAAAATCGGATTCCTACGACCGTCATAACATCTACCTGCATGCCAAATTTCAGCCCGATCCGTCCATTTATTGGTTTGGGCTGTGCGTTGATAGACTAACGTTGTCAGTCACCTTTGAGTTATAAATTGTATTTAGAAGAAACACTATATAACCAAATATATTGCGCTCACTAATCTCTTTGTTTACAACATGCAGTTAAATTAAAAGAGATGCTTATAAACTAGGGTATATGTCACAACTTTTAAAATAAGATTCGTCACTTGCTGAGTCATAGATTGCCGCTCGTAGACGCTAGATAAACACAAATGCGGCCACTTATAGCCTCCACATCCTTTTTCTGTATTACCACATCACGTATAATAATATCAACTAGATTTATCAAAGTGAAACTTGAATAAAATCACGTGGTGCGAACGGTGATGCTGATTAGGTAAGTTTGAGGATTTTAGCATAATGTAAAGACAGTACTAATTCGCGGGACTGGAAGGAATCGTAAGACGTAAAGGCCTTTTGTAGGAAAACTGTGGATTTTAATCAGTACGAGTCTGGCTCCACCCAGGGTAAAAAACTTAACCGTATGTTAGTAAACACTAAGTTCTAGCATCACATAAATATTATTTACAAAATTCAAACGACTGAGCAGTCGGACTTTATAAATCTATGAACATTTGCTGACGCCCACCGCAGGACGGGAGGGACTTTCGACTTTTGTAACGACTAAAAAAATCCACGGTGTCCTTCGATAGCACTATATCTACTTTCCGCCGCCACGGTTTAGATAAGACAGTCCGGCAGTACGGCAGGCTTTAACCCTCTAAGAGGGCTCCGTCATAATAATATTGACATCTCTTTGAGGCGCGCGTAGAACAAGACGCGTCGTCAACCCGCGCATGGTCCATGATCGGACGGCGAGTCGCCCATTACTAGCCGTCCGCATGCCAGTGCCTACGGTGGCCGGTAAACGCCTTGCGATGTCCGATCCCGCGGCGGCTGGGTTGTGAGGTGGAGGCTGTCCTCTCCCTCACGGCGCCCGTACAAAACACCGTGGATGCCGAGGATGCCGTGGTATTCTTCCGAGTTAATAAACCATCGATCCTGGCGTCGGCGAACATTTCGGAAGCGCTACAAAAGCCGTATACCCTCAGCGAATATCTGACCCACTGATTGCACAAATTGCATTTAAGTCATGACATGACCCGCGTATCAGTAAACAGAGGGGCATTTCCTTCTATATATATTATTAATTTATATCTATACCGAGAATATGCTTTGCTTGCGCTGATGTGCATTGTCTCATTGGAAGCCCCGAGCCAGTTTGTCAGACTAGAATACAACATAAGTTTGTCTTTCGAATCGCTTCGGAATCGCCAGCTGCTACCCCGGATTCTAAGGCCAAATCGAATGTCATGGTATGGACTTTGATAAACTTTGCTAAATTCTAATTAAACAATCTTTGCTAGATCAATGAATGAATCACTAAAGTAGGTAATGAATGAACCAATGTAATCCAAAACTTTCGTATGAGATGGAAAGAACTGAAAGGTGAGACTGAAACTGATACTATTAGTTGTACACTAAAGATATTCTCACACGACACCGCTTGTTCGCGCGGTCTGGCGGCGAAGCGAATGTATGGACAAACAGAGTGTCACACGGACAAGCGGTCCCCGGATCACTCAATTGAGATAGGTGACAAGCAGTCTCAATCTAATATCTTCTTGTATATTTATTTATATACACCGTGACTTTTTAGTCGTCTTACAAAAGTGGTCCACTTAATGTATCCGACCTAAAATACCTCTAGGCGATTTTTTTTTTTTTATCGTAATAATTATTTTTATTCTTAACAAATAGGTACATTGGAAATATGAAACACCCTGTTAAAATGTTTACGTATCAAGCTGTAGAGTATACCTACCCAACGCAATAGTCGGGCAGATCATTCCATTCCAATTTTCTATGATACAAGGGTGTTTCTAACTAAGCCAGGCGTCATAATAACGAATTTATATCAATAAAATATTTTTTTTCAAATTTCTTAAATACCTATTTTTTATTATAAACGTGTTCTAGTCATTGGATACATGAATTGGGCTGCTTTTGTAAGACGACTAAAAAAGTCACGGTGTATAATCAGGATCTCGGAAGCGGCTTCAAGGATTTTCATGAAAGTTACAGATTAGGGGGTTTTCGGCTCAAGGAATCGATTTATCAAGGTCCCAGGTTCGAGAAAAGCTCGGCTCCCAAGATATATATCTTGGAGTTTCTTGCCCATTCTTCTCCATACAACCTACCTTAGCGAATGGGTGTAGAATCAATCCCTTCCCTTCCTATTCCCTTTAAATTTAAATTTCGACGTTCAAAAGTGCCTCTTTGATGGCCTAATTGGAATAAATGATTTGACTTTGACTTTGACTTTGAAGTAATATAATATAATTAATCGAGGTTCTTGCGATATTTATCAAGTAGGATGTGGTTTATATCCCTAGCATATTACCTACATTGTTATTTTACATTTGAACCGACTCCTGGGTTTTTTAAAACCTTTTGTCAGACTAAGATTTTCTCCTCTATCGTTGACCGGTGCGTTTACAAACATAGAAACTAGCACGAACACCCAAACTTAAAACAACTTTTTTGTGACTTGATGCGCTTTTTCAATTTTTCATACAATAAACGCAATAACTACTTTATAGTCATCATCTGCCTAGCCTTTTCCCAATTATATTGGGGTCGGCTTCCAGTCGAACCAGATTCAGCTGGATATCAGTATTTTACATGGAGCGACTGCCTGTCGGACCTCCACAACCCAGTAACTGGGTAATACGATACCCCATGGTAGGACTGGTTGTCAGACTTTAGAGCTTCTGACTAACATTAACGACTGTCAAAGATCTACAAATGACAGCCGGGACCAACGGCTTTACGTGCTTTCCGAGGCACGGAGGAAACTCGCTATGTCAGATGGTCACCCATCCACAGACCAACCTCGGCAAGCGCGGCTTAACCCGGAAGATCGGCCTGTGCGGCTGTGATTATTTAGCCACGAGCTCCTCATAGTAGTAGCAATAACTACTTTATAGTACGCTCTGTAAATTTAATGCAGAAATTTTATGATACGGCCTCAGGTCTACATATCATATAATAAAATTCATAAAGCAATTTTTCCGGAAAATTCTGGAATTTAAAATATTTAATAAAATTCAAAATTCAAGAATTTCCCGGAAAAGTCGCTTTATGAAATTATGATATATTTCGGGGAATTTTTATCGTAAAGCAAAATAAGGTTCTTTTAGTATATCATTATTACACGAATATTCTTTGGATATCATCCTCATCGTCAGTCAGTTTGTATGATGTAAATCATGAAAATTATCACCTGCATGACAAACTGCCATGAAAGTTTCTGTAAAAAAGAAGATTGGACGTATCTCGTCATTACATGACTGAAAATTCAGAAAAGGCGTTGGTTATAATATATTATTTGTACTTTATTTATCTTTGGAAGAGTTTTCTTTGTGGATAAATTTTATATCAATAGTTATAAGACTATCTGAATAGCTACTACAATGATACTTTTTTTTTAAACGTGGTAAAATCATCATATATGAGTCCTACCACCCCGGGCAGGGCGGGAGGGACTGTCAGACTTCTACTGACTAAAATCCACGGTGTCCTTCAATAGCCCTTTATGTTACGGGGTCACGGTAAGGAAATAATCCTGCGACCACTAGAATTATACTAGACCAAATATTTTTTTAATTAGCATGCGTCTATGCACGGAAGCCTGCTGTAAAAATTTTCCAGTCTCAATACTGCCTTCATAGAGCGATCTCAGCACACGCTCATATTAAAATCCACTCTTATCGTTGCTCTTTACGTTCCAGGGTCACGGTGACCTTCTTATATAATCCTGCGACCCTTAGCAAACGCCCTTAGATTATAATTATATTTATATTGTACTGTCTAATTGACTGGCCAGTTACTCTAGTGATTAGTGACCCTGGTGCCCTGACTGCTATGCCGGGGATCGTGGGTTCGATTCCCACCCAGGACAAATGTTTGTGTGATGAGCACGATAATTTGTTCTGAGTCTAGGTGTAATTTATCTATAATATTTATGTATTTAGAAATATATAAGTATGTTTATCAGTTGTCTATTTCTGCTTAGCTTGGGACTAGATGGCGTTGTGTGATAGTCGTGGAATATATTATTATTTATTCTCTATCGAACTAAATAATTCAGTATATCTTCGACTTCACACAGTGACCAATATTTATGTTTGAACCTTCTGAAAACGACACCAATATTTCAAATTATTATAAATTATTCAATTCCTGATATTAGCGCTTTCAAAAAACAAACTCTTCAGCCAGTACTGTATAAATCCATAAGGCACTTTAAGCCACTGCCTAGGGGCCCACTATGACCAGGGGCCCAGCACTCCTGATCAAAAAAGGAGATGGTGTAGTTTTGTGAAACCACGGTAAAAGTGAACCTTTTTTTCACATAATAAGGTAAAAGCCCCCATTATTGACATTATAAGAGTGACGGTGAACGTCTGCATTTTATAATTGTATTGAAATCAATCTATTTTTTTTTGTATTAGACACTTTCATTAATTTATTAACTTTTATATTTTTTTTATACTTAAATTATCGCTTATGAAATGAAAAACATATCAATTTAACGTATATTGACAGGGCAAATGGTATCAGGGTCTAATATTGACAAATTGCGTCATTGTGGTATGAAAAAGTGAGGGCCCGAAACGAGCTGTGCTTAGGAGCCTCGAAATGGTTAATCCGGCCCTGTTCAGCACGGACTTATAATACTTAGGCTGACCGCAGACTTGAGTCAAAACAGTTTTAAGACAGATTAGTGCTTTACTAAAACCATGAAGATGCGCACACTTAAAACAAAACGTCTCATAGACAATATTGTCTAAAAGACACAAGAACTGCACACCGACAAGTCTGACTAACGATTGTCGGCTTCCCTTTTGCATGTACGCGGGCGCGCACATCAACGACAAAACAGTCTAACGACGTAACTCCTCTCTATAGTCTCGTCCAGGGTCCTCTCGTTCAATAAGTTTGCATTTTGTTCTGAGCTATAGTTCCGTATCCGGACTTGATGGCATGACTGTCTCAATTTCATATTCATTATACTGAAATATAAATAAAAAATTAAAGAAATATTGTTCGAAGATCTATAAAATGTTAACTATTAAAATTTGTTAAAAAGAAAATCAAAATGATGACAATATTGTATAAAAATTTCTATGACAACACCGACCCTTAGTAAAAATTAAATGCTCCAACCTGGCCGAGAAAGTTAATTTTTTTACGTTTTTTGCAATTTGCAGGCCAGTGACATGTTGTAACTTTATCAAAATATGAATTGCGGAAATAACAAGTATAATTTTAAATATAAAAATTATTAAAAAATTTCGCTCCATCAGCTCTGACAAAGAAAAGGTGCATCATGTTAAAATCTCCGAAAACGAACTACGATGCACCTTTTCTATGTGAGAGCTGATGGAGCGAGTTTAAGATCCGATAGTAATAGTCCATTTTGATACTGAGAAAGAATCGAACGATGTGTGCCGCGTCGTCGTAGTAGACAAAACAGTTTTGTTTTAGGTGAGCGGCGTGTCGTAGACAAAACAGTTTTGTTTATGTTTTAAGGCAGACTTGTCTGTGTGAGACAAAACTGTCTAAAAACAGTTGTGACTCAAGTCTGCGCAGGCCCTTATTCTACAGGAAAACACAACTCACGCTTACCTATACAAAATTACTTTCAGATGAATAAACTCTTATACATTATTTCACTCGTGAAAATTTAAAACCTATTGGAAATTTCATGAAGTCAGAAAGGAATGAACGCACGCCACATTGAGTACAATGCACTCGGACTAACGAGGAACGAGATCCCTCTGATCGGACGTTATAATTTGTATCATGGAGAATTCTCATTAAAATGATTTTCAGGCTTCCTCCCAACTGAAAACTGTACAAATACGAGTACAGTCACGAGCAATAGTATGTATACACTAAGAAGTATTCAAAAGCGATGTTCTGCTACCATATTGATTAAACGTTTGTCTTTTAATTAGACTCCTATTTCAAAGTGGAAATCAGTATTCACAATCACAACTGAAAACTGTACTAACATGAGTACAGTCACGAACAATAGTATGTATACACTAAGCAGTATTCAAAAGCGATGTTCTGCTACCATATTGATTAAACGTTTGTCTTTTAATTAGACTTCTATTTCGGAAGCCGTAACTATTACAAACTAGGTCCTATTTCAAAGTAGAAATCAGTATTTCACGAGCCATTTGCGTTTGAATATTGTTAAGTGTTTACATGTTATTGCTCGTGACTGTACATTTACACAGTCATGCCTGTATTTTCTAAAAGGTTTAGGCAAAGGTGTATCGGTAATTCGGTACTAACGAATTACCGTGACCCCGGAACGTAAAGGACTATTGAAGGACACCGACTTATTTGATGATTTGAAAAAAGGTGCACTTATTCCAAGATCGACTCACATTTCGCAAATTGTTTGTTTTTTCATCAGCATCAGCCTATAATGTTCCCACTGCTTTGACACAGGTCCCCTCTCTGTGAGAGGGAGTGGGCCATAATCCACCACGCGGGCCTAGTGCGGGTTTGTAGATGTCATAGTCTTCGATTGTTTGGTTCTACTTAGGTCATGCCGGTTTCCTCTCGAAGTTTTCCTTCACCGTTTTGAGAGAAGTGGTGATGAAACAAATTACACAAAGTAATGCGCCTGGCGGGGTTCGAACTCACGACCTACAACTCGTAAGCCGGGACCTATACCACTGCGCCACCACTACTCTGCTCTGTGTTTTTTAGTTTCATGTAATAGGCAGACAGCCTAATTCCATCAACCGGGCAATTCTGCCCCACAGCAGGAATTTCTCCTGTGTGCACTAACAAACATAGAAAACCACAAACACAGACTCCCAGACCCGGAACAACTACTTGCAGATCATAATAATAGTTGCGCCGTGCGGGGATCAAACCTGCGACAAGTAGCGCAGCAGTCGATCGCTCAGCCACTGCGCCAACTGTCATTATTGCACTTTGCCCGAGCTGGGAATGGAACGAAGGACCTCCTGTTCAGCTGTCGCGCTTGTGACCACTAGATCAACGACGCAAATCCCGAATTTCCAGGTAGTCTAGTAATTAAGTTATTTTTAATTTTCTCACGAAGCTAAGAAATAATGTTATGATGTTAGTGCACGAGTACTTTTCCAATGTCATTTTCACGGAATGATTCCCTCGATATCGACAGCAATCATATCGCCGGTGGATGGTTCATTCGCCTTTACAATCATGCAGAACATTTTTAAGGGGTTTTTCTAGGATTCTGTGATGCTGCTGTGGGCAGGGAGCGCGGCCCACGCACCCCGGGCTCCGGCACGAGCGGGCGGCGGCGCCTCGCGCGGGGTGAAGGTGAAAGTGAGCGCGCGCCCCACCGCCGGTCGATGGGGTGCACCCTGCGATATATAAAGAGAAACTCAAGGTGAACTAATAGAGTAACAAGAGATCCGGCGTCTTAGCTAGTGGAACAGCCGTTCCCCGCCTCATCATGAGAGGGACCTGGAGCAAAGTGGTCAGTGTTCAATCATTTCAAATATATTCGGGAATTTTCGTTAGTTTTGTCCTTTTTCATAGTCCGTTTTATTTTAAATAAAAAGTGATACTATTTCAGTAACAAAGTGCAAGTGATTCGCCTTTTAATTGAAAATTCCATTAATTAATGTCTAATTTAAAAAAGAAAATGTTTGAGAGAAAACTCAAAGTGAAATCTTTCTGAAAATCTATTTAATTTATTAACTAAATTACTCCAGTTTGTATGCAGTGACTCTAGTTTCCAAAAGTTTATTTAAAACCTAATTATAACTTTTTCGCGCTTTGAGTGGAAGTAAAACTTAAAGTGTTCATTAGTTATACGTTGACATTTCGACTCCAAAGTTTGCTCGGCAAATAATTAAGTAGCGAAGATAAATATTGTCAAACATAACAAGTAAAATTTGCATTTTTATATATACTGTTAAATTATGCATATAAGTGATAATTGTCAAATATTACGTGCTATGTTAACCGGTACGCATAGGTTTGTGTGTAAACTTTTAGCACACAAATAGTTCGCTCGCTGATTTAATTTGAAAGGAAGTGAAGATCATCACGCCGACCCCGTGTGCTCGTGTGTGAAACTCACACGTTGTCAGGAGATCATCAACGCATCCGTCTCGATGTCACTGCTCGTGACAATGGCTTGCACTTTTTATTGATGTGCCGAGATTTTTCAATTCTGAATGCAACTTCTCTCTATTGTTGTTTTCGTACTATAATGAATGGCAAATCTCTCTAGAACGTTGAAATAATGGCGATGAACTCGACCGGATTACATAATTGTTGTGTTCTTCCGTTTTGTAGGCGTGAGTAGGGTCACGATCTAAGATCTCGTTTTGGTGATGATTATAAAAATACACTCGCCGTCATAAGCGAAGGCTTGAAATAATCGCCGCATTCAGAATATAATGTACAGTGTTGCGCAATTTCCCGCACAAATTCGGAAACAACAAAAATGTTTAAGCTTTTGTGCTTTACATTTCCGCTTTCACACCATGTTTTAACTTTTGATTCAAACTTTATTTGGATCAAAATGCAACAGTGATGGCTGGTGGAAAGTTGTTATCTTCAAAATTTTATTAATATTATTTTTTCTTTTTTAGAATATTTTTATTTTGTTTTATTTTAGCTTATCGTTATTTTAACAAAAAGTAGGTACAGGTAAACCGACATTAATATATTACGTCTAAATAAATGTCTTTAATTTGATGCGATAATTGATGCGCGTCCTAATAGGATTGTCGTGACCTTTTATTGCATCGAGGTAACAAGGCATGTTATGGTGGTCGCGCCGGTCAACGATGCCGACTGCGTCTCCAATCACTTGTGTAACTGTTGCATAATGTCGGCCAAATGTTGTATTGTATTATTAAATTAGTCAACCGCATGTGTGAACTATGCTAACGCACCAGTTGTGCGTTAACTTTCTCGACTCATTTTCACTGTCCTTTACGTAAACTTATTCCGGACTCGCTGAATTTATAAGGCATTTTATGTGGGTGTTGTGGCTCTCTAAATCTTGCTGTTGCGAATTAGCGGTTTCTGACACTACCTATACAAATCAGATCATCATAAAACATAACATCTACAAAAAGGAAGCACTAGGTAGGCATTTTGGTTAAAGTTTATTTATAGGCATATTTAATGAACTTACATCACTCCATGAGTTATAGTTCGGGTTGACCTACTATGTAGTAATAGTCCGTACATGGCATACTTAAGTGTTCTCAAAACTTCGATTTCTTACATAACCATTGATCTTGATGGATCCGGGTTTTTCATAAACAGGTTTTACATACAAAGAGTGTCCTAAATTGGTATTACATTAATATATTAATTTAATATTGTTCTTTGTATGGGAGGCAATGAGACGTAGAAGGCTTGAGATTTTATGAATTCTCGGAACTTGATTTTCCGGTAGCACTAAGTTCTAGAAAGCAAGCTGGACAAGATGCTCAGCGGCAGGCAACTAGCAGCTAGCTAGTTTAAAATTCACTTCCTAGATCCGCTCGACCTGCGACTAAGCCGGGCGTGTTCTAATGCCCCCCACCGCACTCGGACAGCTCGTCTTAGGCTCACTTTCCTTTTGTGAATCACATAAACGAACTTACGTAATAAATTGTGATCCGTATTAATTTAACTACAAATATTTAGTTATTAAATTAGAGAAAATATTGAGGGCTGTTTGGTTATTTTCCTTTGTTTTGTTGGTAACGTTGATTTGTATATAAAGCTATGCGACATTTTTTCAAAAGCTCATGACTAAACATAGTATGTAACCATGTTTCTTAAGCTGTGCGATTTTGGCTTTGCGTTTATTTGTGTTAATCTAATTTTAACAAAGACTTTCTTTGTTTCAGATTACACTAGCGGTAATTTTACAAATCGCTCTAGTTTCGGGAAAGGCGTTATTACCACAAAATCAACAAACACAGCAGCAGCTGGGTCAGAACCAGTACACAGCTCAGAAGCGAGTCGGCTACGACTACCCGGCGCCACCGCACGACCTTATCAACCCCTTCCAAGAGCATGACGACCTGCACGCGCACGATGGCCACCACGAAGTGATCGAGCACCACGACGAACACGAGCACCATGACTTCGGCGACCACGACGACCACCACGACCACCACGACCACCTCGCCATCCACGAAGAACACCACGTGGTGGACCACCACGAGGATCATCACGAGGAACACCACGAACATCATGAACATCACGACCCTGGCTACTGGAAGAAGAAGCTCATTTGGAAACCTGGATGGAAGAAAATTTGGAAGCCAGCCAAGAAACAAATATGGAACCCATCTTGGAAAAAGATATGGAAACCAGTGTGGAAACCCACTAAAAAACCTGTGTGGAAGGAAATTAAAGTACCTGACTGGAAAAAAATCTACAAACCTGAATGGAAACCAATAAAAGTTCCTGCTTGGAAAGAAGTAAAAGTTCCCGATTGGAAGAAGATCACAGTACCCGTGTACAAGGACATCGTGGTGCCGGGCTGGAAAGAAATACAAGTTCCTGCTTGGAAGAAAGTCTGGATTCCCGAATGGGTTAAAGTTGGCATTCCTGGTGAAAAGTACTTAGGAAAAGATCATGATGGATGGGAGTACACCTCTCACGATCTGTGGAAGAAAAAGTTAGTCTGGAAACCGGTCTGGAAGAAATACTGGAAGCCAGCCAAGAAGCAAATCTGGATTCCAGACAAGAAGCTGGTATGGAAGGACGAATGGAAGCAAATCTGGAGGACTGAGAAGAAACAAATATGGGTCGATGATAAGAAGTTGGTCTGGAAGGAAGCTTGGAAACAAATCTGGAAGCCATCCAAGAAATTGATTTGGGTGCCTGACAAGAAATTGGAATGGAAAGAGGCATGGAAGCAGATCTGGGTGCCTGGATGGAAAGAGATCTGGGTTCCAGGTGTGAAGAAAATCTGGAGGCCCGTATGGATATCTGAATGGTTCCCATCCCCTGATCATCACGAGCACCACCACGAGTCTCACGGTTGGGACAGGAACGACAGCACCGACAACAACACAGCAGAAAGTCAGAAAGTATCTGTAAAAGTAGCGCCTAAGAAGCAGGCGCCGAGAAAAGAAGAACCAAAGCAAGAAACGAAGTCATGGCTATTCCCGGAATAAATTATTATACCTACTTAACCAAATTAAAAGCTTCTTATGTAGATGTTCATTAGAGATATGTCCGGCAATCGGATTAAAGAGTGCTTGTCTAGACAGCGTTATAATGCCATAAGAAAGTGAAGACTGTTAGCACTACAGGCATCGCGAGGATAGCGAGCCGGCCGGAGCACACGAACAATCACATCATGGCTTCACTAGGTAATAAAATTTGTCTAACATTTTGGATTGCCATGCGAAAAATATGAGTCAGCGATGCGATTGTTTCTGAGCCCGTGAATACAAAATCAAATTCCACAGTAGAGTTTAATGATTGATGAGGTTATTATTTATAGTATTAAAAGCTTTAAAGTGTTTGTGTAGTAGTTGTCGTATGGTAGGTGACCCAGAGCTCGTCGTCTGTATTCTACCCACTGATGCTAAGTGTTTTGTTGTTGATAATTATGCTAATTATTATTGTAAGTTTTATTTTAGGTCTTTAGATTTTATTTGCGGAACCAATGAAATAAATGTTATGTAATATCAAGGTGCTGGTTTTAATTACTTACAATACTTTTGAGTCTTTGGTTTATATTTTATTACTTACTAGCGTCCCGCTCTAGCTTTGCTCCGGGTGTAATCCCTATTATATTATGCATGTTATTATGTGGAATTAAACATTCCTGTTGAACCAGTGCATCTAATAAAAAAATTCGTTGCGTGTTTTAAAGATAGAGGGACAGACAGACACCGGGAAGCGACTTTGTTTTATACTATCTTACTTATAGTGATTTCTGTATGTACAATCGACAAAGTTGAATCAAGACCGACCACAAGCTTATTTTCTAACAGACATTTAAATACAATTCAAACCACATTCGCGTAAACATACACATCCATGTTAACGACTTTGATCTTTGTCAATTTGATGGATTGAAATGATTTTTTGTCAATGGGTCATGATTTAACTTTTTCGTCTGTACATACATCTAACGAGATTCAACATGAGGACGTGTGTCCGCGTGGTTGGTCTTTAAAGCGGATCTCAGGCTGCATTAACTAAATTAAATCAGTTGATGCGTTATACATTTAATAGAGTTGTCGCCGGTTAGATCTGAGTGATTGATATGAAATTGTAACGTTTAGGTATAGTAAAAAAATATATAATAATAGGTAATAGTCTTTCTTGGAACCAAACAAATCATTTAAGTACATCAACATCACATACATCAACACAATATACCTATGATTGGCTACAATTTAGGACCCATTTTATTTAATTAATACATTTAGTACAGCTACAAAATGCCATTAATACTAAATGAAATTTAATGATCCTTTCATTCTGTCTCCTCACAGAATCGCAGACATTCTAACATTATCATCTTCTATTCATCAGCAATGCCATAGAAGATACCTACGTATTTAATATTTTATCCGTGGTGTTACGCAACTGGTCTTCTCCCAGTTGTCACTGCTCTATACTTAATGCTCTTTTGAGCCTATTGGCCTTGCTTCGTTCTGTCTCCTGCTTGACATGTATGGAAGTGGAAACTACGTATGTTCCTAGGTACTAGGTATTATTTTTTAATTCATTTCGTTGCCGGATGCAAGACAGTGAAATTCATTAACCAGGACACGTCGAGCTTCATCGTCTCTTCTTTTCTGGTGGTCGCCACAACTCCCGAAAGCCACAATCAATGTGGCTTTCAGGAGTTGAATTGGTTTGGGAATATTGCAGCGGCGCGGCGGCGGCGGCGGCGGTGAGATTATCCCAGAAAAAAACCAAAGAAATCATAACTTATTACTATTAATTGACAAAGATTTAAAAAATTCTGTCATCATAGCCTGAGGCAAGATCGTTTTATAATGTGGGTGCAAGCGACACTAGTGTCCATCTTCCTTGGACGAAACCGACAAAAGTGTGATCGGCTTGGAGAGCTTTTACGTTTATCGCTTTTTTTTAGGTGGTAAAATCATCCTTAGTGACTAAAATCCACCCGTGTTCCTTCCTATACCCTTTACGTTCCGGGTCTTTCCCTCGGACGTATCCGAGAGGGAACTCCAGTCCACGGGCGCACGTGGAGGTTCCTGTCATAACTCATAGCACCCCTAGGTTTATCGCTTACCACTTGTGTACAGGGCTTGCTTTGCTACCTCCGCAGAACCTCGTGGACGAACGCGGTTTACTTGAAAATTCACTATAAGTCAATGTTTTGCCAAAATCATTAATATACAGAAATATATCTCTTTATTTCTAAAGAACGTTCTGGGAGCTTTTTACCGAGCCGACTGCCAAGACTGACATCTTCATGAAGAAAAAATTTTTGGCGACCATCAATGAGAGCCTTGGCTAGTGAGATCGTGAAAATGTTCGTAGTGATGTGTGGCTCAAATCGTTGTTCAGTTGGACAAAATAAGAACAGCGAATGTTCGCTGCTCTGTTACAAAATGAATGTTCAAGTCTATCATCACGTTTAGGTTCACATATATAACATCAATCATTTTTTTAACTTGTTGATTGCCTATCTACCAGTAATATAGGTACATTATTAGTTTCTTATATAAACAGTAATAATATTATAGTCCATGTAGACAATAATTGTTAACTCGTGCTCACACAATTCATCGTGTGTTCGTATTCCCTGAATTATCCGCAATTCCGGTTCTATATAAATAGTCTAGACTTGCTATAGACATTGACAATACAATGTCAAGCTCTTGTATTTTCAAAATCTATTTATTATGCCGACAACCAACACCGTTAGTGTCTTAGTGAAAGCAGTGGATGCTTAATTTTTTTTTTTTTTTGCAATGGTAGAATTAAATGTGTCCTCTTAGGTAGACCGGATTAAGAAACTACCACTGGTTAAAAATTCAACCTGGTCCTTCAATTACCTACCCTTAACGTTCCAGGGTTACGGGGGTAGTCTTCTTACGCAGTCCCGCAACTTCGAAACGGGGCCCCGTCAGAATATGTAGGTACGTTCAGAAATTTCGCAATTATATGCTCAACTGCACCCAGATATCAGCAGATGGATCAGCTCACAAGTCTCCGGATACAAAAACTTTAAGCAATATGCCTAATGATCCACTTCGTAAATGAGTAATAAAAGAAATAGATAAAGCCGTTTGAAATGCATAATTATAATTATGTCCGTTTTAGCCTGGCCGCATACATCAGTTTTCCTGATCAGGAATGCTGATCCGTTTTCTATCCGTGACACAGTGAATTCATACAAATGTGTGTGGATGTCACACACATTTGTATAACTTCCCGTACAAATTTCGAAAAACGGATCAGGATTCCTAATCAGGAAAACTGATATATTTTATGCGTCCTGGCTTAGACACATCTGTAGGTTACAGAAGTGTATACTCTCTACTTAGTCTGTGGTCACAGATGGTGTTAAATGTCCACTGCCACTATTTATTTATTAAGTAATTTTGAATTTTATTTTCTACCTTTTAGATGAGATAATAATACTGCAGTGAGTCGTTAGATGAGTGGACAGACTAGATGCCGAGAATTTTCGCTGAAATAATATTTTTTTAGTGCCAAAAAACAGAGTACAAAATGTATTGGTAGAAGACGTTTGAGGACTTAGGTATTTTATAATTTTACCACGATAAAAAAGGGTATATATCTGAGATATGTTCCGTCTGCGACTTCACTCCCGCCTGTGCTGGAAGGCCGAGACGTGGTGGTGAAGGGATGTGACGCCGTGCATTGCCCACCCGCGATTTACCTTTTCCCCAACCTACTAGACAATGATAATTATAGCTCACTCAGAAATAATGTTACTTTCTACAAGAAAAAGAAAATTACAATTGGAACATTATTTCTGGAGAATACCACTTTTTATTTAGTATACAGTATACACATATTATAGATACGTCAGAATGCCTTTGTACTAAGCAGTAGATAATTATTTAGGTGTTATAGTAGCCAAGTATTCATATGCAAAACCTATTGTTTTTGCACCTTCACATATTACCTTCGCACAGTATTCATTCATAAAATTATTACATACATCTTATCTCACATATTAAGGCCAAATGCTAATGGCTGAAAGATTATACAACAAAACTCGTTTGTTTCATTATATAGACAAAGGCACTATTGTTTTATTAAGTGTATTTGCAGGTTAATTACATCTATGTTCATGAATAAGATAATGATATGATTTGATGCTGATGTTAACAATGGGTGAGTATTTCAATTCATCATACAATTTGACTTTTTTTTTGATGGAGTATGGCACGACCAGGAAACGACTGGAGAATAAAAACATTTCTTTTGTACATTTTAAACATCGCCATAGGGGAACAATGCATAA
Source organism: Agrotis segetum (assembly GCA_036375495.1). NCBI lineage: Eukaryota > Metazoa > Arthropoda > Insecta > Lepidoptera > Noctuidae > Agrotis > Agrotis segetum. The sequence goes on along the minus strand of JAQSVV010000088.1, from coordinate 13,649,515 downwards.
GACGGAGACGCGAGGTATGATGGGGACTTGTATACATTCTTCAGGCATAACGCTAACGTAGCGCAAGCGCCATAGGGATGTCATTTGCAAGCGGTCATTAACAAATGACGTCCTATTGGTGCTTGCCAGTGCTTGCGTTACGCTAGTATTGTATTAAGTCTATCGTCTACCGAGCTTTCGTCCATACAAAAAGAGAAAACGTTTCCCCCCCCCCCCCCTAAATGTTATCCTATGTCAATGATTTTTACAATGCATCTGACACAGTAAAAAAAAGGTTGCACTCCAGGAGTGCCGGTAGAAGTGAAAACTTTTTTGTTACTATGTTTTATTTTTAACACATTCACTGCGGCACCGTTAAATCTAAACTTTCTACTAGTGCGATACGAGACAAATGCTGCCCGTATCTATGTTTCCTGATATGCGTTACGGCTCCTATTTTGCCGTACCAGAACCTGACTTTCAAAGCCTATACAGACGTGGAAACCGCCTATATCAATGGTTTTTATCAACAAATCGATAGACTATATCCTTGTATACACCTAGCTGCAGTCGCCCTGGGTTCTCTGTTATACTTTGAAAGATACAGAGATTTTTCAAAATCTTTCATTCGCGGCAATATATATGCCGTACAGCGTAGAAGTGAAAAAATGCTAGGGATGGGGTTTACTTCTGAAATGATAGTCGATAGTTTAAAAATATTTTTTTATTGTAGATAAAATATTAATATTTAACAGTGTTATATTATTATATAAATCAACATAATTATGTAACCTAATTATTATAATTACTAATCAACATGAGATCACAAATATATTTTTAAATATGTATATATATGTATTTCATATTAAGTTGCTTACAGAAATGTCGTCCAAAGATATTTGATCTGGATCATTGTATTTATTTTTTTGTGTTGATGTTTCATTCAAAACAAGAAATTCTTTTTTAGTTGACGGACTTACAAAAATTGAGTTCACCTCCTTCTGACTCCCTTTGTTTATAGAAATACTTTCAATCACTTGTATCTTTCTTGATGACAGACTCGATTTTTGAAAATTATGTGTCTCACCCGAGCTACTACTACACTGCAGAACTTTGTTTCTTGCTTGTGCACCTTCATACGTCATCGTGAACGTCTCATTGTAGCAGAACCGCGTAATATTTTTCATAAAAAATATTGTTACATCTTGCTTACGGCCAGCACTAGCGCACACTGAACCGCCGCGCGGACGCATGCAGTGTGGTGCGGGGTTGGGGGGGTACGGCAAGATATTCGCCGTACCGCACTGAATGAAAATAATTATCTTACTGTGCGTTACGGCAACTATTTTGCCGTATATTGTTAGTATATAATATTATTATATTAAAAGCAATAATATTGAAAATATCACTATCTCATTCCTACGCGCAAGGGAACTTAGATAAATTGCCCCCGCACAGTACGCAAAACAAGGACAACGAGCTACCGCACTGGCTGAGAGTCAAATACGGCCAAATACTTGCCGTAACGCAGTGAATGTGTTAATTTGAATGACGTCTTACTCATTTTCGATCAGGGTCACGTGACCCTGACGCGAGTTTTGGTCACGTGACCCTGACGCGAGTTTTAAATTTTTTACCCATTACAGAAAAAGTGTACAACGCCGCTAAAGAAGTTTTCACTTCAAAAAACTATAGGTAACTAACTATAGTAACTATACGTTTTCCACATACTAAATCACGACCAATCTCTTAGATTCTGGTGTCAATCGTTTCAGCATATTATATTCTAGGTTTATAGGTTTTCTTTTTTTCAAAATTTATAATAGTTTGAAAGTTACAGGCGCCTAAAAGTTACTATTTTTATGACAAAATCTTCATTGAAGTAAAACCTTTGTATTAAAAAAAACAAAGAAGTTTAAGAAAAAAAACAAAACCTACAAACCTAGAATATAATATGCTGAAACGATTGACACCAGAATCTAAGAGATTGGTCGTGATTTAGTATGTGGAAAACGTTTTCTCCCGAGAGACAAATTTCATATAAAAAATACTTACATTCAGTCGCGAATTGCAACGCTCTCTATCGCACGATCGGGGTTTTTTCAAAGCGTGAGAGGGACAGTACGAGTTTTTCTAAATACCTATTTTTTGAAATGGCAGCAGCTATTCTATCCTCTTAAGATTTCCCATCATACCTCGGGTCCCCGTCTTATCGTACTTAGGACTATAGAAATATCTCTACATTATGTAATTTTGTCTACTCTTCTGTCGACAAAATCCGTTTCTCAGGATTCTACGCCTGTTGTTCAGTGTCTAGATTGTTTTCAAATTTAGCACATAAAATTGAAAATCTAGCGCTGATGCGTTGTTATAAAGTGAATAGCACTACAGGAAAAGCAACTCCTTAACATAACACCACTTAACTCAAGCATGCAAATATTCTTGTGCAAATATTTTGTATCACAGTCTTTAGCTGTTAACTCACGTGAAAATTAATTAATAACCAATCAAACTAGTTTCCTACATCAATGCCCTAAATATAGTTTTTTTATTATCTATTTCGGATACTATGTAGTATCCGAAATAGATAATACCTATATTCACACTTTTTAGAGTGGCTGAACATGTAACCCATGGTTTGAACTGCGGTTTTCCACGGGCATGATTTTATTAGATATTGAAAAAGCTTTTGATTCTGTTTGGCACGCGCTGCTTACTCCACATTTTAATAAAACAGCAAGTACATATTTGTTTTTTAAAACTCATGCAGAATTACTTAAGTGATCGATCTTTCTCTGTTTTTTGGTTAAAGAACATTGTGATCACAAAACTATTCCAGCTGGTGTCCCTCAGGGATCGCTATTTGGACCTAATCTTTTATACTCTTCCTAAATGAAATATGCCTAAACAGGCTCATTTCACTAGTTCACTACCGAGAGAGATGTCGACTTATTTGCTCGGTTGCAGTTTTTTTTTGATTTACGCAGCCAATATTAAGTATACTCGTAAGAACTGGAAAATGAAAGTGAATTCAGACAAAACCGAAGGTTTGTGTACACCAACACCAAGACACACAATTGAGGGCCAAATTGAGTTGAACGAAAAATAGCATTATTTTAATGAAGAAACGGTTAACTTATGCTTCGAATACAGTCATTGCTTTGCAGATTGGTCAGTTTTTTTTCCACTCTTTTTTTAATCATACTTTTTCCAGTTTGCCCATATAAGTATGATTACTTCCCAAAATTTGATCCTTATTAGCAAAATAGCAACACTATCCAATGGTGAAATATAAATAGACGGTGTGATTTCAAAAATCAGCGGGTTCGATTCCTGGCCAGAAAAATTGATTTTTCTAAAATCCAATGATGCAATTTTAGATTTCGCCAAAATCGGCCTCGAGACTCCTTTCAACATTTTTCGATATAATATTCGTAGTTTCGGATAAGTATAGCCACCCACGCCCACTTGAAAAATTCATGCTGTACACTCAATATAAAGGGAATAAAAATGTTACTGTTCGTTCATTAACGAGATGTTCTTTAATTTGCTGAAAAACCATTTTCAATTTCATACAAGGCTTGTCAAATATCAATATTAACTTTATTAATGTCTTTTTTGCCCATTGATTTAACCATCCCATCAATGAGTTACCGTGGAAATTCTAAAACCATTCGTCCATTTGCAATGTCATTCGGAACGATAATTATTGTATGATCTGATCAGGCCCGTATATGGAAGTGGGAGTTTTGGTGGGTAGGAGCCTCCCCAAAATCTCGCAGCTCCCAAATATGTGTACATTGTGCACTTCGTTAAATTTAGTAAACATTATAAAATCTATTCTCATTTCTGTAAGAACAATTTTTCATTTCATTGCACTAATTAATTAACTATTGCAACTGCAAATTAGTTTTAAAAAGGAAAAGACTTTTTATTTCGCATGGATTCTTGTAACTGTTTATGGTAGGTTTGAAGTACATAATAACACTAGATACTATCTTATTAATACCTAGAAATAAACAGTTTTAGACAATACATTAATACATAAATTAAACGTAAATATTAACCAAATAAAAAACTGTACATAAAAAATATGAAAATAATGTTTTAAAAAGTAATTTCTGATGAGCCTTCCCGAATCAATCAATCAAATATGTTTCTTTTTACCCGAGGTAACTAAACTTCCACCCCTGAAAAAATCTTGGCTTCGTCTCTGAATCTGTGCAAGTGTGTAATTCTTTTTTTTTTTAAATACGAAATTGGCTATTGGTAATACAAGTAGGAAGTTATATCTTATTTGTATACATTTATGCAATATTTATACCTATATGGTTTGTTTTTGTTATGTCAAAGAGATTACCTATAAAAAGCTTTTGCGAGAATGAGACTCGTTGTGGGTGCTAGGATCGAGAATAATTCCTCATAAGTCGTTTTTCGAAATACAAAAGAAATCCGTGATACCCACACGTAGATTTCTAATAAACACGGCAATACCGAACTATTTATAATATTTCTTGGACTTGATAACGTAAACACACATACCAAGAATAAGTTATAACTTCAGAGAAAGTACACTCGTCAACTTTAACCAGCTTTAGCCTGAGGGCTTCGTATTTTTAATAGTTTCTAATTGTATAACGTTAAACCCATTAAAATAATGTATGTTCCAAGTACTTTGAGTACGTTACATAATTAACAGAATGATTAAAACCAGTTTTAAACAACTGAACCAAAATCACATTGGCGGGCGTAGTGATTGGAATACTGAGCTTTCGCTTCACATTCGATTTACTGTGATTTTCCATTTACGTAGATATAGGTATAGACGGCTACATTTCAAGCTATGCATAACCAGTTAATCTTGGCCTCACTTTACGGGATCGTTTCGCACATTGAACGATCCAGCTTATACTGGTTTTTTATAGCTTGATGTGTAGCCGTGTGTACCAAACTTTTTATTTTATCGTGGTAAAATCAGCAAATGAGTTCTCCCGGAGTCCACCCTAGCCACTCAGCGAAAGGGACTGTCAGACTCATTGACTGATTAAAATCCACGGTATTTCTTAAATAGCCTTTTGTGTACCAGGGTCGACAGCCTTGTGCTCCCGCCATCTTCCTATCACGGCGTGTTGTGCTAACGCGGCTTCTCAGGTGCTGAAAACTAGTGAAAACCTAAAACAGCAGAAATATAACATCATCATCAGCCTATTAATTATGTTCCCACTGCTGGGACACAGGTCTCCTCTCTGCGTAAGGGAGTGGGCGGTGGGGAACACATTGACTAGGTATCAACAGAATCACTAGGGCCATTGGGTCCAAAGTGCCCCACATAGTCTTTAAATATTATCCTAGCGTTTGTTGTTTTGACCGGGGCCCCCTCTCAGATGGCCAAAGCCTGCCGGGGTCGCGGGATTATTTCCTTACCGTAACCCGGAACATAAAGGGCTATTGAAAGACACCGTGAATTATAGTCAGTAGAAGTCTTCCCTCCCGCCCTGCCTGGAGTAGGAGGACTCATTTGAGGATTTCACCACGCTTGAAAAAAAAGAAAAGAAATGAGTCCTCCCACACAGGGCAGAGCGGGAGGGTCAGACTCGTACTGCCTAAAATCCACGGTGACCTTCAGTAGCCCTATGTTTACCGGAGTCGCGGTATACGTGTGTCCCACGACCCCGGCAGGCTTTGGCCCTCTAATGGGGACCCCGTCATTGTTCTGATACTCTGTGGCGTGCGTGGATTGCCATTAGCTTGACAATCATAGTCAATTAACTTCAAGCCTCGGCAAAGAGGACTTCAATATTATGTTTTGCATTTCTTCACACGAAGGTCATCGACGAGCCATGAGAGACGTTTCCATGTCTAAGTACTTAGTACTTAGACATGGAAACGTCGTATACTACCTAGATCATCGATAGGTACCTTCTTCAGTTGTTTGCCTATTGCGTTGGGATGGCGCTTCCAGTCTAAAGCCTCCTCTTCACAATCGGCCATGATGGCCGTGTTTGCCGAACATAAGGAGACGGCGCTCGCTATAACAGAAAGCAAGACGCAGATCATTCTATCTCGATTCTTAGTATAGCGCCGTGTCCGTGTTTGCCGAACAGAATTCGGTAAACACGGCCATCATGGCCGATTGTGAAGAGGAGGCTTAAGGTGGTCGCACATAATTTATTATGATCATCAGCAACGTACGCGCCGTATGCGTCAATTATTGTATCATATTTATAATTATTATGAAAGACGTCATCAACATTATTTGAAAGCTGTCAGCATTTTCCGATTTCCAACAAGTCATAGTACGCGGCGCGTACGGCGCGTCCGGTGCTGACGAATGTGCGACCAGCACAACCGAACTCGATTACGCAGAATATTAATATTATTTTCAAGATGCATCTACCGATTTATCGAGTTCAAGAATTACAATTCCTGAAATCGTTTTCATTCATCAGTCACTTTATTTCCATTCTCACGTGATTACTTACTTAATATGCTTCCACACTATAAATAAGTAATATTTCATACACCATCACATCCCATAAACATTTCATCCAATGTCCGTGTTCAATTCAATTTTAGATACGAGGAAACTGCATTACCGACATTCAAAGTTGGGTAAACGTGACAGCCAAAAATTGAAATATCTGAAACTGGTATGGTAACTCGCTTCCTGAAAATGATTGTTTTACCTTTACAGTAACAACCTAGTTAGTAACTCACAAAACCTGTCACCAGTTTTAATAACAAAACTTTTCAGTGTTTACGTTTTACCAAAAACGTAGTTATTTTTGCAGTTAAAAGTTCTTACTTTCCATTTACAGGTTTGTTTAAACTGTCACAAACAATAACCTCCTTTTTTTAAGTCGGTTAAAACATGACCTACAGTGTTAGAGTGTTAGCTACAGTTAGGGTTGCCTACATTTTTTTCTCTGAATATAGTATTTTTTTGAAAAGGCGATTTAAAATATATAGTACGCTATAAATATATTATACGGGTATTGCTGGGGTTGCCGCGCTTCTGTAGCGCTTCGGGGATGTTCGTGGACGCACGCGTTCCGGATTTCGGATCGCTGCTGCGTCTGCGCATCGTATCACTGATGCGCCGGGTGCGTGACAGCCCCAGCAGCCTCGTGGCTACTCACAGAGTACATTATACTGGCTACTGTAGCCGGCAGGGTTGATGGCCCAATAATGTGTCACTGGATGGCGGCACATAGGCCATCTTTCGTTAGTTTATGTAACGTGTTGTAGTTTGTAAGTTGTTTTGTTTTAGTATTTATGGATCTGTGGTCTGCAAAATAAATTATTATTATTAAATAAAAATATATGTATATATTTCACATCCTACGCTCCGAACTTCGGCTGCTTTTTCTTACGAATAATTAATATTCAGCCTTTCTACGTTTTCAGATTCAATTACAGGCGAACTTTGACTTTATTCATGACCTTTCAGTTTCCTGTTATCCAATGCACAAATAGAACCAAGTACATTTCTGTACCTAAACATTATGCAGATGTCGGGTTTTTCATGGTCATCTAATAAACCTCTTCAAAGAATTTTCAAAACCTATCTTAAACTGGTCCCCCGATTAGTATAAACATAACATACATAAACATAACATGGATTTTATTCGATATAGAATGCGATACCCAAGAAACGATTAATTTGTTTTTCTCTAAAAGACACGTTATAGGCTGTACGCCACAACGAACTCGTCGTCGAGAGAAAGAGATAGTGACAGCACGTTCCTGTGTGTAGCTTAGAAGACCACCACTGTAGTTTCGAAGCTGGGGCAGCAGTTAAAAAATGTTAATGATTTAAAAATATCATCATCAGCTTATTAATGTTCCCACTGCTGGGACACATGCCATTTCTTTACAGAGGGAGTGGGCCATATGGTGGATGTCACATGTCTTCGAAGTTTTGTTTCCATACTTAGGACATGACGGTTTCCTCGCGAAACTCACGATGTTTTCCTTCACCCTTATTGTTTAAAAATATATCGCAGTTTATTACATTGCGCACAGTCTCTGCTATTTTATATATAGTTTATAGTATATTTATAGTTTTGCCTACCTACATGCATGAACTGAAAAAAAAAAAAACAGAAACAGGAGCCTAATCTCACTACCTTACCTTCCTGCTAAGACGAACGAATCACCGATGTAGGTGTTAATTGAAAGTTGAAAATATAAACAGCTCATGAAATACCTGGAAATAAGATGAAAGAGACGGCAAAAATATAACCTGATATGACATCCGGTCTCTGATTGAAGCACTAGACCTAATATCCTGTTCGAACGTGCCCCTTAGAAGTGCCGCCCATAATATTATATCTTATTTTAGAATTTCCCAGTTAAGTTTCCTTCCAGAAGATACCTTTTATATTGCATGTATATAACTGGTGAGCTCAAAGGAAAGTAATATTGACTTCAGATTTTTATGTTTGATTTCCGTAAAGTTTTCAGCTTCCCTTTTTATGGTTCGTTGGTTTTCCCATGATGGGCATGATTAAAACAAGTTTTTTTAAAACAAATATTAAAAAATGATTGAAATTAAACAGTGTTTTATAGCGAACGTTTTAAATCATGGCTTATGAATGTAAGGAATCTAAATAGCTTAACATAAAAACATTTGAGTCTTTTGTTCTTGTTATGTTATTTCGTTAGTGGCATTGCAAGTGAAAACTTGAGGAGGTAAGTATAACTAAAGAATATAAAAAAAAAAACACTAGGAAGAAGATCAAGAAAAAATTCACTAGGCAAGAGACTAATTTAGAGACGTGATTTTATTTTTGTTATTTGGTTCCTCTGTATCGTACTGACTGACTGGAGATCTTATTAATTACCGGTAGATAAAGTTTATTATGCGCAATCACATATAAACTTCAGAATAGAATATAGAAATGAAACGTGATTTTATAAGTACATCATCATCATCATCATCTCAGCCATAGGACGTCCACTGCTGAACATATGCCTCCCCTTTTGATTTCCACTTATACCGGTTAGAAGCGACCTACATCTAGCGTCTTCCGGCTACCTTTATAAGGTCGCCTGTCCACCTTGCTGGTGGACGTCCTACGCTGCGCTTGCTAGTCCGTGGTCTCCACTCTAGTACTTTTCGACCCCATCGGCCATCCGCTCTGTGAGCAATATGGCCTGCCCATTGCCACTTCAGCTTGCTAATCCGGTGGACTATATCGGTGACTTTAGTTTAACCTCTACTAATCCGGAACTTTGTTCTATGTCTCATTTGATGCAACTTTTCTGCTAATATTCCAGGAGTATCCCCGTTTTTAAAGTAGATATTAACTGTTTCGTCAAAAATGTAGGTATTGACTTTTGAGAAATACGAGATAAACATTAAACCGGATGCTGGTTTCATTCAAACAACGATCGCGATAAAAAATGCTTTGAATGCATCGTTCGCTTCCAATTCATTAGCCAGACATTTCAACATAGGTATATATCTACATCGTGGTTAACCTACTATTCCACACCGGACAGATTTTGTGTGGAATTGAATTTCCGTTTACAGTGATGTATTTTGGTAAACTTGCCAGGGTCGCGGGATTGTCTAAACAGGTAACTGTGACCCTGGAACGTAATGGGCAATTGAAGGAACGCTGTGGATTTCAACAGTGCAAGTCTGATGGAGTTCCTTGCCGGTTCTTCTCCATAGAAAAGAACCAACCCGAACCGTGCCAACTGAGGCCCATGTAAAATAAAACATTTTGATTTTGATCAAAAAATGAAAATCCATAGACAGTCCCTCCCGCTCCACCCTGGCTAGTCTAGGACTCATTACAATTTAACACCAAAAAAAAAAGTATATTGCAGTCATAAGTATTGGACTTTATAACTAGAGATAGATGCAATGTACGGCAACAAATCCGGAACATGGATATTCGGCGAAGAACCAAAGTCACCGACATAGCTCATAAAATTTGCAAGTTGAAGTGGCAATGGGCAGGCCACATCGCTTGTAGAACTGACAACCGATGGGGAAGAAAAGTTCTCGAGTGGCGACCACGGACCGGAAAACGCAGCGTAGGCAGGCCTCCCACTAGGTGGACCGACGACATCGTGAGGGTCGCGGGCAGCCGATGGATGCAAGTGGCGAATTGTCGTTCGGCGTGGCGGTCTAAGGGGGAGGCCTATGATGATGATGACGGCATGCATGTGTCGAAACTTTCAGTTTTTTTTTTAAATAAATTAAATATTTGATTTGCTAATATTCTTTGCCAGTGCTTTATTTTTTTAGAAATTGCCTCTATTAAAATATAGAAATTAAGGAGTTTGACACACTCGTGCGCACCTCGCATTTGACTAAAACACATCAATAGGGCTGTATTCTGGGTACGCTGCAGGCAGGCGCCAAATAACGCCGCGCTAATTTTCACTTACTGGGTGTGTTATGGACTTATGGATGATTTTCTACCCAAAAAGATAAACACCTGGCCTTGTATATTGAGCCCAATGTATGAGCCCGGGCGGGTAGGACATTTCCTTTTTTCTGATCTACCCCGTTCCTTCGTTTGCAATTTGCGTTCCAGGGCTTGGACAGTCGCGACCAGCTGCTCAGATAGACAAGCGACTCATCGGTCCGCTAAGTTGGAATAAAAACATTACATAATTGACACCACTTAACTATGTACAACTACACCTTCGCAGTTTATAGCATGTTATGATTCTGAATTTGGAATAACGAATATAATGCAACGCACACACATGCGCACGCACTTTATGTAACAAAGAAAGTGACCTCCCGAAGCGGGGCACGTAAACTTGCGCTGTTGCCTTTTTAGCAAGTGTACCGAACAAGCTGATGTAGTAACAAGTTGTTTATCTTGTGTATTAAAGGTAGTTAGCGCCTTCCTCTGAAAACTTTCAGCTGTAACAACAGACAGGCGGACATGTTGACATTATTACCGATTTCAAAAAAGAAGGAAGTTATTTTCAGTTAAGTTTTTTTATACAACAAGGATGTGTGAAGTAGTTAAGTGGTGAAGCTAATAGGTACTAAAACCTGTACTGTATATCTAGCCAATAAACGTGACATTAACGTAAAAAAACATACAGGGTGTCCAATAAATAGTAGGTACCTACCTACGTCATATACTTACTCCAGGAGGTGATGGCTCGCCTGCCGGGGTCGCCGGACTTATTTCCTTACCGTGACCCTGGAACATAAAGGGCTATTGATTAAGGACACCGTGGATTTTAGTCTGTACAAGTCTGACAGTCCCTCCCGCCCTGCTCGGGGTGGGAGGACTCATTTAATGATTCTACCACGCTAAAAATAAAGGTGTGATGACTTCGGTCATTTAATAATACCTACTGTTACTATTAGCTCAGTTAATGTAAGTAGATGATTTAGCAAATAAAAAAACGACGGAGTTTATCATATATGAATTTGTGCAAGAATGTAAGGTACTTACCAAAAATTATCAATATTATTAAGTGACATAATCTAAGGCGCGGGCCACATAGAAAAGACGTAAGACACAGACGGGGCGGAGACATTTTATGTCTCTTCGGTATGTGTCTTTCATAATCAGGCCCGATTTTTCAATAGTCAGGTATAACTTTTGGGCCAATCTTCAATTTTTGGACTTCCGTTTAGGACAATGACGATTGACGCCCGATACTTTTACTGCTAGTGCAACCATCCATTGACAAAAAACAAAAATATAAATTATTTTAATTTCATTTTAGTTATACGTAATTAAAATAAATTGTAATTTTGTTTTTTGTCAATGGATGGTTGCACTAGCATTAAAAGTATCGGGTGTCATTATCCTCAACGGAAGTTCAAAAATTGAAGATTGACCCTTTTATCTGAGGAATAAAAATGGCGGTTTGACAACTTATCTATGGATAATATGTCAAACCGTTATTTTAATTCCTCAGATAAAAGTTATCTGACTATTGAAAAATCAGCCCTAAATGTATAGAAGCGTCGCGACGTAAAGCACACAGAAGAGACGAAGCGGGGGCGCGACTCTCATACATTTAAGCACGTCCGCGACGCGCACAGATTACTTATATGTAGGCGACGCGTCCTCGTCTTGCGTCTTTTCTATGTGGCCCGCGCCTTAGGTAGGTACTACTTATGGTGAACGCACACGTAGCCGCACCGCAGTCTCCGCAGTCCGTTTTCTTACCGATTCTGCGGAGACTGCGGTGCGCCTAGGTGTGCGTTCACCATTATTCGATACTTATTGTTTTTATTTTTAATAATTTTTTTTGAATGGCATTTACTTCTACTATGACCAAGGTTATCCATTAATTACTGGACAGTAGGTACTGGACAATCAGTAAGTATAATAAACATAAATAGCTAAGGTACCTATGCAAAATATGAAATTACGCAAACCGCGTGCTTCTTTTTAAAGCAGTTTTGGATAAAATGCTGATCAGAAGAAGTCAAATAATCGATACCTATTCACTGTTGAATGGCAAAACTAAATTACCTACATAGATCTTCATCATGACGACAACTTATTTATTTCACTACCTAGCTATCTAAGTAGATACGAGGGCGGAGTGATAAGTCTGGTAAAAATGAAATAAGGAAACAACTTTTTTTAAAAATTATGATTTATTTTTCAACGTAATTTCCATCTAACTCAATGCACTTCATCCAGCGTTTCTCAAACTTTTCGATCCCTTCCGTAAAGTATGACTTAGGCAACCCTTCGAAATAGGCATTGGTTTCGAGTATGATCTTCTCGTTGGAGCTAAATCTTTTTCCACCGAGCCATTTTTTTAAATTCGGAAACAGAAAATAGTCGCAAGGGGCCAAATATGGCGAATATGGTGGGTGAGATAGCAACTCATATCGCAACTCATGTAATTTGGCCATGGCAATCGCGCAGGTGTGCACTCGTGCGTTGTCTTGGTGGAAGAGGATTTTCTTCTTAGCCAAATGCGGTCGTTTTTCAAGTAAAATTTGGTTAAATTGGTCCAATAAATTGGCATAATATTCGCCATTGATCGTTTTACCCTTCTCTAGGTAGTCAATATGGATTACCCCACGTGCGTCCCAGAAAACTGAAGCCATCACCTTATTGGCCGATAAAACTGCTTTGGCCTTCTTCAGAGCTGGTTCGCCCCTAGCAATCCATTGTTTCGATTGTTCCTCGGTTTCTGGTGTATGGTGGTGGATCCACGTTTCGTCTACCGTTATAAAACGCGCAAAAAATCAGGTTTATTCCGTTATAACAACGCCAAACCTGCCTTTGAAGTGGTAACTCGCATGCGTTTTTGATCAATAGTCAGTAAACGCGGCACCCATCGCGCGGAGACCTTTTTCATATCTAAATGTTGGTGTTAGATATTGCGCACACGTTCGCCTGAGATGGCTACTATCTCGACTATCTCGCTCACTTTTACCCTTCGGTCATTAAACATTATGTCATGGATTTTAGCGATCATCTCTGGAGTAGTGACCTCAACTGGGCGTCCTGGGCGTTCAGCATCACTTGTGCTTGTACGACCACACCGAAAATCCGTAAACCATTTATAATCATTTTAATCGATGGAGCAGAGTCCCCATAATATTTATCAAGCCTTTCTTTAGTTTCCGTAATAGTTTTTTTGCGCAAAAAATAATGTTTAATCAACACTCGAAATTCACTTTTCTCCACCTTTGCGAAAATGCATTATATTGTTTTTATTTAATGGCTTTAAAAAAAAAACTAACCAGCGGTACTGGCTGAAAATTTAAATATAATCCCTCAAAAGAGTTGTGAACAAGGAGGTTACATTCAATTTACGATAATTTTATTCCGAAATAGATTTTTACCAGACTTATCACTCCGCCCTCGTACCTACTGAACAATTAATTTGTCGGCTTGTCACAACCTGGTACTACCAGGCAGCCTGTGAAAATCATGACTCCGCCTTGCATGATAGTCATTTTTTTGCTGATACGCGGGCCCAACAAACTAATGGGTCAAAGGTACGATGACTTCGACATCGACCCCTCTATTGGCGAGACAAAGGTTATCTGCGCGCCTCTAGCGTTGATGACTTGATGTTATATAAGGGTGCTTGATACACGGTTGATTGCACTAATAATAAAAAAACGGTGTGAACTGCAAACAAGTTATTTTTTGATTTTGCCCCTTACTGGGCATTTCTTCTGTACCTATCGTGTCGTGTCTAATTGTTAAATTCCCATACACAAACAGACCGAACATGGAACAACTACACTTCTCATCAAAAAAATCGAAACACTTTCGTTTTTATTGTTTTTGTCCTAATTTTTTACAAAAGAGAATTAATTCCATGAAAAAAAAACATTACTGTGTAGCTGGCAGTTTGGTCATTACAGTAAGAAGAAAAAAATCAAAATTCGAAATAATTTCATTTGTTTATCCTATAAATGAAATTAATCACTGTTTTGAGACAAATGTGTATTTAGGGTTGGAGTACGTTTCTCGTTTAAAAACTAAAAATTAGCGCTTGTCTTTAAACTTTCTGTTTCTTATTTCATTTACTGTGACTTTGGGACGTCTGAAAAAACTTTTTTTTCTAAAACATATGGATACTTCGCCCGCAGAAGCCGCCCAAGTGGTGGCATTGCTGGATTCTGGACTTAGTCAGCGTGTTGTGGCTGCAAGATTGCATCTAAGCTTATCATCTGTTCATAGAGTCTACAAACGCTATCGGGAGACTGGTTCGTTCACGCGCCGTTCAGGATCTGGCAGGAATCGGGGCACTTCTGAGCGAGATGATCGATTTATTGTAACAACTTCTTTACGAAATCGACGCCTTAACGCTTTTCAACTGCAGCAGCAGCTTCGCGTTGTACGAAGAGTAGCTGTAAGTGACTCTACAATAAGAAGAAGGTTGAAGGAACGCGGATTGGCACCGCATAAGCCAGCGAATGGGCCGAAATTAACTGCAGACCATCGAAGAGCGCGCCTTAACTTTGCACGCGAGCACCTAACTTGGTCATACCTTCAGTGGAGCAAAGTACTGTTTTCTGATGAGTGTAAAATTATGCTGTATGGTAACGACGGAAGGAACAAGGTCTACAGAAGAGATGGAGAACGCTTTGCACAATGCTGCATTGAAGAAAAGGTCAGCTATGGTGGCGGTTCGTGGACGGTTTGGGGAGGAATCAGCGCCGACGGTAAGACAGAACTTGCCTTTGTGTCTGGGCCACGGCTGCCTGCACTAAACTCTCATCGGTACATCGAACAGTGTCTTGAACCTCATGTGATGCCCTATGCACATTTTATTGGCAACGACTTCATATTCATGCACGACAATGCTAGAGCTCACACCGCGGGCGTCGTACGAGATTATCTTACCGAAGTCGGTATCTCCATTATGGTATGGCCAGCAAGAAGCCCGGACATGAATCCCATTGAACATAATATCTATGGGATGAATTAAAGAGACGAATTCGAGCAAGAGATCCAGCCCCAGAAACACTTAGCCAGCTGCAAAATGCAATCCAAGAGGAATGGGATAATATACCACAACATGTGATCGTGACTCTCATCCGATCGATGAAGAACCGATGGAAGCAGTAATAAGAGCTCGCGGAGGGAATACAAGTTATTAAATAAACGTTTCTTACATTTTTTTTTCATTTACGCGTGTTGTTTTACCCATTTCCTTCATATTCCATACAGGGTAAAAATAAATACGAAACCTATGAAGACTTAATTTGAATTTAGAACATTAACATTAGGATTTAAAAACCTCATACTACTCACTATTAAATGACATTTTACATTTATTCCTAAATATACACATTTTTCTGATAATCCTTATCAAATCATAAACTGCGAGGTGTTTCGATTTTTTTGATGAGAAGTGTATTTGTAAGTCATACAGTAGTAGTAACTTACTCTGCACTCTGAATTTGAAGTGACGGTAAGTTCACACGAGCGCGACGCAGCGCGGCACGACACAACGGAACTGCAAATGTGAGTCACTGCGTTGCGGATGGTGTATCTTTTCGTGAAGGAAATAGAGTTAAATTTTGAGTTACTCTATTGAAATGTGCGCGCAACGCACGCCACGCTTCGGTCTTTGCTGACCCTTACCGAACTTCCTTATTTGTACTCCTAGCGCCCTCTAGTATTTGACACGGTAAATTAAATTTATCATAGGTATAGATCATGGACCGTGCATTAGACCTAGCATCACGGCATTGCCTTCTTTAGACAGAGAAAAAATGAATCAAAATAATGAGGGATTTTCTTTTTATGGTTTCCCTAGTCAATGGATAGATGGCGCTGAACTTGATATGTTACTGCAATGAACGAACGTCACGTCATTTTTTTATTTCTTTCACTTGGATGTAATTTTGAGATCGTAAAACAAAAAGTACATGTCATGTCATTGTCAGTCACATCACATCACACAAATGGCATTTTGAAAATAAGGAAAAAGAAAAAAATATTCATTTAGCAGTCTTCTTAATTTATGAGTTTTCCACGCCAGAAAGAAAATGTCCCAAGAGAAAAAGAAGAGAAGTCTGTGCCTCGTGGATTTGTGCAAAAATGAAGGCATACATCTTTTTCCTAGAGTAACATCGTCAGTTCAACGCCATCTATAGAGTCCTTGGAAACTACTTTTTTTTTTTAAACTCCAAAAAGAAAACCTCTCATTACCATCTATCTGTTTCTTGTATTGACCTACGCCATTCGCACGAGCGCTTTTTTAGTCGGCAAACAAAAAGCGCCGAAGAAGAACAAAAATGCCTTCCCCCATATCGGTTCACACGTCAGAGCGCTTCTAAAGCGCGGCGCTTTTTTTCGAACTGTAATAAAACGCCTAACAAAGCGGTCGTGCGTGTGAGGGCTTATATAGCTACATTTTATTTAATACTTGGTCTGGGAAGGCTCAGTCCACGCTATAAGTCTATGACAAGAATATTGATAATTATTACCAATAGAGATTTTACGCAAAATTATTTTCATCATCATCAAATTATTTTATTGATATTCAAATTATTTTATTAATAATAAACATTCACAACGAGAATTGAAAAATTAAATTGCAATTTTTTTTATCAAAAGGCTAGTTATCATACACTCCTTAAAAACTAAATTTGACATTTTCTACGTCATCATCGTTGACGTCGTCCGGCCGTCGGCGAATCGGACGAAATGAAGAAACTAAAAGGTCTTTGTTGGCACGTTTCTGATACTTCGTTTATGATTTTTGTTATTTAGATTTTGGATATCATAAAAAGAAGAGACAATTCAACAGAATTTATAATTAGTTTCCATTCGATTGCCTTGAGTTTGAAACGACATAGAAATGCCTCCGGTAAGCAAGTAATTATATTTTTAATATCGAATGATTGGGCACATTTTAAAGATTATCTCCTAATTATTCAATGAACCAACTTATTCAGGTGCCTTATTTGTAACAACACAATCTTAATACATGTGTAAGATGAGTCCCTTGCATCAATTAAACTGCATTCAAAAATGAACAACCAAAAATTAAAATATGCCTGCTTTAGCTAAGATGTTAAATAGTAGTTTATAGAGTCTTAATGGTAGAACAGACTGTAGTTGTACAACAGGTAACTTAACGGGTCTAATCTTTTAAAAGTTTTTGTATTTTCAATGCAAATCCACCAACATAGATGTGATAATAAGGCTATGCTGATGATTTGTGATAAAACAAGAAAGAATGATAAAGTGATATCTGATGAAAGCATGTAAGAAACATATGACCTCAAGTCCAAAGGCTTGCCTACTGAGTCCTAGATTTGTAATCAGTAAGAGTCTAACAGTCCTTTACGCTCCACAAGGCAGGAAGACCATCAGGACACCGTATCCTATTATTATTATAAACATGAAAATTTATTTGAACAAATGGATGGATGCACTCTCAACTGCAAGTAGGATTTTGTCTATGAGCATAGCATAACCAGATTAAATTTTAATTTCAGCCACCAAAAGGGAAAGCCCCCACCAAAGGTGCGAAACAGATTTTGATGGAAAATGTGTCAACTATTAGCTTTTATCGCATGATGGCACTTGGGGCCAGCGTTGCTTATGGCGTTGTATCTATTGGCTTCTTTTGGGACAACATGACCACTGGAATTATAGTAAGTTAATAGCCCAATAAACTATCCAACATTAAACCCTATTATCACCACAAAGTACTTTGGTAACCCAGGTAATCTCCACAAGATCATTGGCCACATGCAGAGCCGTCTTTACCTATAGTGCAGGGTGTGCGGTGCACGCGGGCGCCGGGTTTTAGGGGGCGCTGAGCGCCCTCTAATGCGACACCGCCAAAGATGCGTCGATGCCGGCGCGGCGCTCCAAAGGCCTGTGCTCGTGATATGGCCGCCGCCGAGCGCGTGGCAGCAAAGCATAAAAATCTGCTATTTCCTTAAGTTTCCGTATATGATTAGGTACTCCCCAGAATTTGTTCCTTATTAGCAACACTATCGAATAGCACTCCGTCAGTCGCTCGTTCTACTATTGTAGAACACACATGCATTTCGTAGAATTTTAATGTAAATTATGTGTTTCTAGTGCCCCCAATCATAGTATTCCTCTATTAATAACTGTTTATCACTATGCATCTCAGCAACGACCTGCACGACCGCGTTTGTTGGAAATTTCACGCCGAAACTAAAATTCTACAATAGCAGACCGTGCAAGAACTCGCGCGACAGTTTTTTTTCCAAAGTTTTCTCTTTGTCTGATTTTGTGTAAATGTTAATTTTATGTATAAACCAATGTTTATATGGCTTTATTTAACTTTGATATTTTTACATACAATATTTGCGACGTTTCCAGAAGCTGAAGAGATAGCCTCTAATTTTTTTTTAATCATTGGAAATTAATGAGAAAATACTTTGAGTATAAATAAGCCATCTGAATTACAACTATGCCAAGCGTAACCCCCCAATACTAGTCTCATTGGGACATTAAGACGCGCAATAAGTACACCAGAAAACAGGTTTTTCTTTCTGTCGTGGCTGTTGTAAAAATGATGCGGACAATGTGGAGGATATGAGCAATAAATCCCACAAAAAAAAAACATTGTCCCTTGTAAATCTTAACACAAAATTGTTCTACATTTAAAGTGATAGTGTAATAATACAGCGTGTTATTTTTTTCCGAAATCAGCGGGTTTGATTCCTGGCTATTATTATTTATTTTTCTTAAATACAATGATGCAGTTTTAGTTTTCATCAAAATCGGCCTCAAGACTCCTTTCAACGTTTTTCGATATTCCTAATAGTTTCGGATATAGCCATCCAAGTCCAGTTGAAAAATTCAACCAGTATAGCGGCAATTACATTATCCAATTTCAGGATCCGATATTCAGCACGTCCTGAATTCAGGAAAGTGTAATCGTAGTTAGGATGAGTAGCATCCTGATAAGGACACGATTTGGTACGTGGTTTGGCGATTTTTCTTATCCTAAATATCGGATCCTGAAATCGGACAATGTGATTGCCGCTTAACCCCTTCCTTCCTAAAAAAAAAGGTTGCACTCCAGGAGTGCCGGTAGAAGTGAAAACTTTTTTGTTACTATGTTTTATTTTTAATTTGAATGACGTCTTACTCATTTTCGATCAGGGTCACGTGACCCTGACGCGAGTTTTGGTCACGTGACCCTGACGCGAGTTTTAAATTTTTTACCCATTACAGAAAAAGTGTACAACGCCGCTAAAGAAGTTTTCACTTCAAAAACTTTTTGCCTTCCGACATTATTTAAAATTGCACCATTTGCATCCGAATAATTTCCATTTGAAAATAAATAACGGGAGGAAAAACCTGCTAGACTAGAGGGCGCCAGGGTACTGGTTGCACACGGGCGCCACAAGGGCTAGAGACGCCTCTGGCCACATGAAGGTGCTGCTGGCTAACTTCAGGAGCTGGGTTGCATTGAATGATTTCTTTCCCACCTGCACGCAAAATACGCGCGCATGACGTGGAGTTGCATTGCAAGTTGCGTATACCAGCCCATTATACAATACAATACAACCCAATTATTACTAATAAATAAATAATAGAGAATAATATGGGCTGCATTTTATTTTTAAACTGTTTCTCGTGGAAAATCAGGATGTGATGCTAGTTTAGAAAGTACACTTAATAACAATATTTTCATTTTATTTCCAGTTCATGAACATTCTTGTATTATCAATATACATCGGGTGCTACCAAATGATGAAATACATCAGTCGGCCAACATATACAGAAAACAATCAACTTATTGACCCTGGTCTTGATTTGAATATGGAAGGTGGCATGGGCGAGTAAGTACTCATTCTATTTTTAACATATTGCAAAGAACAATTAAAGAGAATTGCATATAAGTTTCTTTTTTTTTAATTTTTATTTTTATGTGATGTGTATTTTATTTAAAAGACAAAACCTCTTTTCAAAGTCATGGTGCATCACAAAATCTCTCCTGAAATTTAGTGATTTTCTAAATGGCCATTTGTTATTTTTTTTAATTATGTACTGCACTTAATACTTTATTATCTATCTTTCTACTGAAACATAAAATAAGTGATGCAGTACTAAAGGAAACCATTTCTTATGCCCGGTTTACATTATTCCAGTCCAGCGATCCAGTCCAGTACTGGATTGCTTACTGGAAAAATGTAAACCGGCATTGGAATGGAATAATGTAAACCGGGCATTATGGTAAAAATAATTGTTACTAAACATGGAAATTATAAACATAGTATGTAACATAATTCTATTAAAATTACATCATACAATTTTCTAGTGTTTTGCGAAATAAAACCTGGTTAAACTATTACATAACATGTATGATTGAAATAAATTATAGCCATATACTTAACCATTTACACAAAGGTCAAGTCATTTACCATTATCCTTCTTACTTACTAGGAAACAAACTTATGTCATAAATACTAAACATCTCTTTGTGTATATTACCTAATATTATGTTGAGTAAACTATAAAGTTTTGTATAACATAGAAAAGTGTTCATTACTTCAACATCTACAAAAAAAATGTCCATAATTAAATATTTATGTTACAAATAATTGTGCTTATTTTTAAAGTAATTGGAATTAATTAAAAACTGAACAGGGTGTTAATCACAAACTTGAAAAAAATAATTAAGAATAATTGTGGAGTAGACAGCTATCTTTCAGCATTGCAGATAAGCACAGCAAATGTATTACTTAATAATTTAAAATAACACAACAGCCTAGCGAACATGTTTTTAATATGTATGTATTTAGAAATAAATAAGTATGTTTTTCAGTTGTCTAGTATAACACAAGCTCTGCTTAGCTTGAGACTAGATGGCGTTGTGTGATAGTTGTGGAATATATTATTATTATATTATACTTATATATTGTTCTATGTTTATTTTCCAGACATGTCAAAGACATTGTGATACTATCATCAATAACACATGTCCTTGCGGCAATATCAAACTATTTCTGGTTGTTATTGCTACTCCTGCCAGCACGGGCTTTCTGGCTTTTATGGGTCAATGTGCTTGGCCCCTGGTTCTTCCAAGAGGCTCCCCAAGATACGGAACAGGATGAGAAGAAAAAGAAAAAAATGGAAAGAAAAATGAAAAGATATCAACAGTAACACCAATTCTTTTAGTAGTGTTAGTATATATTTAAATGCTCAGTTCTTTTTTTAAATTACATGGATCATTTGTGGAATAATTGACTGCCAACAAATATTTTCTTGCTTATCACATACCTAAGGCTTTTTTTCACAATATTATCTTGGTTTCAGTTAAATGTTACCATGTAAATATTTGTTTTTATTTGAGGTGCAATTATATTTGTCATATATTCATACTATCTCCTGTAAATTCAAATCCTTTTTAAACATTATTTTACATAATTATTATAACATCTGCAAATAGTTCACAAATGCTGTGCCCTGCGAAGGAAGTAACATGTATTATGCTCAAATAAAGTTTTTTAACATGCGAAATATTTGATAGTGTTATATAGTAGCCTCTCTATTGTATATTGTTTAAAAAAATTCCAAACTTATGTTTTCAAGTAGTAGTTCCCCAAATTCTTGTGTTTTCAATGGCTTAAAAGTAATAATTATATATTATTCTTTTCATATTTTAAAACGATCAAATAATTATATCTTTTACTAGTTTGAAAATGATAGTGCAATATTTTAAAATGCTTTTTTGCATTGGGCTATATGCCATGATGTTGTGAAGATTGTAGTATTTTTTTCTTATATTCAAGATGGTGGATAAGTAATTATGTAGTTCCATCACCTTATATTGTTCAATTATACATATCGTGGTAATAATTGGCTGCTACAATGTATTTCACGATAACTGCCATTATTGAATAGCTTGTTAACTAAGTGCGGTAATTGCATATAATTAAATATAAAAAAAAATCTATTTAGATAACCTAAGAATAAATAATTTTACACTTTGTTATTTGTAATTCTGACAGTAATAATGTAATTTTGTACTTTTTCAAATATTTATATCATGTGCGCACGCTGAATACATTATATATATACTTAAAATAATTATTGAGATATTTATTTATTGTAATCACAGTTTTCTGTGATTATATTTTCGTAATGAATAATAGCTGATAATTATAAATTTTATAGAATATGAATATTTCTGTTGCTGAATAATTCAATACCTAGTGATGATATTCTAAAACATATTATTTTATACATTTGTCATTGTGTCATGAGTAAAGTGAGGTAGTACCTTGACTTTACTCTCGACCTACGAGAACTGCATCTGTATTTATTTTACTGTGAGAAATTACTTGTAGCCTTATGAGGTAATTACTTGTTGTGTGGTTTCAATGGGGATGGCAACTGAGGAACTAATGGCGCTAGCATAGGTTGTTCCAAGCATCGTCATTGGTTCAAATCTTATAGGCACTTTAAAATAGTGCTACCCCATTGGTCGGATTAGGACTTACCTATGGTGGCGCCATCTACAATTAGCTTTGACCGGCCTTCCCCATTGAGTTGTTCCCATTTTATCTTTTTAAGACTTAAAAATATGAATTTCAATCAATGATTTCTGGGTGTCCTTTAGGTTTAAGTACATTCAGTGTTTGGTGTTTGTTGAAATAGATAATCAATAATAAGCATGATGGACTTATTAAGCAATTTATTGTTTAATTATTGTAATTATTTACATTAACATCATAACAGATGGCGCAGACAAGCAACACATTTATCTGCAGTTGTTTCTATAAATCAAGTCTTTAATTTATAACATTACATTGTATTTGAAAGTATCCTGAATTAAGCAAATAAATTACATTACCGTGCCTTTACAAAGTTTATAAATAATTATAACAATATGCTAATAACCCGTAGACATGTTATAGTAAATAAAACATTTTAAATATAAAATATTACACTTCGTACCGAAATAATAACTAAGACTTATTCAAAATCAGGCTTGCAGCGATTTTGCTTAATATTTACATAGATTAGATAAAGATTAAAGAGTTAAATAATGTAGGTAGTTCCTAAACATAATATTATTGCGAAACATAACCTTCACGCGTTTTAAACTTCCAATTATATTACTAGAATAACGTGTAGATTTATTTTTTCACAAGCAACGACAAACATTATAATTATTACAGCCTCACTACAAAAACTTAAACAACTGTTGAACACTTGTATAAAAATGTGTGACTGTAAAACGGACCTTATTTCAACGTCATCACCTGTCATTTTTTTAGACAAGTGTTTAACAGATGTTTAAAAGTTTCTGTGGTACGACGGTTAATGTTTATGTAGAACAATAAGTACGAAATAGTTTGTTGGCCGCTTTGAACTCGACCCAAGTCCGGAGTGATGATGCACTGGTGAACAGGAGGCCAAGGGCTCACTTGTTCACCTGTTCATCGTGCCCCGGTTGCCTCACACTGCCTTCATGCCAGCCTGGTGCCTTATAGAGTGCATTTCATTTATACCGAGTCATAATTAAACTACACGGATTCTCGTCACTTATTGTACAGTTTAGAGCGGCCAAGGTAAATAAATACGTTAATAGTTAACGAACATTAAAAGCAATACTAAATTTTTATACAAACGTCCACCCATCTCTTGTAACACCAAAATATACATCCATAAATCTATCCACCCACTGTTTTAGTTAACCCTAGTTATTGATTAGGTATTCACCATTACTTATACCTACTGGGTGTAAGAACCGACCGTTGTTTAAGAATTTTTATATTTATTTTCACAGTTCTTCCTGCCCGTATCCCATTTTACTTGTGGTCGGCGCAACACGTTTTTTTTCTTTCATATAATTCTTTAGACAATCCATCCATCTTTTCTTTGGCCTTCCTCTTCCTCTCCATCCATCAACACACTTCACAGTTGGTCCCGTAGTAAGCAGGGTGACATTTTATAAATGAGCAATATTTTATACTCGGGCATTACTAAGGGTGCTCCCACATCTAAGGGTTACGATACTAATCATATTACGGAACTCAAAAACGGTATTATTGCAAGTATCTTAGCTTAATATTAATTAATGTTTGTTTACTTTTCGTTCCGCTCGCGGTGTAACGACCAACTGCGCTTTTAAAAAAAATATATTGGGTTTTTGGGGTTTATTATTTATTTTTGGATACAATACTTTTACGTGTTTATTTGCAATAATAAGACTGCAAAGTGACATACTACATTTTTAAAGGTGTCCATAATTACATTAGTAATATTTTTGATTTGCGATTTATTAGCCGTAATTAATGCAATCAGCATCGTGGCTTTAGATAAAAATGTTGCCCATGAGTTCGATTTCACCCTGTAAAAGTTCAATAAGTTGAGCATATTTATTAATTTAGGCCCATAACATCTTCTATACCTGTTATAATCTTGTCACTCATACTTTATTTTTTCCCTAATCATGTAGCCGCTTATATTCTGTCAAATGGTAGAAAGATAGCTGATTATTAAGAGTTGCCTTAGTTAGATTTACTTACTTGAATATGTGCACATTTTCAACATACAAATACGAAACAATGTAAATAAATAGATAAATGATTTATTAATAATTTCTGTTATTTTGTTATGTCTAATGAGCTAGTACGAAATTAAGTAAATACATTTATTGAATTATTTATATTAATTGTTTTTAAATTTTGCCAACTCTTTGATTTTCCACCAGTCATTAAAGCAGTTTAAACTAGTAAATAGAGGCGTTACAGGATAACTTGAGTTCGTTTTATTTGTGACTGCACTGACTCCTTCAAAAGAGCCCTGCAAACCTGATGTCGCTGACAATAATCAAATTATTTTAGGGCCGGGCGCTCCCTCACCGCGAGCATTCACCTGTCATTACAGGTGAATGCGCTAGTTAATGGTGCTCTATTGCTGGTACTCTATTATTGGTGCGCTATTCGAAGACAATAGAGCATCAAATTGCGCACTTATAAGTTACATTACAGGTGTACAGTCTTGCCCCCCTCCTTCTGTCGTGCTACTCCATTGCATACCTACAGAAAATATCTGGTAATAAAAAAAAGCACCAGACAGTAATTGGTAATATGTAATCTCAATTTTAAGAAAGTTGATAAGTTGCAATGCGGTAAAATACAAGAGCTCATTTTCATTTTTAAAACCTGAGGCATATTGCTGATTTTAAGTTGCGAAAACTATACTACGCTCTCTGTCAATCGCTTTGGGGAGGAACATCAAAAATAATTTTGAAGTCTATCGAGGTCACCCAGCGTGCAATACTGAAAGTTGCGACGTTTAAACCTATCCGTTTCCCTACAACAGCATTATGCGAAAATTGGGAGGTAATGACTGTGAGGCAATTGTACAGTCGCCAGCATTTGATGTGCCAACTCAATTTGGCTTTTTTATATTTACAGACGCCACAACCTACCTCAATCTGTGAAATATCTGTAATACATTTTCAACCTTATCATAATAGTGGAAGGTGGCCCAGAGAGCAGTGGTGGCCCAGTGGTATCGGTCCCGACTTACTAGTTGTAGATCGTGGGTTCGAACCCCGCCAGGTGCATTACTTTGTGTAATTTATTTCATCACCACTGCTCTCAAAACTGTGAAGGAAAGCATCGTGAGGAAGCCGGCATATCCTAGAACCAAAAATTCGAAGACATGTGACATCTGCCAACCCGCACTGGTAGATTATGGTCCACTCCCTCTCACAGAGAGGAGGCCTGTGTCCCAGCAGTGGGAACATTATATACCGACGATGATGATAATTATTAATGTTTGGTTGGTAGAATTCTGACTGGCCTGTTGGTCTAGTAGTTAGTGAACCTGACTGATATGCCGGGGGTAGTGGGTTTCGATTCCCAACCAGGACAAATGTTTGTGTGATGAGCATGATCATTTGTTCTGTGTCTGGGTGTAATTCATCTATAATAATAATAATGTGTATGTATTTAGAAATATATAATAAGTATGTTTATCAGTTATCTAGTACCCATAACACAAGCTCTGCTTAGCTTGGGACTAGATGGCGATGTGTGATAGTTGTGGAAAATTATTATTAAAAAAAATTGACGGATTCGGTTAGGTTGACTTGCTGGTGTCTAAATACTGGAGGGTGTCTTGCTACAATATAATAAATTACCTAACCTACAACCCACTACTACAAAAAATAAGAAGATACATTATGCGAAAGAACAAAGCTGTTTAAAACTAAATTATTGAACTTTTTGCCCACTCCATGCATTGTGGTCCATTATTTACCACTGGTTAAATTTTTTGGATACTATTACAAACATTTAGCAGTCTACACACTACAGTACCCTTAGCACAATGTCAAATTGACAATTTTCAAGGGAAAAATTAGTTCCTTCTTCGCACACCAGAGACGCTGTCCCATTTTTTCATACAAGAAACCTCAAGAAACACTGTAGGTAAATACTGTAAAGTAAAAGAGTGAAAATTGCCGGGCAATAGCTGCCCGGCTAAAAAAGCTGCTTGCTAAGGGTACAGGATCCAGAAATTAGTATCTGTAGGCTATACATGACAAATCGAACCCGCGACATGAAGCGTAGCATGCCTGTCTGCGGTGCGGGGTACAGTTTGTCTGTCTGATTCTCTTCATCGCTATCAAATTGTGGTGGTCATCCGGAAACTGTGCTATTCTCGTAAGTTGGCGAGGAGTCTGTCTGCCGGGCGTAGACTTCAAAAAAGGAGGATGTTCTCGCAATTCGTCTGTATTTTTTGTATGTTTATTACACCTCATCAATTAGGTACGCCTGGGTGAACTGATTTTGATGAGTTTTGCGTATTGTATTTTTTTTAACGACTAATGTACAAGAAGAATGAATAATAAGAATAATGTACAATTAGTGCTCATTATACCTAAGGTTGACACAGGCACAGGTAGGTACCTACACAGTTCATAAGGTTACACTACTGATCATATCACAGGTCAAATAAAATTGACAGAGTGTCAAGTAATGCTTAATTTTTAGGGTTCCTTAAGCTTTAAGTTATATCCCACTAAAATCTAGAAAGAGTGACGCCTATACGGCATACGCGGCTTCAAGTATTCCACTTTTAGAAGTAGTAATAAAAAGCCATACTTAGAAGGAAACGGTGCTTATCCTTTTCTTAAAGTGCAAACGATAACCGAGGACAGTGGTTTTAACGATATGAAGTCTCCCCAGTTCCCGGTAGACTTTCGAAGGGACAAAAGCAAACGAGATTCCAACCAACATGCGGAAGGTGCCCAAAAAGCCTTTCGATGAGTTTAAAGACGTCGCCAAATAGGCTTTGATAACATAAAGAGTCTGACGTACACGAACGTGGTCAAGGTCTTCCAGGTGAAGGTGAACAATCGATCTTAGGTGACCTGAAAAGCCCTACAGCATCAGTATAGAGAACCAGAACCCAAGCTCAGCTGATGATATCAACCGGGCCTCCAAACATCTTATCGCTTGGTCCATATCGCCTCCAGTCACGCTTAACTCATCAGGCCAGTTTGCAGACCACCACATTGGCAAGGACTATCCCTAACTACTTTAAAGAAGCGTTTTTATATCATAAAGGTGACAATCAAGCAAGCGACGAGCTTGATGAAGCGGCGGCGTTCATATCAAAGCTTTATGTTTGGGTTCCGTAACTTTTAAAATGCGCATCCACGATTAGCTACTTAGTTGTATGAAATGGCACCTAATCAAGTTTTATTCTCATAATTTTATTGTTACGTTGAAGCATCTTTACAATTTTATTACCCATAAAATGTAAGTAGGTAGTAATTGTACCTACTTTTATTGTGTAAAATTAAATACCTACAAGTTTATAACCGTAGGGACATATATCTCCTACATGTAAAAAAATAGATATTATAAGTAGGTACTTAAATGCACCTACCCTTCAAAAATACTAAAATCTATGAATTTTATTATGTAGGTACTCTAGAAGTCCTCTCAACATATTTTTAACTCACCTGAAAACTTGGTAAAGACCTTGATCTTTGTTATTTCGACAGATTCAATCGATTTATTGCCAAAATAGGTTGGTCAAATGGTCATCATTCAACTTTGTCGATTTTACATTTATGTTAGTGTGAGCCGTCCACAAAAATGAGTAAAATCACAGAGTAAAATACTTATTTAGGTACCAATTTCATTTTACCGGAAGAAAAAAATCGGGACGGCAGAAGGTTTTTTAAATATCATATCTTGCGAACCGAGCTTTTCTCGAACTTCTTGGGACCTTGATAAATCGATTCCTTGAGCCGAAAAACCCCTAATCTGTAACTTCCATGAAAATCCTTGGAGCCATTTCCGAGATCCTGATTATATGTAAATATAAAGATTAGATTTAAAGACCATTTTTAGGGTTCCGTAGTCAACAAGGAACCCTTATGGTTTCGCCATGTTCGTCCGGCCGTCCGTCCGTCCGTCCGTCTGTCCGCAGTTTAGCTCAGAGACGCACAGTACTAGAGAGCTGTAGCTGAAGAAACATTACCTACTTTTGACCAACTTTTATCCGAATATTTTTCGGCCCATACAATTATTTCATCCTTACTTGAAAGTAAGTCAACCATCATAATAAAAGTTGTCAACTTAAAAAACAGCTAAAGGTTCCTATGAGTTTTTTCGTATCTCTTGTGCCTGTGAATATCAGAGACACTGGGTAGGTAGGTAACTGCAACCTCTTGAAGTGAGACTTTGCTGGTTCCTCCAAGATCCATTTATCCCAGTTTCACTGGACAAAACAGTTTACAGTTCTAGATAACAATTACAGGTGTATCTATACAACATTTTGATACAACTAGCACTGTGAAGCTATGTACAGACGTCAGCACCAACACATCAACCGACCACAATAGATTTTCAACCTTAACACAAGAGAAAGTTAATTTTCGATTGGTAAAATTTGACAGCTTTGGGTAGATTGACCTGCTGGCGTCGGTACCTACGATTATTTTCATAATTTTCAACAAACAAAGGTAAACATCCTATTTTGTAGATATACAAACAAACAATAATGCTCTGATTCCACTAGGTAATCAGATCCGCTCAATTTAATTCGACGAAGATCTTCACCTAAAACACGCACACGCAATCTAATTGCTTATTTTTTGTTAATCAGTTTAAATAGGTACATTTGTTTTTTTTTTGTGGTAAAATCATCAATTGAGTCCTCGTACCCAGGGCGGGGCGGGAGGGACTGTCAGATTTATACTGACTGATCCTTCAATATAGCCCTTTACGTTCCACGGTCACGGTCACCTGGTGAGACCGACCAGCGACGTAGCAGGCAGGCTTTGGCCCTCTAAGGTAGCTCGTCAGATTAAGTCATAAAATTAAATGCATTACGATGTAAAAATAGTAGGTCGAGCCGTCGTGCTAATTTTGAATGAAAACATGGTCTGTAGAAAGAAGGTTTAAGAACGGCCGATTGTTCAGTATCCTGTAACTATTGCACAGTATGTAATGATAGTTGTAGACGCAGGCGCCGACAGCGGACAGAACATTACACGTTTGTGCGTCGTCGAGCACGCAGCCGGTGGCGGATTATTTGTGCGTCAAAATATTTTCACGTAAGTTTTCGTACTTTTTTTTTATATTTTGATTTTACTGTGTCCTCTGCTATTTTGTTTTTTTTTTTGTTTTCACATAAATATTAAGTTGTTCTACATTTCTTTTCTAATAATATTTTAATGTGTTCTGCTTCTGTTTTTGTATTTATTCATGTGAATTTTATTGTTGAAGTAAAGTGTAACAATAGTTTTGCTATTATATAGTGGTGTCTAAATATATAAAATGTATCAAAGTTACATAGGTAATAAAAAGTAAATGTACTTATTGTGCACTGAAAATTAATAATATTAGGTTGGTACCTATATTAAATTATTGATAAAGTTAACTTTGCCCTTTAAACAATTCACAATTTGAGCATGATTTTATTATTAGTAGGGCAAGTTTAAGACATTTATTATTATTATTTGTTCAATGAAACTAATCACTACACGTAGGTCTTTGTAACGTTTACTGATAATTTAATTGGAAATAAATGCACCAAAATTATATCTGCTCAGCTTATTTATGTAGGTATATTACCGAGTTTGTGAAAAAAAAACTAATGTTGTTTTCAGAAACAAATCCGTAACCACGTCCAGGTTCTTGCGTGACGAAATGAAAATGACTACTTACTTATTGTGTGTTCCTACTTTTGAAATAAAGGATGTGAATTCGAAAATACGAAACTTACACAGGCCATCAACAAATCTATACTTAGAATAGTTTGTTTGGTCTAAAGTGCTAATTTCAGGAACTATTGGTAAAAAATATTTTTGTGTTGGATAGTATATATATTTACTGAGGACGGCCATAGCTACAGGTTATATATAATATCACGCTACGATTAATAGATGAGCAGCCGTTGAAAGTGCGGGGATATAGGCTAGATAAACAGAGATACTTGCTAGCCACCACCCAGATACTAACTTACTAAAAGGGTTGATTTTATGATGACCTCTTTTTACCTGACCCATACGTGTGGGGTATCTATGAATAGGTCATAAAAAATCATATTATTGAGGTTACTAACATCATTTTTTTCTAAACTGAACAGTTTGCGCGAGAGACACTTCCAAAGTGGGAAAATGTGTGTGTGTGTCTCCCCTCTGTAACTTCTAAATTAAGAGAATGATAAAACCAACAAAAAAAAATACTTGATGTACATTAACATGCAAACTTCAATTGAAAATGGTTTGAGCGAGATCGAGTTATTAGTTTTTTTTAATACCTCATAAATCGTAAACCGCAATTTAACTTGCAAAGTTACAACCAACTACAAGAATTTTTATATTATTTTACTTTCTGCTACGGAACCCTTTATGGGCGAGTCCGACTCGCACTTGGCCGGTTTTAATATCTCACATAGGTACCTTAGGTACGCTGTATTAAATTTATTTGGTGCTTTTTAAATAGTGTACCTACCTATGTTACGCATAGGTACAATCAGTTGTTTTAATCGTGGTAAAATCATCAAATGGGTCCTCCCACCCAAGGCAGAGCGGGAGGGACTGTCAGACTCGTACTGACTAAAATCCACGGTGTCCTTCAGTAGCCGTTTACGTTCCTAGGTTACGGTAATTTCGATAAGTCCGGCGACCAGGTACAATCAGCTTGGGAGAAAAGTACTTAACCCCTTTGGTAGTGTGACACTTCTAAAAGGGGGTGAATTTTCTCTGCCGTACATTTAGCAATGATCTTAAACTTTAGTTTACCTGATCTTCCAAGGTCTTGTGTTTGCATAAAAAGAACATTAAAATTATGTAATAAAAATACCAATGTGCGTATTGCGTGTAGTGACTTAAATTATTCGAAGAAAAGTGGGTCAAAAGTGTGTCGGCTTCTTTCAAATAGGTATATTTTATATCAATTTAGGTCTATCGAATGATAGACCGCCCTAAACGAATGTTCAAGGCCGTTTAATAAGGTCATCCCTGACGCAAATGTTAGTTAATTAGTGATTTACAGTTTTGTTTTCTGTGTATTCTTTGTCATAAAATGCATCAGCCCGCTTTGAACCCTGTTTGGCAGATTGGCAATTCCATACAAAGAGGACGCCTAAGCTTTAGGTGACACCAATGAGCATCTGTAATTATATGTATATTTTAGTATAATCACAAATTATATTTTAGTATCATAACAAAGTTGAATTATGACCCACCATAAGCATATTTTCCTACAGACATTCAAATACAATTAGGTCACCATTCGCGTAAACATAGGTACATATCCGTGGTGACGACTTTGATCTTTGTCAGTTTGACGGATTCAAACGATTTTTTGTCAAAATGGGGTATGATTCAATTTTGTTGATTGTACTTAATATATATTTATATTCCTGAAACTTAATACCTCTTATCAATTACTAGGTACGATTCATCCATGACTCTGTCTAAATCATAGACTAACGTATGTACTCTTAAATATTGTAAAATAATGAAAAATAATACCCAAGAAGGCCTCAATGTCAACAAGGAAAAGCAAATTAACTTAGATCAGCAAATTATGCAAATATTTATTGATTGTGAAGCAGTCAGGAAACTTCTCGAATTTGAATTATTAGTTAAATATCAATGAGCATAAATATGTATTATGGATCGAAGTTGAATAAGTACTCGTATCTAACTCATTCATTGTAGTGTAGGGAAGGTAAGCCCAAGATGGGTAGCCCGCCTAAAACGGGTTTGCTTGTTAAATTCATGTACGGCTGACCGAGCGTCGCTCGGTTTTTAGAATCTCTACATCTTGGGAACCAAGCTTTTCGAACCTGGGACCTTGATTAATCGATTCCTTGAGCCGAAAACCCCCTAATCTGTAACTTTCATGAAAATCCTTGGAGCGGTTTCCGAGATCCTGATTATATAAACCTATATATAAATATACAAGAATTGCTCGTTTAAAGATATTAGATATACTTAATTATGTGCGATCAGCGGCTCCTCATAGGGAGAGGCGACGCGTTTTGCACGCACACATTCTCATTATCAAAGACGACGCGTAATTCCCACGTTTTTTTAAAATGCATACCCGTTTTATGCGGGTTACCCGTCTTGGGCTTACCTCCCTAGTTGTAGGTAGGTACCAAACATTTATAAGATAGTAGGGCACAAACGGTAGGTGTTTCAATGCTTATGTATGACACAGTACTGAGTTACTTAAAAGGGAATTTAAACATGGATTTTTCAGGACCGTTACGTCATAAATCTAAGATTTCTTGAAAAAGTTTTTGTCTTACTACATAAAGTTGAACATTTATTAAACACTTGCCTATAAAACTGTCAAATGTCGCTATAAAGTTGACTCTTTTTAAATTTTAGTAATAGTTTAAAAAGTGATCTTTGCAGATACTTTGGGACAGTTGAGTAGATGCTTGAGTTGCATATCTTGGAAACGGCAACTAAAAATTGGATCATCTACAAGGCAGTCGAGGCAAATCAATACTTAGGTACACATTAATCAAAATTTTATACTATTAATTAAAAATAAAAAATGCATTTTTTATAGGTAGGTATAACGCGACTAACCCTGTCAATGCCAACCGAAATGGATTCCAATTTCGATTAGTTCGATTGAACGAAAAACCTCCAATTACAAATTTTGACGGCCTTGCCCATCGCGTTGATAATTACATATCCACCTTGTAGCAAAATCGTGATTAATAGTAAACATCTACCTAGGCATTCAATTACCATTTTTGCAAACAGACAAGCGCCTTTTTGTTTAAACAAAATGTTAAGCAGGCGCTAATCTCTTAAGTTGTCAAACAAAAGAGTCGTTAATTCCTAATGTTTGCACAATAACTTAAACATTAAATTACTCTACGACGGTAATCTAGTAAAGTGCGTATGATTTGTTTGTTCCGACAAAGGTAGTGTCCCAAATGTGGCAATTTGAGCACATATACATTACGAAAATGCGTTTATGTTTGTTACATAAGGCTACTAGCGTGACTCCGTATCACGCATAATTCCACAGCATCGACGCGGACGCAAGGTTTGTAGGCCTGACGAGATGATAGGATCTGTACCGTCAACGTTCTTGTTACATTATGTCACGGTCAATCCACAATCGATCTCTTCAATATCGTTTTCTCGGTGACAATTTCTTGTGTCTCTTCAAATCATTGTGCCAAACAACAGGCATTCATAACAACAGATAAAAATACGTGAAAAGGATTTATCAATTCTTATTCTAATCTAAATGAAAGTTCAAGAGCTAGTGGTAAAGTGAAAGGGCTTGTCGAGCTTTTTCTAATTCCCCGATATAATGAAATACTTACTAGTTTAGCAGCTAGTCTGCTAAACTGCGGGTACAAAGAAGTTCAAAGAACTAGTTCTTTGTCATCATCTTCTTCCTGTCACTGTCCTATATTTTTAGAGGTCGGCACAACCTGTCATAGCTTCTCATTTTCTCCTGTCAGCCGTCACTCCATGATTCGCACCGTTGTTAGCAAATACTTATACATACCTATCATTTTATATCTATATTCTTATCTTTACTCATCATCCCTCGCACACCATCACCATTTCTTGTTCTTTCTTTTCATCTCAATCAACATAACCGTTACAATTTTAGTGAACCCATAAAAATCTTATAAACAGGTTTACAAAGCTGTCAGAAGTTGTGAATAGTAACACCGATGTGCAAAAGTGATTAATTTATGGCTTGCTAATAATAGCGACAACAAGTTGTCATGCTACTTATGTATATTATTAACTTAATAACTAAGTATTTATAATTGCCACTATTTATTATAAGCTGCCACGCGAAGTTATTAGCAGGTCATTCTTGTGTTATTTACCACAGGTTTTATTTCCTAGAAAAGAGTCCACGATAAGTGTCCTCCATGGAGACGTAAATGTTCAATCAAAGTAGCGCAACGGTTAAATAAAAAATAGTAGGTTATCTACAAAGTAATCTGCTTGTATAAATCAAAATGACTTTCCATCATCGGGCGCTTTATACAGACGATAACGCTACGACACGGCATTGATATTTTCACTAGAAGTGAATGAAACTACCGATGTCGTATCGTTATCGTCTCATGTGAAAGAACCCTTGGTCAGCCCGCTTAGATCTTCCAAACTACTAAAAAGTACTGCATGAGGAACATTTAAGTAGTACCTAAGTTTATTAAATGCATATTTATCAGCCGTGGGTGGGTCCAAGCACAGGCTCCAAGTACCTTATAAAGATATAAAACTTTTGTTCTAAGAAAATTATCGAGGTCATTAACTTTATTTAAGCCAATAGGAAAAGGAAATTAAACTAAATAATGATGTGGGTGTAGTTTCCTACTTTACCTATTTTGCTGCAAGGTTTATTTACTTCTCTAAATAGCCATAATACCCATATTAATATTTTGATGGTGCTTCTTTGTATTCTATTAGCATTTTACAAATTCCCAAAATTATGTAAGAAGGTAGGTACCGACCTAAAGTTATAATTATGTAACCTATTGCTTCGCGACAGTTTTAATTGAATTCTGCCATGAATATTCTAGTGCCTACAATATCCTACAGATTGTGAATAATTTACTTATTGACATACATACATAGGTAAACGCCCTTTTCCATAAGTGTGGGCAGACACTATAGAGCGCCACCTGGGACGATCCTTACGTAGTCCTTTTCCCTCATCCACCTTCATACATCAGGAGCCTTACCATCCAGTTTAGGCTGTGTGAAAGGGACAGAGCAATACAAGTCGTCTAGCGTCATCTCTTTCCCACAGCCTAAACTGGATCGCGTTATAATAAGAGCTCGTGGTATGGCTACTGGACGGTGTAGAAAGAAAGCGTCGTCTAGCACCATTTCTTTCCCACAGCCTAAACTGAATCGCCTGGCCCTGATTACATTTCTAGTGTATCCACTTTCTTCTTTGTTGGGTATGACAAAATCTTCAAGCAATAGGAAAACAAGAGCTCTTCTATTACGTGAAGTATGTAATTCGATAACAATAATCATTGACGCGTGATGATTGTTCGTCTTACCTAGTTAATGCTAGTTCAATATAAACTATTAACTTAATAGTTTATATTGAACTCGTGACCAGCCCCGGCTTGACTCGGGAACAATTTGCCATCGCATTATTGTGCCACGCGAGAGTTTTGATCACGAAACATTCCGTTTTCGGTTTAGGTACGATATACTGAGGCCTAACCACGAGCAGTTAACGCGATCCAGTTTGGGCTGTGG
Organism: Agrotis segetum; assembly: GCA_036375495.1. Taxonomy (NCBI): domain Eukaryota; kingdom Metazoa; phylum Arthropoda; class Insecta; order Lepidoptera; family Noctuidae; genus Agrotis; species Agrotis segetum. The sequence goes on along the minus strand of JAQSVV010000088.1, from coordinate 13,613,338 downwards.
GAAAGAGATGGCGCTAGACGACTTGTATATCTCTGTCTCTTTCCCGAAGCCTAAACTGACCTGAATTAAAAATGTACAGATTCAAGCAAAGAGGATCAGTTTTGCGGGCTGAAAATAAAACATTATTCCAACGCAAATTGCTGAATAACTTTAAGATTTGGATTTCAGTTCAATGTTTAGTCAACTCATTAATCACCTGCAATTTTCTGGTTTCTGCTTTTACACCGCTTAACTAATAGAAACCCTTAATTTACACACTGTGAACCGGTGAAGAATTAACTAAATGATGATGAAAACTAATCTGCTCCTTAGATTCAAATATCTAGTCATACAGACAGATTGATTTAACTGACTTAGTTTTATACTATGTAGAGAAATAATTGCTAAGGTTGAAACCTGTTAAAACTAGGTATGTGTAGGTACAAGGTTATAACTAGAACTTGTTCTGTAAACGGCATAATAGTACTTGAGACTTGATTAGGTACTAATACTCACGGTACACTTATTTTATAAACTGTGTTTTTTTTAATGCATGCTTCTTAGTCCAAGATATAGGCTCGCGTATCTATTTCCAATATACTAAGATTATAACTAAGCATAGTTTAATATTTCTGTGTTACTAAGTATTATTTTATCAAATTGGTTAATTGAAATTCTGGTAAATTTTAATTAGCTTATTTATACACTCGTGTGATATTTTTTTTAACTCGCTTCGCTAGTGTATAATACTCCTCATTATGTACCAGTTTCATAAATTACTATTACACCTGTGACTTTAGAGACAGCATATTAATGAATGACATTCTGTCACAGTCGGAAATTCTCGTGTATCGTGCATGCAATTTTTTTTTTATAGTTTAAATGTGACTTAAGGCCATAGCATTACCTACATAAGATAATATTTTGTAGTTTCCTGTTTCGATTTTTATGAAACTTCAGTGTTTACCTACGTAATTGTTTGTAATTATTGATTATAAGGTCCTGTCAGTAGTTAATTCACCGTTTGTATTGTTAATTCACACATTGGTATACCATCCTGTCAAAGTCCGGTCTTGAACAGTTTTTACTGTGATCCGTTGGAGCGCCGGATTTCTAGTTTCTTCTGGGGCTCGCTCCATTTTGCACAGTGATATCCGGCATATATTGCTCGCAACTCGACCTGAATGTTCCACATGGTTTATAGCCATGATTGTTGTTTAGATAAAGTTTATAATAAAAATGATGTAAGTAGGTTTAATTTCCCGGATTTAGCCAACATCCATTTTCGAAGCGATTAGTAACTTGAATTCCAGCTCACTTTGAACTTAGTTCTTGGCTCCAATCTAGTCTCGAGGCAGAGATGAGCCCAGAAATGTAGCGAACTCATCCAGAAGGAGTTACAACTCCTGCGCACCGACGGAACACAAGTAAAACTTTTTGGAGCCGTACTCGAGAGCTCGATGATCGCGGGCCCCGCGTCGCTTTTGTCCTACTACCGCCCTATCCCTACAGATATCATTTGGCCGACACCGCGACGCCCATAGTCTATGGTCTCGTTAACCGTGGTGATCCGCTAGGAGATGGTTCCCATCCCACCCACTCCAAATCTATAGAATCATGATAATCTTTACCCAATCTACGTCTAATTTCTGGCATATTTACAAAAGCATATAACACCTAAAGTAATTTAAACAACAAATAAGATGTTTAGTACTTTCGTCATTTGAATATTATTTACTTGGTACAGTACTTTTACTTCAAATAAAATATTACGTGATAAAAACGGTTTCAGTTAAATATGGTTAGAAATACTTATGTTGGTGATAATTTTGATATGACCCCAGTTTGTTGCAACATTTGTCGTATGTGGGAGGTAAGAGCGTTTACGTATTACGCTGATTTGAAACCAAGATTTTTCATGACATAACATAATTACCTATGTATTTCATTTGATTTAACAAGATTTCACCAAATACTTATCTCGTTATGTGGTTGCAAAATATAAGTATTTTAATGTCTTTGTGTGGTTGTAAGCTTTTAAACTGTCGTGGTTAATCTGCCATCAAGATTACAGTATAGTTTCGACGCATTCCACAACTACCCTGGTTTTATTGCTTTTTATTTTATTTTGACTTCCTAAAATCGAATCTTCCCAGCAACATACTACTTAGCACTAATCCGTGGGTGCCCTAAGTGGAGTAAAATGCTGGATTATGAATACCATTTAGGGCCAGAGAAAAAATAGGCCTGCTGCTAACCAAATGCCATTATTTCAGATGACATTTCAGCGGGTCCGAATGTGGGACACATTGAAATATCGGAAAATCATAACAATAACAAAGTCGGTAGTTATTTGTCTTGTATCTGTCTGTTCATGCCGATAATGTTTGGATAAAGAAACCTACTTTCCCTATAACTACTTTACTTTAAAATGTAACAGTTGGTTATCGAAGTCCATGATCAATTTATTTTGTAATGTGCCTACCTAAGTAACTGATTTCGAGTTGCCTCGATATGACAGGCACTACCATTTCAAATGATGACTCCGTGATTGATCAAAAGGTCGATAACGTTCTTTTTTAACATTTTCAATATGAAGTAATCTCTGTTTATTAGGTAACTAAGTTAACGGTAGTTTATGCAACTTCTGGACTTAAATAATTTAGATTATCTTCTACCGATATGGTGGGTAGCCCAGACTGGTAGATAGTACTGACTGTCAAATGCAGATCATTATGAAGGGCCTATTCCTGGCTTTACAGGGTCATTTTTTTAGGGTTCCGTAGTCAACAAGGAACCCTTATAGTTTCGCCATGTCCGTCCGTCCGTCCGTCCGTCCGTCCGTCCGTCTGTCCGCAGTTTGGCTCAGAGACGCACAGTACTAGAGAGCTGTAATTTGGTGTAAATATACGGATTTGTTGTGCCGAAAAAGTGGTAAAATAAAATCTCGTAAAATATTTTTTTTTAGGGTACCTCCAGTACTTACACGTAAAGTGAGGATTTTTTTTTTCTCGCGTGCCCCTTAGTGTGGGGTATCATTAAATAGGCCTTTAAAAAATAATGATAGTTTCCATTAACAATTTTTTGATAAAAAAATTCGTTTGTGAAATATTAATCTTTAAAGTGCTAAATTTTGCTCGATTCGAGTGTCCCCCCCCTCTACCAGCTAAACGGTTATGTTTGGGGGTGTGAAAAAATTCACAATAGTAGTATATATAACGAAGTTTAAAAGAAAATTATCATGACTAAGTAGGCTTTACAACTTTACGAGTAATAGTCGACCAACTTATAAAATGTACTTGATATCATATTTTCTTAAACAAAATGTATCGGAGACAACTGCAAATGTAAGTTTGTCAACTTTATTTTTACAGCTTGTATAGGTATGTTTTTTGGGGATAGGTAGGTTTTTATCGTCAGCTATTTTTAACTAAATTCAAAAAAGGAGGAGGTTCTAAATTCGTTGTAATCTTTTTTCTTATGTATTTTCCCCGATTTCTCAAAGACTCCTGGACCGATTTTGAAAATTCTTCTTTTTAAAATTAAATTCAGCGAATCAGTTTAGTTAGTTCGCATAAGTATTTTGATGGGCAACTACGGAACCCTACACTGTGCGTGGCCCGACACGCACTTGGCCGGTTTTTTTTTGCAATAGCATCTATCTGCAACCCTGAGACGCATTATTATTGTACGCCATAATTGCCAAAACAAGCAGATCAACTTGCTGATTGAGATTTTGTCATGTTAAAATTCAGGGGGTATATCTGAATTTTAAGAGGGGGAATCTCGATCAGCCGTACGTAAGCAAATATTTGCCGATCGTTGAGCCACTCGACAACACGGTTGGCGTAGTGTCGTGGGTTTAATTTTTATCCGAACGCAGTGCATTCATACAAATGTGTAAGTATGTATGTTTTGTGTTTGTTGTTTACATTCGACAAATTCCCGTACAGATTTCGAAAAACGGATCAGGATTCCTGATGATCGGGAAAAGTGATGTATGTGGCCGCCCTAATTGGCTGTGTTCCGCGGAATTGTTTGACATGTTGCCCACAGCAACTTTCTATCACCGCAACTCTCGCCATTATCGTTCACCCTCACACCTTGAAATCCTAGGTCGTGAACATCTCGATTTCAGAGGTGTTATCTTCCGAGAGCAATTCGGCTGTGAGGTGAACCCTACCAAAAGGGCGTTTAAAAGTTTCTGTAAGGTCGACAACGCGCAGGCGATACCTTGGTTTTGTAGGTGTCCATATTAGGCTACGGTGACCGGCTGACCGCTTTCCAGCCGGAGGGCCGTACGCTTGTTTCTCGCCATAGTTAATTGTATTTTTTTTTTGAGTCTGGCTCTCTGAGATTTATGAAATGCTTAATTCGTCGTCATCATGCTTAAAAAGCCTTTCTGAACTGTATGTTGTATGTTCGAGTCGACTTCCTTCCTGTCTTACCGGATGCCGTAGAACACCGATATTTTACATATAGAGCTAATATTACGAGTAGTATCTAACTGACCTACACAAACCCGTTAGTAAATTGACAAGTTTATAAATAAGACTAGGCTGGTTGTCAGGTAAACTTTCGAAAACATACATTTTAATACAGGTAACTTGATGTAAAATTTAGGTAAAATGAATGTTTCTAAGGTTTCGCATGCCAAGGGTGAAACGGGAGGTCGCGGGACTTATATCATTACCGTAGACCCTGGCACGTAAAGGGCTAATGAAGGACACCGTGGATTTTAGTCAGTACAAGTCTGACAGTCCCTCCCATCCTGCCCAGGGTGGGAGGACTCATTTGATGATTTTACTACACTAAAAAAAATGTGATGGCACCTACATAGTTAATAGTTACATTATTTCGATACTAGCTTTTGCTGACGGCTTCGCTTGGCGATATTTGGCGCTATCAATTGTAATAACCTTATTGTTGTTTACCTACCATAACTATATGTATAAGAAATAAACTTTAAAAAAAGGAGTAAAACAATGCAAGGATCGTAGAACATCCTGCGTAGAAACCGCCGTAGCACGTAACTCGTAGCGCGTAGCACTATCTCGTAGCTCGCTCTGATTTTCTTTTCAGTTCTAGATATAAATCTTGTTTGTTGGGGTAAGTATTATATGATAAACTACAAAATCTCTAAAACTTACAAGCGATAACAACTGAATATATAATTTTATTTGATATAACGATCTGTTATTATAATAAACGATTGACATAATTTTATAATGACTAATTTCTATAAGCATAATAATCAATGAATATGAAATCGTTTTGTATACCGCTCAAAAAACATAAATCTTATTTGGTCTAATTTTTTTTCTTCCTGGCAAGTAATCTAACACTGATGTACCTAGTAATAGTACCACCTGCCGTGAATCTTCGACGGAGCCCCGCTTCGTGGGGCTTCTTTTTCTGCTTATAGGGTTTAAAGTAACCTAACACGAAGGGGGGCCATCCCCTTCGAACCTAACCTGTCTGTGTCGGGGTGCCCCAAGTCCCGAGCTCGCTTCGCTCGCTCTTGCATCCTAAGTCAAATAACTGATTACCACCTGTCATGCTGGCTCAACGGAGCCCCGCTTCACGGGGCTCCTATTTCTGGATGCAAGGTTTAAATTAACCTGTCCGTGTCGGGGTGTCCCAAGTCACGAGCTCGCTTCGCTCGCTCTTGGATACTAAATTTTTCTAATAACAATAGCAATCGTGAAGGCAAACAATCAAAGTTCAAAGGATAAGCCAAAGTCATCAAAGAAAAAAGTTTAAACGTGAAATTGTACGTTTCAAACGTTTGTATGTAATGATTTTTAGCTTAATTAAAGTCAAAACTGTACATTGAACTTATTTATGTACGAGTATGTCTGTTTTCTGGGTGTCCGGGATAAACTCAAAAAGTACTGCATGGCTTTACCTACTTCAAGTTTGGCACCATATAGGCGAAGTCGGGTCAACATAAGGCTACATTATCACGCTATCACCTACAGCGAACGCGGAGCAGTTACCCTTTATTTCTTCAACGCATTCACGCAGACGACGTCGCGGGCAGCAGCTAGTTATATGACATACCTAAATAAATGTTGCTGCTACCTATTTCATGTACAGTCGACAAAGTTGAATGATGACCCACCATAAGCTTATTTTCCTAAAGACATTCAAAAACATACAGGTCCACATTTTGCGTAAATAAACATATCCATGGTAACGACTTTGATCTTTGTCAATTTGACGGATTCAAACGATTTTTTGTCAAAATGGATCATGATCCAACTTTGTCGACTGTACAGACGCCAGCAGGTCAACCTACCCGAATCTGTCAGATTTTACCAATCAAACATTAACCTTCTACTCTTGTGTTAAGGTTGAAATTCTAATAAAGAAATCTGACAGATTGTGGTAGCTTAATGTGCTGTACATTCAAAATAAGAAGAAGTTTTTGCATCCGCAAAAATATTTGCTAGCTTTAAGTTAATTTAACGTCGGCAACATTCCAATTATTACGTAATATTTAAAAAACTATATTTTTTTGTCATACATCTTAGTTATACAACAAATATTTGCCTAAACGTGCGTCTGATGTATGTTCAATGTGGGAGAATAAGTTAGTTCCTAACCAAAAAGTTAAAAACCTTCAAGTGTGAACCGGTTACAATGCCTATAGACATTAGGCAAATATTTTGCCACGTTCTGTCATTGAAGGATATTAAAATTATTAAGATCCCTAAATGTCGTTGTTAAAGGATTTTATAAGTTAATAGTCGAAATCAAATTATTAAGTACTTCTAAACCGCTCACTTCGCTGAAAAAGGTTAAAACCTTGTAACAATATAATTCGTTCGGCTACCTGGAGCTACTAAACTATTCAAGTCTAGAAGAACCGCTGACATATACATCCACAAGTTAATTAAAACTTTGAAAGGGCAAGGTTTTCAATAGCTGAAGGTCGAGACCATGAAATAAATTAGACAGTAATTGAAACATTCATAGATAATGGCACCCTGAAGTTACGTCTGAAACACGTAAAATAAGCCATTTTAGCATCACGGTTGACGCTGAACGAAAGGCTTGGAACATTTCGGCAGACATGATCAACAAAACGCAAGTTGTCATTCTCTTTATATTATTCGAAATCGCAACAGTACGTTGTCTTACATGTGACGAGTACCTGGAGCTCTCGACAGAAGATAAACTATCGCAAGCGGACTTGGAAACAATGCAACCGAAGGACGTCGTGCAGTGTGTGCTGCACCTGGGCAGGAATCGGCTGCCGCTGCCTGAAGCAGAATTTATTTGGAAATCAATCATAAAGTACCATGACGGCATTGTTAATATTCCAGGCGAGATTCTCGGAATTCTTCATTGGATAACAATCGCCATAACCCCAGAAGACTATGCGAACATAACGTTGGGTGACATCGACGTTGTTCAAAACTTCGGACTGAACTATAACTTAAACGAGGAGCAGCTTTCAGCTCTTGCAACACGAGTACTTGAAGATTTTGCTGCAAAAGAACCGGAGGATTACACGTTCTACGATCTGACTGCTATCCGGCAAATACTTTGCGCGTTCAACAGGAGCATCATTGAGCGAATTCATCCTTCATCTTATAAAGAAGCGTCATTACTGATCGGCAAGCTAGAGAATTGTAACGGTGAAGCTATGTCTGGATTTGCAGCGTTGGCTGTTCAGAAAACTGCATTTGGACCGCTCGAGGGCTGGACTGAGGAAACAGTGAAAATAGTTGGAAAAGTTGCTGACTATTTACCAAAGGAATTTGTCCTCAAGTTCAGTGGCCGCACAACACCTGCACCAATAAAAAACGATTAATTTAGCAGCATAGTAGTAGCACACCACTACTCGTATCTATTAATTTTGTTTAGTTTTACACAAAATTCTCGACAGATTGTACATCAAATTGATTTGGATAAGGTCATAAAAACTGACTTCTTAATCGGTTTGAAATTTAGTCGCAAAGGTTCGCCGATAGGTACAGCAAGTAAGAGTACGCACTTACGCAGCTGACTGGATATCCTTGGACTAGAACTGAAAGGACGAAAAGGCGATTGGACGTAGATGAACTATGCATTCGAGTTATAGCCAAATAAATTTTGAACTCTAGTTCGTCGCATGTTTTACTCAAATATGATCCGAAGATCAACAGTATTCGGTATACATTTTAGTTTATCCTTTTTTTCTGTTAGGCCTGTTATTAAAATTGGAAGCATGTGCGGCCACGTGAGTACATACTTAATACACTTCAGTGCAGTGAAACATCAGTGTCTTAGTATAACCGTCCGATACATTAACCAATCACTTGCATTTAGTAATAATAGCCTTTTGTAAACAGGAAATTTAGTCAGCTGCGACCTTCTAGAATAAATTTTTGCTGGTGTAGTTGGTTCACATGTAGGTAATAGCGCACATATATCAGTAATATTATGTAGAGATTACAACGTGTGTAAATAGCTACATAGAGAACACAAAAGCGTAAAAATTAATGGAACTGTTCACTTCAATAAGTTGGTACTTAATAATGTATTCATAACTCATATACCTATTTGTACAAGATCATTGCTTTACGAAAAGGTACGTAATAAATTACATACATAAAAAGTCGCGTATTATTATATCATCTCTACTTAACCTACCTATTTGAGTTGCGTAGTTTGTTGAAACCGCAGAAATTGCACTGTCGTCGCGTCGACTCATCAAGTGGAAACTGTCATAATTTCATTTTGCTAGAAATATGTAAGGTGAAAGTTAATCTACTGTCTTATAACAATATGACATCCGAAACTATCCTAATTTCACTAAACTAGAAATATACAACTACGAGAACTAAAACAATGCATTATTATTTTATATCAATGGGGGCAATGGGGCATTGTTGGGTATGACGAAAAAGTTAATAAACCACGTCGTTACGTAAGACATGCGCCCGCGCCGGTGGATCTTGTTTATGAGTTACTTCATACTCTTGACATTCACCGACTTTGGTACGAAACACGCCCAATAACAATATTAACAATGAACAATGTCGCCCACTTATTGATAACTGTCAGCTTTAACAAAGCTTTGTATACTTACATTGTTATGTTACATGTAAGTAGTTCAAATTGTCTTATATCATTCTTATGTTGGTTCGATTGTTTTACATGGATTGATATTTGTAACTCTTACACAAGAAAGTACTAAATATACAATATGGATATGATTTGTCACACAAGTAGTTCATGATCTAGATTAACCCATGAAGTATTTTTTATCCCTTTAGTGTTGGTCCCATGGAGTAATTTTTATCCCTGTAGTGCAATCCTATGGGACAATACCCAACTATAGGAAGGCAGAGTCATGTCGAAATCAAATTGAAAGGGAATCGAAAAAAATGAAAGGGAATCGTCTATCCTGTTACTGACGTGTGACGAGGAGGGATGACACCCATGTGACGAAGAGAGTGATGAGTATGAATGTTGGATGGAGAGGAAGAGGAAGGCCAAAGAAAAAGATGGATGGATTGTCTAAGAAATGATATAAAAGAAAAAGGAGTAAATGATACTGTGACGTGTGATAGGAGAAGAATGGAAGAAGAAAACGTGTTGCGCCGACCACAAGTAGAATGGGATAGGGCAAGAAAAAGAAGATGAGGCAGGCAGAGTCATGGACATAATTTAGAATTACTGGGGTCAGTTTAGCGGGAAATGCGGTTTATTATCGTGTTGTTGAACGTGTATACGAACATATTTAAAGTGTACAGACCTATTATCAGGACAATTAATGACATTTCCCTTAAGCGTGACTCCCGCGTACGAGCGCATAATCGACCTAGTTCTCATTAATATAAATTGCCACTGACGAACAAAGCAATTAGTATCAGAAGATGAGGTTGTAAAAATAAAGTAATTATGTCTTTGCACGTGTAACTATTATAGGACGTAACACCCCTGTGTTATGTCCTATAATAGTTACACGTGTCTTTGTTCCCTTATTTAGATGCATCATTATAAAGTGCGCCGGAAGACGCTGGATGCAGATGCACGCAGAAAAATGTGAGAAATACGAGAACTTTTGGTTGCAACTGTGACAGCAAGACTCACTAACGTATACTTTACAAAATTTCTAGTAACAAATGCTAAAGTCTTACTTACGAGTAGTATTTATTACTAAAACCTTGTTATCTCTACTAAGAACTTACTTAGTATTTATTACTATAATGTTGTAAAGTCAACTATTGAGTCTTGCTGTCACGGTTGCAACCAGAAGTTCTCGTACAGGTAACTAGACATTTCTCTGCGTGTGCAAGTCGCTTCCAACCAGATTATATGTGGAAATCTAAAGGGGAGGCCTATGTTCATCAGTGGACGTCCTATGGCTGAGATGATGACAGACACCAGCAAATCAACTTACTACTACTTAAAGAATGTTCACGTTCTATGGTTGACTTGCTATAAATTCAAAACGAAAAAATTGGCACAGTTTACTAGTCTTCTCTTACTGATTAAAATAACTTTATTATAAGATCTTAGACCAGCTATAGGACAGCATAAAAAAGAAAAATTATCTTTATGGGAGGCCTATGTTCAGCAGTGGACGTCTTCCGGCTGATGATGATGACCCTATTACCATAACTTTTACTATCAATTTTGGTTCAACATTTAAATAATCGTATTTTCTTTTCTTACGCAGAGAATTCTAAGCAAGATGACGACCGCCAGTATGTTGTTGACGGTGGCGACCACCTGGAATATTTCCACAGACAAGATCGACAAGGAGGGATGTTTGGGAAGGGCCATAAAACACGTCACTGCTGAAGCAGCCAAAGAAGTCCGGGAGAATGCCTCCACCAAGGAACAGGCGCTGGCCATCATGAGGGATTGGATACAACAGAATATTGACATCAAGAACGTCCGGCAAGGTAAGAACGTCAATCCAAAGCCAAAGAATAACTATTATTCTAGTTTGGCAACTTGGAAATTACAAAAGTAGTGTTCTAGCGATAATTTCCGTCAGATATCCACCAATTACAAACAATGAGCAGGAACACAACTGAAAAGAATTATCGGAATTGGTCCGGCAGTTCTCGTGTTTAGCGCTAAAAGTTTAACAAGACGAAGAATATAAATGATCGAAGTTCAATGAAACTAGTGTTAAAAATGTTCTTAAATTATCTAACATCTAAACGTCATGCTACGTAAAACTAAAATACAATTATATGATTTTAAATTACCTCGTTAACCTTGCATTGAGTAGAAAGACAACATCAGTTCATTCACATTGCAATCTGAATTTATTACGACAGCGACACGCTATTGCTAATTATTCCATCAATAATCTGTTCCGACTATTTCCAAAATATTAATGGCTTTCTTGACTTTGATATTTATTAAAAAGGAACTTGTCAATATTATCATTACAAAATCTGATGTAAATAATAAAAAAATTAATGTGTGTCAAGTTTTAATATAATTAATCAAGGCTTGACAGGTTAATAACTGAATTTTATAATAAGAACAGCAGCTGCTCAACAATTATTGCAAAATTTACTATCTACAGTTAGGTCAAAAGGTTTAGTCGACTTCAAAAATGGAGAATAGAGAAACGTTGTGATCGTACGCATGTGCGTTATATAAACCCCATCCCCTTATGTGTATACAACATCAGGGAAGTAATGTTAGGATTGCACATCCAAGATGATATTGTATGTCTATTGGTTACAGATGAGTCGTTCCTACTTCGGTTTTTACGTCATAAGAAATACAGTATACCGATGGCTCAACAGACACTGCTGAAGTACTTGAGTTTGAGAAAATATTATCCCGAAATATTCAGGAACATTGACTGCGAAGACCCAAAACTGAAGGATATTCTCAATAATGGGTAAGTATCGTCTAACTCTTTGTACGTACGCATTTACGCGTAACCGCTACACATGATGTAGGCAATTATTGTAAATAATTGCTTTTATTATTGCCCAATGTGAAACTAACTTGTAATTATTATTTGAAGTACGTACCTTACGCTGTACCTATAATGAGAAGTGGCCGAGATAATGTATATTACACAACTTATACGAGTAGGCCTAATCATAATTAAAAAAAAATATATGTTGCAATTTAGACCATTTTTGAAACCATGCTATTCGGTTAGGTACACTAGCATGATCTCATAAGATAATGGCCGCCATACTAGCCTACTTTTGCATGGCCCCATCAGATGTGGAAGTAGAAAGTTCCCACGAACTAGAACCTTGAACTCTGCCTGCCGTCTCCAGCATCGCGAATACAACTCTTATGTAATTTTCACTGTGATATAATTCCATCATGGGTTTTCATAACCATTTCCCAATTTCAAGGTACATAGTGGTTTCACCGGTTCGCGACAGCAGAGGTCGCCGTGTCATCGTCTACAATATGAGTAAGAAGATTTTTGTTAAGTATGTCGTAAAATAGTAAGCGAGCGATGCAACTGCGAATATTAAGTATATTTAGTATTCAAACTTATGCCGCGAATGAACTAGACTGCGAAATTGACATTGATCTTAAACTTTAACCTGTTTAATTACGTAGCGTAAAAAACTGTAATACGAGTAGTGTTAGTTTTATTTTTGATGTAACGCTGTGCATTCATTAACTGATGACTGCAGCAGTGGACTTGAACTTGGAGTGTTTCTTAGGTAAATTCAACGCTCACAAGTACAACTGCTGGGACATGTGCCGCGCGCACGTCCTGGTGTACGAGAGTCTCCTGGAGGACCCACTGGACCAGATGTGCGGCTACGTGCACGTCGGAAACGGTGGCAACGTCACTGGCGCTCACATCACCACTTGGAACCCCACAGACTTCGCCCGCCTCATGAAATGGGGAGAGGTAATTTACAACATAACATATTAAATTGCCCGAAGGAAACCCATATTGCCGCATATAGGATGACTGGTAATTAGTGTACGATACTTAAAGTACGTGATTGTGCTCATGATAACCAACAACTTTTACGATGGGAAAAAACCTGACATCGCGAAAAAAAATCAGTCGTTCAGTACATTTATGTTTGTCTAATGTACTGAACAGCTGCTATTTTTTGCACGATTTCGGCTTTGCTCCCATAATAAAAATTGTTTGTTTTATGAGCACAATAATGTGTTTAAGTATCGTGCACTAATTGCCAGTCACGCTATATGTAGTTCCACAGCCAAGTCTCAGGGCTTCCTCAGTATACCTACTATTAGAGACTACTGTCTCTAGTACAAATTGGCCTACTGTACCTACTGGTACAGTAGGCCAATTTGTACCGATCGTCATCATCAGCCCAAACTTTTCCCAACTATATTGGGTTCGGTTCCCAATCGAACCAAATGCAGCTGGATATCAATTTGTACCGATAACGGTACTATTTGTGATATCATACAAAAGTGCCAACTAGGTACGTAAACTTTGAAAGTAGAGTACGTACACAAGTTTTCGTTAGCATCAGTTTTCGTTAATTCTCTTGACGTAAGAAGAAATGTGCCAGGGTGGGCATTGAGCAGTGAGGTTGGATAACCTAGGTTACCCAACAACTATTTCCGTAAAACAATTTTCAGTTGTAACTTGTAGCTAACACGATGTCGAAATTGGCCCACAACGTAGATGCATGTGCTCGCCCTACTATTATTAGATACATAAGGTAGGTACCTATGTTGTTGGCGAACAAGAGGAGCAAGGCCGTTTTCTCTGATGATGCAAAGTTAGATACTTTCGTAAAAATGACATGTTGGGCTAAAGTAAACAAACTATGTAGGAATTTCGGCAATGCTATGAGTAGGTTCCTAAATGTAGGTATTAATGTCAAGCGTGCTCATAATCGGCTTAGCTTTTCCCATTACCGGCTGTTTTCGTAACAATACAGTCCAATTAGTAACAGCAGACTAGTCTTAGGTCGTGATTTTATCACTTAGGTGCAGGATTGCCAGTTTAAGGCATTTTAGGGGCAAATTGAGGACTTCAAATTCGACTGGAAGAAAAATATACGAAAATTATATTGATGATTACTTTTGTTACCTACTTAATAGATTTACTTGTGTTTTTGCAAACATCCTTAAACCTACTCGTATAGCTCAAACCACTACAATACACGGTTTTGTGGGGCTTAATTTAATAAGTTTGTATTATTCCGAGAAAATAAATAAATTAATATATTTATAATCTATGTTAGAAACTTACTTATGAACTTACATAATTACTCATTCTATGAGTAAAAGTTTCGGAGTATATTTTACAAGTATTTTTTTAAAACCAAAATTTCCAATGTCGAGGATGCAATCCTCTTTCGCTTATTCATTTGCATGAAATTTTGGTAAAAAATCACTGAACTAAAACTAATAGGTAACAAAAAAACTAAAACTAAAACTGTTGAAACGTGTTGAACTAAAACTAATAGGTAACAAAAAAACTAAAACTAATAGGTACCTCGTAGGGTACCTAAGTAACCTAGGTATTCGAAACCCCAGTTTATAAACTTAATTTCCGGAACACGGGACAAGACAAGACACGTTATTCCGGGACAACTCCGTATTTCCCGGTCATCTGGCAACCCTGCTTAGGTACTTAAGTTTGAGAAAAGAAAGCTTATCTAGGTTACAGTTGGTTGCAAGTTGCATGTTCAGTCGAGTCACGTATAGAGGGCAAACAAACATGATCTGTGAGCTCTCATGATATCCACTTACATTCATTATGGTACATTATGTGTTGCAGCAATCGGTACCTATGCGTCACAAGGAGTTCCACGTTATTAACGTGCCGAGTGCGCTCAAATATATCGTCGATTTTGCGGCTAGCAAAGTTACACCGAAGATGGCTGAGAGACTTAACGTAAGTATCTAAAATACCTAATTATCTCCAATCAAAGAAATAGTCAGATAGAGCGCCCAGAACACGCGAGTGGTTCCACCAAAGTTAGGTAATACAAAATCAAAATCGAATACAAAGTCGCGACAGTACCAAGCTACGCGTCGTACCTACTTACTAAGCTGCGCGTCGTTGTTGTTGTTTGCCAAAATATGCCGTCACGTGTCTTTAACCATTGTAAAAATTGTTTTCAAAATCACAAAAAACACTATGGAATGTAATTCGATTTGATTTGATTTTGTATTAACATTACTAGACCCACTCGCGTGTTCTGAGCGTTGTATCTGCCTATTTCCTTGATCTGAGCCCAAAGGCCCATTTTTTTCAGGAAAATTTAATTGCCGCCTTCTGTTTTCTTATGAGAAATTTAAAATTCTTACTTTTTTAAATAAATCTAACCCCAGGTTCAACCAATGATTAACTAATGTCGGAGCACAACCTGTGCGGTGGCGGCAAATGTCATAAGATTAAAACAATTGTTAGTTTTTAATTAACGTCTAAAATAAGAATACAGTACCTACCCTTAGCACGAGTTTTCACTCTTTTACTTAACAGGATCTTTCCAGTATTTACAGCGTTTCTTGTATGAAAAAACCGGCCAAGTGCGTGTCGGGCCACGCACAGTGTAGGGTTCCGTAGTTGCCCATCAAAATACTTATGCGAACTAACTAAACTGATTCGCTGAATTTAATTTTAAAAAGATGAATTTTCAAAATCGGTCCAGGAGTCTTTGAGAAATCAAGGAAAATACATAAGAAAAAAGATTACGACGAATTTAGAACCTCCTCCTTTTTTTGAAGTTAGTTAAAAATTGTTAACGATAAAAACCTACCTATCCCCAAAAAATATAGCTATAAAAGCTGTAAAATAAAGTTGACAAACTTACATTTGCAGTTGTTTCCGATACATTTTGTTTAAGAAAATATTTATTCAAGTACATTTTATAAGTTGGTCGACTATTACTCGAAAAGTTGTAAAGCCTACTTAGTCATGATAATTTTCTTTTAAACTTCGTTATATATACAACTATTGTGAATTTTTTCACACCCCCAAACATAACCGTTTAGCTGGTAGAGGGGGGGGACACTCGAATCGAGCAAAATTTAGCACTTTAAAGCTTAATATTTCACAAATGAATCTTATTATCAAAAAATTGTTAATGGAAAGTCATATTATTATTTTTCAAAGACCTATTTAATGATACCCCACACTAAGGGGTACGCGAGAAAAAAAAAATCCTCACTTTACGTGTAAGTACAGGAGGTACCCTAAAAAAAAATATATTACAAGATTTTATTTTACCACTTTTTCGGCACAACAAGTCCGTATATTTACACCAAATTACAGCTCTGTAGTACTGTGCGTCTCTGAGCTAAACTGCGGACAGACGGACGGACGGACGGACGGACGGACGGACGGACGGACGGACATGGCGAAACTATAAGGGTTCCTTGTTGACTACGGAACCCTAAAAAAACCGGCCAAATGCGTGTCGGGCCACGCACAGTGTAGGGTTCCGTAGTTGCCCATCAAGATACTTATTCGAACTAACTAAACTAATTCGCTGAATTTAAATTTAAAAAGAAGAATTTTCAAAATCGGTCCAGGAGTCTTTGAGAAAACGAGAAATATATACTCGTACATTATAAAAAAAGATTACGACGAATTTAGAACCTCCTCCTTTTTTGAAGTTAGTTAAAAATAGTTGACGATAAAAACCTACGTATCCCCAAAAAACATACCGTAAAAACATACGTATTAAAAGCTGTAAAAATAAAGTTGACAAACTTACATTTGCAGTTGAACAGGATGGTCTCCGATACATTTTGTTTAAGAAAATATGTTATCCAAGTACATTTTATAAGTTGGTCGACTATTACTAGAAAAGTTGTAAAGCCTACATAATCATGATAATTTTCTTTTTAACTTCGTTATATGTACTACTATTGTGAATTTTTTCACACGCCCAAACATAACCGTTTAGCTGGTAGAGGGGGGGGACACTCGAGTCGAGCAAAATTTAGCACTTTAAAGCTTAATATTTCACAAATGAATCTTATTATCAAAAAATTGTTAATGGAAAGTCATATTATTATTTTTCAAAGACCTATTTAATGATACCCCACACTAAGGGGTACGCGAGAATGAAAAAAAACATTCCCACTTTACGTGTACAGGAGGTACCCTAAACAAAAATATTTTTCGATATTTTATTTTACCACTTTTTCGGCAGAACAAATCCGTATATTTACACCAAATTACAGCTCTCTAGTACTGTGCGTCTCTGTGTTAAACTGCGGACAGACGGACGGACGGACGGACAGACGGACGGACGGACATGGCGAAACTATAAGAGTTCCTTGTTGACTACGGAACCCTAAAAATGGAACAGCGCCTCTGGAGTGCGAATAAGGAACTAATTATTTCCTTGAAAATTATTAATTTGAAATTGTCAAAGTTTCAGTTTACGTCTCAAATACTGAAAACTCGTGCTAAGGGTACTAAATTCGATTCGCCAGAATGTTTCCTGTTTTTTCAAACTTAGAGCAATTTACTAACAAATTCATTATTTTCCAGTTGCACTCAAACCTCAAGCAACTCCATCAGCACATAAACAGAGAGTGCCTCCCCACAGGCTACGGAGGACCTTTGAAAATCGAAGATATGGTCAAGTACACAAGCCAGCTGCTCAACGAGCAGAGGAAGAAAGTCCTCGGACTCGACGACATGGAGATCATCAGCACTCGAGGCATAATTTCTTCAAGGAAACCCGCCACCATCGTTGTCAACGGCGACGTCGCGGTACAAGGAAGCTTCAGAAAACTAGAGATAGATTAATGAATAGGGTAGTTTCCTGGGTCAAAATAATTACATTCAATTTAGTCCGTATTTTAGATTATACAAAAATATTGGACACGTATTTTTTCTTTTTTCGATTATACAAAAAAGAACAAAGATAATAGCCTATTTAAGTTACTTGTGACGTCACTCTGCACGAAAAATTACACATTTCGTGACGTCACACGTAACTTTAATAGGCTATATCTTTGTCATTTTTGGTATATTTTACAAATAAAAAAATACGTGTCCCTTATTTTTGAATAATCTAAAAGACGGACTAATTAGATTTTTTTAGGAAACTAGCCTTTTGTTAGAAAACTGATACTAAGTATACCTAAGCATTTAGTTTTTAGAAAACGAATATTTTAAGCACTGAAAATTGTAATGCTCTGATTAAATAATAAATAATTATGTTATCTGTTATTAATTAAGGTTAAGTATTTTTTTAAGAAACTGTTACCTTGTACATATGCGTTAAGACTCGGGTGGATGGCAAATAAGACTATTGTTCGTCAGAAAGCGTTATAATACGATACTAAACGGTTTCTAGACGTTTCTTTTTTGTTAGCTTTATATCCGTATATTGTTATAAAGTTAAGATCCATGACAAATTAAAATGTATGACTTGCTGTTACACTCTACGATAAGGTATAGAAAAAAGCAATAAAGGATTTTTATTTTTCTGTGTATTTTTAGTTTTATATTTATTTTAGCCCTATCTGAAGTACTGTGAACACAACCATAATAATTGAAAAGTCGATAAAATATAACGAATCTCACATGATGACCCTGTTTTAGATCTTTAGAGTTTTCAACTCAGATCAAAGAAATAGGCAGCTAGAACGCTCAGAACAGGAGAGTGGGTCCACCAAAGTTAATACAAAATCAAATCGAATTACATTCCATGTTTTCTTCGTTTTTGAGAACAACTTTTACAATGGTTAAAGACACGTGACGGCACATTTTGGCAAACAACAACAACGACGCGCAGCTTGGTACGACGCGTAGCTTGGTACTGTCGCGACTTTGTATTCGATTTTGATTTTGTATTAACTTTGGTGGAACCACTCGCGTGTTCTGAGCGCTCTATCTGCCTATCTCTTTGATCTGAGGTTTTCAGATAGTTGGTATAGGTTTTAGGATCGATTCCGGCACCGGTCGGCAATAGCGACAGTGATACTGGTTGAAACATCTCAGGATAATATTCATCGCAAGACGATGAACGCATCGTTTGCTCGTACGATCATTGCTAATTAGGACTACGTCGGTTTTAGAATCATCATCATCAGCCTTTATATGTTCTCAATGCTGGGATACAGGCGTATCTGTGAGATCTATGCCATGATCCAACACGCGGGCCCAGTGCGGGTTGGTGGATGTAACATGTCCTCGAATTTTTGGTTCTAGGACACGGTTACCTCACGATCATTTTCGTCACCGTTTTGAGGGAAGTGATGATGAAATAAATTACACAAGGTAATGAGCCTGGCTGGGTTCGAACCCACGACCTAAAACTCGTAAGTCGGGGCCAATACCACTGGGCCATCCAACCACCACTCTTTTAGAATAGATAATTAATACTTAAATAGCTAGCACTTCGCCCGCGACTTCGTCCGCGTGATTTTCGAACTGTGCCTTTGAGAATTTCTACTCCCGGCCACCCTCTTTATGGGATAGGTACTTTTGGAAAAATTGAAATCAATATCCAACAAAAATTCTATCAACACACAATTATATAAGTACGGGATATTGCGGGTAGCACTTACGTTGGTATGGTACCTACCTACGCAAAATAACCACAATGCAAAATTTGAGACTCCTAACTATCGACTCCAAAACATACCCTTGGCTGTGAATTTCGCAACAGCCTCTTTTAGTGAGAAACTTTAGGGTTCGAATTTCGCAAAATCCCTTCTTGGTGAGCATTTACGTCCTAAAAAGACAACCCATGCAGAATTTTAAATTCCTAGAAACTAGAAACGAAGTTTCATGCAAACTGTCAACCCCAAAAACAACCGTAAAGGGGTCGAATTTCGCGAAATCTGTTCTTATAATAGTACGTCACGTAGCTCACGTACGTCTTTTTTGGATTTGTGGAAAATTATAAGCTTCTAGACCTAGCAGTTTCGGCTGTGCGTTGACCGATCTATCAGTCAGCCAGTCAGTTTTGAATTATAAATAGGTGAGTATAAGAAAAAAATTCATTAAAATTAAAATAAAGTGCTTCTTCAGTCCTCTAGCCAAATCAACTCGTAGATTGGAACCTTGGTGGCACGTACCTTGTTGCTACCAGAGAAAATAGGTAAATATTTAGTTGAAGATATTGCATGATTTTGAAATGAAACGATTAGATTGTTATGTAGGTATGTATTTATGTAATACTTTACAAAATTTTATTTTTAATAATTTTATCCAATAATATAATATGAGAAAACTAGTCTAACGATATCACATGAATTATTATGATAATTGTTTAAATTCATTATTTTAATAAAAATTCAACGTCACTTTTCACTAATAAATCTGCTGACTACTCTAAGGGCCAGCGCACATTAGAGATATAATAGTTGGTCGCTAAATGATCGGTACCGTTTACCGAATTAAAAATTATGTTACAGATAATTTATTTCTTCATTCATTACTAATAGTTTGTAAAATTGTGCGCTTTTATAAAGCTTACTTTAAGGCTTGACCGCTGCATATTCTCTAATAAGCGCTGACCATTTCGTAAGGCCTTGTCTACTATATTTGGAATTTAAAACTTAATTTATTTAATAATAGTGTCTACAAACATATTGCGTTATTCATAAAAAAATAAATACTTTCTTAAACACTGACTTAAAGACAGGAAAATGCCAAAAACGAAAAAAATTGATGTTTGACAGAAATTATAAACTACACGAAAGTTGCAGAATAATGGTTGAAGCATTTTTATTTTTATTTTGCTGTTGCACTTGCAACATGTGTAGCATCAAATATTACTGACTGTTACAATATTGTGCAACATTTATTTACCATCATTACGGAACTTTACTAAAATACAAAACAATTAATATTTGCTTTATTGTACTACCCTAACCTAAGGGCTGATTTTTCAATAGTCAGATAACTTTTATCTGACGAATAGAGATAGCGGATTTGACATATTTTCTTTAGATAAGCTGTCAAACCATTTTTATTCCTCAGCTAAAAGTTATGTGACTATTGAAAAACAGCCCTAAATTAAATTATTAGAACGCTAGTTATATTATATAAAGCTCGATTACCACTCACTCACTGACTGACAGAATTGTTCTCCCAGATGGTGAAGGGGGAGGTGGGTATATTTTGACAGATTCGTAAACAAGTGACTCTGGTGAGTATGGGAAAAATCCCAAACCTCCCCTTTTCGCCCCCCCTCTCCCCCCTCCCCATCGTATCTCGGAAACTAAGAGACCCGTGTTTTGTTTTTTTACGGATTCGTATAGAGGAGGCTCGGAAACGTAAAAATCATTTTTTAGAGTCCCCCCTCCCCTTTTCCCCTTCTCCCCCCTTTAGGAGGATCTCGGAAGTTAACAGACTTGCAACAGTTTTTTTTTCAGATTCATGTCAAGGGCCCCATAGTTGGTCAAAATAATTTTTCAAAACTCTCCCCTCTCCCCCCCTTCACCCCTCCCCCCGTCGTATCTCGGAAACTAAGAGACCCATGTTTTGTTTGTTTACGGATTCGTTTAGAAGAGGCTCGAAATAGTTAAAACCATTTTCAAAGTTCCCCCTAGCCCCCCTCCCCCACCCCCCTTTAGGCGGATCTCAAAAGAGACTTGGATTTTTTTTTTCAGACTCGTGTCAAGAGGTCCAGAGTATGTCAAAATCATTTTACGAAACTCACCCCTCTCCCCCTTTTCACCCCTCACCCCATAGCGGTAAAGCGAAGCGTAGCGTAGCGTAGGGATGTGGTCACGATAGCTTTCCGGTGGTAGGTAGGTCCTGAGTGGAGCGAACCTGCGAGACCGAGTTGAGCGAAGGGGGGAGGTGGCGAGCGAAGCGAGCCGGCGACCTCCGTAGCGTAACGAAGGTTGAGCGGGTGAAGCGTAACTCGCGGGTGACGACAAGCAAACTTACAAATAACTCTCATAAGTAGGGCAAAAGCACATATTACATATAACTCACTCCATACAAAATGTTCAATACCTACCGCTATAATAGCCTACACTTTCAAGTCGATGGACACTGCGAACGAAAACGTACCTAATCTTACAAACGTAAAGTCGAGTTTTGCTTTGTAGATGCGCGCCGCGCATGGATATTGTGAATTGCCAGGGCTGCCTCTGTCGACATAGATCTTAGTAGGGATTTTTAGTATAGTTACTTTATATAAAAAAACACGTTTTTTTAATGTTTCAGAATGTGTTATTGATTTAACAAATATATTTAGGTTACAAAATTTTATACACTCGGGTTTCGTTAGTTCAAACCTGCGATAATTCGAACCACTCCATAATTCAAAGTTATCATAGTTCAAACTATATATATCAATACAATTTTATGCACTTGTAATAAAATGTAAACGAAAAACATCGCTACTACGCGTACGTAACGAAACAAAGCTTCGCGGGCGACGCGGACGACGGCGACGGCGGCACGGCGCGCCGGCGCAAACACTCGACAATTCAAGGTTACAGAGAGAAAAACACAGAAAGAATATAATTATTATTTATAATTAGGTATTGTTTTGTAAGTACATTTCGAGACAAGTTGAAACTTGTATGATCGTGTAGTACGACAAACCTACAACTATTTAATAAACAACAACAGTATTTAATAATTGTAAGCAAGTACTTACCTAAAATTTTTCATAACAAATTAAAAAAATACTTACATTTCTGTATCACGAGTAAAACAGAAAAAAGATAAGTTTGATCTCTTCTCTTGCTGGATCTACATCCATCCACTGCACATAATATACCAGTTGTAACCATATCGATTTCAAAACTATCGTCAAATCGACCGAATATGAGCAAGTGCGCGCCGCGCGGTTGTTGACATCCCTCTGCACTATGGGTAGCGGCTACCCGGCGCCCGGTAGGTGGTTAGCGCGCGTAAGTACATGGAGTGTTACATCTGGTAATCTGTGGCAAAAGTACCAAGCCTCCGCTTTTTGGCCTCCCCCCCCCCCCCTCCCTATCGTATCTCAGAAACTAGGAGACCCGTGTTTGGTGTTTTTTTAACGGATTTATATAGAGGAGGATCGGAAAAGAAAAAAACATTTTTTTCAAAATCTCCCCTCTTCACCCCTTTCTCCCCCCTTTAAGTGGATCTCAGAAGAAACTTGGAACATTTTCTCTTGGGGCCCAGAGTATGTGAAAATCATTTTTCAAAATCAAAATGAGAATCCAAGATGGCGGCTGCTATAATTTTCAAATTGTTCATCAATTTTATCATGGGAGTCGTTTTCATGGTTTTCGACGATGCTTAAGCCGATAGTAAGGTCAAAATCCAAATCCAAGATGGCGGCTACGACAATTTTCGAATTTTTCATCATGGATGTCGTTTTCATGGTTTTCGGGTATGCTAAAGCCGATGGTGGGGTCAAAATCAAAATCTAAGGTGGCGGATGCGATCATTTTCAAAATGTTCATCATGGGAGTCGTTTTCATGGTTTCCGAAGATGCTTAAGCCGATAGCGTGGTCAAAATCAAAATCCAAGATGGCGGCTGCGATAATTTTCGAAATGTTCAACATGGGAGTCGTTTTCATGGTTTTCGAGGATGCTAAAGCCGATAGTGAGGTCAAAATCAAAATCAAAGATGGCGACAGCAAAAAATTCAGAGATATCATCATGGATGTCGTTTTCTTGGTTTTCGAGGGTAATAAAGATGATAGTGAAGTCAAAATCAAAATCCAAGATGGCGACTGCGATCATTTTTGAATTGTTTATCAAGGGAGTCGTTTTCATGGTTTTCGAGGATGCTAAAGCTGATAGTGAGGTCAAAATCAAAATCCAAGATGGCGACAGCAAAAAAATCAAAGATATCATCATGGATGTCGTTTTCATGGTTTTCGTGGGTAATAAAGATGATAGTGAAGTCAAAATCAAAATCCAAGATGGCGGCTGCGATCATTTTCGAATTGTTCATCATTGGAGTCGTTTTCATGGTTTTCGAGGATGCTAAAGCCGATAGTGAGGTCAAAATCAAAATCCAAGATGGCGACACCAAAAAATTCAAAGATATCATCATGGATGTCGTTTTCATGGTTTTCGAGGGTAATAAAGATGATAGTGAAGTCAAAATCAAAATCCAAGATCGCGGCTACGATCATTTTCGAATTGTTCAACATGGGAGTCGTTTTCATGGTTTTCGAGGATGCTAAAACCGATAGTGAGGTCAAATTCAAAATCCAAGATGGCGACACCAAAAAATTCAAAGATATCATCATGGATGTCGTTTTCATGGTTTTCGAGGGTAATAAAGATGATAGTGAAGTCAAAATCAAAATCCAAGATGGCGGCTGCGATCATTTTCGACTTGTTCATCATGGGAGTCGTTTTCATGGTTTTCGAGGATGCTAAAGCCGATGGTGAGGTCAAAATCAAAATCCAAGATGGCGACTGCAAAAAATTCAAAGATATCATCATGGATGTCGTTTTCATGGTTTTCGAGTGTAATAAAGATGATAGTAAAGTCAAAATCAAAATCCAAGATGGCGGCTGTGATCATTTTCGAATTGTTCATCTTGGGAGTCGTTTTCATGGTTTTCAAGGATGCTAAAGCCGATGGTGAGGTCAAAATCAAAATCCAAGATGGCGACAGCAAAACATTCAAAGATATCATCATGGGTGTCGTTTTCATGGTTTTCGAGGGTAATGAAGCTGATAGTGAAGTCAAAATCAAAATCCAAGATGGCGGCTGCGATCATTTTCGAATTGTTCATCATGGGAGTCGTTTTCATGGTTTTCAAGGATGCTAAAGCCGATGTTGAGGTCAAAATCAAAATCCAAGATGGCGACAGCAAAAAATTCAAAGATATCATCATGGGTGTCGTTTTCTTGGTTTTCGAAGGTAATAAAGCTGATAGTGAAGTCAAAATCAAAATCCAAGATGGCGGCTACGATCATTTTCGTTGTTCATCATGGGAGTCGTTTTCATGGTTTTCGAGGATGCGTAAGCCGATAGTGAGGTCAAAATCAAAATCCAAGATGACGACAGCAAAAAATTCAAAGATATCATCATGGATGTCGTTTTCATGGTTTTCGGGTATGCTTAAGCCGAAAGTGTGATCAATATTAAAATCCAAGGTGGCGGCTGCGATAAATTTTGAAATGTTCATCATGGGAGTTGCTTTATTGATTTCAAGGATGCTAAAAGCCGATAGTGAGGTCAAAATCAAAGTCCAAGATGGCGGCTGCGACAATTTTCGAATTTTTCATCATGGATGTCGTTTTCGTGGTTTTCGGATACCTATGCTAAAGCCGATAGTGAGGTCAAAATCAAAGTCTAAGATGGCGGCTGTGATCATTTTCGAAGTGTTCATCATGGTAGTCGTTTTCATGGTTTTCGAGGATGCTTAAGCCGATAGTGAGTTCAAAATCAAAATCGAAGATGGCGGCTGCGATTATTTCGAAATGTTCATCATGGGAGTCGTTTTCATGGTTTTCGAGGATCCTTAGCCGGATAGTGAGGTGAGAAATCCAGGAGCATAAACGACGTCACCGAAGGCCTGCTGCGTGTTTCTGCGAGGTGGGCTGTAAACTTTTTCGACCGATCAGGAATGGACGTAAGTCGGAACTTAATTACCAGCGAGACTCTGGCACTGATGAGGAAACGACGAGAACTCACCAAGCCACAAAGGCTGAGAGTCAGGTTTTTAACGGGGAGGTCAAAAAGCAGTTCATACGCGATACTCGGAGTGCAAATAACCGAATTATAGAGCAAGCTTTAGCTCGGAATAAAGGCTCGAAGGTATATGCAAAGCCCAATACCTCCCGCTGTTGCCTGACAAAGCTCAGAACGTCACAAGGCACCACCGTCACCTCAAAGCCAGAGATTCTAGCTGAAGTCGAAAAGTTCTACGGAGACTTATATGCTCAAAAACCTTGCCCACCTCAGGCCCACGGCGCGGATGACCAACGGGCCAAACTGACACGCCATCTCACAGACGAGCTTCCCGACATTGACATGGGTGAGATTGGAATGGCACTCAGGCAGCTTCACCACTACAAAGCCCCAGGGGATGACAGAATAACCATAGAGCTGCTCTAGGCAAGAGGAATACCTATCTTGACAGAGCTTGTAAACTCTTCAATTCCGTCATCCACACTTGCATAACACCGAAGGCATGGCATGGGAGTGTGGTAGTATTATTCTTCAAAAAGGGCGATAAAGCGCTCCTTAAAAACTACCGCCCCATCTCACTTCTGAGCCATATCTATAAGCTGTTCTCGAGGGTTATTCTAAATCGTTTCGCCCAAAAGTTCGATGATTTTCAGCCACCGGAGCAGGCCGGGTTTCAAAAAGGTTACCGCACCATAGACTACATACACACCCTTAGGTAAGTGATTCAAAAGACCGAGGAGTATAACCAGCCTCCGTGCCTAGCGTATGTGGACTACGAGAAGGCTTTCGATACCGTCGAGACCTGGGCTGTTCTGGAGTCCATGCAGAGATGCCTCATCGACTGTCGCTACGTTGAGGTGATGAGATGTCTGTAAGAGGCCGCAACAGTGACCGTCTAAGTACAAGAACAGAGCACAAAACCAATCCAACTGTTTACAAACGCGTTGGAGGACGTTTTCAAGACGATTGATTGAAAAGGACGGGGTGTTAATATCAACGGTCAGTACATCTCACACCTCCGATTTGCGGATGACATTGTCATCATAGCAGTCTCTGCAGGAGCTGGAAAAAATGCTGAACGGCTTGAGCGATTCTTCAAGGCATGTGGGTCTCGGAATGAATCTGGCTGAACAAAACCAAAGTCATGTTTAATGGTCACGTCACCCCGAGACCTGTAATCTTGAATGATGCTGCCCTCGAGGTTGTGCAAGAATACATTTATCTAGGCCAAAGTGTACAACTGGGCAGGCACAACTTTGAGAAGGAGGCAGCTAGAAGAATACGCTTGGGCTGGGCGGTATTCGGGAAGCTGCGTCATATCTTTGAATCATCGATCCCACAATCCCTTAAAACCAGGGTTTACAACCAGCGTGTCGTACCCGTAATGACTTACGGAGCCGAAACGTGAACACTTACCATCGGCCTGGTCCACAAATTTAAGGTTGCTCAGCGTGCAATGGAGAGAGCAATGCTCGGGGTTTCTCTGGTGGATAGAATTCGTAATGAAGTCATTCGCCAGAGAACCAAATGTAGAACCAAATGGCACGTCTGTAGACGGACAGACGGCAGATGGAGCAAACATGTGCTTGGAGACCGCGAATGGGCAAACATAGTGTAGGACGCTGCAAGATAGGTCGATGATTTAAGGAAGGTGGCTGGCAGTGGATGGATGCGGGCTGCCCAGGATCGGGATGGTTGGCGCTCTTTAGGGGAGGCTTACGTCCAGCAGTGGACGGCAATAGGCTGATGACGATATAAAGCTGATAGTGAGGTAACGTCAAAATCAAAATCCAAGATGGCGGCTGCGATATTCTCAAAATTTCGTATTCATGGTTTTCGAGGTTGCTGAAGCCGATAGTAAGGTCAAAATCAAAATCTAAAATGGCGACTGCAAAAAATTCTAAGTAAGGAACATTTCTTAAAACACGACCCCGCGAGCTGCTTGCAGCTCGCGCAACGCGCAAATACTAGTTTTTTATAAAATTGCATCTGAGTCTAAATAACATGATTGATAAACTTTTAGCGTATTCATTATAAATTAAGAAAATTGATCTAAATAAATCTAAACACTTATTCAAAAAGTTTTCTCTTTGTTTTGTTATTATGAGCGTTTTAAAACTAGTTTATACATAGGTATTAATTGCATTAAATAAATAAAAATCGCATTGTATATCTATTAAAAATATCGATTGCTAAAAATATGTAGGTACCTAAGATTAAGAGTCCTTAAGGCAATTTAACACCGTTTAGGGCTGTTTTTTTAATAGTCAGATAACTTTTATCTGAGGAATAAAAATAGCGGTTTGACATATTTTCTATAGATAAGCTGAAAAACCACCATTTTTATTACTCATATAAAAGTGATCTGACTATTGAAAAATGAGCCCTTAAATAGAAATAGTGCACATAATTTGAAAGGCGTGAAAATAGTTTATAATATTGTTTTCAAGGTCTGAGGTTACATAAAACAGAAGTTAACTACGTAGTGATTCTTTAAATTGTGTGTAGACAGCTTGGCAAAATATGAATTCCTAATTATGGGGAATTTACACGGGTTTTTCCCAGCCGATTTTCCTAATACTCGTACCTAACCAGCCGTGCGGTTTGCTTTGCGGTGGAAAGTCAGTCGTATAAATAACAATTCGACTAGTTTTTTACTACTATTTCTTTGCAAGCGAAAGCTTATGATGACGCAGGGCAGTCGCAGGGCTAGTCGCCAGGCAAATGGACCGATAAATCGAATCGTGTAAATACCCCAAATGAGATTTTGTTAAACTTTGTTTTGAAACTGTAGCTTTTTTAGTTAGACTACGTTGATAATCCCGATTCTGCTTTTCCTCGATGATTTGACAGAGGATAGCCGAAGGGTTTTAAAAAACGTTTAACTTTCTTTTGACAAAAAACGAAAAATCATACTTAAGAGCCTATACTACCTCAAATGGCTTAGCAGAAACCTGTGATACGTCGAAAATACTACAGCATTAATTTTGAAATAAATATATGGTAAAGTTGAGGATTAATGTTAGGTCTTATGTTTGGCAAAAACATGATTCCATAAAATTTTCTCGATAGAAAAAAATCCCAATGTTACCTCTAAATTGAACAATAAAACGCTGGCAATCGGAAAATACTTAAGATTAGATCATGAAACATTTTACACTAAGGGTCTGTTTCACAATCAATAAGTAAAGGTTTAAGTAGTTACTCTACGAGTTAACTACTTATAGGTTAAATCCTTTCGTTAACTTTTTTTGCGTTTCACAATCACCCAATCAGTAAATTAAAGTAAAGAGTAACTAATTAATACTAACTCAAGGGTGTGCTGGCAACATTAGAGTTTAACGTTTCGTTTCAATGAACGACAAAATTTAAATATCTTATAAATGTGTAATAATCGCAGAATAATCATTAAAAATGTTTCTCGTTATACTTACCGAGTATTAAATAAGATAATTTTGATGTAAAAATAGTAGATTGGCGTATAATATGACATTTCATTTTTTTATCAATATTTATTTTATCAATCTATGTTTCTGTAGGAATGGAACGCAGCAAATTGTCTTGTCAATGTCAAGTTTCAGTCGGTTAAATTCAAATGTCATACCGCGATATTATGGAGTTTTTACGAAAACATTGTTGAAATTTACTGAAAGTAGTGTTCGATTTCGTAGTACGAAAGCATTAAAGATAAAATACGATGGAATAAAGCGGGGAACGAGGAAGTAGTCTGCGGCGATCCGGGCAGAAATGTATCGTACGGGAGGCGGCCCAAGTACCGCTCTAACATATCACCAAGTGAAGAAAAAGTAAAAGACATGATTTTACTAACAGTGGATGGAATGGACAGCGTATTTGACTCTGACCAAATACCAGAAAAAGGTAAAAAACCCTTTTTTAACCATAAAAATAGGTACATAGTAAACTTGAATAAAAAACTCAGTATCGTCATATTCCTCATATTATTCGAACGATTTCGAAATATTGGTTCCCTACGCGGTCCCGTCACGCGATCTAAAAATTCATCAAACTCATCTTCAATAATATCCATTTTAAAACGAAAAAATATTGATAGGCGCTTGGGTTTATGACATTTGGCAAATTTACTTGTCGAGTAAACGACTACTTGGCAGTCCATCCGATGATTAATTTACTAAGCAGATTTTGTGGTGATTAACTTTACTGAGGGATTGTGAAACGCAAATTACTTGTTTACTGAGCAGTTATGTTCAAAGTAGCTTACTTATAACTTTACTTAGCGATTGTGAAACAGGCCCTAACTGAGCTAACTATAAAGCAGGTCTTATGTTATTTACTTTTTTGAATTTCCTTTTTATTCGCCGTAAATAGATTTGCGTGTAGACAGCTAAAAGAAAGAGCAAGCAATAGTGCGTGGTACGTGCAAGTGCGAGCGAGTAAGATTATACTGAGGTACTATAGACCCATAATGAGATCTCTCGTGAATTCGAATTTCTCCATGGAGTACTACCTACTTAAAAGACACACAGCTTATTACAAGATTCATTTTCAAGTATAGGTACCTATTGCATAGCAAAAGCTGTATGTATTATATTGCCATTTTATAATTATATACTTATAACAAGCATACCTACTATTAAAATCACAAGCTTTTTTAAAACACTTCATCAAAAATTAACGTATTTTGAAATAACATGTTTTTTAACTTAATCGTTGGAAATACAAGTTAAATATTTAATTGTTGTCTCTTAATAATTTTATAATAATCATTTTAATACGTGTATGAACACATTATTGTGCTATTCAAGGACGCTAAGACTGTATGCAAATACCTAAGTCATTACTACTGTGGAATTTCCTTCACACAATGTTTTTTTATATAATTTCATATATCATTATAGGTATATTATAAGAGTGAAGAGGTTTTTAAGAAGTGCCTGTTTGAAATTAATATAACATACTTTAGTTACGAACAAATAAAATCAATTTCTATTGCTTTTTACTTATTCGTAAATCCTCAAAATGGAAGATGGGCTAAGCACTTTGACAAATAAAAATCTTTTAACCAAAATTAAGCCCGTACTTTATTGGAGTGGTTTTCTAAATTACTTAACAACTTTCTTCATGAAATCTACATACAAATCACAAATAAATATATAATTAGCTATCCCATATATTTGGATCTAGTAATAAAGTTTTATATGGAGCGGCTGATTACATTTTTCGCATTCTATTTTTGAATGAAGATTCAATATATCTTACAGGAAGGAGAGAGATGGACCAAATAATCGTTTTCTCTTTTTCTAGTGTCAATTTCATACAGATAATGCTTAGTACATCTGTCTTTGTCTATGGTCTGTACCATTCCCATAAGAATATTATATGACTATATGAATACACATTTCTGGTACAGGCTGTAGAAAAATGGAATTAAAATTAGATCTTTCTATATTTTGCATTCATTTAAATTAAAATTATCTTTTTATACATTTATCTTACAAAACATAATTAGTCTTATAACAAATAACTTACAAAATATAATAATAAGTCTTAAAAGAACGTAAATAAAAATTATAATTGCATAATAACTTAATCAAATATGAATAACGATTGCACATTTCATTGCACTTTTATTTTTTATTGAATTTCATTGATTTTGGTGAGATTCTCATCTATCAATAAAAAGTACCTATAATATATTATGCATTAACAATATTCTTATATACTTACTGTGATGATTATTTAAAAAATATAATTACATAAAGTAGCTCAAAGGTCGATTTGACAGTTAAGCTGTTTTCACGTCACTACATTTGTGAATAAACAATGTAGTTCAAGTATGGACCTACTGGGCATGTTCGCGTAATGCGTGTGCGCGTCGAACGTGACGCGTCTATTTAAAGCGTGCGGTGTTCACGTGCGAATCCAGAAAACATACGCAGGTTTAAACGTAGCATAACATTTCTACAGGTTTACCGAGATGTCAATATAGTGGGTATTTTTTTATAATTTTACGGTAAGCAACAATAAGTCGAACGTAAATGATGAATACTTAGAGCATTTATGTAACTTACGATAACATAAATAAGTTACTTTACTCCTATTAATAAATAATCAAATAATATAGTCATAGCACTACATCTTAGAGCACATAGTCATAACATTATTATTAAAGACGGTAGTTCACCAATTAATTGACGTTTACTTTTTTGAGCTGTCAGCACATTTACCCATTTGTATGACAATAGCCATTCATAAATTTATTTTTTGGTTTTACAACGATTAAAAAAGGATTCGAGAGAGAAAGAGAGACTCGAGCATATGCCTGGATTTTTATTATTATTATTCAACTTGGATATGCTGCCAGTCATTTGAACACGTTTCCGGACGATATAGACATAGGAGTGCATTGACAATTGAATAGTTAATTTCGTAATTTAAACGATCCACAGGTTTATTATTTATTGGTTAATGGTGCAACTACCCAATTCGGATTGTTTGTAATTGGAATATTAAAAGTTAAACGTACTAAGAAAAAAATAATTTCGCTACTGATAGAAAACTTGGAAAAAAGGAAAAGTAACCCATTTGTAATCGTTATTCCGGATATCGATATCATTTTTCATAAAGGGTTTTGAGGCCTAACGCCTACAAGTCAGTATGCTCTAATCGAATGAATATTATATTCGGAATTTTAGCTGTATGAGAAAAACAAAGACAATATTGATAAAATGTACAGTATTCGATATTTTAGAAACCGCTATCTACCGATGCTTTAAATCTTTTTACTTACAAACTACAATAGTTGTCAGTAAACAATAGAAACAATTAAGCTCCCTTTTGTCAAGTCATATACACCTACTACATGCATTTCTAACTTTCACCAAAACATTCAACTGTAATTATCTAAAATCCACCTAAGAATTATTTGACTTTTCGAGCCCATTTGCAATCGAGCTTTCATATTATCACGAGAATCATAAACTATTATTTGGTAATAAAATCTTATTTTTTATCTGAAAACTCATTGCTCCACTGAGGAAAGATTTTAAGGCTCTGTCGCAGTAAAGGAGGTGTTTCATCAATGTTTTTACCAAAGATGCGGTAGGACGGATGCAAGTACTGTTGGCTTTCCGATGCTGCGAAGAAATTCTTTGCTTCTTGCAACTGTCGTGAAGTTGGAGGGGACTCAGTGAAGTTTCCTGAAATTTAACAAAATAAGAGATTGGATATCG
This sequence comes from Agrotis segetum, assembly GCA_036375495.1. NCBI lineage: Eukaryota > Metazoa > Arthropoda > Insecta > Lepidoptera > Noctuidae > Agrotis > Agrotis segetum. The sequence goes on along the minus strand of JAQSVV010000088.1, from coordinate 13,580,618 downwards.
AAAATAATAATTAAGCGTTGTAAAGTATACCTTTGCCCAGCAGTAAGACAGTTCAGGATAATAAAAAAAAGTATCGATATTGATGATAAAAAGGTTGGGATACATTATAAGCAACAAAACGAAATTGTTCAGGATATCAGTTTAAATTTTGAAAGCAGAACATTGAAGTGCTGATAGAAATGAGCATTCACTTTGAACAGAACATCGAGTACTCCCCTTTTTAATTTTGTTGAACTGAACAACGAAAAGAGCAACACACATTTTCAGGATCTTTCTAGCGAAAAAAAAAACTGTTAAAGATGGCAGACTCAATAGTTGGCTCTGCAAAAAGCTCGCCTGAACTTTGGTTGGAATGCTCGCTAAAACGTTTGTCTCGTTTGTTTTTCTGTAACGTTCATGAGCAAGTTAAAGTTCTTCAGAATTTAGTCTCTAGTTATTTACGAATAAAACTATTGTATAGTCATAGGAGCTAAGCGCATTAAAAAATCTGAAACTTTAAGTAGGATGACGTCAATTTTCGACCAAAAAGTTTAGTCGATATTTAGAATGCCGTACCTACTATCGTTATAAAAAATTTATGGTAGGTACCTACTTATTCATATTTATGAGGAAAGCACATCATAGTGTAAGTATAAATATTTCCTTATATGATAATAAATAATAATGTTCTAATCTAAAATATTAACAAAGGTACGGGCCCGACTTGTCCACATTTTTTAGACGTACACCTTTGCTACAGGTTAATAGCCAGTTATAAACATAAACTTGCTGCTCGAACAATCGCAGGGTATACTGTATATCTAGCGACTGGATATAAACTATATGTGTACCAAATTTCATCCAAATCCATTCAGTAGTTTTTGAGTAAAGAAGTAACAAACAATCCATTAATCCTCACATACTTTCATCAACATCATCCTATAAATGTTCCCCCTGCTGGGACACAGGCCTCCTCTCTGTGAGAGGGAGTGGAGTGGGCCATAATCCACCACGCCCAGTCCAGTTGGTAGATGTCACATGTCTTCGAATTTTTGTTTCTAGGACATGCCGGTTTCCTCACGATGTTTGTTTTCCTTCACCGTTTTGAGAGCAGTGGTGATGAAATACATTACATAAAGAAAAATAAATTACTATCATATACTTTGGCATTTATTATTAACTTTTATTACCAGTTAGATAATAGTTTCCACCTATGCAAGGGCGTATCACTGGTATTATAGTACAGTCGACAAAGTTGAATCATGACCCACCATAAGCTTATTTTCTTACAGACTTTCAAATACAATAAGGTCCACATTCGCGTAAATATACATATCCATGGTAACGACTTTGATCTTTGTCAATTTGAAGGATTCAAACGATTTATTGTCAAAATCGGTCATGATTCAACTTTGTCGATTGTACCTAATGTGTAGAGTTACAAACCTATGAATGCCAAAAGCAGTCCTGAAGGCATGGTGTTCTTAGTTGCCTGAGGCATGCACTTCAACCAGCCGAGATCTTCATACGTTTGTCCATTCGATGATATCAAGAAGTTATATCGCAGCGTATTATTTGCAGCTGTGGTATTATTCTGGAACAATCATAATAATATAAAGTAAGTTAAACACTGTTTTAGGCTATCACGGTTTTTTTTCACAATTAGCGATCATGGCGCTTGCAACAGCGTCGAAATATCGGGAACTCAAAATAATATACAATCACGGAAGATATCCCGTAAATGACATTTAAATTATAAAGTAGGTACGTTGTTAGGATTTTCCTTTCCCCAAGTACCTACCTACATAATTTTATAAACAGGATTTATATATCATAGGTGTTTATGTAAATGAAGACCAATGATGGTTTGATTTAAAGAAATGGAGCCGATATACTCCCATAAACCTTATACCTATAAGGTGTTTGTTCAGTTTGGTCATCACCATCAGTAAGTATATTTGAATGTTCCCACTGCTGGGACACAGGCCCCGTTTCTGTGAGAAGTTCAATTTAGTTTGGTTGGTTAAATTCTGATATTAAACACTAAGATGAAAGTATAGTAAGTTAATAAGTTCGTAATTTAAAACTTAAAATGTTAAAATAAAAATTAATTAAACGTAACACCACTAAAAAGAATTCTAATTTATTACATTACACAAATCATGCACGTTATAATTTGCTATTTTAAAAGCTTCGTATGTTGATTTATATTACAAATATTGCATCGTCTATCGGCAAAGAAAACAATAACATTATTGTCGTTTATTCCATAATGGTGCATTCGATAAAACTGTAAACTGTTGTAAGTGGACATTGACCTTAAACCAATAATAACAAGTTATTTTTAACGTGAAATTGTTGCAGACATGAGTGTCAATGTATCATGGAAGAACCATGTTTTTTATCACATTTTTTACTGCTCTTTCGGTCTCAGCAAACCACGATACTGAATTCTAGACAAATTAAAAAATAAGTATATAAGATTATAACATTTTATAACCAAATATCTGGTTTACCAAGCTTCGCTCGGTTTTTGATAATGTATAATATATCTTGGGAACCGAGCTTTACTCGAACCTGGAACCTTGATAAATCGATTCCTTGAGCCGAAAAACCCCTAATCTGTAACTTTCATGAAAATCCTTGGAGCCGTTTCCGAGATCCTGATTATATATAAATAAATATACAAGAATTGCTCGTTTACAGATATTAGCCTATTATATTACTTGTTAGTAAAAAGAACTAGGTATATCCAAACACAAAGTACTTTGAATGCAAATCAATTGAGCATGAAACCAAGCAATGAACTCTGTAATGAAACAACGAAACCCTATTCGTTGTTTCATTACAGAGTTCCTATGGTCTTGGTCACCTTCCAGTTTCATATTCAGATCAGATCCCACTTAAAATAATATTGCATTGTCACGCAATCCATGCAAAAAAAGTCAAAATTACTTCCAAGATTTGAATTGCAGACAACGGTACAAATGGAAGTAAATAAAAGCTTGATAAATAGAAAGAGCAATAGTGGCCCCGTGGTACCGGCCGGGCGGCCCCGACTTACGAGTAGCAGGTCGTGGGTTCAAACTCAGCCAGGCGCATTACTTTGCAAAAACGGTGAAGGAAAACACCGTGAGGGAACCGGCAAGTCCTAGAACCGAAAATTCAAAGACATGTGTAACATCCACCAATACGCACTGGGCCCGTGTGGTGGATTATGGCCTACTCCCTCTCACAGAGAGAACAGTGGGTACATTATAGGCTGATGATGATGATGAAATAGAAAAAGAGTAATCTATTTTTGAACAAAATCTTACGTTTGGAAGACTACAACTTAATTTTATAATATTGATAGCTAAATTAAAGAGTAAATCTTTCAAACAAATACGAGACATACACACAAATGTATGATGTGTAACAATTCACGTATACTTTAAAACTTGAACTACGTATTGTCAGTCATCATTAAAGTAATAAAATATACTTGTACTTATAGTAAATAATGTTTTTTATCTATAATAATATGAAAATTATAATATAAAGCAAGTACCCAATGTGGGTTAAGGCTGGTTGGTGACGAACGACCTAAGCCCGAGCTGCGATCCGTGACAACCTAGCAGTTAGAAACTAGGCTTATTGAGAAGATATTCGTTTATAGCCTGGCATCGCCCGCACTAAGTAGAAAACATAATTGAAGAATATTTTTAAATATTAAACGCATTAACGCATGCGTAGCGAATTTCAAAGATTTTCTAAGGAAAGAAAAATTCAATCCGCGGGCAGGATTCGAACCTGCGGCCTTCGGATTCAGTACATCGGACGCTCATTTTCAACCGAGCCACCGAGGATCTTACCTGCCGTAGAGTATAGATATAGATTGAATTTTTCTTTCCTAAGAAAATCTTTAATAAATAATTGAAGAAATTTGCGGCCTAGCAGCCTATCCTATCTTTGACCTCAGCCATTAAGGCCCGGACATTCAAACCTCTCCTCCGCTTTGGTGGATACCAAAGCGAAGAGGAGAGATGTGTTTGAATAACCAATCAGATGTCCACATCTCCTCTACGCTTAGCTTCAGTGGACATTTGATTGATTATTCAAGCCGCTTTGGTGGATACCGGGATAGAGTAACAAACATCCATCCAAACTTTACAATTCTAATTTATTATTTAGATTGTAACCCAGATCTATCCTTCTTCCAAACATTCAAATCCTTTCAGCTTTTGGCATAGAAAGGTAACGGACAGACAGTCAGATTTAATTTCAAATGTCGATGTTCTACATACAAGTGTAACAGTATCATCGAATGGTCGCGGGTCTGGCTTATCAGGTTACCGTGACCCTGGCACGCATAGGGCTATTGAAGGAACATTGTCGATTTTGGTCAGTAAGAGTCTGACAGCCCCTCCCGCCCTGCAGAGCTATTGGCTAAGTTGATAGTCACAGACCAGCGGTTGTCCACTGAACTTGGATAGCTTGATACCTGTTATGAGGCTAAGTTAAGGAGTGGAGTGCCTCAAGAGTGTTAGAATAATCGATTTTACGTAGGGTTGCCATCCGTACGGGTTTCTCCGGATTTATCCTAGTTTAGAGAGCGTCCGGGGAGCGTTCGGGGGGGGGTTTTCATTTGTAGTCCGGGTTTTTAAATTTTAAAGTTGGGCCGCCCGTGACACACGCATACTTCAACATTCTCCCACTCCCCGTGCGCAGTTCAAATCACATCCATGCACACTTCACGGTCCTCCCACATCTCCGTGGGCACTTCGACTCTTGTCCGGGTTCTGGACTCAAAAATCCGGGGTTTTCACACGTCTTGTCCTGGTTTTCAAATTTTAGACATGGGAACCCTAATTTTAGGGAACATTTACATTTATCAGTTCATTGCAAATGCAAATACGTTTACCTTTTGACAGCTATTTGATGATCACCACATAGACACCGAAATACGCAATAGGGCTATTGCGTATTTCGGTGTCTATGTGGGCTGGGCGGGAAACCCTTTTTTGATAATATTACAATGATAAAAAAACACTACCATGTAAAGTTCGTTAAATTTGATGAAATAGAACACCTAGAATAAAAGTTTTTATTGTAGATAAGGCCGCATGAATCTAAACAAAACCTAAATCTATTGGGGACGAGTAATCTAGCGCGCGGTGAAATACAATCGTAGCCGCATAATACTTATGCCCTCTATATTTGGACATAAGATCCTTTTGCTGAACTACTTCGAACATTGTTAATATCAAAGTCAATGTATTTATTTGTTACGCTTTCATACCTAAATTCCTGGTGAATATTTGTACTGAGAGGAATGGATCCCGGGAGACCTGCATGCTATTTTTTTTAATCCTTAAAGCGAGTACCGACAGTAAAACTTTATTTATGAATATTGGTACCTAGTCAGTACAGACTATGGAAGAATCTATCTAATCCACAAAGTTAGACTAGTGAAGCCGATTGCCGTTGCCGTTGAAGCCGCCAGATATCAAAGACACTTCCCCAAGGCATAGATTATTAGTTTATTTAATAATTATGTCATTAATTTAATTCGAGATAACCTTGAGATTTAGAAATAACCTCGCCCATGCCCTTATTCAATTTGATCTATACTTCCAAGGACACCTTGTATAATAATAATTATGTAGGGGAATGACTGAATGAAAGATGGTTTTTAATGATGCAACCTTCAAAGTAAACTATAAATTGACAAATACAATATTTATAAGTATAAAAATATAAGGAAACAATGTCTTTGGGTCTACAAACCTGCTTTACCAGAATCATAACATAAATTGCGATAAAATGGAAATCTTGTTGTATGGCTCGAGCAATAAAAAAGTCCCTTTTCCGAAACCCAATATAGTGTGACTGACTCATGGCAATACTCGGCACTTTATCAAAATCGTAATTATTACTGGAAATGTATAAGTAAAAATGTATTTAAAACCTAGTCTCTGTCTTTCAGAGATACATTTTTTAATTTCGAGAGCTATCGCGATTTAATCTCAGAAACGTGAGGTTTCGCAATCGCTACCGAACGCTGATATTAGCCAAAACGCAATGCAGAATTGATAAAGCTGCAAAATCTCCGGCCATGATAAACTTAGCATACCTATCTGCCAAAGGCCCTGAATGTGAATATGCCTATTAAATGAGCTTACACTACAATACAAATAGGTATTTCTCCAAAAATGCACAATGGTGAATGAAACTAAACTATGCAGCTATGTTTACATGACTAAATGTGAGGGATATAACTTGTATTTACCTGCATATCCAGCAACAGCTTCGTACAAGTCTCCGTACTGTTACATTGTTCAGTTCCGGTGTGGACCACCGTGACTGCCCTCAGTCTGTATGGGAAAGACCTCAGAATACTCTGATCTGTATTACTGGGATCCCATTGGGATCTACTCACTAATGTCAGCGGAGTTTCTACAGGTGGTAAAACATTTTCTGAAAAATAACGATTTTTGTATAGCACAACAACCAAAAAACTGGATATTTAGTTTACTATTATTGTTTTTACATAGCTCAAGTATGAAAAAACATTTGATCACAAATATTAATGTGTGAATAATATAAGCCTAATACATTTTTGCTTTCTTTTTTGTGCATAATAGTCAAATATAAATGCTAACCGGCATCATTCTGTAATACAAGGAGATATATTCCAATAAAAACTCCAGCAGTCAGTATCATAACCAGTAAGCTAACAATTACAGTAGTGTGTGTACTCCTCTCAGACACAACCTGTGGGAACCGATGTAACAGAGGTGTGTTCTCTTCAGGTCGCTCCACATTCTCCTCCTCTGCTCGATTAGTATTGTGCCGAGTTTCATGTTCTGAAAAACACTTGTCCACTTTACCAACAATTTCACAATCAAACTCTCTTAGATTCATAGACATAGTAGAATTCAGATGCACAATATTCACAATAGCTGACAATGAGATGAACTGACTAAAGCGTTAAGTGATAAGCCAGACTTCCCATTGTGCAGGCTATCATCAGCAAACACTGACAGGAAATGTAAATTCTCCGTAACAAAGATAAACAAAAATAAATCAATTACTGTTTAAACAATACAGTGGTAACTCCACCATGATAATACTTATTATCTCTTTGAATAAACTAAAATATTTAGGTATCTATTGTAACTACTAATATGGCTATCCACTTTTAAGTAATACTGGTCATAAGTACATAGTGATCAACGTGAGCAAAATCTTCTACATGTCCATACAATATGTCTGAGGGATTTATAATGAAATGGATATGATGTCTGTTTGTTACACATTTATTATCTATATCTGGTCTGTATTGTATTATCATATCACTCCCAAGGTATCATATTTGCTATGTATAATAGATAATGCGCTATCTACATGCCTACTAAAAGATTGCATCAAAACAATAGTGATTCTTCAGATTTTGATCAGAATACCGTTTGATTTAGAATAAAACATGGGTTTTTTCGGTGTGTAATCTTTATGTTCGTAACAATTGTAAAATTTAAATATTAGAGTTCAAGAGTAATTCAGACAAAGAACTGAAATGTTCGAATGAACACAAGAACTTACCAACAGAATATAATGGCTGCATCTTAATAACCGGAGATTATTATAAAAAGGTTAATCATTAGGAAGTGACCAGCGACTTGAAATATCGATCAATAATGAGGAACATGAGGATGAGGAAAATGTAAAAGTGATTTATTTCAGGAAAACAAAAATGTTTACAATTTTAGGTGTCAAAACATGAATGTCAATGTCATTATGTCAAACCATTTTTTTTCCTTCGTTTTAGGACAGGCAAAGAGGCAAGCCCATACGTTTCGAATCTAAAAAAATGCAAAATCGTACTATTCAGTCACCAAATGGTACACAAAGGTAAAATTATGATGATGATTTACAGCTTGGCAAAAAACAGTAGAAAAAAACTGGAAGTCGCCAATGTGCTCTCGCTACTTTGAAACTCACACACGCACTTAGAAAGTTTTTTTTCACACTTATTACTTTAATTTTATGCCACAATAATATATCTAACAATCCTTAAAACGTTGTCAGCAACAAAAAGCTTAGTTTAGTTCCGTTTCTTTCAATCCGTTCTGGACTTCTGGCTAAGCCAATCAATAAATCAATCTATCATCATTATCCTCACAAAATGCTTTTAGTCGATTATCAGTTCAATATTTATTCTGTATTGTTCACTACTCACGATGTCTGACTGACTTTTCAGTTATTGGATTGAATTTATTATCTGTGCTTTACTACAGCGATACAGTGACATCGTTTACTTTTATTGATTTTAATAGCTCAGAAAATAAAACTAGTGTGCATTCTTCATTTATTATTTATAAACTGTACTGTTTCAACTACTTGTTGACCGAAGTAGGCCTAACTATAGGAATTATGAGAGTCCAAACAAAAATCAAGTTGTTACCGTGACCCTCCGTAGTCCGTCAAGTTGGGCAGATTTGCTTGAAAACGAAACGCTGTTCTACTGCGTCTCAGTACATTAAAAGGCACGATTGATTATGATGATCGATTTCAGTGTTCTTCACGTGAACCTAGTTGACGAACTTTACTTTTAACATCCACTCGCCGGGACGATAACAAGAGATCGTCGGCATTTACATGACAGTATAATCACACCTTTCAAGTAACTACTTGTAGTCCAGTTTTTTCATTTAGTGTTTGTGAAGAACCGCTATTCGTCAAGGTAAGTGGAAAATAATAAATAAAAAGAATGATAGTAGAATATTTCACATTCATTGAATTTGTGTATAAGTTGCTTTCAAGCGAATAAGTAATCTGCTCTGCTTGATTATACTTTACAATAGTTTGAAGTGTTCCCTGTTTCTGAAAAAGCTGTGCTGGTTTGGAAGAAGAGCCTGTTTATATGACTTTGAATTCTATTGTCCCTACAAAATAGGATTGAGCCCCTAGTTCAAATATTTTCAAGCTTGCATTGCTGGCTCATGTGGCTTAGATTCTCATTCATATATTATATACTAAAGTTTTTAAGGGTTGAGGTATAAGGAACAGTACATGCAACATAACACACAATATTATGGGGTAGAACAAAGCACCTTATAATGTGCCCACATTTTGCCTGATATATTGGTTGTTTAGGTGGACTCCACTGTGGCAATGTATGGACTCCCCTATATCAGGTTGTTGGTGATAAACAAGATACAAATGTAGATTCTCGGGCTGCTTTTGAGAATATCCGGCAATAAAGCTAGCATCCTAAAGACTACCAAATCAAATGTTCATGGGTATAAATCAAAGGGTTTCTGGGTTTCTTTGTTTGAATAGCAAAGCGACAATAACTTTTCTTATTGATTTTCACAAAAATAGTCTTAAAATGTTGCATATAAACATCTACCTACGCAATACTCAATGGCATTACTAGCTGGTGTGGCCCCACTGTAAGTTAATGTAATCTATTTCGGCTGGGTGTTCCAGCTAAGTTACATTGATCATCTTATTTCAAAAAAGATTGATCCCTTTTCAATTATATTGTATTGAAAGAATATCAAAATTCAACCCTAGCTGCTGATGATCTTAATGTTCAAAACCAGATAATCTTAAATTTACTTCAAAACCAGAAAATCGTAATTAATAATCTGTGATACAGGTTGCATTGCATTCTTTATAATATAAAAAATACCTGATTATTGCATTCATATCAATCTATGTTGCATCTTGATTTTTACTTAGTGCTGCCCTGCAAATGCTTATTTTCTAAATATTATTAGATGAATAGCTCTATGTGCAAGTTTGTATTTTTTAAAACTGTTTTTGTTCTATTCAGATTTTATTTTGCTATTGGTATTTTTGCTGAACGCTCAGGACTGTTTATGTGTAATGTAATCGATTCACGAAACAAACATTGCTGTGCGTTTTCCTGTAATACTACAATTTGTACCAGTACCCTTAGCACGAATTTTCAGTATTTGAGACGTAAAGTAAACTGGAACTTTGACAAATTCAAATTGACAATTGTCAAGCAAAAAATTCTTTCCTTTTTCAGTTGCACACCAGAGGCGCTGTTCCATTTTTCCATACAAGAAACACTGTAAATACTGGAAAGTAAAAGAGTGATAATTCTTGCTAAGGGTACTGAAATGTTATGGTACGTTCACACGCTTGCGTTCAACTCTACATTCAACGTGCACATTCACATTCACGAGCGTGTAAACGGTACGCCCGAGCCCGTGACCGCGCCTGTGAACGTGAATGCCGCGAATCGGGCAAGTGTCGGTTTTTGGCAAAGTTCATAGGATGAATGTGCGGGCGCCCGGTGACTGTTTACACGCGCGCTCGCACGCGGCTGCATGCCGCGCAGTCCGCCAGGCAGCCCGCCGGGCTGCACGGCGCGCGTGTGAACGTAGCATTACATTACAAGAATTCAATGCAAAAAGAGCGCTTTTATATATAAAAATATTTAAATTACTTTATGTTGTTAATTTGCTGGCTGTTGAATAATAAGCGAAATCCTACAAGAAAAATATCCCAACTATTGTCAAAAAATATTGAGACAACTCCTACAAAATGTCACAATGTTTCAGGATTGTAGAAGCATTCAATGATACGAGAATTCTATGACAGTTCCGATGAAGATGATATGGAAAATCAGTATCCGATAGATCCAGAATGCTTAGTTCTGACACGACCTGACTGCGACATGCATAACCGGTGCTGTGGTGGTAAAGCTTGGTGCATCAGGGTAAGCAACATTATACCTTAAAATTCATGTGTTAATCAGAATTTGTTGACAAATCCCACAAATACTGATGTATTTTTTAATGTTTACAGGACATTTGCGGCATCATTTGTGCCGTGTTAACATGGCTACTGATACTTTACGCGGAGTTTGTCGTTATGATGGTGATGCTGCTGCCCGGTCTGTCCACATACCCTGTGTACAGTTACATCAACATATTCATTTTCCAGAGCCTGGCATTCCTAGCGTTTGCGTCGCACCTTAGGACAATGTTCACGGATCCAGTAAGTACTATTGCTTGTTGTGCTGGACCTTTCTTGAGTTCAGGTAAATCAAATAAATACACAAAATACGCGCTTTTGATGGCCATTATAAAAAGGGTGAATTTTTCAACAAGGCGTGGCTATATCCGAAACTACGAGGAATATCGAAAACGTTGAAAGGAGTCTTGAGGTGATCTATAATCCTGGCCAGGAATCAAACTTGCTGATAGTGGAAAAAAAACACACCCTGTATTATTTTTATTTATTTATTTTATCCTTTATTTTAAGCATCTAAAGGCCCATAAAACAAAATACACATTTAGATATAAAACAATAACTATAAACTAATACATATTCTAATCAATATATTTAAAACACACGAAGTGACGGCGTCGTGTTACGCTGCGAGGTGTCGCGTAGCCGGCCCGGAATCGCTGATACAGCACACCTTTCGGCCAAAACTCTTCCTTGAGAAAGGTCGCCAAATTCTGGGTCGGAACGCGCACCACAAACGAATTAAAATTGGTGTTATGGCGTGCCTCCAACTTCTCCACCCTCAAGACCCAGTTCTCCATCATTTGATACTGTTGCTAACAAGGATCAAATTCTGGGAAGTAACAATGCGCCCAGCGGTTTCGGGTGTGCGTTGATTCATCAGTCAGTCCACCAGTCGGTTTCATAATGTATATAGGGTTTTTTTTAAATGTAGTACGAGTATTTGTTTTCTGTGGTTCTAATTCAGTAATACGACACATTGTTTATTTGAAAGATACGATAAACGATTATGCATATGGATATTGCTGTTTGTTATAGGGTGCTGTTCCAAAGGGAAATGCAACAAAGGAAATGATCAAGCAGATGAGCTTCCGTGAAGGTCAAGTGATATTCAAGTGCACTAAGTGCTGCAGCATCAAGCCAGAGCGTGCCCATCATTGCTCAGTGTGTCAGCGCTGCATCCGGAAGATGGATCATCATTGTCCGTGGGTGAACAACTGTGTTGGCGAGAACAACCAAAAATATTTTGTGTTGTTTACTGTGAGTAACTAAGCATTTATTCAATTATATAAACAATCAACTGTCATCCTCAAATGCGATTATCTAACCTCAATTACAGTTACCTAACTTCAAAGGCATCTCAAACAGAGAAAATGAGCCACACAGCAAATAAGCCAAGCTTTTCACCATGAAACTCTTTCTTGGTGGAAACGCAAACCTATTTCATTTAAAAGTGGTCTATTCTGCTGAACCATTTGCCCCACATAACCCTTTCGCAGCTGAAACCGAGTTTTAAGCCGGGGCCAATAACTGAGCCACCATATCTGACTACAATAAAGACATAACATGCCTGTCAATATCTTACATTATTATATTGGTCAAAAAATGCGCTTTAACAGCATTATCGCGCATTAATTTGTCAATTAAAAACGTATAGACCTACGCGTAGTATTTATCGATCTTATCAACTGTAATCCTCATTTCAGAATTCAATTAATCTTGATTTCAATGTAATCTTGTTACCTCATTAATGATGATAACTACATTCTTACAATATTAGTGTCTGTTTCTGACCTTTGTACAGTATAAATAAACTACATTTAAAAAAAAAAATACTCAAAGAAACTTACAAAAACAGCTAAACACTATGATGAAATTGGTAAAAAAAAGCCTTCCATGAGAGTTTGTATGATATGATGCATTGTTTTGGATCACCTTGTGTTTTTTTTTTGTGCCAAAGCTAGGCAAAGGTTAGATTAAATACACACATCAAAAGTGTCTAGGGATCAACATATATTTTTGCAATAACTTTTCTCCTGATTGATATTAATTAAAATGTTCTTTAAGGATTCATCAAATAAAGTGTTATCGTTTGTCACAGTAACGATAAACCAAGTCACCTTTGCATTCATAAAGAAATTTGCCATTTTCCTAATAAAGGGATTTTTGACATTTGAACCACTAACATTAAAGTTCGAAAAAAAGACTGAAATAACAGTTTTCTTTAAAATTTTATTGGGTAACTTAAACAATTAATAATCCGTGTTTCTACCGCAAACACTAACAACACAAGAACATCGGTTTGGCATACTCAAAATGAGTTCATCCAAATCACGCTGTGGAATGGCCGCCCATGTTCGTTGCAACAACAAAAAAAGGTCTTCTTGCGACTGGATACCCTCCATATTCGGCAGAGCTCTTCTCTGTAGCATATCCCATGCATGCTCAATCGGGTTCAAGTCTGGCGACTGAGCAGGCCAGGGCAGGACATTGATGTTAGCTGCGGCGAGAGTCTGTCTTACGACTCTTGCGGTGTGCGGTCGTGCATTATCATGCATTAACTGAAATAAGGGACCGATTTGCACTTGTAGAGGAACGATGACGTCTGATACAATCGTCTCAGCATAAATTTGAGCGTTGAGGTTGCCTCTGATCCAAATCAACTCAGTTCTTCCGCCGATCCAAATACCCGCCCATACCATGATGGTTCCACCACTATAAGGATGGACTTCCTGGCAGGATTTTAATCGCTGTTGGCGTCCAGGGGTTCTCCAGTGTCGTATACGTCTTGTATCCGGTCTCATACCAAAACGAGACTCATCAGAAAAGCACACGAAACGCCATTGTTCTTCTGCCCAATTTCTGTGTTCAAGAGCCCATTGATATCGAATCCTACGATTGTGCATTGCTATAGGTGGTACCCGTAGCGGTCTTCGGGAATGAAGGTTCACTTCATGCAAGCGGTTTCTGACTGTTTGGTCGCTAATTAAGTTCCCTGAAGAGTGATGAAGCCTCACGGCTAACATCATGGCGGTTATTGTTGGAGCTCTTCGAGTTAAGATTTGAATGTATCGGTCTTGTCTCCGTGTGGTGCAGCGATACCGTCCTCCATGGCGCTCAGCCACGGTACCAGTGCTTCGGTAACGTGTCCAAAGTCGACTGATAACACTCTGACTTGTATTCAGAGCTAAAGCCACAGTACGTTGCCGGGAACCAGCTTCTATCATTCCCACGGCTCTGAGCATTTCTTCCCTGCTTAAATGACGTCGCCGCTCCATAATAACGTTGGTTTTAATCAGTAGTAGGGAAACAGTAGCACTAATAATGTCTTCAATGCGTTTTATGTTTTTATAGGGAAAATATTGACAGCTGATTTTCATCTTTTACTCGAATTTGATTTACAGTTCCTGATTCAAATTATGAAATGCACCAAAAAAGATCCATATAAATTTATAAAATCATAAATTTATTACAAAGCCACATCTCAATCTCAAGAAATCCGCATAAAAATGCTTGATCCCTAGACACTTTTGATGTGTGTACATTGCACCACTTAATGTTCCCACTGTTTTAACACAGGCCTTTTTGTGAGAGTGAGTAGAATTTTATTAATCAGTTTATTTTTAAATTATGGTATCATAAATTATGGAATCAGGTGTTACTTTGCGGAAATCCATGACATTAAATGTTATGAAAAACATCTAGTTTTAATCCCGCGACAAAATTCCAGGCTTGTTGCAGGATGCAATCCCACCCTATGCAATCATGCATAGGATCTACCCTCCTCCCGCCCACATGCATAATGTATGCACACGTGGAAGAAACGGAAAAACATGCCATGTAATCAAACCTATATTTGTGTCGCTTAACTTCAAACTCGGATAAATCCAATTCTGAGATTTTTTAAGATTTTGGTGTCAAACGAAAGGGAAAAAGAAATGTTTTTAATTTTTTTTATCAGTTCTGTATAAATCCGCATGGTTCTTGAGAAATAAGCCGTCAAAGTTATAAATTTTTTTCTAAGTCAGATAGATCCATGAGACAGTTTTTTTCAAATGTAGTTAAGTCCATGAGAGCCAATCAGGTAATTGCATTTTTTCAACATGGCCGTCAGTCAACGTAACTCTTCGATAGTAACACCATACATACACACGCTGATTTATTTCAAAGATAGATAAATCGCATTCCATTCTACCAAATGAAGGTAAATCCAATCTAAATATTGAATTTTTGAAAGGATGAGTGATGTAAATACTGAATTGGCTAAACAGGATCGTTTCCTTCAATAATGTTGCCATATTGAAAAAATACTGTGTTTTAATTCATGAAAATAAGACTTTTATCACTTTTTTTTGAATATCTCGTAACGATGTAAAGTGGATTTATCCGAGTTTGAAGTTAAGCGACACATTTGTATTGTTACAGTTCTACATAGCGGCGATATCTATCCACGCTGTGGGGCTGGCGGTGTACCAGTTCGTGACGTGCATCCGACACGAGTGGCGGGACTGCAGCGCGTACTCTCCGCCCGCCACCGTCGTCCTACTACTGTTCCTCATCGCGGAAGCGCTGCTATTCGCCATTTTCACCGCCGTCATGCTTGGCACTCAGCTACACGCTATATGGAACGATGAAACCGTGAGTATTAATTATTATTTAAATCGATATCGATCGGCTCTATTCATGCAACTCGTTAACTCGCACGCCAGTTCATTCATTATATTTAACGCTTAACGTTATAAAACGAATAACGGTGAATAAAATACTCGCTGCCCGACCAAGGACCATGCCCGGGTCGACGGCGCGTTGTACCCCACGCGCGCCTCAAGGAGCGTCAGCATAGTGACGGGGCCCCCCTATAGAGGGCCACAGTCCTGCCGGGATTGCGGGACATACGTATACCGCGACCCCGGCACACAAAGGGCTACCGAAGGACACCGTGGATTTTAGTCAGTACAAGTCTGACAGTCCCTCCCGCCCTGCCCGGGGTTGGAGGACTCATTTGATGATTTACATAGATGTGAACGTTTCGCAGGGTATCGAGCAGCTGAAGAAAGAGCAGGCGCGGTGGGTCCGCAAGTCACGGTGGAAGAGCATACAGTCGGTGTTCGGCAGGTTCTCTATACTTTGGTTCTCGCCCTTCACTCAGCCGTCGCCCAAGACGAAACTGGAAAGCTACCTGTACAGTGTTTAGATATGGTATTGCAGGCTCACCACATTCATCCATAGTCTCAGTGTGACATGCATCTACTCCTGTCTCGATGTATGAATATTTATAATCATTGTAGCAGTCATATTAAAACCAATCTTAATGTTCTGACCAAGTAGTACCCATGGTGTCATATAAAGTTGATAGCCTCTGACACGACATTGCAATTCGTCACTCTTATCTCACTATGATTGACTGACTGACAACGGAATTTGTAGAGTGTATAGATAGTTAGGAACATCTGCATTTACTAATTTAATGTTACAAATATTTATCACAAATGTCTGAATATGTGTGGGAAATTATTCTGAAATAGATAAGTAATAATAGCAAATGAGTAAATATTTAAAGAGAGTAATTATGTGTAGGGATATTTCCCGTAGTAGTTGAGGCATTCAACATTACGAACGTAAACTCGTGTTTATCAAATAATACGCTTATGTCTGTCTCGTAAGGAACCATTTTAAAATTTACCATCTAATTGTAGGCCTCGATGTTGTACTAAATTTTTGAATAAATATAATATTGTTTATCAAGATCATCGTAGATCTCGTAAATATAATAATGGTATTAAGTTCTTGTGCTATGATAAAAGTTCAAATCACAAATTATAAGTAATTAAGTTAGCATATGTCTATCTATGCAATAAAATTAACGCTTTTATCTTTAATAGATTTCTGCTTTCAGAGTTTTAAGTCTTGTAACAAAGTTACTATGCGTGTTAGGTCTAGTGTAGGACCAATGACATGATAGATCTCTCTAAGTTCGCTAGTGAGGACTCGCTCTAAGGAACGTTGATTTGCCTACAATCTATTTGCTTGAACTACAGAAGTCTCACGAGACGTTGAAAACCACTTGCAGACTGGTCACTGTTAATTCCATATAAAGTTTTCAAATAATCTATTGTTATTCCGTAATCATGATTAGTTATTATTAATTTAAAATTGATTTGATTGTGATTGTATTTATTTTGTTGTAATGATTTCGTTCATTATTTTTGTTATAGAAATGTGGAGTTTATTTCTTAAGTAATAAAGGTCTAGAATCGGCCGCGGGAACAAACAGCTCGATAGTTTATACATATTTTAGTTCTTGGTTTTAATTGAAAATTAATTTAAAGTAAACAAGAGGTTGCAACACAGTTGTGATATCTTAAGTGTAATGTTACTGTCATCCATTAGTAAGAAATATGAATACGCTAGACGCAGAGCAATGGTGGGATTGTACGAGCAATCTGATAGACTTAACTTGTTAGAACTATCTCTAAGTTCAGCGTGCAAATTATTTGAACAAATGCTTATCCTTTTGATATGTTTGTCTTGATAGCATATTTTCTTAAATCGACGTAGTTGAAATAACAAGCTTTCGATATATTGCGTATCAGATGATTTATTAGCAATACACAGACCATGAATAGGAATTGTATTGATTCTGATGACTGCATAATAATTTAGTTGTAAGTGTCTATTGGTTGTTCGCATGTTTACGAACGATTAACTTTGCAATAATTTAGTGCTGTATAAATGTATTGTTTGTTGTTATATACTATTTGTTAGCTAAGACATTAATTTTTGGGAAACAAATCTCTGATGGCTTTAAAATGGTTTAAATTTTGGCTTTACGCTAGAGTCTACATTTTCCATAAGTAAAATATTTTGTATAAATTGCACTTGTAATATAAATTGGTTCAACAGTGATAAACATTGATCATCATCTTTAAAATCGTCATTGTTTCATATTCTGTTGAATGTAGGCTTGAGCAATGATATTATTCTCGCCCGTCTTTATAGGCTGGTCCAATATCAACTATATGGCTACTTAATCACCTTACGTCTACTGCCTTTCATCCATCATGAAGTCAGTTCTATTACGATCTTCAATATTTTAAAATAAATTTCAAAGGAGATATTGTCATCCATATTTTCTTTGGCATTCTTCGTCGTCGCCATCTCGTTGATACTAACATATCAAAATGTTTATGGCGAATATGTCAGTGATAAATTTTATTTAAATTAGTAATCTTTTAAAGCAATATAGTGGTCTAAAATTCTAATATCATACTACTAATTATATAAGTGTTGTCGTTCCGGTCATTCAGATGCATTTCCCAATGTCTCTAATTACCAACTTGTCTCAAGGGTTATGATAGGCCGGTTTTAAAAACACGTCTTTCCATTCACAAGAAAATGAAACGATAATTTAAATGCTCGCGATGGAGGATATTGTTTATATACCATCAAACAATTTGCATGGCGCACAACACAGAATTTATCATTCTAAAGGTAAGCGTCCACAGATCCGCATCGTACGTAACGGATTTTAGTTTGCCTCGTATTAAAACTCATACAACAGCGTCCACTGATCTGCATCGTACGGACGGCTTATCGGCAATGCCTACATGAGATGCGTACCGATGACGTCATACGGAATGCCGATCTGTGGACGCGCCCCGCACGCTTACTGAACCATTAGTTCTTTTTTTTTTCTTGTATTCCTCTTCTGCTAATAAACAAGCAATAACAGCTTCTGCATCTTTTCCTCCTTTCTCACAAACACTTTCCGCACGTACGATCACTAAAAAAATGCAACATCGGCAATCCGATTGCTGATACTCGCGTCGGCAATCCGATCGCTGCCGATACAGTGGACGCAGTCTAATTAATCCATTTGATGCGATGCGTCCAATACGTACGTAGCGGACCTGTGGACGCTTACCTTTATAATATGGTGATGACATTTTACAAAAAGCTTTGCGATTGTTTTTATTTACTTTAACTGTCACAGTCTGCCAATTTCTTTTGCCTTAAATCACTTAATAGCGACTGCATACATTTTAATTATTTATGAGTTAATGTAAAACGTGAAGAATCAGTCATTAAAAACTTGTGCTCATTTTCACTAGTACTTTATTCCAGAATAAAACTCGCGGCTTACGCCATTGCGTTAGTATTGTAAAGGACACGTTATTTTAGCTACATATTTCGTATTCGAAAATATTTATAGGAATGTAAGTTTTATCTATATTGAAAGCAAAATAATGAATTAATACACTTTGTAGTAGCAATAAAAATAATCCAACATATTATATTTTTTAAATAATTGGATATTTTAAACAGTAGAGTTGATGTATTAGGTATATTGCATGTTTTAGGTCATGATTCAGTGAAACGTCACAAAATGAAGCGTTGTCGAAAACCGAAGGAACAAAACGTTTGTATGAAATAGTTTTAATGAAAAAGATTAAATCGTAGCTCACGTTGGACGCTTCATAGTAAATAACCACAGAACGACTGGTTCTGATATTGTGTCTTATTTCTTGTATATTATAAGGTTGACACCAACTAGTAGTCCGCTATAGAATATTTTCGTTGAAAGGCTAGAGTATCATGTGATTGAATATGTATTGTATTGATAACAAAATGTTGTGACGCGCGTGTAATTGCAAGTACTGTCCGTACTTACTGCGGCCGCTGCAGTCTGAACGAAGCATTGACGGGCTGAGAGTAGAGAAGCACATAGCAATAGGTTTATGTGGTCATCGATAGATAGGATGAAATGATGGTTCCGTTGTAAATATTTAAAATATGTCCGAAACAGCCCTAAAATTCTTAGTCGTAAAGGATTACATTAAAATCCTAATAGATCGTACTCGACAGGTTTAAAATTTTAGCATAGCGATGGCGTAATAGTTCTGACTATTTTCATATTAATATTCATAGTCGTATCTATCCACATCCATAATTGTGTTGTAAACTTATTGAACAAATTATGTAGCTTCATAGTGTTTAATCTCAGTCTTTATAATACACTACTTAATAAAACCGATACTTTGAGTGAAACATTTAAAACCCCAATGTGTTAGTTCAATGTAATTTCTTAAACAATATACTCTTTATACTAAGTTATTAAGTGTTCTTTAAATAACATCAATACTTATTATATTAACGGCTGCGAATTTTATATAAGTGTAATAGAAAATCAAAATATATTTCATGATATTAAAGTACATATTTAATATATATCGATGTTTAAGTATAATATGGATACAATTGTCTGGTTGTTAGATACATTTAACTCAGGTGTAACAGAATATACAAAGTTTAAACATTGTGCCTCTACGAAAGCTATCTCTCATAACAAAGTATCTAGAAGTACATTATTTTTATAATAGAACTGTTTGTAGCTGGTTCACTAGAATGTTAGTTTGAAGCATCTGTGAAAGTATCATATTCACCATTATATTTAATATTCCATGTAATATACCATGATCAGCTACATTGTAAAGGCCCTTGCACCATCACATACATAACAAGTCGTTTTGTTTTTATTACTTCTAAGATATTTTGTGTTGCATGGGTTATGTTAGTATTAAATAATATTAATAGTAAGTAAAACCTAACTAGAACTAATCATATTGATAATGTTGTGTTAACTCCGTCGACCACTTGTCCAGTATTATATTATTTATTGTTTCTAACTTTAGCCAATAGTAAGCAAGGTGCAAGATGGCCTAAATATTTATTTCTCTCGTTGCTTTATATCATTAAGCTATTCTTACTCTAAGCATAAAATACATGATATATTTTTTCGATCGTTTAATGATATTTATGTAGGAACGAGTAGGGTACATTTGATTTTGTACATAATATGCCTTTGAGGTTTAAAGTTTATACAGCTTGTCGTATATTGCGGTACCGTGTTATGCGCGCGGCGTGTGTCGCATGGTTGTACGTCATGAGGGGAGAACCCTCGAACCAGTGTCAGCGCTGTACAATACACTAGCTTTCAATTTATTGAGCCTCATGTTGACACCACGCTGCTGCCTCGTTTGCACCAAGTTTTGATCTGCAACCCATAATTCAGTAGAATTTGTAGTTTCAGCGTTTTATGTTCGCGCTATGTAAGTCGAGTCTACGCTACCTTTTTCTATGACAAATGCTTGGGATATGATCTTGGCAAACAATTATTGTCTGTTAAGTGCGAGTTAGTTTCTTTTAATATTGTCTTGTTCTGCATTATACACGGCTAGATATATTATACATTTGCGAAGTAAACTGTTTTATATAGTTATTATTATTAACAATTCTTGTACTTTATCGACCCTGTCTAGGCTAAATTATGAGAATAAGGATCTTCAAATTCAAAATCATAAAGGTCCAGGAATATATTTTTTTGAGAAATATAATATAACTCCAATTTGTGCATGGCGACATTCAATCGTGTTATTTTGTAATACACACTAAACTTTACCTAGTTTGAACGCGAGTTATGTTTAACTTGAAACTGTTATATAATTGTCAAGGTTGTACTCGAATTCAAAAGTTAAAATAACCTTAAATAGGAGTCAAATAAGTTTAGGAAGCATTCAAATAATCAAAGTCACGAGTTATATCCGATATCCAGTAATCGCAGAAAGCGCTCAACAATTCCATACACCGCATAAACCTAGTATCTAAAAATATCATTCGAGTAGCTGTTGAATCTCACTGTAGTACGAACAAGACATTTGTATTATTGATCGTTGCATTTCGGTCAACATTTAAACACGCATAAAGAAAGACGTAGAGTAGAACCGACTAGAACCCTTCTGTACCTTAGTAAATATTACCACTGCCTTTAACAAAAATGTATTAATCAGTCATTGAAGTAAAAATACCTACTTCTTTGCCTCTACAATATTTAGGTAACATCATTTTGCTAAAAGACAATTCCGCTTAATTAGTATACCTGTTAGTAATTCAATTGCTAATCACAGACGTTCTATGAAAATATGTAGAACTAAAATAGTAAACCATTTTGAAATATCCTAGTGTCCTAAATGTCATTTTGTCTATAATTATAATAAGTTTTCGAGGGAATTTATTTTCATTAAAGATAACATATGGGATGAGACGTGCGTTTTTATTTTAAAATCCTGAGTTTTCGTCCTTGTTGCCGCTGGTGTTAGTTGCGTATGAAAATATGTTAGCGGTATATGAGCAGTGAGGCAGTTGTCGGGGCCAGCAGTGTGCGGGCGGCGGCGTCGTCGCCGGTACTCTGTAGGTGTGCAACAAACGCGAAGGGAAAGTATTGTGTTGCGGAACCGCGTGCGTCACGCCCCGCCTGTTACACTTCTCGGATTTTAGCATGAGCCGCTCGGCCTCAAGGTGATCGACTGTCCGCCCGTTGTCGAAACCGCGCCGGTCTCATTCAATACGTTATTACTGCGACCTACCCGTCTGCCATTGCGCAATTAACACCGTCCAGGTGATCTGTTCATAATTAATTGGCATCGCTAGTCATCATAGTACGTAACTTTTTTTTTAACTTCATATTTTGTTGTAACTGTTGTGTAGACAAAGTGTGGTTGTTCCAGATGCGGTTAGCTTTCTGTGCGATATATGTGTTGGCGACGGTGGCGCTATCTGTGTGCCGTCCGTATGACCCAGAAGACGAGGGCTTGAAAGATGTACTGCCCTCTAGCGGGCAGTTCGAGGCGTTTTACCCGCGCGAGGCGCACGGCATACCGAACGGTTCGTCTCGGCCTGCACATGGTCACGGTAGTTTCTACAAGCACCGCAATCCGGCGCTAGTTGACGTGAAGAATGCAGCCGCGTATGGTTTCCGCTTCGACGGCATGAGGAGATTCAATTTTGATGAAGAGTGAGGGGTCTGTGAAAATGTGTAAAATTTACATTCTTTGTAGGTTTTGTTAATTTCCTTGGAAAATAGCATTGTCTTTGTAAAATATTTCTTTTTCTTTTTCAAATAAAGTTTTTGTCTTAAACGTTTTTTTTATTACATCAATCATCATACAGCGACCCTTAAGATATTGTTAAATAACTCTGATATTAGTAAGTGTGTGTAAATCATGAAATGGAAGTACAGACGCCAGCACATCAACCTACCCTAATCTGTTAAATCCCAAGCGGATATGATCTTCTTTTGTCATAAAGGTGAAAATCTATTAAAATTTTAGATTGGGGAGGTCGATGTGCTGCGACCTACCTCTCATATTTCTATTTGCAGTGACTATTTTATATTCTTTTTTTATTTGTTTAATTAACCACATAGATCATATAAATGTATGTTAGGCAACACATATCGCACCTTCGGTGCAACAAAGTCACAAATAGCCAAAACTGCAAAATCGACCTAAGTATGCCAAATTGTTTCTAAACCATGCCTTTACGTGGGGCAACAAAGACATCCGCGAAAGTATCAAATCATACTATACGGCAGAAGTGCCTTTGTGGTTATCGGCGATTTTTCCATGCGTTTTGGGCCGACAACGTTTCATTGTAAGTAGTGCCCCCGCGCCCGGGACTGTTTGATGTACGTTGGAGCAACAAAAACGTATCTGTTTTTAAGACCTCAACATTATTCATATTGCGGTCTTTTTTCGCTCAAAATCTTGGAGCTACAAAGGCATAAAACATAACTGTCATAAAACTAAATAACTCCTGGTGCAACAAAGTCACAATTCGGGACACTTTTTTTGTAATGTCTTTTATAAGGTTTTCTTTGGTAATGAAGTACAAGATTTTTACGTATAACTATAGCCAACTAAATAAACAATTAATTATGTAAAGATTTCAAACCTTCTTTATATAGTTATCCAGAACTGAGGAAAAACATGCAAAAAAATATTTAAAAGTCTTCTCCTGTAAAATTTAAAAATGAGCTGTTGACTTTGTTGCACCGAAGGTGCGATATATGTACATACATTTGATATGTTCATTGTTTATTGTAAATCAGTTTTAGATTAAAAACGTAGTTGTAAGGTGATGCTGAGAAGGAATCTAAGCGGATGATGGCAAGAACACCACTTCGTCGGATTTGCTTTAAAAAACGTAAAAGTTATTAAACATCGGGCACGCCGCAGTCGCGGCGGTAAGACCCCTCTTTTAGGAGTGACTGGAGAAGCGCCACGGCATCCTCACCTTCCGCTTGTCACAGATCCTCACCGGCCACGGGTGTTTCTGGAGGTTCCTGTGTCTTATTGGAAAGGAAGAAACGCCTGGATGTCACCACTGCGAAGATCGCCCGGAAGATATGGTGGAGCATACAGTGCAGGACTGCCCCGCTTAGGCAGAGCACGTGCGTGTCCTCACGGAGGAGAGAGGCGGCGACCTCTCGCGACGGGCACTGGTCGAAGCCATGCTGCGGGGCGAGACGGAATGGGAAGCGGTCGCCTCCTTCTGCTAAGCTGTAATGCTAGCAAGATAGAGGCGGGCTGCGAGAGGGAGAGGACAGAGAGTAATGGGTGACTTGCCGTCCGATCATTGACCATGCCCGGGTCGATGGCGCGTTGTGTTCCACACTCGCCTCTAAGAGCTGTCAGCAATCTGACGGGGCTCCCTAAGAGGGCAAAAGCCTGCCGGGGTCGCGGGACTGTCTCACCTGGTAACCGTAGCCTTGGTAAGTAAAGGGCTATTGAAGGATCCAGTCAATCAGTAACATAGGTCCTCCCGCCCAGGGGGGGGCGATTTGATGATTTTACCACGATAAAAAAGGTGTGAAAAATGAACAACATCTACCTACAATAAATCACCATCCAACCCTAAAAAAAAATCTACCCGTGTTCCTTCCTATGCTCTTTACGTTCCGACCTTCCAACCCTTCCATCTGAAGAAGAATTTGAACCTTCAAATTCCAATTACCGTATACCTACCATGGCATATTAAAATCAAGGATCAACATCGTAAAGTCTTGATTTCAATGAAATGGTCTGATATAATTATGTTCTCATTCCAGGTATCGGCTAAAAAGACGATGGAGATGACATAAGGCATCAGTTTCATCTACAAGCTATGCAGGTAAATGTATAAAGGTCTATAAGAATAAATCAAAAGCCCGTTAACGACTTAAATGTAAGCAGTGAGCGGAGCGACCAGGAGCGACTGACGGGAAGGCATTAGTTACTTTGTAAGTTCGCGAATTTGCCACTCGCGGCGCCTCGTGACGTGTTTGAAACATTTAAGACAAGCGTGTACCGTGAGTGCTCGTCCATACTAAAAGAGAAAACGTTTTCCTGCCATTAAAAGTTATCCTATCTCAATGATTTTTTAGAATGCTTCTGACACAGTAAAAAACTAGGTTTATAGGTTTTCTTTTTTTAAACTGGTGGTAACTCTTAGGCGCCTGTAACTTCGAAACTACTAAAATATTGAAAAAAGAAAACCTATAAACCTAGTTTTTTACTGTGTCAGAATTCGGGATTTTGAAACGTACTTAGCCAATAATTTGGTCTTTATTATTTGTAAATTCTTTGGCTAACAATAATTTTTTGTCAGTTTATATAAATAGGAAAGCAAGATGTAAAACTGGATATCATTTTACATTAAAATGCAGTTTTAATTTTGTGATCATTTTCTGTTTTCATATCGAGCACGTGTGTTATGTTACGCATACCTACCCGCATACACATACATTAAAATGTGGGTTTAATTTTGGTGATCATTTATTTTTTTTCTATAAAATGTTATTTTATCTGGGGTATGTTATACATAACCCATTTAATTATCTACATCCGTTGAATCTTAAAGAAATGATCGATCGGCTCCTGAGTTTTGATACACTCATCGTAGTCCAATCCTAATCATCTATTCATTGTATTAGCCCGATTTCAATTGACTTCCTGCTTCAAATCGCTTCAATTATATTATTTACTTAACAACAACTTTAGAACCGTTACGAGTTTTTTCGACAATCATAGTGTCACTTTGTTGACTTCTCCCATTAAAGACTTCACGCTCTGTGTAGCAGTGGTAGGGCAGTAGAGCTGTTCGAGTTGGTTTGATAATGAACACGTCCCGACAATTCGATACGAGTGTCAGCCGCATCCTTCCTATTGCCATTACGTGGTCACCAGACCGCGAGCGCCGTCCTTTTGAACAAATCACTGGTATTGGAGTTGGTGGGATTGGGGGACCGTTTTTTTTAATAGTAAAGGCCAATCAATTAATGCAATTTTCACCCTTTTTGAAAATGTTTTTTTTTGTTCAGGGACTGGTTGAGCCTACTGCAGTTTTAATCCACCTTATTTAAATCTTACTAAGTATTTATTAATATACTTTCCTCAATAAGTAAAAAATACCGTCTCATCACAATTGACTGAGTTCAATACCGATCATTCATAAAGTTATTGACCGAGTACTCGTTCACCTAGAACATCTGATCAATTTCACCACGTCTGTCTATTATACACTTAGTCGATAATTTAACCCAAGTAAAGTATAGACGCAGCATTAGATACACCTCACTTTAAAAAGGCTATGTCAAAACACTTAGCCAGCCGCCCTCAGAAAAAAGTGTGAAATTATCTTAAGTGGCCAGTATCTAAGAAAGCCCTTTTTAAAATCAGGCTAATATAACGGTACGTTCTAAGTAAAGATAGAAGTGTAGATAAGTTAATAAGATTATTATTATACCTCATGTTGAGGTCGGGGACCGGCTTTTAAGGACGGAATGTTTCTGAAACCGTGTATAAAAAACGAGTGGTCCCCTGGGATCGGTCATTCCGCGGCCGAAGTGGGTGCACGCATCTTCGTTCCCAAAATAACGTTTTTTTTTTGTTAAGTCTCCATAATTTCTTCGTTCGACTTGAACCAGTAGTTTTGAGTTCAGTCTCGGAGGGGGTGAACGTTGAGCCACATCTCTCGTCCAGTTCGTACGTCTCAACAAGTGCCATGTATCCGGATACAGTCAGAGTGGTGAGTCAAGTTGTCCATTTGCAGTGGTTTTTGTTAGTCAATAGTGCTAATTACCTATTTAACATAACTAGTTATTTTTACAGTGATTATGAGTTTTCTCAGTACTTATATTAATTAGTGTATTTCGGAAATAGGTACATAAAGTTAATAACAAAGGGTTACATTGAAACAACATTAATTTAACTGTTTAAAATTAAAAAAAAAGAAATGCCTACGCTGCCGGCAATCATACAATGAGTTTATCACTTTTTGGTGTTTACATCATTCGTGCTTAATGATTGTCTATTGTTGAGTAAAATTTCAATTTATATGGCGGCAATAACAAGGCTGAATGGATAGTTGATGAGAGCAGGGAGAGTGGCGAGTGATGCAAGTCACTCTACTGGCTCAGTGGCTGAGCGAGTCACTGGCTCGATCCCGGCGACTATCTTGTAACATCTCTGTTTTGACACCCATCCACTTATTAATTTATTGTTATTGAGATATCGAGTTTTTGATTTGTTAAATCATGTCTTGTTACGTTTTCTTGTTGGTTGTGTGATAAAAAAATATTTCTACGACTTTTTATTGAAGTTTAGGCTGTCTACGAACTTGATAACAATATTTTAATTTAAAAAAAATGCAAAGGATTTTAAATAACTTATAGGACAGAACAAGATTAAATAGCTGAGTTGGGGCGTGCCCAGCTAGAAAAACTGAAACACATTTCTTATAAATTTTTACGTTTCACAAATGAAAGAACAAAATAACCTGCAGTAAATAAAATTAAAGTTGATGACTTAAACGCATTCGTAGGCGAAGCGTTGAAAATAAATTAAACATTTATGACTTTGGGACCCGCACGCACCATTTAACGATTATCTACGGATCGCCACAAATCTTTTTATAATGTATCTGGCAAAACACAGGATCGTAAAGATTCAAACAATTAAAAAAAAAAACAGGATTTTTATCCCAAGTTAAACCTCGAAATATAATTACTTCCTAACAATTAATAAATCCTCTATCGCTTTTCGAAACCAATTCTGAATGGGAGTTTCACAGTCGAAAAACAACATCCTTGTTTATTTAAAACCTGTAATTAACAAATGCATAATTGAGTAGTTAGGGTTTTATAACTTATGATCATTAATCTTGAGCGTTAGTAGATGTGGATGCCTCTAATTCTAATTAGCTTGAAGACGAGTTATACATTGTACGTATTATTACTATTGAACAATATTTTCTTGGTAAAACAATTATAATATTACTGAATGTAATAGTAAGCTTGCGTTCTAACTTGTAAGAAACTCCCGTAACTGCAGCTCTGCGAACTTTAGCTTTGCGCTTTGCGTGCCTTCTTAATCCATTTTTTTTATTTCTGATCTGTTTTTAATTAAACTCCGAATTAAGTAAATATCGAGATAAATAATGTCTGTAGTGCGTATTTATCTGACCCTAAGGCTGCTTTTCTACCAGAGATGCGCTATGCTACGTTGCTAAGGATGCGTTTGATATCCACCAATCATACTCATTATGTGTGTGTTCGTTATGAAAACAAATGAATGTGATTGGTGGATAACAAACATATCCGTAGCAACGTAGCACAGCGCATCTCTGGTGGAAAGGCAGCCTAACACTGGGCTAGCCCCCTTCATAGATTTTAATTTTGATAATACAAAAGTCTCTAATTATTCAAAATTTGTCGCCAAATCTCGGAATTTGTCGGTCTCTGATTGAAAAAGTTTTAAGGTGTATTGGTGGCTGAAATGGATTCAGTTTTCTCACTTAGCTAGTACTTGAACTGTACGTTAAAATTGAAGAAACCAAAAATTAAAAAAAAAAGATACGGCTAAGCCAGTGTTATTATGGACACCATACCATATGTTAGGAACATGTAGTTATTTAAACTACATGTTCTTCAAGTTCTATGCCATAATAAGGCATTTCTACATGTCAACTTTGTGTTTCAAGATTGATGTAAGAAAAATATTTTCTAAAACAATTATGGTGTGTGTTATATTAAACCTACTTTCTGTAAAATTACTGACTACCTAAAGAATCACCTACTTACCCTGCCCAGTCATTTTTCAACTGTCTGATGTATTGCATCATTACCTTAACTATTATGAGAAAGTGGAGTATTGTTATGTATTGCCGACGACTTGCACACCTATCATTGTAAATAACGAGTTATATACTTTCGTTTTCCTCTTATCTCTTATATGGAGTGCGCTGATTATATTTTGTTTTTGTTTTACATTTTTCGGTAGTTACGTGATTGCCTGATGTAACTGTACTACCTAACTTTTTGTCTTGTTTTTTTTTTAATAATGCTGCGACTGTGTCGTGGGTTTTTTAATGCTACGTTGGTCTATCGGTCTCAAGTGCTATTGTTTAGTGTTTTCATGTGTTTGACTTCTAGTTCGGATGTTAACATTTTGTTTTCTGGTCACACTGCAGATAAAAGGCTTACCTACCTAATTTAATTACTTTCCCGCTTTCTCCTATTCTTCATCTTCTTCATCCGTTAGCTTAGCCCCCAATTTTACGTGTAGGTATGTTTCTTCTATATCTGTTTTAAAAAAGTTTTCCACCCTGTTTATAACTCACACATAATTGTAACTTGACCTATGTTCACAAATATAGCTTTCTGATTTCATTTCTGTTTTAGTGTCATGCCTGGGCAGTTTCTTTCTGCCACTATAATAATAACGACCGTCAGCTGCCTTCCCACAAAACACTGTCCATCTCCCTAATACTTCGGTCTTAAATGACTTTTTTTAAAGTTGTCCCTCAGTTGTTATTTTTGTAGGTTGCGTTCTCAAACATTTTAAGCACCTAGATAGACCCAGAACAACTACTTGTAGATCATACAAATATTTCGACACCTGCAGGCAATAACATCGTAACTCACTTTTTGTGATTATACAGGAGTGCGCGTCAAAGATTTAAAAAAATCTTACAGAGATCTGTTAAGTCTTACTGTCAACGAACTTGAATACTTCACAGCAATAATACTGTTTAAAATGAAGGCAGATTTACATTCAGTCAGTAACCATAACTTCAGTCCACTGACGAGTCAGTGCTGACCTGGCACTGCCATAGTGTAAATTGATTTCAAGTCAGTACTGACGACAGTCACTGACTCAATGTAAATCTGCCATGACATTGTAAATTGTATCTCAGACATACAATCGCATAAAGTATGATAATATTTATGGGCTAAGTATGAAACAATAATTTCAAATAACAAAATTGTAACTTGTTTTACAATGTTATTAGTAATGGCGAGCATAGCCAATGTTGAATTTACTTACAATGTAGCCACCGGAGTGAGTGTATTAAATTAAAAAAAAGCATATGCTTGTAACACAAATTCGGCAAAAAGTTAGTTACGATATTATTGCTTGCAGGTGTCGATTTGTTCCGTGCGGGAATCAAATCCACGACACGAAGTGCAACGCTCAAACGCTCAGGCGCAGTAGCTGACTATTGTGCCAACTATTGCGTTAATCTTACTATCTTACTTCTTACTAAAAACATAAACGTGAACGTTTGTTTTGATGGATGATGTTTGCAACACTTTCACACAAAAACTACTGAACGGATATGGATAAAATTGAATACATAGATAGTTTACATTCCGGATTAACACATGGGATATTTTCTATCCCGATTTTATCTTCCCGTGGGATAATTTTGGATTTGGATCGCTGGCAACAGCTAGCAACAGGATATGAGCAGCGGGTTCAACCGCGAGAAACAACTAATATTATGTTTTTTTTTAGGTAACTGTTTCGCCAATATAATTGAACGTGGTTTTCATTTGTTTGTAGATGCAGTTCCTCCTAAGTTTGGCGCTGGTCGCTTCTTCAGAGGCTTTCTTCCTAAAATGGGGCTCCGATTCATCGTAAGTATTCAAGTTTGTTTCACTTTATTTTATAAAACCTATGTTTTTTTTTTGTATAACATTAGCGAATTATTTAATTTCTTATTGCGAATTTTCTTTATAAATATTTAAACAAAAATTATTTAAATTATGTGAATTAACTGCTCTCCTGCATTAGTGTAATGAAAGGTTTATAGTCCCGCTTTGTACATCTTCTTTCTTTTATAAACGGTGGTCAATTTTTTTGGGATGGCAGATCATAAAACCTATCCCTGGGTAATGGTCCATTCCGCCGACTGACGAATATAAAACCACCCTGTTCCTTCAGCTGTAGGTCATTAGGGTACTGGTTTTTAACCAAATAAATATTGTTTTTTTATGTGTAATGGGTTTTGCTCGTCGAGGTCAGGAGTGACTGCATATTGAACCCACGGTTAAGTTGGGCGATTTTGGGCTGAAATGAAAAATGAAATTTGTCATTCATGATTTCAGCCCGAGATCACCCAAAAACCTTAATATGGCCTGTCTTTTTTATTATATACTCTTTGGTTCGTCAGTCGTGAGTCTATTATTCATTTCTTCTCCGCCAATTTTGAAGATATCGTCGAAGAAAAATCTCAAAAAAGGTGGAAGCCTTTTTGTGCCATATCTACTTCTTGGTTCTGTGCGTCTCTCTCCATCTCTTCCCCGCGAATTTTGACGATATCGTCGACCAAATGCGCTTTTGAAGCCCTGGCCTGGCCGCGGCTTGTTCCGGCAGCAGGCACAAAGTGACAGAGCTATACAAGGTCATCTAGCGTCATCTCGTTCACTCACTGGGACAAGTCTGATTTTAAGACGTTGTAATACCGCCCCTGGTTTCTTTGGCCGAACCGTGACTACCATTCGGTCAAAACCTCACTCCATCTGTCATCTTCGATGTAGGTGTTCAATGGTGGTTTGCAACAATGAAACTTAAATACACAAACACCTAGACCCGGAACAAGTACTTGTAAGGGAACAGTGTATAAGACGGGGAAGCAAGGTATAATGGGGACACTGTTCCCCTAGGTCATACGTAATTTTGTTCCGTGCGAGAATCGAACCCGCGACACGCAGTGAAGCAGTCAATCGCTAAGCCGTATCTTTGTCATGTTACATGTGACCCTAAGGTTACAGCTGTCGGGAAATATGGCAGAGAATAACCCACTCCTTAGCTGTACGCACAAGACACAGTTTATAGTTGACACTTTTTAATGTAATTGATTCTACAATTAGCTTGGTAGTAACCGATAAGACGTAACATTTACACTACATTGCAGATAAAAAAGCCCACGTTTCCTCGTTCGTGAAAATATGTTTTATATGTGCATTTTCATGCTCCAAACATAAGTAAAATACGTGGACTTTTTATCACTTGTTCTTGCTTGCTTGAAAATATTTTAACAAATACAATTTCTGTTTCCTTTGTGTTTTACGTGGACTGGACATTTAGATTTTAGAACAGGGTTTTAAAAGTACAACCTGTATGGCCTGATGACCTGTGAAAAGTACCGTAAATGGAGTAAAGTAACCTAAGTACATAAGAGCTAACCTACTTCCGGTTTTGTTAGTGAATAATAATAAACTTTCGCCCGCGGCTTTGCTTGTCCCTCTTTCTAATAACCGTCTCCAACGTCCCGCGTCAACCACAGTAGGTATCGAAATTCACAAAAATCGGAATAGCGGTTTAAGCGTTACAAACAGACATAAAATAATTATTCAAACAAAGAACCTTACATATTATATTGATATCTACAATTCGTAGATATTTCAAGAATAAAGTAACACAAGGACACACATTTGTTACAGAAGCCAGTCCTCTGCCCAGAAAACGTGGGTACAACCCCTGCCACCGAATATGTCTCCAGGCTACCGGTACCAGTACACGTACACGCCGTACGAGTCGCGCAAGGTGTACCAGGTCCAAGCTCCACAGTACCAGCACCAACAGCCCGAGATGATGCAGCAAAATCTGCAGCCCATCCCGATTAGTGTACCAGCGGGGGCCAGCCTCACCCCTGTGTCCCTCCAGCACGTCCAACTCGTCCCTTGCATGTGTCCTGTCGCCCCTGAGGAGGCCGAGAAACTCCAGGAGCAAGTCGGCCCCGGCCCCTACATGGCACAGACCTACAACCAACCAGCCTACACAGTGGCCCAACAAGTCCCAACCGATAACGTACAGAACTCAAACAAACAGTAGAGTCAAACTTCAAGTTATCTCACCAATGACTCGCTCACTTTATGTATAATTTATTTCTAATTTATGTAAACAAAAGCGTCTAATTTTTGATATTTATATAAAGAGTTAATTTATCTTCTTGTACGAAGTTTTCCGTCAAAGGATAACGAAGACTGATAGACTTAGGATAACGTGTGCTCATTCATTCTTAATAAAAATTAAACCTTATTCTTGTGTTTCTTTTACTCTCTACAATGCCTTATTGTACAAGTAGAATTAGTAAGTATTATGAAGGGGCTGGGTAGTACCTACTAGTAGCGCTTTTGATGCAAAGCAGAAGATACTCCTGTGGCTGGAGGAAGAAGGGAATTCGATAATAAAATAAATAATAAAATATCATCTCACGCAGCTAATTTCGGTTGTTTTGCGGTAAAACGCAGAGGAGCGGTGTCTGTATCGGGTAAGATAGTTTACATTAACTAACTTTAGTCGTGAGGGTCCGAGTGGTGGTGTGGTTTTTCCATTAGAAGGCACGGCAACGGGGACGGCGACGACTCCGGCGTAGTGCCGGTGCGGGGAAGCAAATATGTATGAACACCGGCAACGGTAAATGCAAAACCGGCCAAGTGAGTGTCGGGCCACGCACAGTGTAGGGTTCCGTAGTTGCCCATCAAAATACTTATGCGAACTAACTAAACTGATTTGCTGAATTTAATTTTAAAAAGAATTTTCAAAATCGGTCCAGGAGTCTTTGAGAAATCGGGGAAAATACATAAGAAAAAAGATTACAACGAATTTAGAACCTCCTCCTTTTTTGAATTTAGTCAAAAATAGTTGACGATAAAAACCTACCTATCCCCAAAAAACATACCTATAAAAGCTGTAAAAATAAAGTTGACAAACTTACATTTGCAGTTGTCTCCGATACATTTTGTTTAAGAAAACATGGATATAAGTACATTTTATAAGTTGGTCGACTATTACTCGTAAAGTTGTAAAGACTACTTAGTCATGATAATTTTCTTTTAAACTTCGTTATATATACTACTATTGTAAATTTTTTCACACCCCCAAACATAACCGTTTAGCTGGTAGAGGGGGGGGACACTCGAGTCGAGCAAAATTTAGCACTTTAAAGCTTAATATTTCACAAACGTTTTTTTTTATCAAAAAATTGTTAATGGAAACTCACATTATTTTTTAAAGACCTATTTAATGATACCCCACACTAAGGGGTACGCGAGAAAAAAAAAATCCTCACTTTACGTGTAAGTACTGGAGGTACCCTAAAAAAAAAAAATTTACGAGATTTTATTTTACCACTTTTTTGGCACAACAAATCCGTATATTTACACCAAATTACAGCTCTCTAGTACTGTCCGTCTCTGAGCTAAACTGCGGACAGACGGACGGACGGACGGACGGACGGACGGACGGACGGACGGACGGACGGACGGACATGGCGAAACTATAAGGGTTCCTTGTTGACTACGGAACCCTAAAAACGAGCCATACGTTTTCATACATTTTTGCTTGCGTGCCGTCTAATGGAAAAAAGCCCAATAGATGAGCGTATGAGTCTCTCTCATCCTGTCGCACAATATTACTGCCCAACTGTTTAGCGGTCGATATCCTTTCTTAAATGAAGCCTTTGTATTGCAAAAAGTCTCAAAATGCTTAAAAACTAAAATAGTTTACCAATAATAAGGTAAAATAGTTTATCATTATAAACTTTTTGGTATTAAAGAATTGTAATGTCAAGTCAATAGCAATCATTCGGGAACCAACCTTGGACAAACTCTCTGTTCGTGACATGCAATAAAGT
The DNA here is from genome assembly GCA_036375495.1 of Agrotis segetum. Classification (NCBI taxonomy): domain Eukaryota; kingdom Metazoa; phylum Arthropoda; class Insecta; order Lepidoptera; family Noctuidae; genus Agrotis; species Agrotis segetum. The sequence continues at coordinate 13,546,067 of JAQSVV010000088.1, read as the reverse complement.
GCAATATCAATGAATTCACTAAAGTGTGTGAATTAAAAATGTTCTCAACGCTTTCAAAACAGAATGTTTTATCTGAGGCGGAGCTCCAAGAGCTTATAAATAAGCTGTACCCCGAGTACATGCCAATAAACTTGGATGAGGAATTTCATCAAAACAAGGTCACAGCTTTAAAGCAATTAGATTTTATTCTAAAACACTCTTCTAAAGTAGTTCTACAAGAATTAGATTTTGAACAACTGCTCATATGTTCTTTAACCCTGGTGTATTATTTTGGTATGCGAATTAAAATAAAATCGGACAATTCTTGGTATTTATTCAGACCATCTCGGAGGCGACTCTTTCAAAAGGCAGAGGCAGCATTTAAAACAACTATGGACATGTTGCTACCTGAATGTAGCCAAGTTACTATTAAAATAACTCTCAACTTCTTTACGGAGGTATCCCTTTGGTCTATTGAGAGTTTGGTTGAACAAATCTTGGGAGTGCTCCTGTATTTTGATAGAGGGAAGACGACGCTGTTCAATATGATGCTGACCGACATTCACTACGTTTTATTCACCGACGTCAAGGCTGAGGCAAGGCATCGCATGAGAGTATTTTATAATTTACTCCTAAATCCAAATTGGGTTATACAAAACGAGAAACTTTTACCGTTCGTTACCCGTTTGTTAGATTTTTTCTCTTTATCCATATCTAAGGATGATGGTAGATCTGCCTCATATGCATATCTGAGAAAAGGTTTCGAAGTCTGTCTTCGGCGCATCTTTGAGAGGGTAAACAATGAGCATCGAATGATGATTATAACAACTATGCTAAATTGGTTTTCAATGGTCAATTTGAAACAAGAGAATGTTTTAGAGTTCTCGTCGCTTTTGGAACATGCCGCAGGTTCCTATGAAGTACACCTGTTTAAGGACAGTTTCGGAGAGGGACTAATCGAGCACGTGCTTGTCAATTTAATAGGATCCACTAAAGCTACAAATAGCCTCGTGGGATGCAGACTGCTGTTGAAATTTTTAGATCGACAAGACAACGCACAATATCTCATAGTTCCAACGCTGTTCTACGAATTCAGTAAGGTTAGTGTTGTTGTTTTGCCAATTTCCTCTCACTATTGGAAGACCAGCGTCCTCATCATCATCATTATCATCAGCCTGTATTCGTCCACTGCTGGACATAGGCCCTTCCCAATGTGCTCCACTTAGCCCGGTCTTGAGCTTTCCTCATCCAGTCTCTGCCAGTTATCTTTCCCAAGTCGTCGTTCCAGCAGTGGAATATTATCGGCATAAGCTTCTGCCTCTTCGACAACTTCGAGTTCGGTTATTTCATAATATCGGGGTAAAACAAGTAACTCAGTTAGCAAGTTTTGTCTTCCTCTTCAAACTTCTTTATCAAGTATATTATTTACTAATGTTATAATTATCAAACGGGTGCCTAAATCATCAAGCCAAAACACAACTTTTCTCCCTTGTATCCTTTCAGGGGTGTAATGTCCAATAGCGCTTAAATAAGTAGGTATAAATAGTCAATCGTCCTAAACATAAAAGAAGATCCTAACTTTGAAATTGAGAAACTTTCATACAACTTAATCCCGTATTGTAAGTTTCTCTTTTTCAAAAATCTAATGATGCAATTTTAAAGTTTTCATCAAATTCGTCCTCGAGGCACCATCCAGTAATTTTAGAAGATGTCCGATGTCCGAAAACAAATTAGGAATGCGACATTTGTATAAATAAATAAACTAGATAATTGTTAATTAATAAATCTATGATATTCAGATACGACTTAAAATAGGACAATACGATCTTCAAGATAAACTTTTCATACGGCATCACAGAGAAAAGCTAAGTTTATATCTGATGAAAGCAGTTAAATTGCACGGTACAAATATTGTGAACATGAAGACCATTTACAGTATCGTGTGTTGTGTGGTTCTGGAGGTTCCATGTGGACTGACGGCCGCGGCTGCCGCATGCATTTCCATGTCCGTGCAAGATCTAGCTCTGAACGGTGAGAACATCCCTGCACCGTGCCGCTACTGGATGCACGCAGTCGTTGTGTCCATTATGTCGCTCATCTGCTGGGTCCACAAGGCCCCGGTTCTCTACACCTACGTGAATCACATCGTCTCTCGCCGAGCGAAGGAAGCCCCCCAATTGAACCCTCCCATGATGTACTTCTACAAGATTGGCAGACATCACGTCACCTGGAATAAACCCACTCTCTTTTTTGAAGACTGGGAGCTGCGTTACGCCCTTTGGAAACATTTCCAAGAAAATCAGGTATCCTTTCCTTATTTCTCAATGATGTTTTTTTTAGAGAAAAGTGTTTTTCCGTCATTTAGTATTTTAACGGTAGGTACGGAATCTTTTGGTTGTAGATATTGAACGTAAAAGTTCCAAAACTCTCTAACATTTTTTTTTGTAATTCTAACTTAAAATATTTTATTTACAGGTTGTAGAATCAAATAAAAATAAGGTAAACATAAATGTACCTACGATGGAAATATGAAACTAAGCGATGAAAGCGTTACATAAAGGTAGAAACTATATTTAGTACAATTAGAACTGTAGAACAGTCTGTGTGTAACTGTATAATTAATAATTCATGTTACGTCTTTTATTTGATTACCAGAGTATCTGAGGAAGTTATTTGCGTGAGCCGGTGGAAGGAATAGGTACTTATTATTTGAATTCTTTGGTTGCTGTTAGGTATACCTTTATTTTTTATATTTCCGGATTATTATCATTGAATTTGTTACATACTGCTAATACACGAACATTAATTTTTATTTTATCTCAAGCAATGATTTAGATTTCACTCTGTATGTCATTAAACATTCAGATCGCTTTTCTCATTTAATCTTTTTTCTTAATTTATTTATTAGTTTGTTTTCCACAATATTTTCTTAGCATGCCGTTAATTTACTACAGTTAGGGTTGCCAGATCGATTCTTCCTGTTATCGGGATTAATAGCCGCTTTTTCGGGATTTTAGGGCTTTGGTCGGGAGAAATAAAAAAAAATATCAAATAATCGTTAATTTTTGCAAGTCGGTAGGTTTTGTATCAGCTGATCGCGATTTTGTCACCAAAAAAAAAACCAGAATTTAACAGTAGTAACAGGTAAGTAGCAGTAGGTAGTAGTTAAAAGTAACTACAAAGCCAGCTAACGCGATGGCAAAACGATCGTCCATTTTTCTTACTACTGCGTAGAAAACCTTTGTAATATATAACGTTCCACACGCCAGTCCAAATTGCAGCCCAAACTCTTGAAATCACATTTACACGCACAGTTCGGAACGTTTGTCTAGTTATGAAAGGTTCGTCCGCAGTCCAAACCGTGAATGCATTTTTAATCGTATTTAGCACAACAGTTTGATCCTCAGTCCAAACTGTACAGATCTAGCCGCGGTTTGGAACGCAGTCCAAGATGCGCGGTCCGGCCGGCTCGACTCGACTCAGACGGAATGCATTGCAATGTTTTTTCGCTCTGCGCCAAGCGCCCAAGTGTTTTGCAAGTTTCATTTGACGAAAATGTGAACTTAAAATTATCGAACTTGTTTGTCGGGAGATTATTTGCTTTGTCGGGAGTCGGGAGGACATACAAAAATTCGGGAGAATCCCGCCAATTCCCGACCGTCTGGCAACCCTAACTACAGTTGCTTTTGTCATCAAGTTTTCTTTCATCAAATTGTTTTATAATTGCGAGTTGGTAGATTATTTATACCAAGCGACTTTTCATCATGATATTTTATTACTAACAACATAAGTTACAGTTAGTAACATTACTTATATAATTTGTACTTATGTACAATTTCATGTATCCGCAACGCATTATTTGCAAGTCAACCTTAAGGTCAACATCAAAAAGAGAAGCAATTGGAATAGGCAACAAAATTGCACTATCTGTTAATTTCGTTTGTTCAATGTTTTTCAATGTTGATGGTTTGAGAGAGTGAGGAAGGCCAAAGAAAAGAAATGGATGTCTGAATGATGATTTTAAGTAAGTATATGCGAAACCTGAATATAGTTTGTTCAGATTCAGAATCAGTGACTGATTCGATTCCAATAAATTTTACACCATGTTATTGCATATTCTTTCAAAAATATTTTAATTAAATGTTATTACCAATTAATCACAATACAATCACCGTACGGTTAGGTACCTATTGTCAAACTATTATCACGAGTGCATAACACAGTAGACGCGGTTTACGCGTGTGTACCGCGAAATGAGCTTGTTTTGAACGGACAACCAGGTATTAAACAAGCTTATAACTTTGTGATTTTTCCAGATACAGTTTTGAAATTCTTTACACAAAAATACTAGGCAGGTGTATAGGGTTTCGCTTAAACAAAAAATAATGTTGTATATAATTCCTTAGACGTCCAGTTTTTTTTTTAACATCTATCACTTACCTACTCCATGAATGGAAATGGAAGAAAAAACGTGTTGCGCCAACCCCAGTAAAGTGGGATAAGGGTAGGAAGATGATGAGACGTTCATTTCATTCAATGCTTTATGCATTGAATGAAATGAATTGCACAGTTAATAAAAGTGAAAAATGTATAAAAAGTTAACTTCACTTTCTAACACAAGTTGTGTGTTTTATAAAAGCGCTGATATCTACACTTATTGAGGTGGAAAAGTAGATATTCACCCAGGGTAAAGTAGTCATGGCCATATTCAATCCCGGTCCTGAGCTAAGGATTTTGAGTTTCCCGAGTTAGGAGTGGAAATTAAGCTTAGAATTCTTAGTGCAGTGTGGAATTCAAGCTAGCCTCATCATCAGCCTATTAATGTTTCCACTGCTGGGACGCAGGCCTCCTCTCTGTGAGAGGGAGTGGGCTATAATCCACCACGCGGGCCCAGTGCGGATTGGTGGATGTCACATGTCTCCGATTTTTTCGGTTCTAGGACATGACGGTTTCCTCACGATGTTTTGCTCCACCGTTTTGAGAGCAGTGGTGATGAAATAAATTACACAAAGTAATGCGCCTGGCGAGTTCGAACCTACGACCTACAACTCGTAAGTGTGCAATTATAGTGGAGCGGGGCGGGCAGCGGGAGCGGGTCACGAAATAGACTAGATTTCCGCTCAAACCGCGGGACCCGCACTTGGTGCACCCGCTGCCACTGTAATTTACTAATTTTATTGCACACTAAGTCGGGACCGATACTCGTACACTGGGCCACCACAGCTCTCTCAAGCTAGCCTAAGATGAATGAAACATTATCCCGAAAATCTGCTTTATTTTATCTGCGAACTCGTTTCTAACTTAAGCTATACATAGTATTTCACTTTCAAGTTTATCGTTATATCTGTATGGATGTACACAAGTAGCCGTACGTTCCGAGTACCGATGACAATGTAAGACGTAATTTGCTCAGCTCCCATCAGTTTCACTACACTTGTACTTAATGAGGCAACGCTGATATTTTAGAACGATGCTTGTATTGTATGTAATTGTTTGTCTGGACTCTTCATGTTATCTTGATTTTGCTCCGCCATTTTTATTAATGGGAGAAAATAATAATGATGCAAAATGGCCGTGTTTAGATGAATTCATGTGAGTGCAGTGCAAACAAGAGTATGGCTACTAAGCTTTTGTTTTATGATGAATTTTTGATGACTTATTTATAAGAAGGCGCAGGTGATGATGACGATGCCAGTTAAATGCCGTAAACATCAATTTTTCGTTGAAAACCCTTTTCTAAATGCGTGTTTACGATTTTTTTGTGATGCCTCTAAATAACCACTTATCCGGACAAACCAAATATTTTATTATAAAATCAATTTAATGCTTTTCGTCACAGTAGTTCTATAATTATTTGAAACAGTCGGTTGCGACTTACGCAGCGTGAAACAGCTTTATGAAAGGTAATTGTCTGAACCATGGATTTGTGCAATGGATCAGTTTCTTAGTTAATATTAGTAAACAAAACAAGCAGTTATGCGGTCAGCTTGGTTGTATCCAATTAATTTATAACTGTTTAAATTTCCGTGATCATTAAGTAGGAAGTTTTTCTCATTGCGTTATTTTCAAATTAGATTGTGATTCGGTAACATGTTAATTATGATTTTTTGCTCGTAATACAACGTTCTTAATGCATCTTTTGTAATACAATAATTTGATAAGTTAAAGAAATGATAAACTGATGAACGATACTCTGACTTCTGTTCTCTGCGCAGGTAAATTCTAATAAGTCCTTTGCTGCTTCATAAGATTTATTGTTGTGAAAAGTTTTTCAATGTCTGTATGACCATACGACATTGTTAGTTATTTGTTTATCCAGTTAATGTTAGCCACATCACATATCTACTAAAGATAAAGCTTTTTTGACTTACTTATATGTTTATAACACGTTCACGTGTATTAATATTTTACATTTACACGTTATTTTTTCTGCATACTTCACCCCTCATGTCTGTAATATTCTTAATTTATTTCGTAAACTCAGGGATAGACTAACTGACGGCTGCTCTTCCACCAGAGATGCGCTATGTAGCTGTGCTGCGAGGATGTAAAAGCTGAGCAACGAAACTGTGTGACCGTTTCCACCGATGCTGTCCGATGTCACAAGGTAGCTGCGCTGTGAAGATGCGCTGTCCCAAGGTAGCTGCGCTTTGAAGATGCACCGCCACAAGGTAGCTGCGATATGAGGATGCGCTGTCCCAAGGTATCTGCGCTATGAAGATGCGCCGCCACAAGGTAGCTGCGCTATGAAGATGCGTAGCTGCGCTACGAAGATGTGCTGTTACAAGATAGCTGCGCTATGAGGATGCGTAGCTGCGCTACGAAGATGTGCTGTTACGAGGTACCTGCGCTACGAAAGATCCTTACACAGATACAACATGTGTTCAATTTCGGTCTGCACAAACTTTAAAAATATGCAATTTTAAGTTTTTCAATTCTGTCTTTAAACTAGTCTACATATGGGGTCGAAACCCAACCCCTACTGAATGCTAGTTGTTGATTTTTGTTTTGGCCGAATTGAGCTAGCTGCCTCCCTTAGTTTAGTTACATATACAGATCGAAACCGGACTCATTGTATATTGAAAGAACATATCGGGAGGGGTTGGAATCTTCTAGACATCAGAGAGAGTCAGATGTATGCAGCATTGAGCTTCTGAAATGGGACGTTCGGCGGTATACTCGCACATAGTGTTAATGTATGCCATATATAAGTATTGATAGGCGCATCGGCTTCATTGTTAGTTTGTTGTTGAACACGGGCGCATCGCATTGCAGTGGGAAAGTGCAAATTTTCCGTAAATGCGCAAACCGTCGCACGCGCCATTCAGCGATTTTGTTTCACACGCGCATCTCTCTGCGAGATTTTTTTGCGACAAACAACACATGTTCGTCTGCTGTGCTTTTCACTACATTGTTATACAACAATAGATACGATTATGGATTGTAGGAGTATGGTGAGTTTTTGTTGGTCCGATGAGAACGCTTGTCAATTTGCATGTCACTTATTAGCATGTTCGGCAATTTGTTAAATTGTGTTGTTTTGCGCTTACTCTCACGTTTTTAATTAATTAGCAGTAATTAGAATTAATTAGACTAATATGCAGCCCATGCCATAACATATTGTGTTCTCAGGGTGTAGGTATGTATGGACGTGAACATGAGACTTCAAAACTATGCGTATATTGATTATAACTTGTACTTATTTCATATTGAGGTCTCATTAGTATATTATAGGCACTTAATGTTGCAAGTTGCAATTGGGTACATTTAACATTTTAATATAATTATAAGTTTTATAAAATGATTGTTTAAAAAGTAGAGCATTGCGTGATTTTGTGACAGTCTAGAACTATGTAGAAATATAAGCAATGTGTCGGAAACAAACCATTTCCACGTGTTCTTTATCGCCGCTTATCATGATACGACTTCCCTGCGTTTGATTATAAAAACGTTTTAACACTTAGTAATATACTATTGTATTAGGCACTTCAATCAAAATCATGTAAATTCGTTGCCAATTCGGCCAAATAATATCCTGTCTATGTGGCGAACTTTTGCACAAAGCACGGTTTCAATTGGGTATCAAAACTAAAATCGATGTTTTGTTACCTTTACTTGTCAATCACTAACCCCTTATTAATAAACGCGGACTAAAGTTACAACTAAGATAATCTTCGAACTAACCATACATTTTTAAGAACTAACCTTGGCGTAACTTTACTTCTCGTTTTATTAATAAGAGCAGTTTAAATCTAAAGCTTTTTTGTAGATCGAAAACTTTTGAATCTGCGCAGGATTTGAACCAAGAACCTTACGATTCTGTATACTAAACACTTAACAACGGATCAATGGCGACCTGATTAGGAATTTTTGTTATTGTCACTTGAATTTTCCTCCTAAGCATTGTTTTCAGTGACCATTTTTAAAAGATTGCATTTCGTTTTCAGATCCTGCTTTGCTTAGCTGCACTGTTGGCGGTCCTCGTTGCGAATACTGAAGGGTGAGTCCTTCATATTGGCTACTTTAATTGTAGTCATTATTTCAGTCCCATCTCCTTTTATTCTTCCCTTACAGCCATTTTCCTTTCCGTCTGTATTAATCGCATTGTGCCCTACTGAACATTCCTTTGTTAAATCTGCACGTATCCAATCCACCCCCTGTTCCGCTCCTTGTAGAACTCCACACGAACTTTGAGATACTTTATCGAGACTATTAATAACGCTGCCGAGCTGTAACCAACTGTTTAGCCATTGGTCCGACGTCTGATGCCCCTTTAGTCGTGTCGGATTGCATTTGCATCGGATTATGAAAATTCCAAGCTTAAGACTTAAAGGACATCAAGTTTTCTGGGTCTTTTCTAAAAGTGCCAGTACTGTACTATTCTCGGTAAGGGAGGTAAACTCCAAGACGGGTAGCTCGCCTAAAACGGGTATGCATGTTAATTACGCGTCGTTTTTGCTAATGTGTATGTGTGCGTGAAGGCAGGCGTCACGTACGTCACCTCTTCCTATGAGGAGCCGCGTCTAATGTTTAAAGCGTTCGTGATTGATTAGGTGATGGTGAGCTGTAGTCATTGCAAATACAATATTTTAGTCCGGCAGTGGTTCACAAACCAAACCTGGAGGCGTGCAATGTCAATAGAATTCGGTACGGCTAGATACATGTTGATGTATTTTGTGAGTGAGTCCTGTTTAGGGATATACTTTGCCGAGCTTTGCAGGCGATGTGTGAGTTCAAGAGTCCTTGCCTTTATTCAGGCAACATTACAGGATATCTTTATTGTCAGTCTGTCCGTCAGCTTTCACGTTATATTCCATATTATAGGGGCAATTACATTGTCCTGAATTCAGGATTCGATATTCAGGACGTCCTGAATTCAGGAAAGTGTAATCGCATTTAGGATGAGTAACATCCTAATTACGACACGATTTAGTAGATGGAATCGTAAGCTTCAGCGACACTTATCCTAAATCGGTATCCTGAATATCGGAACTTGAATTCAGGACAATGTAATTGCCCCTTATAATAGTCATACACGGGAGCCCATACACGGGAGCCCATACCAGGAGCCAGATACCTTATGTCCTGGTCCTTATGCAAGTCCACTAATGAACCTAGAGGACCATTATCAACTCGTCGAGATTGCAGTTCTGGGGAATGACTTCCGATCTTCTCTTTCTCCATTACACACTATATCTACTAACATATAATCAACAATAACTCATTTACATCTCTTCTGAATCTCCTCTCACGCTCACGTATGAATATGATTGCCCTCAAATTCCACACTTCTAACAATTTATATAAACTTTGGTGGGTTCGACTGACTGGCGACCAGTCATAGGTCCGGTGTCAAATAACTCGTCTGCATTTCGTCGGCGGATGTGAATGAGCCAGTTCTTCTTGAAGGATTATTGTTCCATCAGCTGAACGACCTACGTTGTAAACACATTTAATCGAAAACATTTTCCATTCTTCTTCTCCTATCTTCTTCTCACCTTTGAAAAGTTGCGAGGTCGGCAACACGCAATACCTCTGCTTTTGCCAGCGCCCGTTGCTATGGTGACCGCTTTTCATCATCCGGGCTGTTCACAGTTATGGTCTAAAATAATAACGTAACAGGGCTTTCACTACTAAAGTTCAATGATCCAAAATTTGAGGTTTAATTTCAGTGACTTTACTGATACTTCACTGTACCATCCAAATCAATCACGAACATTGTAGACACAATAACCTGGCTTGGCAGTGATTCGCTAACCATGCATCAAGGCGTAGCTACGTTGGTAGAAAATCAATACGGTGATGGCTAGCTACACGTTAATTCGATGTGTAGTCTGCAACTCAGCTAGGCCCGGGGATCTGCGGGCCCGGTAAAAGCCAGTACATGACGTTTAGATGTGTAATGTATGTGTACATTATTCTGTGGTTTCTAAGGGGAAATCAATAAGCCCTGCAATATGTTGTTTATCATTTTGCAGATTGAAAATGTTGCTTAAAGCTTATGAACTTGTGATTAGATTATAGTACTTTTCGTTTATGACGTGCTAATTAATTCACAAGGAAGCAGATTCGAGTCCTGTGCCAAGATTTTCGCATGAACGCTATTATACGATTCGCGAGGCAATCGTTGTGCTGCCATCTGACATTATGCTGAGCTGAGGCCCTTCAGTCAGGCATTAAGTGATTTGTTTGATAAGTTTTAAGTTTTAATGCCAATAAACACTCGTATTTCTTTCTATGCAGGCGATAGTGCATAGAAAATATTTAAAACAAGCTAATATTGATTGCGTCCGAGATACTCGTTTGCAAATAATATTAGCACATTTCGAAACGCACCTACGAAAGTCCAACAAGAGTAGGTAAGCAAATAAAACCTATTTTACTAAAAAATGGCTTTTGAGCGTTTTGTAGACTTTGCTACGAACATTCGAACAATCCGGCGTACTCGTATATTATTTGTATTTTTTTTATATCAGTGGTAGGGGTAGATTCCACGCCATACCAATCGTGTGCCTCATCAAAACTTTCGCATTTTAATATATTAATGTTAAGTAAGATTCCAACAAAATTATAATAAAATTATAACAGTACTGTAAAAGTTCTTATAAATATTCAAATAATACCTATTAGTATGCTTATTATATTATTTAATATATTCCTTATATTGGGGTTGTGCCTAAAAATTTAAATAATTTGGATGATTTTTTTAGAAGCCGCTTCCGTGCGTGTAATGATGAAATAATTAAGTCGAATATTAATAATGTAATAAAAAATATTTATGCGTTACATAAATCATTAATTTAACATAGTGCAGACAATTTGATGACGCTTCCATGAAGATTCAATACCATGCAGATTTATCATTGTAAGGAAACCAGTATGTTCCAGTGCCATTAATTCGAAGACAATTACTATTTACTAACCTGGAGTGAACCAGAGTGATGCATAGGAACTCACTCTCTCACAGATAGAAGCTCCTGTATCCCAACAGTGGGGACTTTAGTTTGACTGATTTATCCTATAATTATGTTTATACATACTTTGCGCATAATGATGCACTCATTGCGGTATACTTTTGGTATCCATTATGCTTTTTGGAATAATTATAAGGTCAGGTTAGGTTAGGTTAGGCAAGCTACTTAAATCCCGTAAAATAAACGACAGCCACATACTCGTACATACATTATTATTATTATTATTATATTCAATGTTTATACAACGTGTTCAACATTGTTCAGTAAAAGGGGCTGAGTTACCCCACGAGCGGTTTTGCGCATTTAACGTTACACGGTCGTTGTTTAATAATATTTACAATTACCTAGACCTTATAGCAGGGTTATTGGAAATAGGAGACACTAAAGCTCATTTGTAATAATAATTATCCCACATGGACATTGGAAATAGACTTCTTTTTTAAATATCCACCTCTTCTTTAAACGATGCGTTCGTTAATGAGCTTTCAAAAGATCCACTTTGTATTTCAACAACTGCACGAACCATGGTCCTACGAGAGAAGAAGTGCAACTCAAAGAAATCTAATGGAATACGTATATATGTAACAGGAAACATTGTAAACGCACTCACGCGCATCTAAGCAGGAAGCTTCCGAAATTACTGGCCTATGACGGAAACGTGCGCATCATATACTATATGTAAACTGTACCAGGGTCGTTGTTGCCTCAATTACATGATAGTCCACCGATGACAAATTGCCGTGTTACATTTATGATCTAACCACATGCGCGTGATTATCGCACGGATTTTCTAGGCTCGTAAATTTGCCGCTGTCCTATACGTTTGGCTCGAATAGGAACAGTTTTATTTTAACTGTTGTGATCTATAATTTTCGTGATTACAATATTGGTCTTCTACACAAAGTTGTTCAGTTTTACTCTTATGATTATAACTTTCTTTAGCTAATGCACAGAAATTCTGTATAAATATTTGTTATTTGTAACATCAATGCTTCTTCTGTTCACAGACGCAACAAAAAGGTAGTGATTCACGTGCCGTACAAGGTGAAGAAGATTAAGCATACGCATACTGTGTACAAGACCATCCATCACCACCACACACACCGGGAACCCCACATGGACCACAGCGTGGCAGCTACGGAAGAACACGAGCATTTCCATCACGTCCACATCCACGACACGCCGCCAGTGGGCCAGCACAGCCAGCCAGTCCCCGGGATCACCATCCTTAAGGGCGCTATGACATACTGAAAGAACACAATTCCTGTCAATTTGACATCGTGATGCCCCCTGCATAAAAACAAAACACTAACGAAACAGCTATGCCTCGTATACCAGAAAGCAAACAATAATGAGCTTTTGCCACTTTTGTTTCGAATAAACAAAGTAAGATCCCGGTCTTCTAGACACTACTTATTTTCATAAACGAATGGATAATATGATAAATATATACCTATCAAAATAAAATAAGTGCCACTCAATAAATAACACTTTAAACCGCACATTGTGTCACGAATTGGATATGTTTGTAATTTACAAAGTGTGCATTATAGAGATTATTCAATTTCATTCTTAACAAGATAATTTACTCGTATTATACGAGTAAATTATCTTGTTATGACATCTTTCAGGTGTTGATTTTGTTTCTAGTGACTAATTGGAATTCATAACTTTTTAATTAGATTTTTGAAATTATTTAGAATTTACGATTTGGTGTTTAAAATTTTTCAAACTTTTTCTTTGACTTTTACATCAAACAGTCATTTATGCCATCTAGAGACATAATTATGGACGCAAAACCAGCCATTGGGGTGATTAAGGTGACATAGATAAGGAGATATAACCAGAAATGGTCGGTTTAATGCTCGAATATTTCCAACCAGTGGTTCAAAATATTTGAAACTAGTGTCAATTAAGAGACGGGTAATATCACCAAACGCCGTGATCCAGGAAGAAAGTGAGCAAGGCCAGAGAAGACGTTAAACCGCGCAAAGAGAACGATAATCTACTACGCAGATCATACAAAGTCCATTGCGACCAGCAACAAGCTCCCATAGAATTGACAAGACAATTTCGAATCGACACTATGAAGATTAAAAATATTCGAGAAGATTCTTGGTTCCCCTGCAGTTAACTGTGAGCGGACGGTGCAACTCGTTAAACATTTACAAAGGAGAATATTTATTGAACTGTTTTGACTGGGCTTCAGTGCTTCTTATACTGGGTTACAGCTGGGTTATTTTTTTAATAAGGACACATCTATTAGAGTGTAGAGAAGATCTAAACAACAGGGTTTCAGATCATTTAACTCTTGAAACAGAATGTTTCGGTGAGCTCTAAATTATAATCTCTATCTCGCAAAACTGAGCTTTTACTTCCTAACGAAGTTACGTAACTGCTCAAAATTGCGTAGAAAAGGTGGTTCAACTCCACATTATTCCATTCGCACAGCAAGTAGTACCTGAGTTCATCTTCGATCAATCGCGACTACCAGTGCATAGATTCGTTTATGCTCGAATTACGATGCTACAATTGGTCACTCAGGCTTTTTACCTAATTTCTATTGAAACGGTATAGAACATGTTCGTTATTTAATAGATAACATTTCACCTTTAGTAAAATAACACAGGGTTTAAGAGAAAAAAGAACATTATTTTTTCGATTTCATTATTTTATATGAAACTTGACACATTCCTGTAATTTCTCACTTTTCATTCAATTTCGCTTATTTTTACGATTTATTGGAATGCTAACTTATTTTTTTGTATGTTCTATTCTGAGTAGTATCTCATCATCATCATCATCATTAGCCGGAGGACGTCCACTGCTGAACATAGGCCTCCCCCGTATACCGCCACGCCGAACGACAATTCGCCACTTGCATCCATCGGCTGCCCTCGACCCTCAATATGTCGTCGGTCCACCTGGTGGGAGGCCTGCCTACGCTGCGTTTTCCGGTCCGTGGTCGCCACTCGAGAACTTTTCTTCCCCATCGGTTGTCAGTTCTACGAGCGCTGTGGCCTGCCCATTACCAGTTCAACTTGCAAATTTTATGAGCTATGTCGGTGACTCTGGTTCTTTGCCGAATATCCATGTTCCGGATTTTATCCCGCAAAGATACTCCGAGCATAGCTCTTTCCATTGCTCGTTGAGTGACTCTTAGTCTCTCTAAAAGGCCAGCAGTCAATGACCACGTTTCGGAGCCATATATCATCACTGGCAACATACACTGGTCAAACACCCTTGTCTTGAGACACTGTGGGATTCTCGATGAGAAAATATCACGTAGCTTCCCAAACGCTGCCCATCCGAGTTGGATTCTTCGGGCGACCTCTTTCTCGAAGTTGGACCTACCTAACTGAACAATCTGTCCAAGGTAAGTATAATGGTCTACAACTTCGAGAGTATCGCTCCCAACAACAACCGGTAAGGGTGCCACATGGACATTCGACATGACTTTCGTCCTGTCCATGTTCATTTTAAGGCCATCCCGTTGGGAAACGATACTGAGGTCGCTGAGCATAGCATTGAGGTGCTCCAACGATTCTGCCATGATGACTATATCATCGGCAAAATGAAGGTGAGTGATGTATTCACCATTGATGTTGATGCCGAATCCGTTCCATTCCAAGAGCTTGAAAATGTCCTCCAACGCGTTCGTGAACAGTTTCGGAGAAATAACGTCTCCCTGTCTCACGCCTTTTATTGGATTGGTTTCGTGCTCTCTTCCTGCACGCGTAGCATGGCGTTATTTCATCGTTATTTCTACACAAATCGACTGTTTTTTTTGCACAAATGTGACACCATTTGAACACTATTGAAGAAAAGGACGTTTATTTTCTATATTTTTCACATTATTACCATGCTTAAAACGATAAAAATATTTCTACGTTCTGTTATTTTGTCTATTCTTCCGTCGACAAAACCCCTTTCTACGGCGCCATGCTACGCCTGCTGAAATCGGATGGACATGGTGGCGTTTCTATACAAACACTTCGACACTTCGATATACCTATAGTCGTGACATCGTTGGAGGGACTGCAATACTGCCCAGGTTTCGATTGAATCGAAGGCTTTTTCATAGTCCACAAACGCTAAACACAATGGCCGATTATAGTCCTCTGTCTTCTGTATAATCTGGCAGAGCGTGTGTATGTGGTTTATAGTACTAAAACCTTTTCGGAAACCGGCTTGTTCGGGAGGCTGGAAGTCATCAAACCTGCGTTCGAGACGGTTCGTAATGACTCTTCAGAACAGCTTGTATACATGGCTCAGAAGTGAGATTGGCCTGTAGTTCTTCAACAAGGTGTTGTCACCTTTTTTGAAGAAAAGAACAACCACACTCCTGTGCCATGCTTCTGGCGTAGAACCTTTGAGTATGACGGAATTAAATAACTTCTGGAGGACTAGAGTAGTACCGGTTTTCCACCCGCTCTCAGAAGTTCTGTTGAGATTCCGTCCTCACCCGGCGACTTGTTATTCTTGAGCTGTTGAGCCATTCTAATCTCGTACAGGCTGGTGTCTGGGATATCCTCAGTGTAGTGTCAAGTCAGTTTAGCTCTTGCGTCTCAAGATGTACCGACACTGGGTTGTCGTATTGATGTATATAACTGTCCGTAAAACCTCTCAAGCTCCCTTAGGTTCTCTGGTTTAGTCGAAATGATGCTGCCGTCGTTAATCTTCAGCTTTGTCATTTGGCTCTGCCCAATAGACGAATTCTTTGCGAACACTTTTGAGCCCCGGTTCCGCTCGATTGCCTCTTTGATCCATGCCGCACTAAAGGAGCGCAGGTCACGTTGCATTCATTTAGAGATTCGTCTATTGAGTTTGCCATATTCCGACATATCAGCTGAAGATTGCAGCCTCATCTCGGTCCGGTCCTGCATCAACCGGATTTTTCCGTTCGAGAGCTTTTGAGGCTTATTGCGGCGCGGGGTCTTAAAAAACTTGGACCCCACAGCTTGGACAGTTTCCACCAACCCATTATTAATCTCGTCCACAGTTTCGCATTCGGTTAGGCACTGGAAGCGATTGTGCAGTTCAAGTTGAAAGTCTTCGGGGTTCCTGAGTAGTATCTGTTTTTTGTGAATTTTATTCATGAATAAAATTCACAAAATAATATCAGGCAAAAGAGCCATGGCCGGTTGAGTGCTTGAGCTTCAATGCTGCTAAGACGTGAATTTTTCCGCAAAAAGGAGCCAATCCGACTCGGTTCTATCTTTCTGAGGTGTAACCGTAAAAATGACAGGCTATCTTGACCTTTTTGGGGTGCCGTTGACATCGACCCACAATATTAGTCCTCTTATTGAGTTGGCTGCAAAAAAGTTAGGTACATGAAGTGGTACAGGTTTGCCAAATCCCAACTCGATGCACTTGAGTCAATTTAATAGCACCCGGCATTGATCGAGGCCACGATCTGCGGGGCAAGACGGAATAGGAAGTAGTCACCTCGAATCCTTATGCAAAGCAGTCATGCTAGCGAAGTAGGAGGTGGAACACGTGAGGGAGAACAGCCGCGTGACGTACGACGCCGAGAAGCGATTTCTATTTGAGAGTAGGAGCATGCCTTGGTCACTGGACTGTCTTATCAGGTAACGGTGGCCCTGGAACGTAAAGGGCTATTTAAGGATCACCATGGATATTAGTCAGTACTAGAGTCTGGTAATAAATCCCGTCCCGCTCGGGAGGACACATTTGATGATTTTACCAAAAAAAAAAAAATACAATGCAGCTGCCAAAACGGAATACCGCAATTGACTGGATGCCGAACCTGATACAAGACTTCAACTCTCTTCGATCAAACCTAATAAAAATACATTGATGAAAAAAAAAACTTTTTGAAAAAAGTACCGACATCAAAAACGAATACAAAAAGTTTAAAACAAAACTTTTCTCTGGTAAACCGCTACCTCAAAACGATCAGATCAATTTTTCACGGATTTTCGGGGCGCACGTTAGAGAGCCAAATCCTGCCGGGCGTCGCGGAATTGTCTTATCGGGTATCCATAGCCTCGGATCGCAATGGGTTATTGAAGGACACCGTAGATTTTAGTCATTACAAGTTTGTATGTCCCTCCTGTCCTTCCCTGGGTGGAAGGGCTGATCTGATGATTTTACCACGTAATAAAAAGCCATACCACCAGGGGCATGACCGGTGGTATGGTGGGTCCCGCAGCGAGCTATATTATCCAAACGAACTGGAATGTTTGGGAAGTTAGCAAGTCTGAAATTACATATAATTACCAATTCAGAAAAAAAGGTATCAGAATTATTTAAATTGTTTTTTTTTTTGTATTATTTACATTATTTTTTTTTTACAATTATATCCACATTCGAATATAGTCGGAAAATTCAATCAAATTAATTCAAAATATTAGCTTGTATCAAGAAAGGTAGGTTAAACTGTATTCTTGGCGACTGGGAAAATTACTGGCCACCACTCATGACCTGCGGAAAATTCGAGGTACTACATTTTTCACATGGAATTTGATGTCATGACAAAGACACTGGCGCCGCGTGTAAAGGTCATGAATGGTGGCGTGTATTTTAAATTTTAATAATTACGCAACTAATGTCAAAATGGTTGCGAGCGATACGTCCTCCCTCAGAAGGCGCCCCGCGCCGTCTAAATCAAAGAAGAAACCGTTCTTGGTTTTATATTGAATTTTGTCATTGCATATTATAATTGTTTAATACTATTATTTTACTTTTAAATGAGCTAATTATTTTTTTAATGCAAGCTAACATAGTAACCTTAGTTATTCAATACTTTTTGATTGAATATTCAGTAAATCTTGATAGATAAAAAATATAATTTCGGACGAAAAAATGTCAAATTCTTCCTGTTTTGAAAAATTATTTTTGGTTTATTTCTGAATGAAAAATAAAAAAGTGATTAATGCAGTCCAATTATAATCTTTCAGATGTACCAAGGACATTTTCAAATATTATTTTACTACTATACCTTCTATGTAATTCGGTACCAAAGTATGACAAAAAGTAGAATTTTATGAAACATCCTTTACAGAGACAAGGTTTTTACATATGTATGTAAACAAATCTAAAAATGTGTTTAAAGCACTCCACGCAGAAAGAATCAAACTTTCTCGAGTATATGTACTTTTTTTATTTGTGGCAATGTCATACCCAGAATCAGGTTCCAAAAGTCGCACAAAATCAACGAACCGTGTGAAAGCCCTCAAAAAACTATGTGTGCACACTGATCCAAATATTTATGTTATAAACTACCTACTATTGTAACCAGTTAAAAGAATGTGGTCGAGGCAAAAATCGATACTATAATGTATAATAATTACATATATCTAAGGAGATGGCACTCTGTCGTTTGTGACTACATCTATTTGTTAAAAGACTGAAACTAAACTAAACTGTGGATTCATTTCTTTGATCCGTAAATTCTATTTAAATTCACTTTTTATTTATTATCATAAAGTTGTAATGTAAGTTCCTAAGTACAAGTAAACTTGCTGAAACTTGAACTATTTGATATCAGTCTGTTAGTAAATAAAATATTTAAATATCCTAAAGAGATTCTTCTTCCAATATTCGTATCAAATAGTTAGTGTGCAGGTAGAATCTAGAACCTAAAATTGTACAAATAAATATTAACAATTAATTGTAAACAATTAATCTTTTCCGCCCTTTTTAAACTAAAGACTGACTTGACTTATGTGCTATAACTTTTGACTGATTCTTACTTAATAATTTTATAATTAATCTCGTAAAGATCCCTAATTAACTCTTTTTATTTATTTTAGCTTAATATACAAATTGTACATGTCTCTATCACTACCTTTTTTCTAATTTAAATGTGTGTTTTTAAATTAAGTTCTATTATTGTCAATCCCAGCCTTTGTCAAAATGTAATTGCGTAAAAGCTGCACAGCAAAAGCGTAGTGGTTTAGAAGCAGTCACGTAGCCGAAGCGCAGCAGCAGCGCGTAGCGGTGTTTACGTTAAAATGCTAAAAAACTTTTTCAAAAAAAATGTAACCGCCTTCAAAAACAACCACAAAAAAGTGTAAAATAATCTACAAAATAACTTTTTTTTCGGAAGTCGGTGCCTTTGTTTTTTTTCTTTTCATTGTCTTTTTAGCCACCGACTTCCGAAAAAAAAGTTATTTTGTAGATTATTTTACACTTTTTTGTGGTTGTTTTTGAAGGCGGTTACATTTTTTTTGAAAAAGTTTTTATTTTACTCTTTTTTTAGTTTAAATATTCAACCCGAATTCTTGTCAAGAACATTATTCTCTTACATGTGCACTATAATTTTGTAATCCTTCGCACCAGTACTTACATCACTCATGTACACATTAAGCTAATAAAATTCCATATCTCAAAATTACTAAACCGATTTTGATGAAACTTGCAGTATTCTCTAAGTTAAATGATACCTAGTACAACAAAAAAAGAATTACTTAAATCGGACTTGTAGTTCCGGAGATATGCGAACACAAAGTAAATCAATCGATGCCTACTCCTTACTGTTAAGGAGTTGTACCTTCCATCATCAGGTCATCCACCTGAGATGATGATTATCAGATGCAAATACTTGAACAGCTTTAGAAAATATATGAAAATGGTACTATGTGCCTATAAAATTTGAAGGTTGCCCTCGATTTCCCTAGGATCCCATCATCAGATCCTGACCTGGTGATCATGGGACCAATTGGAAAGTATACCCTTTCAAACAAAAGAAAAAAATTCCAAATCGGTCCAGGCGTCTTCGAGAAATCGGGGAACATACATAAAAAAAAAAAAAAAAAAAAGATTCCGACGAATTGAGAACCTCCTCCTTTTTTTGAAGTCGGTTAAAAACACCAAGTGGTCCCTAAATACATACATTATTTTAAATTCGAGATACTGTTTGTTAAATCATAGTCTATCATTTTCATTGCCAGCTTTTAGGCTTAAACCAATAAACGCTACATAACAGAAGCCTAGCGATTTCGTAGCAGTCTCGTAGCGCGAACGTAGCTACGGCGTAGCAATTTTGACGTCCAGGTGCTAAAACATTGAGTGATCGCTTTTCATCACAACCCAAGTATTCTTGTGAAGAAATATTTAATGTACAGTTTTGACTTTCCTACCATTTTTTTATATGTAGGTATATCTATACTAATATTATAAAGAGGTAAAATTTGTTTGTAAGTTTGTAGGTTTGTAAGTTTGTATCTAGGGGGTAATCTTCGGAATTAATGAACCGATTTCTAAAATTGTTTCACTGGTAGAAAGCTACGTTATCCGTGAGTGCTATAGGCTATAAATTATAACGATATCATGCATATTAGCCGAAATATCTCAATTTTTGTCTAGCCAGGTGGAAAAAAAATCCTCTTCCATCACAGTTATTAGCATGCGCTGCCGTAACAGTTGTATATAATTGAAAACAATGTATGGCAAAAATTTCCGCTTTGAATAGTTCTACAATAAAGTCCGCGACACCATATTTTTATCTTTTATATTTTAGCAGATATAGTAGTTTTTATGAGTTAAAAAAGTTATTTTCGACGTACTTGCCTTTGGATGATTTTTTACACAACAAAATATTAAACCTTATCGAAAAAAATATTATTATGATCACAAGAACATCATAGAGATACGATTTGCCCCAAATAGTATGACAATTGGTTGAATAGTTTCGAAGATACGGTTAACATAAAATTCGGTTGCTCGGTTTCTTAAAACACAAATAGGTACTACTTCGTTCTCATTCTTCGAGTTCGAAGCTGTGGTATTTGTTTTTGGGATATCGGCAAGTTTCAGCGATTGTTTCAAAAAGGAAATCACAACATTCCTGTCAGATATCCCAGACAAGAGCAGATCCTGCTGGGGTTGCGGGACATACGTATGCCGCGACTCCGACACACAAAGGGCTGCCGAAGTACACCGTGGATTTTAGTCAGTACAAGACTGATAGTCCCTCCCGCCGTGCCTGGGGTGGGAGGACTCATTTGATGATTTTGCCACATAACAAAAAAAAAAGACAAGAGCAGATCGAGTACGCCGTACGGATGAGTCTGCTCTTGAAAATCATCAGCGCCTCTCGAGGAATAGAAAAAATATTTCGCAAGCACGCACTGGGAAATCTAGCTCCGAGCGTTTACAGCGGCTTGCTAACCAAAGCTGGAGAACATCGCAGGTGCTCGGGAATCTAGCGCTGAACGTGCGCAGCGTCTCAGTGATTTAAGGCAGCATGTCTCTGCAACAAGGGATAGGGAGTCTAGCGCCGAGCGCTCGCAGAGGCTCGCTAGCGAAAGCGCGAGAACATCGCAGGCCCGTACTCCGGAATCTAACGCTGACCGTGCGCAGCGTCTCAGTGATTTAAGGCAGCATGTCTCTGCAACAAGGGATGGGAAGTTTGGCGCTAAAGGTTCGCAGCAGCTCACTAACCAAAGAGTATGAACATCGCAGGCCCGTGCTCTGGAATCCAGCGCTGAACATGCGCAGCATACTAACCGAACCGCACTCATAATTTCATCACAAGTACAAAATGTTTACTGCCCAACGAAGTGGGCACGGGTCAGCTAGTGTGTAGATAAAGCTATGAATGGGGGTTATGAAATATTATTGTGCATTCAATAAAATCATTAAAATAATTTCCCGTTTTTCTTGATGATCAACAAAGTGGATTCGAGGTTTCAGTTCATAGATATAATAAAGCATTTACCTATGCCTTGTGAATGTGACGTTACAATCTAAGGACCAAAAACCTTCTCTTATGAGTTTTCAGTTATTCTGACGTAAAGTAAACTGGAATTTTGACAGTTTCAAATTGACAAATAAGGAAAAAATTGGTTCCTTCTTTACACACTTAACAAGAATGACTGTAAATACTGGAAAAACGCTGTAAAGTAAAAAAGGTAGTAAAAAGTCGTGATAAGGGTACCGATCGATAACTAATAGTTTTAAACTGAATAGTAAAATGTAGCCGTATGGAACTTCTATTTTTCCATTATAAAACGCACGAAAAAGTATTATTTTCTCAATAATGTTTTATTTTAAAAGATAGTTCATTGTAGATATAATTCTAGACCTATTTATTAATCATTCGCTTGTGAGAAGATCGACATTTACATTCATAAGGCACAAGTACTACCGCTGGCGGGGAAACAAGCACAAGCCCTTTTATACTTATTTTGCGTTTGACATATAAATCTTATGACAACGAGAATAGTTCACTAAAATGCATTATTCTAAATCATATGTTTGTTTGTAACAGATAAACTCAAAAGTAATAAACCAATACAAAACATGTTCACCTGTAGAAAGCTGTATTAGTAAGAAGTAAAGGATATTTTTAATTTCGTTTCACATTTTATGGAAATTAAGAGTGGTTCTTAAATTAGAGATAAAAAAAAAACAATGAAAGAACAGTAGTAGCCTATTTTCTCGATTAAGCCTTGTCTAGGAGCGTGAAGGTTCAGATATTTATTTTATTTATTATTTGTATGACTTAGTGAACAACACATTTCTAGTTGGCATATCAACTCGCTCCTCGCTAATCGTCGGCGGTGGGACACGAGCCTAAGGTCCAGTTATTTTATTAGTAGTTAAGTTATTCTAACCATCACTTAAAATCCGATATTTTTTTACATGGATTAAATGTATTGGAATTTAACTAAATTCAGTATAATTACTGATCAAACAAGGGGGACTTAAAAGCGGTTACTCACTGCATCCGATTCGAATCCGTGAAAATACGTTCTGAAGTAGCTATAGATATATTCGTAGAGTAATATAAGCATTTCATTCGATTTTCGTCTTCTGATTTCTTTTCACGCTAAGTACATACCCCAAGAGAGGTTTTGCGGATTTAACGTTACACGTTGTATTATTATGATGCTAAGAATGGCCCTTTAATTGATGGGATTTTAATCCGAGATTAATTAATTAATATCTGGTTGACCGAGCTTTGCTCGGTTTTTAAAGTGTCTATATCTTGGGAAGCGAGCTTTTCTCGAACCTGGGACTTTGATAAATCGATTGCTTGAGCCGAAAAACCCCTAATCTGTAACTTTCATGAAAATCCTTGAAGCCGTTTCCGAGATCCTGATTATACACCGTGTTCCGGACGATATACATAAACTTCGACCAGATGTTCAGACCACGGAAGTAAGCATTTTTCATTATGGACACATTAATAAATTCTTATTTTTTATTTTTTGTTAATTTTCATACAAACTAAATACCTAGACGTAAATAACCCGATATGCATGCCTCTTTATCCGAATTGGCAACGTCGTATTTTCATTCATAACATTTGGCGGGCTGAAACTTGTCAAAACAGTTTCTTTGATTTTTTATCTCGTTCCTCATAGCACTGTCAATGTACTATACTTGTCTAAAGAGAACGTATAAGGCTACCAAGCAGGTAGATACGTATTTCGAATTGTCTTTTTAATTGAGGAATAAAAAAAAAAACAAAATTCCATAACCAAATCATGATAACCTCTTCCCACGACATGCAGCC
This sequence comes from Agrotis segetum, assembly GCA_036375495.1. Taxonomy (NCBI): domain Eukaryota; kingdom Metazoa; phylum Arthropoda; class Insecta; order Lepidoptera; family Noctuidae; genus Agrotis; species Agrotis segetum. The sequence continues at coordinate 13,522,124 of JAQSVV010000088.1, read as the reverse complement.
TTCGCAAAACGTTTCTGCAGTCCTTATTTTTAGTCTAGGCTTAAAGCAACGCCGGACCTCCAACGACGGGAAGGGGAGTAGGCTACCATAATTATCTTCCCATTCTGCCGTTTCGGCTTAAGTAACGAACATTCAATCTCAAAATTATTGACTAAAAGAGGGGCAGCTCAACACGCAATCTGGGGACCACGCTTAGAGCTCACGTACATTCGTAAAAATACTCTCAAAAGATAGGTCTCGGTCAAATTAAGATAAATGGTAATCACAGCATATTTTTTTTATGCATTTGAGTAGAATAATTATAATTTATAAGCACACTTGTTGCGTGGGCAACATCAGAACTAACGCCACCATCTTATTTTTCAATACATTTCACAAATGAGCGCTCTCCTGTCAACCTCAATGGAGTGTCCAAAGATCCATATAACACTGTAGGTTAGACAACTACGTCAGCCGTAATGTCATTCAAAAATATTTTTATTAATAAAAAATAAACTCTAAAAAGCAAAAAATAAATTTAATGTAAAAAGTTTTCGAAATGACCACCTTCTTTTTCGACACAAATATTCAAACGAGTCCTAATTTGGCCATTTAAATTTACAGACATTTGTCTTATTTGTTCAGCAGCCTGAGATATTCTATCTAAGAGCTGTTCACGGTTCTGAATTTGTACGGAGTACACCTTCTCCTTTAAGGTTCCCCAGACATAAAAATCTAAAGGAGTCAGATCTGGGGACCTAGCTGGCCATGCGATATTTGTGCTACCTCGTCCAATCCAACGGCCAGGAAACGTTGCATTTAAATATTCACGCACTTGTGTGCCATAATGTGCAGGGGCCCCATCATGTTGGAGCCACATGGTTCGCAGAGTTTGAAGATCCACTTGTTCGAAAAATTCGAAGCTAGTGACGTTTCTTAGGAACTCTAAGTAATTGTCAGCATTTAGGCGGTGGGGAATCTCAATAGGGCCGAGCAGCTGATTGTTAAAAACACCAGCCCACATGTTTACAGAGAATTCAGTTTGATGTGACGCCTGCCAATGTAAATTCGGGTTGCTCTCATGCCACTGCACTTGATTTTTGGAATTGAATACTCCCGCTCTTGTAAACTGGGCTTCATCCATCCAAAGAATTTTTTGAAGCAGTATTGGATTATTTATCAGTTCTTGATTCATTCTCTGGCAAAAAACAATTCTTGAGAAGTGATCAGGTGGTATTATGCCTTGGGATTTTCTGTAGTGGTAGGCATGCAAACCATATCTTTCCACAGTTTCCACACTAGCTTATGAGATACACCCACGATTCTCCCAACGCGTCTCGTTGAGAGTGTAGGATCATGAATAATAAGGTTCATTATTCTGTTTTCTTGAGCGACGCTCAAATTGATTGCTCGTTCAGGGCGGCGTGGTCTAATTCCGATCTCACAAAATCTCCTGTGTATGTTAATAAATGTTCGTATATCAGGAACGCGCCGACCAGGGAATCGCCGTTGGTACTCTCGCACAGCTGCTGTAGCATTTCCGTCACAGAAACCGTAGACGAAGTGAATATCAGCTTGGTGTTGAGCAGAATATTCGTGCGGCATAGTGAAAGTTGTAATCAAAATGATTGATTAAATTAGTCGGAAACCCAAAAGCAAATTACAATAAACAATAATCCTGACAGTTAAAATCATGCATGACAAACAATGACAAATAACAACTTAGGTATCCATAGCGACCAGTTTAATCTCTTTGAAAGATTCGTTATCGCAAATGATCGTATTTCTTCGCTAACTCTCGGGTTCCTCTCGTACGTGCAAATGAAATGCAAATAGTATTTGATAGATTTATCATTTTAATTGCACTAAGCGGCAACATAGGCCAAATTAAGATACTTTCTCACTGCATAGCTCAAATAAATTTCATTAAATGAAATTACAAATATCTTTGTAACGAAGCCTTTTTAAGTACTACTTCCTTTGTTGGATTTGATTTGTAAAAGCCATAGAAGTATTTGCTAAAGTTTATGGATAACGTGAAGAACACGGTGTATATAAATATACAAGAATAAGATATTAGATTAGATTTAAAGTAATCCGTATTTTCACGGATTCCGATCGGATGCAATGCGTAACCACACTAGTTATTATATCTAATATCTTTAAACGAGCAATTCTTGTATATTTATATATAATCATTATCTCGGAAACGGCTCCAAGGATTTTCATGAAAGTTACAGATTAGGGGTTTTTCGGCTCAAGGAATCGATTTATCAAGGTCCCAGGTTCGACAAAAGCTCGGTTCCCAAGATATAGACATTTTAAAAACCGAGCGAAGCTCGGTCAACCAGATATTACATTTTTAAATTAAGGTAAACTGTTATTATTTTAATAAAGAATAACCTCTTACTTAAACAGTGTTTTATTTAAATTTTTGTCATGGTTGCTACAAGTATTCGAAATTTCTATGCAATTCTAAAAACTTCAGCCCTATGTCTACGTAAAACCGTCTTATTTAGAGCCATTGAGAAAAAAATCCAAGCAAGCTGACTTCAGGTTCAAATCTTCCTTTTAACAGACTTACATTGGTTCAACATTTTGAAGCTGGTTTCGAATGAGGAACTGTCGCTGTTGTTGTATTCTTGGACCTGTGAGCAGTCTACGATGCAATTAACCCTATAATTTATTGTGTAATCTGAAGTCCTTGATCATAAGTCTCAGAATTTAGTCCGTGTAGTCCGAGAAAATGTTCATAACCACATATTTTTGGTCCATCTCCTGTTTAAAATAAGTCAAGAGTATTGAAAATGTTGGTGTACTCCGAGGTAGTGTTTTAGCACCGCTTCTCTTTAATATTTATACCCACGATCTACAATACAGCCCACACATCTCCCTCATACTCCTTTGCTGACGACCTTACTTTTACTTACCAAAGGTTCATATTCGAAGAGGCTCGAGAATATTGGCGTCGGTTCCCAGTTGAACAAGATGCAGCTGAACAGCACTTTCAAGCCTACAATAACAACTATCAAAGATCTATAAATGACAGTCGGAACCAACGGCTTTAAGCGCTTTTCGGGACTCCGAGGACACTTCCTATGATATGTGATTACTCATCCACAGGCCAACCTCTACAAGCGTGGTTTAACCTTAAACAGGCACCTGCGCGGCTGTTATTATTTAGGGTGTTGGTGCACGGCGGATGTAACTCGCGGAAGTAAAGGTACAGGGCTTACAGTTTACCCGCGCGAGTAACATGCGCAAGCTACTTTATCAAGCTACCCGCGAGGTGCGTTTACACGGCGCATGTAGCTTGAACATGTTGAGACACTTGCGCGGGTTACATGCGGCGTGTACAAGCACCCTTAGTCAAGAACTCCTTGTACATCTCCATCTCCTCTAGATAAGCAAAAACAATACGGTAGCGATTGCCATTGACAGCGACTAGTCTCAATAAATTAGTGTGATTCGTCAACAATACATTACTGCTCAACGATGTGCCTACAACTTTTATCTGCAGAAATTACGGGATGTTTAATGATCAGGTTTCAAGATAGTATTGTTTATCTATGCACTGAAAGGTGATACAATAGATAGAAATAAGAAAGAAGCTGTATCTTATCTGTCTATGAAATCTAGTTCAATTTATTTCCGTGTTCAATGAATGTACTGGTGTTCAAATAGAAATAAAAAATATAGACATTTAATTATTAAAGAGCTTTGATCAGATGCTATTGAACTGAGATTACATAACAGCAATAAGATTTATTATGTCATAGATTTTTAAACTGAATGGAAGTAGGTTGTGCCGGCTAGCCACGCGGCTGGCACATTTATGAAATAAGAAAAAAAAAGATTGTATGAGATAATAATATTGTATTTCTATGCACGTTTCGCACCTGAAGCACACCTGATTATCTAATAACATTAAATTTTAAGCACCCTGTAAAAGTGAGAGCTTTGGTATCGGTCCCTACCACGAGGACCCCATTCAAACCCCGTTCCATTCGAACCCCGCCAGGCGCATTACTTTGTGTAATTTATTTCATCACCAATTGTCTCAAAACTGTGAAGGAAAACATCGTGAGGAAACCGGCATATCCCAAAAATTCATCTACTAACCCGCACTCGGGCCGCGTCGTAGACGGTAGATTATATAACCCACTCCCTCTCACAGTGAGGAGGCCTGTGTCCCAGCATAGGGAACATTATAAGCTGATGATGATGTAAATGTGAGCGCGTCTTTTGGCATAAACTTGGCACGAATTGTGAGAGTATCTAACAAAAAAAATTAAAAATACTGCTCAGCTTCCGACCTAGACCAACGAAGCAATTCGTAAGCAGCAGGCAAAAAATGACAATTCAATTATTATAAGTATTTTATGTAAACCATTGCTTTGAAAACTAAGGTTCAACCTACTCACAGCACAAAGAAATTAGTCAATAACACAAAATCAATAAATTCAATCCTAACGAGTAATTAAATTTTAATGGGCTTGCTCTTAGAGTTATTTATGAGCACGAACTGACCCTTACCTGTTTAATAAATTAGATGCCATCGTGCATCCTGCCACCACGATCCTCCCCCGCACTTATACAAATAACTAATCGATGTTACCGACCTTAGTTAACATCTTCTATTTTTATTTTCATTCAATATTCAATGAGGAGTCAAATTCAACTTGAATGGAGAATGAATCCAACGATATTATGCAATTGGTAACGGTGCAATTTAAACTAGGTTATCCAGAAAACTTCAACTGAAAGTAACAGCTGACCAGTAGTAAGAGCGTAAACGTAACTGTTACACCATCTACCTGCGGTTAGAATGCGGCGCTTGGAACGCCAGTCAAATAGTTATTACACACAGTGGCCAAAAAAAACGTAGCGACCACCTTATTTCCGGGCGGCGAATAGACTCTGCATCGATGGGAATTAGAGCGACAATCGTCCCGTAGCTCGTAACGCGCACGCCCACCACTATGTCTTTTGGCATGCTTCGTCGACTAAAGCAATTGTTGCCTTTTTGTTGATATTACGGGTTTATTTAAGTGAAATTGGATAAATGGTCATCTCGCGATGTTGCGCTACTCAAACCGGCGCGGCGTGCGGTAGTGCGGTGCTGCCTCGTGATGATCGCTCCACTGGTCTAAAATAAAACTAAAAATCTGGAAGGAAAGAAAGTATTGGTTGTGATGTAAAGCAAGATGTGAACGTGGCTCCGTTCTGTTGGTGTTATTAGTTCAGCTGTACTGGTCACAGCGTGTTGTGGACTGTTGTCGTGCTTGTCGTGCTCGTGCTGCCATGGATGTGGCCAAGTACCTGGCCGTGCTGATGGTGCTGTGCCTCGAGAGTGGCGAAACCGGTGGAGGCGGAGGAAAACATCAGTAAGGATCACCATGTTATTAAAGCTACTCCTGTGACCCAATTTGTGCTTGCTAGGTATAGAAATGAAAATGTAGAAGCTGTCTGTCTTTTTAATCTGTAGTGCGTTTAATTGAATTTTAAAATGAAGTTAGTGTTCAGTTATTATATTTTGGAAAAAGGTTGAGCGAAATATGTGTATATGTAAGCAATGCGATTGTGTGACTTTGAAATAGGGTAATTTAGTTTTATTTCATGCTCCAGGGAACCGATCATTATTATTATGGTGTTTTGATTTGTATCTATGCATCGGCGATTTTTTGGATTTCTATTTAATTTCCTAATTTTGTAGATTGCTTGACAACGTTCTGCTATATAAACTCTCAGTCATATCATAATACGTCATCTATTTTCCAGTGATCACGTGAGAATACATATTCCGGAGTTCATTCATCACGATCACCACAAGAAAGTGATAACTATTCATCATCATCACCATAAGCCAAAGAAAGAGACTCATCATCATCATCACCACCACCACAAGCCGCAGATCCCGTATGGGCATCACTACCATAACCACCATAAGAAAGTTGCGAAAAAGACTCTCACTGAGACGACGATTGGGAAGCATGGTCAGCATCATGTGAAACATGGTCACCACGGGCACCATGGACATCACGGACATCATGGCCACCATGGCCACGGTCACCACCACGACGCACCAGTCGCGCCTAGTTTCAGCTACTCGCCGCCTTCCTATGAAGACGACTATTCCCCCTCATATTCTCCTTCAGTACCAGCATACGGTGGTGGTTACGGAATCTCTGACTTCTCTTCCCCTCAGTCACCCCGTGTGCATGGAGTGACGCATACTGTTAAGCAAGTAAAAGTGTTTGACTCTTTACCTGGAGCGTTACCGAACAAAGGCGTCGGCGGCGGCCATGGTTATGAGGTGACAGAAGATGGTGAGGATGAGGAGGATGTTTTCACAACTGTCAATCACCTGCAGAACAGGTTTCCGGCAACGTTCGGGTATGTTCGGAGCGCAGCCCCCGAGCCGACAAACGATCCTTACGCCGAGCTGAATTCTCAAGGTGCTCTCCCGACACACTTTGCTGCTGCCCCGGTTCCTACTACAGGGCTGAGTGGTGGTGGTATAGAGAGCTTCTCAACTGCTCAGGGTGATCCATTCGCGTCTTCCGCTCCAACTCAGAACATTGGCCTGCCCAGCGTCCAGCCATCAGAGGACTACCCAGTGGCCTTCCAAGGAGAGGGCTTCGACGGCCAACTGAACTCTTTCACCGGTTCCGATGGTAAAGATGATACGTTCATCTCGAATGAGGAAAACTCTTTGAACGAAGAAACTCCTGTGTCGTTCACTAGAGAGGCTGGCATACAACAGACTACCAACACTGGGAACGTTGAGACGCTTGTGTATTAGATTCGTAAGTAATTTTTAAAGATTATGTTGAAGTTTTAATTTATTGGATAATATTATTATAGTTAGTATTAGTGCTTAGTTTTTATAAGTCTTTGTTCTGTTAAGCATTTTTGTATGAAAGTGTTATATTCTAAGTACTTAAAACTGTAAAGTTACATACTTATTTTGTTTACACTACGTATTGTTGAAGCATTTTTTAATTTATACAATTTTTTTGAAAAATTAGAAGGAAAAATCTTGTTTCCATTAGATGTTATTAGATAAGGTACAGTAACTATAGCTGCATTGTTATTGAAAGCTCTTATGTCACCAAACTACTTACATTCCCATTTACTACAGCCCAAATAGTAAACGACGTCGGTCGATTCGATGTGCTCTAGATCCGGAATTGCGCAAGTTAGAAAAAAAACATTTCAAGTGTCAACGTAACTGTAACGGAATAAATTAATAAGAAAAAGAATAAGTATCTTTACTTATTGTGCAACCAGTGGAATATCATTCAATTATTGTGTCCGGGGAACATTGACTTATTTCCTTTATTCTTTGCTCGATCATAAAGCCAAAACGGGATTTTATCAATCTACTCAATATCTACTCGTATGTGTATGAGTGTACATAATTATAATAAGTTTTAAGTAATGACGTCTCTGGTGTTACGAAAACTGAATTGACACCATTTTTTTGTACATTTTAAGGTTTACTGTTTTTGTTGTAGTTGGGTTTTAGGTAGTGATTTCTTCGCTTAGTTCATTAGTTAAGTATAAATCCTTCCTTAGTCTATACTTAATGGTTAATTTTTGTAACCAATATACCAATGAACCTTTAATTACCTATATTTCTAATGGATTTATTCGTAATCGTTGTTGTTAATTTTATTTGTTGTTGTTATTAAAAATAAAGGCCATAAGGTTTTGTTTTATTATTTTATTCCCAATAATATATTCCTGCAAAATAGTAAAAATAGTGGATATAGGGCCTTGACCATCTTGAAGTAACAAAGTTTTTTTTCCAACAAAAACATACACAACTTTTCACCTCACTCCCTAGTGGGGCTACCACACGCACAAGCTTCACCCCAGTTTGACCCGCGGAAGCTTATACTATCGCATGAAAAAACAATACACGGTCGGCAACAACAGATATAGGCACTAGACATACCTAGTTTTCCTCCTCCATCAGGGCAGGGCGGAAGGGACTGTATTATAATTGATAGCGCCAAATATCGCCAAGCGAAGCCGTGGGCAAAAGCTAGTATCGAAATAATGTAACTAACTATGTGGGTGCCATAAAGAATTACCGTGCCCATCACTTTTTTTTAGTGTCGTAAAATCATCAAATAAGTCCTCTCACCAAGGCTAGGGCGGGAGCTGTTAGACTTGTACTGACAAAAATTCACGGTGCAGTCCTTCTGTAGGCCTCTCGTTCCGGGGTCACGGTAATTCGTAAGTCCCGCGACCTACCTAGATAACGCAAGTATCACAATCTGTCTGTACTGTACCCTTAGTACGAGTTTTCACTCTTTTACTTTACAGCGTCTTTCCAGCGTTTCTTGTATGAAAAAATGTAACAGCGCCTCTGGTGTGCGTAGAAGGAACTAATTTTTTCCTTGAAAATTGTCAATTTGAAGTTGTCAAAGTTCCAGTTTACCTTACGTCTCAAATACTGAAAACTCGTGCTAAAGGTACTGTATGAAAACGAGTGCCATTCACTATAAAGTCTAGTTTTCAACGGCCGGCATTACCTTCTGCCTACCTACCTGCACATGCGTGGAGCTTCATAACGTTCGGGAATCTGCGGGATTTCATGTTGTATGTGTTCAGATCTAAAGGGATGTAATTATTACACCAATGGTTGGTATTCGGAACTAAGGCGTGTTTGGTTTACTGGAACGGAACCTGATAATCGCTTTTAAGTTATATGGGGTGACTGTTAATTAGTGTACGATACTTAAACACGTGATTGTGCTCATCATAACCAACAACTTTTACTATAGGAACAAACCTGAAAACTTAAAAGAAAATCAGCTGTTCGGTACATTTATGTTTGCTTAATATACGGAACAGCTGATATTTTTTTCACGATTTCGGCTTTGCTCACATAATAAAAAAAAAATATTATCATGACCACAATCACGTGTTTAAGTATCGTACACTAAATACCAGTCACCCTATATAAATATTATCTAAAATCTTACTAGTATTATAAATTCTAAAGTTTCTAAGGATGAATGGCTATTTGGAACTCTTACACATAAAAACTACTGAATTGATTCAGTCAAAGATGCACGCGGATAGCCACTAGACTAGTAACATCTAATAATCAATATAATATGAACAAACAACTTCCAATAATAACGCCAAGGGCTTTACCACCCCTGCCGGAGGTTGCACGCCGGCGTCGTGCGGTCCATGGCCCTCTACGGGGCCCCCGTGTGGGCCCTGAGCATTCGGACGCGGCCGGCAAAGCTGGTCGCATGCCAGAGGGTCATAGCAATCCGAATGATCCGAGGATACCGCACGATCGCCGGCGAATCAGCCAACCTTCTTGCCGGATCACTGCCCTGGGATCTGGAGGCGACTGCCCTCCTGCGCGTCTATGAGTGGCGCTTGGAGGCGCAGCGTCGGGGTGTATCCCCGCTGCCTCGAGAAGTCGAGGCGCGGCGGGAAGAGCTCCGGCGCGATCTCAGGGCAGTTTGGAGAGAACGACTATCGCAACCGAGGTACGGGCTAGCCGCAATCGCGGCTGTAAGACCCCCCTTTGAGGAGTGGCTGGATAGGTCCCACGGCGTCCTCACCTACCGCATGTCACAGGTCCTCACCGGACATGGCAGCTTCGGGAGGTACCTGTGCATGATAAAAAAGGAGGAAACGCCCGGGTGTCACCACTGCGAGGATCGCCCGGAGGACACGGTGGAGCATACGGTGCAGGACTGCCCAGCTTGGGCGGAGCACCGCCGTGTCCTCACTGCGGCGATAGGCGGAGACCTCTCGCGCCCGGCACTGGTTGCGGCCATGCTGCGGGGCGAGACGGAGTGGGAGGCGGTCGCCTCATTCTGCGAAGCAGTCATGCTCGCGAAGGAGGAGGCGGGCCGCTTGAGGGAGAGGATACCGGCCTCCCTCCGCCCGAGACGTAGTGGTAGACGCCCACGGCGACGGATGTCGCGGGACGATCTCCGGCCACCATAGGCGCGGGCATGCGGGCGGCGAGTAAAGGGCAACTCGCTGCCCGACCAAGGACCATGCCCGGGTCGACGGCGCGTTGTGTCCCACGCGCGCCTCAAGGAGCGTCAGCATAATGACGGGGCCCCCCTATAGAAGGCTACAGTCCTGCCGGGGTTGCGGGACATACGTATACCGCGACTCCGGCACACAAAGGACTACCGAAGGACACCGTGGATTTTAGTCAGTACAAGTCTGACAGTAAGGGGTTGGAGGACTCATTTGATGATTTTGCCACGTAAAAAAAAAAACCATGAACTCTTAACGCGATCTAGTTTTGTGTAGTGCTGTTGCAAAGAATTAATTAGAAGTTTTACATGCAAGAAAACTGAAAACTTGTTAGACACATTTTCCCTGTTCTGAAATAAGGTTACTTAGTGTACCTACTCATCATTGTCTACAGTGAGAACTAGAGTTTTCAGTTATTTCAGTACCCTTAGCACGAATATTCGGTATTTGAGAAGTAAAGCAAACTGGAACTTTGACAATTACAAATTGACATTTTTCAAACATTTTTTAAAGAAAAAATTAGTTCCGTCTTCGCGCACCAGAGGCGCTGTTCCATTTTTTCATACAAGAAACGCTGTAAAATAATACTGTAAATTAAAAGAGTGAAAATTCGTGCTAAGGGTACTGGTGCAACCTATCAGGTGTAACCTATAGTTAAAAGTGTTTTGAAACTGTTATTAAGATTGGAAAACACTCAATAAATAAATTCAATAGGTTTTTCTCAAGGGTGATGGTCATGGACTTACTAAGTCCATGATGACATTGATGATGTTACTGAATCGATGAGTTGACTATGTGAAGGTTCATTCATCTGGATAGAAGGTGACAGCTGCGATGCTATACCTTATTGTAGGACAATCTTCACGGTGCCATATAGAGTCGACCACCACGAGTGTAGTCCTTTTGATGCGGCGTTAGTATCTACTATGTCATTACGTCAAATTAGTACCACAAAGTTTCCTCAGGACTTCAGTCGTGGCGCACACTCTATACTGTTTTTTCATGGTCATGCCACATTTACGGCATTTCCCGTTGATGTTCGCGATAATGTCCTTAAAATAAAGTTCACTCATTAACGCCATTTCCCGATAGTGTGGCCCTCTTGCAAAGAAACTTTCAAGAGACGTGTCGGGTGAATAAGTTGATTAAAAGCCTGGTTTCTACAGACTTTGACTTCCAAGCTCAAATAAAAGTCTAACTAGGTACTCTACATGCGATCACGCAGACTAGATAACAATTACGAATGGTACATAATATACATAGTTATGAATACGAAATCAAAAGTCGGTGATATTCATGCAGCCGTGACGTGGCGCCTCCGTAAAATTAATAGATAGTAACTAATTCTGTTCAATTCATTTTTGTTGCAACTTACTTGTAAACTAGGCAAGACTTAAGGTACTGTTTCACATGCTTTAAACTAGCATGCAAAAAGAGCATGCTTATAAGCATGCGTCATTCGAGCATGCTTATAAATAGTTTACATTTGCTAGCTTTTGCTAGCAATAAGCATATGCTACTGAATAAGCATGCTCTCTCGCTGTCAGTTCTATAATAACAAAGTCATGGACAATCAAACAGCTATCCGATTCCGAACGGAGCTAAATAAGATCATTCTTTTGCTGGCGATGCAAGGCGTCCAGAAGATAACATCAGATCGACAAAAAAAGAAAAGAAAAATCGACAGGCCTTGATTTTTGAGCATGCTCAAAATTAGCATGCTCATTATTAGCAAATGGTTTCAACACATGCTATTAAGTAGCATTTGCTTAAAAGTAGCACGCTCTCGTGCTTTAGCATGCTAGTATAAAGCATGTGTACCAGTACCTTTATGTCTGGAGGGGGTGATAGTGCTGCTTTTGACACTGCAGGCATTTAAGGCTAACAACAAAGAAACAGCGAGGAGCTCGTGGATAAATAACTACAGCTGCATAGGCCGACCTTCCGAGTTAAGCCGCGCTTGCCGAGGTTGGTCTGTGGACGGGTGACCATCTGTCATAGCGAGTTTCCTCGGTGCATCGGAAAGCACGTAAAGCCGTTGGTCCCGGCTGTCGTTTTTAGATCTTTGACAGTTATTACTGTTAGAAGCTCAAAAGCCTGACAACCAGTCCTACCATGGGGTATCATATTGCCTAGTTACTGGGTTGTGGAGGTCCGGCAGGCAGTCGCTCCATGTACAATATTGATTTTAGCTGCATCTGGTTCGACTGGAAGCCAACCCCAATACAGTTACATACATATAATTATGTACAAACAATGCAACAGCGAGCAATTTTGTGTAGTATTATAAGAGAACGCAACCACAAACCCAAAAATGTGAGCCAGGCAGTGAGGAGCCAGGCCACTGTTGGTGCAGTTGCTGGGCGATTAGACAGTTGCGCTGCGTGTTGCAGGTTCAATTCGGTCTACAAGTAGTGTGTTAGTTATGTGTGTGTATGCGGTTTAAAATGTTTGTGAACGCACCCACTAGAAATAGAAATCCCTATTGTCCCACAACGTTTAATAAAAAAAAAGAGAAGCAAAGATCATTTTTTTTTCCAATTACTTTGTACTTTAGTTATCAGTTGGTTTGACGAAACCTTCGTTTACTCAACTGTTCCTCAACGTTTTTTTATCATCTCCGCAAGTTCAGTGGTCTTCCACATGATTGATGTAACCACGCCTTACCATTATTTCCTTTGTGTAAAAAGGACGAAAAAATGTTAACAGCTGTATAATGATGTGCAATGATTAATAACTGCGCTAAAGAGAATACAACTGCGACTGTCGATGACTTTTCTCACGGTATAAGGCAACGAAAAACTATGAGAGAAATTGTCACAAAAAAATGTTTTGACAGTTTCTATTTGTCTTGGAAAATGGCTTGTTTTTTAGGCTTCACGTTGAGGTTTTGCCTTTGGCAATAGTTAATAAAACAGGACAGAATCTAATATCTTTAAACGAGCAATTCTTGTATATTTATTTATATATAATCAGGATCTCGGAAACGGCTCCAAGGATTTTCATGAAAGTTACAGATTAGGGGTTTTTCGGCTCAAGGAAAAGATTTATCATCGGTCCCAGGTTCGAAAAAAGCTCGGTTCTGAAGATAAAGACATTTTAAAAAACGAGCGAAGCTCGGTCTACTAGATTTAGTATTATAATAAAAATAGCTTAATATTTAAATGAAAAAACTGTCTAAGGGGTCTAAGGGGTAATCTAACTCTCACGAGAGTGCCGCGGGCTTGCAACCTCCATCCTGTTAGAGTCGGTCCCAAACAGTTTTCTGATCGGCAAAATAACGGTCTAACCTAAATTCTGTGCCTCTAGTGAAAAAGGGTATAAGTCCGATTTCATTTAATCGGACTTATACCCTTTTTCACTAGAGGCACAGAATTGAGAATACAACATCTAGTATCTAAGCGAGATACTTATGAAAGCAGTGGTGGCCCAGTCGTATCGGCACCGACTTAAGAGTTGTAGGTCGTGGGTTCGAACCCAGCCTGGCGCATTACTTGGTGTAATTTATTTCATCACCACTGCTCTCAAAACGGTGATGGATAACGTCGTGAGGAAAACGGCATGTCCTAGAACTATCTAATTCGAAGACATGTGACATGTACCAACCGGCACTGAGATCGCGTGGTGGGTTATGGCTCACTCCCTCTCGCAGAGAGAAGGCCTGTGTCTCAGCAGTGGGAACATTATAGGCTGATGAGGATATGTAGGATGTCGTAGTAAGTATATTAGCTACAGTAGCCGTGGCAGGACAATCAACTGCTGCAGTGCGTGTTGATGGTTCGATTCCAGCTTGGATCAAATATTTATATGACCTGCGAATAGCTTTTCTGGGTATTTCTGTGATTTAGTACGGGTAATGTACCCACGGTACAGAAAGACTTTTTAGTGTGGGACCAGTGGACCACATATAATATACACTACGGATAAAAAAATAATCTTATGCCGTAGTAACTACATTACCAAGCCAGTAAGTTCAAAGTTCTTGTGAACAATGATGCTGCAGTTTAAGAGATCCGGGGTTCGATGTTCATGTTGGCCAAAATGTCATTGGGCTTTTTCTTTAGGTATTTCTCAGTAGAAACTCCAGATTTGTGCCCGGTTAATGGGAATTGAGACTTACAGACACTCGTGCTTTTATGTGTTTTCGTTATGAAATTATACAACATGAATAATCTGATTAACGTTAAAATTTTCAATCATCATCAACATAAAAAATATTAAAATAAAAAACCGGCCAAGTGCGTGTCGGGCCACGCACAGTGTAGGGTTCCGTAGTTGCCCATCAAAATACTTATACGAACTAACTAAACTGATTCGCTGAATTTAATTTTAAAAAGAAGAATTTTCAAAATCGGTCCAGGAGTCTTTGAGAAATCGGGGAAAATGCATAAGAAAAAAGATTACGACGAATTTAGAACCTCCTCCTTTTTTTGAATTTAGTTAAAAATATTTGACGATAAAAACCTACCTATCCCCAAAAAACATACCTATAAAAGCTGTAAAATAAAGTTGACAAACTTACATTTGCAGTTCTCTCCGATACATTTTGTTTAAGAAAATATGAATCCAAGTACATTTTATAAGTTGGTCGACTATTACTCGTAAAGTTGTAAAGCCTACTTAGTCATGATAATTTTCTTTTAAACTTCGTTATATATACTACTATTGTGAATTTTTTCACACCCCCAAACATAACCGTTTAGCTGGTAGAGGGGGGGGACACTCGAATCGAGCAAAATTTAGCACTTTAAAGCTTAATATTTCACATACGAATTTTTTTATCAAAAAATTGTTAATGGAAACTATCATTATTTTTTAAAGGCCTATTTAATGATACCCCACACTAAGGGGTACGCGAGAAAAAAAAAATCCTCACTTTACGTGTAAGTACTGGAGGTACCCTAAAAAAAAATATTTTACGAGATTTTATTTTACCACTTTTTCGGCACAACAAATCCGTATATTTACACCAAATTACAGCTCTCTAGTACTGTGCGTCTCTGAGCTAAACTGCGGACAGACGGACGGACGGACGGACGGACGGACGGACGGACGGACGGACGGACGGACATGGCGAAACTATAAGGGTTCCTTGTTGACTACGGAACCCTAAAAAGAATTAATATTATTATTTTAGGCACAACTACTCAGACATACATAACAGTCTTAAAAGAATCCTTGGTTAACATAAATTGCGATGAAAGCGTTTCGATAATGCAATGCGTTGTGTAATCTAGAATGTATCTTAATGAGCAAATAAAGCAAAAAAATAAACACATGCAGCCTCATGCATGCAACATCCGCGTCTTTCTACACACACACGGGAGAACGCAATATTAGATACATGGGCAAGCGCATATTAAAAGATTTCGTAACTAATTCTATGCAGAAAAAAAAGACAAAATCTTTTCAAAGTTACGTTTGTACATCCAGAAGCGGAAAATCACAAAACGAACAAAGATGTGCTATGTTAGAAAGTGTACAGTCACCGTTTATTTTTTGCAGTAATACCAACAGCGACTCGGTTTATTTTGTTATGTCTAATTTTATAGTTCTACTGTGCGTATTAAAAATATTGTTTGATTTATAACAGACAAACACGTGATCATTGACACGCAACTACAACTTTGCAATGAAGGAAATGGATCCAGGATATAAGAGGAACAAGGAGGAAATAATACACTGTTGGAAATGATAGGTAATTATTTTAAATTAACAACAGATATAATATTATTAACAAGTTCCCGCTTAAACCGGGACAATTTTCACAACAACGGTTCCTTACGACTATGTCTTAGAGCTAACAGGCAATCATACAGACAGACGGACACGGCTACAGTCAAACTGTAAAGCTACATACATTACACTCAAGTCAAACCTTCACAACGTTGTAAATATAATGAGGCTACAAATGTTCACAGGGCCCTTAAACTTATAACTGAGTAACGAGGATGTACGTTTGACGATTACGTTAAAATTTGTACTAAAAGTTAATGCTGTGTCGGTTTGTCGGACACGAATCCAATTGTCACGTGTACACCTTGTCAATGTATTGTTCTCCACTCCTAATACCATGTTACAACCTTAATGTTTATGCTATATGTACAGAATCATTTGTGTGTTGATGTTTAGTATCCTCCATGGCCCGTGCCTCCGTAAGACTCCTCATCTCCACCAGAAAGAGCGTATCCTGAGTGGTCGCCACCTTCGAAGCTGACGGGAGACTCTCCATAGCCACCATCACCGTGGGACTCCTCGGCCGCACCCCAACCGTGTCCTGGAAACAGAAGACCATTTGTATCACTTATATGAAAGATAAAACATCAACAAGACGGGCACTCATTATAAAAACATTAGCGATGTAGATAGGGTTCTCATTGTTTGTAATGCCTTTGTTTGTCTTGCATTAATTGTTTCTATCTCTGTATGTTACAAACTGTTTTGCTTTTCTATCATGTTTCGCAATCTGACTTACTTTCAGTTAGGGGAAGATGTCCTTTGAATGGAAAGTGATCACAATATGGTAGAGACTTTTCGTCTTAAGAAAAAGATTATCGAAGTATCATAAAGCCAGTTGAGTATCAATTTAAATGTACAACAGTCCCTTCAAAACTCTCTGCTGCCAAAAACTTTGGTAGTATATGAACTACTTCCAGTGTAAACACTATATGTTCACTCACCTCCTCCAAAACCACCTCCTCCGAAATGCGGTGCAGCCTTGGGTTCTCCATAAGTGTATCCGAGGACTTCGTAGTGGTCGTCACCGCCGCCGCCGCCGTCCTTGTGGTGGACGTGCTTGACGATGGTGTGCTTGTGGTGGTGATGCTTCACGAACAGGGGCACGTGGATGATGACCTTCTTGTGGCCACCACCGCCGCCTCCCGCCGCGATGAGCGCCGACAGCTCAGCCATGCAGACTAACGCCAACTGGAAAATGGAAATTGGTCCTTTATATGAAATTGTTCACAATTATGAAAGTTCGTGAGTGTGTGTGTATTTTTGATCGTCTGGATTTTAATCACCTGGTTGCGAATTTGAAATACGGTACTATGTATGCTGAATACGGCACTTTTCTAAGTTCCCTAACAGCGAAGGATCATCTTAAATTGACATACACAAAGAGGGTCTCTATATTCTTAAATATTATCTTTAAACATAATTATTAAAGTACCGGTTTGACCACAAAATAGTAGATTTTTATGATAATTGTTCTGATATCGATACTTTTTCAGATTTAATTGTGAACAATTTTAAAAGCAGTGATTACCAAACTGGTATTCCATTAATTTAAACAGTTACTAGCTGATATTTTTGTATTAAATGTATGTTCCCGAAATGTATGAAACTCGTGTCCGATATCCAAAGTCCGGTTTCCGAAGTCTGAAACATTCGAAGACCGGTGCTACGAACCAATATAAAAAGTCTACCGAGTGTATTCTACGGGAGGAGTACAGTTAGTACTCGTACTTACTTCCAGAAACGTAAGTACTCACATCCATAGCACAAACGTGCAGCAGTATAAATGAAACTTCGTATCCTATGTTTGAATTTCACTCGGAAGGAAAACTGTACACGGAAATGGAAACGCAATCGCAAAGGCAAGCATTAGTGGTTGATTTCGCTAGGCAATAGGCATGGCTTTTTAACACTATAATTTTCTTATCAAGTACCATAAACATTAAAACGAAAATTACAAAAAAAGGTACTGCAAATAATCACTAAATAAATAACAACGAATAAAAAAATGAATAGAACGTGACATTCGAGTCGACTTTCTACTCTTCGAGTATCGGTTGTACCTAAATAACAAGCAACAATGAAAATCTACCTGTCGGAGCAAAATACATTTACCTCTCGTTTTGGCAACACTGCTGAGAAAAAGTGGGCACATTCCACCGAAAACGCTTATTCAAAATAGAATTATGAACGAAATCGTGTTATCAAGCTTTTCGCACGGATCGTTTATGTGTATTAGGGTTAATTTCCAAGTAGCTCGTTAATCTATTGTATAAGATTTTCCGTTTTTAACATGATTTTCCACACAAATAGAAACCTTATTTAGTTATTACACGAAGCATTAACAATAGATGTGAAATTTCCGTAATGACGTGAAGAGAAATTGTGTCAAAGTTCCTAATTAGATACTAACAGTGTTCTGTGTTGCCCACGAATTAGGCAATGTTGGATCGCAATCAGTACCTGCTTCCATTAGGTATCTTAATCTTTTTTTTTTGTTTGTTGTGACATAGTGGTGACTGTAAGCGTAAATTGGTATACAATTAAGCTAGTCCATTTCATATTTCGCAAAACGTGGTCTAATTGAAAAGTACCGTATTTGAAAATAACAGCATATACTATCCGACACTTAGAAATGCTCACTGTAAAGAATATTCTAGTGAATGAATACCATGGATATTTTTTTTCAGGCATGATACACTTGATTTTACACACTGTTAAGTACCGGATGTCCGGAATAACAAACATGATCCCGTTTTGCGAACCTCCGTGAATGAGTGTAGTGTATTGTGTTTGTGAATTAATGAAATATCTGAACTCACCAGAAGACGGGCAGACATGGTGTAAGAAGATAGAGCGGTGAGTGACCGAACGCGGGTGCAGGCAGTCGGTGTGTGATAAAGAAATTTAAACAAAACTTCCTTTTATATCGCAACGTGGTCGCGTTTCGCGACACTGCCTCTCGGCGGCTTCGATCTAATGCGCGGGCGACTCCTACCAATCTAATTTCAGTCCTATCACCAACAAACAGAGCACAATACACGTAGATCACATTTATAATAAAAATTGCACTGTTGCAATCAATTTTAAGCTCGAAATTATTTCTTACAAGGTTCATATTCCATTACCTAGATGATATTCTTCGCAGGTATCTTCAGAGGTATATCATTAGAGTGAAAATACAGTTTATATTGTAGTAGTAGAGTGGAAATTCGTTTGTGTTCCGGAGATGACAAAAACGGTGAAGATTTGTATCGGGCAATGTTGGGTGCGAGGAGCGAGGTGCATCGGGCTAATTGGAGTAGGATTGATATCATGTATGTAGGGCAGTGATCTCAGTATCGGGTAATAAATAAGCTACCTATATTGGAGTTTGTTTTATTGAAAAAGCCGTTATTATGGAGTTATTTATGGACAACGTGCCCGAGGTCTGGATCCTGTTGCTCGGGAACGGAACAAGTTTATTGCTTTATATGCCCTCTAGTCATGTCTTAATGATGTTTGGACGCCTTTTTCCCAGGATATTGTAGCATTCAGAGTTTAATTAACTGATGATTTTTGAAATCATCACTTAGTTATGATTTCTACTTGCCTTCTAAAACCTACTCAAACTGTTTTCATGTTGTGCATGTAATTATCATTCTTAAAACACGAATCTCTAAATTTGTACCTAGGTATATAATTTTCGTTGTTTATTTTACATCAGATGTACTTTAAGCGAAGATAATATAACAAAATTGTGTAAAAAGCGGAAACGTAAAACACGCATCGGAAAGTTAATATCAATCTGAAAAGTCAAAGGTTGAAGCTTTCGTTGAAATCTTGGTTCTGAAATCGCAACCAAAATAGTATCTAGAGTTATTTACTACGACGTTCGTAAAGGTGTCTTAATAAAAAAAAAACTTGAAGCTGTTACTCAACCTGCGCATGCAAATAAAAAAAAAAGGAAGAGACTTGTATACCTAGTTCTACATACATAATATACATGCGAAGCGAAAACTAAAGTTGCAATGTAGATGCCGACGTCGGCGAATGGAAGCCGAGACACTTTTACTATCAACCAACGAGAGGGAATCTGATGAGATTATAACAGTCATATAATATTGCGATTATTCTGTTCTAGAAGGATCTGCACGCGGAATGTTCAGACCAAGTTTGAATTGTGATTTGAAACTTTTCTCTTGTTATTTGACGTTTTTTTTTTGACTGATAAACAAAATGAGATGGTTAATAATTTACATTTATAGTCTTTTATTTAAATTATCAAAAAGGAAAATATTAGCAGGGTAGCCACTCTTATTATTTTTCCATTTTAATACTTTTTTATTTGATATTACTTATATTTATTTTATTTATAAGTTGTAGAAATGCAGATAATGAAAAGTTAAAATACAGATGGCTTTTACTTACTTTACATTCAAATAACTCTTTACGTAATTAATAAGTAATATTATTTTTAATTGGATAGTCTGTTTTTATGTAAAAATACTAACCCTAACTCAATGCCAACACTACTGATACAGTGTGACCATTAAAAACAAAAAAAAAAGATTCCGACGAATTGAGAACATCCTACTTTTTTTGAAGTCGGTTAATAAAGAGACTTCTACGGCAGGGCGACCACGACCTTGGATATCTTGGTTGAGTTTTCGAAATCTATGGTGGAAGGTCAATGCCCAACGATTAAGGTTTTACAACCGGTAATAGTACGGACATAATAAACCTTAGTGAAATAACCATTTTCTTTTATATTGAGTTAATAATTGTGCCATTTCTCCTCCATTTGAAAACTATTAGTTTTCTTTATTATTCGTACTTGATATTTAGTTATTCATGGAAACTAATTGGTAATTTTACACACTAATAAGTTTACTAGTGTGTTAAATTAGGCATGAACGATAATTAGAATTAGATAGGTACTACCTTCTATATTTTTCGTTACGCCGAGCAGAAAACTGAAAGTAATTTACAGGAAAGTTTGTAAATAATTTCACCACGATTATTTCATAAAATACGTACAAAATCTCTTTTTTTACATGGGGTTAGGTAGAAACTGTGACAGAAAAAAGAGGCCAACTTTTCATACTCCTTTTGCCTGCTGATCCACATTCATATCTGGACATACAAGCCGATAACGAGTACTACGCACTCGGCCTTTTTGAAGCACTTTACCGATAAGATCAATGTAGGTCTGACAGTGGGCCATAATCCACCACGCGGGCCCAGTGCGGATGAGTTGATGTCACATGTCTTTGAAATTTTGGTTCTAGGACATACCGGTTTCCTCTCGATATTTTCCTTCACATGCAGTGTTTTGAGAGCAGTGGTGATGAAATAAATTACACAAATTAATGCACACTTCTGGATACGAACCTACGACCTCGTAAGTCGGGACCGATACCACAGGGCCACTACTGGTCCCGGCATTACCAGGTTATTTTTCACCTCTACCTTGTAACATTTTTTGTTTAGTTGCCTGTGAATAAACCATCTAAGTACACTCTTTACAAATTATTTTGTAAAAACCCAGCAGCTATAATTGTAGATTAATGAGCTATAAATTTTAATACACGAACATATCTGGTGACATCGAGCCTACCGCCACCCATTCGTCCGTAACGTCTGAAGCACTCGAGTCGAAACGGAGTTTCCTATAACCAGTGGAAGGTCAGTTGAGGAAATATCCACTTTTCATAACCTCACAAAATTAGTTTCACCATTCAGCAGCCAGCTCTATTTGATACACACGTAATATAAAAAGGTAGGCACCAACGTTACACTTTGATACTCTAGCATAGATTAGATTGTTGTCTTTGTGCAAGCATTAATTTACATACTTATTGCATAATTCTTGTATAAAATAAAATGTATACTGTAAGGAAGTTATTCCTTCGTCGACGTTTCCTCAACATTGTTCACATCCCATCACTTTTAGGCTTACGACATGGTGTTACTTTGTAATGACTCACGGTGGTGTGGGTGCATAAAAGGTTTGCACTAGAAGCGGTGTGATCAAACCAACAGCACTCCTGACTGATGGAGGTGGCGGGATGCGTGAGGAACATCCTCCACAACCCGACACGAGACGTAAGCAATTTCCGGCCATCGTATCGCCATGCATGTCCTAGAACCAAAAATTCGAAGACATGTCGTGACATCTACCAACCCGCACTGGGCCCGTGTGGTGGATATTGGCCCACTCTCTCTCACAAGAGAGGTCTGTGTCCCAGCAGTGGGAACATTATAGGCTGATGATCATGTATCGCCATGGGCGCTGGAAGCGAGTAATGGGTAGCTCGCCGTCCAATCAGGGACGCACGTCATGTTCCACGCGAGGCTCAAAGCTGTTAGCAAACTGACGCCGTCACCATAGGTCCAAAGGCCTGCTGGGGTTGGGGAACTGTCTAAGCAGTTTACCGGCGTGACTCTGGAACGTAAAGGGTATATGATAAACACGGTGGATTTTAGATAGAACGAATCAGACAGTCTCTTCCGCTTCACCGGGAAGACTGTGAAGAATGGGAGGATTCATTTCACCAGCAAAATAAGGAAGGAGCACAGATGTTTAAAAAAAATGTTGCCTCACACTAGGAATATCTCCTGTGTCGTGGGTGCGTTTACAAACATATAAACTCACATACACAAACGCCCAGACCCGAAACAAATAAGTACTTGTAGATCATACAAATATTTGCTCCGTGCGGGAATTGAACCCACGATACGCAGCGCAGCAAAATAATCGCTCATCCACTACACCAACCGTCAATCATTAAATGACTCATCCCTTCTCTAGTGGAGCGGGAAGGACTGTCAGATTGGTACTTTTACCCTTAGCACGAATGTTCACTCTTTTACTTTATAGCGTTTTTCCAGTATTTACAGCGTTTTTTTTATCAAAAAATGGAACAGCGCCTTTTTTCCTTGAAAATTGACAATTTGAAATTGTCAAAGTTCCAGTTTACTTTACGTCTCAAATACTGAAAATTCGTGCTGAGAGTACTGATTGAAAACCACCCTTTTCCTTCTACGGCAACTCGGGGAGTCGGGGCAGACTACAGGCTTGCCAATTGAATTTGTGTTCAATGTTAGTTGTTATTAGGATGTTATAGGCTTAGCAGGCATAGCAACTCAAACACATGACAAGATGAAGGATATTGGGTAATCCTATGAAGGAAATAGAAGAAACTTCGCATTTCCCGTTTTTAACAGACATTGATTGCATTCCTATGTGGGTAGTGAATCTACCTGTGGCATTTTTGCGTTATGTTTAGTTTGCTCTACATCATACTAAGTCGGTACTACTGCTAAGCCAAATTAATTTATAACGTCCATAAGAATATTCGGTGCCAGATCCTTTTATAACAGTTCTTAATTCACTTTTTAGGGTTCCGTACCCAAAGGGTAAAACAGAACCCTATTCACTGTCCATCTGTACGAAATCTTACGTGAATTCGACTAGTACATGGCGGGTGTTTTTTTAAAGCAAAAGCATCATATTTCATTTATTATTTATGTACACAGAACACAAAGGTACAAGAAATAACATACCGATAAAAGAGCACAAAGGCACTGCGTATTTCATTCAAAAATCTCTTCTAGCAAACCAACTAAAAAATAAATAATAAAACATATGCAATGCAATTAGAACATAAATAATAATCTTAAATCATGGAAAATACCACTAAGAAGTAGACAGAAAATAGACTCATCTACTGACTACCGCATGGCTGATTGCTTTCGATCGATCGATAGTTTTTAATCAGAAGTAGTACAAGTAACTGAAGTTACTTTTCTGAAGCCATTTCTACAGCGGTCTACATATATTATAATAGGTCAAATGTAATAATTCATTTTTAATTTTGTCAATACCACAACAGATGAAATGAAAACAGTACCCTTAGCACGAATTTTCGCTCTTTTACTTTAGAGTATTTACAGCGTTTCTTGTATGAAAAAATGGAACAGCGCCTCTGATGTGCGAATAAGGAACTAATTTTTCCCTTGAAAATAATTTAGTCTACTTTACGTCTCTTATACTGAAAACTGATGAGATACTAGAATTCGTCGATAAAACAGTTTTCCTGGGTTTAACACTTGATTCAAGGCTACAATGGGCCCTCATATTACAACTCTTGCGGGGCGATTTAGTTCAGCAGCATAATATGCTGTTTGGAAAATTCGTCAATTCACAGACGTTGATACTGCGAGATAGCACGAATTTTCACTCTTTTACTTTACAGTATTTAAAGCGTTTCTTGTATGAAAAAATGGAACAGCGCCTCTGGTGTGCGAAGACGGAACTAATTTTTCCCTTGAAAATAATTTAGTTTACTTTACGTCTCAAATACTGAAAACTCGTGCTAAGGGTACAGATGATTCGACTACAGAAAGATAGCATAATGTGCCTGGTCGCGGGACTTTCTCCATTATCGTGACCCCAGAACATAAAGGGCTATTGAAGGACACCATGCATTTTAGTCAGTACGAGTCTGACAGTCCCTCCTGCCCTGCCCAGGGTGGGAGGTCTCATTTGATGATTTTACCACGCAAATAAAATAAAACATAATGTGCCTGCAATATTCCCACTGCTGGGAGTCAGTGCGATTGGTACATATCCCATGTCATCGGATTTTTTGGTTCCAGGACATGCCGGTTTTCTCATTTGTTGTTATTCCTTCACTATTTGAGAGCAGTGGCGATGAATTAAATAACTGAAAGAAATGTTCCTGTCAGGGATTTTACCCACCATCATGCACTGCTTGCAACTCGTAAGTTGGGGCCATTACCACTGTGCCACCATTGTTCCCACACTGGGCCAACAGTTGAAGAACAAATAGGTACAGTCACGAGCAATAGTATGTATACACTAAGCAGTATTCAAAAGCGATGTTCTGCTACCATTTTGATTAAACTGTAGCCTTTTCATTAGACTTCTATTTTGGCAGCATTATTATTTGCGAAATAGGCCATAATTCAAAGTGGAAACCAATGTTTTTCGTTGTTCGAGTTTGGATTTTGTTAAGTGTATGCTTACATGTTATTGCTCGTGACTGTACAATTGAACTATTTTTTTAAAGTGCTTACATAAACAAACTATCAATGAGAGCGCTCTTGAATATTATTTTAGATAAGCAAAAATAAACATAATAACTATTTGCGTTAGGTATAAAAAAGAATAAACTGCGTCTCTTATTTGTACGCCAGTAGTAAATAAACAAAAAAAAAAAAAAAAGCTTTGATACACACGCAACTTGCATTCCAATTATATAACAACTTGAACTATACATAGATAGTTTCATAATGGGTGTCTATTTATCAATAAGAGTTCAGAGCACAGTGTCAAAAAACCGGCCTAGTAGGAGCCGGACACGTGCATGAAAGGTTCCGTATTATTATAAAAAAATGCAAAAAAAAAAATTGTTTGCTGTATAGGAGCTTAAAATTAAATATTTGTATATTCTGTTTTAAATTATTTTTTGTTATAGCGGCAGATAAATACATCATCCTGGTTTTGGGACAAACCCACCACACAGTGGCAACCACCAGAAAAACGCCGAGACAATGAAGCTCAACGTATCCCGGAGAATGAATTTACCTTTCTTAGATCCTGATTAACCAGAGAAGAATAGTGAAGTAATAGATTTTTTTTTTTATTATCTCCAAGTCATTCAGGAGACAGAACAAAACAAGGCCAATAGGCACAAAGGGACATTACAACTGGGAGAAGTTCAGTTTCCTAAGCACCATTAAAATGACTACTACAAAATCAATTTTAATGTCTATCTGTCACGGTTCAGGAGAAAAAAAGCTGGTGATGGATGGACAACGAAATCTTAGAAATAAGGTCCCGTTTTACCATTTGTTTTGAATTTTTACGGAACCCTATAAAAAGTTCAATTAAAACTCCAATTATGTGGGTTACGAACGAATTCAAACATCTTGCTGATTTTATCTCAAACCAAAACGTTACGAAACGAATGGTAATATGTGGTTTCAGGTCTAGATTCATAATATCATCATTAGACCTGGTTAGAATAATCTAGATAAATGTAATTAATTATTTTGGGTAAACTTTCACGTGTATTTTAACAGAATGGTACAAAAATTGTCTATATAATATGATAGCGTTGTGATAGGTGCTCAAACGGGAATATAATAATCGTTGCTCTAGACATAGGTGCCCTCATCATTGTTGCTCAAAAGGGAATTACCTGCTAATAATAACTTGCCATTTGCCAATGCTTTTGTTTGTACCCTATTGGTCGTAGAGTAAGTATAAGTTCGTAACTACCAGTCTGTCACACGAAATGTCCTTCTCTTTTTAACTCTTTTGGGGGATGCAATTTATAGGAATTCTTGTGCAATGTCTGAAGAAAATACCTAAACATTTTTGGGAAATCCAAGTGAAAATATATTTCTTTTCTAGTTCTTGCCGCGGTTTTCTTATTCTCAGCAGTTTTTTGACTGAAATAAAACAAACTTACTCACAAAGTAATTTTTAAATTCAGTATTTTTACTGAATTTTAGTCATTTTAAAACTGTAGCTTCTTGACGTTTTATTTCGCTCTAGAAAATTCGGCCCTTTAAACAAATAAGAACTCCTCATTAATATCTTTATAACTACTGAGCTAAACTAAATGAAATTTTCAAATGGTAAGTACTCCGCATCAAACACATACATCGGAACAGAAACCTTGAGGTACTCGGTGTATAAGAACCTCTTCGTTTTTTAAGTCGGTTAAAAACAACTTCCCATGTCAGATGCAGGAAATCAATCATTGTGAGGATATCCATAAGTAAATTATAAAGTTATATAACGGCTTAATGTTACGTTTAGCCGGTGATAGGCACGATCACGGCGGCGTGTGCGCAGTACATTCACCTAGATGAGTGACGCATCATCCCACATTACAATAAACCGGTTTATTAAGTATTTTCTACATAATAAGTCTGTATAAAATCACTGTCATATGACGATAAACACTCTTCTTAAAATAATAAAGAAGATATTTTTAAATAGAGCTGGACTGACTGATTTTGCCGAGTATTCTGGACTTTTCCATTAATAAAGTCCTGTTAAAAAGTCCTCATTGTTTATAGAACAGACAAAATTATTAACAATTTTGAAAGAAAGCTTTCTCAATGTTCGTCTAAACTGCAATTTATGACTGCAATGCAACACAATCGCAATTTCAGCCAGTCTATAGGTATTGCAATATTTTAAGTATAGCGCGAACAATCGAACATATTATTATGATAAAATTTAGATATAAAGGGTTATTGATGCACTGGCCGAAAATATTGCAGCCACGTGTAAACGCATTTTTATATACAGAAAACTAAAAGGAAGAAGGTTTTTAATAGCCAACGTTAGGCAAACAATAAAGCTATCAAACTAGGATAGTCCGACAGGCAGTCGCTCCATGTAAAATATTGATATTCAGCTGCATCTGTTTTGGTTGGAAGGCGATATAGGGTAAAGGCTGGGTAGATTAAGAGATCTACTTGGGTTGATCTTAGTCTTACTACAAAAAAGATAAAACTTTCGAAAAAAAAAAATCATTGAATTATTAGGTAGTTGAGTAGTTGAGAGATTAGCATAACACTAACTGGTGATTATATTAAAAAATACATACATCCGTCATAAGTGATACATCATACATCATAAAGATAGCTTCACAAAATACTAAAGGAAGTATCAATTACGTTCCTTGAAAAATATGTTTAACGGCGTATGGTCAAGCGAAAGCATCGTTTGATGAGTCGGAAAAGTTGCCACGCGCCGCCACCAGGAGGCGTTAGTATCGCAAAATTAACGCAATCCAAAGTTTTATGAATTTCATTTCGTCAACTTCGACATTTCATAAAGTGTTCCCCTTACGCAAAATACATGTATTACTCTAGAAGAAATATTTTGATATAAGGATATCGAAACATTTACTAAAACAAAATGATAGAAATCTTTATTGATGTGGATTAATATTTTGTGAATATTTTTATCATTCACAGTCTTAAATTTATTTTATAACATTTTGATGTCCCGAGATTACGAACAAAACTACTATTTTGGTAGAAAATGAATGATAATTGGCATACCTTACGAAAGTGACAATACCCATTATCGTTAAGCCCCAAACACACGCGCGCACGGGCAAGGGCATGTGTTTTGTGTTCCACACGCGCCTGAAAGAGTGTCAGCACAATGGCAATGACGGGGCTCTCTTTTAGAGGGCCTACCTGGGTCGCGGGCTAGCGAATACCATGACCCCAGAACGTAAAGGGCTATTGAAAGACATCGTAGATTTTAGTGAGTATTCCGAGTCTGACAGTCCCTCCCGCCGTGCCCTGGGTAGGAGGACTCATTCGATTATTTTAGCACTCTAAAAAAAGCCCCAAACACACGCTCCTTTTATTAACGTGCGGTCACAAAGCTGGTTGCGTGATATCTTTATATGTTCGAGAGTGGAAAGCTAAGGGTGCTTGACACCCTGTCCTCCACCTGGTACTAATTTTTGATGCATTTTGATGTAATGACAAACACTAGAACAATTTGATGTCACCTCTTTATAATTAAATCTTCATTCTATACTATCTTATCTACAGTATTTTTTTGGGACAATGTTGTAATAATCACTTTTCTGATAAATCGACGCTGTCCTTCAATAGCCCTTTCTGTTCCGGGGTCACGGTAAGGAAATAATCCCGCGACCCCGGCAGGATTTGGCCCTCTGAGTGGGGGGCCCCGTCATTATGCTGACGTTCTTTGAGGCGCGCGTGGGACACAACGCGCCGTCGACCGGGGCATGGTCCATGGTCGGGCAGCGAGTTGCCCTTTACTCGCTGCCCGCATACCCGCGCCTACGGTGGCGGCGCGGGTACTAGCGACGTCTGTCGCCGTGGGCTTCACCACCGCGGGTGGGGCGGAGGGAGGACACTGTCCTCTCTCGCTCGCGGCCCGCCTCCTCCTTTGCGAGCATTACTGCTTCGCAGAAGGAGGCCTGCTTCCTTCTTCTGTGCGCGAGAGGTCTCCGCCTATCGCAACCGTGAGGACACGTCGGTGCTCTGCCCAAGCTGGACAGTCTTGCACCGTATGCTCCACCGTGCCCTCCGGGCGATCTTCGCAGTGGTGACACCCAGGCGTTTCCTCCTTTCGCATCAGACACAGGTACCTCCCGAAACTTCCGTGTCCGGTGAGTACCTGCGTCAAGCGGTGAGCGGAGGTCAGGACGCCATGACTTCTCTCCAGCCACTCCTCAAAGAGAGGTCTTACCGCCGCAATTGCGGCGTGCCCGGATAAATGAAACCCTTAGAGATATTATCTATCGACTCCAAAAGCATGAACTCAGTACTGATCTTTTTTTACTCCAAAGCAATAAATAGAGCGAGAAGCAACTTGTACCGAACACGCGGTGAGACAGCAATGACCACCGATTTTCCATCATAGGCGATATTTAACAGGGTGGTGGGTGCTATGCCTTATTTGTAGTTGACAAGTAATTTTGAAGTATTCAAAATGACAACAGCAGTTTTCATTTAATTTATTTTAATCCTGTTTCTTAGAAATTGTTATAAATCTGTGACGAAACTAAATAAATAATAATAAAAGTGAAGTGCTTCTTATCCTATATCGCAATTTGATACGATTAGAAGTTGTTTTCAGTTACATAATTTATCTCAAAATGTTGATTGTAAATCAGTGTATTTATCATTAGTTCATGTGAAATGGTATTTAGATGCATAAAGATTAGATGGGAGGAGGATGGACACAGAGGAACCATCCGACAACAATAGTACGATATCACGATAGCATTGATATAATATCACTGTGAGTAATTTATTATATTGATAGGAACAATTTGTAATTTATAGAATCATACGTATTCTAACATTTCCCTTGTTTGCTCAGTAGGGGTCGTCAGGAATTTCCTGCGTTGATTTTCAGTAAGTTTGGTTTATTTTATTCTTTATTTATTCATCAAAATAATGTGTTATTTAAAATAGAAAGTTTACGTGACTTATTTACAGTCATGTCCGTTTAATCACGTCCCATTGAACACAGCGGAACATAGTTTTGAATAATCTATAAGCCTACGTATCATTCGTCTTTATTTTCTCGATCTTTTTATCCGTTACAATTTTATTATTACGAAAAACTGACAGCCGCGATCTGAAAAAAAGTGTCGCAGGTCTAGCCTGTAAGAGCCACGCTGGCTGACTGATTCGTCAAGGAACGAAAGTGATGACACTACTTTTAAAAGGCAAAAGATGAGAGGACGATAGTGGATGTGTGCTCAGAATAAAACGGCGTATGTGCCCAAACATATCGGCGTCTTTTTATGAATTAAAATTGTTATTAACACGTTCGGTGCGGTATCGGGTCGATTATATCCGACGCACATCTTGCCACTGGTGCGGGGTAAAAAATGTTGTCCCAACCGCTGGTGCGGGACAGATATATTTGGTTTCCCTATGAATATGAATGAGACAGTTAGTGTTTTGGAATTGCCTCTTTAAATAAATAATAAAGGAATAAAAAAATGCCGACTGGAGCAAAATTTTTTACGTCTAGTGCGTTCATCGGATCTAAACGACCCGATACCCGATGACCCCATAGCCGCACTAGATTACATGTGAGTAGAGCTAGTGAGGTCCTTCTGGTTCGATGATTTTTTATCCAAATGAGAAGAGAAAGTGTATGAAACATAAAACGATGTAGCAGTCATGAAACGATCTAGAAAACCATACTACTAAATATCACTATCACTATCACTTCACTATCACTACATAGTATAAAACAAAGTCGCTTTCTCCGTCCCTATGTCCCTATGTCCCTTTGTACGCTTAAATCTTTGAAACTACGCAACGGATTTTGATGCGGTTTTTTTTAATAGATAGAGTGATTCAAGAGGAAGGTTTATATGTATAATAACATCCATTAAATAGTGGAGAAGTACTGTTATTTTTGAGGTTTCTAATGTGATGTCGTAAATAATTACATTTTTTCCGCTTACATTACAAACGCAGGCTGAACCCTACGAGTTTTATCAAAATAATGTACTAAGTATTGTACACATTGAAAAGGTCTACAGAAAAGTCCAAGATGGTATATGTCTATCTCTTATGGATAACCCACAATAACTTTTTTTGTCATTTACTTTTTACGACAAATAATGGCAAATTTTCGAAGGCGATTTTAACCAATATAGCATTAATCCTTAACCAATTAAATACCTTGAATACATTGTTCATTTAATATAAATCTATATGGCCCTTTACACCGTATGATTTAAGTGAATATTTTCGAAGATATTACAGATTTAAAAATTGCGGGACGTAGCGTTTGCGGCGGTACCGGCCGGCCGCCCGGTGCGGCAAGAGCGACTTTGTTTTTTAATATGTAGTGATTCTGTAATATGTTGTAAAACTAAAATAAATAGTTAAAAATGTAAAAAGTAAATAAGTAAAAATGTAGTATATGAATTTAGATATTCCAAAGATAGCAGGAAATCTTCATGGTATAGGGAAAGGGGGATTGTTTCACTCCAAATTTAACGCGTGCGGGCCACGGGCATTAATGAATAAATCAAAACTACTGGATCGATTTTAATCACTTATGCTATATATTTTATACCCGTGCGAAGCTGGAGCGGGCCGCTATGTTTTATACAACGTTCACAGGTTTTCTGTAGTGTATTTAATATCAGCATTGCACCCGTGCGAAGCCGGGGCGGGTCGCTAGTGATTGTATAATTTCTTTTTATTTGTATTAAATACTTTTTTTAACTATCACAGTTTGCTTCTAAACTTAAAATGTCACTTACGGGATATCTTCTCACGGAAATATTTTAATCACGGAAGACAATCCCGTAACTTACGGGATTGCCGTAAGTGACATTTTAAGTTTTTGTATTAAATAGTTCTCAAAAATATATTGTAAGTACATTTTATCGATATCAAAGTTTTTTTAGTTATCCACAACACTAAAAATGTATCGACACTTTATCTAACCAGTGCGGATATGGGGTCGGAAAGATCCGACAGACAATACCTTTATTTACAAGCAAACCATTCAGTGCATTTACCTACGACTTCAGCCTTTTATTGAGTATTTATTTGTCAACATATTGGTATAAAGGAATATGCTTTTATCATAATCCCTATTAAGATAAGTTCTTCTAAACAGACCGAAGTCGAACAGGTCTTTTCGACCCAGCACCGCACCAGAGACAAGTCGGGCTTCGGATATAATCGACCCGATGCCGCACTAACTGAAAGTCATCAAATTTGACTAACGCAGTGAACGTGTTAATTGAAAAAATGTCTTTACAGAATTTAGACACTAGTATTTTATACAATTTAAAACAACATCCTTTCAATAACTCATATTAGTTATTCCATAAAGTCCAAAAAATAAATTAGATAGACCGAACTTTGCATTTTTTTTGTATCGAGAAAATTTAATTGAATCGTGTTTTCAACTTTGTGAGAATTTAGATCATATAGTCAATAACTATATTCCAAGTTGTAAGATCTGTAGTCCAGATATGTACGAAGAAAAGTAAAAAATAAAAACCGTATTTTTACTGACCTATCCCCTTAATCTTTAGGCATTTAAAACATACATTGCCCTGCATCCTGTATTGCATACCGATGTAATCTGTAGTAGGATTATCTCAGACGAGAACCGGCCTTGTAAATGAAGATACATTCACTATACAACATTCATAAGATAGCTAATATCTCATGAAGGTGTAATCGTATTGCCAGAAAGTTCTACGCCATTTTATGTGAAATAATGGCTGGCAATTCTTATCTACACTTCACAAAGTACTTTGCAAATACATGCTAAAGTTATTTTTAAATCATAAATCCAATGTGCACCAAAGTTTTGTTGGATATCATCTTGTGCAAAAAACACAACGGCATTACTACAAGAGAACTGTGTTATACAAAACACTTTATACAAAAGCTCATATGAGCGCACATTTCAATTTAAAAAGTGTTTCAAAAATCCATCGTTTCAAAAAAGCTTTTTCAATTAGTAGATGCTTTGTTCTGAACGAGAAATACCTATACCTCGCTTACGAGTTTTATATTTGCGAAACTGCCAGACTACAAGTTAGGGGTGTTACCTAATCTGGTAATTTTTTATATTGGGACAAACCCACTACACTATTCCCAAACCACTGCAACTCTTGAGACCCATAATCAACAGTGGCAACCACCAGAAATGATTCTGCAACGAGATTAATCAGAAAAGAATAGTAGAGGAGTAGGAAAAATATTAAAAAAAATAAAAATAATTTTTCATACATAATCTGCTAGAGAGCAGTAGTTGCATGAGCGAATCCTCTTCATGAGGCAGAAGAGGACACTATATGGCCAATCGAGGCATACCTATCCTTCCACATATCCGAGTCCAAAAGGATCCCAAGGTTTTATGAGCTACAACATGGGTATCTTCACAACGGACGTAAAATGTTTGTTTTGTGGTGTTTCTGCAGGTTACCGAAACCTGTGTTGTAGGGTCATAGACTACGGCGTCCGCTTTCCATTAGGCGAGCCGTATGCTTGGATGTCACATACGTGGTATAAAAAACAAATTTTCCTTCGCTATGAACCGAATTATAAGGTTAGTACCTTATAATTAGTTGTAGACAAATTACTTCAGGTCGGCCTCGTCTTTATAAAAATACTGCCGACCCAAACAAAGTGTGAAGCAACCCTAACGTTTCGTGAATTTGAGTTTTAAATTTTGTGTTCGGTAGGTTCTGAATTTACCTTTGGCTAAATTAGTAACGCTTCAAAACACTGTACCTATTTTAGTTTGAGGAAATTACATTCAGAACTTTGGAGTATTGTGTCGATTTTATAGTCTGTTGGAAGTCAGAAAATGATTTTGAAGCCTTAGACGAGGGTCACATAAAAATGAAGTAAAACGCAGACGGGGCGGAGACATTATGTCTCATCGGCGTCTCTTTCATACAAAATCATAGAAGCGTCGCGACGACAACACACAGAAGCGACGCGTCGCGGGCGCGACTCTCATACATTTTTAGTTTTTCACCCATCCGCGGCGCGTCCTCGTCTGACGTCTTTTCTATGTGGCTCGCGCCTTATGCGCAAAATAAGGGGAATACATTGCGCTATCTTTTAAAATGCATTTGAAAAAATTGAAACGGTGACGTAAATTATCGTGACAAAACATAATTCCTAGACCCAAAATTTCGAAGACATGCGACATCTACCAATTGTGGGCCCACGTGGATTACAGTCCACTCCTTATCATATGTAGGAGCCCTGTGTTCCAGCAGTGGGCTGAGACACTGGGCAATTATAAGCTGCTAGATTATGCGTATGCTATATAAAAATAGGAATTACTATAAATTAAGCAGCTTATGCACTATGTGTAAGCTTCACGACTTAACTTTATAGACTTTAAAAAATAAAATATTACAATTTTTTGTGATCTTCGAAAACAACATTAATGTCAATCGAAACATTTAATGTGAACTTTTAAGTTAACCTATAAATTATGGTGATGGTGGTTAATTTTATTCTACTCAAGCAAGTAAAGTGTAACTTACACTTTACTTGCTTGCGTAGAATAAAATGTATTTTGAAAAGCAACGTCATCTATGTAAAGATTATAACTAACTAAGCTACGCTAGGTATAACCTTATTTTTATTGTTATCCTCCAACCTGCATACAGTCAATATGACCAGTAGTTTTCACCACAAAACTGAGGTTATATGTGTTCTAGGGATGCAACAGACAAGGCCATTGAAATCTAGACTCAATTTTGATTATCCGACGTATTAATATGCAACGATCGTCTCAGTATTTCCCAAAATAGTCCAGTCATTAAAGCCTAAACCCGAAAATAATTAGTAACACGCTGAAATTTTTAGGGGTTTTTAAGGAAGGTAAAATAACATACCGGGTGATTTTGCAGCGTTCTGGGGTGTACGGAAAGGGTTGAAAAGGGGTGAAAAGGGGTGAAAATGGTTTTTCGTTAATAACATTGCCAAGAAAATTAGTAACACGCTGCAAATTTGGAATTAGGTTGTTCTTACCGTTTTTTAACGTGTATTAAATTTGCAGCGTTTTGCGACATACGGAACATTGTTTTTTTTTAAAAAACAGTGATTGCACTGTTTTTATTGTAAAAACAGGGGTAAGAAAATTAGTAACACGCTGCAAATTTGGAATTAGGTTGTTCTTACCGGTTTGTAACGTGTATCAAGTTTGCAGCGTTTTGCAACATACGGAACATTGTCTATTATTAAAAAAACAATGAAATTATTTAATCACACAGGTGAAAGAAATTTGTAACTCGCTGTAAATTTATAATTAAGTTGTTTTTACCGTTTCGTAACGTATATCAAATTTGCAGCGTTTTACAACAAATTGAACATTGTTTATTATTAAAAAACAGTGCGATTTGTTAGTAACAAGGGTAAAAAAGTAGGAAACACGCTGCAATTTTAGAATTAGGTTGTTCTTACCGGTTTGTAACGTTTTGCAAAAAACTGAACTTTTTCATTCATTACCATAAAAACAAATATTTCAGTTAGTAACAATAGTGAAAAAGTTAATGAAGAGTTGCAATCTGGAGAAAATGTTGTCAAAACCTTTTTCAAAGGACATCATTTTTTTTGGGCCATTTCTGAAAGTGCCAACGAAAAAAATTGGTACCTTTTGTATTATTGGTTGGTATAGGTAGTACTAGTCATTTGGAGCAATAGTTACTATGGCACAAAAGTTGTAGGATTGCTCTCGGCCAAGTTATACAAGTTCGAAGATTCGTAATTTTCATACATTTTTCAAATTTTGAAAGTGCCGATATTCACCAAATAATGATAAGAATTGCTAGAACTAGCGACCTCAAGTAATTTAACATAACGCCTGTAATCCCTGAGGGGTTGGGCAGAGGAGTACCGAATAAAAATGAATAATAATCTGTTTCTTTTTGTGAAAAGTAACAAAAACATTTTAAAATATACAAATCTGCTGGTAGGACCAGCATCGGGAACAGTATCGGGGTTGCCTGTGGTTAGGGGTCTTGGGAGAGGAATCTCCTAACAATACGAAACGTGATCAGCACTGCTGCTTGAATCAGCCCTTTTTAGGGGGAAATAAAATCATCAAATGAGTTATCTCGCTCTGGGCTGATCTCTAGAGTCTGTCAGACTCCTAGACGCCCTTTGCGTTCCAGATACCAAGATAGTCGACGAGCTGGTACCTACATTTCATTCATACATTTGTTGTTTTCTCAAAGAGCCTCATAGCTTTGGAACACGATACTTGTATGTTAGCGGTGAGACGGGTTTGCCTCACCGCCCGCCCAATCAACGAGACTCGACTGAAACTCGTCCTTGGAATCCCGTGGAACTTTAAGGAGCATTTCGACGTTTGGATCAAAACAGGATGATTTTACCTAGTTTAAAAAAAAAGGGTTAGGTAGAGGTGTACCCAATTAAAATGAATGAAAATCTATTTATTTTTTGTGAAAAGAAGTTAAAACATGTTAAAATAATATATAAATCCGCTGTGCCTGTGGTAAGGGATCTTGGGAAGAAATCTCTTAACAATTTAAATCCTGACCAACAGAACTGCTTTCTGAATCAACCACGTTTGTTTGGCTAATAAAATCATCAAAATTGTGCTACGGTATCCTGCTAAGATAGTCCTGCGACCTGGCAGGCATAAGACGACTAGCTCCTCATTACTCGCCGTATGCAGCTGGATTGAGATTTCGAGGGCGTCCTCTCCTTCACGTGTTCTGTTTCCTACTTCGCTGTCATTGCTACTGCAGAAGAAGCGGCTGCCTCCTTACCGGATTGCCACGGTGTGATCTGGATACAGAAGCCCCCCAAGTATATATGAGTAGATCACCCAAAAAGCCATGATTCCCTGGTGCGATCAGCTTATCCGTCTCTATCTTATGGAGACAACGGACACAGAGTTCCCATAGATGGACTTTAACCGCACCACTTCCACGTAGAGTCTCCAAAAAGAGGCGGTTGCCTTGCAATATTGGGTAACTAGCTTGAAGTCAGCCCCGGGACTGCTTCTTGAAGTTCCACGGGATTTCAAGGACGAGTATCAGTCGAGCTTCGTTGATTCGACGGCGATGCAAACCCGTCCCACCGATAATTGGGATCTGACAGTTCCGCGTACTGAAGGCTATGAGACTCTTTCAGAAAACAACAAATGTATGAATGAAATGTATCGGGTCGTCGACTATCTTAGATCTGGAACGCATATTGCAACCTAATGAAGGAGGTGGACTGTTAGTCAGCAGGAGTCTGACTTGACGATTTTATTACCCCAAAAACGGGTTGATTCAAAAAGCAATATTTTTGGTCACGATTCGTACTCTTAGGAGGTCGCTCTCCCAGGACCCCTAATACAGACAACTTCGATTCTGTTCTCGATTCTGGCCCCACCATAGATTTATATATTTAAAAAAAAACCACAAAAATAATGTGATTAATTATTATTCATTTTTATTGGGTACACCTCTACCCAACCCTTCAGGCATAACAGGTGTAATAATATTTTATGTTAAATTGCTTGAAGTCGCTAGTTTTTATCGTTATTTGCTTATTGGTACTTTCAGAAATTAAAAAATGTATGTAAATTACGAATCTTCGATCTTTTTATAACTTGGCCGCGAGAGCAATCCTACAACTGTTGTGCTATAGTAAACTATTTCTCCCAATGACTAGTACTACCCATAGGTGACAATTTTTTTCGTTCCTTTCAGAAAAGGCCCAAAAAAAAAGAAAAAATTCCACAACTATCACACAACGCCATCTAGTCCCAAGCCAAGCTAAGCAGAGCTTGTGATAGAGAGGGCCAAAGCCTGCCGGGGTTGCGGGATTATTTCCTCACCGTGACCCCGGTACATAAAGGGCTACTGAAGGACACCGTGGATTTTAGTCAGTACAAGTCTGACAGTCCCTCCCGCCCTGCCCGGGGTGGGAGGACTCATTTGATGATTTTACCACGTTAAAAAAAAAAAAAAAAAAAAAAAAAAAGGGTACTAAACAACTGATAAGCATACTTGTATATTTCTAAATACATACATCATAATATAATAGACAAATTACACCCAGACACAGAACAAATGAACGTGCTCTTCACACAAACATTTGTCCTGGGTGGGAATCGAACCCACGACCCCCGGCATAGCAGTCAGGGTCACTAACCACTAGACCAACAGGCCAGTCAAAATGTATGGAGCGTGAATGTTCTCCTTTGAAAAATGTTTCAAAAAGGTGTTGACAACATTTTCACCAGATTGCAACTATTCACTAACTTTTTCACCATTGTTACTAACTGAAATATTTGTTTATAATTATGGTAGTGAATGAAAAAAGTTCAGTTTTTTGCAAAACGTTACAAACCGGTAAGAACCACCTAATTCTAAAATTGCAGCGTGTTCCTACTTTTTTTACTCTTGTTACTAACAAATCGCACTGTTTTTACCGACTTCAAAAAAAAGGAGGTTATCAATTCCACCCGTATGTATGTAATATTATCAGAACTACCCAGTTTTCGCATATGTTAGTCTATATCAGCGTCTGAACAAATGTACCAAATTTCATAAGTGTATGTATGTATGTATGTTTTTATGTTTGTGCACGCATATCTCCGGAACTACAAGTTTGATTTAAGTAATTCTTTTTTTTGTTGTACTAGGTATTGTTCCAACTTAGGGTACACTGTAAGTTTCATCAAAATCGGTTCAGTAGTTTTAGAGATATGGATTGATTTCGTTGTGACGAATTACAAGATTAGTGCACATCATGTAAGAAAACTTTGTATTTTACAAGAATTTGAGTTGAATATTTAATAAATAAAATAAAAAGGGTAAAATAAAAACTTAAAAAAAAGTACCGACGTCAAAATAAATACAAAAAAGTTTAAAATAACCTTTCTTTCGGAAGTCGGTGGCAATAGTCAATGAAATATTAAAAATCAAAGCCACCGACTTCCGAAAGAAAGGTTATTTTAAACTTTTTTGTATTTATTTTGAAGTCGGTACTTTTTTTTTTAAAGTTTTTTTTTAATAATAAACAATGTTCAATTTGTTGTAAAACGCTGCAAATTTGATATACGTTATGAAACGGTAAAACAAATTAATTACAAATTTACAGCGAGTTACAAATTTTTTTCACCCGTGTGATTAAATAATTTCATTCTTTTTTTAATAGTAGACAATGTTCCGTTTGCTCCTTGAAGTTCCACGGGATTCCAAGGACGAGTTTCAGTCGAGTCTCGTTGATTGGGCGGGCGGTGAGGCAAACCCGTTCTTCTCACCGTTAACATACAAGTATCGTGTTCCAAAGCTATGAGGCTCTTTGAGAAAACAACAAATGTATGAATGAAATGTAGGTACCAGCTCGTCGACTA
This sequence comes from Agrotis segetum, assembly GCA_036375495.1. Classification (NCBI taxonomy): domain Eukaryota; kingdom Metazoa; phylum Arthropoda; class Insecta; order Lepidoptera; family Noctuidae; genus Agrotis; species Agrotis segetum. Next base: position 13,482,952 of record JAQSVV010000088.1, on the reverse strand, counting down.
TCTTAGTATCTGGAACGCAAAGGGCGTGTAGGAGTCTGACAGACTCTAGAGATCAGCCCAGAGCGAGATAACTCATTTGATGATTTTATTTCCCCCTAAAAAGGGCTGATTCAAGCAGCAGTGCTGATCACGTTTCGTATTGTTAGGAGATTCCTCTCCCAAGACCCCTAACCACAGGCAACCCCGATACTGTTCCCGATGCTGGTCCTACCAGCAGATTTGTATATTTTAAAATGTTTTTGTTACTTTTCACAAAAAGAAACAGATTATTATTCATTTTTATTCGGTACTCCTCTGCCCAACCCCTCAGGGATTACAGGCGTTATGTTAAATTACTTGAGGTCGCTAGTTCTAGCAATTCTTATCATTATTTGGTGAATATCGGCACTTTCAAAATTTGAAAAATGTATGAAAATTACGAATCTTCGAACTTGTATAACTTGGCCGAGAGCAATCCTACAACTTTTGTGCCATAGTAACTATTGCTCCAAATGACTAGTACTACCTATACCAACCAATAATACAAAAGGTACCAATTTTTTTCGTTGGCACTTTCAGAAATGGCCCAAAAAAAATGATGTCCTTTGAAAAGGTTTTGACAACATTTTTCTCCAGATTGCAACTCTTCATTAACTTTTTCACTATTGTTACTAACTGAAATATTTGTTTTTATGGTAATGAATGAAAAAAGTTCAGTTTTTTTTTTGCAAAACGTTACAAACCGGTAAGAACAACCTAATTCTAAAATTGCAGCGTGTTCCTACTTTTTTACCCTTGTTACTAACAAATCGCACTGTTTTTTTAATAATAAACAATGTTCAATTTGTTGTAAAACGCTGCAAATTTGATATACGTTACGAAACGGTAAAAACAACTTAATTATAAATTTACAGCGAGTTACAAATTTCTTTCACCTGTGTGATTAAATAATTTCATTGTTTTTTTAATAATAGACAATGTTCCGTATGTTGCAAAACGCTGCAAACTTGATACACGTTACAAACCGGTAAGAACAACCTAATTCCAAATTTGCAGCGTGTTACTAATTTTCTTACCCCTGTTTTTACAATAAAAACAGTGCAATCACTGTTTTTTAAAAAAAAAAAACAATGTTCCGTATGTCGCAAAGCGCTGCAAATTTAATACACGTTAAAAAACGGTAAGAACAACCTAATTCCAAATTTGCAGCGTGTTACTAATTTTCTTGGCAATGTTATTAACGAAAAACCATTTTCACCCCTTTTCACCCCTTTTCAACCCTTTCCGTACACCCCAGAACGCTGCAAAATCACCCGGTATGTTATTTTACCTTCCTTAAGAACCCCTAAAAATTTCAGCGTGTTACTAATTATTTTCGGGTTTTGGCTTTAGTGACTGGACTAAAAAAACTATTTTGAAAAACGTTTTCAAATAGCCAGTATATTGCTTCAGCAGATTTATCTATTTGTGAAAGCGTCCTTCATTGATTAAAATCGATGCAGCTGTCTGGGATCGCCGACACCGGAGATGCGCTGCTATAAATACACATACACCTCTCTGTATGAGTTAGGGGTAAGTATAAATACACAGGTTTATCAACACGAGTTTACATGTACTAACTTTGAAAAAAACAGTATAAGTTGACCGTTGATTGTGGGAAAATATAATACAAAGAGAAGTCAGGATAAACATGCGAAACTGGGTGTACCTAAAACTGTAGTATCAAAATGTAAAAAAAAAAAAATTAAACATTACAGTTAAACGTCAGTGCATCATATTTCTATTTCTACGTAAGTTTATTTAGAGTTTAACTGGAAAGAAAATTTGGATTTTTTGGAATTATAAATCGAGGGTTGTCCTCATTGCGATTCCAAACGCCCTATCTTATCGTTGTTATATTTTCAGTCGAATTATTTCGCCTCTGAAAAGTCTAAAATAATCGTATTAATTTAATCAATGCTTTATAAAGAAGAAAATAGTAATAAAAACAGAGTCTGTAAATCTAAACAATCCCTGGTTCTTCATTATTATGATAAATAAGTGGCTCTTAAAATAGAATATTGCTTCCATATATTTTGTTTATGATATCCATATGGGTCTTGGTGGGTGGCACATTGTAAGCGGGCTCGTCGGTCGTGCCGGACTCTTCTCAGTGATTCCCAGATAGTTTACATAATATCATCCAATCTCTCTTAACTATTATAATTAATTAAGCCCCGAATCCTGACGGTAGTCATTTGTTGAATGGCAATGAAGTTTTTATTACTTCATAAGGAATGTCTAGTATAACGGTACACAGGTTTATATTCTTCGGTATTTTCTCTGTGATTTTAGATACAGACCTTTCAAGACTTTATAAACAGCATTTTGTTAGTTTGACAGCTCATATTTTGTGTTTATTTTTTTTGTCTCTGTTGTGATTGATTTATTAATAAAATATACGACAGCACAAAAGGTTATGTAGACTTTGTTTATCTGTGGTTATTTTTCGTATTTAATTATGCTCGTACATTGTAAGGGCTTCACCGCGTTGTCTGTGAGTGGGTAATAGATCATGATGGTAATTTGGAGATACCTTGACTTATTAATTTTGTCTTTATAGAGTCCGTGTCTCAAACTTAGAAAGCTTCAATTATGTAGACTTAGGCCCGTATTACAGAACGCCACTCAATACTCAAATATTACTTAAAACTAGATTCAAGGCATTTGAATGGTTGAAATCTAGATTACAACCATTCAGTTTCGTTGTGTAATTCGGGCCTAATTGCTGATTTTTCAATAGTCAGATAGAAGTTATCTGACTATTGAAAAATCAGCCCTTAACCTTATCAAACCTACCGCTTCGCTACAATCTGTATTGTTAATCTACCTACAATAATATTGTTTTATTCATTGTTCAAAGTGTAAACTTGTTTTTGAGAGAAATAAATTATTATTATTAAAAAAAATCTTATTCGTTAAAACAGCACCATCTAGATCTAGCTCGTGGTAACATAGTGAATGGAAATTCATAATGAAACAGCTGACTATCGTCTACCGTTTGTGCTTGGCCGCTTCGAGCGTCATTGAGAGCCTAGTAGCTCTGCGCAAACGCATGCTGGCAAGCGAAAGTATTACCAACATTAAAGTTAGCTTTGTAGAAATTCGGTATTCTATACATAGATGGCGATATTGGTATTTACTGGATTGTGGATATTTTTGTCACTAGGCATCGGCAACGTTATTTAAAGAAGACTGGTATATAAAGTTTGAAGTAAAACTCGAAACTAACACTATGCTAGGGTTCTATAAAATACATGATACTTACACTAGACTGTAATCGATATAAAGTTCAAAACATTAACCAAAGTAACGTATGGTGTAGCTCCAAGTTGTCAACACGGCTCCATGGCGGGGCTCGGGCGGCGGCAGACCCGGAACGGACCCAAGGAAACGACCGACAAGCCGATTTACCGTAACACAAAAAAATGTTCAGATAAGCCGACTTTCTAATAAACCCTACTAGACAACCGAACCTTCCTCCTTGTACATAATAAATCTTAAGGAGACCTTCTCAAATGAAGCGGTTCCCAATGTTTGATAATTGTGTTGAGATAAAGTATTATAAATCGGATTCTCGGTTTCATTATAATAAATAGGGATTGTGGCGCAGGGAATATCAAGACATTTATAACTGTGCGGCTATGGGAGAGGTCATCAGTTACAAGCTGATGTTGATAAATATTCCTCGTGAGCTTTTATTCATTTTGTTGCAGTCATTTAAAATAATTTTCATTTTAGACGGGAGCTTTCTTAAAAATGAATCACTTTAAGGGCTGATTTTCCAACAGTCAGATAACTTTTATCTGGTGAATTAAAATAACGGTTTGACATAATATTATCCATAGATAAGATGTCAAACCGCAATTTTTATTCCTCAGATAAAAGTTATCTGGCTATTGAAAAATCAGCCCTAAGACTTATAACTGAAAGATAAATAAAAGAGCAATGAAAGTTACACTGACACGGATACGAATTTGCGAAAAACAAGGAAACAAGAGTGGTATCCTTTTTTAAATATTGTTCGAAAAGACGAAACAATACCGCACTTATAACAAAACTTTTACACTCACTGGCCGATATTTTAATGTGGCCTAATAATCAGAAAAAAAAACAGACTGGAGTGTGCCGGTGGGCTTTAGCATGGCCCAGATTGATGCCTCTCCGTAGTGCGCTGCGTAGGCCACTCGTGTCGGCCCTTTTTTACCTTTTATCTTTGAATATTGCCTCTCATAATAAGGGCCCTGGACCGTTAAAAGTTGGGGAATGCGCGACCCTGTGAATGAACTCAGGTATCCACGTGGTTCGGTTATGGATACGGTTTTCTTAACGACTATTTGTTTCTAATTTTGTGTGGAATGTGGTGGTTTCGCCTCTATCCTGCCTCGATTGATGATGTAATGTGATAAGATATGGATAGACATTTTTACTTTGTAGCTGGTTATTAGAACCCATGGTTCTTTAAGCGCTTTTCCGGATACGAAACGAATCCCATAAAATAGGGGGTGATAGAAGTATGGACAATAAAGGCAAGCTGCTGCTGCAATAATAGGGGGTGCTTCTATTGCAATCAACCGGGCACAAGTCCAGGGTGTTTACTTTCTAAGTCTGTCAACGAAAATACGGGAATGGATACAGATTTATGAACATAACTAAAATCAAAACCAAATCAGACGGACAATAACGCCACGACTGAAGCCACATTGGCGCTAGTGTCTATGTCATTAGTGATTACCTAAAGCAAATTGCATTGAAATAATGTAAAACGAGTACCACACCGCAGATCATGAGGGGTGGCGCGGACTCACATTCTTAGTTCGACTGACTGGCTCGTAGTCAAAACGTCTATAATCATCATCCAGGCCTCCTCTCTGTGAGAGGGAGTGGGCCGTAATCCACCACGCGGGCCCAGTGCGGGTTGGAATTGGACACAGAGGTACCTCCCGAAAATTAACGTCGAAAGCACGGGTTTCGAGCTTAGAGATTAGACACTCCGCGGCTGCCTTGCTACTGAGGAATTCCCAATGTAAAAACCCAATAACACTTAGCAGCAGTGGCTCTTGCAAGGAAGATGTCGAGAATATATTGAATTGATTATTAATTTCGATCATTTAAAATTACGGCAGTATTCTCGACTGGGGTGCTATGACAGGAAACCTCCACGTGCGCCCGTGGTCTGGAGTTCCCTCTCAGATACGTCCGGGGGGAAGACCAGTTTTTCGGGCCGGTGCACACTGGGATGCGGGCAAAGTGCCTAAGGGGTCTCTTTGTCCCGGCGAATAGCCTGTCGTGTGAACGCGTTCACACGACAGGCTATTCACATACGGACAAAGGCGGTGAGTGATGGGTAGCTCGGGTGGCTCGTCGTGTTTCGCGCCAAACGCTGGGGTCGCGGGTTTTTCTTAATCCGGGATACCGTGGCCCCGGAACGTAAAGAGCATAGGAAGGAACACGGGTGGATTTTAATCAGTAAGAGTTTGACAGTCCCGTCCGCCCCACCCAGGTGGGAGGACTCATTTGATGGTTTTACCACATTATAAAATAAAAAAATCTCGACTGCACGACACGTTCTGTAGTAGTTTATATACCTGAATGTTATCTCCATTGCTTCTTAGGTATAAAAATAATAGCTAGGAAATAAGCACTAGATGCGGCTGCGTTTCCCTTTCCATATGATATTCTATATAGATTTGCATCAACTTGTCCAGTGTTCGTGAACATTTATCATAACACTCGGAAGCCATTAGTGGATTAAAGATATCGTAGATTCCAGAGAAAGTAGTTATATTACTGTAGCTACAAAACTTATAATATAAGGCATTAGGTAGTCTTTTTTTATTTTTTTACCAGCTGGCTGAAAATAGGCGAAATCGAAAAAAAAAAACAAAAGAAAGCCTAAAACATTACCGACAAAATGAAAACACAAACAAAATAAGACGTTCAAAGCTGAGTTTTGAATCCGTTTCATAAATTCAATAGTTATATTTGAATATCATTGATTTTTCACCCCTGTAAACCCCCATATTCCAAATTTCATCGAAATGACTTAGGATGTAACTGTTTTCGCAAAGTAAGCACATAGCGCCGTATTCGCGCGTAGTTGAGCACTCGGCCCGTTGCGTGCGCGCTCGTCGTATTTCCTGCACTTACGCTGCGCCCGCGCCAGTGAAACTCATGAAAATGCGCCGTCGATCAGGGAAATGCGATCGCGAAAGTGATTTATTAATTCAACCAAAAATTGCTTTGTTAGACTGGATTGATAAAAGATTTTTTGATCATGTAGCGTTTGGTTTAATTATTCTACCTACCTACTTTAATTTTATAGGATTTTATAAATTCTTAAAATTCGTCACAAAACTAAATTCCTACCTATTTCTCTGCTCACTAAAGACGAAATTACAAGTAACAGTAACTTATCTTAACCTAAAAATATCCTTCACTTTAGTCTAAGAAAACTGTTTCGAAGAACATTAAGCCAGCGGCATCGATACCCTTTTTACTAAAAACTGGATCACTGAAGCGTGGCACCCACCTTAACTGCTCTAGATAACAATTTGATAGTTGCATGGGTAATAAAAACGTTCAAAAATTGGTCACAATTACCCTGGTTACTGCCTCGTAACATTTTAATAGCGAGTTCCCATTTAGTGTGGGAACAAACAGGTGAAATTGTCTAAGTGAGAAGACTCATGATAGGTAAGCAAATACTATCTAATTTTCAACCTTGTCTATCAAGACATAGAGGTCACATACACTTTGGGTAAACTTACAGCACCGTTGCACCGATTATGTAAGCCATGGGCGATAGATATCGGTTTGTGTGTGACCTCTTAAGACCATAGTCTACCGAGCGCTCGTCCATACAAAAAGAGAAAACGTTTTTCCCCCCTAGATGTTATCCTATCTCAATGATTTTTTAGAATGCATCTGACACAGTAAAAAACTAGGTTTATAGGTTTTCTTTTTTTCAAAATTTATAATAGTTTGAAAGAAAGAAGTTTAAAAAAAAAAGCAAAACCTACAAACCTAGAATATAATATGCTGAAACGATTGACACCAGAATCTAAGAGATTGGTCGTGATTTAGTATGTGAAAAACGTTTTCTCCCGAGAGACAAATTTCATATAAAAAATACTTACAGTCAGCCGCGAGCTGCAACGCTCTCTATCGCACGATCGGGGTTTTTCAAAGCGTGAGAGGGACAGTAGGAGTTTTTCTAAATACCTATTTTTTGAAATGGCAGCAGCTATTCTATGCTCTTAACGTACTGGGCGTTGAAACTGTTGGAAGCTTTTTTTAAACTATATTAAATACTAGGTTACGCTCATAGTTGTGCTCGTGTTCTTTTAGAAGTTGTCACTATATTCACACTGAACACGTAATGCTATCTAAATTATGATTAGCACGTTATTGTTGTTTTTCTTCGGGTACAGTACGTTTTTCGGGATGAAATATGTCCGTTTCTGTTGGTTGCGGGACTAACGAATTACCGTGACTCCGGAACGCAAAGGGCTACTGAAGGACACCGTGGATTTTAGTCAGTACGAGTCTGACTGTCCCTCCTTGGTGGGAGGAATCATTTGATGATTTTACCACGCTAAAAAAATGTCCGTTTCTGTACCTTACAACGTAATATATTACAAAATTCCAGGATGATCGGTTCATTGTTTTTTAAGCTTGAAAAGGAAAGAAACAAAAAAAAACAATATAAGTATAGGTTGGATTTCGTTACGTTTTTTTATAGGTATTGAATATTGACGGTGTGATTTTTCTAATATAAATGAAAAAGTCCGGTATCGCCGAGAAATCGATGTGATAAATCGACATATTTATCAGTAGTCGTTTCATAAATTTTGTTTTTTATGTTACGAGTATTATTGTCTATTCTGGCATTCTTTGTCTTTTTTTTCAATCTTTATTTATAACCACTCAATACTGAGTGTATGTTTCCTCCAAATTATTGCCTATTATGGCAACATGGCAATAAATTTCTTCGGATTATTTAAATATTGAGCACCCATGGTCAGACAGACATTTCGTTATTGATAGATAGTATTCAGCATTCATAAATTAACAACCATATCGTAATAATTACCAGCTCATAAATTATCTCTGTCGACGTACCTGGAACTCAGGAAAATATTAATGCATATACATTGCTATTTAAGGAAGCAAGCCAGGCTTTGTTTTATCAAGTTGTAGCGTTACTTGAAACAGTTTGATGGACAGTAGGCAAGCATCAAACACTAGAAAGTGGGAAGCCGACGTTTACACAACACTTGTGTACGTATAAAAACCGGCCAAGTGCGAGTTGGACTCGCACGTCAATGATTCCGCACCATTATGTAAAAAAAACGGCCAATATTATACGTATGTCAAACTTCTTCTTTCCATAAATATTATTTTACAAAGAAAATACAATTAAATATCCTGTGAATATTTCAAGTAACACTGTTGCTATTATCAATATCGAGCAAAAACGAGTAAAAACACCATCTTTGTACTATGGGAGCCCACTTCATTTTTTATTTTGTTTTATTTCCTTATATTTATTGTTGTAGCTGCAAATCTGCAATAGAAATGCATCATCTGTCAGAATTTCAAGCAACTATAACTATAGATACAGTTTGGTGACAAAATCACTGAAAGTCAGACCGTTTTAACCTTTGTTTACGGAACCCTAAAAAAACAACTTATTTGTGCCGGCATGATTACGCCTCGGAATATTGTTTATGTGGGTATGTAGGTTACAGGAATTGTTGATCTAAACCTATTATTAGTGGTAGTAATTGGAAACCATTCATCAAACTTTTTAAGACTCCTCCGTGACTTATTAAGCATTCGTTAACCGTAGCTTGCTAACTAGTCGGCACACGAAGAGGTCAAGAGCTCAAGGCATAGTCTTGGCGTGTTTTTATGGTTTTATTCCACATTCAACCCCCAATAATTTCTACCCTCTTCCGCGTTCGACCCCTAAATGTTTCCACGTTCAACCCCTGATGGTTGAAAGTGGAATCGTGGTAAGATCATCAAATGAGTCCTCCCACCCAGGGCGGGAAGGAAGGGACTGTCAGAATCGTACCTGACGACATAGTCCTGCAACCCCGGATCCGTGACCCTGGAACGTAAACGGCAATTAAGGAACACTGTGGATTTTAGTTACTTACGAGTCTGACTATCCCTTTACTTTCACCTTGTGAGGACTCGTGGACCTAACAAAAATACGTGGACAAACATATTTGTGTTAAAAATTGCAAGTATTTTACAGACAAGTCCTCATTTTCCCACGTTTTTTAAACTCACTTTTCTTTTAATACATTAAATACAATACAGTGTTAGCGCATAGGTACTTGTCAAACATGGCCTTTTGGCCTCGTACAGGACCAATGTTTTTCATTTATTTATTGTTTTTCTTTTAAAATTTTGTTTTGTCATTATTTGTGTTGTTCTGTGTGATTGCAATATTTTTTTTTATTTACTAAACTGAGGGGGAAAATAAAGCTCCCTCCGTATTTAACGGACCTTGAATAAAAAATAGTAACGTAAATCAAATCATATTAAACCTCAAACTAAAAACAATGAAATAAAGACGTCTAAATCACGAACAAAAGCCCTTGGCAGTCGTAACAAATAAATTACATATTATCAAACGTCTGACCGCCACCGCCGCAATACCACCTAACTGTTACACAACGAGTCGCATGCCTCACCCGCCACCATCACACGACACGACACGACAAACGTTTTGTTACACCAGCGCACAGACTGGTATTTGAGTCGAAAAGCTGGCCAAAAATATTTATTGCTTTTTATGTGCTTTTGATGTGTCTATTTGAGGAGTTCGTTGGTCTAGTGGCGTTTTCTGACCTTTTTACGATCGTACGGGTTAAGCAACATCTGGCACTGTCATTATTTAGATGGGTGACTGATTATAATGTGTTTAAAATTGAATTCTCAAACTTCTCGGTGCTTTGGAAGATACGTTATGCCGTCAGTCTCGGCTGCTATCCCTGGAAGCGTTCGTTAGGTCAAGTTAGAAGCCCGCGCGGCGAGCCTGACAACTCTAACATCAGATATACATATTTTCAATATAATTTAATCAAAGTTAGGAAACTATAAAATCTCACCCCTACTTATAGGTTTAAAAAAACGACTTTTACAATATTGAGGTTTTTATTAACAACATTTTACATACATTAAAATTATTCTTCATAATCACTCTTCTCAGCCTCGCTACATTTTAAAAACTCTAAGGCTTCCTTAGAAATTGCCATTCTGTTTCTTATAACATTGTGTCTACTCAGGCTACTCAAATATGGATCAGAAGTTAGCAAGAGCCTGTTAAGAACGTCCTCGTTGCATTCTGTTCTAGAAAATTTTCTTGCAAAGTTTTCCCTGTATTGCCTAAAGTGTTTGTTCCTTGCTTCTGCAGCCTCTTCCGACATTTGGCCAATTGGTAATAAGGCATGCGATATGACACTCGGAGCATGAATTAATATTTTATGGACAGTTGGTGACATTGGTTGCCAGGCATACAATTGAACGTAATGTTTGGCAGTGTCCATGGTGTATATACCAAATTTTTCGACAATAATTTCAAAACCTGAAGAGATCACCTCTAATATTATTTTAAATCGTTGAATTAACTCGATATCGATTCCTGTGATGGTAGCTGCTACGTTAATGTCACTAAAAAACCTACGGGATGTGTTGCCATCATTTGTATTACCATATCCGGCTTTGGGTATGTCAACCAGCAATCCCATTTTCTCTCTAAATTCTTTTTGAATATGTTCTTTGGCTGACTTTATTTTATCTTTATCATTTTTCAGTGTGACGCGACTTTTATGTACTTCTGCCTTTATTTTGTAAGACAAATGTAAAAGAAATTCGAAGAATCTGATTCTCGCATGTAAAATCGATAATCCAAATTTGAATGTCTCTGGATCTTCCGTGTTTTGCAAAATTAAATCATTGAAATCTTTTGATGTTTTATTGCATATATAGCAGCGCATTGTGGATGTTGTGTAAGTGGCTGCATTGCACACTTTTCCATCCACCATTGTTGGTAGTAGTTGGTGATTTATTTCGATTCTTTCACTGACAATAGTTGGTTGCAAATTCCTAGATTGATTTTCTATGTGTTCAATTTCTTCATTTGTGACGTCCTTGTTTTCTTTGATGAACCTCATTCTAATAGGCCTACAAAATCTAGGCGAAGATGGGCAAGGATTTTGCCAAATAACTCTCTTATCAAATGTCAGTCTTAGAGGAACAAGGGAACTAAGAAACATGCTGGCATCACTGTCTGTTTCGTTTTGAAACTTTTGTTTATATTGGCTTTGTTGCGATCCATCGCATCCCCACTTAAAAACCAGCACAAAATCATTAGTATGATTTCCGCGGTATACATCTAATACTTGCTCTAAATATTTACACAATCTTCTAGTTGTATGATCCACCAAGTCTTGTAGTTTAATTTCAGCATATGTTTCATGAACAATACGTTCTGGATAACAATCTCGTTTAGCAATTTGAATATACATATTTATAACATGGATACACATCTTTGTTGGCCTGATGAATAACTTCGTACTGGCTCATGGTTAAGTTGGCTTTCACAAATATTGCCAAAGCTTCTTCGGGGGAGTGTTTTTTCGTATTAGTACGTTGACTACTAACAGCAACTGCTTTGCGAATCTTTGTCGCTCTAGTTGGAGACATGGTAATCTCTTGAATCATTTTAGCCGTGTCTTTATTACCTGCAGCCCGGTGACTCATTTGCGCAGCATATGTCAGCTCATCAACAGGTACATTCTTCCTAAGCTCCATTGTTTTTCGCCGCTTTGAACGGTCACTTGATTCCCCGAATTCTTTTGTCGGTCGCCCTTTTATATTTGTTGAAGTTTCTCTAGCAGGTAAAATAACTTCTTTACTTAACCAGTCTTCATTGTTTTCGAAAAACCGGCTCTCGGTACTGTGACACGTGAGCCATTTTCGCTTATAAACAGTCTTGAAATTACGAATGACCTGCTTGAGTTCGGCCAACTTTTCAGCGGGACACTTTGTTATTTCCAGTAATTTGACTTCAAAATCTTTGAGTTTTTCACTAAAAAGCCTTTTTGGGCTTCTTCTTATTAGTTCATGCAGTTCTTTTCTAGTCATTGTTATGACTGAAGGCTGAGATACTGGGGAAAAAATAAAAAATAAATAAGCAAAATTTTTATGGCTTCTCTACATTTACCTTTATTTTTTTTTGGGGAAAACTCGGGAAAACTTTGGAAGTAGTATGTGAAAATAGACATTCTAATTTATCATATGACATAACTTTGATGCAGTAATAATGAGTGTAATGTATTTAAAATATCAATTTAAGTTAAAACTTATGAAAAAGTGCACTATTTTTTAGATGTATTTTTAGGAAGGCAAAAATACAGTAAAGTAACAATATTTAACAATTAAAAAAGGTGCTATATAAAGTACATACCTTGCTCAGACACTTCCATAATAACAATTTCAACTAAAATCACTTAAAGTATAAGAAAGTACAACACGACTGTATTGAAGTACGGTAACGCAGTGAACAAAGTCCGATCGTATCGAGCGAGTGCTACGTACTGAATGTTGTTACACCCGAATGGTATGGCCGATTGCAGTGGGGATGATGCCAAATGACGTCACATTTATCTACCTGTTTTGGGACCAAGTGCCACCGTTATGCTTAAATGTTTGGATTTTCGATTAATGGCCAGCTTTTCGAGTCAAATACCAGTCTGTGCAGCGCTTAATGCAACCGTTTATAACCGATAATAGTGTGTGCCGGACGTGAAAGCGCTTTTAGATGCTGTTCTAGAAGCATTGCTTCGATTTTGTGGACGGCCAGTCCCGGCCGGTTTGTCCACTTGACAGGCGCAGATAGGACAAAATACGATCCGAGAATGTAAACGACCGCGGAAATCGTTTAAACGCGAGAAAGTGACTAGTTTAGACTTGAAACTTTATCTATCTGATTTTACTGGACTCTGCTGTTTATCAGACTTTGTATATATGTAAGAGCTTTAGTAAAAATAAAAAAGTTAAATAATAAATCTTTATAAAAATCAATTGCTGTTGGTAAGTCTCGCTAAAACTCGAGAACAGCTGAACCAATCTGGCTGATTTTAGTTTTGAATTATTTTGGGAAGTCCAGGGAAGGTTTGTAAGGTTTTTTTTTAATGATTTCCGATGTTGTACAAAGTTTGCCGGGTCAGCTAGTATGAAATGTAAACAAAGAAGGAAGCTAATTATGATGTACGAGTATGTGGGGCACAAAATGCTATCTTTCTGCTCTAACAAAGCTCTTTTAAAACTTAATAAACAGCACGTAGCAGTGAAGTTTTTTTTTTACGTAGCAGTAAAAAAAAACATCGATTCATCTAAGAAAATATATGCCACGCTAAGACTGAATAAGTTGTAAAGAGCGCTGTCATAAAAATAGTACACAAGTATCGCACCTCACGAGTACACTGACGTAGTGCAGCGGAGCATGCGCCTGCGACGGTCCGAGTGCAAGGCTCTCGACCACGGTCATGGATAGCTGGCGCACTTAATACCGATGCCCACGTAATCGTTCCTTATATCTCCGTATTTATCGTAAGCAAGGAATTTATTCAAGTTGTTGTTTTTTTCTAGGGAAATACCGGTGGGTTTATTATATAAAGGTAGGGTTTAGAGTGTTGTGCAATGTGTTTCATTTGTATAACAATTGATTGTGTGTAATTAAAAATTATACATACCTACGTTTTAAAACAAGGTGTTGATAGCGACTTCGCCTGTAGGTATGTAACTCGATAATTTTGACACGGGAGAGTAAATGGGATAAACTGTAGCCTATGTCTTATTCTAAACCTATCAAAATCCTTTCGATCCTTCTATAGCGTCAAAGAATCAATAGATATAAAAATCAATGCCACTTGTCGTTGTAATTTTAACTCAAGTATGGGCTCACCTATCCAAACCAAATGTTTATGCTTTGTTTGGAGTATTTGGTAGATGGTTTATGTGAAGTTTGCACAAAATCGGTAGAGCGGTTCTTCATTGATCACATTTTTTGTAACAAATCATGTAGTAGTAGTATTGTATCTGCGGCGCTACGCAGTTCGCGGGGTCTGCTAGTACCTACTTTAAAAAATGTTATTACAATCCATCTTGTACTTCAAAGTTGCTGATATTTGTTTTTTTTTTATTCATTTTTTTTTAAATTTGAACCATAGTTCTTTTTATAATGTGACCAAAGCGTGTTTAATTGATAATATCAGTAAACTCTTTTGAATAATACGATTGGACTTATTTTATACGTAATGTGCGCAATGACAGCAGCTCCTAGCGAACAGTGGATGAAACTAGATATTTTGATAATTATTATCGGCTAGTTGAAATAGTAGATTATTAACCAAGGGGATAAAGCAGTGTCTTCTGTCGCGGGTGACGATTTAAATCGCGAGCATAACGAAGGACTCGAGGCTTACTCCCGAGCGTAGCGAGGGTGTTAGAAACCACCCAAGACTAAGACAGCTTTATCACCGAGGAAAATACTCTACTTTTCGTACCACTTGCGAAAAAAACAACATAATAATAATATGAGATAAGCATTAATAAAACATTTAAATTTAACAATAACCTTTCTTAAAAAAATAAATTAAACTCAACGTTTATGTATTTTTTTTTTTTTATCGTGGTAAAATCATCAAATGAGTCCTCCAACCCCGGGCAGGGCGGGAGGGACTGTCAGACTTCTACTGACTAAAATCCACGGTGTTCTTCATAGCCTGTTAAGTTCCGGGGTTACGGTAAGGGAATAATCCCGCGACCCCGGCAGGCTTTGGCCCTCTGAGAGGGGGGCCCCGTCATTATGCTGACGCTCTTTGAGGCGCGCGTGGGACACAACGCGCCGTCGACCCGGGCATGGTCCTTGGTCGGGCAGCGAGTTGCCCTTTACTCGCTGCCCGCATGCCCGCGCCTACGGTGGCCGGAGATCATCTAGCGACGTCCGTCGCCATGGGCGCCTACCACTGCGGCTGGGGCGGAGGGAGGACGCTGTCCTCTCTCGCTCGCGGCCACGTTTATGTATTTGAAGAAAACAAAACGCGGCAAATTCCTAGATTAATATTGTAATATCTGGTTGACCGAGCTTCGCTCGGTTTTTAATTTGTCTATATATTGGGAACCGAGCTTTTCTCGAACCTGGGACCTTGATAAATCGATTCCTTGAGCCGAAAAACCCCTAATCTGTAACTTTCATGAAAATCCTTGGAGCCGTTTCCGAGATCCTGATTACATATAAATAAATATACAAGAATTGCTCGTTTAAGGGGGATGCTCCAACCAGCCCGCGAAATTCAAATTTTTTTACGTTTTTTGCAATTTGCAGGCCAGTGACATGTTGTAACTTTATAAACATTTGTGTTGCGCAAATAACAAGTATAATTTTAAATATAAAAAATATCAAAAAACTCGCTCCATCAGCTCTCACATAGAAAAGGTGCATCATGTTAAAATCTCCGAAATCTAACTACGATGCACCTTTTCTATGTGAGAGCTGATGGAGCGAGTTTTTTGATATTTTTTATATTTAAAATTATACTTGTTATTTGCGCAACACAAATATTTATAAAGTTACAACATGTCACTGGCCTGCAAATTGCAAAAAACGTAAATAAATTTGAATTTCGCGGGCTACATCGAAGCAATCACCTTAAAGATATTAGATTCTCGGAAAAGCAAAGGCATCAAGCTCATACGGCCTCTTCGATTTTCGTAATTTTATTAAAATCATAACTGCATTAATAAATGCGTATTCCTTTTTCAAACAGTTGTATAATGCTTTACATACAAACTCAATGGTGTAAAGACAGACTGATGTAGTTCACTATCGGTAAGTATTCGAAATTCAAATCACATTCTCTCTCTAGAGGATGAATGAAATTCAGTACAACTTTCTTTCCCTAGGGAAAGCTGTTTATAACAGATTAATAATGACTATTGTTATGTACGCTTTTTGTGGCATAGAATGTCACTTTTTTGAGCAAGTGGTACGAAAAAGTACTTTAAAAGGT
Organism: Agrotis segetum; assembly: GCA_036375495.1. Classification (NCBI taxonomy): domain Eukaryota; kingdom Metazoa; phylum Arthropoda; class Insecta; order Lepidoptera; family Noctuidae; genus Agrotis; species Agrotis segetum. The sequence continues at coordinate 13,466,840 of JAQSVV010000088.1, read as the reverse complement.
TGTGGTGCATAGTTGTTTCACATCTCTGTCATCTCTGATTTGCGAATCAGCGAATTCGTACATTAACATTAAGTACCTACAGTACGAAAAACAGTTTGAGACGAGATAATCTTATGTTAAAATAGCTCACCAAATCTTTTCAGATTTTCAAAAAAACATTTTTTTTCACCGTACATACTCGTATTCATAAATGAAGAACCTTATGATACACAGTGAACACTGTTTACTTATCTTGTTAAATAAAAGTTACAACAAAGTAGATCTAATAATATTTTAACTAGCCGCTTCCTCTAACCTCTCGAGACAACTCAACCGCGAACAAAAGAGTTCAACGAGTACCTACATTGTTCAGTTAACCGAGAGGTTACTTAAACCGAACTTAAGTACCGTATCTAAAATGGAGTTCTTACGGAACAAATTGATGCTAATAAATTATGTTTTATCGATTTAAGTCTCACTTGAAATAGCACAGGACCCTTAGCACGAGTTTTCACTCTTTTGATAAAATGGAACAGCGCCTCTGGTGTGCGAAGAAGGAACTGATATTTCCTTGAAAATTGTCAATTTGAAATTGTCAAAGTTCCAGTTTACAGTTTAGAGTGCACTGACGTAGTGTAGCGGAGCATGCGCCTGCGACGGCCCGAGTGCAAGGCTCCAGTTTACATCTCTCAAATACTGAAAATTCGTGCTAAGGGTATGGGTTTGGGGTGCTATGACAGGAAACCTCCACGTGCGCCCGTGGATTGAAGTTCCTTCTCGGATACGTCCGGGGGGAAGACTAGTTTTTCGGTCTGGTGCACCCTGGGATGCGGGAAAAAACTCTTCCACTGCACTGCACTGTGTGCCTAAGTGGTCTCTTTGCCCGTATGCGAATAGCCTGTCGTGTGGACGCTCCAACGCGTGTCCCTCTGATTAGCAGAGGGCACAGCGGCGGCGCGAGCTTGCGGACGGTGAGTGATGGGTAGCTCGCCGTCCGACCAAGGACAAAGCCCGGGTCGGTGGCGCGTCGTGTTTCGCGCCAAATGCCTGCAGGATACCGTGGCCCCGGAACGTAAAGGGCATAGGAAGGAACACGGTTGGATTTTAGTCAGTAAGAGTCTGACAGTCCCTTCCGCCCCACCCAGGGCGGGAGGACTCAAAAAAAAAAAATTATGTATGTAACGCAACAAGAATAAAGTATCAAAATTGCCACATCGGTCAGGTCGTGCAGGATTTCAACCCCCGACTACCTCATAATGGGCGTTCGGACCACTGAACTGAAGAGCCTTATATTGCTGATAAAACACGGTTCCTATTTAGAAAAACCAGGGGAAAAGTTGCATTTTAAAATCTAGGGACAACATTGTAAAGTCTAGATTACATCGGCGTTATCTGATGTAGCCATTCTGCGATAACTCTCGGGAAGCTTCGTGTTCTCATTTTGTTTGTACGTTGTTCGTGATAGACTAAGAGAAACGATGCATATTAAAATCTAGGATCAACACTTTAAAGTCTAGATTCCAATGGTCTGATGTAATCTACGCTGGAGCTATAAAAGCAGTGGAGACGACTTGTAACTGAAATCAATTAATCAGCAACAACTGCAGCTCAATACAACGTGTAACGTTAAATGCGCAAAACCTCTCGTGGGGTAACTCAGCCCATGACTGGACAATGTTTTTTTAAGACTATTGGAAATTCACAAAAAAAAAATGAATTTTCATACAAAATGAGAAATTGATCGGGCCCATCAGTATGTTTTTTTTTTTGTGATTTTTCAAGTCTTAGTAGAACAAACATTGTTCAGTAACATGGACTGAGTTACCCCACGAGAGGTTTTATGGATTTAACGTTACACGTTGTATATGAGAAGGAAATGAAGCTGTTAAGCCAATTTCTTTAGGGAATATAAAGAAATAGCGAAGCAAATTAATTGCTCGCCAAGAACAAAAGCACAAGTTTTTAATAATCTCTGTTTATTTTGTTAAGATATGACTGAAAACTTTTAAAAATAATATTGTCATCAGCTTTCTAAAACTGGAATTAAAACACTAGTCAAACAGCAGTTAAACTAACCGGTAGTCATAACGACTCCATTGCTTTTCGTCGGGAACAAAGTTCGCTTTGCACCTGCGTAGAGGGGTCAGCAAAGCTTCATAATTGTAGATAGACAGGTCCAGTGCTGTACAAATAGATTCGATATGATTGAAATGAAAGGAAATGGGATAGGCTGGGATTGATTCCACACCCAATATTCGCTAGGGTAGATTTGTATGGAGAAGAGAGGCTAGGGAAACTCCATACTTACTCTTTTGAAACTAGTTTTACAATACACATTGTTAAAATATTGATGCACTTTATATTATACATATTTTGCAATAACAAAGAGGATATTCCAATGTTATAGTATAAAGCATTATTTATACTATAACATGTTTACAACTCCCTGTACCCTTAGCACAAATTTTCACTCTTTTACTTTACGCGTCTTTCCAGTATTTACAGCGTTTCTGTATGAATAAAAGGAACAGCGCCTCTGGTGTGCGAAGAAGGAACTAACTTTTTCATTGAAAATTGTCAATTTGATTATCAAAGTTCCAGTTTACTTTACGTCTCAAATACTGAAAATTCGTGCTAAGGGTACTTGATTTGAACTGTGTCATTACATTTCACATAGAAAACGACAGTTTCCTCTTGCATTACCAACCTAAGAAATTGCTCATTCATCATCCAAGCATAACCAAACAGATTATCAAACATGAAACTCAACAACTTCTCACCAGAAAATAGGTACCTACATTAAAAAATCGGATAATGATAAAGCGATTGGAAACAGCTAGCTAGTGTAATATTAATTAATCAAAATGTTACAATTAAGTGTAGAATTTCCTCAAAAAACAAACGATTTGTTACTGTTACGCGAGTAGTATTAAAATGCGGATGCAGATGTACACACGGCTACACATCAAGCTATACAAAACCAGTTTATCGTAGACTCACTTTGTATGATCATTCCGCGCATACAACGATCAGCTTATACTGGTTTTGTATAGCTTGATGTGTAGCCGTGTGTACATATTGCGTGCGCACACGCATGCGATCCGTTCCGAAGTCTCTTACATTAGATCATGTTCTCAAACCCAATTCATTCTAAATTAATTCATTACCTATACGTAGGTGTTGAATGAAAAACTTGAAATTTATGAATAGCAGTAAGTATAGTGTGTTGAATGGCAACATTGATTAATATCACTTTATGACTACGGATGGAAGGTATCTTGTTTGATTGTTTGCGAGTTATTACCAAACGTACACTTCAGTAGCCAGTGCATTTAGACGGCTTTCGCAAGCTGAAATTACTGGAAAAAGTTTCAGCTTTGACCCGTTTGGTTCAATAGTTCAGCGGATCTAAAATGATCACATAGCAATATCACAAATGATTCTTCGTGATTATTAATGACGTTACTGGAAATGCACGAAATCGAATCACTAGGAATACTCGTCGGTTTGAACCCTCAGACTGTTAATTTTCTTTCGGCGTTTTGTATTATTAGCAATCTGAAGAAATAAGAAGATCGTAAGTAGCAAAAAATGGCGGTTGACCTCTTCCTCGAAGTTGGACCTACCTAACTGGACTACTTGTCCTAAGTAGATCTATGAGTCATCAACTTCGAGTACCGAGTTTCCAACAGAGACTGTGGTGGGCACAACATTGGCATTTGACATAATTTTCGTCTTATCCATGTTCATTTTCAAGCTCACTTGTCACTTGTAGGCCATCGAGTATGATGCTGAGTTCGACCATCGACTTTGCCATGACTACGACGTCGTCGGCAAACCGAAGGTGAGTGATATATTCGCCGTTGATGTTGGTGCCAAGTATATAGCAATAGTTGAAGGCGTCTTCCATTGCGGCAGTAAACAGTTTCGCGGAGATAACATCCCCCTGTCTTACGCCTCTTCTCAATGGAATCGCCTTCGTGCTCTGCTCCTGCACTCGGACCGACATGGTGCCGTTATTATACAAGCACTTTAACACCTCGATGTACCGATAGTCAATACGGCATCGCTGGAGTAACTCAAGTACCGCACATGTTTCCACCGAATCGAAGGCTTTCTCATAGTCCACAAACACTAAGCATAATGGCAAGTTATACTCTTCGGTCTTCTGTATAACTTGCCGCAGCGTATGGATGTGGTCTATGGTACTATAGCCTATTCGGAAACCGGCTTGTTCGGGACGCTGGAAGTCATCGAGTCTGTGTTCGAGACGGTTCGTGATAACCTTTGAAAACAGTTTATGAACATGACTTAGAAGCGTGATGGATCTGTAGTTCACCTTTTTTGAAGAACAGCACCACCTCACCACTCCATGTTTCAGGCGTTTTGCCCTCGAAGAGGACGGAATTAAAGAGTTTCTGGAGTTTTTTAAACAGACTTGAGAATAACAAACCTACAGAGAATATTTATGGGGACCAGCAGTGCTGTTGCTGGGGGTTGTTCTAAGTTCGCTACAAAAATTATTCCCCTCGAAAAAAAGTTTTGATCTTGTTCTCCAAGTCTTTCTGTTCAGATTCCACATTGGTTTTCGGTAGTTTTGTGCTGGATTTTATTAATGTTAATTAAATTGTTCTGCTATACGGTGCCGAAAAAAAATGGGTTGAATGTACAACAATCAAAATTTACAAAAATAAGAAGCTCAAAAACCTTTGGCTAATTACATACTTTTTTGCGTGGGATATTATTTTTGTGGCGAACTTAGAACCCGTTGCTGGTGCTGCTTCATTCATACCTTTTCTTATCAAATCGCCAATCAAGCATACTTTTCACTTATTTATTATACGTTGATACAATCTTTACATATAATAAAATATGGATAATAAAATTGCAGTTTTCGTAAATTTTATAACTCAATTCTTTTATTAAGATTTGCTGGAACAACAAGTTCCTGACAGTTATATAAGTGAATGTTTTATTAAATAGTGACCAAGCAACGCTTACAATTATTTATTAGAACCTTAACTAACCTATTGATACTCTACGGAACAACTATTTATAGATCCGGAAAAGAGTTCTTATAGATGATCCGTATGGTGTTTTTTTCCACAGAATATTTATAAATATCTGTAGCCGCTATCACGTCAATAAAAATAGATGGTATGCTTTATGTACGTGTCTGACTCGCACTTTGTCGGTTTCTTAAACAATATTTTAAAGTTTTCAAGTATTTACCAGTACTTTTTACGTGGACCATAAATAGTTAAATTACTAACATAATAAAGGGTAATGCTCACGCTTCATAGAAAAAAAACCCAGCTCCGACAGAGACGAGTTGCATCTCAAATTAGCAATAGTATAGTGTAATAAAATAATAACCGGGAATGATCGGGATCCTTACTGGCAAACATTTAAAAATTGCCATTCCATATATCTCGTCTACGTCAAAGTTATAAAGCTGCACTCTGAAATGAATATCTGCTAACAGACAAGGCTAGAGGTTCTCAAACTTTTACCGTTAACGGCACACTTATTTACACGCAGGAAGGTGTTTGGATCCTCCCCCCTCCCCCCTCCAAATCACAAATCCAAATTCAATTCCTAATCACAAATTCACATCAATATGAAAATTTACAAAAAAGTTCTCTTCTCCTATTCTTTTTGTAGCTAAATCTTTTTGTCATAAGACCCCTCTTTGAGGAGTGGCTGGAGAGAAGTCATGGCGTCCTGACCTACCGCTTGACGCAGGTCCTCACCGGACACGGAAGTTTCGGGAGGTACCTGTGTCTGATGCGAAAGGAGGAGACGCCTGGGTGTCACCACTGCGAAGATCGCCCGGAGGACACGGTGGAGCATACGGTGCAAGACTGCCCAGCTTGGGCGGAGCACCGACGTGTCCTCACGGCTGCGATAGGCGGAGACCTCTCGCGCCCGGCATTGGTTGCGGCCATGCTGCGGGGCGAGACGGAGTGGGAAGCGGTCAGCTCCTTCTGCGAGGCAGTAATGCTCGTAAAGGAGGAGGCAGGCCGCGAGCGAGAGAGGACAGCGTCCTCCCTCCGCCCCAGCCGCAGTGGTAGGCGCCCACGGCGACGGATGTCGCTAGATGATCTCCGGCCACCGTAGGCGCGGGCATGCGGGCAGCGAGTAAAGGGCAACTCGCTGCTCGACCAAGGACCATGCCCGGGTCGACGGCGCGTTGTGTCCCACGCGCGCCTCAAAGAGCGTCAGCATAATGACGGGGCCCCCCTCTCAGAGGGCCAAAGCCTGCCGGGGTCGCGGGATTATTCCCTTACCGTAACCCCGGAACGTAACAGGCTATGAAGGACACCGTGGATTTTAGTCAGTAGAAGTCTGACAGTCCCTCCCACCCTGCCCGGGGTTGGAGGACTCATTTGATGATTTTACCACGCTAAAAAAAAAAAAAAAAAGGCGTCCGCGATGCAGTTTTTGTTTCGCTAACGTGTAAGAGTGTTATTATGAACTACGATGTCTTTAACAACGATTATATATTTAACAAAATTGTTGCAATAAAGTCCGATTTACTCGACTTAAGAGCCAGTTCACAAAATTCGAACGCTCGAGTTTAGGTAAAAGACGGCAGCAATGTTCATGTGTGCGTAGCTGTTCACACATACACAACGCAACCAGTGTAGCGCTAGTGTTGAGACGGACTAAACAATTTTGAGCCGATATAATCGTAATGCACTTTGGTTACATTTCTGGAAAAGTTTTTTTTGTTTATTCAGTCTATTAGACTGTTAAATGGTATAGAACGGAAAGCATCTCGCGCGTTGATTGGTTGAACGGCATGTGCCCGCCACAATATTTGTTAGATGTCGAATGTTAAACTGTTCCGGTGATTTATTTAAATTTTGTGTTAAAATAACCTGTCAGTTAAAGTTAGTTATATTTTATTGTTGTGGAAGTAAAACTGAATCTGCAATTAACCTAAGAAGTGAAGTTTGAACAATAAATAAGTTTTGGGGCTGATTTTTTAATAGTCAGATAACTTATATCTGAGCAATAAAAATGGGGGTTTGACAGCTTATCTATAGAAAATAATTATGTCAAACCGCTATTTTCATTCCTCAGATAAAAGTTAAAAGATAAGACTATTAAAAAATCAGCCCTTTGTCCTACCTAACCTAACCTACTACATTTTCCGAGTTTTCATATTTTTTATGAATGAGAACCTTTTAAACATCTACTACAAGAACACAGAACGAGCTACTGTAAGAAGTTCTGAGTGCCGCGTAAAGACGACTTGCGTTTATTTCTACAAAATCACGAGTGTATTGCGTTGTGTAGGTATATGGCTGTTTGAACTAGGCTTCATCATAAGCAGAGATTTTGTTTTTTAAACGTCGTGCTTATTTTGAAAATTAAAAATGATTTTTTATCAATATCGAATTCTATATCCGCGTGACCGTTTAATAAATTCGTAAATCATTTGTAAAAAAACCAAAATGGTTTCTGCTACAATTTCTCATAATAAGCGTTTTTCATAGTTTTCGTCTTCGAGGATTTTGAATCCGATAGTACTGTCAAAATGTAAATCCAAGATGGCGGCTGTTAAAAATATCGAGATTTTCGTCATGGGTGTCGTTTTCATGGTTTTCGAGGGTGTTGAAACCGATGGTGCAGTCAAAATGTAAATCCAAGATGGCGGCTGCATAAATTATCGAGGTTTTCGTCATGGGTGTCGTTTTCATGGTTTTCGAGGGCGTTGAAACCGATGGTGTAGTCAAATTGTAAATCCAAGATGGCGGCTGCAAAAATTATCGAGGTTTTCGTCATGGGTGTCGTTTTCATGGTTTTCGAGGGTGTTGAAACCGATGGTGCTGTCAAAATGTAAATCCAAGATGGCGGCTGCATAAATTATCGAGGTTTTTGTCATGGGTGTCGTTTTCATGGTTTTCGAGGGTGTTGAAACCGATGGTGCAGTCAAAATGTAAATCCAAGATGGCGGCTGCATAAATTATCGAGGTTTTCGTCATGGGTGTCGTTTTCATGGTTTTCGAGTGCGTTGAAACCGATGGTGTAGTCAAATTGTAAATCCAAGATGGCGGCTGCAAAAATTATCGAGGTTTTCGTCATGGGTGTCGTTTTCATGGTTTTCGAGGGTGTTGAAACCGATGGTGCTGTCAAAATGTAAATCCAAGATGGCGGCTGCTTAAATTATCGAGGTCCTCGTCATGGGTGTCGTTTCGACTTCACCATCGGTTTCAACACCCTCGAAAACCATGAAAACGGCACCCATGACGAAAACCTCGATAATTTTTGCAGCCGCCATCTTGGATTTACATTTTGACTGCACCATCGGTTTCAACGCCCTCGAAAACCATGAAAACGACACCCATGACGAAAACCTCGATAATTTTTGCAGCCGCCATCTTGGATTTACAATTTGACTACACCATCGGTTTCAACGCACTCGAAAACCATGAAAACGACACCCATGACGAAAACCTCGATAATTTATGCAGCCGCCATCTTGGATTTACATTTTGACTGCACCATCGGTTTCAACACCCTCGAAAACCATGAAAACGACACCCATGACGAAAACCTCGATAATTTATGCAGCCGCCATCTTGGATTAACATTTTGACAGCACCATCGGTTTCAACACCCTCAAAAAACATGAAAACGACACCCATGACGAAAACCTCGATAATTTTTGCAGCCGCCATCTTGGATTTACAATTTGACTACACCATCGGTTTCAACGCCCTCGAAAACCATGAAAACGACACCCATGACGAAAACCTCGATAATTTATGCAGCCGCCATCTTGGATTTACATTTTGACTGCACCATCGGTTTCAACACCCTCGAAAACCATGAAAACGACACCCATGACGAAAACCTCGATATTTTTAACAGCCGCCATCTTGGATTTACATTTTGACAGTACTATCGGATTCAAAATCCTCGAAGACGAAAACTATGAAAAACGCTTATTATGAGAAATTGTAGCAGAAACCATTTTGGTTTTTTTACAAATGATTTACGAATTTATTAAACGGTCACGCGGATATAGAATTCGATATTGATAAAAATCATTCTTAATTTTCAAAATAAGCAGGACGTTTAAAAAACAAAATCTCTGGTTATGATGAAGCCGAGTTCAAACAGCTATATACCTACACAACGCAATACACTCGTGATTTTGTAGAAATAAACGTAACTCGTCTTTACGCGGCACTCAGAACTAACAGCACTGCGATGTCCGCTCAGAAGCCTCGTAGATGCGCGTGTTTGTGTGAGTGCACCGTTTGGAACGTTAGTACGTAGTTTCCGTACTATCCATATTTTTACTGTGCTACGGGGCAGAGAAGGGCCACTCAAAACGTGTGGGAGCGTATCTTTGCAAGTTACAACCACGATCTATACACGTCATGTAAATATATCCCATAAATAATATACGCCCCCACGTTTTGAGTGGCCCCTCTCTCAGCCCCGTAGGGTTATTTTAATTTTTTTAAGAAAATCAAAAATGTGGGTTTTTTCATATTTCGGACAGCAAACCCTTTCATTTGATACCCATATCAAGAGGGTGCATTTCAAATAGCTAATCCGCCGTCTTGGATGTCCGCCATTTTGGATTTGAGACAAGTGACTATTTTTTTCATATTCCTGATAACAAACCCTTTCATTTGATATCCATATCATGGGGATGCATTTCAAATAGCCAATCCGCCATCTTGGATGTCCGCCATGTTGGATATAAGACACGTGACTATTTTTTTCATATTCCTGACAGCAAACCCTTTCATTTGATACCCATAATATCGGGTTGGATTTCAAACAGCCCGACCGCGATCTTGAGGAGGCCGCCATATTGGATTTTTCACCACTCTTGCGCCCCATTGCAAAAACTAATAAAACAAAAACGGATGGTTATTTAATGCACAAATTCTATAAACTACTATTATAATTACAAAAATACTTTAGTTTGATAAAGTAACGAAAATCTTACCTTACGAAAAAATATATGGAGAGAATCAAAATGTGGCAGTCGCAGTATAGTATTCCGTTCACGATACGTACGCTCTAAAATCAGGACGAGGAAAAAAGTGACACAGGTCCTACGTCGACGGGCGCTGGAGCCGTACTGATCGCAGCCCGGTTATGTTTCGTAATTTATGCTAGTTTAGAGTGATTTTAAAAACGATATTATGTTTAATTACATGAAGGGATTTTAATGAAATTTAGAAATTAGTTTAGTCTGTAGACATAGTTTATATTTACATATTTTTTTAAATGTAATTATGCTTTGTTCGAACCAAAAATGGCGATAAAACAGCGATATAAAACGTAAAAATTGACCTCAGACTTTATTTTTTTACTAATTTGTGTTATTAAAAATATAAATTCTACTACGTTTTTTCATGACAAAAACGTATGTCTGATGACTTGTGTATTTTTTTTGGTTAAAATTATAAATATTAATGGTAGATTTAGGAGTCGCAAATCGACTCTGCGTTGATTTTTCAGTAAACTACTTGTCGGAGATTAATTACCACAAAGTTAATAAAAGAGTTTTTTGAAATATTTTACGTTTTTTTACAACACGAAAAACTGGTCTTTCTTTTACAGGTATTCAAAAATGTTGGAGTATTAATTAATTTGGTAAATTCGACGACCACAATTTTAGTTCTACGCGCAAGCAGGTAAAAGGGGTCTTACCTATTTTATTATTGAAAGGCGCACTCCAAATCAAAGGTATATTCTTGGTAAAAAATTCCACCAAATACAAAGGTCCGTGTGTATTTGATTTTAAGGCTCCAAAAGACAAGAATGTTGATTCCAAGCGCTGGTTCGCTGTACTCTCTGGGCTCCAAGTTTGGGAACCCTTGAACCCCTGGACGGGGCAAATTATTTACTCGAGTGTGCGTGTTTGCGTTTGCAATGGAGCCGGAGGGTTGAGCTTTGAAAATGCACCGGGAAAAACTTTGTACATGTATCAGTTTTAGGAATTTTGAAAAAGTAAATAAAGGGAGGGAGGATTCGCTTTATTAATTTCAAACGTACTCGAGTAAGTTAGGTTTTTTAGTTTTGTTTATGATTTTCGTCCATTCAAATTGTACATGAAGTTGCACTTGTAGGTAATCCCAAAAGTTAGACTCATTGTAGGGGTACAGTGTATAAGAAAGGGACGTAAGGTATAATGGGGACGTACTTAACACAACACTTATGTAGCGAAAACTCCAAGAACTCCGCTTGCAAATGACGTGCTGTTAGCCCGTTCCTACACTAGGCGACGCAAGTCTCCGATACCTTAAGATTTTGGTATTCATTGACGCGTGATCGAACCCAACGATCGAACCTCTTTATTTGGGTTTGTATTGCGAAAGTCGCTTGGATACCAAATTCGTAAGGTATCGGCGGAAACTTGAGTCGCCTTGTGTACGAAGGGCCTTAAGTTGGCCTTAAGTGTGTGATTTCCCATCATACCCACATTTCCTCAGTTATTCTAATGTGTGTATTAAGTAAATGCGGATTCTAAATAGAAAATCTGAGTTTGCCACATTCAGCTGCGTTTCGTTTGTTTCTGTGGAAATTAAACAAAATACTAAAATAAGCAAAGTTGTTGATTAGTCCATGACTTACCGTACATTACAGGCGGGTAAATATAATTAATTAACGCGTTAACTTAACCGATATGTTACGCCTCATTTGTGAATGACACACACACTAGCGCAAGTTTCGTTACGTGGTCATTATTGTTGCAAATTAACTTAAAAACAATTAATCATTTCAGACATTATTCCTGTGGTCAATTTTATGTGATTATCTAGTAGATAGGTAAAAAAAAACGGCATAAAAACATCCAAAAAACAGACAGCTTATTATCTAATATCTTTAAACGAGCAATTCTTGTATATTTATATATAATCAGGATCTCGATTACAGATTAGGGGTTTTGGTTTATGGTAATATTCGTCCAAGTGTTAAAATGTCCACATGTCAGAATAACATAATGTCATATTTGTATTTGGTTGGAATGAACTTTTGCAAAATTCAACAAGTGTTATAATGTCCAAAAGTAATATTGTACATGGCTCAAAATCCTAGGTTTTGTGATAAAACGACGCCTGGGTTTGTTTTTTAGATAGGTAATAGAACAAATTTCATTATTTTTTATTTCAAAAGCTCTTTGTGTTCCAATGTCGTAAATAAATTTAATTTGTAGATATAAAATCATTTTCACTTTTTGACGTATGGACATTTTGTCATTTGATCTTTATAACAAAAATTTTGACTTCTTTACGTAATGACATGTGGACAATTTAACACTTGTACGAAAGTTACCATAAACCGGGTTTGTTAAACACTACATCTCTCGAATAAACAATTCTAAAATCAGAAGGATCCCATATCTTATAACCATTATTTGTAAATCCTACTAAAACCATTATCACCAATATTAACACTCACCTCTTTAAATAAATTGTCTAACTCACACTGTTTCACTCTACGATTACAACATTTTAGATAATCCGCAACATCACTCTTATTATTGTTAAACACTACATCTCTCGAATAAACAATTCTAAAATCAGAAGGATCCCATATCTTATAACCATTATTTGTAAATCCTACTAAAAGTCCTTTGCTACTCCTGGAGTCAAGTTTCTTTAATTGATAATTATTTTTATAATATGCTAAAGATCCAAAAATATTTAAATGTTTTAAATTCGGTATTCTATTAAACCACATTTCGGCTGGTGTTTTATTATTTATTGTATTAGCACTTCTGTTAATTAAATATGCAGAGGTTAAAACAGCTTCACCCCATAAAACACGTGGTAGCTGCATATCAAACAGTAACGCTCTAGTTCTTTCCATTAATGATCTATTTAATCGTTCAGCTTTACCATTTAACTGTGGAGTGTAAGGAATTGTATAGTCAATATTAATTCCTTTACTATTGCAATAAGTTTTAAATTGTTTACTATTGTATTCACCACCATTATCACATCTAAATGTCTTAACTTTTGTTTGAAAATGATTTTCTGCCAAATTAATGTAATTTATTATTTTTGAGAAAGCTTCGCTCTTATTTTTAATTAAAAATACTTTAATAAAATGTGTATAGTAATCCTTTAGAAATAATTCATAGTGATATTTGTGGTCCTATTGAAACTGAAACATGGGATGGTTACAAATATTTTATAACTTTTATGGTAATATTCGTCCAAGTGTTAAAATGTCCACATGTCAGAATAACATAATGTCATATTTGTATTTGGTTGGAATGAACTTTTGCAAAATTCAACAAGTGTTATAATGTCCAAAAGTAATATTGTACATGGCTCAAAATCCTAGGTTTTGTGATAAAACGACGCCTGGGTTTGTTTTTTAGATAGGTAATAGAACAAATTTCATTATTTTTTATTTCAAAAGCTCTTTGTGTTCCAATGTCGTAAATAAATTTAATTTGTAGATATAAAATCATTTTCACTTTTTGACGTATGGACATTTTGTCATTTGATCTTTATAACAAAAATTTTGACTTCTTTACGTAATGACATGTGGACAATTTAACACTTGTACGAAAGTTACCATAAACCGATTTTAGACATTATTAAACAACGGTCAACCAGATATTTATGTTATTAATGCCACTGTTTTTCTTGCAGTTATTTTTCTTTTGAAGTTCAAAATATCTTGAATGCCCTTACTTGTTACCCTTCATCATTTTCTTAACTACGTTGATTTCTGCAATTCGGCGCCATGTCAAACCGGATACAGCATTACAGAGCATACGAGATCTACATTATGACTCAACGACTTCGTTTGAGAGAGAGGCAATCCTCCTCCTCTGGCCATAGCCATTGAGGACGGAGCAGCCGGGAGACGTCTAGGGTGTCGAGGATAGCGACTTGATCTGTGGTCTGTGATCACCATTGGTGCAGGATTGCGGACGGAGAGTAGTGGGTAGTTCCGAAATCGAATCGACGCTACGGTACGACGTTTTCCACGCGAGTTTAATGGAGATGTCATCAAACTTTCGAGATCCCCATTTCTACTTTCGGGAGGCTAAATGCCTGCTGGGATCGTCTTAATAGAGTACCATCACATTGGCACACAAAAGAAAAGCGGAACAGCGTGATTTTCTTTACATCCCAAAATAAATTAGTGGTTTTCACCTTTTTTTACTTTTCACGAGATTAAATTTTATCAAAACTCCTTAGAAAATTGCATGCTTCCAGACGGTTTACTTACGCTATGCCTTATCTGTAAGTGAATTAAATTATTTAAATTAGATTGTCCGTCAAAGAGATTCTTCATCCTGACAGTTTGATTATTTTGTAGTATGATCATAGAGTATGATGCTCAGCAATAAATAATGAAAAATCTCAGATTTTCCAAAAAGATAAAGGAAAAGCTTTCAGGTTTCCTGTAGCTAACCAAAGCTATCTGGAGTCTCCTCTATTCTAGCAGGAAAATTATGGATGGAACTTTTAAAGCGGTCTTTACATACAGATTCTAATTGTTCGTTAATCGATCAGACAGCCAGTCTTTGATCAATACCAAAAGAAGATAATTTACGCTATGGTTTGTATCATTGTATGAGATGATTCGTGATTCAATACGTAGTCATACATAAATTTTAACAGCCAGTTCTTCACAAGTTTGCACCAATTACTTTGAAAGCTAAATAGGGTAAAGGGAGATTATTTGGTGAGACAGGCAACTTAGTGATAGAGTCTTAAAAGTCTCTCAAAACGTTACCTATGACATGCTGTAATGCGAAATAATGCAACTACTTAGTTCACCACTTATGTGGACAAGACGTAGTGAAGAGTCTATCACTAAGTTGATATCGTTATCAACTTTATTGATATTGTTATTAAATCTCCCTTTACCATATCTGCCACCAGCCAAAGAGAATATTTTGAAAGACTGCCCCTGAGTTCAAGCCATTGGACTTCTCAAAACAAATGTTCTCATATTATCTGGTCTCTCAAGAATGCTTATTTCTAAGCAGACCAAACAAAAGAAGAAGGAACCAGAATCTGGATCAATCTAGCACGTCAAGCGGTGTTAACATAACTAATTATGAACAAAAAATATGTGTGTAATAGTGGAAAAATATGGATTAACAACATGATCATATCAATGGCCGTCAGCAACACTGCAGCAAAGTGCAGCGTGTGTGCAGTGCAATACACACACTTGCATTGGTTAGGACTCCTTCAGGCGTGAAAATGAATGTTATAAATAATCAGGCGCACCGCGAACAATTATCATATGAGCTTGAAGGCCAGTACGGTTTCCACCAGTGCAGTAATTCTTTAAAAAAAAATTGGAAATTAAGAAAAACTTAATTTGAACTCGTTTCTCGTCCGTCAACAGAAGAAGCGGCAATGGATTGGTTGAAATTGGTCGGTATCCCGTGAACCTAGTTGATAATGTAT
Source organism: Agrotis segetum (assembly GCA_036375495.1). Taxonomy (NCBI): domain Eukaryota; kingdom Metazoa; phylum Arthropoda; class Insecta; order Lepidoptera; family Noctuidae; genus Agrotis; species Agrotis segetum. The sequence continues at coordinate 13,451,433 of JAQSVV010000088.1, read as the reverse complement.
GTGATAGTGATGACTTGATAGTGTGGACAGTGCCTTATCATTTTGTGATTGTGATTCCTGAATTTCGCTGCGCGTATGTGAATGTGACCTAAAGGATATACTTTTTTACATGAAAAGTGATTATGATTCCAAACTCCCAAAAACAATTTTGAATTCGAACAGTGCAAATATTTATTAAATTTCAGAATACATAACCAAAATTGAGTTAAATCTTTTCTTTCTTTTCTTCGTGTTGAAAATAACAAATAAAAAGTTTTTTAAATACCTATTAACTTTTCAAATAATTAAAAGAAAATATAATTATATACTCCTGAAAAAGTGTCATTGCATAATAAGGACTGAAACCAAGAGTCTTAAGTGTGGCCTAAAAAGACTAAGTAAAAGCAATGCGTTAATACCGGATAAGTTTTAAATAAGCTAATCAATTGGGAAATAACGAAGTAAAATTAAAACCGCAGTTAGTAAAAATAATAATAAAGTAATGTTAATTACAATAGAAACATAACAATGACTGAAGGAGAAAACAAATCTTCAACATATTTTTATAAAATGAAATTAATGGCCGGAGAAAACTTTAGATGGTAAGAAATGCAAGGTTTTGGAAAGACCTATACCTAGCAGTGGGTCAATAGAGATTTGAGTTTATTAACATGTCTAACTTAAAATATATATTTTTTAAAAGACTTCATAAACCCGAAGATCGTCCATAATGTGTTTCTGTACAAATAAACCCTTACTAAAACATCAAAAGTAAACAAGAATAAAAAGTTAACATAATGATATGCAGTCGAAATAAAAATCGATCGAGACGGAAACAACCTAAAATATTTACAATGAGCTTTAAGTTTCATTATAAAACTCGGATTCGTGTCTATAATATTATTCATACGTGGAAATCAATTTATATCATGAAAATCTCTACCGAAAACAGCCGTGATAAAAGATCTTGTGACATAGCATATCGCAAGGAACTCCGTACAGCCCAGTCGTAATTCTCTTTGTAACCAATTTCAGAGTCGGATACGCAGTCTCATCAATCATGAAAGTTTGAATTAAACTATGTTCTTTGCCATGCGAACACTACCTGAGAAGGCGCTAGTTCTTTAGGTCTTTAAAATGGCCATCCAACTTGTTTATCTCTTTATTATTATTGGGGGTTTTTATCCACACGGATATGTCAACCCCATCATACATTGAACTTTATTCTATCAAAATGAAGGAGAATCATTAACTCGAACCAAATCATAGAGACTATGTGGTCCTTACCGGACCATACAACCTTACCGTTCTAGGGATTGCTAAAATGTTCTGCACAAGACTTTCAGTTCAAATTGACTTATTAATGATTCTCTCTCAGTTTTGCTCCTATCGCATTCCATCAGCAAATATCCATATTTTTTGTACCTAGACAAGAAGTTCAATGTTCTGTCTCTCTGTTACAGTTCGCTCTTCTGGTAGCTGTAGCATCAGTTCAGATTACGGCAGATGTGCCTAAGTGAGTACCTTCTAAGTTCCTACATTCTATGTTCACTATTGTTCTATCTACGGTTGCTTCTGCTTTCCACATGCCGTTGCAGTCTATCGCGTGACTCGATGGTGACTGGTTGTTGACCTTTGCGTCAGCTGACATAATACTCGTAGCATGCTCTCTAACATCCTACACAGTCTTACATATGCCACACACGCCATCTCACACCAACTATAGTTTTAGTTCTGCTAGCGAATCGATGTTGAATTTGATAAATTATAACCATGTTTTGCATTTTCTAATTCTGTTGTTTTCTCCTGACGAATTCATTTGAAAATAATTATTAATTTGATGAAGGACACTTAGCAGCCCAATGGGCAAGCGAAAGTGAGTTGATTACACGCTGTGCGACTTCAACTGTAAGCATTGTCAATGTCAGTGTGCCGGCGATTGTGCTTAAAGTGTTATGTTTCACCGCTTAGCGATAATTGCTTGCACCTTGGACCAGCTCCAACCAGGCGAATAATAAGCGCCTGCCTATTAGAAAGTGCAAGTCGATCCTCATCGTTGTCGTACGTCATAAGTACGTTACAAAAAAATGACACAAGACGAATGTGGTGAGCCGTGTGTCGAGTGTGACGAAGTGCGGATAGGCAGCGCGGCGACGGCGACGTCGCGACGCCCGCCGTCAGCGAAAGCCGCGCGCTACCGAGTCACGCGTCATGCCATTGACACTGCACTAGACGGAACAACAAGCAGAAAAACTCCGTCGCTCAACATGCATGCGATCGATTACTTCACCACAGAATACCAGCACTATTATTTCTTTTTGTTGCAGGAAAAAGATCCGCATACATCTACCACAAAAGGTGAAACATATTCACCACCACAAGAAGATCTACATAACGAATCACCCAGCATCATCCCAGTATGCACCGGCTTTCATGCCGAGCGCTGAAGGTGCGGTGGCAGTGCCGACCAACGTCGCGATGCCGAGCGTGGCGAGCGTGCTGCCCCTGAACTCCGTGGAGCTGTATGACGAGCGGCCGGTGCGCTTGCCCGGGGGCGCGGCCTCCTCATCCAAGCTGCTGCCGCTGTACCGCGCGCGCGGCTACTATGGGCCCAACCCTCACGAGTGGGACGACCAGGAGTACGACCTCGCACCTCCCCCAGATCCGACGGACGGAACATACATACCCACTGCCTTCTCAGCTCCAGCAGCGGCACCAACTGCACCACCCAATTATCCCCCAAAGCGAGTCAAAATCGTAAAAGTAAATGAGCCCCCTCGTAAGAAAGCCAGAAAGGTGAAGCCGAAACGAATTTTAGTACGAGGGAAACCAGGTCAAGCAGAGGAGGAACATCCAGTATCGACGTTCCATGAACATTTCTATTCCGACTTGGATGGTTCGGGGACGATAAGAAAAATAAAAAAGCCGCAACGAGTAGAAAAAATTATCGACGGTGATACCGAACACATTCACACCTACAGTGAGGAGCACATTCACAAGCTCGTGTATGAGCCTGACGGCAGTATGTCTGCGCTCGCGGCTTCACACCCTCTAATTCCTCTGAAGAATTCGCAGGCCCTATTAGCAATTCCATCTGACACACTCACTGGTTTCACAGCAGTCGGGTCCATGGGCACCCCGGGGCATCTCGAGTACGCTGCTTACAACCCGCGAGAAGTAACTCACGATCACATATTCCATGACCACGGAGAGATCCCCTCCGATGTGGATATAACTAAGGAACATATGGCGTACCCACCGCGGACGACATATAATAGTCAGGGACTGCGTATTGGACTGGGTGCTCACAAAGGACTCAAAAGCAAATATTCACATAAGTATTTGAAATCTCAGCCTAAACCTAATTTGTCAGATTTTACATATTATGAAAACATATATACCCCTTATCAAAAGCTTCGTAATCAGAAGCCAACACTGCCGGCGCCGTTTGAGTCTGCATCAGAGCAAAGCTTAGAGGATTACAGGCCTATTCCACATTTCAAACTTAAAGATAAAGGAAATATCAAGACTCGCAACGTAGTACCAGCACTATATTTTGGGAACGGAAAACAAGTGTCTGACTACCGACTCCAGCAGGCTAGTGTGTCGGCGCCCTACTCCGTGTCGTCCACTGTCGTACACGACTACAAGCCGAGCCATTATCCGGGACAGACAGTAGATACGGTAGGTTTGTCCAAAATCAATAAAAACATATACAACTACCCGAGTAACTATGAATACGATTCGTATGCCTCGTCTTCGTCTAGTTTATATGCACCTGATAATACCGCTCTAAATTATCAAGTTAAAAAAGGCAAAAAAAAATCAATATCCACGCAGAATATTAGCTTTGGTGGGTTAGACCATCAGACAACGGTAGACCACTTAGAAGATTCTGGTGTTTCAGCGACGTCCCTAAACGCCGCCAACGTAGGCCCTCCGTCAGCTATAGGCAATTACAACAGCTATGCTCAGCCGAAGCCTTTGGAGTCAGCACCGTCAACAGCTTTCACTATACGAGAAAGTTCTCCAGTGCATCCGTACTACTCTGCTATGGCAGCGAAGGCCTTACACGGAGACCAGCTCTCATATGCAGAGGCCTCCAATGATAATTACCAATACGCGGAAGCCCCATCACCATCGACCATTCCTTACGAGACCACAGTGGCAACAACCACTTCTCCTCCGCCAGAATATTATGATGTACAAACCAGAGAAGCTATAACAACTGAAGCTTCAACTTTTGAGACGAGGCCTAGAAACGCACCCATGGACAAAAACTCTGACGTAGTTAATCCGCATAAAGAGCATAAGCCTAGGTACAAAATTTTAGCTCTACAGCCGAATGAGTCGCACGATTCCGAACATTATTACAAACACAGTGCCGACGCATCGAGTAACACGGGGAAACTCAAATACGGTGACAAAATTTGAACAATTATGAACTAACTTAGTGTTATTTAGTTATTTAAGTACGTGATCTGAGTGTTGCACTGAATGCCGTGAGTGAAGTGAATTTCAATCTGTTTCTATGTGAATATTGCTATTATTTATTCTTTGTAGCTAGAATTTGACTATGGTTTTAAGCTGTTAATTAATAGAGAGCGAACGACGATGGTATTCATGCATTTTATACGAATCTATAGGCGAAGTTAAAATATAAAATAATGTTATTATCTATGAATTTTATTTTATAATTAAATCTATCAATGTTTCCAGATAAAGGAATGTTTTGTGTTCCAGTCAGGACATTTGGATAAATGTTAACAGCACAAGCGCCTATCCAACACAACATTAAGTTACACAAAGTAGAAATAGATTGCTACTGAATTTAAGCAGGCATCTTGCTAAACCACAACTGGTAAGTTATATTTCATAGCGTTGTAAAAAGAATTACTCTTCGAATCTCACAGTCTGACTTAAACAATATGGCTACGGTATCATAATCTTTAGGACAAGTCTACTGAGTGACCCATTAATAAAGAAAGAATTTACTTAACGTTCACATCTTAACAAAGATGTTCAGTTTAACAAGTAGTATCTTAATGTCTTAAAAGGGAAAATATATGTTAGTAATTACTTAATAATTTAATTTTAATAATGGTTACAGATTCGCCCAGCTATTACAACCATTTCTTATGGAAACAAAGTACCTTGACAAAATACGCTAGTGAATTCATCAACTAAACGAACGTTGAATGTGGTGAACATTAATCAGGGAAGTCGCGTTGAAAAATAGTCTGTCAATACGTTGTTTTGTCATAACACACGTACTTTCTATTATGATTCATGAAACATACTCGCGTATCGGCATCGTCCGTTCCTTTTCGCATTACTGCACTTCCCTAATCGTAAATGTTGGTACTTATAGTTATAGAAGAAAATGTTAATGTCAATATGAACGGACTTGTGAGATTGTAAAAGCGAGCTTTACCCGGAACTGCGCTTACGCAGGTGAAGGGCGACCCAACAGGGTTCGCTTTTCGCTTATGTAACGATACTATCGAGATCAAAGCGTTCCTGATCGCAAACAGTTTCTTGGTACCTTTAATCGTACATAATTTATTTACACTATCAGTTATTCACTGTCATGTATCTTTCACCAATAATTTCGTCATAATAATTCTTAATGATGATGGAGCATTTTGCATAATGATTTTGAAGAACTAGGTAGCAACTTAGTGAGGATTTTTTAAATGGCTTAGCCAGTTTGCAGAATGTTTGATTTAATTTTTAGTCTACCAGAAATTGATTCATCATCATCATCATCGTCAGCGTATAAATGTTCCCACTGCTGGGACACAGACCTCCTTTCTGTGAGAGGGAAAAAAATATTACTTACATAACTTTAATTTTGCACTAAAAATTTGAATATGTAAAGCTCCTTTAGCATGCCAAATTAATCTGTAGATTGCTCTACAATCAAAATGCCGCAAAAGGTAAGCTAATTAGTAGTTTATGTAATTAATGTCTGCTCACACGAGAGTGAAACTGAGATTGCGTGCACATTCTTCCTGTTGTCGTAGCATCAACTCGTGCGCAGCTCAGTCTCATGCTTCATTTCCCCTTTTAATTTATCCGACTATGTGACGTAACGATTGCTCGACAGTTTATCAGCTAAATTTAATGTCATTAGAATAATTGTAGTTCAATGAGCAGGAGACAAAGCTCGGAGTTTACAAATGTAGCGCAGCAATGGCAAGCCATTACGTCACGCCTTAGATTCGAAACACGTTATTATAATTTTATGTATGTTCTCTTTTTATGCTTTTTGTTATATAATTTCGCTGTCAGTTTTTGTTCTGTTATTGATAGCTTGTGTCGAATTATATTGTAGCATGTATATTTGAGACAGCACAGGCTTTCCACAAGTACAGTTCGAGCTCGTTGAACTTTCATTGTGCATTTCTCAAAAATTTACTTGTAAGTGTAGTTTATTTTGAATAAAGGTGATAGTGGGAAAATATAGAAAAAAAACAGCAATTTAAAAAATTAAATAACTTTTAATTAAACAGACAACAATAACTTAGCCTATAACCTATTTACAATAACAAAACTTGTACTATATAACACTGGATACATGATCCATCGGCCTCTGAAGACTATGACTTAGTTGGTTTATTAATACTACGGAGGATGTTACTTCCGTTTGCGGTAGGGGCCGCCGCCGTGGCCTGCTCCTATGGCATTTGTGTAGCTGTCACCGCCGAAGCTTCCGCCTCCGTGACCTCCACCGTGGCCTCCGCCGAGATCCCCTAAGCTGAACCCACCGTGACCGCCACCGCCACCGAGGCCATGGTCACCTCCTGATCCGTGCCCACCGAAACCGACACTGTAGCTATCTCCTCCGAATCCACCTCCATGACCTCCACCGATGCTGTAGCTGTCACTACCGCCATGTCCACCGCCGTGACCACCACCGCCGCCTCCGCCGAAAGAATCGAAGCTGATGCTGGAGAATCCACCGTGTCCACCGCCGCCACCTCCTCCATGACCTCCGATACTGTAGCTATCGTGTCCACCGCCACCGCCGCCTCCTCCATGACCTCCGATACTGTAGCTATCGTGTCCACCTCCTCCGCCGCCGCCGTGTCCTCCGATACTGTAACTGTCGAGACCACCGCCGCCGCCGTGACCCCCTATACTGTAGCTATCATGTCCGCCGCCGCCGCCGCCTCCACCATGACCTCCAATGCTATAACTGTCGAGACCTCCGCCGCCGTGACCACCGAAGCTTCCTAGGCCAGAACTGCCGTGATCGCCTCCTCCGCTGTAGCTGTCATGACCTCCGGAAAAACTGCTGCCATGGTCATCGTGACCTCCTCCAATTCCACCTCCGAATCCTCCAAAACTGGCCGAGAATCCACCTCCATGACCGCCGCCTCCGTAGCCACCACCGGATCCGCCATGTCCACCTCCGAAGCCTCCGCCTATTCCACCTCCAAATGAGCCACCGTGGTCATGTTCGTCATGACCGCCTCCGCCGCCTCCTCCGTGGCCACCTCCGAATCCACCTCCGAATCCACCGCCAAATCCGCCTCCGAAACCACCGCCGTGATCATGTTCGTCGTGGCCACCACCGCCGCCGCCATGACCGCCGCCGAAGCCGCCGCCATGACCGCCTCCGAAGCCGCCGCCATGACCGCCGCCGAAGCCACCGCCAATGCCGCCGCCGTGACCGTGATCATCGCCGCCGCCGAAACCGCCACCGTGGCCGCCGCCAAATCCGCCTCCTATGCCACCGCCGTGACCACCGCCCAGATCGTATCCTCCATGACCACCTCCTAAGTCACCACCGCCGTGTCCACCAATGTCACCACCTCCGTGTCCTCCAAAGTCACCGCCCCCATGACCTCCTAAGTCACCGCCTCCATGGCCGCCCAATTCAAATCCTCCGTGACCTCCGCCAAAGTCGTGTCCTCCGTGGCCACCGCCGTGTCCACCACCGAAGCCGCCGCCGTAGCCGCCGCCTCCACCGCCACCGTGTCCGCCACCTCCGTGGCCTTTTAGGTAATCAGCGAATCCTCCGTGTAAATGTTCAACAATGGACCCTCCGTGGCCTCCGCCGCCACCCCCTCCATGTCCGCCTCCGTGGCCGCCGCCGCCTCCGTACCCGCCGCCGCCGCCGCCGCCATGTCCATGCTCCTCATGGTGCTCATGTACCACTACTTCTTTTGAGGAATGGTGCAGTTCAGGTATATGCAACCGAATATGTACACTGTAACAAACAGAAACATTCATTGTTATATATTGTTATAAGCACATAAGAGACAATCTGGATTCACAGTATGTTCGCATCGACACATTCAAGAGCCCGGCACATACACAATAGGAACGTAAATGAGGAACAATAGATCGCATCGCCAGCAGGTCAAACGTGATACAGTGAAAACCTAGTGCAAGGGTAGGTCTGTCATTAAAACACAATAGCTTGGTTTTCACCATTTACCGCAATGAAGAAGCGTGAGAATCGTTATAGAAATCTCAACCAAATTGCTCCATCCACTATAGTTTTTGCGGTTCCATCGTCTTGTAGCGTAACTAATAGTTCTATCACTGATAGCGCCGCGTGCTAACTTGTATAGGGTTGGAGAAATTTGTAGAGATAAGGGAACATGGTAATACTAACTGTTCATGTCCACCAAAAGTCGCCAGGCAGACGCCAACGCTAGCCAGTAGAAAGCAGCTCAGCTGAAATTATAAGTAAATGGTCATTTAGTTTGCATAATTCCCATATATTACATGTATATGAGTGTACCCTGGTCCTTGATTACCGCGCGGATATGTAAAGTATGCAAATGAAAGTGGTCAGCGCAGTGTTTATGTGCGGACCTAGTCTATTATAATAAACTCGTCAGATGAGGCGATAGAACGGGTACCCACAACAATTGCGTTACGTAAAACTGCACTCTGTAATCAAAACTCTCTAATGAGGCCTTATGAATTCGTCCACACGGATTAAACACATTTCTCTCTAATTATTTTCCTTAGAAGAATGTTCATTAACAGATTACGTAACGGAATGTTTTGGTACTATGTTCACTTGGTTTCTTGCGTTTTTAATTAGTAAAAAACAGATAACAATAAATTACACACTGCTGAACCACGGAAACACTAAGGTTGAACTTATTGACACTTGTTTGAACTTAAGGTACCGTCGATATCGATAGATCACAGTAATCGGTGCATGTTTATCGCATGCGTCCGAGTTTCGCTCGAGTCCGGAAATGTTCGCTATCTCGCGCAAGTAGAGATGTTACTCACGGCTAATCGGGAAGCCATGATGCGTGGGGAGTGAAGGTGCTCTTAGGTCGCGCCTTCTCCGCTTCTCCTGATGCTGACTGAACGAATGTAACTACTCTTATGTGCTGCCTCCATCGAGTAAGCCTTTTATATGACAGTGAATGTACGCAACCCCTACTCCATGCGGTTAATTTTATATTGATAATAAAACTTTGTACTTAATTAAAATTTTGTCTATTTGATGGCATTATGCCAAATTATGCTTTCAGAATTTCTTCCACAGACTATTGTAACCTAACCCGCTGAAATTGTTTCATAAAGTAAGTGCTACAAACTGAATTAGCTTTGTCAGTGTTTTTATTGTGTTTATGTTTTAATTGCTATTGAACACGCTACCGACGCCAGGCAGTTAGTTACCTAACTGAGATATAGGGCAGTTCTATAAAGCTTTTAAGTTCTAATTCTATAAGAAAGCAATTATGTTACTTTTACGCATTGTGTCGTATGATCTAAGTGTTTTGGCAAATTCCTGTAAATAACAGGGAGGAAGTATACAGCGCATTCATCTGTAAACCTGAATAATAGGGAGCAATCATGAATTCGATCGGATCGCACACATAACCACGTAATTATTATGATATTAAGATAGCCCGGCAAACCGAGTCCAGTCCGTTACGTAACTTCACGTAACCATGAATGGAGTTCTCCCATAAACGCTTTGTGTTATACATAACAGCTTGTTGTATGTACAGGTACTTGTATGTATAATGTACACCTTTTCACGTGGATTGAATGTCCGCTAGTCACGTTTTATGATAATGTGTACTTTTGACTGAAATAAGTAGTAAAAGTTTGACCTTATTAAATAAGATACTTGTATATTATTATGGTAGAATCTTTGAAGTAGGTAGGTCTAAATCTAAACACAATGAGTTAGTATTATTTATTAATGACAACTAATTTAACGATTAATAATTATATGCCTGATTTTAGGTGATAAACATTTATTTCATTTAATAAGTAGGTATCTATTTTCCGACAGTTCAATATGATTAGTTAAAGAAAGCTTATTTTTTTTACCTGTGAGTCCTCCCACCCCGGGCAGGGCACCCTGAAACTGTCAGACTCGAACTGACTAATATCCACGGTGTCCTTCAATAGCCCTTTACGTTCCAGGGTCACGGTAATTCGATAAGTCTTGCGATCTTTTATAGATTGCTTGCATTATTTATCTACTTATTGTGCTGTAACCAATATACATATATTTTCATCACCAAACAAACAAATACCTGGTCATTTCATGTCTCTTTACACAATATTTTGAATGAAATATTATTATCCCTATTCTAGGACAAATGCAAAGAACTAGAACGTTGCTAAAAAAAACATCCGGTATATTACATAATCTTATATTTAACATAATAGAATAAAGTGATATTTTATTTAAGCTCGTTTGTTTAATTCATATGACCGAACCACCAAACAAATTGAATAGAATCTCTCAGAGAACAATGAGAATACGGTAATTTTTCCTTGACAAGTGTGACAAGCATAACATTATTTCACCCAAGAGGTTTTGACAACTTTATAACACAAAATGCGGACTTGCGGACGGCGAGCAACGGGCATCTCGCCGCCGTCCGCCTGGGTGCTCCGTCCGCGCCTCATGGACCGAAAGACGTCGAAGTCATCATTAAGCTGACACACGTGTGACGTGCGGAAACTGGTTAAGTGACCCTGGAAGGTAAACATCAACCCAAGATACCAGGTTCTACTTTATAAGTGCTTTAAACATATTATATGGGTTATAAAAACGAACTTTTATTAAGGCTACACTATAAAATGTAAACAGTCACGTATCCTAAACATGTATTGTGGTGTATGCTTTGTTGGTTGTCCTTAAAATAAATAAATAAACTTCAACACAGATGATGCTAAGGTAATCGTCTGAGTCGCGGGACTAACTAATATCCTAACCACGGAACGAAAAGGGCTATTGAAGGAAACCGTGGATTTTAGTCAGAACAAGTCTGACAGTCCCTCCTGCCCTGCTGATGATTTTAGCACGCTAAAGGTATGTAATCATCGGTACCGTGATATTGTATTTCTTTTTACTGGGTTGTGGAGGTCAGATAGGCAGTTGAAGATGAAGGATGCCAGAGCAAATGAAGTATTTTCGTTTTAGGTAGGTACCTACTACTCACCGCGAAGGAAACCCAGGCATCGGACGTCGCGAGGCGATTTCCTGCCACCGTAGGTGACTCGTTGACCGATCATAGACCGCATACCCGGGTCAACCCGGGTCGACAACGCATCATGTTCCACGCTCACCTTTAACCATGACCCTGGAACTTAAAGGGGTCGAAAGATCATAGTGGACTTTAATTAGTACAAGTCTGACAGTATGGGTTGCCACCAAAATTATCAATAATTAAAATATTAAAATAATTACGAAATAAAAAGGTAGGACTCGATAAAGTCCTTTAAAATGGATTTGCTCTTGGCCTCCATCTGATTCAAAGATGAGGCCTAAGATGGAACGAGCTCACCCAAAAAGAACTGGAACTCAAACTGAAATATCTATTGCATTCATGTGGTGCAAGTGCAACTCCTGCGGACCCGACGAAACACAGCAAAAACCACTTATTCCGTACTCCACCCAGCGATCCTGGTCAGGTCTTCCACCGGTATTGGGGCCGCTCAGCCGTCACCGCAGGCTACAGGTGTCCTACCATGAACTCTTAATACGATCCTGTTTTAGGCTGTGAGAAAGAGATGGCGCTAGACGACTTGTATAGCTCTGCCTCTTTCTCACAGCCTAAACTGGATAGCGTTAAGAGCTCGTGAATTATAGGTCTCAGGTCCACTATCCTGAATCCCCATACACCAAAAACTTACTGTCATGTCAACCAAATTCATACGGAGACGCAATTTTTTTGAACTCGCTGCTTTCTTGTGCTGTTGTGTTTGGTTTTGGTTTGTTGGTTTTACTACTTCGTAAAAATTGTTTTTTAAAGAAAGGAAAAAAAAAGAACAGCCTAAGTTGGCCTGCGTAATACTAAGCGTACTCGGCTTATTATGCAAATTGACCATGTTGTTAGAGTTACTGATTATATTCGAATAACTTTCTTTTTTATATACGTAAAATAAGTTCGAACACAGTGACAACATGAGGCCGCAACTATTTGATCAAACTTTGCCCAGTAGTGGGATAAATATACAGAAACAAAGCTCTGGACGTGAACTTCCCCAAAAGTACAAGTCAGTGTTAGGTGACTGCGAATGGTCCATAATAGACATGATGTCAGCATCAATTTATCACCCCCGTTAGTCAGAGTTTTTTGTTTTTTTTTAGCGTGGTAAAATCATCAAATAAGCCCTCCCACCCCGGGCAGGGCGGGAGGCACTGTCAGACTTGTAGGTACTGACTAAAATCCACGGTGTCCTTAAGTAGCCTGTTATGTTCCGGGGTCACGGTAAGGAAATAATCCCGCGACCGGTGAAAATTTTAAATCAAGGAAGAATTATACCTAAGAATGACGTATTTGAAAAGCGTCGGTGTCGTATCTTCGGCAACTTTGGCCAACATAATAAAAATGTGGGTCAAATAATTTTGATTAATGAAAAACTAACTGAAAAAAATATACAATATGTCGAATTGACAACCTCCTCCTTTTTATTCGTCGGTTAAAAATACTTGAATGTTGATCTAATTTTGACTGCCAAGGTAACAAGTTTCTGTAAATGTGCACACCTTCTAAACAACTTGGAAAGCGTGATGATACTTTAGGTATAAGATGCATTCCAAAAGTTCATGAAGAATAATAAAAAAACTGTTTACGTAACAAAGACTTCGTTACCAAGTTATCAAAGAAAATAAAAAAGTTAGAAAGTGAGATCCTAGTTGTTTTGAAATACACACTTTGTAAGAACAAGTTAATACCTAGCCACTTAAAAAAGTACAGTTTACATTGACATTGTAAGTAAGTTCTCATTGAATCTCCTTCGACCGTAACCGTACACTTATATTATTATATGACTTTGACAATGTACACTATGATTCTAATATCTAGATGTCCATTTAATTAACAATTTTAAAAATTCACACGGGCAAGATTAAAATTATATTTTTTTCAAACACACCATTTATCGTAACTTATAATCTTGGCATAAGCTTCCTATGTTTATAGTACTGTGAAAATATATTATCAATGCCGGAATAAGTGTGTTTATAACATTAAAGGGGTTTGAAGATTTGTGGCATACCTACCGCCGCCATTTTGATTTTTTTTCAAAATCGCGGCCGGCTATGAAACCTTTTTAGATCGTTAGCTGACATTAATGCCAACAAAAAATATTATGACAACAACCCGCGTAAAGTTCCAGGTTTCCGAGATAATAACCGTGAAAGTTAATCACGTGACATTCACAATTCTAAGCTAGTGTATGTGTTCGAATGTATCAAGATGTTAAAAATAATAACTTTTTGTACGTAATATGTATGTTGCATTATATCTGGATGTTATTTAAACATTATACGTCTGATATATTCTACTTTTTGAATTTAATAACTTATTTTTAGACCGTCTACACTTGTTTGAATGTAATATCCTCATATGATTTAACTATCAATACGATAGTTTTACGTTAAATAAAAGTATAAATATGACACAACTCGCCTCACCCGCTTGCATTGAAGGTGTCTCGCTCGCACCTTTGAAATGTATGATGCGTAGAAAGAGAAGAGTATAATTCATCTATGGTATGCTGTTTTATATTTTAGTGATAAATATACATAACCTAACCATGTTACGAGTATGTCACCTTTACTTTTTGCAATTTTGGTAGGGATGGTTAGATTTTGCCACATTTTTAAATATAGAATTTCTTGTTTGTACATGAAGCCATAACTTAACCGTTACATTGTATCCCTATCATCAACAATTATGACCACTACAGACTTGGATTGGCTTGTACCGGAAGAGTATTTACTTCTCGTGGAAAAAAGGAGATATTTTGATTTCTTTTTTTAACGAGTCTGTGCTCGAATATTCTCACAGTCAGACGTAATACAAAAAGTAAAAAAAATGCCTAATTGTGCCGTATTGAGTTGTAGAAACAATACACAAGAAGTAGGACGACTATGCCAAAGTTTGTATACTAAATTACAGTTGTACAGTTGTATCATCAAAATATCCATGCAAAATATGACACGCTCGTCTCGATACAAATCTAAGAACATAATGCTTCTATTCAAATAATATTGCTGTGATGGCCACAGTAAGCAGAAACATCATGAGGCATGATAAGTACCTAGTTTTAATATCATTATCAATTCATCATCATCATCATAACAGCCGTAGAAAGTCCACTACTGGACTAAGGCCTCACCCAAGGATTATCCATTTGATGGTTATTGCCATACTCGCCACGGTTGGCCGGCGGATTGACGAACGCATTTATTTCAGCTTATTAGTCTTCCAACGCTGCTGCCCATTGAAAGAGTTTTAAGTTGAGGGGCTATAGATCTTACATTTTGCCCTATCCCGCGATCGACTTTTACCTACGGTCTGCCCGGGAAGAGAAATAACTGGCACATTCTACGTTTTTCTTTTTCTCCCAGACCAGGATTATCATTTACTTACTAAAATATTTTATAAAAAAATATTAAGCCTTTGTTAATGTGGTCAACTTTAACACTTTATATCTCAGAAACCTGAAACTTTACGAGGGTTGGTGTCTTAATATTTTTTGTTGTTATTGATGTCAGCTATCGATTTATAAAGGTTTCAAGGCTGGCCGCGATTTTGAAAAAAAATCAAAATGGCGGCAGTAGGTATGCCACGCTCCATAGTAAAATCTTCAAACCCCTTTTTTATCTGTTTCGTTCCCATGTTTAAGGATATATGGGAGCAATGATTCTGGGATGTAGATCAGTTCCCATGTAATAATAACACTCCGTTGTATTACTTCACAGTTTATTGTTAAGAACACAGGCCGATGGTTACTAGTTAAGCAGGTATACGGTTCACAATAGCTAGTGTACACAGTTCTTAGTAGTATATCAGATTATTGCAGTACAAATAGCAGAGACCTTTTTGACAGCTCGTCATCTCTCCGAACATGGCGGCAGTGTTGCCATCTCGAGACCATGCGTGGTGCGTTCGGAAATCGAACGCCGCCACACCACCCCCCTAGGGAGTGGGAAAGATCATAGATCGAAAGGTTTTGCAAAGCGAACACTTCTACCTGAACGAGTAGTATAAGGTAAAGTACGTTGAGTATTCTGTGTTGTATCTTCTGTTTGGAGTTTTTGAGCATTTGAATGAGGTGTTTCAGAGGATGTCTGACTGTTGTGAGTAGGAGGAATGGGTGTGTCAGCTGTGTGAGTGAGAGTTTGTGTGGGAGTGGAAGGTTGCACAAGAGTGTCCACGTATGCAGGTTTAACGCGGTCTACACTCACGATTACTTTCTTGTTCCCGACCATGATGGTCATTGTCTTTTCGGAACGACTCACGACAGGATGAGGGCCTGAATAAGGAGGTTGCAATGGTGGCTTCACGTGATCGTATCGTAAGAACACATGTGTAGCCGTGGCAAGGTCTTTGAAAAGAAAAACGTTCTTTTGGTCATGTCGTGACGCGGGAACAGGTCTCAACTCGGACATGGTTCTCCTAAGTTGCGTGACAAAATCAGCTGGATCAGCGGTAGATTGAGCTGGCTGAAGAACAACCATCTCACAAGGTAGGTGTAGTGGTTCTCCGTAAACTAATTCGGCTGCCGAGGTACCGAGATCGTCCTTCAGCGCGGCTCGCATACCGAGTAAAACGATGGGCAAGGCTTTGATCCATGATTCTTCACGACACATTAACGATGCCTTTAATTGGCGGTGGAGCCTTTCGACCATTCCGTTGGCACAAGGATGGTAACTGGTAGTGCGAACTTTTTTAGTGCCTAGTTGTGCCATAAGTCGATGGAATAGGTCAGATTCGAACTGTCTTCCCTGGTCAGTCGTGACGCGGGAAGGTACTCCAAATCTTGAAATCCAACCGGAAAGCAGTGTGTCGGCAGTTTCCTCGGCAGTAATGGTTCGCATAGGCCATGCTTCAGGCCAGCGTGAAAATCGGTCTACGGCCGTCAAAAGATAGCGATAGCCTTCGCAGACGGGCAAGGGACCCACGATATCAATATGGATGTGCCTGAAACGGCCAGATGGTGACGCAAAAGTACCGAGCGGGGACACTGTATGCCTAGTGACTTTATTTCGTTGGCAAGAAAGACATGTTTTTGTCCATTCGCGGATGTCTTTTCGGATGGAAGGCCACACGAATCTGTTAACCATTAGATTAGTAGTCGCGCGAATGCCGGGATGACTCAAACTATGCAGTTTCTCAAAGTACTTTCGTCGGAAAGGAACGGTGAGAAAAGGACGCGGTTTGCCGGTGGATGTGTCACAGATTATGGTGACGTCCGTACCAGGTAAGGTGACTTTTTCAAGTTTTAAAGAAGTATCAGCATCCCGTAAGAAAGTCTGGAGTTCTTCGTCGTCTCCTTGCGATTCAGCCAATGCTGAGAAGTCGGTCTCTAGAGAAACCGCCTCAATCCTCGACATCGTATCGGCAACAACGTTGTCTACACCTTTGACGTAGACAACGTCAGTCGTGTATTGCGAAATGAAAGTGAGTTGATTTAGCTGTACAGGGGGCAACTTTTCCCGACGCTGAGAAAAAGCGTGCAACAGAGGCTTGTGGTCTGTAAATATTGTACAGTGTTGCGCTTCCAGAATGTGTCGGAAATGTTGTACAGCCTCATATACAGCCAAGAGTTCTCTATAATAAGCCGGCCAGGAGGATTGGCGAGGATTCAGTTTCTTGCTGAAGAATGCGAGTGGTTGCCATTCAGTACCTGTACGTTGCTGCAAGCACGCACCGACGTGCGTACCAGAAGCGTCCGTGAAGAGACCCAATTGTGCATTGAAAAGAGGATGTGCCAAAAGAGTCGCATGTGTAAGGCTTTCCTTGCAAGCATGAAAGGCACTCTCAAGCTCTGGGGTCCAAGGTACTGGCTTTGCACCCTTGAGTTTGGAATCGGCCAAGACGTTTACCAACGGCGTCTGCATCAGAGCTGCTCGTGGCAAGAAACGCCTGTAGTAATTTATCATGCCCAGAAATCTACGGAGTCCCTGAACAGTTTTAGGCAGGGGGAATTCCTGCAAGGCAGCGATTCTCTCTGCTGGTGGACTTATGCCTTCCCTAGATACACGATACCCAAGGAAGTTAACCTCTTTAGCTCCCAAAACGCATTTTACTGGATTCACGACAACGCCGTAGTCAGCCAGTTTTTGAAAAAGAAAGCGTAAATGGTGCGCGTGTTCTTCTTTGCTGTGGGAGAAAATGAGGACATCGTCTAGGTAAGGAAAGCAGAAGTCGAAATCCCTTAATAGTTCGTCCATAAATCTCTGGAAAGTTTGTCCCGCGTTGCGCAATCCGAAAGTCATATACGGAAATTCGTATAAGCCAAAAGGCGTTATAATCGCGGTCTTGCATATGTCCTCATCGTGAATAGGTATCTGCTGGTAAGCTTTAACCAAGTCGATGGTACTGAAAATGGTGGAACCTGCAATATTATGCCCGAAATCTCCGATATGACGCAACGGGTACCGGTCAGGGATGGTGCGTGAATTTAAAGCGCGGTAGTCGCCGCACGGTCGCCAGGAAAGATCTTTCTTTGGTACAAGCTGCAAAGGCGAGGCCCACGGACTCTTGGAAGGTCGCGCTGTACCGTTTTTAAGCATCTCGTCGAATTCCCGCTTAGCAACTGCTAGTTTTTGAGGCGCCAGACGACGAGGGCGACATGACACAGGTGGGCCTTCAGTAGTTTTTATGAAGTGAACGGTCGTGTGTTTAATGTCCCTGTGCAGTCCTGGAGGTCTAGTAATAGCGGGAAATTCGGCGAGAATATTACTGAATTCAGATCCTGAGGCAACCGAGATGGTTTTGACGCTTGCCTGATCGGTAGAAGCAACAATGGAGGAAACGGAAAGGCCCGTGATGCCGTCCATAAGGCGTTTGTTTCGGCAGTCAGGCAGCAAATGGTAGTGGGCTAAAAAATCGGAACCTATTATGGGAGTGTTGACGTCAGCTACGACGAATTGCCAGCGGAATTCGCGTCGCAATTTAAAATTGAGGTTAAGCGATACCATACCGTAGGTCTTTATTGAGCTGCCATTGGCTGCGCTGAGCTCATAATCGGAAACAGGAGTCTTGCCTCTCATCAACCTCCGAGGATAGCAACAAAGGTCAGACCCTGTATCAATCAGGAATCTGACCTTTGATGTTTTGTCTGTGACAAAAAGACGACGGCCTGGCGAAGTGGCACAATCAGCTGCCGCCGTTACTGACTGGCTTCCTTGTTTTCCAAATTCCACGAACAAGGAGTAATACATTTGGTAGCTTTAGCTTTAAATTTCTGGTGGTACCAGCAAAGCTTCACATCAGAAGCTTGGGAATGGCTCCTAGACCTGCTTTGACTTCGATTGCGGTTATGGCTGCGACTGCGCTCGCGAGTGAGTGCTGCAACAGTCGCGGTCAAATTCTGCATTTGTGCGGCAATGGCATGTAAGCCATATGGGTCAGGAACAACGGGTGCTCCTCCAGGTGCTGCGGCAGCATGTACAAAGGAAGACACTGCGATCCCGGGTGCGACTTCCAAAATTTTGTCGGCGCGGGCTGCGATGTCATCAAGCGGATCTGCACTGGCAGCCAATATTGCTTGAAGATGCTGTGGCAAACGACGCATAAAAAGTTGTCGCGGGATACTGTCGTCATTGTCTTTGAGTTTGACGCCGGCGAGGGAACGTAAGTGTCGTAAAAATTGGGAAGGTTTTCTATCCCCAAGCTCTTCCTCCGTGAGCAGTTGTCTTACCCGTTCCTCTTCAGACCTTGATAACCGGCGTGTCAGTTCCTTTTTAAGGTGTTCGTATTTACCAGAGGTAGGAGGACTGGTAACTATATCCTCGATATCGGCCATAATTTTGAAATCTAGCTGGCTGATCACGTGATCAAACTTAGTCTGGTCACTTGTAATGCCAGCAATACGAAACTGCGTTTCGACGTGCGCGAACCATATTTCAGGTCGTTGCTGCCAGAAGGGAGGTAATTTTGGCGATACTTTGCATACTTGATTCCCTGAGTCATCCATTTTAGGCTCCTGTATAGGTTCACCTTGGGTAAATTTCTGGGCTTGCATTTCAGTGCGAAGTTGTGCATTCTCCTGTATAGTTGCCTGCAACTGCGAAGACAATGATTCAAGCTCACGTCTGAGAGCTTCCAGCTTCATGGCGGATTCGTCTGTATCAGACATGGCAAAAAAGGGTAGCTAAAGCGTGTGCGTGAAAAACAAAAGGTGGTAGTGTAAATGCGGTGTGTAGCCTTATACCAGTTGTTAAGGCAGAATAACAGCAATAGCTAGTTAATAAACCCTGAGTGCAAACGGCATGTTCGTGGATGGAAGAGAAAACAATACACATTCAAATAAACAAAGGCCTTAAGATTAAAAATTCAAGTGTTAGGTTAAAACTTGTGGCTAAATTCAAACAAATATGACAAATAAAATAGCATTCCGTGCAACACAATGCAAAAGGAATATCAAATATCAATTAGAAAAGAAAATAACCATTAATACCCAATGATCCAATTAGTATAAGCGCACACAAACAAGTTAGATCAGTAAAATTATAGAAAATAACCAGTAAGTATAATTAATATACCAGGAAAAAGGAAAATTAACACAGCAAAAATATTTCCTTAAACTACAAGATACCGTAACCAATAATATAGTAATGTCTCTTAATCTTTGTTAATAAAATCAGTCCATTTTTATACACTCGGAAAAGAAAACACGATGAAGTTTACAGAAAACCCGATAAAAGAAAATCAAACACACCTCTTGTTGTCGTGCAAAACATGCGATGAATGATGAAGTAGTGGAACAGCGATGAACATCAAACAGTGTCAGCAATGGATGTCGATATGTACTGGCCAGTGTCTTGGTCAAGTCGACTTGCAGTGATTGACTTGCTTGCTTGCAGTGCTCGCAGCTTGCAGCAATGTACTTCGAACTCGTAGCAGCAATGTACAGCGTAGTTGATGCGGGTCAAAATAATCGACCAATCAGATCGAAGGATTCAAATGTGCTAAAAATAGCTTCGACGCTTGCGAACTTTGACCTTGGAAGAATTTTTTCTTGTAGGAATACGCTCGATGATTGAGAAACAATTGTGACAAAAACTCTGTCACCGGCCCCCTCAGCCCGTGAAAACAGATGTACCTTGCACCAGAATGTCCTTTTTCAGCAGATTCTTCGGGAAACGTGCTCGTGTCGGGGTCACCAATATGGGAGCAATGATTCTGGGATGTAGATCAGTTCCCATGTAATAATAACACTCCGTTGTATTACTTCACAGTTTATTGTTAAGAACACAGGCCGATGGTTACTAGTTAAGCAGGTATACGGTTCACAATAGCTAGTGTACACAGTTCTTAGTAGTATATCAGATTATTGCAGTACAAATAGCAGAGACCTTTTTGACAGCTCGTCATCTCTCCGAACATGGCGGCAGTGTTGCCATCTCGAGACCATGCGTGGTGCGTTCGGAAATCGAACGCCGCCACAGATACTACTTAATTATTCAATTCTGCTCGTTTTGAGACACCATACGGAATCCAAAAATAGGTACTCGTATCTTGATGTTGCAAACAAAAATAAAAATATCTTATATAGTGTACTATTCTATAGCATAGAATTTATTTTTATGGAATCGTCGAACAGTAGTAAACATAAGCCAAACATAAGCACTCAAGCGCTGTTACTTATGACGAGGGCGATTTCACGATTTGTGGATCAAATCCTGAAAGCTGAGTATCTATGTGACTATTTATAATCGAAGAAATGACTTTGCTGAACCAAATTTGCTTCTTCACACAAGTAAAATTGACGATTAATAAGAAAACGTGACAAGTCATTTCCTTCCTCTTGCTCGGTTCTCTGACCTACGACACTTGCTACACACAGCCGTGAGACTTCGCTAAATAATAACTATAATGAGCTCATCAAAAAGAAAGCAACATTTAAAATAATCACCTAAGACAAGCAAGTTTTTAAGAAGGCTAGATGCTAATTTAATGCCATATAACTTTTCTCACATGAGTGTTTACACACAATGAACTAGGTTGTTGCGTTCTCTAGGCTCTTCCTCAAAGTCAATTTATGCAACAAAGAAAGCATTCGAGAGATCACAATTAACTACCGATAGGTAAATGTACACTATGGATATATGATATGTTATGTAACAGACACACATAAGCTTTAACAGTAAAGTTTACGTATCACTCGACATTTTCTTGAAGAGCTTATTGGTAAAAGTATTGCAGCTCAGAATCTCATATTCTTACGTCATACTGTGCAAAATGGAGTTGAACTCAATCATCGACTACTGGGCAAAACAAATCGTATCTCTTTTGAAGCATATTTTCTTGACATGACACAGCACAAAGCTTGTTAAACAGCCGCTCATTTTAATCAAGATATGCCACGTTCATTAAATACGCAGCATTTTTTAAAATTAAGATGTACATTTTATTTGAATAATTAATTATTAAGAAAAAGTGCATATTACACATTATTATAGTCGGCCTATATTACGCAATGCGGAACAATTAGCTGTAATAAAAGTAAAACGCCAGTCGAGATTCTGAGCGGTTATCCAAATTGGCAAGAATGTGGTGAGTACTAGCACACTAGTCTACTTGCCATCAATAGGGTGAGGTCATCACCAGACGCCGATGCTCATATGAAGCAATGGAAGAATAGTTATTAATAATTGTTATGGAATACGGTTTCGACATGGTGACTTTTTGGATCTTGCGTGTCACTGGCCACCTTGCTAATTGATCGTTTGAAACCGCGAAGGCGCGCAGTAGCAATAAATGTGGTACTAACTATTTACACATCACAGATTCAACTCCTCTTTGGGAACGAATTTTATAGCTAAGCTATCTTTGCATAATTTGTTCACAGCGCAGCAGTGAGACGAAAACTGCAGCACCTGCGATGCGTATAGGTAGTTCCCTATTACCTTGTATCCAATCTCACACACATAATATGAGTTATGGTTGCTCAACAGTAAGAAACCAGTGCCATTGTCCATCTGGGAAATTGCTCTAACGTGTTAGCGGTGTTCACAGCAATCTTCGTTAGGTAATTGATTGAAATATAATTCAAAAGATGCAAATTAAACCTGCGAAAATAGAAACAGGCCTAGAAAAGGGTAGCGTTAGGTTTTAAGACGTGTTTATTAAAAACTCACACACTGTATTACTACACCGTATAATGAGTGTAGGTAGTAGTAAAATTACACCATATAAGTAGATAGTGTTGCTATTAAGGATCAAATTCTGGTAAGTATAATATACTGATTCAGTTTAACTTTACGTCAAAATCGGCCTTGAGACTCCTTCCAACGTTTTTTCATTTATCAACGCCCAGTTAAAAAAATCACTCTGTATATTTGCCCAGCAGTTAAACAATCATCATCATTTGCCCAGCCTTTTCCCGACGACATTGGGATCGGTTTTTAGTCTACCCGGATGCAGTTAAATACCAGTATTTTTCATGGAACTACTGCCTATCTGACATCCACCACCCAGTGAGTATAGGTAGGTACTAGGTATAATACAATAACCCTTGGAGGGAACTTAGAATTAATGGTCGGTTAGTCACTCATTCACAAACGGAACTAAGCAAGAAATGCCTAACCTTGAAGACCGAGTAGTGGGAGGTAAGGTAAAATAAAAAATGTATTGGCATTTTGTTTAAGGCTGGCCTCATAGTACATATAGGAAAACTGATGTACTATGTGGCCAGCCTTAAACAAAATGGAATCCTGATCTGTTTTGCATCCGAACACAGTGAATTCATACATAAAATTACAAATTAAAACAACACTTCTTACAAAATACTAACGTCTAATTTAAAGATTATGAATAAATATTAGAAACTTAATTAAACTCATTCACTCAATATAACTACATTATAAGGCACTAATCACATTGTTTTTAGGGAACAACCTGTATTTAAAGAGCACATAACAATCCTCAGTTAAAACTAGTTTGATGGATAGGTAGACTGGTCACCGATGTTCACTCGTAAGTAATGCGCATTGATACCTGTGTTTTTGCTTAATACCCACTAATTGTGTTGTTTTCGTTTTTATCTTGTAAATTTGATATTTTTAAGTAAGGATTTGAGTGTGTGCATTGAAATTCCTTTGTGTACATTATGCTGTCGATGGTTTTGGTGCACGTTAAAACTCTAATGAGTTTATGATTGCATCAACAATTATAGAAAATTGTAAGTGTACTGCTATAATAAATAAATAAATAAATAAATAAATACAAGTGTCTATGTTTTGTCTGTGTTGTTCACATTTCATTCATCATTTCGAATTCCGAACGGAAAAAAAAACTGATGTATGTGGCCGCCCTAATTATCCGTTATTATCCGCCGAGCTTCCAACCGGTATCTGTGGAGATCCAAAGGGGAGGCCTATGCTTAGCAGTTGACGTCCTATGGCTGAGATGATGATGATGATGATGATCCGCCGGGCAAAGACTTTCATATTCTTCCAAGACGTGCTCTTTTCGAGTGCCAATACGAGCCATCAAGTTTCGGGTCCAGGCCCTTTAGCCATGTAACAAACGGCAAACGCTGAGTAGACTTTAATAGATTTTCAACTTTATGTGCTTGGGTGTAACGTTGAAGATCTAGTGAAAATTGCTTATCGTTTTCTATCTTTGCTGTAGCTAACGACCAGAAAACTTAAATATATTTTCAACTTATGGCTCTAGGCCATAAGTTCATATAAAGTTGAAAATCTATTGGGAAGTATCGGGCGTTTACGATTATCGTTTTCGACTTGTTGTGACTTGGCTAGGGGGGCAGATCTTCCAGCTACTTTTTTTTGGGTTTACGCCGACCTCGGCGGGGCGGCGTAAATCCTCAGGCAACCAAGCAATTTGTTTTTAATGAATGCATATTCAAAACATAAATTTCCTTTTTTTACTAAGTATGTCATTTTTTGAAAATGTCTCTGAACTTTGTCAAAGGTCAACTCTTAGAACATCATGACTATTAAAATCATTACGTAATAAAGAATGCGCATTATGCCTCGTTTCTATTTCTCCTTTGACATTTACTGGCGGAAATGAACCACTAATGATAGCAATGAAGATGATATTGGCCACCTTTGGCTTCAAATTGCTGCTCAACAGTTCACACAGTAAAACATCAATCATCATTAATTGAGTCCTTCCGGCCTAGGTGCAGCGGAAAGGCCTGTCAGACTAAAAATTCCAAACAGTTCCTTTAGTATAGGTACCTATACGTTCCAGGGTCACGGTCTTTAATAGGCGGCAACGCGACATAAAATTACGCTTGAGGAGGAAATTCTGCCTTAGCTTACTGCTCCTCAATTATTTTTTCTGATACTTTTTTTTTGGGGGTCCAATAAAATAATTACCTAGCATATAGCCATCAGTAGGGTCTCGTATGTTATCAAAATAGTTTCAGTGGTTCAGGAGTGAAAGCGTAACAAAAAGCTCACTTTATAATCACTTAATTCTTACTTCGATTGTAGAAATATTCAGCAAAATATTCTAACCATTGGCGCACTGTTTTCGGTACCTACTTAACATAATATTTAAAAAAAAATGGCAGATTATGTGAACACTTTTTTCCCTTTTTGATATTCAACTAATAAGCTTTCATTGAAAGAGTAAAAAGACTAAGCTTCAGCTATTTTCCCACGTTTTTATACACTCACTTTTCTTGTTTGTTTATTTCTTTGTTTGTTTGTCGTTCCGGTTGGACTTTTGCAACTCAATTTTAAGGCACTTCCCGATAAGCAGGCTGAAAGTTTGCACACGCTCCGAGTTCTGATGACAAGACATACGACCCCAGGTTTTGAGTGGCCCCTCTCTCAGCCCCGTAGGGTTATTTTCTTATTTTTAGGACTTTTAAAAACGTGGGTTTTTAGATTTCATTTTTCTTTTTTATAAAAGGTTCTAAGGTTGTAAACACCGCGACCCAGATTTTGATTTACGTGTGATCAATCGCATTTATAACTTTTCCTTTTGAAATCCAGCCATTACCACCTTGTGCAAGTGCGTTTGGTTTTTATTATGTAAGTGAAGTCAAAGGTGTGTGCGGCAGTACCTACAGTCCACCCACGCCGCAGTGAAGTTAATCGAGTTAATGTCGTTCGAAATTAGAGTCGTAATAATAATCAAATACTTGTTTTGCTGTAAAGCAAGCCTGTAAGTATAAAAGCTTCTACGGCACTCATCTAACTAATTTCATTAGTGCAAATGTTTTGGATTTTAGTATGGATGGATTTTTACTACTCTTTCACGCAAAAACTACTAAACACAAACTACTAAATACTAAAAACAGATAGTTTATAACCAGGATTAACACATGAGTTTTATCCTGATTTTATGTTCCCATGCATAATATATGTTTCGACTTGTGGCGGGGACTTCAAATTCATCTAACTATTGATTGACCACTGACGATCCTGATAATTAACATATCATATCACAGTGCCGTGTGGTTTTTATTATCAGGGTTTTTTATCTACCTACTAAAAACGTCTGCGATTTCGACGCTGCATCGGCGCTGTAGCACTCCATTTTGTGACTTGCTCAAAACACTAGACTCCCACAAAACCGTTATTTTAAACTGCTTTGAATTTTACCAACTGGTGATTGACATTAGGTGGGTTTTTTTCATGTTTTTTTTTTTTTAATGGCTTAAGTTGTTCTACCTGATCAAAGGCCTCCCTGAAATCTTTCAAGAGCTTTTTCTTGTTTTCAGCCCCTGAGACAATGTATTCAGGACCACTTGCCTCAACCCTGATCATATCAGCCACTTCCATGCTGACCGCGGGACAAAAACCTCGACAAATTCATATCATACGAGTTTTAATATTGTGAATGCGATGTGAGGGTGGATGTTTGAATGTTCTTACTATTTTGCGCAAAAAATATTGAAAGGATTTGTATGAAATTTAGTACACAAATGTACAAACTAACAGATACAAGAGAATAGAAATTTCGGTCTTCGGATCTCGGTCAAGCGGTCACCAATTTACCATAAAGTGAGGGTACTTGTTCTTAGTAGGTTCACACGTAAACCTGAGTAACATCCGTAACACCGTAACTATGTAATTTGATGATATAATCTGTGCGTTTTATAATCGGTCGTCAATTCGGTTCCCAGGTCAAGCAGCTCGCGACGCATGGGGATTCTATCTCTATTCTACCAAGAAAAGACAAAGTTATTTCATCGTTATTTTTATAAAATCATAATCAAATGACATAGTTATCTATTAGCGCGCAGCCCAAACCACTACACGGTTCGGGCTGAAATTTGGCATGCAGGTAAATGTTATGTACGGCATCCATCCGCTAAGAACGGATTTTGATCAATTCTACCCCCAAGGGGATAAAATACGAGATCAGAGTTTGTATGAAACTTTGTCAATTTTATAAAAAATACATTGTTAAGTTCCGACATCCACGCGAACGAAGTCCAGGGCACAGCTAGTCTTTATATAGAATTAAACACGGTATAAGAGCTTCGGCATTATTTTCACGCAATCAACAACAACATAGCGTCTCAGGAGCTACTGAGCATGAGGTTACCGGGTTCATAGGCTATTTAAACAACAAAAAAACATTAGGTATTCCTTAAGATAAATTATAAAAAAAATATTTGGCATATATGATGTTACGTAAACCGAAATTGATGAAGATACAGCTATTCGAACGATTCTAAAAATCCTAAAACGCCTCTCAGTCAGTTTAATTTTACGATGTTATGTCGTCACAAGCCCCCACTCCACATCTTCGTCAATATTTATAATAGGTTCAATATAAATGAATTCTCTGATGGACCTAACATATTTTCAATTAGTTTATACACCCTAACCCTATAACTACTAACTAACTACCCTATTCTTGTGTCAAATTATCGTTTTGTTTATCGTTCTAGGTATTTCTCAAATATGGATTACTACTTAACTCATCCTGGCGAAATGTAATGACTCTGCGTAAGCATTCGGGGATTAATCACGGGTGTAATGTTATGTAGTAATTTGGTAATTTTCATTAAAGCTAGGTCTTAAAGGTCAACAGTTAACAAAAGAATGCACATAAGATTCAGACAGGAAGTTCAAACGGGTCAGCCGGTCAGCCCACTTGACATCAACCACACCAACCACAAATTTGCATATGTAGAAAGGATCGAATCAATAATGACATCAAAACCATTATATTTTAGCTTATATAATATAACATCTAACAATACTATTCTAAAACATACCTAAATGACACATCAGGTTTAATTTCGTAAGGAACCAAGTCTGAAATACGAAAATTGTAGGTATTTGTGTAACTAGATAGTATGTTGAAAATATTCAACGGTAATGAAAAAGTAGAACTTGGTATCTTATTTTAAACTATTGTGTGTGAGTCTATTATTCTTTTCCTTTTAGACAACTTGGTTGGTTTTGATGGTTTTTTCGTTAAAAACGACGTTCTTGAACAGAGACACAGGGTTGAATCGAGAGGACACCTGGAAAGGGATTTCTTCACTTCACTACAAAATACGGCATCAAATACTTGGTTAAGTCCTGCAGTGTGGTGGCACTGTTACAAAAGCACAAAAAATATTAGCACTTGAAAACGTGTATCCTTGTCGGCTGGTACCTACCTACCATTGCAATCCAAATTAACAAATCCTGTCCTTCCATGAGATTTACCCCTGCGAAACACACCGCCCTCTAGACACAAGACAGACGTCTTAAGCGACTTTAAACTGTTGGTAAAAATGCAGCTGCTAATATTATTTAATTCATCCGTACATGCAACTTGTTTCTTTTCGTCCATCAAGCGTCATCACTACAGTTCATTGTCATTGAACTAACAGAAAATATTGCAAAAAAAACTCATCAAAAAAGAGTTGCACGGCTCGACG
The DNA here is from genome assembly GCA_036375495.1 of Agrotis segetum. NCBI lineage: Eukaryota > Metazoa > Arthropoda > Insecta > Lepidoptera > Noctuidae > Agrotis > Agrotis segetum. Next base: position 13,423,116 of record JAQSVV010000088.1, on the reverse strand, counting down.
ACGAGGCGTTAAAGATGACCACGCGAAATTCACTCTTACTTCCACCTGTTATAACCGACTTTACAGCAGTACATCGCGAATCATTTAATTCGACTTCGAGTTTGTGTTCATAACACAAATGATTATATCGCAGCGATTACGTGAGTTCAAGTCACGTTCACTTTTATTTTTAGAGAGGAAATATCAACTACATTATTATATAAGACGCCCTGTACCGAAACACGCGTGTGACCTTATCTTTTATCAGGTTTACAAAAATGTTTACCTACATTCCTTCATTTTCCAGGCTGAAATCCGCTTCAAGTTTTCATTAAGCTATACCATAGTATTGTCTAATTAAATTATATCAACAATACATGGTACCTAATATTTCAAAGCAAAGCACGATAGTTTGTTCCCACAGCTGGGACACAGACGATCCTATACTCTCTTTATGAGGGGGGAGTGTCCACCACGCAGACCCAGTGCGAGTTGGTAGATGTCGTCTTCGAAATTTTGGGTCTAGGACATGCATGTTTCCTCACCATTTTGAGATTTTCTACTATGATTTTGTATTTTTTTTACTATGGTTGAAATAAGTATAAGATAATATCCCGCCTGCTCTATTAACACCTGAAAGTCGGTATGTGAAAAAAAAACATGAATGAAATCTGTAGATTGTAGATTATGGTGTGTTTATGGTACGTAGAACTGGTCGCTTACGCGGAGACAACAACTGTAGAAAGCGTCGGCCAGTGCACTTGTGGGCCTACACTCCGGAAATGAGGAAACGCTGCAGCATAGGGGCTCAAACAGGTTCCTTAAACTATGTCCGCACACGTTTTACTCTTACTTGAAAATATTTTCAACCAAAGCATAATCAAAACCTGATTATTTAGATTACTGACATGGATACATGATTTTACGGAAGTTATTATTAAAACGTGGAGCTTTTTGTTTCACCTCAATCGCCTGATTGAAAGTAGTGGAGAAAACATTTCCTTTTGAACGAAACCCACATTGGTAGGAGGACGATTCCTAAGGGAAACGCTTTTAAAATAAATCGCAAATAGTACAAAAACTTTCTTAGGTTTTCATATCTTATTCATCTACTCATTTTCTTTTTAGCTCATCAGTCCTTAGCACAGACTAGCAAAAAGGTCCATATAAATCCACTAATATTTACAATAGACTAAAATAAAAACTGGACTAAACCTTTTTAGGTGGTCACACATCTGACAGTTTAATAGTATCTAGAATCATCACATTATTATGTAGGATTTATTTCATTAGAAAAATATATTTTTGTACAAATTCAAGTGGATTTTGTAGAATCCATACTTATTATGGTTTTGTTATGTGGCAAGAAGCTCAATATATACTAAATAATCTTATTTTGGAAATTTTGTTGAGAGTAATACTTTTAGGGTTAGTGTGTATTTGTCAACTGAAAATTCACCCTTACGTACGTCATATCACAGAATCTGAGCTGCTGAACGACTACAAGCGTCCCCGACACGACTCTTACGTGCCGGCATGGGTTATGGTATTATTAATAGTTTTCGTGCCCCTCTGCTGTATCTGTATCCCTTTTATCTGGACAAGAAACTTCGTGGACATTGTGCAGGCTATGTTAGCGTGGACACTAGCGCTTACAATAACCGCAGTCGTGACAGAATCCGTTAAATTAATAGTAGGACGACCTCGGCCTGATTTTTTTTGGCGTTGTTACCCGAATGGCCAGATGACACCGGGAGTCCACTACACCGGCAACCCCTACGAAGTGATGGAAGGCAGGAAGTCCTTCCCCAGTGGACACAGCAGTTTCGCGTTTTGCTCGTTCGGATTCTTGAGTGTCTGGTTGTGTGGGAGGCTCGGCGTGCTGTCTCGGAACCGTGGTAAAAGTAGTGGTGTCGTAATTTGCCTCGCTCCACTCATGGTGGCGAGTGCAGTGGCTGTGAGCCGAGTTTGCGACAACCATCATCATTGGGGAGATGTCGTCGTGGGAGCATTGTTGGGCTTCACCACTTCATACTTTTGCTACCATCAGTACTATTACCCTTTATGGACTGAGTGCTCAGGAGAGCCCTTTGCGGTGTTGATTGATCACGAATTTTTTGACAGTTAGTGCATACCATGCTTTTATGCTATGTGAACAAAGTCAGTGTTTCACTAGAGATGTGAAAAATGTTTGTCTAATCTAATTCTTCACTTATGGAATAAGAACACTTGAGAAGACAAATAAACAGATCGGCTGAATAAACCATCGTTGTTTCACTTTACCCTACACTTATAATTTCTCATGAAACATTAATTCGCATATACATGCACCCGCAACAACTACTAGATGAAATAAATATTAACTCCGTGTGGGAAGGAATCGAACTCGTGACGCAAAGCAGTGCAGAAGTCATCGCCCAGCCACAGCGCTAACCGTGCGAACAAAATATGCTTAGCTGGAGCTGGACATTTATATTATACAGTTTCTTATTATTTCATAATTTCGTGGCTGCCGGCAATTAAAACCTAGGAAGCGAAAACCGTTAGTTAAAGTTTTACGGGGAGTTAAATTTTTGTAAACGCATCCACAATACAGGAGAAATTCATAAAGAAGGGCAAAGTTATTAAAAAAATGCATCCACTAGATAGAAATATTTGCATCCACTAGATACAGTTAAAACAGTTTAAGCATTCCGTAAGATGCATTTCTGTGCTCTTAAATACCATTACTCATTGCCGTCCGGCTATAGTCCGGGTATACATTAATTTGCAACACAACAATTCACAACCAACATGTAATGCAACATGCAATGCAACATTCCCGTTGCCCATAGCAGCACTGATGGCTACTTCGGGGGAAGGATGGCGCCCTTTATCGATTTGTCTGTGGTGCGTTCCCGCCGTGAAACGCGCCTGCGTATCGCACCGGGTACCAAAAAGTACCACATTCTGTAATTCTGGAGAGTGTTCCGTCTGTTATTCGTACTTTGGCGCGAACCGTACACGGGTGTGCTCTCTGGCTCTCACTAGCCTTGAAACAGCAAACAAAACAACAAACTGCTACCGGCGTTTTAACAACAACAGTGTAAGTACTGACGGTGACTGCTGCCTAATTACTGGATTGTTAATCGAAGCTCGGGTGAGTACTTTTATATAATTTTTATACCTATTTTCCAATGAAATTGCTACCCCTTATTTAATTTATTTTATGACCTCTTAACTATTTGTTTTTTAGCATATTGTTATAGTATTTCACTACAGCGAATTTTACGCGGCTGTTTCATTTTTATCGTGTGTTTTTATGGATATAGTTTTCAAGTTAGTTGGCGTCCATAGATTAAATTGTTTACATAAATAAGCAAACTTTTTCTAAGGGTGACTTTTACCAAAGGTTAAATATGTTTAAAATTTTATTTAAGCAAAAAATTGTATTGAATTTTTTGCCTAACTAAAATTTTAAACATGTTTAACCTTTGGTAAAAGTCGCCCTAAGAATAGTTTACTTATTTACATGAAGTAGATGGTACCTTCAAAAACAACCACAAAAAGGATAAAATAACCTACAAAACTTTTCTTTCGGAAGTCGGTGTTTTTTTTATTAATTTCATTGTCTTTTTTGCCACCGACTTGTATTCCGGAGATATGAAAATCGGACTTGTAGTTCCGGAGTCGCATATCTACGGAACTACAAGTCCGATTTAGACAAACACAATTTACTTAATCAGTCGATGCCGAGTCCTTACTAGATGAGTTGTACCAAGTGTACCTTTCATCATCAGCTCAGCTACATGAGATGATGATTACCATACGCAAATACTCAAATTACTTTGAATAAAATTTGCGAAAAACGATGTGTGGGCCCATAAAATTTGAGTATTGCCCTCGATTTCTCCAGGATTCAATCATCAGATCCTGACATGGTGACAATGGGACCACTTCAGAAGTATCTCCTTTCGAACAAAAAAAGAATTTTTTAAATCTGTACCCTGTCGTACTGACTGGAACACACTGGTCCTTCATTTGGCGTATGTGTTCCAGGGCCACGGTAGCCTCTTAAGTCGTTCCCGCGAATGAAAAGACACCCTTACGTAACCCTCCCCTTAAATATGATTGCGTTGCGATGCCGCTGCGGTGGACGAAGAGGTCTGTCAGCTTTAATTGATTTGCTCAAAGTTTATTTCAGTTCGGAATATCACATAAACCTTGGTTCTGCTTCCGCTGCACGAAAATGGATGGAGACATGATTTTGAGATACCCCCATCTAGATGCGAAGCGAATTGTTGCTAGGATGCTTCTGGAACAACTGTCCCGCCGCGGGTATTTGATTCCGCCGGTATTTGCTAACCCGGATGCCATTCACAAATTACTGGTAAGCATACTTGTGCTGTACAACTAAATTCTGAAATTCTCGGTAGCTGTCAACTAAGGGCACGCGCTATAATATGCTATCACTCGGATTACGGGTTGTATTGTGGAAAGCCAAACAGAAATTATGTATTATAAAAAAAACGCAAAATCATGACGCAAAATAATTTACAATCTTTTTATATCAATTTAGTCCCTCGAACTACTTAGCGCCCTCCCTTCGTTACGACCGCCAAACACCATCTCGGGACTAAATAAGTAACTTTCACCCCTTGGAAAACAATGTACTATTCTGTCCAGGAGGATGCTGGTGTGCCAACACAAAGCTTTGTGGTGTTGGTTAACGAGCTGTGCGTGCAATACCGCCTCGACCCGGTGGAGTACGAGCTGATGGCGGACGCCGCTGGAGTGGAATTCTTCACCGTGAAGGCACGCATTGGTTACGTGGAGCGCGTGGCCAAGGGCCCCACTAAGAGGATGGCCCAGCAGTGTGCTGCTGAACAAATATACAGATATCTGCGCACCAAGCTTTCTAGAACATGCACCTTCGATGAGGTAAGATTCTTTTTACAGCACATGGATCCTATAACGATTTTCCACAACTTAACTTTATCCACTGGGTATAGGCCACTCTTTGCTTCTGACAAGCTACACGCTCCAACCAGCAGCCTCAAACAGGATCTACCCCCTAACGACCCACACCCCTTACATCGAGTCCTTGGACGCTACTCGGTCAATGCTTTACTTGCCATCACCGCATCTGTTTTTGTTCCGTTATACCTACTTGGAAAAACATTATGATTAACATAACAAATAAAAGGATTTATGCTTTTGAACACCTATTGAATACCTACTTTTAAACGACTTAAAACAAGAAGTTTATTAAGAGTACCTATAGACCTATACTGTTGCTACAGGAACAGGCGATGTACGTTGCGTACGAGAGGGCTATGGCACGTGATTCAGACGAAGAGGAAGAAGAGCAAAAGCGCAAACAGGAGGAAGAAGGTAAATCCTACAAATACCTTAGGGTCGAGTGCTTCCGAGGTCGCGGAACTATCTTATCGGGTTGCACGTTGGAACGCTATAGGGCATCGGAAGGCAGCGGTCAGTTTCAATCTGACGGACCTTCCTCTCCACCCAGTCGGAGATCACTTTTCAACTTAAAAAGGGACGAACACATGCTGCACTGGTTCATAATCAAACCACCAATCAAGTCACAGAGACTGAAATGTTTAACTGATCCTGTGTTGGTAGTTACGCTCTATATTTACGAAACATATAAACAGATTGAATATTCATGGTTATTTAACTACCTAATAGTTTATGTGTATATACATATAACTTACCACTATCAAACATATAATTCTACTAATATTATAAATGCGAAAAATTTTTGAGGATGTATGTATGTGTATGTAGGAATGTTTGTTACCCTTTCAACAAAAACCACTGAACGGATTTGGCTCAAATTTGGTACACAGTTAGTTTATAACGTGGATTAACACATAGGATAGTTTTTATCCCGATTTTATGTTCCCGTGGGATAATTTTCGAGTTCTATCGGGTGAAGCCGCTGGCTATAGCTAGTAAATAATAACAAGATCTGAAGGCTCTACTTGTGCTCGTAACTCCTTATACTTATTTCTCTCTCCGCCATTATTATTATTATTATTTACGCTTATTATTCCTCAATATAAGGTATATTGAGGAATCTAGCCAAACTGTGTAACAATGAATCACAAAGATATCAGAAAAAATCTCAGGATGCCTCATGACTTTTTCGTATGTTCTCGCAGAAGCAGCGCACCGTCAATCCAAGAAGGGGAAGAGGTCAAAGAATAATCTCGAAGTGGAGGACGCCGTGCGTATGGAGAAAGAAAACTTCGAGAATGGATCGGGCGAGGGTGCCCTGCAAGCAAAAGCGGCCGACGAAAAGGGCGCTGAGGCCTTGAGAAACCACGACAAGGCTATGCGTTTCGTCGCCCGCACTCTATCCCGACTCGGACTCTAAACACCGAGATTTTCTTTTTTGTTTATAATAAGCCCTCTGTAGGGTAGACACAGACTAAAGTCTGTATGACTGATATAGTTTTTGGGCTTCACGTAATGAGGATCATGCTCCAAAATATTTTTTTGATGTTTTACCTTTAAATAACAAATATAAATATTACTATTTTCTGAACTGTTTATTCGTAAGCGACTCTTGCCCAACATACATATAATCCGCTTTTAAATGTAGTCAATTATTATCTTGTTTATACCCTAATTTGGATACCCACAAGATATCTAAATGGTGTGCATCTAAACTACTTTTCTAAAATAACAACACAACCTGAACAGTTACATTTGCATTATTGATTAGAACTTAAAAATTACACCTGTCGTAGGTATAAAACAAAAGAAAACAGTGCATGGTCCTCATTTAGTATAGGTACCCCATTCATATTTGTTACAGGATGAGTTGCAATTGGCATGTGTGCAAAGGCATGCCTTTCCACCAGAAATTTGCTATGCAGCTATGCTGCGAGAATGTAAAAGCTGAGCTACGCAATTTTGTGACCGATTCCACTGATGCTAAGCTATGTAGTGCGAGTAAGATGTGCTATGAATATCGCCGCCGCAAAGTAGCTGAGCGAGGAAGATGCGAAGCTAGAGCTATGCGATGTATCGATAGTAGGGAAGACGACCCATAGCAGGCGTCCATAGCACGCATCCATAGCACACATTCATAGCGCGCATCCATAGCTCGCATCCATAGCATACATCCTTCCATATAAAAAACATATCGTAACTGAATCCGTTTCCACCAATGCAATTATAATTATTATTTGCACCAATGAATATGATTGGTGTATCAAACGCTTCCATAGCTACATAGCAGAGCACATCTCTGGTGGAAAAGCAGCCTGAAACATAAGTTGGAACATATTTCAATATTGGTAAAAAACATAGTTTTAATCACATGGCTAGTAAGGTACTGTCGTCGCACATTTTGATAAGAAATAAAATTAAATTAAAGAATTTTATAAGTCAAACTCTATTGGCTGTGTTGTACAAGTTCAACGATGCAACTCATACCATACTACTATAGTGAATGGAGGAATAAAGCCAAGGCAAAAAGGGTATTGAAAAAGGGCGTATGATTTAATCATTTCGAGTGTGTGTGTGAGAATACGATAATGTCCAAGTTAGTAGTCAAAGACTTAACTTCACACCATGAACATGAACATATCGTTCGTTCTCACAATTTAATCTCAATCCATGTAATCATTATTAAAATCACGTCTACAATGTATTCGTAGCATTATCTGTAACTTTTTATATTTCTAATAAAGGACTGAAGGAGTCATTATAATGGAACTCCTCCTTAGCTAAACTAACGCTTTTTATTTATTTCATTACCCAATTCCCATTGAGAGTCCTTACTCACTATTATGATTAGGTCAAGGGAGGTGCTACCTACAAAAAAGTGTTAGGCAAAAGGTATCCACCAAAGCGGAGAGGAGATGTGTTTGAATAAATTGGGGGTAAAACTTGGCCTGACAAACGTATTGTCGACTTTTAAAAAGCCTCTGATAAGCTGAACTTGTCTAGCATCTGGTCCCGCCTACAGAAAATTGGAACACCTTGAAAAAAAATCTGTTTATTGAACAGTATTTACAAGGAATTCTCTTAAAACGTTACTCAAGACGGCATCATCTCGGATGACCTACAGTACAAGCGAGTGTACTCCAGGGTCGCCTTGTGTCGCCGATTCTCTCTTATTCGTTTTTGACAAAAATATACATTGAACATCTCAGAAAACAGGCGCTCTGGGCTGTATAAAATAAGTTAGGATTATTTTATGGATCTTGAAATGCATCGATGATCTAAGACTGCTTCTTTTTATTTTCGTGTGGTGGTAACTTGAAAGAATTATACAGTTTGAGCCCAGAAGTGGCTACTTTTATAGAGGCATCGGAGGCTTTGTTTAGTTAGATCATTGAGGGTGCAGGTGAAGGCATATTTGCGACTCTCCAGACATTGTTTGTACAGTCGACACCGAAAATATCTACAATATCTTGACTAAATAAGTTTTAAAAGTGTATTGTACACATAATAAATCGACTGTATGTGATCACCGCTGTTAATATTTTATTAGGAAATAGTGGAACACGTCGACTTTTTTGAAAACGTGACAAAGCCGAAAGAGGTCGTGAAGAACGCTGTCTTCATCGTATGCTCAGAATGTACTGGCCTGAAACCATCTCCAATACAAAGCAGTTGAGATAAAGCCAAGGAAAATATTTCCCGTGAAGAAATCTACAACAATAGACAAGTATTTTGATTTTAATAAAACTAAATACTTTATAGGAAATAGTATTTTTATTTTGCTCTGTCATTCAAATGTAACGTGACATATTAATTAGGAATTATGAAAACTGCTGTTATGTACATGTTGTGTACATTTTAAGCTCATCGTATTAGTTGTGACCCAGAAGAATGAATTCACAAGTTTGTTATCTTCAAGAGCATCTTTATAACCAATCCAGTAAGTAAAGTTAGATTCACGTCTGTAAATATAATACAATATAAAAATATGCTAAAATTAAATGCATAATTAATTATTGGCTAAATACATTTTTAACATCATTACAATAATTCATTATTAATCTCTGTATTTAAAAAGACTATTATAGGATATATTGGAAGATTAACAATTTTAAAATTATTTGACTAATTTATTTATTATGTAAAAAAATGATTTTTGTGATAACAGGGTATTTGACACCACCAGTCAATTGACGAACTTTAAAAAAGGTTATAATACGCGATTAAAGGTCTTCGCACATTATAACAACTCCACGCCAACGCGGCAGCAACTCTACTCACACTCTCGATGAGTAGTCAACTAGTTGATCCACCCAATGGTCACTAGTGGACAACGCGGTGTCAAGGAGTGGCCAACGCGGTGCCAACGAGTGGGTTATTCAACAGACAACTCGTCTAACCTCAGTTTTCGGTTAAATGGTTGCCCGTCACGCGTCAGTCGCAAACGCATAGTTGTTACGTGGACAACGTGTGGTCGTTGCGTGGACGACGTATGGTCATTGCGTGACAAACGTGTCGGGGTTGACCTCTAGTGTACGATGCGTAGGCCACTCGTTGTACACTACTTTATAATCATTTTTTGAAATTGAACCTTGAACATATGATACAGGGCTTAAATTTCAATGTCTAGCATAGAGTCGAGTCGCCGGTGAGTTGTTGTAATGTGCGAAGACCTTAAGGCCCGTTATCCACCAAAGCGGAGAGGAGAGGAGATGTGTTTTAATAACCACTCAGATGTCTGTAATAAGAGTCTGTCAATAAGCGGAGAGATGTGGACTACGCGACAACGAAGCTAAGCGGAGAGGAGATGTGGACATCTGAATGGTTATTCAAACACATCTCCTCTCCTCTCCGCTTTGGTGGACACCGGGCCTTAGCCATGGTTCCAAGGGTTCAAACGCTCTATGCGGTTACCCGCAATGCGGCTAGCCGTCTGGCTGACCGCAAGCACAATACGTAATCTAGACACGCGAGAGCGTGGCCAGCCAAGCATATTCATTTCTGTGCACTGCGATGCGGCTACCCGCAGACCGCTCCGTTCTCGGACAACAATAGCAAATTGTTATGTCACTAATTTTATAACTCAACCAAACATTGCAAAACACGCTATTTAAAAAATAAAATGAGACTTTTAACTTTTTTTCAGAAACAATATTTTGTCTTCGAATATTGGTTAATGGTGTCAGTTATCCTATTTTTTACGAAATTTTACTTCGATGCTACACTAATCAAAAATACAGTTTCTTTTTTAGAATATGACCTACATTATTCCATGATTCAACTAGTATAAACTCTAACGTGTGATGTCTCATAGCTATAAAATATTAGTAAATTACGTATGAAGCGCTTGAATAATACGGACCACACTTACGGCAATATCCTGATAATTTCTGCGATTATAGTATTTAAATACAAGTACTATTAGAGTGCTGATATTTGTTCAGCTCAGGCCAATCCGCTTCGACAAGTGTGGTCCTCGAAATATTCGCTACTATTATTTAAATGCGACTAAATCAGCACGTGGATACATGAACAATACAGTAACTAACGTATGAATTACTCAACTAGAAAGAAGCTCACCAAATATAATATAGCACTTAAACTGAGGCCGATATTAAAACCTTTATATCTTATCACTGTAAAAATAATTAAAATATGTAAGTACAAGAAATGTAGAGGCTCACGCCACTATACGTATAATAATATTACAATAAAAACATAGTATATTTTCAACATTATACATAGTTAAAATGTCGCTAACGATTAAATGTTGTAAAGTGACATTTGAAAGATTCTGACGACTAAATACCAACCTGGGTCTACAGCCAAACGGCAATCGATAATAGTTAACGCTCAGCAGTCGCTAATACATTTTCAACTCTATACCCCAGAGCATAAAATTGAAAATCTATTAAAAACTGCTGAGCGTTAAAGCGAACGAAACAAACGCAGATTCGACAACATTAATATATTTTTAACTTTATGCGCGGGCCTAACAGGTCATAAAGTCAAGCCCTGTTAGACACAACATTAAGATTAACGTAACAATGGTAGTAGACACGCATTAAACAAATAACAAGTTTTACATCGCCCTTATTAATTATTTTACATCAAAATGCCTCTCATCAAAATAATTTGTAAAAAAAAAAAATTCACAATAGAAAAGATAGAAGGTAAAAATAGATTAAAATTTGTAAAGTTTAGCAGAAAAATAAGAATGAGCTTTGACGAGAGGTATCCTGTTATTCGCTTTTAAAATCGCAATGCACAATATGGAAGATATAAGAATGTCGTAGCACAATATAACACTAATTTTAACTATTTAAACTACTAAATATTATATCATTCATACTTTACTTCATTTGCTGAGTATTCAATGTCAAACTTCAATGACTCTGGTATTGATGACATTATTACATTACTGCGATATCTATTGAGATTATTATGCATAATATGTTTGTATAATAAAAACTTTTCTACATTATGTAATAATAATTTTGACTAAAAAGTCATCTAGCTATGCCACATACATAGAAAAATAACATCATTAGAACATTAATTATAGGATATTATAAATTTTTGACTACTTTTATTTATTAGAATATGTTTGCATTAGTCTTTTAAGTAATTCACACTTATGTAACATTAGCAACTAACTCAACTCGAGCCTATAACTAGCTCGCAATAACATAGCAAAAATATATAAATCTTCTTATATAATAAAACCAAACAATTACATTTTGTGTATTGTCGATAATTTCCTAGTCTTATTTGAAATGGTACAAGTTTGAAACGTTTCATAAAAGTTATGCTACTGTATCTAAATGTTAAGAGCGGGAATGATTACTATATTTTAAGAAAAAAAAAATCTCTAATGTCTCTACAATACGGTTAATGAACATGTCGCGCAAAGAACAATGGAATATTACGCTAAGTAAATGCAACAATACAACGAACTTGAAAAATAAATCAAGAGGGTGATAAGATACTTGTAATATTAACTAGGATCACAATTCGTCTTTCACCTTATCGTGCTTAATGCAGAATTCGAACAAGGCGTCAGCGGTGCGCGCGCCGTCGTACTCAGCGACGACTGCGCCGCTCACGTACATTTTAAACGTGGGTAGGGTTTGTATGCCGGCGAGGTCGGCGACCTTAGCGTTCGTTGACGCGTCCACGGCATAAAGCCGGACTTTGCTCTTCTTTTCAGCCAGCCGATCAGCCGTTTTACTGTAATGAGGTTTCGCTTCCACGCAGTGTCCACACCCTGCCGAACAATTTTATAGAATTAATCACTTCAATAGATAAAGCACAAAAACTTTAAAGCATTGGACGCATAGATGTTTTTCATTATTTTGTAATAGGTGTGAGTAGTTTTGTTTCGGTTTATGAGCCCCTGACGATGAATGTCCACACAGACGTCCTCGGCACGGCCCTAACATGGTGGACATACGTTGCGTGTGCGATGACAGCGCCTCCTTGTAATAAAATTATTGGGGGGGGGGGGGCATAAGAACTGTTAATCCATGCCAATTAGATATTTTGATAAAAAAATCGGATTGTTTTTCATTCATGATTAATATCACTTAAAATACCAAAAAAAAAAAATTTAACGAAAAACAAAAAACCCGACTGCGTTAAAAAAACTAAAAAGAAAGAAACAAGCCCAGTAGTTAAGAATTCACTCATTCACACTCACAGTCGGGGCCCATTCAAATTATACCAACCAAATCTTCCCAACGGGCCCCGACTGTGAGTGTGAATGAGTGAATTCTTAACTACTGGGCTTGTTTCTTTCTTTTTAGTTTTTTTAACGCAGTCGGGTTTTTTGTTTTTCGTTAAATATTTTTTTTTATTTCATACTTTTTAGTTACTATTCAGAGAATTATTGTTTTGCGAAACAACTTTAAATCGTTATATATCCTAAACTATTATTTTAAATGAAAAATCATAAAGGAAACCTAAAGATGATTTTAAAATACCTATTCAACGATACCCCACATGACATAGTTCATCGACATTTTTTTTTTCCATTTTGACAATATGGCGTCTGGTTGTCGCTGTGGTGAATTTCGATTACTGTCATGTCTTTAGTGACACTCGCAAGGTTAAGACGAATCGATTGACGTAAAAATTATCAAAATCGGCCTACGCATTTGGCCTCTAGAACGCCACATAGAAACAAACATACATACATACATACATACATACATACATACATACATAGACTGATAAACACATTACCCTCCTTTGCGTCGCGCAGTCGGGTAAAAAGGTTGTGGTGCATATTAAACCCGACACGTACTTAACATCGCGAATGCTTTGATCGATTTGATAATATCTATAGCACCACTACAGACTTTGCACATAGCTTAGTGTACAGCTTGGCAAAAAACAGTAGAAAACCGGAAGTCGCCACTGTGCTCTCGCTACCAGAACTTTAAATAATTTTATTTTATTATTTTTCACTTATTACGTTACTTTTATGGCACAATAATAAATCTAACAAACCTGCGTTCTTTGTTTACATCAAATATCTAAAACGTCGTCAACAAACAAAAATACTAGTTCCGTTTCAATCCGTTCTGGCCAAGCTGTACCCGTGGTTTTATTAAAGAACTTACATGAGGCGTGGAACATAACGAAGGTGGGATTGGGAGAGCTGATTATCTCTTGGAAGTCAGCGTCACTAGTCATGAGGACGTTGGTACCGAAACCTGCGTCCTTTTTCACCACCTTCTGAGCAGCATCAAGCACACCCGCTTGACCTTGTATGAAGGAGACGAAGTCTTCTTCCTGTAAAAAGGTTTAGAATAAGTCTTTGTACAGTTGACCAAGTTGAATAATGACCCACTATAAGCTTATTTTCTTACAGACATTCAAATACAATAAGGCAGTGGTCCGACCAACAGCGACAGACCGAGTAACTCTCGGCGATTTTCTCTCTCAAGAAACGCACAATAAATGTACATTCCTTATAAACGAAAGAGATGCATATATTAATATTTAGTTGACTGTTCACTGTTCACATTGCCGGCGACGACTCGTTTTACTCGTTCTATCGATGAGCAACGAGCTTACAAAAATTAACTCGCTCAGCGATACTCGTTCAGCGATGCTCGCGATCGGTACAGTGAATAAAATGTCACATAAAGTGACCGCGGGCGAGTAGCGCGAGTAATCGCTCGTCGCACCTGAACACTCGCTGTCGCCCGGCGACAAAACTATCGAAACTACACTCGCTTCCCGCCGATGTGGTGTGCGAAGAAGGAACTAATTTTGTCCTTGAAAATTGTCAATTGGAAATTGTCAAAGTTCCAGTTTACGTCTCAAATACAATATCTCATAAATTGTGAATTCTCAGAATGTTGATAGCTATTATATTACCTTTCTGCCTCCTGTGTATTCCTTCACAGCTTTATCGTAATAGCTGAAGTATTTGATGGTGGGGTATCCTTTGACGTCGTAGTTAGCGCACAGTTCCTGGTCACTCGTGCAGTCCACGGCGCCGAACGCCACCATCAGCTCATCTGCGAACTTCTCAGCAGCTCTCACAAACTCCGGCTTAGTGCTTTTGCAGTGGCCACACCCTGGAATGTGAGTATTATATAAATCTAATATCTTTAAACGAGCAATTCTTGTATATTTATTTATATATAATCAGGATCTCAGATCAGCTCCAAGGAATTTCATGAAAGTTACAGATTAGGGGTTTTTCGGCTCAAGGAATCGATTTATCAAGGTCCCAAGTTCGAGAAAAGCTCGGTTCCCAAGATATAGACATTTTAAAAACCAAGCGAAGCTCGGTCAACCAGATATTTATTAACATAACATTATGGAATGTAATTCTATTTGATTTTGTATTAACTTTGGTGGAGACACTAGCGTGTTCTGAGCGTTCTATCTGCCTATTTCTTTGATCTGAGTACATACACCAAAATAACATTTTTTACAATTTTTGTCTGCCTGTCTGTCATTCTGTCTTTCTGTCTGTATCTCAGAAATGGCTGGGCCGATTTTGAAGGGACTTTTATTGGCAGGTAGCTGATGTAATAAGGAGTTACTTTATTTAAGAAAAACTCTAATAAAAATACATTGTTGAGGTCCGACATCCGTGCGAACGAAGTCACGGACACAGCTAGTGTTCGATTAAACGTCCAACATCGTGATCATTAACAGCATGTGAAGTGAATGTGGCCCCAGGGGGGGGTATTATGTACAACGTCTTAAAACAGGCTGATTCCAGCGAGTGAATGTGACAGAGCTATACAAGTCGTCTAGCGCCATCTCGTTCACTTACTGGAACAAGCCTGGTTTAGTACTAGGTTCAGAATGCAATCATAGCTTGATCGTATATATGTATATACTCACAGGGTGCGTAAAACATAACGATGGCGTGTTTGATCTTGCGCAGTGTGTTTCTGAAAGACGAGGAGTCGAGGTGGCGCACGGGCGACTCTTCTTCCGACCACGGCTTCTCGGGGGGCGGCGGTGGAGGTGGCTCTTTAGGGTCCTGATACATAAATGATAAATAATATTTATTTTGTAAGTTGGTTATAAAAACACTTTTTGGGTGCTCCCACATCTAACGACGCGGATTCGGATTTTTCCGTCGCCCTTTCTCTTTCTGTCGCTTAGAACTGCCATTTGCTAGACCGAGACAGAAAGCATAATGCGATCGCATGCGACGGAATCTTCAAGGCGGCCGCGTGCTATTGCATTGTCTCGGTCTAGCAAATGGCATTTCTAAGCGACAGAAAGAGAAAGGGTGACGGAAAAATCCGAATCCGCGTCGTTATATGTGGGAGCACCCTTACACGTCACAGCCAATATTTTAAAGCTAGATGAGGCCGGTGTTTCGTACCTGACTTCTCTGAAAAGAAACAGCCGAAACAAACTCAGAGGCCACAGTCTCTTTTAAAGTCCAGACATTGTTTTGCTCAGGTCACGACTGTCATCGAGGACCATGCGGGTGTCTGAGATGGTCTTTTGAGGAAAGAACCGCACAGATTTGAGTGGACCTGTCCAGTCAGTGAAAGCATTTGTCGGTTATCGCGTAGCTTTACTCAGAACCAAGGAGCTCAACGATACAATAATAAAGCACGAGTACAATGAATATTGTTACCACTACTGAAACATAGGTGACGATATTTGTTGCAATAGCCCGTTCGATCGGCCACTAAAAGGGTAAGTATAGTAAAACTATTTTGAAAAAAAAAATAATTTATAACATTTAATATTAAACAGCTTCTAAAACCTCAAAAGTGTAAAATAACTTTTTAATACAGTACCCGGCAAGTATTTTGGCAAGATTGTGGTGTAGTGGGGGTAAGTTCGCGCATCGTATTTAGCGGCACGCAAGTGTAAGCGAGGGCGCGTATACTGGGTGCGAGGGAAAGACGAGTGACGCACCAATCTCGTGCTCGGATCGGCACTACCTCATACCCCGCGACCCGCATGACCAGCAAAGAGATCTACAAAATGACTTCTGCGCATCTATCTTGCCAAATTACATGCCGGCTACTGTACATTGAGTTATGTGCCACCTTTTAAAAAATACAGACCACAAAAAACTTTATTTTCAACTTCTTAAAGTACACATAATTTTAACTAGGTAAATGAAATAGTCTACAAACCTTAATAAAGCTAACGATTTGCTCTTCTTGCCTAGCATGTCCCGCGTCGAATTGGTACTCGCCTTTACTGAAATACTTCAGAGTAGGATAGCCTTTCACGCCAAAACGAGATGCAAGGTCAGGCTGCTTGGTCGCATCCACTGCGGCTAGAATACCGTCGATCTGAAAACGTGTTACCATTGTTTATGAATAAGGGTTCCTTAGCACTATGCGGTTACCCGCAATGCGGCTAGCCGTCCGGCTGACCGCAGGATGCGGTTGCGAAAACGGCCAGCCGGATCGCGGGCAGCCACATTCGCAACCGCAACGAATCCATTCAAAGATGGACGTAGACGAGGTTGCAGCTATTTACTCATTGCTTCATTGGCTTGGCTTGGCTTGGCTTCATTGCCATGAAGTGGCTTTTTTAGACCCTTATAAGAGTCTTAGAAAGAACACTTTTAGAGAGAGGTTATAGTATTATGTATACTTACGTATTCATAATACTATTCATCTTATTTATCATCCTTTCTAGAATCGTTTTTTATAATTGTTTACTTTTCTTGTGACACTCATGTCAACTGCCAAACTGTCAGTTTATTTTTATTTACTGTTTAGCTTATAGCTTATTGATCTTTGTTACTACATTTTGATTTGTATAATTTAATCTATCTAATTAATTTCATTGTATTGTATAAATTCTAATTTAAATATTGTAACTAATATTTGTATTAAAATACTAAATTCTATTTTTACACATGTAAAAGCACGCAGACCTCCGTGGTCTGATATGTCAGATTCTCTACATCAATTCGAAAAAAGAAGAGAAGAATGTTTTCGAAAACAAGCTGACAAGAACTGACTGGTATAAAAGCCGAGGATTCTGAAGAATCGGTACATTGGATCAAGGACTTCAGCGAAGGCAACAGCCGTTACTATCTCGTCTTGCGAGGAAACTTTTACCCACTGAGGGCCACTAAAGAACCTCTGTCACTCTAAGGAGGATCTTGCCCTCTGGGACTCGCTGCTGTTGAGGACTACTGAAGAGCCTCTCATACTCCAGAGGAGGGTCTTGCCCTCTGGATCTCCTTGCTGCTGAAGACTACTGCAGAGCCTCTTAAACTTTAGAGGAGGTTCTTGCCCTGCTACAGAGGACCGCGACTTACGAGGTCCCTGCCTGCTGCAGTCCTGCCTGTTGAGGCCACTCCCTGCTTCGGTTCCTGTCTGCTGAGGGCTATCGTGGCCTTGTACTGCGCGTTGTGCCGACGGTGTTGTGGACTGTGTTGTGGACTGTATCCTTTATATTATCTTGTGTTTTTTATCATTAAATATATTGTAACCTCCTAGCTTATTAAATCGTTACAATGTTACCTTAGTAAGTTTAGGATAAAATGGGGATTATTTACACATAGGTTTCTATTCTAAAAATGTTCACTAAAAAAATAAACTTACCTTTTCTGATTTTATCGTTCGGGCTGCTTTCTCAAACTCTGGTTTAATTCGTTTGCAATGTCCACACCAAGGCGCGTAAAAGACTACAAGTGCATTTCTAACATTCGAAAGAGTCTCATCAAAATTTGCAGCTGAAAAAAAAAAGTTGATATGAAAACGTTTTTTTTAACTTTTTAGCAATCGCTCAGAATTAAAAAGTTGGGGGTGCCATACGCCTGCCACAGACAGGCATACGAAAAGCCGTTGTACTTGGGCCTGGGGGGTATTATTCCGGCGAATGAACGTGACATATCTTTACAAGTCGTCTAGCGCCATCTCGTTCACTCACTGGAACAAGCCTGGTTATAAGACGTTGTAATACCCCCCCTGGTCTCACTCCAGTTGCAAAGAAGACTTGGGTCATCTGTGACCCAGCCCCGGCGCAAGTGAAATGTATATCAGTTTTTTCGTAAAGTATGGACTATGACCCTTCTTCTTTCAGGCTGCATACTTTACACAAACTCACGCACTTTATTATCTCGTATGTCCCTATTTTGCTAATCTGCGTAAAATAGGCACCGAGGCAATGACGTATTATATATAGACACGTCATGAACGAACATCGCGGCACTTAAAAACGGCGACAATACTAGAACTACTAATAAGCGTGAAGAAAGAGAAAGAAAATATGACTCCGTATGGCGGGAGGGAGACGCAACTAAGCGCAATGTCAACGCAACGCAAGCCAATTGGCTTCATTTTTTCTTGCCATTTTACAGTGTAGACAACGTATCTATAGTTCATATATCATTGCACCGAGGTATGTAATTCGATTGTAAAGATATAATTAATTACGAATACCTTTAAACCATTTCTGCATAATGCAATAATTATGTTAACCTTAATATGAACGGTTATTATTAAAATAAAATAAATATACCATAAAATAATTACAAAAATAAAACCTTTAGAAAGCACTTTCGGTGAAGACACCAACAAGTGACAGCGAATTATAGAAATGTACTCTGTGACAGCGAAGATTAATGACAAATATATGACAGTTTTCAACCAGCTACAATTTTCTTTAAGTGAATTCTCTTTGGTAGGAAATCCTGCCTAGAGGATTCTACATTCAGAATGAAGGACTGAATTAAACTCTCAGTTCACAAGTCCCAGAGTTTTTTGAATCCAGCCCATATTAGGACCATGCAGACTTGTGTTTTTCAAACATGGTTCACCGACCAGCTTTGTCTGTTAAGTGTTTGACTTCGACAGCGTTTTAATTTATGATCCTTCTTTAAACTTATTGTCAGAATACCAGGGCATTAACCTAAGTTATCACTTATTTACAAAATGTCCTTGAATAAAACATTTTTATTGAGGTATGATCAACATTAACAAAGAATAGTTTCATTTAATCAAGTGCATTATCGTTTAATTACATACTAATCATAGTATTAACTGGAATTCTATTATCAATAATTTTTGTACTTTTTACTTGTTATCTTTTCTTTCACAATTTAATTCCAATGGAGGTATTAACCGATAGTTAACAATTAAGCGATATATGTATATATTTTATTTGATCTAATTTGCCTTCGAAAGGGCACTGTTCCTGTTGATAGCGATGTTGACTATCATCTACCTAATCGGAGATAGTCAAACAACAAGTGTTTCCAATTGATCGGTAAAAATTACTTTAGAAGGAGTTGAAAAGATCGTATCATACATCTCAACGAATATTTGTCTTCTTGCCTTCCTGCGCCAGAATGTAGCCAAATTGTAAAATTTAAGCATACAGTCACGAGCAATAAGATGACACTTAACAAAATTCAAACGCAAATTACTCGTGAATAACTGGTTTCCACTTAGAAATAAGACCTATTTCGTAATAGTATGGCTTCCAAAATAGAAGTCTAATGAAAAGGCAAGAGTTTAATCGATATACTTTTTTTTTTTTTTAGCCTGGTAAAATCATCAAATGAGTCCTCCAACCCCTTACTGTCAGACTTCTACTGACTAAAATCCACGGTGTCCTTCATAGCCTGTTATGTTCCGGGGTTACGGTAAGGGAATAATCCCGCGACCCCGGCAGGCTTTGGCTCTCTGAGAGGGGGGCCCCGTCATTATGCTGACGCTCTTTGAGGCGCGCGTGGGACACAACGCGCCGTCGACCCGGGCATGGTCCTTGGTCGGGCAGCGAGTTGCCCTTTACTCGCTGCCCGCATGCCCGCGCTAATCGATATACTAGAAGAAAAACGCTTTTGAACCCTGCTTAGTGTATACATACTATTGCTCGTGACTGTACACCTGCAGAAAATAAATGTGGTATTATGTGTTAAAGGAAAAGCTTGCCTCACCAGTCAAATGCACTACATCAGAGTCTTCGGGCCAGCTCTCATCAACTACTTCCTTTTTCTTCTGCTGCATGGCAGTTGTGGGGTCTCGCATGAAATCTACTATCGCTTGCCTTTTGTTCTCGCCGTTGTATGGGAACTTGTATTGCCCTTTTCTGAAATTATGAAGATATGCAGTTTAAATTTAACATAGTATTCAATGAAAAAATGTCACTTACTATCTAAATCTACCTTCATATGATTAAAAATTAAGATTCTGATTCGGAATCCATAAAAGACAATTTGAAATAAGATTTCGAATAAAACGCTAAAATGTGTTTTAAATGAAGGGAGACAACCGAAGAGACGTATTTAGACAAACGGTATAGAATTCTCTAGCTAGTCTTTTACCAGTTGTTGGGTATAGACTTATAATAAACGTCAAAAAATGCACGGAAACCAATGACGACTTAGATCATCCCTTTCATCATCATCTGCCGTTAGGTCGGCTTCAGACGAAATGGATGCACCTGAATATCAATATTTAGGCTGCGTTTCCACCAGAAATGTGCGAGGATGTGTTTGTAAAGAACCAATAGAATCGTTTCATTTACCTCGCCTCGGTTAGCACAGCTCTGGTGGAAACGGCTCAGTGGAGCTAGATTTTTGCGCATACAAAACAAGCGAGGGATTTGTGAGAGGGATGTGTGCGAGGGATGAGTGCGAGGGATGTATTGCGAGGGATGTGTACGAGGGATGTGTGAGTGGGATGTGTGTCCCCGCACCACCATGGTCACATTTCACGGCTTCGCAACGCATCCTAGCACCACACATTAATGCGCATTTTTACAGCTCCGCTACACATCCTGGTAGGCACAGTTTCATCGCACAACTTTGGTGGAAACCCCCACACATTTTCACAGCACAGCTAGATAACCTCGCATGACACCATCGCACATCTCTAGTGGAAACGCAGCCTTAAGATGGAGGGATTGACCTACCTTACCTCAAATAACCAGTAACTTTGTAATACTATAGCGCTTGGTAAGACTGCTTGTCAGACTTTCGAGATTCTGACTAATGGTAAGCGTCCACAGGTCCGCATCATTCGCAGGACGCATCGCATCATGACGACGCGAGTATCAGCAATCGGATTGCCGATGCCTCCTTCATCGCTTTCACTGACCGGCATTCCGTATGACGTAATCGGTACGCATCGCATTAAGGCATTGCCGATGAGCCGTCCGTACGATGCGGATCAGTGGACGCAATTGTATGAGTTTTCATACAAAGCAAACTAAAATCCGTTACGTACGATACGTCCGATACGTGCGATGCCGACCTGTGGACGCACACCTTAATAGTAATGATTGTTAGTTTGAAGACAAAAAACTCATATGTAAGTAATAAAGATAGTAGATAAAGATTTTGTTTGTGATTATCAAAGATCTACGTAAATGACAGCTGGGATCGACGGCTTTACGTGTTTTTCGAGACACGGAGAAAACGATAAAAGAAAACTATATCTAATAGAAAGGTCACCATCCATCAAAGGTCATGCATCGACCAACCTTGGAAAACGCGAATTAACCTTAAAAATCCTTGTAGACCTGAGCGGTTGATACTGATACTGCTAGACTACATCATCCCACTGCTGGGCAAAGGCTTCTCCCCAGGACTTCCAGCTTTCACAATCCAGGGTCAAAATGGACCGGAGCGACTATTATTTTTAACCATAGCTAGATAAATACTTACTCATAATACAATAAGGTGGGAAATCCAGTAATATTATACAACTGTCTTATTTTCGAGTTTCCTGGCTTCGAAACATCAATAGCAGCAAGTAGTGATTCACCCTGAAATCATATGTACACGTTTTAAGTGCAAACAGGTAAATGTACTTACTTAATGAGATAAAATAAATAGATTTGTTATGTACTTTGTAAATACTATACAATACGATATGGATGAAGCTGTAGAAGCTTATTGTGACCTTATGCACGCTTTTCTAAAACTTCTTCTTCTTCTTCTATATTGGGTACTAGAAAACTGATAAACATACTTATATATTTTTAAATACATACAAATCTATATAAATAAAAATGAATTGTTGTTCGTTAGTCTGATTAAAACTTGAGAACTGTTGGGCCGATTGAGCTGATTTTGGTTTTAAAATGTTTGTCGTAGTCCAAGGTAGGTCTAGAGGTTTTTTTTATTGTTTCTGAGGCGGTACGAAGTTTGCCGGGTCAGCTAGTTATAGATAAACTACACCCAGACACAGAACAAATCATCGTGCTCATCACACAAACATGTGTCCTGGGTGGGAATCGAACCCACGACCTCCGGCATAGCAGTCAGGGTCCCTAACAACTAGACCAACATGCCAGTCCGAGTGAATGATAGTTTGAGGTCATTTGCATGTATGCCCTAGAAAGGGTAAAAGTACTCAAGAGTGGCCACGCCGTTGCCCGTTTGGGGTTCGCAAAACAGCTAACTTCAAATCATCACAAGATGCGAGGCACCAACCGATAATTAAGTTGTTACCTTCAAATCTGCAGCAGCATTTACGTATTCAGGTTTCAAAGTCTTGCAGTATCCGCACCATGGCGCATAGAACATTATCATCGATTTCTTGTAAGCACCAGCACCTTTCTTTAAGAACTTGTTGAGAGCCTAAAAACAAAACAAAAAAATGTGTTTTTGATATTGAGAATTTTACCTGGTTTCAAGAAAAATAAGCTGTCGTCATCATCAAACCATAAATGTTCCCACTACTGGGACACAGGCCTCCTCTCTGTGAGAGGGAGTGGGTCATAATCCACCACGCCCAGTGCGGGTTGGCGGATGTCACATGTCTTCGAATATGTGGTTCTAGGACATCCCGGTTTCCGCACGATGTTTTCCTTCACCGTTTTGAGAGCAGTGGTGATGAAATAAATTACACAAAGTAATTCGCCAGTCTGGATTCGAACCCACGACCTACAACTTGTAAGTCGGGGCCGATACCACTGGGCCACCACTGCAAAGTAGCTGTACTGAATAAAAATCATAAAAACATGCACAGATTTTTTTTTTTTTTTTTTCTAAGATGAATCTTAGTCTTGAAGTTTGTATGTGTTTTCCGATGGGACATCGATGGCCATAGCGGTTATAATACCTTCATAATTTTATAATAAGTACGTATTTTGAATTTCATTATGAACGTAATTTGCCGTGAATCACGAAAAGTATAACTAACTAAAAGTACAGTCACGAGTAGTAATAACAATATGTGCAGTCACGAGCAATAGTATGTATACACTAAGCACTTAAGCAGTATTCAAAAGCGATGCTCTGCTACCATAATTGATTAAACTTTTGCCTTTTCACTAGACTTCTATTTTGGAAGCCATACAATTACGAAATAGGTCTTATTTCAAAGTGGAAACCAGTATTTCACGAGTAAATTGCGTTTGAATTTTGTTAAGTGTATACATGTTATTGCTCGTGACTGTACCGCGACATCGCCTGCTGCTCGGCTAAATATCTTATTCACATAGCAGCTTTCCTGATGAATGTGGCTATATATCATTTACAGAAAAACTTTTCGTATCTGATTATCAGTACCCTTAGCACGAATTTTCACTCTTTTACTTTACAACGTCTTTCCAGTATTTACAGCGTTTCTGGTATGAAAAAATGGAACAGCGCCTCTTGTGTGCGATGAAGGAACTAATTTTTTCCTTGTAAATTGCCTGTTAGATATTTTCAAAGTTCCAGTTTACTTTACGTCTCAAATAGTGAAAACTCTTCCTAAGGGTACAGTTCCAGCAATGACAAATGACACACAAACAATCACTTTTCAGTTCATAACAAGTTTAATAACAAAAAAATCGCAATGCCATTATGATTTGCTTTCAATCAACTAATTTATTGCATACTGCTAAAGCAATGGGCTTATGCGTAGAAATGTTCACTTCGCAGCACAAATCAAAAAATTATAAATTCTTATCAAACTATTTATTACTATCGCTAGCATGGTGAACGGTGTAACCTTAAAATGAGTTTTTAATATCTGAAACTCGTCAAAGTCCTTGGCGTAAAGAAGTTAGGCGACATATTTTTACCAAAATGGCAAAACCTGTTCAAAGTCACAGGATTGTGCAAATTGATACAGATAAAGAAGGCCTATACCCAGCAGACGGCCTAGGACGGACTTCACAATTTCTTTTTCAGACCTGGAATTACTACTTGCAGAACATACAAATATTTGTTTCGTGCGGGAATCGAACCCGCGACCCGCTTGGCAGCAGTCGATCGCTAAGCCACTGCACTAATCGTGCCGTCCAACTCCGTCCTTCGCCGCGTGTTTGCCTGCTTGTTGGTCTTCGACAAATTGTACACGCCAGCAGGTCACACTGTACTAAAGTGAGTGTTGAGTCCATAATCTCATCTCAAGAGGGGCCTAAGCTATGACGGGCCCCTTTAGAGGACCAAGGCCTGCAAGCGTCACGGGACTATCGGGTAATCGTGGCCCCAGAACGTAAAGGGCTATTGAAAGACATCGCGCGTGGATTTTATTCAATACCACTCTGACAGTCCCTCCTGTTCTGCCCTGGGTTCAACTTTTAGCTATTACACCAATTCGCACTAAACTTTTCCAAAAGTTTTTTATAATGCGCATAGCAAAGGATATCTGAATGGAAATCTCGACCTGCGTCTGTTTAGGAATGGGCTTCGTCTACGTATATTAATTTATATCCCAACTTCTTGATGTGGTCAACAAACAATTAATTTAATTGTTCATTTCCACGCATTAAATATGTAGTATTAATTGTCATAATTATGAGAAGTTTTTGGTTCCGAGTCACATTTTATAGACAACAATAAAGTTAATTACAAATGGGAATATTTAAATTGGTATACCAGAAGAATTCAAACAATATCAGCTTTATACTAATAAGTCAATATAATGATAACAATGCTGCAATGTTTATCTTTCCCACATTAGCACAAACAACAGTGATCATATTATTTTTAAACAAAACTCTCATTAACATTCTTTAGTTGTTGATTTATAGACGCTGTTATTCAAGCCGTGCAGGCTACAATCATAATACATATTTCAATACATTTGCTATGCTTTGAGATGTTAGACACAGGTAATGCACTAGGCGGTGGCCTCGCTAGCTTGAGTTACGACATACGACTTTAAGTGTGCTGGTTAGAGTTTAAAATACAATTACATTAGTCGTAGGAAACAGTGCTATGCAGTGCCGAATCTAGAGGGGGGTAGGCAGGACATGTGACTAGGGCGTTATATAATTTCCGGGGGCGCCTATATCATTTATTTCGTTTAAAACAACGATGCCCCGCACTAGGATTCTTAATTCTCCTGAGTCGTGGGTACGTTTACAAACATAGAAATTCACATAAACAAACACCGGTACAACTACTTGCAGATCGTACAAATATTTGTTTCGTGTGGGGATCGAACCCGCAACACGCTGCGCAGCAATCTTTCGCTCAGCCGCTGCGCTTGCAGCAAACAAAAATCAGAAGTCTGTGAAAAGCGCAAAAAAATCAAATTCGCTTCGCTGTTGCACTGTTCTTAGCCTATGCCTTTAGGGTCTCAAAAGCGGAAAAATCGAAGAGTCGGCGCTGGTGCATTTATGTATACTTATTTGGTCTAAATTGCTGTAGTGCAAAGCAGGGGCGGATTGTATTTTGGGCCCAGACATTTTCTTATCAATTTTATTTTCGATGCTTCAGTGCACAAAGCCAGTCATAAAGGAACAAACGGTCAAATGTGTTATAGCCTTAAACAGCCATTAAAATGTAATTTACCATACCCTTTTAACATTCTAAACAATATTAGCAATGCTCATTATTCTTAATCAGAGAAGTTATGCCCATTATGTGAAGCTGATAACATTATGTTGATAGTAGAATTTTTAAGTACAATTTATATTAAATGTTGGCGACTGCTTTTTTTACTTTTATCGTATTTTTGTAGATAATATTCACTGAACACATAAAATTTTCAAACATTTGCCAAAACAACTTGTTTAAATTAAAAAAGCATTTTTAACCGACTTCAAAAAAAGGAGGAGGTTCTCAATTCGTCGGAATCTTTTTTTTTTTTTTATGTATGTTCCCCGATTTCTCGAAGACGCCTGGACCGATTTGGAATTTTTTTCTTTTGTTTGAAAGGGTATACTTTCCAATTGGTCCCATGATCACCAGGTCAGGATCTGATGATGGGATCCTAGGGAAATTGAGGGCAACCTTCAAATTTTATAGGCATATAGTACCATTTTCATATATTTTCTAAAGCTGTTCAAGTATCTGCATCTGATAATCATCATCTCAGGTGGATGACCTGATGATGGAAGGTACAACTCCTTAATAGTAAGGAGTAGGCATATATTGATTTATATCTCCGGAACTACAAGTCCGATTTAAGTAATTCTTTTTTTGTTGTACTAGGTATCATTTAACTAAGAGAATACTGCAAGTTTCATCAAAATCGGTTCAGTAATTTTTGAGATATGGAATTTTATTAGCTTAATGTGTACATGAGTGATGTAAGTACTGGTGCGAAGGATTACAAAATTCTAGTGCACAGCACATGTAAGAGAATAATGTTCTTAACAAGAATTTGGGTTGAATATTTAAACTAAAAAGAGTAAAATAAAAACTTTTTCAAAAAAAATATAACCGCCTTCAAAAACAACCACAAAAAAGTGTAAAATAATCTACAAAATAACTTTTCTTTCGGAAGTCGGTGGCTAAAAAGACAATGAAAAGAAAAAATACAAAGGCACCGACTTCCGAAGAAAAGTTATTTTGTAGATTATTTTACACTTTTTTGTGGTTGTTTTTGAAGGCGGTTATATTTTTTTTGAAAAAGTTTTTTGCTAATCTTATATAGAAATCAATTGCTGTTCGTTTGTCTCGCCAAAACTCGAGAACGGCTGAACCGATTTGGATATTTTTGGTTCTGAATTATTTTCGGAAGTCTGGGTTTAAAAATAAAGTACTTTAATATGATTAAAACAATATATCCTGAGGCGGAACGAAGTTTGCCGGGTCAGCTAGTATAAAATAATTATCGTGTCGTATCAAATGATTAGCCGTTACCGTTACCAAAACCATACATGAAGCGGCCAATCATGTCAAGCCAGATCACTGAATGATCTTCGTTTAACAATACGGCCAGCTAAACTCACGGCCACTTCGTAGTCATCATCATCATCAGCCTATAATGTCTCACTGCTGGGACACAGGCCTCCTCTCTGTGAGAGGGAGTGGGCCATAATCCACCACGCGGGCCCAGTGCGGGTTGGTAGATTTTTGATTCTAGGACATGCCGGTTTCCTCACGATGTTTTCCTTCACCGATTTGAGAGCACTTCGTAGTACGGGCAGTTTTTAAAGTTTTACGATAAAGGACGATTTAATAAACACTAATACAATATTGTATGAGTGATATCATTTAGTTGTCTGAACACACAAATGTATAGAGGTGGTCTTCATGCCATTGGCAAGTATCTAGATGACTCATAATGGTCGTAAAATAACCTTTTTACATAAGTTAAATCTATCACATAATTATGTACTTAGCAAATATAATCTATATATATAAAATTCAAAACTGACTGACTGATCTGACAACGCACAGCCCAAACCGCTGGGCCTAGAAACTTGAAATTTGGCATAGGCCCTCCTTATACCACGTAGGTGAGCACTAAGAACGGATTTTGCGAAATTCGGCCCCTAAGGGGTTGTTTTTGGGGTTGATAGTTTGTATGAAACTTCGCTACTAAAGGTGCTAGGAATTCCAAATTTTGCATGGAGTGTCTTTTTACAACGTAGGTGCTCACTATGACGGGATTTTGCGAAATCCGACCCCTGAGGGGTTTGTTTTTGAGGTTGATAGTTTGTATGAAACTTTTTTTGTACAAGTGCTGGGCGTCTCAAATCTTGCATGGTGGTACTTTTTAAGATGTAAATGCTCACCTTGGTGGAAATTTTGAGATATTCGACCCCTAAGGGGTTGTTTTTGGGGTTGATAGTATTGAGATTCAAATTTTTATATAGGGGTTCTCTTTTAGACGTAAGTAATACCTAAGACGAGATTTTGCGAAATTCGATCCCTAAGAGGTTGTTTTTGGGGTTGACAGTTTGTATGAAACTCTGTTACTACAAGTGCGAGGATCCTCAAATTTTGCACCGGGTTCTTTTATAAGACTTAGATGCACACCATGGCGAGATTTTGCGAAATTCGAACCCAAAGGGGTTTGTTTTTATGTTTGATAGTTTT
Organism: Agrotis segetum; assembly: GCA_036375495.1. Lineage (NCBI taxonomy): Eukaryota > Metazoa > Arthropoda > Insecta > Lepidoptera > Noctuidae > Agrotis > Agrotis segetum. The sequence goes on along the minus strand of JAQSVV010000088.1, from coordinate 13,394,492 downwards.
TATGAAACTTTGTTACTACAAAGTCCTAGGCGTCTAGAATATTGCAAGGGGTTCTTTTTAGGACCTAAATGTTCACTAAGACGGTTTTGCGAAATTCGACCCCTAAGGGGCTGTTTCGGGGTTGATAGTTTGGGGACTCAAATTTTGCAAAGAGATTAATTTTTGGACGTATTTGTGGGTGTTTTGTGGAAATAGACCCCAAGGGGTTGATATTTTGTGTGACTTCGTTTCTAGAAATGCTAGGAGTATTCAATTTTGCAAAGTTGTTCTTTTATGACGTAAATGCACACCAAGGCACTATTTTCTGAAATTCTACCCCTAAGGGGTTGTTTATGGGGTTGACAGTTTGTATGAAACTTTGTTGCTACAAATGTTAGGAGTTTCAGCATGGGGGTTGTTTTAGAACCTAGGTTCTCACAAAGACGGAATTTTTAAAAATTCGACCCCTTAGGGGTTGTCTTTGGTGTTTGTATTTAGAGAACTCAACATTGCAGGGGAGTTCTATTTAGAATACATACAGGTTCTCACTAAGAGAGGATGATACGAAATTCGACCCCTAAAAGTTTGTATTGGTGTTGATAGTTAGGAGTCTAAAATTTAAATTGGGATTATTTTTAGACCTAGGTGTTACCTAAGACGGAATATTGCGGGTTGACAGAATTTTTGTTGAATACCTATTGATTTCGTTTTTCCAACAGTATCCCTTAGAGAACCCAATCACGCGGACGAAGTCGCGGGCGTAGTGCTAGTATAGCATATAAATATGTTATGAAAAAATTATGAAAAATAACTTATTTCTGGGCAACAATGCTATCTAATAAAACTTGAAGAGAATGAATTCTGCATTAAACTTTTTACTATTTTATCAAAATTTTAATAACTCCACATCAAAAGCTTATAGGCCTAAGCTTAAGCCCTTTTTATCATATTATCTTTAACGCAAAGGAAGCCAAGTGCCAAACTTAGTATTACATTTATATAAAAAATACCAACCTCGCCATCTTGAAGATGAAATATATCAGTGGCTGTGGGATCTTCATCCCAGGGCAGATCTCCGGTTGGATCCCTGAGGAAGTTGCATAATGAATTGACTGACTCGTTCCTGTCATAGTCTTTGTGGAATTCACCATCTTTATAATGCTTCAGATAGTAAGGTTTGTCTGATGATATCTTCAGTTTCTTACACAACTTCTTTGTGTCTCTGGAATGTAATAAAGTTATTATTATATTTATTAAATTACATAATCACTCATCATCATCATCGTCCTCAGCCGGAAGACGTCGACTGCTGAACATAGGCCGCCCCCTTAGACCTCCACGCCAGATGACAATTCGCCATTTGCATCCATTAAGGTCATATTTTGGTTAAAGTATGATTAGTTGGGAGCCAAATAATACACAACGCCATCTAGTCCCAAGCTAAGCAGAGCTTATGGGTACTAGACAACTGATAAACATACTAATGGGCATAATTTCAAATTAATTCGACTCTGTTTCATTTCCAGACTAGATCTTTATAAACTCGCTATGATCAATAAATATTGACAAAAAAACGATCAAAAGGTTAAACATTTATTTGAATGTTGTGTAATCAATACCTACTGAACGCTTCACATTCACCTCGGATATTCTAATGTTGTTTTTAAATTGGGCGACCTATGTCGCCTAATTTAAGCGTCTTATGGACTTTCCTAGCGGCACCACTATCAGACGCCACAGGCTTATAGGGCCGATTACACGACACGATTCATTGTGCCCTAAGTGCCTAATGTCCGATGGATTGGGTGGTGTGATCGCTGTTAGGTTCCCAATATTCCGATGGATTGGGTGGTGTGATCGCTGTTAGGCTGAGGACGCTAACAGCTTAGGGCACGATGAATAGTATAGTGTAATCGGCCCTTATCTACTCATATGCCGCAGCGACTACGGCGCATAGTTCAAAGGCAATTCCGCGGCGGGGAATTACCTTTTGTCTATGAACTATTCTGTGAATAGGGAATACACTAAAAAATATAAGAAATAGGGGAATAACCACTAATCCTTTGAATTACTTTCTGTCGACCGATATTCAGGATCATAATTATGTATAATTTTTTAATAATGTTAATATTATTGATGAAAAATGTTACAACTTTAATTGCTTCGAAATTATTTTGTGCTAATGTTTAAAAAAAAATAAAGTCGAATCGATAACCTCCTCCTTTTTTGAAGTCGGTTAAAAATAGGTGGTGTCCCATACAAATCCTGATAATTAGATATTTGTTTGATTGAATAAAATACTAATCAAAAAATAATGTTTCAGTTAACTATAATGCGGAATGCCAATTAAAGTTCAAAAATAAAACAAAGCAATAGCATAGACTCAACTGGTTTTTATTTATTTTATATTCCGACTCTAATATTAATTTATTTTCATTTTATATCTAGTCATGCGCCATGAAAAGTAGTTATTAAACATTTTTTTTCTTATTGTATATACAATGTTTTAAACTTGTTTTAGTTGTTTTGATCTTTGTATTAAACATGTAATAAAAAACATTGTTTTTAAAACAGCTTTTTTTAATCATGCCTGCCCTGTCCCTAACAAGAGACACTTGTGGTGGACTTTTAAAGATATTCCCTATTGTAATTTTTGACATTAAATACTCCCTTTCTTTTCTATGGAATAATTGTAATAAATATTTAGACTTTGAAGTTTAATTCTAACTTGGATTAACTGACTTGATGGTGTTTTTTCAATATCTTGAGAAAAAACTTACCCATTATTGCAATCTATTATAGCAAGGGTTGCTTGTCCCTTCATGGAGTCAGCAGTGTCCTTGAATACATCTGTGATTGATTGTGAATTCTTCGGCTCATTCACAAACAACATTAAAACATTAGTCTTAGTTCTTAATAGTTTCTTAAATTCTTTTATATCATCTATATCTGTTATAACTGCAGTTCTCTGCTTCTTTGCTTGCAAAGACTTTTGTACAAAAATTATACATAACAGCAACAATGTCTGGAAGAATACAATACTTGAGTGTGAATGAAGTTATGGGACTTGGAAGTTATATGAAGCAAAACCTAATACTGGAATTTTAGAAATTCTTCAGTCTAAGAGCCTATGCACACAACGTTTTCTAAGCGCGCCGGTGCAGCGCGTTTTAGAAACATGCGTTGACGGCGTGTTTTCATCAGATCAGTTTGTTGTTTTAGGCTGTGTCTGACTTGCGTGCATGATGTGTCCGTCTCGTGTCAAACGCGTTGCACCGGCGCATTTAAAAAATGTGGTATGCATATGCTCTAAAGATTATAAACTTTCTAGGTAACTTAGCTGATTAATTTTATAGTTGATATTAGAATTCGCAGCAAGCTTACAGAAACCAGTTGCTGGATAAAATATAAGCTGCTAAAAGGTGCAAGTATAAATGCTCCAAAGTATCTACTACTAGTGACAGGATCAAACATTTTGTATTTTTACTGTGAAATTCTATTGATTAAGCAGCAAGTACCTACTTGTCACAAATAACAAAAAATACTTGTAGATAATTTTCAAAATTTTTATTTGTCATCAGAATTTGTGGACATGGCATAATAGGAATAAGCAGAGCTAATAATATCATACTGGCTTATTAAATCTAGAATCTAGATTGTCTAGTACCAAGTGTGGAGGGGGAGAGTGTTGTATTGTGTATCATAAACAACTAGGTACAGACGCCAGCACTGCAAGCTACCACAATCTGCCAAATTTCGTTAATAGATTTTCAACCTTATTTAAATAATGGATGGTTAATTTTCGATTGGTAAAATTTGACAGATTCGGGAAGGTCGACCTGCTGGCGTCTGTACCTAGGTTGTTAGCAATATAGGCTATGCACTACAAAATGTGTAGGTATCTAATTGTTTACAGGAAACTGCAAACTATTACCAGAGATATGTGACAGGATACTAGCAAGTCTGACCCTCGTCTAGATTGTCGACGTGGGTTCACCGAGTAGGTTATTAACTGTTAATTTAACTTCCAGTTCACCTTGGAACATTTAGTAGACAATAAACATGTGCAATTTAAAGCAAAAAAAAATCTGAACAGGATATACACTATATTTGTCATCGTTCGTGCCGCATGGTGAACGCCGCTGATAACTCGCCGACAGACTTTCCACAACGCCTCTGCACTTTAAATAGCTACGTAAATAACCTGTTTTTGTTACAAGACCATAGTTTAACGAGAACTTAGAATATGTAATTACAATTTACGCGACAAAAATACAAAGTTGCACCATATTAAATTAATGATAGAGATGAAAAAAAGAAAGTACCTACAGTTATTCTTTTAGGATTATTTGAAACAAGCACAAATATATTTTTTTAACTACTTACTCTCCAAAATACTTTTTGGTCCATGACAATAAGTTGCAGCACCTTTTATTGAATAATTGCTATTTTTATTTGTAACTAAAATTGATTTATTCTATTTTTTTGTTAGTTTAACGTAACATCCATTTACAAGTAAGACAAACACTCACACAGTGTCAGTTTACACAATGACAACATGACAACATTGACAACAGACTGACAGTAATGACAGAATAGACGACAGCATGGCAAAATGGCAAATCATAGTATTGCCAATCTCAAATCTCAAGGCTGTTTGTATAAATTCGCACATATAGTAATCACAAAAACTAGTGCCAGTTTACACATACAGACTTTAGAAAATTGAAAAGCATTGAAATGCTTTCTACACCATATGTTCACACGCCTGACAGAATTCACAGAAGAAGGCGACCGCTTCCCATTCCGTCTCACCCCGCAACATGGCCTCCGTATTTTATTCTTCCTTCCCAATCATACGCAGGAACCTCCTGAAACATTCGTGTTCAGTGGGACCTGCATCAGGTGGAAGGTGAGGACGCCGTGACACCTCTCTCCAGCCACGCCTCAAAGAGAAGTCTTACCACCATAATCGCGGCCGGCGCGAGCCCAATCCCATGCTATGATGCTATGAAGTAAAATGTTACTAACTTGCTTATTTCTACCAATCTCACTATCACTACTATCAGACGTCACTCAAAGAAAATAACATCGAGAAGATTCTCCTTTGTGCTTGGACTCAAAAGACTAGATCTCATATATAACATCCTTATTGGAAGATAAAAAAAAACATTCTCAATGTCACAGAGGTCATACGTCTTAGGTTGTTTTCATTGGCAATAAATGTAGGCGGTGCCAATGAGAACTTTTCATTGGCTAAAAATGACATACCAATAGATTACTGTACAACTTCATTGGTAAAAATAAATATTTTTGAACCAATGCTTTGAAAATTGATACTAATTTTAAATTTAGTGTAAGAGAGAATAACTTTCACACAGTTACCGATTACAGCATTCCGGTTTCCCGCTAGCAGTGAGGTGAAGAAGTTCCGAATTCCATAATTTATTAATTTACTATATCAGGTGAGTCGTTATTAGATTAATTAACAACAGAATAAATGTAAAAGTAAAGATAATAATAGCTTTATCAGTTTTTACATGATAAAAAACATACAAAAATAAGTGTTGTAAATTGACGAACTTTGTAGTTTCGATTTTAGATAAATAAATATTAAAAATTATGCGAAAAAATGATGTAGTAAATATCCAGAGTTTAATTTTGGTAAAGAATAAAATAATGTGACACGCCTTGACGAAAAAGGGATCTTGTCTTTTGAGATAAATAATCTCTCCGAAACCTTATAATCTGCCGATACGATTATGAATATTTATCTGCGGAATTACGCTACACGAGGGATTTACCGTATTTTTTAAACCTAAATACCATCAGTTTTGTTGTTTTCAATTATTCTCCTGTTAGTCGTCAATGCAGGTCGGTCAAAAAGGTCATATTGAGTCAAACTCAACACCGCTGGAGAAACGAGTTACGCTTTACGATAGCACTATCACGTATTTCTTGTGTAAAAATGTAAACTGATTAAATCAACGAATAGCTGATTACCAACAAACAATCCTCGCGATTCTTATATCTATTTGTGGGTACCTACAGTTTTGTATCTATCAGATTATTGTCAGGAAAACCTCTTATTTTAGTTTTTTTTTTAATCTCAGCAAAATGGGGCGCAAATTTGTTGTTGGTGGTAACTGGAAGATGAATGGAGACAAGAAACAAGTTACCGAAATTGTTGAGACACTGAAGAAGGGCTCATTGGACCCCAATGTTGAGGTAATGCTATTATGTTTAGTTATTAAGTTGTCACTTCTTCATACTTGCAATCCATCTCTGGTGTGCAGCTCTTAAACAATCACTGTCTTTTGAAGTGGACTTCTTCCATACATGATAATCTTTGGAACACCCACATTCCAAAGATTATCATGTATGGAAGAAGAGACATTAGTTTTTCAAATATGTGAGTGTTCTTTCATCATTCAAATTATTGTACTCTTTTTAGGTTGTAGTGGGTGTACCAGCCATCTACCTTGAATATGTTCAGTCCATCCTCCCTAGTACAATCAGCGCTGCTGCACAAAACTGCTGGAAAGTTCCAAAAGGAGCGTTTACTGGTAAGAAACAATCTGTATATCCTCAATTAAAATTTTCTTCTCATTATGAGTACGTAACATTATTATTTGTTGCCTTCAGGTGAAATCTCCCCAGCTATGATCAAGGATATTGGTGTCAACTGGGTCATCCTGGGACACTCGGAAAGAAGAACCATCTTTGGAGAGAAAGATGACCTTGTTGCAGAAAAAGTAAGATAATACTACTACTAGCTTACAATTTTACAACTTTCAAAGTGGATGTTGTACCTTATTTTTTTTTAAGGTTGCCCACGCTCTTGAAAATGGCCTGAAGGTAATTGCTTGCATTGGTGAGACACTAGAAGAGAGGGAGGCTGGCAAAACTGAAGAAGTAGTATTCAGGCAGACAAAGGCCCTCCTACCAGCGATTGGCAACAACTGGGCGAATGTTGTACTTGCCTATGAGCCCGTGTGGGCCATTGGAACTGGCAAGACTGCCTCACCTCAGCAGGTAAACAAAAGATAGTTAACATTATTTTAACAAGAAATAAATATGACTAACATTTCATCATTTTAACCTATACAAAGTAAATCATTTTGTAATGTATTGCTGAGTTATTACCAATATTAATGAATGTCTGTCAATGTGACTCTTATTATCAAGAAAATTGTTTATTGCTACCAGGGCCGCGCCAACCCCTTGCAGCGCCTGTGCGCAAAGCCTATGAAGCGCCTGTGTGCAAAACCTATGAAGCGCCTTTTACGTGTCGTCTTTCGAATTTCTTTCATAAATTCAATTTTTTTGCCGAAATATTTTCATTAGTTTGTCTGATCAATTTATGAGTTTCCTGCCAGTACACGCCCAACCCGCGACTCCACTAGAATAAACCCAATTTCGATAAAATGTTTGTAATTGTGGGGAATGTCCGTTGGGTCGCATCGGGTTACGTTTATAAATAATCGGCCTTTTGGTTAAGATCAAAGTGTAGTATCTGTTCTTTTCAGCTTAATATAATTTAAACAATTGTCACTAGTCATCCGGCGCCTCTATTACCCTGGCGCCTGTGTGCGCCGCACACTTCGCACATAGGGGCGGCGCGGCCCTGATTGCTACCATATCAATATCAAGCACTGCACATATTATTAGTTATATTCTTATCTTTGTTAACTTTTCAGTTACAATCAGTCTAATAAATAAGTGGTTTAATCATTGTGTGCATTTTTTATTTGATTCACGCTGGCAGCTCTTACAGAAATATTTAGATTGCTTGCATAGCTTCTATTCATGCTAAATGTCTTAATTTGTCTTACAGGCACAAGACGTCCACGCTTCCCTGCGTACCTGGCTGTCAGCTAACGCGTCAGCTGACGTAGCCGCCTCTGTGCGCATCCAGTATGGTGGCTCCGTGACTGCCGCCAACGCTAAGGAGCTGGCTGCCTGCCCCGACATCGACGGGTTCCTCGTCGGAGGGGCCAGTCTCAAGCCAGAATTCATTGACATTGTCAATGCCACCAAGTAGACACACTGTTTACGTGCGCATTATGTGTACCACTTATTTTATAACTTTGTTGTAAGCTTATTTGTAATTAGGAAATGTTATCAAAATCATGGACTCCAAGGATAATTCCTTACTACTTTATTTGCTTTTGCGAATGTTTTTGAGATTTATCAAAACTTTATTTATTTGTTGTTCTACTTTTTAAAAACGTAATGTCTGCCAAACTGCATAACAATTTCTCGGCGTTTATTTTTCCACAAACAAATCAAACTTTATTATATTAAAATAAATGTTATTCTATTCATGTGCTGCGTTTTAATCTTTTTCCAATTAATGTCCAAATACCTTAAATGTCGAAATTAGGTGGTGGTCTGCAGGTCTGGTCATCAAGGCTTATGTTTACAAAAAACAAAATTGTCAATTTATTATTCTGAAGAGTCAGTCCCACGAACCCGGCTAGCACACAGCTCAGAGGCGCGCGTGGAACACTACGCGCCGTGGAGCCGTACATGGTCCATGGCCGGACGACGACTTTATGAACAGTCACTGAAAATCGCCTCGCGACCGATGGCTTGGGCGTCTCCGCGGCGGATGGGTTGTGAGGTGGACGCTGCCCTCTCCCACACGAGCCCGACTCTCCTTTGCTAGTATGACCACTTCCAATCCCGTCTCGCCACGACACGGCGGTGCTCTGATCAAGCGCAGTCCTGCACCGTATGCTCCATGCTCGCACTGGCACCTAGTGGTGACACCTAGGCATTTCTTCCTTCCCAATCAGATACAGGAACCTCCCGAAACTTCCGTGTCCGCTGAGGACCTGTGTCATGCGAAAGTTAAGGACAACGTAACGCTATCGCGGCGTGCCCTGTCTAAAGCAGGCCGCACATCAGGCATACATTTGTAGCTCGATAATTGTAGCGCCACACTTGAAGCGCGACACATTTAACGCCCCCGTATATTTGGACGTGAGCACGCACACCGAAGCAACATTTGTAGCGGGTGCACTTTGTAGCGAGACGTTGTCCTCGCCACACAAATTGAAGATCGAACACGTTCGTTTTTTGTGGCGCGTTGGTTTGCAAAAATGAAAGAAAACATTGAATTTTACTTTGAGTTTATTTCAGAGGTTGAAAAAAACCCTGTATTAAACAATCATACGCTCAATGACTACAGTTACAGACGAATTACGATTACAATTGAATTTTTTGCCTTTACAGAAATTATTTGGAGTAAGATACTCCAAATAATTTCTGTAAAAGCAAAAAATTCAATCATCATCATCATCCTATAAATGTGAGAGGGGGTGGCAAAAAAGGCTTTATTGGTTTCATCCGTTTAATTGTATTAATTGAATTTTTAGAGAGCAGTGGTGGCCCAGTGGTATCGGCCCCGACTTACGAGTTGTAGGTCGTGGGTTCGAACCCCACCAGTCGCATTACTTTGTGTAATTTATTTCATCACCACTGAAAACGGTGAAGGAAAACATCGTGAGGAAACCGGCATGTCCTAGAACCAAAAATTCGAAGAAATGTGACATCCACCAATCCGCACTGGGCCCGCGTGGTGGACTATGGCCCACTCCCTCTCACAGAGAGGAGGCCTGTGTCCCAGCAGTGGGAACAATATAGGCTGATGATGATGATGATATTATCATATCAGAAAAATGTAGGCGTATAATCAACCTTTTGCATAAAATTATACTACCTACATTATTTTATATGTCTATGACTATGTAGTAGATTATGTAAACGGGGCTTTTTTTAATTGTCCAAGTGTGTCCGAAACCGTAAGAGATACGATTTTTTTTAAACCGATTTCAAAATCAAACAAAAAGTTAAAAATAACTTTTCTTTTGGAAGTTGGTGGCTTTGTTTTTTAGTTCATTGACTATTGCCACCGACTTCCGAAAGAAAAGTTATTTATAACTTCTTTGTGTTTGATCTTGAACTCGGTTTCTTTTTTTTTTATAAAGTATTTATTTTACCCTTTTTAGTTCAGATACTTAGCTATTTTCAAAATCTTCGTATAGGACTATAGGTAATCGGCGTCTTTGAAATCTGCTATCTAAGTAAACAATAATAATTCTTAAAAGAATATAGTCAAGGTTGCTTTTGTATAATCGTATTTTGTAGTTTGCAAATAATAATAATATAGTAATAATAATTGTATATTTTTATAAAAAGGACATATTTACGACTAAATTATCCTCACATTTAAAATAGATCACAATTTGCACATTTGCCTGAACTAGGTAGAACCTGTGTCTCAGGCTAGACAGTTCATAAAAATCTAATTAGAGTTATAAATAAATAAATAGTGTAAAATACTAAAATTAAGACTAACATAGCAAAAGTAAAAGTAGAATAACGTGTTAACCGATTATTTGCTGACCTAAAGTAAACATTGTCTGTGCGTGTATGGCTTACTTATGGTGTGTGCAACGCAGCGCAAAAATCTATTGCAGTCTTTGTACATTTATAATAAATCAACCTAAAGATACATTATTTTCTACGTAACCTATTAAAAACTTATTTAATTATGCATATACATTCTAAATACAGTTTTAAAACAACAAATTATGTATAAGCTAATAACTAAAATCTGGACGTTCTTAGTAGCCTTCATAGTCTATCGAGTTAATATACTCGGCAGCTATTTTACCCGGACACGCCCGTTTGTGGTTGGCTTGCTTCTTGAAGTGCAAACATGTGGCACACTTTGGGTCAGCGGCGTTGGCCGTTGGGTCAGTCCCTACTAGAGTGTCCTTCTTCACCACAATGTCCACACGTAGGAGTAGCGACCTTGCATGTCTTGGCTGCATGACCATACTGTTGGCAGTTGTTACATCTCGTTACTAGTGTGAAGTCTCTTACCGGGCAGGATGTCCAATCAATAAATACTCGTTCCTGGGTAATAAGGGCTTTACGTATTACGGCTGAAACTTCTATTATGTAGTTGCAGTTTTCTGCATCTTTCCTCCCCGATTTGTGGCTTAGTTTTAATGAGGTCATAAATGCTTCATGGGACATTGTAGGCAGTTTGTCAGCTACATTTTGTTCAAAGAGACACTTAAAAACCTCATTTTCAGACATTGATGTGGGCACGCCAATAACTACGATGCGAGGTTTGCACTTCCGGGGTTCATCGACGGTCAGCACTGACGAAGCGGTTTGGAATGTACGCTTCACTTTTTCTAGATCATCCTTAGTTTCAGTGCTGATTATAAGACCTCCTTTTCCAATTTTGCGTACGCGTCGCACTTTCAGTTTCATTTCACCGGGGCAGATATGTTTTGGACCATGTTCTTGGTTTCCTCACTGATCTTAGAGTTGTCACAAGGGAAAATTGCAACAGAGCTTAGCTTGTTGGGACGAACAAAATTGTTGGACCCCTTTTTCACCATATCGGCAAAAGATGTAGTACCAGTTTCCTGTTTTGCTGAGGACTCCTGAATGGTGCGGTTCATCTCTGTAAGACAGTCCGCTAGGTCTCAAGCTTCGGTCATGGTGTTTAAGGCAGTATGGGTTTGTATAGCTCTTGATTTTAGCGACTGGTATTGAACAGCCAGTTGCGAAACCCTGTGGCCAACTTTCCGGCAAAGATTGCTAATTCTTAGCTTTTGGTCAGAATTGAGTTTTCCATCAGAGGCAATAGCACAGACCTCATTCAAATACTGGTAGATAGATTTCAACCAGTTCTGAATCTCCGGAGTGCTGACTGCTTCAACACCTTCTTGAATCTGGTTAGGTTGTTGAGGTGGTCTTGTTGTTGTAGACGGAGGGCTGGGCGGCAACACCCCGCTCCGATTAAAGGCTAAAAAGCCTTCCATATTTCAGATTAACACTTAATTAATTCTATCGTCAGTCCATTGTTTTACTTAACCTTTAACTATGGACGTGCGGTCTCACAGACCGCGTGCAGTTTGTGATTCTCGTGCCCCTCTCCTCCGTGTACCCTACACGTATACACGCCTCAGTAGCTTCGGTTTTAGTTACTAAACGACAGTTAAGAGTGAAAGTTACGTAATCGGCTAAATACTGCGTGAGTAATTTCGCTTTATATTTTGAGTGCGGTCTGTGAGACCGCGCGTCCACATTTGTGTTATACATTGACGCCGACGATGATTTTGTTTGTTTTAAATTTTATAAGCTGAAATATCAAAAAATGATCAATGAACGACTGTAGGCAAACGAACATCGAGTTCGTCTACTTATATAGCCGGTAAAATAATGCGATTAGATGATCATTCTTTGAAAACGAGAGTCAATGATTGCTTTTAGAATCGGTTCAGTGCGACAGAGATGGGGATGTTGATGATTGTTTGTTTTATGAAGCTGACATTGAAAAAAATCACTCGATTGAACGATAGATTATTGAAGAGAGTGATAGTACTACTAGAGCCGACGGTGACATAATTATGATGATCGGATAATCCCACCAAAGGGGGTAAATGAAACGGACAAGAAATGTTCAATTTATTCGAGCAGTCGCCGAACAAGAAGATGGCCTGGTGGTGATTTCCACAGAGTTCTGGACTTGTGTGGAATTAATACCTACTCTCTATTCAATCAACACCAAGACAAAAAAATAGAAAGAGGTCAATTTCTGAATAACAAAGACGAGTTATAGACACTCATTTGCCGTGACATGCCTGAAACGAGTTTTGGGCCCTGCCATGCTGTCCCAAGGGCCACCAAGTGAAGTAAATGCAGTTCCTAAACGCAAAACGTATAATTTGTGCCCATCAAGTATAAAAACGAAAGTGGACACACACTTATGTTGGCAATGATCTAAGCCTCTATACAAAGACTGTCAATAATTCTGTCAATAAACATGACCAAGTTGGGACCTTGTCAAATTTTTTATGTTCAGTTTTGAGAAATTTAACTTAATTTTTTTATGTCCTTTGTTCTTTATATTTTATTGTAAAAGAATTTAAACTAACTGAAAAAGTCATTTTTCTCCGGTAATATACCTATAAAGTGATCTCCAGCTAAAAAATCTTAATAGCGCCTTTGATTGTTATATCGTTACATATAGTTTATAATAAATACATTTTTCATTAAAATTACATCTTTAATGTATATTTAAAAACTCTTCTAAGTGATAAAAGCAAAAAAATACACAATTATTACGCATCAAGATAGAAATCAGCCCGTAAAGATAGCGGTCTCTGAGACCGCACGTCCAAAGTAGTGTATCAAAAATGGAACGTCCACAGTTAAAGGTTAAAACACTTGGAGTCACTATAAAACTAGGTCAGTATTTTTGCTCACACTAATTTATTTTTAATAATGCGTTGATGTGCAGACCAAATGTGTTGAGCACAAAACTCACTCCAATGGCAATACTATTATGATACTATGGCAATTCTATTGGACATGAGCCTCTCTGATTGCACAGCAAATTAATCACAGCAACTACTGCATAGTTTGTTTTGTGTTTTAGTATGGCACAGATGGCACTAATGGTCATTATTTGTCATCTATGCTACTTGGAGTTTACATGAAGTAAGTTTACATGAAGTTTATTAATAAAATTATTTAACTCTTTTTATACCCTGAACTTTATAAGCATTTTGGATCTGCAACATTTCTACCACTAGATAGAAAATGTGTTCAGTTTGTTTCTTACCAAATATCAGAAGCTTTTTGTGTACTTTCAATTGTTTAACAGTTTAACTTATGGTCTTGTTTCATTTGAAGAGACACCAGATACTGGCCTATGACTGCTATTACCATGCTTAGACACAAAATCAATTACTATGAGTTAGTTCAGGCAAACTCAAACTTGGAAATAATTAAAGCTGTTTAACAATCAGACCTAAAAGACTAGTCACATTATAGAGCAAATTCAGAATCCTTAAGCTGTTTCTCTAGTAACAACCTCATTTTCTCCGGGATTGGTACCCCGGAGTGGGCTGGCTTGGGGCGTCGCTTCCAGGATGGCTTCTTACCACTCTTGGTCACACTGCTGGGTATCGGAACTGATTTATTGTCTTTCGGTTTGGGAGTAGACACTTTTGGGACTGTGCTAGTCCGTTGTCTTGTTGTTCTTGCTTCGGTTGTGTTGTTGACTGAAAAGATTGTAATTATTGTTATATAAACAGGAATTTCACAATGAGGATGTACTGTGGTCCAAAGATTGCTAAATGTGTGCTTGGTGAATGAAATTAATTCAATCTCTTGTAGATGGTACTATTTGTAAAAGCTATGCTTGGCTTGCCTTGCTCTTACGTGTCTAGATAAGATCATCATCTTCCTGTCTCTATTGGATTCTACTTGGGGCTGTTGCAACATGTTTTCTTCTCTCATTCTCGCCTGTCAGAGGTCACAATATCATCAATTATTCACTTACTTTTACATATTTTTCATCCATTCTTTCTTTGAATGATAGAACTGAAGTGAAACAGGTGTTTGGGTCAGTGGGGCATCTTAGGGGCTGAGCTTTATTGACTACTCTTATTACTCTCTTACTTGAGTACACAGAAGTGAACTTTCATGCTGTATATTGACTAGGTCTAAATCCAAAGACACAAATTGTCCACTGGTCAGTGGAAAATTATTTAGAAGGCTAGTAGTAGTTACTTACTTTTCAATCGAGTTTTATCCACCGTCTTTTTAACTTGAATGGGCTTTTTAATCGCACCTACCGGTGAAGCCCTGCCCTTTGAAGGCAAATCTTTCACAGTGCGTTGCACCTTCGTCGTGGGTTTGGGAGTTTCCCGGGGTGCCATTATTTACTTACAGTTTTTAATACTTTTATCAATAAAATAATGATTAAACATAAAATACAACTAGGAATTCGCCCACAGCAACAACCAGGTTCAAAAAATAACGTTTTTGATGATTTGACATTGACAATGTCAATTTGACATTTTCTGCCAGCCAACCATTTTTTTTTTTTTTTTTGGAATTTTATGGCCTGGTAACTAGACCTTTAAGCCAAGTCTTTATCAGTTTGTCTGTTTCACGAGCACTTTACTAATTTTTTTTCACTTTATGTCAATGTCAATGACTGACAGCCAAGTCTCAATGGGGATGGCAACTCAAAGCTAATCGTAGATGGCGCTGCGATAGTTGGTCCCCACGTCTACCTTGTACAAAAAAACAAACAAGATTATTTGTTATAAAAATTGAGTATAAATACAAAACAAATATGGAAAATTATTCGCCCATGCAAGTACTATATACTAAAAGAAGAATTAAGACGCCGCGGCGCATCTACAAGAGGAAAAAAGTGATTTAATTGAGTGGTTATACATTTGATTTTACCGTAATAAATCCACAATTACTTGTAGTTGAGGTTTCAATTTTTGAGTTTAGGTATGTTTTACCTGTCCTCTCCTTTATCAAGAATATAATGCTGGTTTTGACTTTCTATTTTGATAAAATATCATAATGTTTTAAGTCAGTAATTTTAACCTTTTTTTCTATTTAGATTCGAGAAATATCACAATATATTTAATTTCTTAACACCACAACTATTACAAAACTCGTTCCAGGTGATAATTCTTCGATTTTCGAGCGATGCAATACTGGTACATAACCTCCAAAAGAAAAGTAGATATTATTTTGAAAAGTGTATTCCATCATTTTTACAGCTTATTACACAACATCTAGTCATTTTACATCAATAAATGTTTTTTTTTCTGAAAATTCCTTTGATTTTACAGTTCTTTGGGGACCAAACTGTCATTTTCACTTTGACACTTGCCTTCCCCATTTACACATTTACACATCGCACTCTTAAGGGCGGCCAACCCGTCTATCTTTTCATACAAACGCTCGTACGTGATTATGGCGTTGTAACAGATATTTCTTTCAAACTTTTGAACTAATAGGCATCTTGTGCACTATATCTAGGTTTCTATCAAAACGCAAAATCAAAATTTTAAGAAATAAATTCAGTACAAACCTCCAGAAATCAGCTTTTTTGCACACATTTTATGTGATGTTTGGGCGTTTATAATGTAGTTATTAATTGTAACCGGAAAGAAATATTTGCATAGAAACCTTGCAAATGTAATGGAGTTTCTAAATGCAAATTTTTTTTTGAAGTGAAAACTTCTTTAGCGGCGTTGTACACTTTTTCTGTAATGGGTAAAAAATTTAAAACTCGCGTCAGGGTCACGTGACCCTGATCGAAAATGAGTAAGACGTCATTCAAATTAAAAATAAAACATAGTAACAAAAAAGTTTTCACTTCTACCGGCACTCCTGGAGTGCAACCTTTTTTTTTTTTTCATAATCTTATAAGGCTTACGAATAAACACGTATTTCTTGGAACAAGTTTTATGAAACTTCCGCACACTATTTTCCTTTTAATGTTGTCGCGTTCTCACTTGCGTGTTAGCTATGTGGCGGTAAGAGGTAAGCAGGGGCCGAGTCGAGCGGGGACGGGTTTGCCTCTTGTTCTGGATGAAACAACAAGCTTTTTGACCATGCTCGCGTTGTCGTTCGTCGGATTGGGAAGGGCCCTCTTAAAACATAAGTGGCACTATACCAAAAATGTCATTTTTTAGTTAAGTATACAGTCTAAACGCATAAAAGGAAACGCGCCTAATGCAAAGACCCCCGTAGCTCTAATGAGCCAAATTTTTGCTAGATGTCGCTAGTGTCACTTATGAATTTGTCACAATTTGTCCGCCCGGTAATTGATAAACCGGCACTTTGTGTAAAATGCCACTTATTTAATAAATTTGCTTTCGAATATTTACAGTGAGTAAATGCATAAATGGCAGTTTGAATATAATGCCAGTTATTTAATAACTATAGTATGGATTTTGTTTTTATATGAATTTAATAACGGGCATTTTCTGTAAAGAGCCATTTAATCAATAAATATGCTTTCAAATATTAGCTGTGCGTAATTCATTGCAAGGGGCAGTTTCAGTTTAGTGTCATTTTTTTTTTAACTTTAATAAGGATTTAGTTTTTATACGAATTTAATATGAAAAGGCTTTTTGTTTAAGGCATTAAACTTTCATGGATACTTAGCCTACTTCTAAAAGAAATTCCTATATTGTTGAACCCCTTTCAACAATGAGTGCCTCCGATTTTAACAAGTTCACCCTTAAGGTGAAACAACTCAACATTTTTTCCATAGAAACTTCGTTGGGGTTTTACTCCACTATTTGACAAGGTACATCCAAAGTTAAACATTGTATCGTTTTGTCTCATTATTAATTTTGTCTGTACGGAAGCAAAATTTTGAAATAACAAGCCATTAAAAAGTTACGAGCTACCAAAGATTCTTTATTATTGCTAATTTTAACACAACTTTGGGCGTAAATTAGAAATTAAAGAAGCATCAAATTTCTAAAACAAAGTCCGTACCGACATAGCACATTTATCGAAGAATTCCATAAAATTCTTTTGAAATTGATTGATGCAGTGGTTTTTTCATAAAACCCGTTCTTCCAAAGGCCGTTTCGTATTTTTTTACGCGCGCCTTTTACTCTGAATGATCGTGCATCTCACTGAATAATGTTTTCCTCTGTTTTCTCTACGGGGGGATGACGCTCGCGGACTCATGAACAAATATGGCTCGATTTCAGGTGAAATGTCATGGTTTTTCTCGCGAATATTATAAGATTTCAGGTGAAATATCATTTTTATTTCGCGAGCTCGAACTCACTGCCAGTGAGTTCGAGCTCGCGAGTAGCGCCGCCTTAACTAGCTCTTATCACAACCAAACTAATAGTGACGACGGTGACCTTTCTCTCGCCTTAGACCATGATACAACATACTTTACATGAAAAAAAAAAGCCGGAGATCGAACTCAAGCTCGTCGTCATCGTCCAGCTCGTCCTCATCTTCGTCCTCAAGCACATCATCCAGTTCAGCTTCAGCTTTGTCTATACAAAGTCCAAACACCCAACAATTAAATTACTCAAAGTACCAATGACACCCGTAATAATTCCTACTTTGACAGAGTTTTGAACTAGGTAGGTAGAGTAGTGAGACCGCCTTTAAAAAAAACGTTGATTTGTATGAAGAAGTTTTGTAATTTTGACCGAAAACTGTGAGCATGTGCCAAATAAATATAATTCTTTAATATGTTAGTAGTTATATTGTTTTATTTCTCTCTTTTTTATCATTGCAATGTAGGTAAAATAACAATTTAAAGGTCATTAAGCAAAAAAGTTTGAAAAACTAGAAAACTATAACCGACACAATGCTAAACTTTTTTTTTAAATGCTTCTCCATTGATAAATAATCAATAATTTTATTGTATGCCACTGGATACTGAAACAGCCTTAGTTAAACTTTTATTTTAAGCCGATCACAAAGCTGTATTTAAATTTTTTTAGTTCCATATCACCCATTCAATTCTTAAAAAATCTTAAAACGGCCATACTGTAAAATTAACATTTTCGTTTAGTGCCATTTATGTTTTAAGGGTGCGACATGAATTCTTGATGAATTTGTATAATGGTTTAAATAAGTCAACATTTTTTAAAAGCCAGCCAACCAATGTCAGAGTCAGTGTTGCCAGTATGATTTCCCAAAAAAAACTTTTTGAAAAAAAGGGAACCGGTTTCAAAACCAATCACAAAACTTTAAATAACTTTTCTTTCGGAAGTCGGTGGCTTTGTGTTTTTTATTTCATTGACATAATTATGGCCACCGACTTCCGAAAGAAAAGTTATTTTATAATAGGTTTTGAAGTCGGTTCCCTTTTTTTCAAAAAGTTTTTATTTTTCCCTTTTTAGTTGAGATTATTAACAAAAATCTTCATAAAATTGGCGTCTTTGAAAATCTCCAATCCTATTAAGCAAAGCGGATCTATGTAAGCAACTTCACGAGATATCCATTATTGTTATATACTTAAACCTTCTCCAGAATGTAATGAACACTTTCCTGAAAACTGCATCTAAATCCGTTCAGCCAAACGCGAGATAATTGCGGACAAGCATGCAATCGTCCCTGAAAATCTACGATCCCAGTAAGCAAAACGGATCCACGCGGGCAACGTCACGGGATATCTATTAGTGTTATATACTAAAACCTTCTCAAGAATGTAATGAAAACTTTCCTGAAAACTGCATCAAAATCCGTTCAGCCAAACGCGAGATAATCGCGGACAAACATACATACAGGTCGAACTGAGAACCTACCTTTTTTTTTGAAGTCGGTTAAAAAAGGGTCTATGCGGGCAATATCCATTATTGTTATCATACTAAAACTTTCCCCAGAATGTTGTGCCTAACGAATACTTTTCTGAAAACCGAATCAAAATCGGTTCAGCCAAACCCGAGATGATCGCAGACAAACATGCAATATCGAAAATCATCAATCCAAGTAAGCAAAACAAAAACTCCCTGTCTGAAAAACTACTGAACTGATTTTGATGAAACTTGTAGTATTCCCTAAGTTGAACAATACCTGGTAGGTACAACAAAAAAAGAACTACTTAAATCGGACTTGTAGTGCCGGAGATAGGCGAACACAAACATACGCTTTTGCAATTTGGCACATTAAAATTTGTTCAGATGCTGATGTAGTTGTAGACTAACACTAGCACTTTGCCCGCGACTTCGTCTGCGCGTGTTTCTAACTTCAAAGTCAGAGAATTTAAATGCCAGGTCGCACCCTCCTTTTTTTTTTTTACGTGGCAAAATCATCAAATGAGTCCTCCCACCCCGGGCAGGGCGGGAGGGACTGTCAGACTCGTACTGACTAAAATCCACGGTATCCCTCGGCAGCCCCTCATGTGCCGGAGTCGCGGTATGCGTATGTCCCGCAACCGCGGCAGGACTGTGGCCCTCTATAGGGGGGCCCCGTCATTATGCTGACGCTCCTCTTGCCTGCCCGGCGGCAGGGTTAGTGCACGCCAGGCCCGCTGTTACTCCAACCACTGTGCCCTCTGCTAAACCCCTTACGGGGAGTTCTTGCCCGTACCCCGGGGCGCACCGTCCCGAGAAACTGGGCTTCCCCCCGGACGTATCCGGAAAGGAACTTCCAGTCCTCGGGCACTCGTGGAGGTTTCCCGTCCTTAGCACCCCAGGTCGTACCCTCTGGCTTTATTTTTTTATATCGCTGTCTTTTTGCCACCGACTTCCGAAAAAAAAGTTATTTTGTAGGTTAAATTACCCTTTTTTGTGGTTGTTTTTGAAGTCGGTAAATTTTTTTTTTAAGTTTTTTATTTTTAACCGACTTCAAAAAAAAAGTAGGTTCTCAGTTTGACCTGTATGTATGTATGTTTGTCCGCGATTATCTCGCGTTTGGCTGCACGGATTTTGATGCAGTTTTCAGGAAAGTGTTCATTACATTCTGGAGAAGGTTTAAGTATATAACACTAATAGATATCGCGTGACGTTACCCGCGTGGATCCGTTTGGCTTACTTGGATTGTAGATTTTCAGGGAATTGCATGTTTGTCCACAATTTTCTCGTGTTTAGTTGAACCGATTTTGATGCAGTTTTCAGAAAAGTATTTGTTACATTCTGGGGAAGGTTTTAGTACATAAAATAATGGATATCTCGTGAAGGTGCTCACATAGATCCGCTTTGCTTAATAGGATTGTACATTTTCAAAGACGCCAATTTTATGAAGATTTTTGTTGATTATCTCAACTAAAAAGGGAAAAATAAAAACTTTTTGAAAAAAAGGGAACCGACTTCAAAACCAAACACAAAAAAACTATAAAATAACTTTTCTTTCGGAAGTCGGTGGCCATTGTCAATGAAATAAAAAAAACAAAGCCACCGACTTCCGAAAGGAAAGTTATTTTATAGTTTTTTTGTGTTTGGTTTTGAAGTCGGTTCCCTTTTTTTCAAAAAGTTTTTACACTCTTTTTAGTTTAAATATTCAACCCAAATTCTTGTCAATACGTCATTTCCTTACAAGTGCACTAGAATTTGTAATCCGTGGCACCGGTATTAACATCGCTCATGTACACATGCTAATAAAATTCCCTATCTCAAAAACTGCTGCCGGGGTCGCGGGATAATATTATTCCCTTACCGTAACCCCGGAACATAACAGGCTATGAAGGACACCGTGGATTTTAGTCAGTAGAAGTCTGACAGTCCCTCCCGCCCTGCCCGGGGTTGGAGGACTCATTTGATGATTTTACGACGCTACAAAAAAAAAAAAAAAACTGCTAAACAGATTTTGATGAAACTTGCAGTATTCCTTAAGGTGAACGATCCCTACTACAACAAAAAAAGAATTTTGAAAATCGGTCCACAATGAGGGATTTTCTTTTTATGGTTTCCCTAGTCAATGGATAGATGGCGCTGAACTTGATATGTTACGAACGTCACGTAATTTTTTTATTTTTTTTCACTTGGATGTAATTTTGAGATCGTAAAACAAAAAGTACATGTCATGTCATTGTCAGTCACATCACATCACACAAATGGCATTTTGAAAATAAGGAAAAAGAAAAAAATATTCATTTACCAATCTTTTTAATTTATGAGTTTTCCACGCCAGAAAGAAAATGTCCCAAGAGGGAAAAAGAAGAGAAGTCTGTGCCTCGTGGATTTGTGCAAAAATGAAGGCATACATCTTTTTCCTAGAGTAACATCGTCAGTTCAACGCCATCTATAGAGTCCTTGGAAACTACTTTTTTTTTTAAACTCCAAAAAGAAAACCTCTCATTGGCGGAGTAATCGCGTAACAAACACGCAAAAGTAATGTCATCCAAGTAGCCGAAATCAATAAAAATGCTCACAAAATAAAAAGTACTGAACCAAATTGGATGAAATTTTGATGGGACCACACTGCAAGTATACTGCATCGAACAAAAAAAGAATGACACTAATCGGACTAGAAACCTCGGAGTAATCGATGTACAAACATTAAAAAAAAAACATACCGACCGAATTGAGAACCTCCTCCTTTTTTTGAAGTCGGTTAAAAAATGTTGACTTGTTTCACCTTAAGTAATTATTTTTTGTTATACTAGGTATTGTTCAACTTTGGGAATACCTGCCGCAGTTTCATCAAAATCGGTTCAGTATTTTTGAGATAGGGACTTTTTTATCTACGTGGATCTTCAAAGTCGATTGTAAGTTTGTTCACGAATAACTCGCGTTTGGCTGAACTAATTTTCATGCGGTTTTCGGAAAAGTGTTTTTTACATTCTAGAGAAGGTTTTAGTAGGTACCTATATAATAATAATGGATACAATCATCTTGAAGTTGCTCGCATAGATCCGTTTTTGTTACTAACTAGGATTGTAGATTTTCAAAGACGCCAATTTTATTAAGATTTTTTTGTTGAATATCTCAAATAAAAAGGGAAAAAAGAAATAAAAACTTTTTGGAAAAAAAATTAGACTTCAAAAGCGAATAGAAAAAAGTTTGAAATAACTTTTCTTTCGGAAGTCGGTTTATTTACTTCATTGACTATAGGGTAGTTAGTTTCCAGGGTCAAAATAATTACATTCCATTTAGTCCGTATTTCAGTTTTTTTTTTTTATTTAGCCTATACTGTCCCACTGCTGAGCAAAGGCCTCCCCCAATTTTAGATTATAAAAAAATATTGGACACGTATTTTTTCTTTTTTCGTTTAAACAAAAAAGAACAAAGATAATAGCCTATTTAAGTTACCTGTGACGTCACTCTGCGCGAAAAATGCCACGCATCGTGACGTCACACGTAACTTTAATAGGCTATAGTATCTTTGTCATTTTTGGTCTAATTTACAAATAAAAAAATACGTGTCCCTTATTTTTGAATAATCTAAAAGACGGACTAATTACATTTTTTTAGGCAACTAGCCTATTGCCACATTTGTGCTAACGCTGGTATACTGTTTTTTTTACCCTCCTTTGTTTTTTTTTAAAACTTTCTAGGGGGTATTACTAGGTCTTCCAACCAGGCTTGTTCCGGCGAGTGAAAGTGACAGAGCTATAGAAGTCATCTAGAGCCATCTCGTTCACTCACTGGTACAAGCCTGGTTTTAACACCGCCGCGACCCTGGCCCCATTACAAAAAAAATTACCCTCCAGCACAGAACATATAATAGCTCCAGGTAAAACAATATGTTGCAAGTGGAAATGAGAATGTAGATAACTAAAACATAACAAAAAAGTTATTCAAACATAGAAAGTATTTTTTGTCTCGGCTTTACCAAGAACTAATTAATGAGGATTGTGTGGTGAGGGAAATCTAGGAAACTGACTCCAGCTTGGCCACCAATACACCCATAACTTCTGAACCAGCGACATATACATACTCTGAAATTTAGAGAAAAACGACGAAATAGCGACTATCTTCGGGTTATCAAAATTTATTTCCATGATTGGGGCTAAGCCAGTGTCAGGAACACTAGCAAGGATTAAAAACATTAAAATAAAATTATTTTCACACAGGTAAAAAGAAGTTTTTATTTCTGAGAGTGTTGTTTACAGAACTAATAATTTTATTACAAATAAGACTTGTTAAAACATACATCCATATAAATTTATAATAAAATAATCGTCATTCTTTTAAAAATACACAATCAATTGGGGCGTAGGAACCTGCATATCATTTCCTTTTTCTAAACATTATTGCACAGTTTATTAAAACATGGATATCCAAATTGTATAAGTAATTAGTTAAAAAAATACAATACACAATCATGTTGTAGGAACAACCAAAAAAATCATAAAACAAATGTCATTATTAAAACAATGCATTAGTTAGAATAATTAAAATATCACATTTTTGATCTATGATACTATGCAGTTCCAGTTAAACCTTCCCCTGAACATTACATTCCAATGAAGTTGATAAAAGTGCAGACTTTCTTAGATGTAATAGCACATATTACATATAACGCACTCCATACAAAATGTTCAATACCTACCGCTTTAATAGCCTACACTTTCAAGTCGATAGACGCTGCGAACGAAAATGTGCCATAACCATACAAACGTAAAGTAAATTTCGCTTTGAAGATGCGCGCCGCCGCGTGGATATTCTAAATACGAGGGCTGCCTCTGTCGACAATGGTGTTAGTACCTAGGGTTTTTTTTGTCACAGTACACTTACTTTTGTACGAATTTGTTTGTTTATCAACACTTAATAATTCAGTTTTTTTTATCTTATTTTTTCCTTTTGATATTAAACATTCGATAATTCGTAATAGCGAGAGTTAATGAAACTCGGCTGTACCTATTATTACGAGTTCATCTGCTCAATCGGAAGCCGGAAAGTAAGTCAAATAAAATTATCAACTTATCAAGATTTTATTACAGACCGCCAACGGAATAAGTGAAAATTAAAAATATACACTTGTAAAAAGAAAGAAAATGTTTTTTTTTTAATTGTCCAACACCAGAAATTTCTCCTGTGTCGTGGGTACGTTAAAAATAATCGAAACGTAAGATCGTCGATGAAAAATGTACCTACCTACAACTTTATAATAAACGACAGTATTAAATAATTAATGTTGTCGTTACATTACATTTCAACATTCATTACCTTTTCGCGTAAGTACATTTTTTCGTAACAAAAAAAAACCTCCACGAGGAAAACCGTAAAAAATAGTTTTTATCTCTTCAACCATATTTTAGTATTTCAAAACTAACATCAATTCGACCGAAATATGCGTACGTGCGCGTCGCGCGGCTATTGACAACCCGCTGCGCTAAGGTCTTTCTACGGACCGGCTGACAGTAGGTAGTTAGCGCGTGTGAGTACATGGAGTGCAGTATCTGGTAATCTGTGGTAATAGCTTCTGCAACAACAATTAAAACAAAACACTCTTCAGTTGTACAGACAAGACAAAAGTTGTGATGGATATGTGGCACAGCTAGAATTAACATGCACTACGAAGGGTGTGCCACACTGTGCAGCTGCCGGGTGTTTAGGCCTGGCTCTCATTGGTAGTGGTCTCAATGGTGGTACCAGCAGGCTTGGTGGCCGGTTTTGGCTTGGCCTGTTGCTGTTGCGTTGGTGAAGCAGCGGTGGCTGGGGCCTCTGCCTCCTGACCATTTTGACGTGGTGCTTGGATGGGCTGCCCGCCAGCTTGAGGTTGACCCTGACCCTGTCCCTGTTGGAAGTTACGTGGGCGCACGCGACGGTAACCGCCACGGTTCATGGGTCCTGGGCCGCCACCACGGCGTCCACCACGGAAATTGCGGCGGAAGTAGCTGAAAATTTTAAAATATCAGTATTATATATCAACTTTGGACTTAATATACAAAGCCACTAGTCTCACATTCATGAATAGACACCTACCTGCGCTGTTGTGGTGCTCCGCCTCCCTCCTGACCTTCATCCCCCTGTGCACCCCCCTGGTTGGGCGGGGGCCCACGACGTCCCATTCCACCTCTACGTGGAGCGCCCTCCCCGCCACGTCCGCCACTTTGACGGGGATAATACCTGAAATTTTGTTTTAATTAAACAAAAAAGCAAAGAAAGGTCTTTTTCTTTTGCACTGAAAGTGTCCATTCAATGTTCACTTACTGGCGATGGAAGCCGCGGCGTTTATCAGCTGCGTAGGGCGAGCCCTTTACCGGCTCACCGCCGGGACCAGTCACTCCGGCTGCTTCATAGCCTTTCTCCCCGGCAACCACGGCAAACTCCACCGCCTCCCCGTCGCCGACCGAGCGCACAGCCTTGCGAGGGTTGTTCCGGGCGATTGCAGTTTGATGCACAAACACATCCTCCTTGGTGTCATTCCTTGTAAGGAAAGAATTACATGTTACAATATAATTTGTAGTCTTTAAAAGATATGAAAAAGTCACTATTGGCTAAATATTTACCTATTGATGAAACCATATCCACTCTTCACGTTAAACCATTTGACGGTTCCCGAAACTTTCTCAGCTGCAAAAGAAATAGATTTTTTTATTGAAAATGTTAGAAGCAGATTGATTTGATTTTAACAGTTCCAGAATAAATGTGGTTACTTTATTCAACTCATTCCTGCCTTTGAAATTATATTTGATAATCGAGCTTTATATAACTAGCTGCAGCTACCTACACTTAAACAATTTATTGTTAATTGTTTTGTATTTCAGCCATCAATAAAATTTCTCAAATACCTAATTCTTGAAAAAACGGAAATGATTTATAAAAAAAGGTGCATCAATAAAATACTTATTTTGCTGCATGACTTTTTTTTGTAGTTTAATAAAAATATTTAATTTTCACAGTGGTTGTAAAACACAGCTGCTATTGTTGGAAATTATACCCAAGAATGACAGTTTGATCTAAAATAAATGAATAAATGAAAATGGATTTTGATTTCCTTACTTGTGGTTATTATTGAACTTGGACTAAGTTTATCAATTTACCAAACCATACTAAGTATGTATATTATAAAAAAAAAACAATTACTGCTGTTAGTAAGTTTAGCTAAAACTCGATTATGGCTGGACAGATTGGGCTAATTTTAGTTTTGAATCATTTTCGGAAGTCAGGAAGGTTTTAAAAGGTGAGTAAATATGATTAAAAATAATTGATTCTGAGGTGGCATGAAGTTTGCCAAGACAGCCATTAATGCAATAAATACAAAGATTTAGATTGTATCAAGTCTAATTTTAAACATTATTTCATTAGAACCTTTTGCCTAAGCAGGTTAAAATCAAATGTTATTATGTTTATGTTGGACCAACATAAGTATAGTACCTACTTTTAAGTATTTACACTAGCAGTAAGAAATATACACAACACTGAGTATACTTGCTAACAATTCTAGTAAAAGAAAATATTGAAATCTAATGAATCTAAAATCAGACTCATCATACAAGCCACATCAATTGACTTGTTGTGCTCATTACCATGGCTTACTTAGAATGTTTAATTCAAGAGAGTGCATTACGAATGTTGTTGTGTGCACAGTAAGTTTAGGAATTAGGATGAATGGCGTGAGGTGACGCCTTCAACTAATGTAGGATCGAATTGGTAAATACTGACGCCCACATGTCTTCTCAAGACATAATTGGAACAGAGAAGTCAAAATTATTTATAATGTTATGAAGACCAAGAACATCATAACCACAGTCCACAACCTACAATCGCAACAAAAAAAATAGGGGTAATAATCATGGCTAAGCAAAAAATTACACAACTACAACGTTCCAATAGGAAGAGCTGTGACGAGCGACTTCATACAAGATGGTTGTAACACGGGCCTGGACGCCACGCCGCCCTCCATTTCGCCGGTGATATTATTGATTCATTCATCGCTGTTCGTACATCTAGCTATAGTTCCACAGTGGGGTCAACACACGATCAATAACGCCGCCAGACTAGAACGCCCACTTCAAAAAATCATATTTCTATTGGATTGCTTATATTTTAACGCCGCCATCCTGTATTTTTAACACATCGCAATATAAAATGTTAAAAAACAATAAGATTCCGCAATAAAATGAACATGTGCTTTTGATAAATTTGATGCCGGGGCACGCAAAAACTAAGATGGCGTAGCGGCACTTACCAATGACCTGCTTTTGTTTAGCCGCTTTAGCTTGTTGCGGTTGCTGTGGGGGTTGTTGCTCTTGTTGCTGCTGCTGTTGGGGCTGCGGCTGCGGCGCCTTTTCGGTATCAGCCATGGTGTAATTTGGCGAACGGCGATGGTGGCTAGATGGTAAATTCCTCCACGACCTCTCCTCGATGTTCACCGGTCTTAGTCGTCGTTACAATTGACTATCTGTTGAAGTTAGGTTAGAGTAACGAGACTGGAATATTTATCGATAAAATCAAAGCTAAAAATAAATTGATTATGAAACTGCAAATTATAATGGTTTAATTAATCTAGATGAGTTTAGAGAAAATATTGATGATAAAATAAAATAATAAATTCATGTACAGACGCCAGCAGGTCAACCTACCTACCCGAATCTGTCAAATTTTACAAATCGAATCGAACGTAAGCCGCAACGCAAACAGAAGACGGCACGACGAAAATACGGTGCAGGCGCGATATCTGCGCAAACAGACGCAGAGACGAAACGGCACAGAGTATTATTTATTATACAAGGTGCTATTAACTGAAAATAATATTGATTGCACATCCTTTCGGTTATTTTCAGTTTATCGAGTACGGAGAAATTAGAGGTCATTAACCTCTAATTTCTCCTGATATTCAGCGAAGAACCACAGAGTCACCGATTCAGTTCTTAAAATTTCCAAGTTGAATTAGCAATCGGTAGACCACAACGCTCGTAGAACTGACAACTGATGAGGAAGAAAAGTTTTCGAGTGTTGACTACGGACTGGAAGACGTAGCGTAGACAGGCCTCCCACTGTAGGTGGACCGACGACATCGTGAGAGTGGCGGGCAACCGATGGATGCAAGTGGCGAATTGTAGTTCAGCGTGGCGGTCTAAGGGGAAAGCTTAATTTCAGCAGTGGACGTCTTCCGGCTGATGATGATGATAATGATATTAAATGAGTGGATTGTTCTCATTCGAATTTTAAGCGATATAATTATAAAATATCCAATGGATTGAATGCTAATTTACTTTTAAAATGGAATATATCTAATAACTGCTACTCTTTTGAAAATCCGTCAGGCCTGCTATCGATACGAACCATGTGTGCTTTACTGCGTAGGTACCCGTCGCAACAAAGTACTATTGAACACTCTATATTAAATTCTAACTATTGTTATTTTGCAATAAAACACAAAAAAAAAAAACATTTTTATCAAATCCTGAAAAATATTACCCGAGTACTGAAAAAATTAGAAAGAAAGAAAGAAATGATAGATAAAAATATGACATCTCAAGCCCCCACTTCTGAATTTGGAGGCGTTTTATCTCTATCAATACTCATTGATTAACAAAAAATACGTGGCAGTATCTGAATTGCTTTTTCAAAAATCATGTTTGAAGATTTCATCGATGTATCGGTAAAAGTTTTCTGATGAGATGACATCACTAACAACATTTTGTTTTGGCATGGCTTCTGGCCCTTTTGTTATCATAATTGCCAGAAGAAAAACAAAAATTCAGAGATGGATACAAACATGGATACAAAATATTACAAATATTATGTACAAATTGTAGAAAAAACTATTTTGGGTATAAAATATATAGGTTTTATTTCGGGCGTTAAAAACACGCTGAGTTTGGAAGACCGGTTGTGGCTAATCTGTCAGTTGACAAGGGAAGGCGCAGTCCGTCTTTTAAGTCTATGGTCATTTCATTGCCATGGAGATAGAAATATAGGGAGCAAGTGCTTCTTACTAGAAAAACGATCCCAAATCGGTAACCTTGAAACACATAATAATTGAGCTCTATAAAGAAAAGAAAACATCAGCTTCTAAATGAGAGCAAATGTTGCAGAATGGTGCCTGAGTAATAAAGAATAAAGAAGTTGAATCCAGAAAAACGGTAAGAAAGATGTCACATTCATATTTATAGAGAACAGTAAAGTACTTAATTGAAATCAGGACTAGATTATGTTTGAATCTAGCCTTAACCTTCATAAACATTTTATAAAATAGGTATTCACTTTAGATCGAAATAAAACTATTTCTCTAATAAATTAATTAACATTACTTTTTCTTTAAAAACGATTAAATCTGAGAAGCCAGTGTATGTAGGTCACACTACAAACGTCACCAACATCTTAAAACGTTAAATACACCTCTTAGTTTTTCGGGAAACATCATTTGGAGTTTTGTGTTCTTTTTTTTCGTTTTACTTATGGGGGATGCTCCAACCAGCCCGCGAAATTCGAATTTTTTGAACTAAAATCTCCGAAATCTAACTACGATGCACCTTTTCTATGTGAGAACTGATGGAGCGAATTTTTTGATAATTTTTATATTTAAAATTATACTTGTTATTACCGCAACACATATATTTATAAAGTTACAACATGTCACTGGCCTGCAAATTGCAAAAAACGTAAAAAAATTGAATTTCGCGGGCTACATCGAAGCAATCACCGAGTTATTGCATCTAAAAAAAACTCAATAAGTATTAAAATGCAGGTAATGTTTTTTTTATTTTATGTAAGCATTTATCAATGCCAAAGGAGAAAAAAATGCAACGCTGTCTCTTTCTTAAGAAATAAGGCATAGTTTTCAAGCCTTCGCTTTCAAGCCTTCGCTCCCTATCTCTATGAGCACTGCATAGTAGTGCTGCCACCTAACGTAACATTCAAGTAAGTCTACTTGAAACATTTTTCAAGCTACTCGGCTCTTATCTTGCGCGCGTATTTCGATAAACTATGTTAGATTTCGGAAATTTTAACAAGATGCAGCTTTTCTATGTGAGAACTGGTGGAGCGAATGTTTTAATAATTTTTATATTTAAAATTATACATACTTGTTATTACTGCAATCAATTTTTACTTATAATATCATTGACTGCAATTCATAATTTGATAAAGTTATAACATGTCACTGGCCTGCAAATTGCAAAAAACGAAAGAAAATTTGAATTTCGCGGGCTGGTTGGAGCATTCCCCCTATGTTGACAATGTAGAGCTAATTTGTTTAGAAGAGGATCCACGTAGTATCTCTTAGTAGTCTGTGGAGGATCCATCCTCGTCGTGATTATTTTGTAGGTATGGACCCATTTTATAACCGACTTCAAAAAAATGAGGAGGTTATCAATTCTACTGTATTTTTTTTTTATGTGTGGTTTGGCCCTCGACCTACCGCGTCGCATTCCTTCGCTCGATTTTCCGACATGCTAATAAAAATGTAGAAAGCTCAGCTAATATCGGTCACGCCGTGCAGTAAGCGGGCCTTTTGAAGAGTGGCTGGAGAGGCGCCACGACATCGTTACCTTCCACCTGATGCAGGTCGTCACCTGGCACGGATGCGAACGCCTTGGGTGTCACCTCTGTGCGGGCCACCCGGAGGTCATGGTGGAGAGTGGAGATCAGGCACACGGGAAGCAATCACCCTCTGTTGATGATTTTTTTTTGAGTGATAGATACTTACCTACTCGTATAATGAGGCATCGTACAATTTAAGGAGAAAGCAAAGGGTTTCCCGATCTAGGAGAAACCTCGTGACATATCTAACATAATCGAGTGGTTAAATTAAAGAAACCATCAAATGAGTCCTCCCACCCAGGTCGGAGCGAGAGGGATTGTCAGAATCGTACTGACTAAATCACTAAAATCCACGGAGTCCTTCAATACCCCTTTACGTTCCAGGGTCACGGTAATGCGGTTAAGGGAGAGGACAGCCTCTACCTCTGACTTAGTTTTGGAAACTACTGAACTTTGATTTGGCTATCCAAATCTAAGTTCTGGTGCCTTACCATCAACTATTAACGCGATCCAGTTTAGGCTGTGGGAAAGAGATGGCGCTAGACGACTTGTATAGCTCTGTCTCTTTCTCACAGCCTAAACTGTATCGCGTTAAGAGCTCGTTATAAGGCTCCAGTAGTTTCCAAAACTATTGATACCTACATCTCCTTACGATCGAAGAGAGCGGATACTGAAGCGCTTATTACACAACCCGATATGAAGGGCCCCCCTGCATCCAGTGTGGGCGTGTACCTTAGTTAGTGCAGTGCTTATTACCTTATCTTATTCGGGACCCTAACTCCCTAAGTCTTATTACACCACTCTTAGTTAGGGTTAGGGTCCCTAAAAATTGGGTGGTCTAATAAGGCCTTTAGAAAGATGTCTTGTATTAGTTAGGGTAAGTGCAAGTGTAATTCCTGGGCCATAACGGCGCCATCAGTTACCTGTGACGACTCTCTAGTGCCGACTTTCTCGCAACTGCAAGATTGATGGTGCCTTCTCTAGCCAACCATACTCTTTAAAAAGAGAGGAATCGAAACGGGGAAAGATAATAAAATACATTTTTTTTTAAACTTTCCCCTTGATTGTATTACCCCCTCCCACTCTAAGGTAAATTCATTTCCCTAGTTTATGAAACTAGATGTTGGTGTCTTTTACTTATTGCACGGCGTAGTAAAGGCATGGCGTACACTTGGATGGAATGGAATTATGTTTGTGGATATGGATTAGTCTTTACGGTTTTCTTGAAATATAACAAGGATGAAGAATTCATTATGGAAATATTTAAATATATCTAACTAGTTGGATACTTTGATAAAAAATGCAAATCGCAGCTATTACCGCTACATATAATTATTGATTTCAAATATAGAGTAAAATCAAAACATCTAAGGCCATTAGCAACTGTGGTCGCTAAAGCGACCTTAAATAAACAAATGAAAAAACAGAAAAAAAAAACAATGTAAGTATTAATGGAATATTTAGGTGCAATTCTTGTTTGTAATACATTTACATAACGAGTTCATAAACCTAGATGTGTTTTGCTCTAACATCTGACCGCACATTGAGAAGCCATCCATGGCTAGATTTATTTCTCCATTGGGCTGTTGAATAAAACGGGTTGGTATCTGCGTTTCCCCAAACGAAAAATAAAGGTTTCCATGAATATTTACAACATCAGATTTATCTTTTTCATGAATGTTAGAGTTATTAAAAACAGGATTGAAATTTGTTTCGATGTTTGATGGTGTTGACATAATGCTATTGGTTATGAAGTCAGCATTAGGAACTTTTTCATAACCGTCTACTTCACTCAAGACTGTTCCATTTGCAAGTTCTTTTGTAATAATTCGTGGTATTAACATATCTGTTTCACTAAGAATTGTGCGGTCCATTGCTATTGTTGTTCCTGGTTCCACAAAATCTGTTGAATCAGTAGTAGTCTTCGAATTTATTTTATTGTACACTGTCGAATCCTCATAAAAGGTTAATGTTGATGTTATGTCATTGTTCTTCTTACCTGGCACATCAGTGTTGAACAAGTTGTTTTTATGAAATTGTACGTGGGCAGCTTCAGTTTCGGTTGTAATGGAAATGATATCCGCAGGATTAGTTGTCACTGCATTATTATACATATCACTCGTAATGGTATTTTCGTTTCCAAATTGGATTGTTGGGTTTTGTGTGTCGATAACTTTATTAGAATCAGCAGCATTAACTTTCTTTTGGTCGTCCTGAATTTTCTCGGTGGATGTATCCTCCCGTGACAAAAATTGTTTTATTTGATAAATGCTTTGCTTTATGATACTTGTAGGCTGGTCACACTTACTTTCAATCTCTGTTAGCTGTTGAAAGTTTGATAAGTTATCATGTTGACCTTCTTGACTCCCATTTGCAATTGTTTTGTTAATTGTATCACTGTATTTTGAAAATATATAGATGTGAAGATTTATACATTCTGACAATTTTTTTTCAGCTGTCTGAAAGTCCTCAAACATACGTTTCAGCTCTTCAAGATGTGGCTTGTTGTGGTTTTCAGAAGTAATATCTATATCTAAATAAAGATATAGTGGAGGTACTTTTGTATCATCTTCTGCCTTTGGAAAAAAAGTGTCGCTTCTTTTAGATTTATTAGCAGGTTTGCTATCACTTTCAACATAGCTATCTCGTTTTGCATATAATAATTCATCTGAATTAGAAAATATGACCTCTTTGTTTGTATTTTTTAATGTATTTAAATTAGGATCAAAAATCGGATTAATGCCTAATAAGTGCAATGTTTTTTCATTAAAAGCTGTATTCTGGGAATGAATCTGCTTCTCCGAATCGTAATGAATTCCACTATTTTCAATCTTTGGAAGTGGTGTGTTGTTTTTTGTAGTCGTTGTACTATTCTTGCGTAAAGTATTAAGAGAACAGTCACATCCAGGAGGGGTGGAAGAGTTTTCAGGTGAACTGTAATTAGAAATTAAACATTATAATTTTTAAATAATGATGGAACCATGGAACAATTTAAGAGCCATGTGAAGTGGTCAATGTCCATTTTATTTCAGGGTGACTTGAACAGAGGAAAATGCTGCTGTCTGCGAATTATTTTGAAAAATTCCTAATTTATTATTTCGTCAAAAAGAGTATGCGGTGGGTAGTAAAAACAACTATAAATTCAACTTACAAACTGCAGTATTGGAGACAGGTTTGTGTTAATCCAAGTGTGGTCGTCAGAAGCGTAACTGCGATGACCATGTAGATTTCCACTGCGTTCATCATTAGAGGAGCTCCAACTAGTATGACGTTCCGCAAACTCATTAGGTGTGTTCAGCACAGCCGTTGTCGAACCGTGGCTACGCGATCCGTCACATTAACCAGCCATTATAACGATAATTTTAATTTACTGCAAACAGCATGCCTCAGCTCTTTGTCGTCAGTTTTGTTTCGCAAGACGTAACGCTTTTCAATTAAGTTCGAAGAACTCTTTGTTGCACGTTTGCAATCAAAGACGTATTGTGTTTTATTTAAATTATATCAAAGGGACCTACTTAGACCTATATTTTTAATTACCAATTTAATTATTTCAGATGGATAAGTGTGTATGAACGAACATAGTTATTCAGGCGCGGTTGGTGATAGAGTAGGATATTTTAACACCTGGAAAAATGAACAACATATCTTAATCATAGATCGAAATAGTACATTGGTTTTTGGTACTTGTATCATAAATGCACACAGAAAGAATAACTTGGATAAGCCATTTTTCCGGAAAGCAATCTCGATATTTCCGCATTCAAATAAAATATTGCTATTATAATTACTACTCAATTAAAAAAAAATTATGGAAGGTATCAAAACTAAATTAATTCATTATTTCCTTACCAAGCGCGAATAGTTTGATAAGTCGTCATATAGTAAAAAGTAAAAGTAAGAGCGCTACATGTACTTCTTTATTTTTATAAGTATATTATAAACTAACAGAGATAAACAAAAATTCACATGTTTGATATTGCCAGTAAAACAAACCTTTCGACTTAGTCATTAATTCAACCTGTAAAAGAAGCAATTTTAATGAGTAGTAAGCATTAAAAAAAAATGAAAGACGACTTATCAACCTATTCACGCCTCGTACGGTCTCGGATCTGTTGAATATCAAAAACAATTGGACATTAAGGCTCTCATATTTTGCAAAATCGACGTCCGATGAGCGGGGAAAGTTTGACGATTTCCCCGCCACCAGCGCCACTGTCGCGAAATTATTGAAAACCTAAGTTTTATGTATTTCATTTCTAAAACTTCAATATTTCATACAGTGTTCCCTTCACGCAAAATACATTTATTACTCTAGTAGAAATATTTTATCACAAGGATGTCAATGCATTTACGAATACAAAATGATATAAATACCTGTTGATGCAAACAAATATTTTATAAATATATTCGTCCATTCACAGACCTAAATATATTTTATAACATTTTGACACAGATTTTGATGTCCCCAGATAACAAAAAAAAAACTACTATTTTTTAGAAAAATTATGAGCATTGGCATACTGTGCCAAAATGACAATACCCAATTATCTATAATGCCCCAAACACACGAGCGGAGCGTTTTATTAACATGCGTTCACATTTTCACAAAGCGGGACGCCCTTCACCATCTGGTGGTGTGTTACCAGTACACATTTTACGAATAAAACATTTACTGATTTAAATTTAAATACATATTTTTTTATCTCTTTTATCATCAATTCATCATCATCATGATCATACGATGTTTTGTGTATAATTTAGGAACAATTTTTTCACTGATGCATGGAAAAACATTATCAAAATTAGAACTTCGATAAATAAATGTTTATTAAAAAAAACTACAAAGAATATGGAATTTATATTATTCTAATTCTATTATGCATTTAAATTACAACACCAAATTATTCATAAAATGTGTTTAAAATATAAATTTTAAACACATTTTATTTTATTTTGTTGTTTATTTTATACAACAAAATTGCAGGTTTTTGTCCGATCGCCATAAAAAGACTTCTTAACGTTTCTGGCGGGAAATCAGAACAAGATGGAGAAATTTTGTTACTGCTGCACTTTAGCAGCTGGCTAAATGAAGTAAATGATGGTAGTGTCATCCTCTATTCGTTCTATTAGAGCAACCAAAATTATAAATTTCCCGCGAACGTGCCTTTCCCATTTTTTTGTAGGATAAAATATCACACTTCATGTAAAAATAAAATTGCTATTATTTAGAAAAACTATTACTAAATACAATATTAAAAAGAGTAATTTCTATGAAACTAATGCAGTGTCGTTTAGGCGATGCTAATTCCTAGTAAAACAGATTGTGGACGCGCCACAAAACTTGAATCACGATCACTATTTTTTTTAATTTACTAATTATTCTTTATATTCTAGACAAGTACGTCTAAATTCTTAAAAAAAAAAAAAAACAATATTGTACATTTGGTCTTAGATAATTATGATTTTCAACCACGTCGCAAAAAAAAATTAAATAGAGCGACAAACAACTTGTACTGAACACATGGTGAGACTGAGCAACAACCACCGATTTTTCATCGCATTCGCAGTACTTTGTGGCCAATCGCACAAGTGTTTTTTTCTGGGCATGGGAAATAGAAAAAAATGTATTCCCATAATTGTATCTGTTCAAACGTCAACGATTATAAAACGCGGCGTTTTTGTTCAAACTCCATTTGATTTTAAATGCTAGGCGGTGACAGTTAAGTTCAATTTTATGTACCTTTTTGTTAAAACTCTGCGTTTTTTTACGTCCAAAAAACAGCGCTAGTGAGAATGGAGCTTTATGCGATATTTAACAGCGTTGTGGGTGTTACTCCTTATTTGTAGGTGACATGGGTGACATGTAATCTTGAAGTATTCAAAATATTGACAATACAGTAATTTTCATTTAATTATTTTAATCCTGTTTCTTCGAAATTGTTATAAATCTTTGACGAAATGAAATAAATAATAATAAAAGTGAAGTGCATCTTATCCTATATTGCAATTCGATACCATTAGTGGTTGTTTTCAGTTACATAATTATTGTTGACTGAAATTCAGTACTAATAAGAATAGTTCACGTGAAATGTTATATAGATCCAAAAGTATTGGACGATGGAGAATGCAAAATATTGCAGAACGATGAACAAGAACCGTACTACGATATCACGATAACATTGATATAGGTACCTGTGAGTAATTTATTATAGTGATAGAAACAATTCGTAATGTATATTATACGTATTCTAAAATTCTCATTCTCTCAAATCCCTTATTTGCTCCGTACATCAAGAATGTCTGTGCGTCAGAAATTTCCTGCAATTAAATTCAGTAAGTTCGGTTTCTTTTCAATATTTATTAATGAAAATAATATGTTATTGAAAATAGAAAGTTTATAGGTCTATTTTACAGCCATGTCCGTTTAATCAGGTCCCATTAAACACAGCGTATATATGCCTAAACATATTTTGAATAATCAATAAGCCTACGCTATCTTTTTCTCAATTTCCAATTTTTCTATTACGAAAATCTGACAGCCCCGATCAGAAAAAAAGTGTCATAGGTCTAGTCTGTAAGAGCCACGCTGGCTGACTGATTCGTCAACGAGCGACAGTGATGACACTACTTTTGAAAGGCAAAAGATGAGAGGACGATAGTGAATGTGTGCTTAGAATAAAACGGCGTATGTGCCCAAACACATTGACGTCTTTTTATAAATTAAAATTCTTATTAAATGAAAAAGTAACCTGATAAAGTTCTGACAAACATCATTACCTATTTATTGATATATTCTTCAGGACCAAAAGTTTGATCTACTTCAAGTACCACTCAAAAAACGTTAAAAAAATCTCTATTTTCGCGATTTTTTTTGATCGAGTCAAGTTATAAATATCGCGTTTTCAACTGGAAAATAACATAGACAGTTTATTGAACTATAACATACATTTTTTTCAGATCGAAAAACGAATATTTGATTGTTTGCCGTTGAATCAAAAATAGGTTGATTCCGAATTACGTGGCCTAGTCTTTGCGTTCCAGGGCCGCGGTAACTCTTTCAAACAAATTCCGCAACCCTGGTATAATGTAATTTCTACCTAAGTTCCGGTTTTTTTTATAATCAAAAATCAAATCAATTCCGGTGGAATGTCCATTTTAATGTATACGTGTCGGATCAATGACCCCATTCAATCTACCTATACCTAGATTCCGATTACTGCTCATTGTATATGATTGGAATCGTCAG
This sequence comes from Agrotis segetum, assembly GCA_036375495.1. Lineage (NCBI taxonomy): Eukaryota > Metazoa > Arthropoda > Insecta > Lepidoptera > Noctuidae > Agrotis > Agrotis segetum. The sequence continues at coordinate 13,356,551 of JAQSVV010000088.1, read as the reverse complement.
GCATAAAAAAATGTAAATAGTAGAGGAGAGGACGCCGGCCGAGCCCGTGGCGTCTCTCCAGCTATTTCTCAAAGACGGGATTTCGGGTCGCGATAACTGCGTGCCCGAAGGGCGCGTCCAGGGGGGGGTCCTACCTAACATTTGCTAATTGCTTAATTTATATTGTTTTGTAATAACGACAGTCGAATACTTCCATGGGTTTAACGGCTCTATCCGATCTTTAGGCGTTGCGGAGATTAAGACGGGGATCACCAAAGCGTAGATTGTGGTCTACCAATGCTGTAATGCGATCTGGCAAGCTGCTTGTCAACACTTGTGGTTGAGACAAAACGGCGTGGTCACCCCTGTGGCAAGCTAAAATGGGGCAGATGGGAATAAAGGGGTTATAGTCAGCACGAATATGAAATTTTTTCTCTCCTCTACCCAGAGAGAAGGACATTCGTTGAAAAATCCACCTAGAAAAAAAAATATTTTCGTCCATGGTACATGCTTGTTAGCAACGAGCTTGATTTGGTGATGGTTATGTACGAGTCTGTTTGCTTTTATTCAACGTGTAACGCCAAAAGCGTAAAACCTCTCGTGCGGTAACTCAGCCAATGTTACTAAACAAATTTTGTTCAAAAAAAAAGGAATTCGAAGAATTTGAGAATTTCCAAAAGTCTTAGAAAAAAAATTGTTCAGTAACATGGGCTGAGTTACGGGACGAGAGGTTTAGCGCTTTTGGCGTTACACGTTGTATAATAATTGTAAATAATGTGGGTACCTAAGTAGGAAGTGTGATGACGTCGGTAACTTATTGAATTGACAACAATAGAGATCAAGAAAGTCACGCATGAAACGATATTTACATGCATTGGCTTCCAAAAACTTATACTTACCTACCTACATGATGGTACATACCATTTTTTGAAAAACTCCTTTGGGTAACTCGTAGGTCAAAATTAAAGGAAGTTACGAGTTGTCGACTTTAAGTCACCATCTGCCTAGCCTTTTCCCGACTATATTGGGGTCGGCTTCCAATCGAACCAGATGCAGCTGGATATCAGTATTTTAGATGGAGCGACTGCCTAACTGACCTCCACAACCCAATAACTGGGTAAATAATAAGTATACCCCATGACATGATTGGTAGTTAGAGCTTCTGACCCATATCCTGTCAAAGATCTATAAATGACAGCCGGGACACGGCTCTATATGCTTTCCGAGACACAGAGGAAACTCGCTATGAAAGATGATCACCCATCCACAGACCAACCTCGACAAGCGCGGCTTAACACGAATGGTCAGCCTGTGCGGCTCTAATTATTTAGCCACGAGCTCCTCAGTTGTTGAGTTGACGTACTTTAAGTAAGTTTCAATAAATTGTTTAATTCTTGGCGTAGTCATGTAATAATTTATCACACGTTTTAGGTATGCTTGAACCAGTTTAATTAATGTGTTTTTCTACGTGCTATTTACACTTATACTTCAATGTAAATTGAATAGAATATACCTGTGGAATATACGTATATTTATAATTAATAATATAAAATATGTCCTATAGGTAATGTATTCTAAAATCTTGCAAACAGACCGTCATAGCAATAATGCTTAGACTACCCCGGGAAGAGCTGGCGAAACACCGTGTCGAGTGAAAGTCTGGTTGCTTTACATGCAATCAAATTTCCTGTTTGTTCTACATCTTATAGGTAATCCAAACCTGGATTTATTTGTCTCATAAATTATCAATTAACGTTTAATAAGATACCTATTTATAATATACTGTTAGCTGACCCGTGCCCACTTCGTTGGGCAGTAAATATTTTAACTTGCCGGAGCCCGAGACCTTTGCAACGAATGCAAAACCGTGGAAATAGGTTCGTGCTTTCTGAAGTTATAGCGTCAGGAAGGAAAACCCGACTTATTTTTATATACTTTACATTACTACACTTACATTTATTTATGTAGAGAGGTTTCAATGGACATACTTTAAACTACAACTTTCTCGAATTCTCGACACAATGGGTAGGTACCTATTACGGAAAATATCAAGAGTCGACGTTGAGGTACGTAAATAAGTATATGAAAATGTATGCTGCCGATGCCGCATATCTACCTACTTAATAACAGAGTCAACCTTGTTCAAGGTCACTGCCAATTTACTCACCACATAATATATTATGTATAAGTACGAACATACCTATACATACTTCGCTAAGGGCCTGTTTCACAATCGCTAAGTAAAGTTATAAGTAAGCTACTTAGAACATAACTGCTCAGTAAACAAGTAAATTGCGTTTCACAATCCCTCAGTAAAGTTAATCACCACAAAATCTGCTAAGTAAGTTAATCATCGGATGGACTGCCAAGTAGTCGTTTACTCGACAAGTAAATTTGGCAAATGTCATAAACCCAAGCGCCTATCAATTTATTTTCGTTTTAAAATGGATATTTTTGATATTATTGAAGATTTTGGAGACAACTTACCGGAACAGACTAACGACTGGGACGAATACCACAGCGGCACACAGAATACTCAGGATAATAGTGTACGCAGCAATTTAATAAATGACTATTTTGCTTCACTGATACGATAAATAATTACAATGGTTATGTATAAAATTTATTGAAATACGCAAATACGCTATATCTTTTACTTTTTCTTCACTTGGTGTTAATGTTGGAGCGGTACTTGGACCGCCTCCCGTACGATACATTTCTGCCCGGATCGCCGCAGACTTCTTCCTCGTTTCCCTCTTTATTCCATCGTATTTTATCTTTAATGCTTTCGCACTACGAAATCGAACTCTACTGATACTGTGAAATTTTGATTCAATTCTTTGCACATTTGTATTTTTCCGCCCATGTAACGGCATTACTTTTTTTTTGTTTTCAAGCACATGTTTATTTTCATTTACGAGTTTAATTAGCGTGTCATTTTCTTCGCGCGTGAAATACAACCCCTTTCCCGTTTTTGAGCCATTTTAAGTAAATTTCAACAAAGTTTTCGTAAAAACTCCAAAATATCATGTTATGACATTTGAATTTAACGACTGAAAGTTGAAACTTGACATTGACAAGACAATTCGCTGCGTTCCATTCCTACAGAAACATTGATTCTTAAATATTGATAAAAAGGTGAAATTAGTCACGTTATATGATATATACTTTTTTTTACATCAAAATTATCTTACTTATACTCGGTAAGTATAACGAGAAACATTTGTAATGATTATTCTGTGATTATTACACATTTAAAAGAAACTTAAATTTTTCGTACATTGAAACGAAACGTTAAACTCTAATGTTGCCAGCACACCCTTGAGTAAGTATTAATTAGTTACTCTTTACTTTAATTTACTGATTGGGTGATTGTGAAACGCAAAAAAAGTTAACGAAAGGATTAAACCTATAAGTAGTTTACTCGTTGAGTAACTACTTAAACCTTTACTTATTGATTGTGAAACAGACCCTAAGTGAGGTAACATCAGTGCGATAGTATTTCATAGATATAGATATTAAAAATAAAAGAATAACATTAATGAGAGGTAAGTACTAAGTATTTGGGTCTACATAATATCTACCTGTGTGTTATCAATCATTCGATAATTTAGATACCGACTTTATTGAGTACTTTTTATCCTACCTGGTGTCTAGATTAGGCAGTACAGCACGATCCATTTTTGAAATTCCATTTCGGTAGATACCATCACTTTTCACGGCTGTATGAATTACCTACTCGTAAGTCTGGCTATAAAATCATGAAAATCGATGAGAGCGCAGCGGATTCATCGAGGTATTCCTCGTAGCGCTCCTGTTTTGAAGCGCGCCTATCTAAGCGCTACTGTTTCATTCCTCTTTCCGCTCCCAAAAGGAGCGCTTAGAGGAACGATTAAAAATATTAAAATTTATTTCCTCGTAGCGCTCCCATGATTAACCTTCGGATAGAGATGGGACTATACTAACTGAAATTATCGATAATAACTAGATAATAAGTAGAACACATTGTTATAATATACAACTAGCGGCCCGTCCCGGCTCCGCACGGGTTTGGTTTTTATTTTGTTTGTTTTATTGTAAATCCTTTAGTCCAGGGTTTTTCAACCTGTGGGTCGCTAAGCCTCTTCAGGGGGGTCGCGAAGCTTCTCTAGAGGAGTGGTTAAAAGTTGAGAACCTTACATTTATCAAGCTCTATTTCAATTTAATATGCTAAAGTTTTTCCGCCTCGCTACGCTCGCCCATTAATGAAGGGTATGCTTGTGAAGGTAAAAAGAAGTCAACTTTTTTAGGTCACATTTCAATGAAAACTTGTCTTATGTTGGTGTAGAAATAGTAGATTTACTGTCACATGCCGCGCTCACTCTTCAAGTCTTTAATTTTTTTATCTCGCTTTTAGATTAAAACTTGTTTTGTCGTACTACGGAAACGTTTAACTTTTAGAGTACTCTGCGTTCAATCTTCTTTGTAGATTTGGCTTTTCATAGTCCAGAAATCTATAAATTTTCGAGCTCGCTGCGCTCGCTATTGAAAATATGTTTTAAGTTTCCATGACCGAATGACCTCGATTTTTATACATAATTCATTTTTCAATAATGCTTTTGTGGAAACTACTATTGAAAAATGAACTACGCAGCGAGCGTACTCCTACCGTTTACGAACTTAAAAACTTATATTTGTAGTACAAAATTAGTGTATACTCCTGTTGAGTTTTTCTTCTAGAAGGCGGTGTGGAAATATCGATCGGTGTACAGTTATTCGCACTAGACAGTTTGTTTAATTCATATTTGGGGCGTCAAGCTGTACAGGCCCAGGGCGCCGACAATTTTAAATTACGCCACTGCTTGTAGATCATAAAAATATTTGCAGGAGTCGTACCAGCAACACGCAGCGCAGCAGTGCAATCGCTCAGCCACTTTGCTAACCATCATCTGCCTAGCCTTTTCCCAACTATATTGGGGTCGGCTACCAGTCAAACCAGATTTAGCTGGATATCAGTATTTTACATGGAGCGACTGCCTGTCGGACCTCCACAACCCAGTAACTGGGTAATACGATACCCACTAGCCACTTTGCTAACCGTGCCGTCAAAATTGAATGCTTGAAAAAGCAACGGGTAGGGGGTCGCGAAATATTTCTTCATACTAAGGGGGTCGTGCCATGGAAAAGGTTGAAATACCCTTTTAGTCCACGAAATAGATGAATATAATCTGCCGACATATGTTTATTATTTTTTTATTGTTTAGAAAGCTTATGATTTCTTTCCATTATGTTTCCCATTATTACCCTCCCTGCACACCTCAATGTTTTGTCGGAAGTTTTTCGAAAAATTATGGCAATGAGTTGTCTATCGTTTACGTCAATGGTAGAATTTTAAATGACTTTCTTTGTCCTAGGCGGGGCGAGAGAGTGTCAGACTCTTACTGACTAAAACCACCTACTGACTAAAATCACCCGCTCTGTCTGAGCCGGGACCCAGTAACGTATTGCGCTCATACACATAAGAGTGCCGAAAGCAAAATGATATAGATTTCTGGACTATGAAAAGCCAAATCTACAAAGAAGATTGAACGCAGAGTACTCTAAAAGTTAAACGTTTCCGTAGTACGACAAAACAAGTTTTAATCTAAAAGCGAGATAAAAAAATTAAAGACTTGAAGAGTGAGCGCGGCATGTGACAGTAAATCTACTATTTCTACACCAACATAAGACAAGTTTTCATTGAAATGTGACCTAAAAAAGTTGACTTCTTTTTACCTTCACAAGCATACCTTCATACTTCATTAATGGGCGAGCGTAGCGAGGCGGAAAAACTTTAGCATATTAAATTGAAATAGAGCTTGATAAATGTAAGGTTCTCAACTTTTAACCACTCCTCTAGAGAAGCTTCGCGACCCCCCTGAAGAGGCTTAGCGACCCACAGGTTGAAAAACCCTGGACTAAAGGATTTACAATAAAACAAACAAAATAAAAACCAAACCCGTGCGGAGCCGGGACGGGCCGCTAGTTGTATATTATAACAATGTGTTCTACTTATTATCTAGTTATTATCGATAATTTCAGTTAGTATAGTCCCATCTCTAACCGAAGGTTAATCATGGGAGCGCTACGAGGAAATAAATTTTAATATTTTTAATCGTTCCTCTAAGCGCTCCTTTTGGGAGCGGAAAGAGGAATGAAACAGTAGCGCTTAGATAGGCGCGCTTCAAAACAGGAGCGCTACGAGGAAATAAATTTTAATATTTTTAATCGTTCCTCTAAGCGCTCCTTTTGGGAGCGGAAAGAGGAATGAAACAGTAGCGCTTAGATAGGCGCGCTTCAAAACAGGAGCGCTACGAGGAATACCTCTTATATCGACTGGTTTTGCGTTTCGTTATCTATTGCATTTTTATTCCTTTTCAAGTCTATGGTGATAAGGAGTCACAAAAAACAAGTCGATGACACATATTTGATATTACGATGCACCTCAAATATCTTTTTCTTGATTTTATAGACAGACTGTACGCATGATCAATCTTCGAATAAATGTTGTGCAATTTTAAACATGGAATAATGTTAAGTTTTCTGATCAGATCATAGCCATTAAAATGTAATCAGCCCATAAAAACATCGCAGTTCAATGGTTAAACTAATAAAAATTAACTCATTTTGTGTCGATAATAATGTCAATGTCAGGTTAAAGATTTTGGTATTGTCATATAATGAATGTAAAACACAGTAATTAAGAGCTATCATTATGATATTAGGGTAATTAATCGTCTTTTTATCTATAAACAGTAATTGTCATCACACGAACGAATCATTCATTATTATTGTAATTTCAAAATTCTTATCATCATCCTTTAGTCTCACTGCTGGGACGCAAGACTGCTCTCTGTAAGAAGGAGTGGGCCTTAGTCCATAAAACTCATACAATCATAATATTATTTTATTCTCTAAGGAGGTTTTTTTTTGTAGCACTGTCCGGCACTACCGGCGGCAGCTTCAATGTCCTGGTAAATTGACTTTAATCAAGGGTCGACTCTCAGCCCGTACCTCTTCCTGATGATAATGGATGCTCTGACGTCGGAAATCCAGTAAGTGGCACCCTGGTGTATGCTGTTTGCCGATGACATTGTGCTTATTGCCGAGAGCGGCCAGTCCAGAGCTGATTTGAGGTGGTAGGCCTCTGAAATTGAGCAGAAGCAAAACAGTAATTTTAATTTGCGATTTTGGCGATCTCTCTAGTCTCATTACTCTTGCCGGGAAGCTCATATCAGTCTGTTCCGACTTTCGGTAACTCGGGTCGCGCTTTCAAACATAGAAAAACACATAATACACAAAAACCCAGACCCAACTAGGTACTTGTAGATCGGAAGCACCAACCACCAACTCCCTTGGAAGCACCTACATACGTTCGTTACTGGGGTAACTATGAGAGTAACACCTTTTGAAGAAGCCCACCGTACATTCATTGTAGCATGAACTGATTAGCTGGAGAACTCTGCGAATTTTGAGAAAGTGACACGCTGAAAACTTGCTCAAGTCTTTCTCAATTAGGTGTCCTTAAACTCAGAAATGCAGACCTTTTGAACGAAGCCAGACGTACCTATTTAAAGATGCGATTTTGTTGGCCCCAAAAAAATATTTGCTCATTGAAGAAGAACTATTGAGCAATTTTCAAAGTGCCTCAAGCAGTTTTCCAAAATATTACAAATAGCCATCTTAGGTCAAGAAGATTGTGCCGTAAATACTAGTCCAAAGACATCCATAGGTCTTATGGAACCCCCAATTAAATCACACAGAACCCAGCTAAAATACCTATAGATTTTTGCAAAGGAACAAGCCCTTGTTTCGAGCTATCTAGTGAGAATCTCCCCAGAGATGTTTAACCGTTAGGAAGGTTATTATGTAATGTTCTTTACAGTAACATTTATTATATAAAAATACTTACTTCTTATATCATATATCTACGGTTCTCTCACAGGATATTTATTTCCTGTGGAAAATAACGGCAGTCTTTATTAATGATTTTATCTGATTGGATTAATTCAATAGTACCTCATTTAAAAGTGCTATTAAGAGTAGCAGTTTCATTTAATTGCAGTTAATAAATGAATTAAAAATCAAAGTGATGACGTAGTACTGTTAAGTGTTCTGTGGTGATGACGATGAGGTCGAGATTCCATTATAATGGCGCAATTACACTTTGGTTATACGGCAGAATTTATTTGCCCATATAGGTAGAATTCGGCCCAATAATAAATTTTAATGTGAACGAGGTCGTGTACCCCGTCTTGGAATAATCTGACCTAGACTAAGGTCAAGAACAAAACCCATCTCACATAAAAAAAAAATCTCGACCGACTTCATCCTTTTAGATGCCCGAATTCGGAAAACCGATGCCAATTCTCCTTTCACTCCGGGAGACTCCGGGCCAGTTAGTATCGTACCTACAAACTGCTCAATAATCGATATCTCGTTCAAACAACTCGGCATTCGTAAATTCTCGTATTCCTAGTAGGTAAAGCTTCATAATTATTTTCATGACTTGTGCCTGACTCCACACATCGGGTTTCTTGAGTCTTCTCCCTTTTCTTTGTGCAGTCCGATGCCTTATGGCCAAAATTATGACACCTAAAACTTTAAAACTTAAATGTTTTTCCAGTTTTCTTCAGATGTTTGTCCAAATACATGGAGCCTTCTATTTTGTCAACTTGAGCGTTTCCTCTTAAAATCAAATGCACTGGGTAACCCGGTACCCGTAATAAAGTCAAGCCGAAAACCAAAATACGGGCTCCAACCAAGTGTACCTAATTGCACTATTAGGCAAATGCATGTGCTAAAAAAAAACTGTGTCACTAAAATGGGATCTTGGTAATTGCATTATAATGATGATGATTAATTGTTGAGTTGATAAATTACTTAGATTTTCGGGCTTTTCAATCTTTGTGGTACTAGGGATTCAACTAAATATCATATCAAAGATTTTCTGTGGAATAAAACATTTTAACCAGCAGCACAATATTTAAAATCCCGAAAAGAACCAGTCAGTCACCGACATTTCTAGTAAAATTTGCAAATTGAAATGGCAATGGGCAGGCCACATCGCTCGTAGAACTGATTACCGATGGGGAAGAAAATTTCTCGAGTCTCGCAACGTAGGCAGACCTCCCACTAGGTGAACCGACGACATCGTGAGAGTCGCGGGCAACCGATGGATGCAAGTGGCGAATTTTACTGTCGTTCGTCGGGGCTCGGGAGGCATTATTGGATGTCTTTCGGCTGATGATGATTATTTAAAATATATACATATCTTTATAATTATATACCTAGGTATAACCACAAAATGATATTTTTTATTATTTCGGACTGTAAGCTGCATCTGTGCAGCTCAGCTGAGCATAATTTTTGGATGTTTAGACAGAATATGGCAGCTTACATCGCGCATTGTTGCTAAATAAATAGAGTAGGTACCTACCTTGTTTGTTAAAAAATATCAATCGTGACGTAAACGTCTCGATGAGCGTAATTAAGATACGACCAAAACTAGTTTAACCTGTTTAGCGCAAAGAGAAGCCACCTGAGTATTTTACATCTAAATATATAGGTTCAACACCATTCTGCTACCTACGTCAGATCCAGGAGGCAGTTGAATCTTAGTAGGTACACGGAATTGCACATTAGAGTATTTTTTATTAATTTCAGCTTGACTATTCCAAAAGGTCCTGAGAAAAAAGGTCGACTTGACCGAGGTCCTAAAAATATAATGATTGTATTAGAATTATGAAAGAATTGGAAATGAGAGAAAAAAGCTTTGCACCGATCACAAGTAATTTAGGATTAAAGCAGGAAGATGATGATAAATTTCAAACACATAATATTATGTACAATACGGTTATATTATTTAATAAGATCGTGAGACTTATAAAACTGGAACATTGTACAATGTTACACACATGTCTAGTCATGAACCATTTACCGATATTGAGGTCAGTGACTTTATTAGAAAAGCCAAGCTGGTTTGTCCACCTACCCAGTCAAGTTTTAGCGTTTATAACTTGCGAGTATTTTTGCCATGAGTAGTTGAGGACACACCTCTGTGATTTAAAAATATTTGGCCCTCGAATTAGGTTGATCGGAAGGGCGCTGTTGAATCGTAGGGAATGCCTCTGCCAGTATAAGTGTCAATATAAAGTTAAAAATTGTATTTATCAAAAATATTATAAAACTCGAAAGTTTTTAAGGATGTGGCTGTTTGTTAAGTAATTTTCACGCAAAAGTAGTTTTACGCTGGTTTTACGTCAGAAAAAACTAAGGAAGCTAGTAAATTAAGGGTTAATGCTAATATATGGTTTTACAAAGTAATTATAATTATTACATTGTTAAATGGTTTTACAGATGTAGATCTTAAAATATTACTTAAAAAACCGGCCAAGTGCGTGTCGGGCCACGCACAGTGTAGGGTTCCGTAGTTGCCCATCAAAATACTTATGCGAACTAACTAAACTGATTCGCTGAATTTAATTTTAAAAAGAAGAATTTTCAAAGACGGTCCAGGAGTCTTTGAGAAATCGGGGAAAATACGTAAGAAAAAAGATTACAACGAATTTAGAACCTCCTCCTTTTTTGAATTTAGTTAAAAATAGTTGACGATAAAAACCTACCTATCCCCAAAAAACATACCTATAAAAGCTGTAAAAATAAAGTTGACAAACTTACATTTGCAGTTACCTCCGATACATTTTGTTTAAGAAAATATGATATTCAAATACATTTTATAAGTTGGTCGACTATTACTCGTAAAGTTGTAAAGCCTACTTAGCCATGATAATTTTCTTTTAAATTTCGTTATATATACCACTACTGTGAATTTTTTCACACTCCCAAACATAATCGTTTAGCTGGTAGAGGGGGGGGGACACTCGAGTCGAGCAAAATTTAGCACTTTAAAGCTTAATATTTTACAAACGCATTTTTTATCAAAAAATTGTTGAAGGAAACTCACATTATTTTTTAAAGACCTATTTAATGATACCCCACACTAAGGGGTACGCGAGAAAAAGAAAATCCTCACTTTACGTGTAAGTACAGGAGGTACCCTAAAAAAAAAAATTTTACGAGATTTTATTTTACCACTTTTTCGGCACCGCAAGTCCGTATATTTACACCAAATTACAGCTCTCTAGTACTGTGCGTCTCTGAGCTAAATTGCGGACAGACGGACGGACGGACGGACGGACGGACGGACATGGCGAAACTATAAGGGTTCCTTGTTGACTACGGAACCCTAAAAATGAGTAGTTTAAATATTGCGAAACTGGAAATTGTCGAGATTGTAAGACTATGCACTTATACTTTGATTGAATGACGATTGTTCCATAATCGCATTCCAGTTATCATCAAACAAAAGATGTTTGCGTTTTGCGTTGACCGACTGCAACCCATTTAGAGGGAATTTACGACACACAAAAGCCGCAGTCTATAATTATTATGTTTCTTTGACTGAATTTTAAATAACCTGAGCCGGGGGCACGGAGAGGTCTCCTCGAATAATGAGCAGTCGGAACTTGACCGCATAATCGACAATAGGCTAATTTAGTCACAAAATATTAGTCCAGAAGAAAGATATTCAAATATAGGTATTCGTATTTTTTATTTTGTTACCTGTTACGGTAACGAAAATTAACGAAGATACAGTGCTTCTAAGGGCGACTTTCATCAAAAGTTAAACATGTTTAAAATTTTATTTAATGTCAAAATTCTATTGAATTTTGTGTTTATATAAAACTTTTGGTGAAAGTCGCCCTTAGAATCACAAAACGTATTCGTATAATTTTACAGGCATTATGACATTAAGCCTCCACTCCCGAATTTCGAAGCGTTTTAACAAATAATACGTGTTATTTTATCAGTTTATCTATAAAGTAAACTACCCTATTAAATTATGACCCAATTCATAGAAATACGGGGGGAGACGGAATGGGAAGCGGTCGCCTCCTTCTGCGAAGCAGTCATGCTAGCAAAGGAGGAGGCGAGATCCGTGAGGGAGAGGAAAGCGTCCACGTCACGACCTAGCCTGGCAAAGGCCGTCGCGAGACGACTTCCGGCTACTATAGGCGCGGGCATGCGGGCGCCGGGCGGTGATGGTGACTTGCCGTCGGATCGTGGAGCATGCCCGGGTCGATGTCGAGTTGTGTTCCAAGCGCGCCTCAAAGAGCTGTCAGCAATCTGATAGGGCCCCCTAAGCCAAAGCCTGCCGGGGTCGCGGGACTGTCTCACCAGGTAACTGTAGCCCTGGTACGTAAAGGGCTATTGAAGGATCCCGTTCTACCCTGGGCGGGAGGTTGATTTGATGATGTTACAACGATAAATAAAACGAAAAGGCACAGAAATACTAACAGCTGTCGTAGGCCGATTGCTGAATTAGCCACATCGTATTATGCGCTAATCGTACTGCGATATTGTATAACAAGACTACATATTTTGTTATAAAAGAGACTGCACCAAGAGAACTCCCAGAAGATGGAGTCCCAACATGCTTGTTGGGACTCCATCTGCTGCGCACTACCGACAGTTAAAATACGTTGTTCTCGTCATCACACGACGTGGTTACTCGACGAGGTGTTTAGTCGCCGCGTAGTCGGAAAAGCCAACTAGGCAGTTAGTATTTATACTTGCCGATTATTTGGCAAACTGACTGATCATCTGGGGTGTTTTATTAGAAGGATTCGTCCTATACGATGGTAGATATTGCTAGGCAGGCCAGGCTTCTTATAAAAGAAATATCTTAAGATATTGTATTTTTATTGTTGCCAAGCGTGTCCGATCAAGAAGATACATTTTATTGTGTAGGTACTACCTCAATGTTTAGCAATAGGCACTGATATTGCCGATAGTCGATAGCCTCTGAATCTGAACTGCACCAACAGCAATGACCGGTTTGGACGATAAGTTATCTTTTTTGCAATCAACCAACAACAACCGGCTATAATATCAATATGAAAATTGGCTCATCTAAAAATACTACATATTTTGGGTGACTTTTTACATTTAGTGTTACGTCAGACACGCTTTATTATCAGACAATGAAGAAGAAATAGGTACCATGGATGACTGGATTTACCTATCTAACGAATACATACCTCATTTATGAAAAAACTTAAGTTTGTATGATCAGATGAACATGCATTGGGTACAATTATATTTATGCTGATATTATCATAACATCATTTTGGCTCTATAATCGGGTAAACAAGCTCGCACACTTCTTGATCCTTGCAAATAAATCAGGATTGCAAAACCACCATTGGGTGTAACAACTCCTCGTCAAATCAAAGGAGATGGTATCAAAATTCACCCAAAATCAAAGATGTGATCGATACGGTCAAACTGTATGCCGATAGATTCTCCAGAACTATCTTAATAATCGTACCAAGTTTCAACATCCTAATCCATGGGATATCGGAGTTATGGGCTGTCAAAGTGTGCAAAAAATATCCATGTTGTTCTTTGAGATTTCACGTTTGTGCTGCCAAAGTACTCATTCATGCTGCCGATTATATTGCGTACTAACGACGCCTTTTTTTTTAACGTGGTAAAATCATCAAATGAGTCCTCCGACCCCTAACTGTCAGACTTTTACTGACTAAAATCCACGGTGTCCTTCAATAGCCTTTTCTGTTCCCGAGTTACGGTAAGGAAATAATCCCGCGACCCCGGCAGGCTTTGGCCCTCTGAGAGGGGGGCCCCGTCAGTATGCTGACGCTCTTATAGGCGCGCGTGGGACACAACGCGCCGTCGACCCGGGCATGGTCCATGGTCGGGCAGCGAGTTGCCCTTTACTCGCTGCCCGCATGCCCGCGCCTACGGTGGCCGGAGATCATCTGCTGACGTCCGACGCCGCGGGCGCCTACCACTGCTGTTGGGGCGGAGGGAGGACGCTGTCCTCTCTCTCAAGCAGCCCGTCTCCTCCTTCACGAGCATTACTGCCTCGCAGAAGGAGCTGACCGCTTCCCACTCCGTCTCGCCCCGCAGCATGGCCGTAACCAATGCCGGGCGCGAGAGGTCTCCGCCTATCGCTGCCGTGAGGACACGTCGGTGCTCTGCCCAAGCGGAGCAGTCTTGCACCGTATGCTCTACTGTGTCCTCCGGGCGATCTTCGCAGTGGTGGCACCCGGGCGTTTCCACCTTCCACAGGTACCAATGACGCCTTAGATGTTATTTAATGGTATAACAAAAAAAACTGGCCAAGTGCGAGTCGGACTCGCCCATGAAGGGTTCCGTAGCAGCAAGTAACATAACATAAACGTTCTTGTAGTTGGTTGTAACTTTGAAAAGTAAATTGCGGATTACGGTTTATAACGTATTAAAAAAAACTAATTACTGGATCTTGTTCAAACCAATTTTCAATTGAAGTTTGCATGGTAATGTACTTACATCATATTATATTTTTTTTAGTTTTATCATTTACTTATTCTAGAAGTTACAGGGGAGGAGGGGAGGGGGGGGACACATTTTACCACTTTGGAAGTGTCTCTCGCGCAAACTGTTCAGTTTAGAAAAAAAATATGCTAGTAGGTAACCTCATTTTTCAAGACCTATTCATAGATACCCCACAATAATTAAGGGACAGGCTAAAAAAAAATTAAAAATGTTCAATGTTTGTATGGGGGCAACCCCTAAAGTTAGTTTTATTTTTATTTTCGTGTGAAAATCCTAATGCGGTTCACTCAATACATCTACCTACCTACCAAGTTTCAACAGGATAGCTCTTATACTTTCGAAGAAAAAAGGCTGTGACATACGACAGACATGACGAATCTATAAGGGTTCCGTTTTTTGCCATTTGGCTACGGAACCCTAAATAGTGCCAGTATTAAGGCCTATTCAGACCTGAGCGATATTCGCTGCCGCTGTGGGTAGAGGTACATACCGCGCGGGTTTCGCTCAGGTATTTAGTATCAAGTACCGTGGCTAGAGCGACCTGAGCGATATTCGCTGCCGCTGTGGGTAGAGGTACATACATACCGCGCGTTATTCTACCCACAAGAATAGCGAAATCCGTTTTGGTGTGAACAGTAATATTACCGCATACCCACTGGGTTTTCTCTGCCGCAGACGGTAGCGAATACCGCTTATGTCTGAATAGGCCTTTACATAACAGTAGTCGAAATTGATGTATAACATCTGATATCTCACCGCATGTCTTGGGTCATCCACCAACGTTAAGAAACAAAACACTTCGGGAAATGTTACTTTACAGTGGTCACCCATCCAAAGACAAACCTTGGTGAATGTTGCTTAACTTTGGCAACTCATCCTCAGATTGTTCTCAGCAAGTGTTGTTTTACTTGGGCCATCCATCAAAAGACGTACTTTGGGAAGAAAGAAAGACAGAAAGAAAGAAAAGTTTATTGTTAGTCACACACAGAACAGAACAACATTAAAACTAAACAAGTGCAGAAGACACGATTGCTGCCGGCAGGCGTCCATATAGCAGTTTTGCAGCGGCATCTCTCCATAGGATCATTCATTGAATGGTTTTCTATTTTTTTAATCATGGTGAAATCATCAAATGATTCCGGGAACTCAGGGCAGACCTCTGTCAGACTCGGACTGACTAAAATCCACGGTGTCCTTCACTTCACTCTTTGAGGCGCGGGTGGAACGCAACGCGCCGTCGACCCGGGGTTACTGTAATGCTGGCATTTTTTGGAACGAAGTTCCTTATCGCGCGTTGTGAAAGGGGACTAGACGGAAAAAAATCTTATGAAAAGTTGTCACGACACTTTTTTGCCTCGCCCCGCACCTCGCGCCTGCACCCCGCGCCCCGTACCCCTCACTCAACCCCCGTTCCTCGTGACTCTTGTCGTATTGTGGCGTGCACATGTTTCTCTGTCTCTCTCTCTCTCTAATAGAAAGCAAGCCAGATATTTTCGTTTCGTCTTTCTATTTCACATTGAACAGTGTGGTGTTGCGGCGATTATTTTTGTTAACTTAGTTCCATCCGGGTGTCCCTTGACACCTCTCAAGTTTCTTTGTTGTGTACTAACAACTATGGCGTCGTTGGTACGCAATATAATCGGCAGCATGACTATTTTGGCAACACAAACGTGAAATCTCAAGTAGCAAGTGGAACTTTTTTGGCAAACTTTGACAGCCCATAACTCCGATATGCAATGAATTAGGATATTGTAACTTGGTACGATTATTAAGATAGTTCTAGGGAATCTATCTGCATACAGTTTTACCGTATCGATCACACTTTGATTTTGGGTTTTTGGTCCATACATTGTGGACCATGTCCTTTAGCAAGGAAATTATAATTCCAGAAACGCAGTATAACATAAATTAACTTTTGATGTCACTACAGTACAAAGTGCATCGTCCCGCTATTTGTGTAGCCTTACTTGATAAAATAATATTACTTGTATTGCTTTATCAAGTGAGGATACGCAAAATAGCCCACATCTAAAGTATGTTTAAGAATTCCTAAATTACAGACTAAGTTCCACAATCAGAATTCCTCATACAATTGAATACATTAT
The DNA here is from genome assembly GCA_036375495.1 of Agrotis segetum. Classification (NCBI taxonomy): domain Eukaryota; kingdom Metazoa; phylum Arthropoda; class Insecta; order Lepidoptera; family Noctuidae; genus Agrotis; species Agrotis segetum. The sequence goes on along the minus strand of JAQSVV010000088.1, from coordinate 13,340,046 downwards.
GATAATTGCAATTATGAGGTTTTGGCAAACAAGTATCTTTAATTTTAAAATGTAAAGTCTACGATTACGTCGCGCATACATTTGAAAAACACTAAAAATTGACAATATTCAGTAAATTGTACAGAAGTGAGCACATCAACCTACCACAAGCTGTCAAATTTCTTTAACACATTTTCACCCTTATCATAATAGTGGAAGGTTAATGTTCTATTGGAAAACTTTGACAGATTCGGGTAGGTTGACCTGCTGGCGTCTGTACGTCTACTCTAATATTTGATGAGTAAACAATTTGCTAATAGAAAAGCAAACTAGAGGTCATCGATTTTTATTGCTGTCCGTTGTATACAAACTTAAAGTTATTTTCTACGAGGCCATGCTGCAGAGCGAGACGAAATGGGAAGCGGTCGCCTGCTCCTGCGAAGCAGTCAGGCTAACGAAGGAGGAGGCGGGACGCGTGAGGGAAAGGACTGCGTTCACCTCACGACCTAACCGCCGCCGGAGCCGCCAACGACAATGGAAGTCGCCAGGTAATTTTCGGCCGGTGTCGCGGGACTGTCACATTAGGTAGCCATGATCCTGGATCGTGAAGGGCTATTGAAGGATCACCGTTGATTTTAGTCAGTACAAGTCTGACAGTCCAGATAAAAAAGGTAGAGTAATTACACGATATTTTATAGTAGGTTTTTATAGTAGTGATGCTGTAAACACTATTTTTAGACCTTTTTATACTCATTGTATACTAACGTATACATACAATGAGTATGAAGCGTTAATATGCAGCTGCATTGCAGCTAGTTTACAATTCCAATTATCAATTATATCAGAGTCGCAGATAACTAGGTCCTGACAGAGAATTCATACGCGTGTAGGTAATATCGCGATCCACCGCGACGCATGATGGCTCTGTTGGTATTGGTACGAGTAGGTCCAAAGGGGTGCAAAAACTCCAAATGTATTAAGAGGACTACAAGTTAAGTAGGTTGAGATGAATGGAGTTTTATATTTTTTTCTAATCTGTCTGCTTGGGAATTTTGAAATAAATTATTCTCGTAGCATTTTTCACAAAAAGAATTCGTTTTTAAAATAAAATCTTTTCAATTTGAATTGTAAATTTTGTATGGTTGGTACTTGGATTACGTTTCAAATTGCTGTTGACGTTATTGTAGACATCAAGCGCATAGGTGAGGACCTATTAGTATGAGCAGCGCTAAAAGGCGGTGCGCAAGCGCATGTGACAAGATTTTTAAGGAAGTTTTGTCGCATCAATAACAGTATAGCTTAGGTGTTTTTTTTAACCAATTGTAGTACTGTAAAAGTGAATTCGGTTGCAATGGAAAGTACTTATGTAGTGTACTAAGCCAACAATGTTTTCAATACTCGCCACCCCGACATACACGACCACACCACATCTAATAGTACTACGTGAAACACTGGACGCCAAAAATAGAGAAAAACAATATGGAATTTGACAGTATCAATAAAATTCTTAGTCCGTCGGTGTCGGCCAGAATTTTGAAAAATAATGGACTCGTATTTTTTTACGAAACAAAAGAAAAATACGTGTCAAATATTTTTGAAAATCTAACTGGCGGACTATGTGTGGTCGGAAACTTACATATTTTATGTGTAATGGCAAAGCCTAGTTTTTTGTCCCCATTGACTGGAATATAGGGTAAAGTACCCAACTGCTGACCTCCCACCAACTATTGACCGCATAACAGTTTTTATCAAAAATAATAATAAATCTTCTTGCAGTGCTGCTTAAAGAATACAGAAAATGAAATATAATTTATCTTGTAATATATTGGCGTCACAGAAAATTTAAATAAAGCAATAATGCGTCCGTAAACCAATGATAACAAAATACACTCCTAAAATCATCAAGAAATTTAACAATTTGCTAAGCTGACGGTTGTTTTCAATGTCATTTTATTTCAGTTTTACACGATACATTCCTTTGAGTTTGGTATTTTTTGGTTATTTAAGACAGACACAATGCTTTTCCACATGATTTTCAAGTTTTAATGAGCGTTAACTTGTTAAAATTATGAGGTCAATATCTGGTACACTCAAATGTATGAATAACCATTTTTTAACATGGCATGTCAATAGCTGGTAATTTACCAAATGTACGAGAATACCAGTTACTGACACCACGGTGTGTACGTATAGTTCATTTTTAATGGTGAGGTAGCTTAACTTTAATGCATCTACAGATGCATTAAAGTTAAGCCCATGGGCGTTGGCACCCCTAAAGGTGTGTATCTGCATAATCACAAACATAAAAAATACCTTACGTAGTAACCTGACTACCTAGCATAATTTGAGTGAGGTACTTAAATTTTCGGTCTACTGTCACATTCTGGATCCTCCTGAATATTTTAGACTTTTAGACTTACTAATATTATAGGAAAAGTGAACGGCTGAATGGATTTTGACACAATTTGGCAAGCAGATTATTTTAAAACCTGGTTAAGTGGGTGTACCTGGACGCAGGATACTTTTTATGTCGGTATATGGTCCCGTGGGACAATTGCAGAATATAACACGAGCAATGCCTCAGCCACAGGTTGGTTTAATGCATAAAATGACAAAATATACCCTAACCTGCATGTTTAGGCAAAGTGTGAGCTAGTTTTTTATTTGTATCTATGTTCTCTTCATTTGTGAGGTCTTTTACATAAGTTTAAAAAGTTAAAACCGTCTTATGTAATTAGGAAAATATTAATTCAAAGGTTTTGAAACTCACTTTGTAGAACTAAAGCCGTGATCTTTCAATTTATATTTTGCCGGCGAGTATTTTTATATCTGCTGCATAATACAGAACAGTGAAATTAATAACTACTAATAAAGAAGAAAAATTGGACAAAAAGTAATAAAAACTACAACAAAAAGTGATAAAAACTACAACAGAAAGTGATAAAAACTACAACAAAAAGTGATAAAAACTACAAAATTTCAAAATTAAGTGCAAGAATATTATTGACGGCGTTTGAAGACTGAAGACCTAAATAGTGTGAAAAAAGAAAATGAGAAGGGCTATAAGACTAGCTTTGTTTGTTTTTTTGTCAAATAAAACCTCGTATCACATTCATAATAAAAATTATTTGAGTTTAATCTTATACTACAGGAGGTCAAAAATTGGTCATTTGCATGATGAAAATTTGGTACCAGCATGTTAATAACTGGTCAAATGGCCTGTTCTTGCTAAACTCGAGAAAAAAAACACTTTTTACCTTTGTATGACTGGAAATAATGTTTTAGTTACATTCTCCAATGTTTATTTTATCTTCCAAAAACATTAATTTCCACTTGCAACTCGTACATTCGTTTATTTTGCGAAAGAAGCAAGGAAAACCGCTTAAGGCGTCAATAGTTGGGTGTTTTACCCTACCTATAATTATTTTTGTATTGTCAAAAAGGCATGCAAATTAACAACAATATTTAAATTCCCACTAGCAACAAAGAAATTAGAATATTTTAGATAGGGACCTACGCAATTCGCAAATAATACTTAATCTAGGTGTCAGTATCTACAATATCGACAGATAACGAGTGGAAGTATTTACATAAGTAAAAGTAATGAGTTATTTATTTATACATGAAAGACCAATTATTATTTTTTATTACTGTAAAGTGTAATGTGATAATTTACACATTGATTACGCATTCAGTTTTCAAATTTCGTTCAATTTTAGAGATCTTCCGACAGTGTTAATGACTTGGCTTATCGCACAAGTTTAAATTGTTATACAATCAACCTTTAATTTATAAATCAAATAAAGGTACCGAATTGATTTACACGTCATGTACCGGTAGCCTCTTAACATTATTATCACCTTAAACATATGAGAGTAGCATATGAGTTTCCTGAAGCCCATGTTTATGACGTGCATGCTATAATGATATGGACAAATATGTAACTCTAATTTCTAGTTCCTAAGGGCAGAAAATGGCCAGAGTATTCCCTATCCAGCAGATCTAAATAGCACTGCAGTAACAGTAGCACCTTAATGAACCTCTTTCTGCGAAGCAGTCATGCTAGCAAAGGAGGAGGCGGAACGCACGAGGGAGGGAACCACGGCAACGGACGTTGCGAAGGGATTTGCGAACGCCGCGCGCCGTAGCCGCGGGCAAGTGGACGGCGAGTAATTGGGTGACTTGCGGCAGGTACTATTATATATTCTGTGCTTGCGGTCAGATCATGGACCATGTCCGGATCGACAGACGGACATAAAGGGCTATATTGAAGGATCACCGTGGACTTTAGTCAGTGATACTAAAATCCACGTCAAAATCTTACAGTAGGTCGAACTCATTTGATTTTATTGTAATAGGGTATTTTGCTGCATAATTGAAAATCTGTTTAGTCCGTCAGTAAGAGTAAGTAACCTATTGAAAAATAACGAACACGATTTTTTTTTATTAATCAGTTTGACATCATTAGCAAAGGTACGCTTCGTAATTCGGGAGTTGGGGCTTGTGAGGTATCGAACGAGTGACGTTTTGTGATTACAAAAGAAAAAATACGTACCAAATAATTATTTATTGATAGGTAAGCTATTTTCGGGACTAGTAATTTTTATTATTGTAAAATAGCCTATTGCTGAAAATTCGTAAAATGATATATTCTATTTTATTGCTGAACAATGTAATTTTCTATTTTATTTTAATGACGAACAAGTCATTTAAATTTTCTTAGCAATATGGTAGTTTTTATTTGACACGAAAGTAGCACCTACGTATTTTTAACGATAGGCGATAATCATGTACAAAGTAGGTATAATCAGAGCGCAGTTTATTGTGATGGTTTCATCTTTGACGTCAGTAACAAAATGAGACGAAATTAAGCAAATTTAATAATGATAACAGCCAGATAATACAATAATACAAAGTACCAATATGATAGTACTGGCCTGTGTCCCCGCATTGGAAACATTATAAGTGAACGTACCTTTGCAGGGCTCCATATTTATTTCACGTCCACGGCTGGGCTTGTCCAACCTTGAAGACGTCTATGCCTCTCCCAAACTGCGCTCCAACACCCTTATTTCCACCTTTTGTCTGATTCAGCATTTTACGTTCGCTGGTAATTCTAGATTCTAGTCAAGTCTAGTCTAACAATGGGGCTTGCTATTTAATCTTGACTCCGATATATTTTTGATTGAAAAATATCTATTACAGTGACTTTCCCCGTAGTTTATCTCCCGCTGCTCGACTCCTATTGCTCCTATTGGTCGTAGTTTGAAATTAAATAGCCATAACATTTTTTTTCAATTAGAAGCAGAAATTCCTGAGATTAGCGCATCGTTCTATCGAAAAAACAAGTAAAAAAACTCTTCAGCTGTATTATCCTACTACTATTATAAAGGCGAAAGTTTGTAAGTATGGATGTATGGATGTTTGTTACTCTTTCACGCAAAAACCACTGAACGGATTTGGCTAAAATTTGGTACACAGATAGTTTATAACCTAGATTAACACATAGGATAGCTTTTATCCCGATTTTATGTTCCCGTGGGATAATTTTCGAGTTGTAGCGGGTGAAGCCGCTGGCAACAGCTAGTATTACATAAAGCTCGATTTATATTATATATATTAATATTAGATTAGATAAAATCCACTACATTGGGTAGTATTTTTTCATGCCCACCTGGGATGATAAGATGATTATAACTGCACATTTTGTGAACATAATCATGCTTACATACCTGAGAACAAATTGATAAGTATTATTTATTGAGAGCTGTCGCACTCGTTTATTTTCTTATCTTATCTATTTTAAAACTTCATGAATAACTAGTTCAAAAAAAAAATCTTTCTATTTTTTGTATTTTTGTTCATTCTCGGTGTGGTTGCGATTCTATGGCCGTTCTCGGTTCTTCAAATCATATTATTTTAGGTATTCATTTTAATGAAAAATACCTAAGATGTCTACTGCACAGACTACACTGTAAAAGTTTCATAAGATAACGACTTGGAATAAATTGTATAGTTACTTGTCATGCTAAATAATAACACATGCACTACATTTACAATTAAATGATGCAATTATTGTGTCAGAATAAGAACTCTTCAATTCACCCTAGTATTTACATACTTTAGGAAAAAATAAATTGAGTGGTCATGGTTGTGGGCGTGGTAACCAACAGTAGCTGATGACGACTTCTGAACCGTGTACTATGAGTATGATGAAATTCAATGTAACGTTTATTTTCATATGGCGAATCTTACGCGCCTGGACTGTTAGAAACTATGCCCCTACTAAGTCAATAATATTTAGAAAACATACCTACATAAGTATTTATTGAACATTTTTGTGTGGTCATTGAGTTTTTCTTTTATCTGAAGATTGAAAACATAATTTTATCAGTAGCTTATCAGCACGAGTAATTTATTATTTTATTTAGCTAGACTAGATTAAGAATAAGTGATGGTTTAGCAAGGCCGTGGTGGCCATTTGATTGTAGCTAAACCATAAGCGTAGATATTGTACAAAATAAAATAATCGACTGGCTAACTAACTAATTGATTAACAAACAGTTGAAACTGCTTGGTAGGTTTTAAAATATAGGCACACACATAAATATGTGTTTACACAAATGCTCCCCAAGCAAGCGCGACCGCTAAGTAGGTATAGTGTGTCAGAAAAAGTCTGGTGCTCGCTGGAGGCATTTTCATCAATTTTTCTTACAGTGTGAGTGTGAGGTACCTACGTTAAACAAAATGTAGGTATGCAGCGAGGGCCTACCAGCCAGCATAGGATTTTTTTGACAGGTAGATATGCGTTTGCGCTAAGAAATAATGGATTTTGGGAACACTTTTTCAGTAATGAATTGATTCGTGTTATTGATGGGATGAATTTCATCATCCAAATTAGTAAAACATCTGTTTCAAGATCTTTGAAATCTTATGCAAATCTCGTGAAAAAAGTCTCGGTGAAAAAAGTAAAAATGTGCTAGTAAAAAATAACACATTGTAATTGAATCGTACCGTAGTACAGACGCCAGCACATTAACATAATTAATAAGTTAATGTGCTGTGTCTGTACTACCTATGGTACGCATCTATTACAGTGTTATTTTGTAACAAAAAGAATACTAACACCTCAGATCAAAGAAATAGGCAGATAGAACGCTCAGAACACGCGAGTGGTTCCACCAAAGTTAATACAAAATCAAATCGAATTACATTCCATAATGTTTTCTTTGTTTTTGAGAACAACTTTTACAATGGTTAAAGACACGTGACGGCATATTTTGGCAAACAACAACAACGACACGCAGCTTTGTACGACGCGTAGCTTGGTACAGTGATTCGATTTTGATTTTGTATTAACTTTGGTGGAACCACTCGCGTGTTCTGAGCGCTCTATCTGCCTATTTCTTTGATCTGAGACTAACACAGTATTGAAATGAAATATAGCCCCTTTCAGTATCAATAAAAAAATACCTATACCTGGTACATTTCTCTATCACAAGGACGTGTACAGACGCCAGCACATCAACTACTGCAATCTGTCAAATTATTTAATGATTTTTAACTTTACTTCAGAATCTAGGGGCGACTTTCACCAAAAGTTAAACATGTTTAAAATTTTATTTAGTGTCAATTTAGTGTCAAATTCAATAGAATTTTGACACTAAATAAAATTTTAAACATGTTTAACTTTTGGTGAAAGCCCGCCTAAGTATAAATAAATTCTATTTAGATTTGACAGATTGGGCCATGTAAATTGATGTTCTTTGCCAAAAAACTAAGCCTTATAGATTCGTTCTTCTGTGCACAAAGAGGAAAATGAATGCATTTTTATTTGACTTGTGTCATTCCATTCACGTCATCTCATCATCAAAAAAATCTGTCAAAAGTCCCGTTAATTTTTATTGTAGTTTATTTATATTTTTTTAAGTAATATGGTGGTTTTATAAGACGAAATAACAGTTTTCAACCAGTAGTGATAGGCAAAAACAATTAATTATCTACTGCAGCACCTAAGAATAAGTTTGGAAAAGGGATTTGAAAAAAACTTGCTAATGAATAATACTCAATACCCAGTGCTAAATATATAGGTATACATGCCGAAATAACGCGTATGTAGTATCGGTCACCAGTCGCACTTGTTTGGCATGATAGTTGTTTATCGCTGGAAACTCTATATAAGTGGATAGCACGCAGCCCGAGCGGTATTTGTGATCACGGTACGCGTCCAGTGCGCCGCTCCGTCCCGTTGACAACGAACGCTTACAACCAAATCCAAAATGGCTTCAAGGGATCCTGCAACCGACCAGCTTGTAAACTTCAAGAAAAATCTTAAGGTAAGTCTAAGTTTTAATAAAAAAGTGATAATCTAAGCAGTGAATAATGTTGTTATTGAGTGCTATATTAACGCATAATCTGTGAGCTAATTCGACGAATGTACTTTAAACCAAGAATATTAAATTGACATTAGCTATTTGCATTAACTTTATTTTGTGTCATGCTGAGCATTGTGTTTAATGATACCCATTCTACTGGTCGTTAATACATTGAACTTTGTACCTTGACTTGTATTATCAAGAATTTTGTGTAAACACTGGTAAAGATAAATAAAAATCTATGATTCGTTTTTCTGTTTGATAAAACTTCTTTAAGATTTTAATGTTCATTGAAATGTTGAACATATCATTAGTGAATGAAATGGTGCCAACTACTACATCTAGAACAACCTCTTGGTGTTCACCTTGTACTGCATTGCGAATTAACATAATTATTTCTCAACTATGTAACTTGTGTGATAACATATAACACTTACTTTTTTATTAACAATATTGTTGTTATTATTATAGGTATTGATTGCCCTACCTATATTTTTACTAATTTAATATATTTATTATTTTTCAGGATTCTCCTGGCTACATCACTACAAAAACTGGAGCACCTGTTGGAGTTAAGACTGCCATTCAAACCGTGGGAAAGAATGGACCAGCTCTCCTGCAAGATGTCAACTTCCTTGATGAGATATCCTCATTTGACAGGGAACGTATTCCAGAGCGTGTTGTGCATGCCAAGGGTGCTGGTGCCTTTGGATACTTTGAAGTGACTCATGACATCACTAAGTATAGTGCTGCTAAGATCTTTGAAACTGTTGGAAAAGTTACCCCAATGGCTGTGAGATTCTCCACTGTTGGTGGAGAGAGTGGTTCAGCTGACACAGTCCGTGATCCTAGAGGATTTGCTGTCAAGTTCTACACTGATGATGGTAACTGGGACCTTGTTGGTAACAACACACCAATTTTCTTCATCAGGGACCCCACTTTGTTCCCTAGTTTTATACATACCCAGAAGAGAAACCCTGCCACTCATCTTAAAGATCCTGACATGTTTTGGGACTTTATCACTTTGAGACCAGAGTCAACTCACCAGTTGATATACTTGTTTGGTGACCGTGGTATTCCTGATGGTTACAGGCATATGAATGGATATGGTTCTCACACATTCAAGCTTATCAACGCTCAAGGAGTAGCACACTGGGTTAAATTCCACTACAAGACCAACCAGGGAATTAAAAACTTATCTGTTGATAAGGCTGGTGAATTGGCATCTACAGATCCTGACTATTCTATAAGAGACCTTTACAATGCTATTGCTAAGGGTGATTTCCCATCATGGACAATGTATATCCAAGTCATGACTATGGCTCAGGCAGAGACCTGCAAATTCAATCCATTTGACTTGACCAAGATTTGGCCCCATGCTGACTATCCTCTGATTCAAGTTGGTAAAATGGTCTTGAACAAGAACCCCAAGAACTACTTTGCTGAAGTTGAACAAATTGCATTCAGTCCTGCTAATTTGGTACCAGGTATTGAGCCATCTCCAGACAAGATGTTGCAGGGTCGTTTGTTCTCCTACAGTGACACTCACCGCCATCGTCTGGGAGCCAACTATTTGCAAATCCCTGTAAACTGCCCTTACCGTGTCAGTGTAGCTAACTACCAGCGTGATGGACCACAAGCTATTAGCAACCAGGAGGGCGCCCCTAACTACTTCCCCAACTCATTCTCTGGTCCGCAAGAGTGCCCGCGCGCGCAGCGCCTGCAACCCAGATACAACTTGACCGGCGATGTCGACAGATACGACAGTGGCCAGACCGAGGACAACTTCTCTCAAGCTACGGAACTTTACAAGAAGGTGTTTGATGATGCCGAAAAACAGCGTGCTGTTGCGAACATTGTGGGTCACTTGAAAGATGCTGCAGGCTTTATTCAAGAAAGAGCCATCAAGATCTTTACTCAAGTCCACCCTGATCTAGGTAGCAAGGTTGCTGCTGGCTTGGCTCCATTCAAGAAGTACCATGCCAATTTGTAAATGAATATCAACATAACGGTGCTATTTTATATTAGATACTAAGCAACAAGATTATTTTAATATCTTGGGGGAAACTTGGGTCTTTATGAAATATGAACATTATGGTACACACTTTACACAATTCCATGTTAAAATACTTTTAAGATGATTTACACACATACTGCATAAAGAAAAACTGACTGTTGTACTGATTATACATATTATAATATTATTGTTGTTAAAAATATACCATTTTGTAAATATAAAGTGATGTTGTTTTCACTGAATTCCAAAATTCACATGCTTAACTGTATAATTATTATCATGTAACCCTCAAAATAGTTAATTACTAACGATAAGATATATCAGTGGGTTATCTTTCGAATTTATTATCATAAGAACTGTGTTGAATGTTCAGCAAATAGTCCCCAAAAAATCTTACAACAATATCCAAGAGTCAAAGACCATTATGTTCCAATAACCTCCTAGTTAGGTATACAGGTTGAATTTTTCAACTGGAGACTCCTAGAGACTCCTTTTAATGTAAGTAGGTATGTAACATGAATTTGGGTTGAATATTTGAACAAAAAGGGTAATATTTTTTATTTAAATTGTCGAATTAAGAATAAATATCTGGTTGACCGAGCTTTGCTCGGTTTTTAAAATGTCTATATCTTGGGAACCGAGCTTTTCTCAAACCTGAGACCTTGATAAATCGATTTCTTGAGCCGAAAAATCCCTAATCTGTAACTTTCATGAAAATCCTTGGAGCCGTTTCCGAGATCCCGATTATATATAAATAAATATACAAGAATTGCTCGTTTAAAGATATTAATAAATATTAGATAGATAGATTAGTTTCGTGCCCACCAGTATAAGTTGAACGTTTACTGTATGGAAAGATGATCAACGTGAGGCCAAAGCCTACTACGTATATAGCTTCTTGATGTATAGCTCTGTGCATGTATATTATCTTAGGTGCTAACATTGGTAGACGAAAATGTGTGAAATCACAATATGCCTTGCTCGACCTTAGTGACCAGTGCTAGCTGATAATTATGTCGTCAATATGAGAATTGGTTTCATAAAGCAGCCGAGATCGTAAGGAATGACAGGCGGACAGTCGCCAGCACATCAACCTACCCAATCTGTCAAACTTTAATAGATTTTCAATTCCCTTATCGTGACCCCGGAACATAAGAGGCTATTGAAGGACACCGTGGATTTTAGTCAGTAGAAGTCTGACAGTCCCTCCCGCCCTGCCCGGGGTTGGAGGACTCATTTGATTTTGATGATTTTACCACGATAAAAAAAAAAATCACGAATTCAGTTGATCCATGTTTTACGTGGTAAAATTATCCAGGGCGGGACGGGAATGACTGTCAGACTTGTACTGATTAAAATCCGCGGTTTCCTATAGCCCTTTGTTTCGCCTCCACCCGCTACTCGTAGATGCGCTGGAGGGCCATCGCCCGCAGCACCTTCATCTCCGTCGTTTTGACCTAAAAGCTTAGTTTTTAGAGCTTCAAAGTATCATGTTTGCGTACTATTTAGTAACAATTTTCAACAGTTTTCGCAGAAAAAAGTTTCAGAAAGGCGGCGACGCCACAAGACGTTCATCAAACTTGACGTTCGCAATCTATCAATGGAAAAACGCGAGCAAATGTAGGTACCTACATACCTCTTGTCATTAATGAAATTACCTTGTTTACATAAGGTAGGTATACCAGCAAGCGCTACACAACGATGTAGGTACTTTCTATCCAGCACAATTCCAGGTAAAATTATTATAATTAGAGTGTACACAAACTGGTACACACGGCTACACATCAATCTATACCTAACTAATTTATCGTGGTCTCGTTTTGTATGATTTTTCTGCACATTCAACGGCTTATTTACTGGTTTTGCATAGCTTGATGTGTAGCCGTCTGTACTTCAAGTTACTGGTAATGTATTACTTTAGTAGACCGTAGTAGCTACATAAATCAATTCCTATTGTTGTAGAAACACAAAATTATGTAGTTGTTTTAACATAGCAAGTATAAAGATAATAGTAGCTACGAATAGATACGAATATGCGATTGACCTTCGCTAGCATGCATTATGTAAGTAGATAGGTAAATTATCAGTTTTTATTGTGTTTCATTAGGTTTTATTATGATGTAGCTAACAAAACTATATTTAAAGATATTGCTGTTTTGTTATTTTTGTTTTGCTATCTCAGCTATCTGTCAGCTAATCGAATTTGGATTTTGGAGCCCTCGAAATGCCTTTATTAGCGCCTTCAAACCCCATCTCGGGATTATTACACCTACTCTCCGGCGCGTTGTGTTCCACTCGCGCCTCAAAGAGCGTCAGTATAATCACAGCCACAGGGCCCCCTCTCAGAGGGCCAAATTGAAGGACACCGTGGATTTTAGTCAGTACAAGTCTGACAGTCCCTCCCGCCCTGCCAGGGGTGGGAGGACTCATTAAAAAAAAAAAAAAGTCGCTTTAGGTATTATTTCAGCCTTGCATTACTCTACTAGCTACACATTACAATGCTAGTTTTACACGAGCTCTACATTGCGATTCTATTTTATTTTTTCTACCAAATCATTACCCTTTTGTGATGCATTTGGATTAAATGGTATCAAAACATTTTTTTATGCAAGGCCTTCTGGCCTAGCTATGTCACTATGTGTATTTTTGTTAGCATTTATGCACTAAGTATTACCTTACCACCTACATGCATTCTTGTCTAATCTCCGATAAGATTAGTCGCTAATACCTATTATAGCTAGATATGTAGGTACTCGCTATTAACTGTGTAGTTGTGTACGTCGTTGTTTTTATAATATACGGTAAAAAAACACACTCAATTATTGAGCCAGTTTTCTGTGCTTCTCGCGAAAATTAAACCAATAAACGTGTTGCAAGAGGAAATGAATGGTTTTGGGAGATAAAATAAACATTGAAGAATGTAACTAAAACATAAACAGTAATTCATAGATAAATATATTTTTTCTTCGTATTTAGCAAGAACAGGCCATTTGACCAGTTAATATCATCATCAGCCGGAAGACGTCCACTGCTGAACATAGGCCTCCCCCTTATACCACAACGCCGAACGACAATTCGCCACTTGCATCCATCGGCTGTCCGCGACCCTCACGATGTCGTCGGTCCACCTAGTGGGAGGCCAGCCTACGCTGCGTTTTCCGGTCCGTGGTAACTTTTCTTCCCCATCGGTTGTCAGTTCTACGAGCGATGTGGCCTGCCCAATTTTATGTAAAAGCATGTCGGTGACTTTGGTTCTACGCCGAATACCCATGTTCCGGATTTTATTCCGCAAAGAAACTCCAATCATAGCTCTTTCCATTGCTCGTTGAGTGACTCTTAGTCTCTCTAAAAGGCCAGCAGTCAAAGACCACGTTTTAGAGCCATATTATGTCATCACTGGCAACACACACTCGTTGGTTTGTGTATCCACAAAGAAAGAGATTAGTCGTCTGAGTCCCAAATCGATAATTAAAATTACCCTTTATCGCTCAGTCATTTCCGCTCGACTTTGTTTCTTTGTTGGTGGAAACACATCATGTATGCAGTTTTCTCTTACGTGGTACTTAAAATTCAGTGTATGTTCATCAGCCAATCATTGCCCCTTATGATTGAATAGGCGTATTGTTTTTTTTTTAACTCCTATTCAATAATGTGGAGCAATGTTTTACTTGTCAATGTAATCTTCTACTTATAAAAATAATTGGGTTTTCCTTCCTGACGCTATAACTCCAGAACGCACAAACCGATTTTCACGGTTGTGCATTCGTTGGAAAGGTCTCGGACTCCGTGAGGTTTATAGCAAAGAAAAACATCTGGTGGCGAAACGGAGTTCACCGGGTTTGCTAGTGCAGTATAATATAGAAATACTTTGGGGAATACATAATTGATTTTTAAACAGAATAAAAAAAATAACTAAAGAGACATCTATATAAAAAAAATGCAAAATGGGTCGATGATTTAAAGAATTATGGCTAGCAGTGGATGGACGGGGATGCTCAGGATGCTCCACAACTACGCTGCCCCCAAAGACTGCACTGCCCTCCCCCAGTATTTGCGTTATTTGGGGATGGCGTCAATCGTTGGCGTCAATAGTGGACGGCAATGGGCTGATAATAATATAATTCCATCCAAAACATTTGGTTTTGTCCATACATAGGGTTTGTATGATGGTTTTAAAACCTTGCATGAATAAACGACAGGCAAGCCCAAGCCCTAGCGTGATGTGTTAAAACTGTACAGTTGTCGGTGCATGTGTCGGTTAAGTCTGTATCAAAATATTAGTACTTACTGTATGAATTATTTAGAAGGAATCAGTATTTGTAATATAAGACGTCGTCGTGGTTCTTCTTCTGGTTCGAGAAGGCCATTTATGGATTTTGGGATCTATGATCAGGCAAAATTTTCTCTATTGCATCTTGTCTGTGACGTCTGGACTGAGTGACATCTTCTGAGAAAAAATACATGTCATGTGTGGCAATGTTTTGAAGAATTTTTTTGTAGATTTTTATTAATTTTTAGGTTATTTTATAATGTTCTACAATTTGCTCTTCTTTACAAATTATTTTGATTCTTCTTTTCAACCAAATGAAATAAACTTGAACCAAATGTGATTAGTCAATAAATTGTATTCAGTAGTTCATAATTCGTAGGTCTTCAATTTCACCTTCGTGGTTTATAAAAGGTCCACGGAAATACGAAGGTAAGATTTCACAATCATATCGTCTCTATCATTTTTTGTTTGGTCGCGGGACTTATCTCATTACCGTAACCAAGGAACATACAGGGCTGTTGAAGGACACCGTGGACTTTAGTCAGTATGAGTCTGACAGTCCCTCCCGCCCCGCCGAGTTGGGGAGGACACATTTGATGATTTTAGCACGCTAAGAAAAAAAATATTTTATTTTATTTAGTTGACTGACTTATGATGACTGGCGAAATAAGAAAGCCAGGTTTGGATGAAGTCACAGGGTGCTCCTTTTTAGGAGCATTCATGTATGTGTTGTAACAAACAATCCAAAACAATCCTAGATTCGATTTTGAGTACAACGTTACAAATAGAGGCTCTGTAACAGGGAGCATTTTAATTGTGTCATTTGGTACAGTTATTTGCGCACGCACGCACGGTAAAACTTGATTCTACTCACTGTCGTGATACTCTAATCTGAAAAAACTTACAGGAATTGGCTTTCTAGTGAGGGATCGCTTTATTTTCAGCGAATTCTCCTTTTTAAATTTACTCACGCGTATAAACTCTGATGACTATCGATCTTGTAGTGCTAATTTATAATGTACACAATTAACGTTTCAGGATGATATGTAAACGTTGCCAGCGGTCACTTAGAAATAGCGAAGGTGTCAAATGTGGAATATGTGAGTCATGTTTCCATATGAGATGTGTCAATGATTCTGTGAAGGACCACTGTGATAGCGAAGACAGAGGTTATCGATGGAAATGTTCTCTTTGTCAGAACTTTGTAAAAGCACAAGCGAGTGGTTCAGACATAACGAAAGAAAAAGTCAATGAGAAGCATTTGCTAATGCAGGCTGTAAATGCAATAAGCGATAAGTTTGAACTCGTAAATAAAATTCAATTGCCGAAATTGAATAGCGATTTGGCTCAAATAAGGACTGTGGCCGATCGTATTGTTCAACAGAATAACGATATTTTGCGGAAAATAGAGGAGATTGAAGAGAAAAGAAAGAACGACAAGCAGTGCTTGAGTGTTATCAGTAGGTACCGGAGAAGGAACCTAAGCCTTATTCCGAAATCAGCAAATACTCTTGAAAAACAGGAAGAGCCACTGATGTCGCTAAACGAAAAGAACGTAAGGTATAGGACACGAAGACGGTCATATCTTTTGCACAGGATATTTAAAATTTTAAACAGAAAAATGGACAGAACTAAGTCTCCAAGAATCAACAGTTGAAGTGAGCGTTCTAATAAAACAATATTTACTTAACTTTCCTTTTATTACTGTCTTCCTTCATAAGTATCTATGTTCACCACCGACATTAAATTATCTATTGAATATGCAGCAGTGATCTTGCAGTGATTCAAAAAATCTCTTTTGCAGCTTATCATTACAGTTTATGTAAGTTTTAAACCAACTTCGAAATTCGAGGAGGTTCTCAATTTTTCGCAACCTTTTTTGTGTTATGTAATGTTACCCAATTTCTCTATGATGCTGAGACCAATTTGGAAAATTCTTCTTTTTTCTTAATGGTATTCTGTACAGACGGTACCTTTGTAATCAGGATCTGCTGAAGGATGTAGGAGATATCGATGGACCTGTTCAATAAATGAATTCATCAACGATTTCACCAGCATGCTAATATTGCTTATGTACCTATGTGAAATAATTATCATTGACTTGAAAATTTGTATGAATTGCCGTACTTGCTGGTAGTGGTAACACTGGCGAGGGCCTCGCTCACATTATTCTACGGTAGAGTTACGGTCCCGTCATAGTAATTCTTAGCAGAATAGAGTTTCATAAATGTCTTCAAAAACATTGATGTTATCAGAAGTAAAAACAGTCAAGGAAAATATCAAATTACCTTCGCTTCTTGTACCGTAAGTGTATTAACTTAATTATTACCGTCCGTACATCAGTAATAAACCATTTTCATCAAGTTGAACAGGGGCATTAAGGTGAGGTTATTTCTAATCTTTTTACCTCTGAAACAATTTATAGAAGGTCCAGATTTCTAATAGCCCACTGAGTCACTGAGAACTGCATGAGAACTGAAGCCAAAAAAAATAAAGGAAGACAAGTCCCCTTCGTTCCATTGCTACCTAAACCAAGGATTACATTTAAATTTGTGCGTGGTTATAAATACTTCCAAGGAATCTCTATGCCTTGAGGAAGTTTTACTAATACGTGGTCAATTTTCGTGTGTAACTTTTCATATTATTAATATTCTAATTACTTTATAGGTAAGTCTAAATTTTAAAAAATAGCATCGTATATCTCAGAGATAAAAATATTGGAAATTACCTCTACCATACCCTTGTTCAATTTGCTCCACATTTCCCGTGACACCCTGTATTTTTTTTAAACATGTTTATATCATCAAATGAGTTTACAAACCCAGAGCAAGGCAGTACCGACTGTCAGACTTGGACTGACTAAAATCCACGGTGTCCTTCAATAGCCCTTTACGTTCCTGGGTCACGGTAGCTCGTAACTAGTCCCGCGACCCACCCTGTATTTTTTAATAGTTCGATGTAATAATACTATTGTATGCATACAAGCGGTAGCGCCGGGCTTATATTAATGTTTCATTATCCAAAATGTTAGAATCTGTTGAATTAATATGTCAGACATGTCTTATGGATGGCCTCTTATTATAATATAGCCAACAACACCATACTCAACACATATCTGATTCGTTTACGCCTGGCTACATAGTAAGTATATCTACAGCTTGACATAAAACTGTAGAAAACCGGAAGTCGCCACTGTCTTCGCGCTACCAGCACTTTGAATGTTTTTTTTTTCACTTATTACGTTAGTTTTATGGCACAATAATAAATCTGACAAATCTGCGGTCTTTGTTTACATCAAATATCAAAGATTTTAAAACGTTGTCAAAAACAAAAATTTTACTTAGTTCCGTTTCAATCCGTTCTGGCCAAGCTGTACTAATACATACAATTTTTGGTTTGAGACTTATGCTTTGGTTTGGGACTACTGTTTCTGGGGCCTTACCACGAACTTTTAACGCGATCCTGTTTTGGGTGTAGGAAAATGATGGCGCTAGATGACTTGTATAGTGTAGCTCTGTCGCTTTTCAACAGCCAAAACAGGATCGCGTTAAGATCTCGCCTCTGTTCTGACTTGAATATTGCCAGATTGTGATAATGAGGGCAATGACTTGTGATGGTTGACAAAATACGAAAACTTGATTTAAGGCGCTCCCTCACCACGACCATTCGCTTGTAATGTAACACAAAACTGCGCAATTTGATGCTCTATTGTCTTCGAATGTTCGAATCTGTAACGTTACATTACAGGTGAATGCTCGCGATGATCTCGAGGGAGCGCCCTTGTATAACTCTCTTTTACCCGAGCACTGTATGATTTATGGCCGAGGTTCAATTTGAGCATTTTATTCATTCGTACACTACAGGCACTTTTTAAGTTGTCCGTGCTAAAGTGTAGTGAAATAACTCAATACTCCAAGAATGCTGTACCCTGCTGTACCTATAGGTATACATAAAGGGTGACTAGTAATGTACCTAAGATACTTAAACACGTGATTGTGCTCATGATAACAAACAACTTTTACTATTGGAACACACCTGAAAACGCGAAAAAAAACCAGCTGTTCAGTACATTTAGGTTTGTTTAATTTACTGAACAGCTGATATTTTTTTCACGATTTCGGTTTTGCTCCCATAATTAAAAAGTTGTTTGTTATCATGAGCACAATCACGTGTTTAAGTATCGTACACTAATTACCAGTCACCCTGTATATAAAATACAGAAAATATTGTGTTAAGGCCTCTGTTCGTTCACGGAACCCAAGAAATAACAAAGCATTGTTAAAAAGATGGTGGCTGCCGCATAACTATGTGTGTACTTACTGAATGTGATTAGCTTAGTTTAAATATTCAACCCACGACTCTAAATGAATTGATCGACTATTTTTGGCCAAAGTTGAGGCGCTCTATGACCACGTCATAAATACACGAGTAAAATATGAGATCACGCTTAGTCTGTGCGCAAGAATACTATTCCTTACGTTCTATTTCTATGCCAACATCTAACCTCACGGGCGGCGAGTAATGGACGACTCGCTGTCCGACCATGTCCTGGTCGACGGCGCGTTGTGTTCCACGTTTGCCTCAAAGAGTGTCAGCATTATGACGGGGCCCCTTCTAAAGAGAGCCAAAGCCTGCCGGGGTCTTCGGGATCCTGCGGGACTAACAAATTACCGTGAACTTGCCGTGAACCCGGAACGTAAAGGGCTATTGAACAACACCGTGGATTTTAGTCAGTACGAGTCTGGCAGTACCTTCCGCCCTGCCCTGGGTGGCGGACTCATTTGATGATTTTCCCACTCTTAAAAAAAAAGCCAACATCTAACCTAATTTACGATTCGAGGCCTATGCACTGGGAAAAATAGCAAAAACCAAACCGATCGTGTTAAATGCAACTAAGGCATAAACTGAAACCAACGTGCATTGTGTTCGATTGTGAGAGCCCATACCGATAATGGCATTTACTTATTTTCATAGCATTGTTTTGTCTAGATATTGTGCTTGTACGAAGGAAGCGAGAGAGACTCGGTAATCTTTGGCTTGACTTTTTTGATTCTAGGTTATTTTCTAGCTAAACGGTTTTTGCTGGGAAGTGTTCGGTGTAGCAACCTTCAAGCTACTTGATTATTGGTCGCGGAACTGTCTTATCAGATAACCCTAACCGTGACCCTGGAACGTAAAGGTCTATTAAAGGAACACCGTGGATTTTAGTCAGTACGACTCTGACAGTCCCTCCCGTGCCGCCCTGGGCCTAGAGGACTCATTTGATGGTTTTTTTTATTAGATCACTATAATTGGCTACGGTAGGTACTTGATTATGTTTTATTATCACGAGGTTTCTCCTAGATCGGGAAACCCTTTGCTTTTTCCTTAAATTGTACGATGGCTCATTTATTTCACTCATGGATGTTAATTGATAAAAGATTAATAGAGAACGCACTTCGAACATTATGTTTGTAGTTTTGGAAACTCACCCTCAGCACAATAAAGATATTAGATCCTGAACAGAGACCAACTAATTTGGTCTAGGTACATTTGTTTTCCCGTTGTTGGGCAAAGATTTACCCGTAACCTGTCATTCTTTGTAGGTACTGAATTTTCTCCATGAGAGATACCATTAGATAATGACAACCTTTTTACTTAGTGTATTACCATCTTGATATCCTAAGAAAAAAAAAAAAAAACGTTTGTTTGGGTAACAGCGGCGGTCCACACTGTATAATATAAACAAATACCTACATAAATGCAGAAAAAGAAAAAAAAAAAGATAATAAAACATAAGGTACATACAACAAAATATAGCAAAATATAACATTGTGTGTCTCACGGTTACGCAGTTCAGCAAATTGTCGAGCAGCTAGTGCTCGACGCTGGTTTTCAACTGGACCTGGACGATGACGTTACGGACGCAAAACAGTCTTAAAACATCCAAAAAGAAACGAAAGAAGACTGTACATTACATACATAATTATAAATAGCCTTCTTGTGTTTAATCCCTGGTTTATCCATGTAGATTTTTGGTAAGATGTTTTACAGGGTGAATTGAAATGTATGCACTAAAGAAAAAATCTACGAACTGAATAAGGGAAAAGCCGACGAGATCAGGTGTAAATTCTAGACCCCCGCTACCTAGGAGCGTCTACATTACTACAGACAAGGCTGATCCAGTCTATCCCGAACATATTTCTTTTTTCTAGTGCGTGCGATGAGTATGACACCACCCTTATCCCACAACTTTTATTATTGTTGGATTTGTTGGAACAAAGCAACATTGTTTGATTGTAAAATAATTATGATGGCAGATACCAATTATTGCTCTAATATTTCTACAAAGTACGCAGTTATAGGTAAGTACCTATTTTATGCATTAGGTATAATTATGGTAGTAAAGTACCTAAGTAGGTAAGACGTACTAACACCACAGTTAGCCTCCTAATTTAACGTTGTTACGACTAATACCTGGCGATTACGGAAATATCCAGGATGACCATTAGGTATATTTATTTGCACGAGATATTGAAATAATTATTAAAAGGTGTTCTTGCATAACATAACACAAGATACTGATATCATACGGTTTTCAAAGGTTTTTTATTTTTAATGGGTAGGAAAATATTTGTCATACGCAAGTTTTCCTTCACCTCAGAATGAATAGGAAAAGCCACAGGCCACAACGTAACGTGATACAACAGTGTAAGTTCATTAGCTACGGATTGCTATATAATAAAAACCTGAGACACCGGGGCGTTTGTTATCATTTCGTGTTTGCTTTCGAAGCGGCACAATCATCTGCATGCGATCATGCCAAACAGGTTTCATTTATTTGACGACTTGAGAAATATGTGGAAGTCCACAGTGACGGTCGTAACTTTAAGTTTACTTTTGACGTTGTACGTTAGTGATGTGACCAGCGAGGAACAGCCTGTGGTGCGGACCCCGCTAGGGGAGGTGGCGGGGTACTATATGGAAACCAGGGGAGGACGACAGATATCCGCATTCACCGCCATCCCGTACGCAGTGCCACCTCTTGGAGACCTAAGATTTAAGGTACCATAATATACATCTTATAGTGAAACTAGCGACCCGCCCGGCTCCGCTTGGTTGCAATCTCTATTCCCATATCAAAGAAATAGGCAGATAGAGCGCTCAGAACACGCGAGTGGTTCCACCAATTAATTCACCAGTTAATACAAAATCAAAATCTAATAAAAAGTCGCGACAGTAAGCTAATAGGTATTTATGTGGTTACGCGTCGTACCAAGCTGCGCGTCGTTGTTTTTGTTTGCCAAAATATGCCGTCCTGTATGTCTTTAACCATTGTTAAAGTTGTTCTCAAAAACAAAGCAAGCATTATGGAATGTAATTCGATTTGATTTTGTATTAAGTTTGGTGGACCCACTCGCGTGTTCTGGAGCGTTCTATCTGCCTATTTCTTTGATCTGAGTCTCTATTATAAAATTATGCATATTTTGTACATATAAACTTCCTCTTTAATCTCTCTATCTATCAAAAACCGTATCAAAATCCGTTGCGCAGTTTTAAAGATCTAAGAATACATAGTAACAGACAGACAAAGGGAAGCGACTTTGTTCTATACTTATAGCTTGTGATGGGATAAATTGATAACCTGTTTCATTTATTAGTTTGTTTTTAACTATATTATAGATAAGAATATCAGATTAATTGTTGCGACAGTGATAATGATAACACAGTGTTTGATTTATTGTTTCGTTTATTTAAGACTACCTAGCTATTGCCAGCGGGTCCGCCCGCGGGTTAAAAGTTTTCCCATGGGAACGTAACACCGGGTAAAAAATATCCAATATGCTTAACCAGGTTATGAACTATCTACGTTCTTGTTGATAATTGATAACATAGTTCGGTATTACAAATAATAATTTTTATCGCTTGATGAATGAATTGCATAATTTCGTAGGTACTTAACAGTGTTATTTAACTATTACGCATAAAGATATTGATTATATAAAAAAAATGTTTAACGAAAAACAAAAAACCCGACTGTGTTAAAAAAAAAAACTAAAAAGAAAGAAACAAGCCCAGTAGTTAAGAATTCACTCATTCACACTCACAGTCGGGGCCCATTCAAATTATACCAATCAAATCTTCCCAACGGGCCCCGACTGTGAGTGTGAATGAGTGAATTCTTAACTACTGGGCTTGTTTCTTTCTTTTTAGTTTTTTTTTTAACACAGTCGGGTTTTTTGTTTTTCGTTAAACATTTTTTTTATTTCATACTTTTTAGTTATATTCAGAGAATTATTGTTTTGATAACAACTTTAAATCGTTATATATCCTAAACTATTACTTTAAATGAAAAATGATAAAGGAAACCTCAAGTTAATTTTAAAATACCTATTCAACGATACCCCACATGACATAGTTCATCGACATTTTTTTTTTTCATTTTGACAATATGGCGTCTGGTTGTCGTTGTGGTGAATTTTGATTACTGGCATGTCTTTAGTGACACTCGCAAGGTTAAGACGAATCGATTGACGTAAAAATTATTAAAATCGGCCTACGCATTGGGTCTCTAGAACGCCACATAGAAACAAACATACATACATACATACATACATAGACTGATAAACACATTACCCTCCTTTGCGTCGCGCAGTCGGGTAAAAACAGATCAACACTCTCATTAAAAGTTTGGTATTTACATAAATGTTGATGTTTTTCATTTTACACGGCATCCCAATCTGTGTCGATGTGTACTTAATACTTATAAATTATCATCATCAAGATTCATATCTTATTAGTTCATCATACTTTGCGAATCCATACCAATCTGATATTATAAAGCGAAATTACTGAGGTCTATTGCTAAACCGCATTATATACCCCAGGGAAAACGGAATATTGAAGCATGCATGTATGAAAAAAAAAAACTGAATACAGCCTACCTATAACGCTATTTGTGTTTGTAAACTTTTGAATAGCTGCTTCGTTTGATGACGTTTTTGGAATCGGTCTTGTTCAATTAGGTGTAAAGATTTACCTACAATCTAATCGAAATGCCCGATTTCCTTTAAGGGGGATGCTCCAACCAAAAAACTCGCTCCATCAGCTCTCACATAGAAAAGGTGCATCGTAGTTAGATTTCGGAGATTTTAACATGATGCACCTTTTCTATGTGAGAGCTGATGGAGCGAGTTTTTTGATATTTTTTATATTTAAAATTATACTTGTTATTTGCGCAACACAAATATTTATAAAGTTACAACATGTCACTGGCCTGCAAATTGCAAAAAACGTAAAAAAAATTGAATTTCGCGGGCTACATCGAAGCAATCACCTTAAGTATTTTGTAATGTATGTGAGAAAAAAAAATGCGTAGGTACGAACCTACGTCAATTGCAACCTCGCTGCTTTTGATTTTTAATGCTACTTGTTTAATTCATGATTACTAATTATGCTGCTGCGTTTTAGACGATTTAACTGTTTAATATAAGAGCTGTTCGCAATTTGAAGGGGTCGTCGTAGAGGGCCAAATCCTGGACTGTCGCCGTTAGGGGAGAACGTAAAGGGATAAAGTAATTTTGGTCAGTACGTGTCTGACAGTCCTCATTTGATGATTTTACTACGTAAGGTCAACTCGGCGAAGACCGTCTGGCGGGTAGGACCGTAAAGGCAATACAACAAAATCTGAATAACCATATTAACACATAGAGTCCTTAGTTTATTGCTTATTGTACTACGGTCCTACCCACCAGACGGTCTTCGCTGAGTTGACTATACGTTAAAAAAAGCATTTCGTAAATTTTAATTAATATACTGTTCGGCAGGCTCCTGTTCCAATAGGACCATGGGAAGAAACATTAGATGCGACCACTGTAAGTCCAGTGTGCGTACAGAAGAACCCTTACGTTCGCCAAAAGGACATAGTGGGACAAGAAGACTGTTTGTACCTGAACGTTTACACGCCAGTTAATACAAATGTGAGTATTTAATTAATTATTTTTGTTTAACTTTGTGATGCTCTACCAAACGAGGGAAGGACAAACCCACCGAAGTAAAACGAAGTATAAATAAAAGGTCGAGGCCGTTGAGATTTTTTTAACGTTGACGGCACTGGTTCCGTCATACATGTTCAAAGTTGGATATACATGGATTGAAATTATCATAATACTGTGCCTCGGTATGTAGTACTAGAGTCTTCAGAGGCGCTAGCACGGGTTCTTGACGTCAACTTCATGTAAACCACAGATTAAGTAAAACGCCGATTTTTGTATCGAAATACAAAGATGCTACACCAATTATTAGGTCCAATTATAACCGAAAGGCATATTTTTTCTTTAATTTGAGGTGGGTTTGCTCTTGATTTTTGGCTTACGAAGGATGGTTGATGATGGTTTGGACGCTTACCCAGAAGAAGCCTTTTCCTCTCACGATAGGAACATACAAATGAATCCCTAGCTAGACTAAATTAATATCTTATTGATTAAACTGTCAGTCAATCGTGCTAGCGCCTCAGTTCTAAAATAACAAGTTTTTTTTATTTGTTAATTCGCAGGATGTCAACAAAAAACTATTACCAGTCATGGTGTTTTTGCACGGTGGCGGATGGATGTGTGGGGACGCCACCACACAGATGTATGGACCACAGTTTCTGCTTGATAGAGATGTGTTATTAGTAACTACGAACTATAGATTGGGTTAGTAACTTTTTTTCTACTCCTCCACTATTCTTTTCTAGTTAATTTCGTTGCAGGACCCAAGACAGGTAAATTCATTCTCCGGGACACATCGAGCTTCATTGTCTTGGCGCTTTTCTGGTGGTTGCCACTGTTGAGTCTGGCTTTCAGGAGTTGCAGTGGTTTGGGAATAGAGTGGTGGGTTTATCCCAATGGAGATGGCAACTGGGGAACTAATGACGCTAGCATAGCTAGTTCTCATTATCGTCATTGGTTCAAATCTTATAAGTTCTATAAAACAGTTTTACCTCATTGGTAGGATTAGGACCTAGCTATGGTACTTCCCCATTTAAAGAAACTTGCGTAATGTTAATTAATGCCATCATTTGCTCGAATATTTTAAGGAGACTTAAAAATTAATAAAGTGCATGTGTTTGATACAAAAAAATGTTTGTATAAATTGCAGGCCCATTAGGTTTCCTGTCTACTCAGGACGAACACTGTCCTGGCAACAACGGTTTGAAGGACCAGCAAGAGGCTTTAAGATTCATACAGAAGAATATACAGAGTTTTGGAGGAGATAAGAACTCCGTCACGATATTCGGTGAAAGTGCTGGTGGAGCTAGTGTGCACTATCACATGATATCGGAAACTAGTGCCGGTAAACTATTTTAAATACATTTAAGAAGATATTGGATACCGCTAACGAGGTCCTTTGATAGTTGAAATGAACGAAAACTGTTACTCAATCGAACCATCTTTTATCGGTGTTTCTGTCAAATTTATGTGCAAGCGCATGCTATCTCATTTGTTGAAGCGGCTTGCTAGTTTTAGTTTATTCGTAGGCAGAGATATAATAATATGTATCCCGTGGATAGCCCAACATGCTCACAAGGTGAAAAGGAAGAAGTGACAAGAAAATTACTAAAAATTAATTTTCTTTTAAATTGTGTTTACGTATTTGCAGTTCAACTGTTAGTACACTAACAGTGCAGTAATGGAAAATAGTACCTAAATAATATGGGCAGACTGAACAAGAATAATTTGTTTTAATTAAAACACCTTAGTTATACGGTGTCTGATTAATTTATTGCTCTTGCGCACATTTACGTCTGTGATGTCGCTATTGTGGGAGTTCAAAGAACTTCCAACTATTGTGGTTGAATGGAAAGTGTGAAAGTATTACCTAACGTAGGGGACCAAGTTTACTCTTGGAGCTGTATTTATGATTTATTACTACCAATCAAATCAAATTACTTATAGTAAGTAAGTAATATGATTTGATTGATGTGAAAAGTGAGGTTCTTAATTAATGATATGCTACAGATTATAAGTTTACATGTTCTAATTTGTTTGCATAATAAAATAACTGAGCGATTAACTACTTCACAACAACATACCGTTCAATCGATTCTAATTGCAAAGAGCCTTAGCAATAAATAGTAGCCCATTCTGGAAATTATCCGAATGAGTTACCCCTTGGATTCAAAGTACATACCTACTATCTAAAGTTATGGATTGTCACATAATACAAACAATTGATTTCAGGGCTATTTCACAAAGGTATATCGGAATCAGGTACTGCCCTAGTCCCATGGGCTGAGGCCCCACCTGGTGAAGCTCTCCGGAATGCATTTAGGCTGGCTAAATTTTTGGGCTGCCCACAGTCACCATCAGAAAAAATGATCAAATGTCTTCGCACAAAGGACAGCTATGATATCATCAACACAGAGTTTCTTTTTTATGTACGTCCAGTTTACTTAAGTTTCATCTATGAATGTTAAATCATTGTGGTTATTATTCTTCACATTTATCAAGTAATACGATGTGACCTTTTTCGTTTATAGGAATGGGACTATGAGCCAATGACCCCCTTCAAAGCGGTTGCGGAACCAGACCTTCCTGGGGCATTCTTAAAAAGGAGTCCTCGTAAAGTTCCTGATGTACCAGCAGTACCCTGGATGACGGGCCTCACCACAGATGAAGGGTGCTTAAAATCAGTTTGTAAGGGTTTTTATATTATAATGTTAATTAAGGCGGCCATCGTGCATTATGTAGGTACAATCTGCTCAATACTCTCAAGGATTACAATTTGTAGCACAGAGACCTTACCACGAGCTCTTAACGCGATCCAGTTTAGGCTGTGGGAAAGAGACAGAGCTTTACAAGTCATCTAGCGCCATCTCTTTCCCACAGCCAACACTCACGCTTAGTAGGCCACCATTTATTATTGGTGTAGAGGTAATTTTTTTGCAGTAATAAGGAACAAATCCAAGTCACAGGCCGACCTTATAGTTTATTCATGTTTCTTGATCAAAACGTACAGAATGTAAAAAAAAACACAATCCAGTTTTATACGAGAGAGGTCTATAATGAAAAAAAAAACATCGTTTCTAAGAGGTTTAGCTGTTTTTGTAGTCGATATGTTTGAGCCATTATTACGTAAGAATTTATAAATCTATTCCGGTTTGGAATGCCAGTAAATATGTATCTTGTTTTGAAGGGATCACAGCGAATAAGTCCAGATATGAAGAATTTGTATCAGGTTTTGATACTATCGCACCAGTGACTTTCTACTATGAGAGCTCTCCGTATGTTGACGAAATTACTAAGAGCATACGTCAAAAATACCTGAAAGAAAACGACTTAGAGGCCACTCAGCGAGGAATCCTAGATGTAAGTATTTTAGAAATTAACTTTGTCCGGTATCTACACGAAGAGATTGAGACCAGAATTCAAACATTTTAGGCTACTCTGGAGTAGTGCCAGCCCAGTGGTATCGGTCCCGACTTAAGATTTGTAGGGCGTGAGTTCGAACCCCGCTAGGCGCATAACTCTGTCATAATTCATCGTCTGAGTAATTCATCACTACTACTCTCAAAACGGTGAAGAATAACATCGTGAGGAAACCGGCATGTCCTAGAACCAAAAATTCGAAGCCATGTGACATCTACCAACCCGCACTGGTCTCGAGTGGTGGAATGGCCCACTCCCTCTCACAGAGAGGATGCCTGTGTCCCAGCAGTGGAAAGATTTATAGGCTGATGTACATGTGATGAAGCTACCTTTGTTCAATGTTATATTGAAATAGTTGTTCCCCGCGGTTTCAACCGCTGGCTGCTCTGCTCCTATTGGTCGTATATCGATGGTTATGTAGCCTATACTAATAGATAAAAGAGTATCCATGGAGTTTCTTGTCCGTTCTTCTCCATAGAGATCTACTTCTTGGAATGCATCTACGGTACTTTCACAGTTTTTATGTCTTGTGACTGGGACTGTAGCACCATTATTTTGTAGTTTAATAATATTTTATTTGTCTTTAACAATTCAAAAGTGTCTGTAATTGTCCTACTTTAAATAAATGCTTTGATTTTTTATGTTTGAATAATGTTTGCTGTAAGAAAACTCAATTCTGGGTTAAGCTCGCCTTTTTACTTAAATTACCCTAACGTGAAATGTAATTTTAATTAAGTATATTATGTAAACAAAAATGAAATGAAGAATAAGAATAAATAATTATGTACATATAGACTCATATCAATTACTATTTTAAACTTTCAGAGTTACACAGACTCGTATTTCGCTTATCCTGCAGTAGAAGCCATTGAACTGGTGTTTAAGTACACGAAAAATCCCGTTTACCTGTATGAACTGGCTTACAGAGCTACGAACAGCTTTTCACAAATATTCGGTGATCCTGAAGGAAACTACGGTGAGTTAGTAGGTACTACTGTTAATTGATAAGAAAACTGCTATGCAACACTGAACTCTAGAACGAGCTCATCAACGCGACAGCCTTAAGATCGACCGATCGATATGAATAACTGATAAAATCGAGGCTGTTATTAGGGAATACCAAAACGTATGAAGAACAGTCAATTTGCTGCCCACTGAGAAATCATCAAATGAGTTTTTCCGCGCCCTGATGAGCCCTTCATAGATGTAACCCTGGACACTTGAATGGGGTGACATGGGTGAGCGTAGCCGTGGGCATTAGCTAGTTTTTATACACTGTGACTTTTTAGTCGTCTTACAAAACAGGCCGTGTATAATGTGTTGTTCATACATTTCAGGTGTATGCCACGCCGATGATTTAATGCATCTTTTCCCGATTGAATTCCTGGAAAAACCAATTTCCCCGGAGGATCTCAGGATGAGCGAAACTATTGTTACTCTATTTACAAACTTTGCTACTACAGGGTACGTACCTACATATCTCTATATTTTTTGCGAAAGACAGCATCGTATTATGGTACCTTTGTGTTGGTATACAGAGTATATTGTACAAGAAAGGTGTGATCGTACTAAAAGGTGCGATTTAGACCATCAAGAGATGCAATAATGGCAGCAGTGTGTGAAGTTGGGCTGTTAGCGATGATCATTATAAAACTATACAGAAACGTGAAACTGAACAACTTGTTCCATGGGACCAACATCGTAATCGCAAAAATAAAATAAGCAATTCCATATAAAACTTGAATACCGACTGGTTCCAAAGGTATGGAACAGCTGGAGGAATCCTAAAAAGTGCCAAACTGGCATTTTTTATTCTCTATCCTATCATATCACTTACAATTTACCATAAACAAACACCACATTTTATCCCCAACGTATCAAAATATTGTATGAGATCTACGCCAAAAGGTGTTTTTAAATTTTTTGCTTTCAGAAATCCCAATAAACCCGTACCCGTGCCTTTGAAATGGGAGCCAGCAACCTCTGCACGCAATATGGAGTACCTTGAGATAGCAAGTAAATCAACGATGAAGGAGAACCTGGCGTCCCGCTCGCGATTCTGGGGCACCCTGCCATTGTGGCATAATGTGCGCAATCAAAGATATAGGGACGAGTTATAGAAAAACTTGAAAAAGAATAAATATTTAAGGAAGAAAGTATTTTATTTTCTGATTATCTTAATAAAAACTAGCCAAGGCTGAAAGAAAACAAACCTGGTCTCCGACATTAAAGATTTTAGTTATTGAAATGATTCTTTGTTTGCCAACCATTTAAAGCCGACTAGCTGTTGGTACACATTCCGGCAGGAGTCCACCAAGCACTAAAGTTTTCATATACAGTTCGTGTTGTCATCAGTACTTCATCGTTCGCCATGGCACAGAACTGGCAATAATCATCAGTCTTCGGATCCTCATGTCTACGTCGAAACCGATAGTACTGTCGCCATCTAAAATATCTGTAGTATATTTCACGGTTTTCAATGATATCGTTTAACTCCTTTGCTAAGTTTTTGGCTCCTAATGCATAAGCATTAATGTAGGAACCAGGTGGCAAATATCTGAAAACAAATCAATTGATTTAGTACCGTCTTTCACAAAGGAAAACATTATAATAGTGTTTTGTACTTGCCTTGAATAATCAGCACCACCGTAGACCACGGGTACCGTATAATGATTAAGAGCGTACAAAATCTTTTCCGAAACATAATCCTCGCTTATAGCATTTTCAAAAGCAAAGTAGAAATAGTAGTTTTTTTCCAACTCCATGAGACATTGAGGCATTATTGATTTTGGACATTGAAAACTACCGCATGAACCGTACACATCAATGTTTAAATTGTAATCACGTAAGTAAGCTTGAACTTCAGTAACGAATTCTTCCCTTTTACTTACAGTGTTACAATTAGATACGAACCAAGCTCCCGCTTTCGACTTTGACGCCAGTTTCTGTTTTAAATCTTCATCAATAGGGGTCATTTCGTCCACGTGCCACCAATCCATGTTCACACTGGGTCCAATGACGCTGTTATTCATATCTGTAACGGCGATATACCCCCAGATGGCATCAGAATTCAGTTTATACGTCCATGTCCAGTTAAAGAAATTATTCCATTCGTCTATGCAGATAGGATAGTTGCTTGCAGCTTCAATATTCGTGTACACATATTTTTGTCGATAATTTCGCAATCGTGGTAGTTGGTCACTGCTGTCAATGTCTCTTAGTTGAGGTCCGTTAAATGCAATGATGTCGTATTCAGTGTAGTCTCTTAAGAGTTGCCTGTTACCAGTAACATAACAATTGGTGTATTCACATTTCTTCTTTGTAAAAATACTGTTTCCTTCCCCGAAGTATAGGAATGGATAAGTATTAGGGTTAGTCCAAAGTAGGATATATTTGGTTTTAGATCTATGTTTGACCGTGTATGTCATATCTTCAGTTGTTGTTTCATGGAATGGTCTGTTTGTTTCACGTGGGATTTCCTCTTCAGTTTTCTTTATATAGCTTGTGTTATTTAAATAAAATATCACGAATAACAATGACACAGTTACAAAACAATACACTGATTTAATTTTAATGCTTTTAATATTGACGTGCATCATTCAAGTCTGTGCAAACATTATGCGTGTCTTTCACCTAAATTGTTTACAGCTTGGCTTTGTTTACAAATTACATGCTTAAACCGTATCTGTTTTTCACGGGAATGTTAAGCAAAGAGCCACATTCTTAGTCACGATTTTGTCGATTATACAAATTTATATTATCAGAGGACTCAATTTTACTAAAGATGATGCATTGTTTAATTTTGGAAGAGAAGTGTTATTCTGTGATATTTTCGATACAGCCATTCTAACATTAGTTGCATTGTGTCGTATAAGTATTTTGTTATACGCCCGAGACTGGAAAGAAAATATCGAGTTGCGGACAGGACTTGTAACTTTTACTTTTTCTGTTTGTATCGTATATAGGTCTACGTAGTGCAGTATAATTTAGTAAAAATATGTTAGTTGGTGATAATACTTAGTTTGTTTTAGAAGCTAATTTCTGGGATAACTAAGTATAGGTACACCAGCTGGTCGACCGTCGACCAAGCTCTGCTCCGTGCAAACTAAATCAAAATATTCCAAAACAAAGTCAAAGTTGGGATCAACCAACATGGATAACCCGATGCCACGCCGACGGTGACCATAGCCGCAAAATTATGAAACTGCTGTGCATGTCAATGTTTTAAAGCAATTTACTAGACATGAGATCTAGATAAACTAATTACGTGCAAAATTATTCTCTATTTCCTATTGCTTTAATATCCTGTTGTATCTTCGTGTCGTTGTTTTTGTGATATTTACTATGAAGCACCCATTGTACACGCTTGTGTGATTGTGACAAAGTAAGTATTAGGATTATGAGTTTCCTCTTAGCAAATAAAACGGTTGACTCTGATAGTGTTCTCAGTAATCAAACAAAGATTATAATGTATTTCTAATAATAAATTATATTACGAGTAAATACCTAACCGTTTTCTGAACTCTACGTAAACAAACTTAAAAGGCAATTATGGGATTAATGACAGTTCTGACTTAATTTAAATTAATTATTTTATAACACACGTGTAAGTGGCTTCTCTTCATCTTAGCTAAGTATATGTATAACATTTTGTATCACACTGACTGAACCACAGAAATATTAAAAACAGGAGAAGTGGCAAGGGGCATGTCGGTGACCAAGTGGGGCTGAGCGTTTCGCTCAGCTATTGACTTGTACTACTTTGTTTAAGTTTTACTATATTACAGATTACTCCACGCCATATCTCCTTCTTTATTATATCTATGGACTGAATTCCTATCATCTGATAGTGAACGACTATGATCGGACTCGAGAGGCCTGATTTCTCCCCAATCCTCTATTTATTATTACGATGCTGTGGTAATGTGGGCCACAACTGGCTCTGGTTATATTGACCAACATCTCATCTCACCAATAATAATATTTTAATTAATACTGTACAAGGAAATTAAACTACATACATTACTTATCTACGCCATAAAACGTGGTGTGCGAAAACATGAAGACCAGTTTATGTAGGACCAAATTATTTTAATACATAATTTGAATTATTTACTGTGTTGAAGTTGTCAAGGTCTTCATATCTCTAAATACCCGCTTACGTAACGTAAAATATTAAACTCATTACTTAGCTAGGTATTTGTAATTTTGGTGAGTAAAGAATATATAAGTGAATACCTACGCCATCATTCCGGTTTTCTGAGACTGTGGCTTTGAATGGTCAAGGTTACCTAATGCAATAATCATGTTACTATACGGTGCCTAATCAAAATCATGATCTGTTTGTTGCCGAATGACGACTGTCGAATGTGGATGAAATAATGGCGGGATATCCTATGCACAGTATTACGGTATTACCATATCTATAAAGGTATTAGTAGAAAAAATAAAGCTCTATTACGTAGTCTTGGAAACATTACGCAGGTGTCCATCCTCTTACACAACAGTTTAAATTTAAAATTCAATATACATAATATATTAGGTGTACAGGACACACAAGTAATTTCGAGTCTCAGTAAATTCTTGTCTGTGAACCTCACCTTTTGAATTAACAGATATAACTTGTAATCTGTTACTGTTACTGTCCGCCTGTTTCATCCCACTGCTGGGCAAAGGCCTCTATTGTAATCTGATCGAAATAAAAGTTAACGTTAATTTGATAATAAAGCTTTAATCAACAGGAAGTGACAACATAATAACTGGGACGTAAATGCTAAACAGACGAGATGAGATCAAATATTTAAATATACCATAAATGGGAATGATGAGGAATTCTGGCAGGGTTCTAACCCCAGACTCTGACGCTGTTATCCCAGGAGCAGCTGGCCAATGCAACGCCATTGGGTGACATAGATATGGAAGTCACTCGGTTCTCGTGAGCATGAAGAGTACCTGGAATAAACATTTGAAGGTTACTACAACTATTTACGGAAGCTTCTTCAAGGTGGTATAATGTTTCGATAATAACATACCAACACAACATACCCGTAATAAGCATTTTTAAAGCGTAACAGATTTGTTGATCAGATTATCCTTTTTTAAAAAGGGCTTTTTTGGTGGTCTCTCCCATCAGTAAAGGACCTTGCAGGACTTAAAAGTCCCAAGAAATCCTATCCCTCAAAAATCTATAGTTAAAACAGTTGCGTGGGGATCTCTACGAGCTTTCGAAAGTTGGTTTTTCGAATTTTATGGTATAATATCGAAGCAGTTGCTTTAAGTGGATTTTGATTTACCTGTTGTTTTTTTTTCTAGGTTATTATCTGATCTGAATATGTCTTCGCTTTTTTATGCTTTCTTTCACCTTTGTGTGGTGGCCTCTTGAAAGTTTGGAGATTAAACGAAATAATTTTTATCTTTACCAGTGTGGTTGACTTTGAGGGTGTCCCAGGAATGAACGTTGTTGTCATCTGATCCGGCGAGCAAATATCTTCCGCTTAGCGATAGTCCTAAACATAATAATTAATTTACTAAACATACTATATTTTCTATAAAAAGTTATCCTTTATTTTAACATTTAAAATTATTGTTATTGTCCATGAATCAATATTTAATTTTGTAATGTAAATTCATTTATGTAATTTCATTTCATTTTCCTGCGTGCCTGTGATACAGTCACGAGCAACAAAAGTCAAAAGCATTGTTATTGCCAAATAACAGTTTCTACTTTGTCTGATTTTTTCATTATAATACAACCAGGAAAGGATAACGTTTCAAACAAAAACATAACCCTCCTGGCGCAGTCGGGTAAAAAAATCCAAATCGGTCCAGGCGTCTTTGAGAAATGGGAGAAAATACTACTAGTATTTCGAACTACTGGACGACTGAATAACAAAACTGGCAATTTTTACATGTTTGCCAGTAAGGGGGGAGATCATGCTCGGTTATTATTTTATTACACTTTAATATTGCTAACTTGAGATACAACCCGTTTCTGTCGGAACTGGGTTCTTTTTCTATGAAGCGTGAGCATTCTCCTTTATAGTTTTTTTAAGGGCTTCACACACAGCAACTATAATGTAAAGATGTACATCATAGAGATCATCATATAGATTCTCTTTTATACATTTTCAACCTTACCACAGTAGTGGAAGGTCAATGTTCGATTGGTAAAAAAATACCTGCTGGCGTCTGTACAAAATGCGTTGTAAAAGAAATAATTTTAGTATTTGCCCGGGTTTATAGAGGTAGAACCCACAACTAGGCACATGAGGCCTCTCAGCCATCACGGCTTACAACCAGTAGAAGTTATTGACTACGTACCACAGCTGGTGAATCCGCCGGCTCCAGGTGGGGTGTAGTGGCCAATCTGCTGGTCACTGCGGATGTCGAACAGTCGTGCAGTCTTATCTTCAGACGCCGTGGCGAACGCATGGCCACTATTGTGGTACTGTGAATAGGTATTTGGACTAGTTGTTATTAGTTAACACTATCAATTTTTTTTTGTATGAATGTTTTAGTAAACTTTGTCCCACAATTGTGAGACAGGCAACTCAGTG
This sequence comes from Agrotis segetum, assembly GCA_036375495.1. Lineage (NCBI taxonomy): Eukaryota > Metazoa > Arthropoda > Insecta > Lepidoptera > Noctuidae > Agrotis > Agrotis segetum. The sequence goes on along the minus strand of JAQSVV010000088.1, from coordinate 13,304,458 downwards.
ATAGAGTCTTAAAAGTTCACCACTAAAGTGGACAAGACGTAGTGACACATCATTACGCGATATTGCGTGCGTATTATTATGTTACAACATCTTGACAGACTTTTAAGAGTTTAGCACCAAACCTTCCCCACCAAATAACCTTACTTCACCTTACTTGTGTTGTCAGTGTATTCATAAACATTAAAAAAAAATTCACATGCAAAAACAGATCTGAAACCCAATCGAACCCTCGTCACGCAATTTAACACTTAGCAGCCAATGGACATTTTTCCAATAGACGGCACGGCAACGGCGGCAGCGTAGCGCCGGTGTGGGTAAGCAAAAATGTAAGTGCAAAACCGAGCCAAACGTTTTCAATTTCATACATTTTTGCTTCCCCGGCACCGGCACGGCGCCGTCACCGTCGCCGTTGCAGTGCCTTCTAAAGGAATAACACCCAATCGCTCAATCACTGTGCTAACAGCTGTGCCTACAATAAAGTGTCCTCGGAATCATACATTTGTACTTACCATGCGTGTTCTCATGTTTTAAGTCTGTTCTTTAAGTAGACTGGCAGTTTTGTGCAAAAAAGACGCTACAATGGTTCCGTTACTGCCGATGGCGAAATCGATTAGTGAAATAGAAGTGTTCACCGATTAATTTTCTAACCCATATATTGTCATCCAGTTTAACCATGGCACTAATTAATATTTTAAATATTTAGATGTTAAAGTTAAACACATGTACTCACACACACGCTATTGACGTCAGCCTCGTGTCCGAAGAAAGTTTGCTTGGCTTTCTCATCCCGAATGTCCCATAATTTACAGGTCTTGTCCACCGAGCCAGTCACGTACGTCTTCATGTCTAATAAACATTGGTATTGCTATAAGGTTGTATAGCGACACGTTGGTTATCGCCGAAGAGCTTGCCTGAGGGCACTAAGTACCTATCTAAAATGTTCACCACCAGCTTTGAGAGTGAACTCGGTAGGTATAGCTGAGATAAGGGTTAGGTCCGATCACCGATGATCGCCGGGGGTCCTCGCAAAGGGAATGAATTAAATCTGTCATCAAATTATCGTTTTCGTTTATCACATAAAACCGAACTCTACGTAAGGATCGAATGAGGTAGGTTTGACTAAATATTCACACATCAGTAGAAATCATACTTAGTTCTTGGTTTAACTCGATAGAGCGAGAAGCACCCACAGCTTCTGCTGAGAAGCTTCTCAATGTTTAAATAAGGTAATACAAAAATGAGAGGCAAGAAAAGTTAAAAATTACTAAAAGTTATGAGATTTGCTGTGCACCTACCTGGTGACAGAGAAATAGTGACGACATCACCAGCGTGAGCGTCGAACTCCATCTCTCGTTTGCCAACTGCCAAGTCCCAAACGCATCTGTGACGAAATCAAGGTATGAAATAATTGTATCACAAGACAATGTTCGCACAGAACCACCAATGGATCATTCTGGAAATCTGAATCTGAAACTTACTACTTGAGGTACACAGAATTATGTTATAAAGAATCATAACAATACCACTTTAAATGGCGAGGTAAAAGATTTTTTTTTTTTACGTGGCAAAATCATCAAGAGAGTCCTCCCACCCCGGGCAGGGCAGGAGGGACTGTCACACTCGTAGTACCCCTCATGTACCGGAGTCGCGGTATACGTATGTCCCGCAACCCCGGCAGGACTGTGGCCCTCTATAAGGGGGCCCCGTCATTATGCTGACGCTCCCCTTGCCTGCCCGGCGGCAGGGTTAGTGCAGGCCGGGCCCGCTCTAACTCCAACCACTGTACCCTCTGCTAAACAGAGGGACACGTGGTGGAGCGGTGTGACGGGGCATTGGCATACGGGTAAGGAAACCCCTTACGGGGAGTTCTTGCCCGTACCCCGGGGCGCACCGTCCCGAGAAACTGGGCTTCCCCCCGGACGTATCCGGAAAGGAACTTCCAGTCCTCGGGCACTCGTGGAGGTTTCCCGTCCTTAGCACCCCGAGGTAAAAGTTTAGGAAGTTTACGTTTAGTGGAATTTTATTGCATGTGGTGATAACTTACATCTTCATGTCTCCGGAGCCCGTAATGAGGTGGGTGTCGTCGAGGAATCGGCAGCTGCTGAGAAATCCTTCGTAGCCAGCCAGCTCGCGAACCATTTTGGCGGCACCGGTGGAATCGCGGTTGTTCACGTCATAAATCGTACACATGTTGTCCATCCCACCGCATGCTAAAACAAAATAATACAATTTTAAATTTTGAGTTAGCTCCGACACTTTATGTCAAAACCAGGCACCTAAAAACATCCTCTTACAGAGGATAGCCAAGAACCATCTCGATAATGTTAGCTTACAAAAAATAAAATGTGTAGTACGAGTTATTTTCTTCCTAGCTAAAAAAAGCTGGCTATTGGCTTCTATATTATTTCCCTGTAATTTATAGGCAAAGGAACATTACGTGTTTTTTTTTAACAATATTTTTTCGTCTATTTTGCAGTAAGTACTACGTTATTACTTTCCATCATTATTATTAGTGACACTATCGAACGGTGTAATAATAGGTACCGTGATTTTTTTTCCAAAATCAACTGAGTGGATTCTTGGCCAGAAATATAAAGAAAAAAAAAAATCAATGATGCTGTTTCAGTTTTCGTCAGAATCAGCCTCGAGAGACCTTCAGTATTTTGTGATATTCCCCATAGTTACGGGTATAGCCATCCACGCCCGTTTGTAAAATTCACTCTGCCCCTGTCTATGCAAAGGAATAATACAATCTGTACTTTTCACTTTCAGAATTGTAGGCTAAGTTTTCGTTTATTTTCTTGAATATCCATGAAACTGATTTTTAAATTACAAAATACACCACTGCCTTTGGGCCACAGGAATTGATTTGTTTACCGAATTCCCTGGTAACCCTAAAAATAGAAGAGGCATCAGCATCACAATCAGTTCATTAATCCTTTAGAAGTTACGACGCCACAGAGAAATTCATACTTATAGGTACAAACCATAAGTAAAACTTATATTATCAGTTAAAAATGCCATTAGAAACGATTTATAAATATGTGTATAATCTGTGGTTATCACAGTTGGTAATATACACCTAAACCGCAGCAACAACAAACGGGTTGTTGACATTGTTTCAGCCAAGTTTCAGCCCAAGTAACACATCAAAGCATTATATCGGCAGTCTTACAGCATTTCTGTAGCGTTAAAGCATTTTGAAGGTAGCCCTATATTAGCCCTACAAACGTATATGCGGCTGATATAACTCTTATTTGGGCACAAAATTTACGGCTTTAGATCCTAAATGGGTTCACATAGTTGTTTAATTGCATCATAAGCGCATTATATTAGCATTATTGTGGTCAATGAAGATGCCAATCGCATTATAAAAGCATTATTACGGTCAATGAAGATGCCAATCGCATTATAAAAGCATTATTACGGTCAATGAAAATGCCAATCGCATTATAAAAGCATTATACTAGCATTATTATTAATAGTGAAGATGTTAATAGCATTACTAATGCATTAGAGGAGCATAAAAGTGAAGTAAAAGCATGATTGTAGCCATTGAAGTGTTCACAGTTAGAACTTGAATAAATCCCACATCATTGCAAAAACGTCTCTATTACCACGGTATAAATTTTATAATAGAATTATCGTTGTAACTTGACTACTACTTTGCTTTTTTATATGGACAAACCGTAACTGATGACACCATATTTATTTGCATTAAATAAAATTTTAGTTTAGACTCTCTGAAATTGCTTTCTGCCTCCAAATATTACTGCGCAGTCTTGTTTACTGTAAGTATCTATATATGTTTTATGGATATTTTTCACGCGCCTTCGATATTTGGTGATTTAGATTTAAAAAAATATTTATAGATACGTGTGAAATAATAAAAACAATAATGTGTTTCTAATATAGAACAAATTTTGCATAATAAACATATTAGTATAGTTTGGGCAGTACTAAATGAAGTCGTATTACTACTATAAAGGCTTATTTCTTTTATAAATAGGTCCAAATAATAATATTTTTAGGTTAGAAAATATTTACAAAATGGTGTCCGTCTATAGCGGCCCGGTGAACCTTTAAAAAAGCGAAATAATGCCGCCAGCTGTATTAATACTCACACATGAACAATCATCAACCCAGAGGCCAGACTGAAGACTTTAGGTGAACCTCTGTAATGCCATGGTCTATAAAGTAGTTTTATTAGGGTTCACCGATACACTGGTAGACTTGATGTGAACTGTACTAGTACTACAATAACTCACGTGAGAGCTGCTAGCCATACAACAGAACTCAGTTGATCTATAAAAATGCAGGCATTACAATGAGTCAGGTTGGCGCCCTACATTGGCCCTAGGCTTTTATTAAGCATTTAAAAATGCCATTGTAGACCCTAAGGCACTTTAAATAGCCAAAAGCTGTATAGCGGATTTGACTGGCATTATAATGGTTCATGTCTGTGCTATAAAAAAGCCTAAGGCCTTTATTTACTTCACGAAATGCCGTTATAGACCCTAAGGTACTAAAAACAGCCAAAAGCTGTATAGCGGATTTGACTGGCATTATAATGGTTCACGTTAATGCTATTAAACAGCATTAGGCATAAATTTACCTCTTAAAATGCTATTGTACATCCAAAAGCACTAACAACACCTGAAAGCTGTACAGCTTCTTTGTGACTTGCTGCACTAAAACTTCAGGTTTTATAACAGGACTGTGATATGCCAATATACAACCGTTATACAGAGTAAAGCATTATAATAATTTTAAAATGCCAATATAATGCGTGAAGACGCTCGGTGAACTTATATACGAGTCTTTATGGATCTTAGGTTCTACATAAGTTTAATATTCGTTTGTTATAATGCTTTTTGTGTTACTTGGGAGCACAATATTTACTTCTACTGTTGAAGTTAAAGTAAACAGGAGCATTATCTTCTTACATCATGTAAAACTCAATGATGTAAGTCTCGGAAAACATTTCGAAATGAAAAAACTAACACCACTAGTCAATTGGCGAAGCCGGGACAGTTAAAATTTAAATTAACTACTTCTTGTAGAACGAAGATTTGTACATAAATTCGTTACACGCGTTTCTACGAAGTCGACGTTTAAATATAGTCGCTGGGTTAATGGCCTACAATGAATACGAAAGGCAAAAGATAGACTTTTGTGTCGCCATTTGTATGAATTGAGTTATTACGCCACGTTCATAATCATACTTAGCTCACTGACCGATAAGGACAGGGCCGGAGTTGACTGCGCTGCTTGTGTTCCGCACGCGCTTCAATAAGTTGGCGTTGTTGAGCCCTGTCATTAATGCTGACTCAGCATTAATGACAGGGCTCAACAACGCCAATGTCTCCGAATATTTTGAAAACGATTTACCTACCACGACACTGGAAACACAAACGAAAATTGAAAAAAGAGTTGGTTTTAGTCGGTACGAGTCTTCTTCCGAACTACACTGCAGGACCGAGAGAAGTATCTAGAGGGAAGTCGCTTGATGATTTCTCATCAGTTAACATTAAAGGAGAGTTGCGATACGAAATGCGTCTAGAATCACGCAGCACTGTCCTACCAGATCTATTTTTATAGCAAACTAGCTTACTGCCCGCGACTTCGTACGCGGATCCTTTTCCCTCAATTTTCTTTGCTATAAACCTCACGGAGCCCGGGACCTTTCCAACGAATGCAAATGCAAACCGTGGAAATCGGTTCGTGCGTTCTGGAGTTATAGCGTCAGGAAGGAAAACCCGACTTATTTATAGTAGATGTGTGCTAGAGAGGCACCCGAATGGTGAGTAATAAACTGATCCTCGAGTACAGATCCATGATATCGACCGAAGATTGTATAGACTGCAAGTGGACTTGGGCGGCAAAAATGAAATTTTGCCGCCACACTTGAATGTTTTTATCTAACCGCTTCAATAGACTCATGTTTTCTCATGCAAATGCACATAAGTAATACAATTATACAACAAGTGTTGTGAGTTGGCAGATTTTCCGGTTTCTTTAAAGTATGTACCTACCTGCACGACCGTACCGACTTGTCTCACCTGTCTGTACCAACAACTTGCTTCTGAAAGCACCCTAACGCTTAGTAGGAAGAATAGTAAACAGGACTGAAACTCAAAATCCTTGTGAAATGTAGGTACTTGATTTTTGAAAGTAAAATGTCAATGTCCTCATAGACGAGGTGACGCCATAATATGACAAAATCACATAGTCCAAATATTTTTAAATAATATTCATTATCTTCACTATAATGTACCCGTACCTATAAATAATCTGTATCTTGTAAATGTTATTTTTACATATCATTGTTATTTAAGAGCATGCATGTTGTCACAATATGGCGTTCTCTTCCTCGTTTTTGTAGCATTATGTTTACCAACAAAGTTTCCGGATGGTGCAAATGCGACGCTCATGACCCAGGCCGAGCGCAGCGGTATCACCTGCACCTTGTTGCCGCTCCAGGTGTCCCAGATGATCAGCTTCCCGTCCAGTGAGCCCGTGACGCAGTGCCTGCACAAGACAGCTTTATTCATTGCCCTACCCACGCCAACGAGATGCTATATTTTTTTAATAGTGTGTTGGAGTAGTAATGGGAGATTGTTTGAGACAGGCAACTCAGTGATAGAGTCTTAAAAGTCTCTCAAAACGTTACCTTTGCACGTAGTAATGCGAAATGATGCAACATGCATGCATTACAGCATGCATAGGTAACGTTTTGACTCTATCACTGAGTTGCCTGTCTCACCAATCACCTTCAACTTATCTCTAGTTTAAAAGAATAATCATTTAATACTCTAGTTTTAATATTATTTTAAAATATTAAAACTAGAAGATTATCCGCGTGTTGTACAGTTAATTGTATACACAACATAAAAAATATTTGTATACAAACAATACTCTGGCACTGCCCTAGAAATGGATAAAAAATAGTATTTTAATATTTCAAACTAGACTTTGCCCCAAGGCTTCGTTCGCGTTGTAGTCGGAAATTATCGCATGAAATAATTTTTCGTTGGTTTTAGCTGCCTCTGAACCGTAACGCTCCTTATGTATGCCTTATCAACAGAATTCTTGCAGATGACTTTCTCAAACGTGTATATATGTTTATTTACTTATGTATCTTGCGTTCGATTAGAGCGATGGAGCGATCACAACGTTGTATTCGATCCATCGCACTGACTGCCTATAGTTATGTATAGATAGTTAACTTAAACATTACATAATTATATTGTCACAGCTAAATGCATAATTGGTACATAAATTGGATTTAAATCTGGAAGACGGAGGCAATTGCAGTTTATGGAAATATATTATGTTAGGCAGTTAGAAAATGCTCGAAGTGCCCAAAAAAAAATGAGATTAGGGACTTCATTAAATAATTATGTACCATAAATAAAGCGCCATTTAGACGGAGCAAGAACTCGTATGCGAGTTTCACTACATTGCGGCATTTGTTTTATTAACTGAATTTGTTCTACCAATTAATTCCGCAATGTAAAGCAACTCGCGTTCGAGTTCTTGCATCGTCTAAATGAGGCTTTAGAGTATAATAAATTAATATTTTAGCATTCCGTTTCCAGGTTTGATATCTGATATTTTGTCTTGCATAGTGAACGGCAAGGAAAACATACAAAACAGGAACCAACCCAAATATAGGTAGGTACCTACGTTGAGTCAAGAACGCATGTTGTGTTCGGGGAATAGCTATAAAGGCAAATATGTGTCAAACGTTAAAATTAGCAAGCAAAATGCTACCATCGCAACATAATCTTCGCACAGGTCAAGATTGGGACAAATCGTTCCACATTGTGGAAGTTGCTAATTCAGGTTTCATTGTATAAAATGTAAAATTACCTTTAGGTAAACCTTACCTTCAGAAAGTACTCACCTGGAGTCTCCGCTGTAATGCACGGAGTTGACCTTATTGATGTGTCCTTTCAATGTTTTCTTAGTCACCAATCTTATCTTGGGCACGTCTCCTAAATCCGCACATTTTTCAGCTAGCTTCGCGTCGGCTAACTTTTCTTGATCGGCCTGATGAAGGGCGTATTACTATTAGTAATAAATTCATTTTCGTCCATTTCTACCCTAGTATAAAATGAGCAGCTTGATTTTGTCTAGATATTTTGTGGATACCTTTACTTTGGCGATCAAGTCAGTTAGCTCTTTTTTTAGGGCTGTTGTCTCCGGGTCTTCCTTCGGCATTTTTCCTCTGATCACTACCAGTGAACAGTTGTATGACTTAGTCCCGCGACTCGTATGAGCCACTAACAGAACCGAGCCTCGGTCTTTAATCTCATTTGCGTAAATTGGATTTCAATTTACTGCTCAACCGAAGCTTTATATGTGCCAGCTAATGTGCTGCTTACCACAATTTATGATGTTACTGGTAAAAGTAATAGTGAGCTAAGTCATCTAGGAATCATTACACGCGACGAGAATACAACGAACCATGATGTTGATGATGGTGACCGACCACTGATGGTGGCTAAATAAAAGGTATTATGGTATTATTAACTGGGACATACCTAGGTAAAATAGCTTAGGAACGGAATTCTGATTAATTTTACCGTTGAATATTGTGGTTGTTGTATTATTAGTTATTCTACCCGATACACAATAGGAGCAGTGGTGGCCCAGTGGTATCGGTCCCGAGTTACGAGTGGTCGTGGGTTTGAATTCCGCCAGGCGCATTACTTTGTGTAATTTATTTCATCACCACTGGTCTTAATACGGTGAAGGAAAACATTGTGAGGAAACCAGCATGTCGTAGAACCAAAAATTCGAAGGCATGTGACATCCACCAATCCGCACTGGGCCCCACAGATCCTCACTGGACACCGGTTGTTTCGGAAGATTCCTGTATCGGATTCAGCGAGAGGAAGCGCCCGGGTGTAACTACTATATGGACCGCCTGGAGTACACGGTGGAACATACGTCTGACCCGCTTGGGCGGAGCCCTGTCGTGTCTTCACTGACTCTCGGCTGGCGCTGGTTCAGACCATGCTACGAAGCGATACATTACATTTTGAAAAGCAGTCATCTTCTTCTGAAACAGTAATGCAGGAAGCGGAATGCGTTATGCAAAGAATCAGAAGGCATCCTCCACCTCACGTCCCAGCCATGGGTCAACGGGGGCATCGGACAACGCGGTGCGATTGCCGGGTACTTTATGCACGAGCTTGTAGATGGCGGCTAATGGCTAGCTCGCCGTCCGATCAAGGTCGTATTCCTCGATCGATTCAATGACCTATTAGCAATCAGATAGGGCCAAATTGCCTGCCAGAGTCATCAGTCATGTGAGTGTCTTAAAAACTCACTGTTATTTTGGTATGAAAGAGGCAAAAAGTAACAGGTTGGTTTTTAGTAAGTCTTTTTCGCCTCTCTCAGAGTGGGAGGACTATAATTTCAATGACACGACCAAACACTACGCGTTCGCATATTTTAATAGCGACTCAAAATCTAACTTTATTTATTACACGAAAAGATATACATTTTATAGAAAGCAGTTCTCTTGGACACGGCGCGGATTATAGCGAGGACTGCGAGGAGGTTCCTCTCTCTGGAGCCCAAAGCACCGTTAACTTGGACCCTGTTCCTGGTGCTGGTGGGTCACTATTTTTACTTTTAAATGTTTATACATTTTGTTTTATGTTTAAAAATGAAGGTAAATAATAATGTAAAAAAAAAGATTAGTAAGGGAGCTCCCACATCTATCGACGCGGAATCGGATTTTTCCGTCGCCCTTTCTCTTTCTGTCGCTTAGAACTGCCATTTGCTAGACCGAGATAGAAAGCATAATGCGATCGAATCGATAGATGTGGGAGCACCCTAAGGCGAGGATGTACTTTTAAGAATCATTTTCTATCACTACACATACACAATAAAACATATACTTACCTACATAAGTAATTTTACAAAAATCGTTATTTTAATTATTTAACAATTCAAGTGAAGCGCGACATCGGTGTCCCAGAAACCATTACTTTCACTAAACCGTTTCACTTCTTTTTGGTAAATTTTAACTGTTAACAACAACTTCTGTTGAAAAACCGAGACTTCGACACGAATCGAAGATATTTAGGTACAGTCGTATTGTGTGGTGAATTGGACAGTTAAAAGTTATACTAAAGCATCCACAACCACGAATCCGAAAAATTACTGTTAGTCAGACAGAAGCTGTAAACCAGTTTTGCAAGGGGTATCGTATTGCCCAGTTACTGGGTTATGGAGGTCCGATAGGGAGTCGCTCCATGTAGAATACTGATATCCAGCTGCATCTGGTTCGGCTGGAAGCCGACCCCAATATAGTCGGGAAAAGACTAGGCAGATGATGATGATGCACCACGAATCCGAAAATTTGAGTTTACAACTTTACATACGGTTAGCTGATACTCACTATTGCAATATATTGTACGGATAAAATTTTATTTGTCGCTAGTCCAATACTTATTTATGCCAGTTATGTTGTCCCATGTACTTAGTTTATGAATGTATCCATGAAAAGTATGTCGTGGGCTTATTGCCGTGCACATTGATGTTCCATGTCTGCTCTATAATCCATTAAAACCCCGGACCTGACGTACCGTACCCTAGATCATCGAGAAAGTAAAGGTTCTGTCTGAGGTATGTCGTTAATATATGTTTATTGTATTTTTTTCTATAAATGAAATTGTTGAATAATGCTGCCATCCACAAAGTTTACTAAATTGATCGAGACTATTGAAATCTGTGGCTTGGCTACGTAAGCGATCCGTATTATTGTGACAGTTACCTAAGTTTTCTTTTTAACGTCGTCGTCCGCCGCTTTCATTTCACGGTATAATAAGTTTTTTTCTGAAAGCAATAAAAATAGAGAACAACTCTCACCTTCCCGTTGTAATCAATTTGATAGCTTGTATTGGCGGACTGATTGCAGTCGCTCGTCAGGAGCTTTGAGGAAAACATGGTTCTTAAACGTCTGAGTTTTCCGTTCAAATGTTGTTGGCTGGTTGCGATATTTATTGCTCTCAGACAAGGAACATTATCCCAAGAATTCTGCGAGAAAGATTCTGAAGAAGAAAACTGCAAACAGCATTTCCTGTATTCCAAAGGTAAGTACTCCCTTCTCATTTTTTTTCTGGCAATGCGAACTCGTGTCAACTAATTGTTTAGTGATTATGCGAACATTTACATATTTAGTGTACCTACGTTAAATACTAAACCGATGTTAGTGTTATTAAAATTAATATTTTTAATTACTTGTTAAGAAGAGGCACTTAAAACAAGCTTAAGCTTATACTTATCAATTTTATTACTTAACCTTAGTTAACTCATAGAGAATAAGTACTTACGAGTACTTATTACATAATTTGTATGCATATTTCGATTTTCAATATACAAAAAAAAAAACTCTTTTCCTAATGAACTCTTTGAATGAACGTATGTCAATAGTGGTCAAGTTTATAAAATTAGAATAATTTTGTTTTTAGATTCAGGCTTTAAAATCCCTTTACATATTACACCTATGTTCTTCAAAACTCGTACTATTTGACTATAAATAAATTTTATTTAGGTATTATTTAAAATAGTTTACATCTGTTTATGTGTTTGTTTTCATAACTTGTCATTACATGCACATGACGTCTTTAATCATCGGTGACTAAGCGAGCGGTTTATCCCCCATACCAGACTTGGTAAACTCGCTGGACAAACAATAATGATATCTACGTATAGGTAGATAAAACTGGAGATGGTTTAAAGCCAGACTATCTACATAGTAGGTATAAATAATCAAAATTGATGTTTTTTTTTTATATCGTTGTAAAATCAACAAATTAGTCCTCCTACCCAGCGAGGGGGGGAGGGATTGTCAGACTTGTACTTACTGACTATTTATGGTGATCTTTCAAAAGCCTTTTGTGTTCCAGGGACAGGTTACCTGAAGAGTCAGTGTCGCGAACCTGGCAGGGTTTGGCCCTCTAAGGGCGGCCTCGTCAGATTGTTTACAGGTCTGGAAGGCGTGCGTGGAACACGACGCGCGGTCGATCCCGGCCTGGTTCATGATCAGACGATGAGTCATCCGTTACTCACCGTCCGCATGCCCACTATTGCCCACGCCTGAGATGACAAGGTCGTAAGGTGGACGCCGTCCTGGTCCTCACGTGTCCCGCCTCCTCCTTCGCTAGCATGACTGCTTCACAGAAGGAGGCGACTGCATCCCATTACGGCGAGAGAGGTCCTCGCCTATCGCCTCTGTGAGGACGCGATGCTGCAAAAATGCGAAAGGCGGCTGGCTACCTTTCGCGCCCGACATAGGTCGAGGTCATGCTGCATGGCGAGACGGAACGGGAAGCTGTCACCTCCTTCTCAGAAGCAGTCATGCTAGCGAAGTAAGAGGCGGGACGTGTGAGGGAGAGGACAGCCTGCACTTCACGACCCATCCGCCGGAGACGCCCAACGTTCGTTACGTTGTGAAGCTATTTCCGTCCACTGTAGGAGCGAGTGAAGGCGAGTATTGGGTGACTCGCCGTCAATCATGAACCGGGCCCGGCTCGACGGCACGGTGTGTTCCACACGCGCCTCAAAAAGCTGCCAGCAATCTGAAGGGGCTCGCGGGACTATCTTTTCAGGTTACCGTGACCCTGGAATGTAAAGGGCGTTTAAAGGATTACCTTGGATTATAAGTAAGAACAAGTTTGACATTCTCTCCCGTCTAAGACCAGTGTGGGAGCCAGTGGTCAAATCATCAAATGAGTCCTCATTTGATGAAAATTTTTTTGATGGTTTCTAGAAATCTGAACAACCAATAAGATATTTCACAAAAATGATTTTCCAAATTTCACCCCGATATGGATAATACGCATCCTTTTGTTGTTTGAGAGATAATTCATACAAGTAGCTGATAAACACCGTGACGTGAATAGCGCAAAACGTCTCGTGGGGTAAATCAGCCCATGTTACTGTACCCACAATGTTTGTTCTAAGAAGTTTTCAAATTCGCAAAAAAAAAAATGATTTAAATAGGAAAGAACATTTAATTCAAAAGAGTTTTACTTTTGACCATCTTGTGACTACAAGTTAATTAACTAAGGGCTAATCTTTATCTGAGGAATAAAATGGCGGTTTGGCAGCTTATCCGTAGAAAATATGCTAAAGCCCTATTTTTTTATTCCTCAGATACAACTAGCCGACTATTAAAAAATCAGCCCCAAGAAATAAAATATAACATTTGCTTCCAAGTCAACAAAAATGTTATCTCCTAGCGCTTGAGGGAAAGGGACAAGCGCCCTCATTTGACCCTTGCTTTTGCCTTGCTCGTGACAACCAAATGAAAGTGAACCTAAGAAGCATGGACCTAAAAAGAAGTAGTTTTAAGTTTTTAACGGCTATTTTTACGTGATACGAAATTGGGAGTGCTTAGTCCACATTGAAATAATAATTCCTATACAACTTGTTGTAAAAACAGGAGTGAAGTCACTAGAACTCTAGACGCTGAATAACACACGTTCCGTTTCATGATAATAGAATTCGTAATTATTGTTATAAACCATTATAAATAAAATAAAAAAAAAACGTTGCAGTCGCATTTCCCTTTCGTTTGTGTCATTGATGGTATAAAATATTGATAAATTCCCTATTTTTGTACAATATTTCATTGCAAATTGGGAGTTGGCAACACTTGCGATAAGTGGATGTCACGTAAAGCGCTATATTCACGATCCAGCACGGCTGTACAGCAGCTCAAGGTCGCGTTGCTGGACGTAGCAAAAACACCGTGAATAGGCTTGACGTACGTCAAGGCTTGATCCAGCACGGCTGTACGTCAAACCTATTCACGGTGTTTTTGCTACGTCCAGCAACGCGACCTTGAGCTGCTGTACAGCCGTGCTGGATCGTGAATATAGCGCTTAAGCCGGGCGATTGAGTAGCTCTGTGTGCCAGTGTTACCAACTTAGGGGTTTTCCCCTAGACTTAGGGGATAAATAAGTGGGTTGGGATTTTTTAGAAGTTCTTTATTTTAAACCGACTTCAAAAAAAGGAGGAGGTTATCAATTCGGTCGGTATGTTTTTTAGGGGTATGTTTAGAAATTTTTATGGCTAGTCTTATATGTTTTATTGAATCAATAAAGTTGTTAAAACATGAGCTCTGGCACAATCTAAACAAGACAGTATAAAGTTGAACATAGATATCCTGTTTTATTAAGGTGATTGCTTCGATGTAGCCCGCGAAATTCAATTTTTTTTACGTTTTTTGCAATTTGCAGGCCAGTGACATGTTGTAACTTTATAAATATTTGTGTTGCGCAAATAACAAGTATAATTTTAAATATAAAAATTGTCAAAAAATTCGCTCCATCAGCTCTCACATAGAAAAGGTGCATCGTAGTTAGATTTCGGAGATTTTAACATGATGCACCTTTTCTATGTGAGAGCTGATGGAGCGAGTTTTTTGATATTTTTTATATTTAAAATTATACTTGTTATTTGCGCAACACAAATATTTATAAAGTTACAACATGTCACTGGCCTGCAAATTGCAAAAAACGTAAAAAAAATTGAATTTCGCGGGCTGGTTGGAGCATCCCCCTTAACAATAAATTGTTAACCAAGGGAGTGGAAATTACTTATTTAAGTTCCGAGACGGGGTATGGCGCCCGTTACGTAGAGGGAATAAATGTGGTGAGGGCGCTAAAAGTTCGAGGGACTAACTAAAGCGCTATATTCACGATCCAGCACGGCTGTACAGCAGCTCAAGGTCGCGTTGCTGGACGTAGCAAAAGCGCTATATTCACGATCCAGCATGGCTGTACGTCAGCTCAAGGTCGCGTTGCTGGACAAGCCTTGACGTACGTCAAGCCTATTCACGATGTTTTTGTTACGTCCAGCAACGCGACCTTGAGCTGCTGTACAGCCGTGCTGGATCGTGAATATAGCGCTTAAGTAATTTACCCGAGGTAAACACTGTGCTTTTCTCTTCAGTACGAATACGAGGAAAGTATATTATTTTTTTAAATTTTAGCAGTTGTCAGTTGAAAGCTGACGAAGCTGCAGTGCATTACTTTCAAACTGCTCATAGGTTATGTAATGACTGGTGACCATGGACCTAAAAAAAAAGGCGGACGGAACTTCACTAAGAAACAATTGAAGCACCCATAGTAAGTCAGTGCGCTTGTCCACACAAGCCAGCGCGCACACATTCACACCATAGTAAGTCAGCCGTCGGCCATTACGCTTCGAACGACGCTCGCGTGTTATTCGGCGTTATTTTGTCTAATAAAAATCAAAGTATGCCGTCATGTGTTGCAAAAAGTTGTCTAAACCATAGTAGTTCAATTAAAAAAGCCAGGGGATCACTTTTCATAGTTAAGCATGTCATTTTGAAGCTTATTTCTCGATTTTACGTCAATAAATTTAATAAACATCTCGAAATCAATCAGTGTTGCAACTATTTAAAGGTTCAAATTATTTTAAAATTGGGAGATTTATATTTTATGTTACTATTTATCGTTATTGTATTCTTCTGTATTTTTACAGATTTCCCTCGGCAAATGATGCATGGAAAAATGATTGTATGAAAATAATAAGGGAGTGTAGACATGGAATAGGAATGTAGAAGTGTAGGAATGGAACATAAAATAGCTTTAATTAAATATTTATAGCCGAAAAATACTTAAACATTCGTTTTCACCACTTAAGTAAATTAGAAGGGATTTCTAGATGTGTCGATAGCAAAAGACAAGTCTACAAAAATTTGAATCACCAAAGGGGATTGTAAAACTTTATTAACATTAAACGAGTTGTAAATATTTTAAATCCAATGTGTTTAAATTATTTTACCTTTATCTAAAAAAAAGATATCCGTAACAAAAAAATTGTAATTAAACTTAAGTTTAAGGGAGATCTTAATAAAATATTGTTTAAAAATGGGTAATTTTTTCCTTCATCTGGCATCCCTATACAAACGCACACATACATAAGCATCCGCCATTGTGGTGCTTCACTTTTTTCTTAGTGAAGTTCCGTCCGCCTTTTTTTTTAGGTCCATGCTGGTGACTGGTAATGACCTATTATTTTTTTACCTGGTATTTTTTTTTGAGATTCTTTTTATTTTATTTTGCCGTTTATTTTAGTTTTTTTAGGGGCTTTACATGTAATTACAGCTATTCTAGGGATTTTTGACCTAAGCTTTAGGGGTAAATATTTTTGAGAGTTGGTAACACTGGTTCTGACGTTTCCATTCAATCTACTTTGTATCGGATAACATAACGGTTTGCGTTTGACTTTAGACTCTATGCTCAGAATAATGTGGGTGTAATGTTTATTGGTGCATTGTTACAAGTTATGTAGATCTAAATTAAAATGATAGTATCACATAAAACCATTTGCTTGGCTCAAATGATCTCATACGAAACTGTGGCGTCGTGAGATTCGGTCGTACGCGCTACAAAGTGATAAATATCGCACTTGTGTGTGTATACCTACTGAAGCTTATCGCTTCGGAAGCGGGAACTCGTATCTGGAACAAGAGGAACGTTAAACGGGTGTTTATTTAGCCGAGTTTTGTATAACGACCACAGTTTTAAGCGCATGTCGACGGAAGTCCAGTGAACCCGGTCGTCATGTACCGAAATGCGAAGCTTGCAATGTTCTTGCAAACTTTAGGTTGGCTTTTACTGCTAGGAGGTCTGATTGAGGCAAAAGGTGAGTACCTGGTTGACAATTCAATAAATTAAAAGCTAGCGAAATATTATGCTGAGCAAATCTTACCCTTGTGTCCTTTGTGTAAATTAGATTGCTTTTTTAATGTTTCTCTTACTGCATGTTTTAGTCATTAAGCTCTGCGTTGTTGATTATTATTTGTCTGCTAAACCAATACTGACCATTAAGATGGATGCTGACTCACTAGAGCTTCGTTATTAATCTATAAATTACACTGATGAAATCTGTGTCATCTTGGCAACTTTTTTGTTACAGTATGATGAGTTATGACGGCAACTTAGGATAAAGTTCTTGTTTATTATTGAAAATGCTATTGTATTTATACTAGGACATTGTTATTTTTTTTTCAGAGCTGGCTACTTAACAATTTTAGGTCATAAATCGTACCTACATGTTATAATTTATGTTATAATGTAACAATAAAATCCGTTTGTTTCAGATGACATTAAAGTACTGACTGTTGCAACTGATGAAAATCATGGTTTGGAGAGGTTCCTGCGATCAGCTAAAATTTATGGAATAGATGTTGAGGTATTGGGCAAAGGAACAAAATGGAATGGCGGTGACATGAACCATCCTGGTGGAGGCCAAAAAATCAACTTGCTCAAACAAAAGTTAAATGAAATGATGAAAACAGAAAATGCAGAAAAAATTATACTATTCACTGACAGGTTTGCACTCATATAAACCTTTAAAAAAACATTATCATTTTCATTGTCAATGAGAAGTTTTCCTGAATCCACGTTTTGGTTTTAGCTATGATGTTATGTTCCTGGCAAGTCTAGATGATATATTGAAGAAGTTCCAGTCATTCCCAGACACTCGAGTGTTATTTGCTGCAGAACAATTCTGTTGGCCAGATACAAAACTCGCAACACAGTATCCAAAGACAGAGGTTGCCAATCCATACCTGAATTCTGGTGGTTTTATAGGTAATTAATATTCCCTATTATTAATGGAATCTGGATATCTTCTGCACAACAACCATATAAATAGAAAATAATAACATATAATATTCTGCAACTATCACACAATACCATCTAGTCCCAAGCTAAGCAGAGCTTGTGTTATGGGTACTAGACAACTGATAAACATACTTATATATTTCTAAATAGATGTATAAAATGTTAATTAGATCTTAATTATTAATTTTCGTTTTATGAAAACAAAAATATATTAATTGTATCAAATCAAGGGTGGCTACCCGTTTGATAATATTCATTGACTAGCTTGATGACTTATTTAAACATCAATTCTTTTAATGGTAACAGTATGAATAATGTCCATAAAAGAATTTAACATTATTTTTAAACTCTCTTTAAACCTTTAGACTATTAATGACTAAGGAAGTATTACATTACTGCTCTCATGTGATGACATAATTATACATGATGATGAGAGAGCTATTACGGTTGTTGGTTTGTTCCAATTCTTAATAACAAACATTATGACTTCAGCCTTTTATTTTAGGCTACACATGTTGATTAGTAACAGACATTGTTTTGTAATTTCTTATGTGAATCCCTAACACAATGCTCTTCTCATAATAATAGATGACTGTATACAAATGTCATTCAAAATATTTACATACATTCTTAATTCTGTGCAGGTTATTTGCCTGAGATATATGAAATAGTTAATTATCAACCAGTAAGTGATAAAGATGATGACCAGCTGTTTTACACCAAAATTTATTTGGAAAAGAAATTAAGAGAATCTCTTAAAATAAGTTTGGATCACAATTCTGCTATATTCCAAAATCTTAATGGGGCTTTATGTGAGTATAATTTCATTGAAATTATAATAGTCACACTTTACACAAGGTAACATTATTAACTTGATATATTTTTCGCAGCTGATGTTCAGTTAAGATCCAACTCAACAACGGAGACTTGGCCATATATAGAGAATGTTGTAACTAAAGAACGTCCTCTTATTATTCATGGAAATGGGCCCTCTAAGATGACATTGAACCACTTCGGCAATTATTTAGCTAAGGCTTGGTCAGCTACAGAGGGCTGTGCCTTGTGTGCAGAAAAGAAAATTGAACTCAAGGTAAATTATATGCTATAATCATTCACCAAAGACAAAGTTGATTTTTCAAATGATGTTATATAATAAAGTAAAATGAATGTGTTTTAGGATGATAAACTGCCTACTGTGATGATGGCAGTGTTTATAGAACAGGCTACACCATTCCTTGAAGAATTTTTGGATCAAATTCTGACAACTGACTACCCAAAAGAGAAGATTCATTTAGTATTGAGGAATAATGTAGAGTACCATGAAACTGAAGTAGATGATTTTTTCCAAGAACATTCCAAGAAGTATGCAACTGCAAAGCGTATCAAACCCAGTGATTTTATCTCAGAATCTGAAGCTAGAAATATTGCTAAGTGAGTACAATTTTCTCTGATCTCTCAGTTTTTTCAGGGAAATAAAAGAGACCATGTGGGACTGAACTTATGTATAACTTCATGCTTCATGGTAGTATTTCATTGGCGTATGTATTAGCAGCGCGTCGAAGCAGTCTCATTATTCGCATTCTCATCCAAAAACTTGACAAATTTTGTTCAATTCTCTTTCGTCCTTATGATGTTAATATTATAAAAAACGTAAGTGTGTGTTTCATTTTCAAGCCAAAATGGCTGAATGAATTTTGATAAGTAAATGGGACTCTAGAGACGGTTATAGGCCATCATGGGGAAGAGATGGGAAGTATTCGTTACATTCTGAAGAAGGTATTTTAGTATACCTACAACGATATTAGATATCCCGTGACGTCGTCCGCACTGATCGTGCTCGTAAGGAGCTCGTGTCTTAATAATTACAGCCGCACAGGCCGTTCTTCCGGGTTAAGCCGCGCTTGCCGAAGTTGGTCTGTGGATGGCGAGATTCCTCCGTGCCTCGGAAAGCACGTAAAGCCGTTGGTCCCGGCTGTCATTTGTAGATAATTGACAGTCGTTACTGTTAGTCAGAAGCTATAAAGTCTGACAACTAGTCATAACATGGGGTATCATAAAACCCCGTTAATGGGTTGTTGAGGTCCGACAGGCAGTCGCTCCATGTAAAATACTGATATCAAGCTGCATCTGGTTCGACTGGAAGCCGACCCCAATATAGTTAGGAAAAGGCTAGGCAGATTATGTCGTCCGCACGGATCGTCATTGGTTACTTGGATTGCAGATTTTCAAAGACTGCGATGCTTATTTGTCTATAGAACTGCTCACGTATACATATGAAGGCGCTCCGGCACCGCGAGCATTCACCTGCAATGTAACATTAAAGTGCGCAATTTGATGCTCTATTGTCTTGAATGAATCTGTAACGTTACAATACAAGTGAATGCTCGCGGTGAGGGAACGCTTTTAAACTTCGCCAACTTCGTGAGTCTTCGTGATCTATTTGAGAGTGTGTCAAAGTCGTGTAATTTAAGTCTGTTTCTATATTACACACATAATTAGGACATAATTAGGTATACATGAAGATTTATGATTCATTCCTCCAACTAATTCCATAATACACATTCGTTTCAAACTGGTCTCTCAACATGTTCCTACAGTATAATGAATCCAATCCTCATTTACTCTCACTGTCTTGAGAATTGTTAATTGTTCCTTGCATTGACAATGTAATTAATATTATATTATGTTGCCCTGCCCTAACCGGGTTTCATGTTGATACTTATACATTACTGTAAGACCTATGTACTACACATGAATGCAATAAATAATTTGAGTTTGAGCCTACACACTCTTCTTGAACTTTTTAAAAAGTGACCATCATGAAAGTTGAGTTTTAATTCAGTACCTAACATGGTGATAGAAATTGCAAAGTTGATTGGTTTTTTTATGTTTACAGAGATCGTTGCATCAACAGTGCTTGCGACTATCTATTTTCTATAGACAGTGTGGCCCGGCTGGAAGCGAACACGCTGCGTCATTTATTATCTTCGGGTTTTGATGTCATCGCTCCAATGCTGGTGCGGCCAGGACATGCTTGGTCCAACTTTTGGGGTGCCATCAACACAGCTGGCTTTTATGCTAGATCTTCAGACTATATGGATATAGTTTATCAAAATGTTAAGTAAGTATATTTATAAATGTTCCCATGAGTACGTTTTTGTATTTCTTCTGAGAGTATTCAGCTAAGAAACACGAAATTCATTGAGTTTTTTATTGACATCCAAACTTACGTGTAGAAATAACTATCATAAAAAAACATTTATTCAGTAGATTAGTTGAACCACTAAAATAGCCAAGATTATTTTTGTGCTAAAAACAACCCTTTTTATGGTATTATCTTTGGGGCCGTGTAGTTATACACCATTATAAGACCTCAAAAAGAGTACCTATTTATCAATTTTGCTGTTAAAAAGCAGACAATTAGGATCACTCAATGTTCATAACTTTTCCAAAATGATGCATTAAACAAAAAATAAACAAAAAAATTGCAACAAAAAAATCTGCTGTGAAACTGCAAAACTGACAGGGATTAATTAAATCAAATGGTGTATTGATATTTAAAGTATTATATGGGTAGTAAAATTATTTATTAGACAGAATAATATATCATATATAGTATGTAATAAAATACTTAGTATTCTTAAATCTAGCTGTCTGTACTTCGTGAACATAGGAATACTTTATGGGACCATTAATAACAATCTAGTCAATCAGTGATGTAACATGTTCTACAATGTGGCAACGCACTTGTTCAGTAATGGCAACAATGATGCATTTATTAACAAGTGTTTTGGCTTGCTTTTGATAACTGTCCATTGATAAATAGGTTAGTCAATCCCTTTTGGAGTTGTGTCCTGTGAGTAGTAAAGGTTCAGTCGAAGGCGATAGAAAAGTCGGTCTTGAATGAGCGGCGATCAATGGAATACATGTTGTCTGCCGTGCACTCGTATACGCCGGCGTCCATCTGAGTCGCCGGGTCAATCTCGATCTTCGACTTCACGCGGTCGTCGCCGATCGGCCACTCGTGGATCTAAAGAAAAAACGAACACTCATTACTTCATTCCTTGATTAAATATAATTATAGCTTTGTACCGTGGGTTCTGGGACTTGTGTCTGTGAATAATTTTTTTGGAGAAACTTAGACACCTGCTGAAATCCTTAGGGTGCTTTTAGGTTATTCGTAAACTAATCTACAAAACGATGTGACCCTTTCCACTGTAGCTTACCACATAGATTAGCCCCAGTAGAAACTTATGGTTCGATGCGCTGCTTCATTGTAGCTGATAAGCGTAAAATTCCATATAAAAAACATCCATGTTCTCAACTTTAATACCTATTTTGATCTTCATGAAAAAATATGTATACGCAGTTAAAAATGCCTGCCTACTTATTTAAATTTATCTATTTGTTCATGATGAAACTGAACTTTGGGCGACCTATTCAACGAATCCATAACATTCTCCAATTGAAGATTTTTGCCTCGTGGTTCCAATAAATTTTAATGATGCAAGTAGGACAATGACCAGTGTAGGATATTGAAAGTAGGTACCAATGGAAGTGTTGCATTCATGTATACTGATTGTCATGAAAGGCCTCAATGAACTTAGCTACGCGGAAAAAAACAAGTCAACCGTCACTGATAAAGTTTTATCTAAATAGGTACATTGCGCCTTTTTTTCAATGTTTTGTTTGACCACACAATCTATGCATCGCAACAAATCGCTTTTAGTGTATGTCGGTTACTGACCGACTCAAATAGTTTTTACAATCGAAATTATATAACATCCTTATTCCTTCTAAAGCAATTATTCTCTATCTTTTTAATGTTTGGGCTTTTAAGCTAGCTGCTATAATTATGTGTATGTGACAACATAATATTTCTTGAATGCCTACAATATATTTATGCAAACTGGGAAAATTTATTAATAGGAATGTGGAGTTATTCTAGTAACTGATTATATTCAATGAGCTTTATTTAATTTAAAGCTTCTTTTTTAAATGTAACAAAGAGATGAATGATCACAATTGATTTCAGAGCATCATCATCTGCCTAGACTTTTCCCAACTATATTGGGATTGATTTCAGAGCAATAGCAGGGTTAATTTATTTCATGGAGGACTTACAGCTAACGAAATCATAAAAGGGGTAGTACCACCAGACAGCCAATTACCAGACCTCACGTTTAGAATTAAAATATCTAAGTATGTTGCGAGCGAAGACAGCACACGACTTAAAAGTTGAGTTGCCACATAAATAAATAAAACAGTAAAATGCAGACATTTATTATAAGGCTCGCCACCTGTTTAAAACGGGCACCGCGGCCCTAGATCGCAAGGGGCAAAGGAACAGGGTGTTTTTTCTGTCAGTCAAGTCTGATAGTTTATTTTCAAGAATTTATTGACTAATTGATTAAATTTTCCACTGCTTAG
The DNA here is from genome assembly GCA_036375495.1 of Agrotis segetum. NCBI lineage: Eukaryota > Metazoa > Arthropoda > Insecta > Lepidoptera > Noctuidae > Agrotis > Agrotis segetum. The sequence goes on along the minus strand of JAQSVV010000088.1, from coordinate 13,281,341 downwards.
CTTATCTTAGAAATGAAGGATACTCACATGTAGGTAATGATGAGCAAATATTTCGACGCCATCTTTAAACCATGTGATATGCGGCCTTGGCGAACCTTTGGCGATGCACAGAAAGGCAATTTTGTGTCCCAAAACGTACTCAAGGTCAAAGTGCGAAGCAAGTAATATTTTCGCCCCCTTAAAAAAAAAGTTTTATTTGTACATAATCTACGTAATGAAAGAAACTACAGTCGCTGTATATTGTGGGAACTTACGTCATTATTGTTGTAATATTGATCAGATTCAGGATCTCTGTATTTTCCGGTGATTGGTAATCCAATTTGTACCTGAAATTGTGTTAAATGTGGAATTCATTATTCATAAACATTTTCATTTCATTTTATCAACTACAAGTAAATCTAGATCCACACGCTGTGTACTTGAAAGGATGTGAAACAAATGGGTCAGAATACGTAGGCACAGTGTGTACAATGATTGAAGTGCTATGATTTGATTGTTTCAATTCTAAATCCGAAATTGTTTTAAATGATATTAGAGATGTTTGCAATTTGACAATTGATGTTATTTTAGTAATCTTAAATGACATTGTTGGTTTACCAATTATAAGTGTTATTCACTAGTGACTTTATCGAATATATTATCATCACTTTAACAGATTATAAAATAAAAAGTTGACGACCTTTTGCGAACTGATTTGCCTGGTGAGCACTTGGTCATCATATTTTCATCCCTAAAACGTCAACAATTGAGGTCTGTGCCTCCTCCAAACGTCGCGACATTGAAGCAATTAATATCAGTTGATTTACATGATGGTACATAAAGACTATATTTATTATAGATCGATTAAAAACGAATGCGACGTTTAATATTTAGACAGCTTATTTATAAAAATGATTACCTTGGATTTAGTCCTACTCCTGGTGCGTCCACGCCTCGCGTCTGTTGAACTAATCAGAAACGAGTACAGTAAAAGTAAACACAAAAAGACGTTGGCTTTCATGAGTAACATTTGCGTGGTGTGGTTTAACGATAGAAGTGGTGGTTATAGTAATCCCATACACAACACGTGCGTGTTATGCTGGTATGTTCTTACGCGGTGTTCTGAGTGCAACTGGTGGTGTCGGCGATTCCTGTTGCGCCAATCTCTCAATTGGCTAATGACGAGGTGCTAGCAGGAGGGCCCTTGTCTCCCCTTCGTGATATACGGCACTCGTCATTTCCTTTCGCATTTCGTACGACGGTACTATAAATGTGATATTAATAAATTTGAACATGGGTCAATGGATCGTGATAACGTGTGACCTCAAAATTTCATTTACAATTTAAATTGTCTTATCAATATACCAGCGCTTTGAGATAACAAAAAATAAGTAAAAACTTTAGGTATGGTAGCTCTTTTAACGGGATACCGGGTTATCAAACTGACTTCACCTCTAAACATATTACTAGGTACCTAAAAGTTAATATATTTGCTAGGTACTTGTATATTTCTATGTAGGTACTAAAAATCAACTATTATAATAACTAAACAGACGCCTAGCCTGACCTACGCTAGCCCCTGTCTCACTTAACATCTTATGAATATTTTATATGATTCCAGAGGAGTGTGGAACGTGCCGTTCATCACAAACTGTTACCTAGCGAAGATGTCCGTGTTCAGACTACCTTCTTCGAAGTCAGTGACGTATACTACAGAAGGTATCGACCCAGACATGGCTTTCTGTGCTAGTTTGAGAGATGTTGTAAGTACTGGTGTAACCAAACAAACACCTTCGAGCATTCTTAAACTTTTATCCAATTGATTGGTCTGATATTTTATTTTTTTCAGGGTATTTACATGTATGTAAGCAATGAATTGGAATTCGGCCATTTGGTGAATCCGGAATCGTATGATATTAGTCGCACGAATCCCGACATGTATCAGCTATTTGATAACAGAATGGAATGGACTACGCGCTACTTGCATGAAGACTATCACCTAAATTTCGATGATAATAGAAAGCATTTGATGGTTTGTACACAGTCATAACGAATTTGCATCTTATCATACATTTTAAATGGGAAGTTGTAAAACTTTTGGCAAAACTGTGTGGGCAAAACTTTTATACATTGTATTGTTACAGCCGTGCCCTGATGTGTACTGGTTCCCCTTGATGTCCAAAAGATTTTGTTCCGAATGGATTGAAATTATGGAGGCGTTTGGACAATGGAGCGATGGATCCAATAATGTAAATATAAGCTATTTTCGTATCATATCATACTTAACTTTTATTTCATCACTAGTATTAATACCTGAGATTAGATTGTTTATGCAACTTTTAAATATGCGGAATAATATGCATGCAAATTTCAACAATTTAATATTACGAAAGTTAGACGGCACGGTTGGCGTAATGGCTGAGCGATTGGACTGCTACGCAACATGTCGCGGGTTTGATTCCCGCACAGTACAAATAAATGTATGACCAACAAGTAGTTGTTCCGGGTCTAGTTTTTTGTGTGTGTTTTTATATTTGTAAAAGCACCCACGACACAGGAGACAAAGTTTGTTATAAATGAATGCCTGAAATAACAAATAATAAACTAAATTGTTATGAGTACTATACCATTTTATATTACATATTTTAGACACTGTTAGTGTCTTTTTGTATTTATATTCATGTATGAGTGTACTACGGTATATCGACACATGGTTGTGCCATAAATGCTTATGCGAAAAAACTGTACTGCGCTGCGACTCACTGTAGTTCGAAAGCATTCTAGTGCGACACACTGAAGTTCCGTAGTACACCCTTCATGATTTTAATTAAATTCAGAAAATGTTGTCAAATACTGTTGAACGACTAATTCGGTTCCAAATGTTTTTTGAGAAATATGAGCACTTTTTGCCAAATTCCGTGAATGTAGATAGATCTCTCTGAAATAATACCGATGGTTTTCATAAGGCTGCTCATGGGAGCAGCGAACGCAGACGAATATGGATTCGTCGACGCGGAATCGCCTTAAGCCGGTCAAAAAATCGGCTCGGACGACGCGAGCCGATGCGTATGGCATTAGTAACACTCTTATTACGTTGACATATAGGATTTCTTGACCGGCTAAAGCCGATTCCTCGTCGATAAATGTGGGCACCCTAAACCGTCCCTTTAGCAACCTAATGGTTGAAGTGGATAGGGTGGTACAGCCTGGTAACCCTTACGGCTGCTACGCGACAATATTCAGGCGAAGGAAACCAATGATTCAAGTGAATTTGTGAATACCTTTGTGCAACCAAATATTATTTTGATTGTCCCTTACCGACTTCTAATCTGTACAGGATAAACGTCTGGAGAGTGGATATGAAGCAGTTCCCACTCGTGATATCCATATGACTCAAGTTGGATTGGACCGACACTGGCTACATATTCTGAAGGACTTTGTGCGCCCATTACAAGAAATGGTCTTCATTGGTTACTACCACAACGTAAGTTTTACTGTTAAATAATTTCAAAATTGTAATCATCATACTCTGGTATTATTTTGTGTGAAGGTAGCGGTTTCCATTTTAAACACTATTGTCGTTGCGAAGTAAAAATCCAGTAATAGTCCTTATAAATGTAGTTGAAAATATTTATATTGAAGCCTGACACTGCACTATAAAGGCGCGTTTCCATTATGCAAGTGTTTGCATACATGTATGACGTCCGACATGTGTGCAAGTAATTTGAATTGGAAACACGATTTTGTTCAACTTGCAGCTTGCATACAAGATTTCTCATTACTAGAAGTCGGTTCTAGTTGAGAAAGATTGTTTTTTGGTTCCCAAAGACAATCATGTCTATGATATTCCTCAATAAACATTATTGTTTTCTCCGTATCCCGTTTAGCAGTCATTTTTACAAAGTAATAAAGTCATAAACAAAGTAATCCTCTATGCACGACCGCACGCGCTTGCAACTTGCGTGCAAATGTGCCGACTTGATTATTGTGCGTACAAGTTTAAGCCTAATTGCATACAAGTTGCAACTTGTTTGCAAGTTGTTGTTTCCACTAAACAATTTGCATGCAACTTGCAACTTGTATGCAAATCAATTGCATAATGGAAACTTTGCTCTCAGTAGAGATCCTTTTTGGTACAATTTTCTTTATATTCCGCCTTTTATGTGTCACATGAAACCTATCAAAACTAGTAATAAATGAGATGTTGATCTAATTATTCTAAAGTAAACACCATTTTCAAGTCGGCTTGATTCATTTTTTCCACTCTGTTGTGTCTAGAGCAACTTAGTTGTTGCAGGTACACGACTGGACGTTTGTAATCGCAAATAAAATAATTTATATTTATTTTAATTTATGTGTGTATGTAATAATTATGCATATTTCTCTGATTTTGACAGCCGCCCGTGTCGATTATGAACTTTGTAGTACGCTACAGACCCGATGAACAGCCATCCCTGCGGCCACATCACGACTCATCGACTTATACCATCAATTTGGCACTTAATACACCAAGTAAGTTTTATAATACCTATTTTTATTAAATATTGAAAACTTACACAAGTAAATAAACATGGTAACCGACTTCAAAAAGAAGGATGTTATACTCGGACGATGTTTTAACGTTGCTACGGATTACAAAATTGTTGTGCAAATTTAAGAAAATTATGTACGTATACGATGAATTGTTTTAATTAAATATTTGAACTAAAGAAAAGTCAATGAAATAAACACCAGTCTTATTTTTTATTTTATTTTTAAGGTTGTTTGATAAATAATTTCTTCCCGACAGGAATATCATACAATTTCGTTTCGACTAATTAAAATTAGCGCCAGCCGATCAGAAAAATAACATCTGTACATTAATGTTTGCAAAATAATATTTAAAATTTTACAAATGATTTATTTAAATTTTAGATGTGGACTATGAAGGCGGCGGGTGTCATTTCATTCGGTACAACTGCTCCGTGCGCGACACTAAGCCTGGATGGCTGCTGATGCATCCCGGCCGCCTGACGCACTTCCACGAGGGGTTACTCGTCACCAAGGGCACTAGATATATCATGATCTCTTTTGTCGACCCGTGAACTAGAGTAACAAACACACCGAAAACATAACCAATATGATATAAGTTTAAAGTTCAAGGAAGCATCAGAATAACTTTTAAGCAACATCTTGATTTATACTGATGTCCTTTTAAGGTTGTAAGTACCTACCTAATATACTTTTATGTTTTCCTACTAGTAATATAATTAAGCAATCCAAGTTTTGCTCTCTTCAAATCTTTTTGTACAAAAAAATATAAGAATTTATGAAATACGTAAATAAAACACAGAATCTCTTAGGGATACATTTTACTAATGCTTTTGTAACAATAATTCTCAATGTAAACTAAAACCAGATGGCATTGTTGAACTGATTATAAAGTGTTATTTTCTAAATATTTGTAAGTTGCATTTTGTTTGTGGCAGTTACCATCTGGTTCTAATATTATGACTAAATATAATACACATACATTAAGCCAAAGATTCATTGTGTGAGTGCAAATAAAAAAATACTATTGTGAATGATAAATGCAAGTAAAGTTATAACATAATTCTATTGATTTTTATTATTTACATTGTTTATATATACCTTTTTATTTTTTACCAGTGACGTACAGAATAATAACTAATCCGACTATTAAATTATATATACAAATATTGCTCGATTTATGTATTTATAAATATTGTATATGTATATATATATTTTCCGGTTCTCAAAAACGGCTCTAACGATTTCGATGAAATTTGGAACATAGGGGTTTAAAATGGCGAAAAATCAATCTAGATAGGTCCCATGTCTGGGAAAATTCGTTGTCTTCGTATTTTCACGCATAAAGATTGAGGCGTCAAGGTCCACGCGGAAAGTGTTTTCAAATTTCGATCACGTCTTCTGTTTAATTGTTTTCTAGACTGCTATTACACCTTCCTAAATATTGGATCCTGAATTTAGGAAGGTGTAATACCCCTTTATGGGTTGGCCATCTATAGTTATAACGACCTTTTCCGTTACATTATCATAACCAATATCGCTCTATGATCATCACAGTTTGGTTGTGGCATGACATTTCATGCCACAACCAAACATCAAAAAATCAGTCATACTAAAACAAATCGTTTTTCTGAAACGTGTGAAAATAAAATTGTTGTCGTTCATGCACATATCAATAACAAGTTGAAACTGCTAGTTTTCGTATTCGTGCTTATAATTTTGAATCTTGTTTCAGTTTTGTCACTGGTCAGTTCGTCATCTTAGGACCCAGATGGTAATTTTAATTACGTCCGCCCAGAACTAGGCTGCCAATTCGGCGCCATAAGAAGCGTCCTAAGCCTACGATTATAATTTGAGTACTTATCGTTCATTCATTGTTATCAGTAAACCATTTCAGGAAGTCATGTTTTGGGCAAGATTAACTTAGTTCATTTTGTTTCGTGAAGATCTTTTCGGAGCTTTTTTGCTCAAACCTAAAGGGATTTTTTACATAAATGTATTTTAAACCATTTTTTTTTTAAATTTAATGTAAAAAAAATGGTTTATAATGCAAGTAGGAATATTGTATTAATGTTTATGTTTATTTATCAAAACAGATTTTTAAAGTCTCACGTTTGTAAATAAGTGAAACGTCGTCGCATTTTATTGAGGGTCAGGTATTCTTTTATGTATGTTTAGATGATTTTTCCGGGTCCCATAATCCTGACATTGATTATTCTAGATTGTTGATTCATGAAAAGTTCAATTTGTTGTAAAAATAGTGGATTTGGAGTTGTGAATGAATGTGATGAGATAATGTCGAAAATAGGACCTATAATAAATGTATTGGTTTAAGGCCTGTAGAAATCGTTAGAAGAAAGCGCAGTGTGTTAGCAAGCCCTTTTTTCGGACATGGTCTTTTGTTACAAAACGTAATACGTATATGCGTAGGTATATTCAATTAGGTATTCATATTTCAAAAGTTTCACATGTTAGAGTTGTTGCCGACCTGATTACTCTCATAAAAGGGGGTTACATTGAAGGAAAAATACGATAATTTTCGCGATACTTAACGGCGTTTAGTATTAATGTGGCCCCAGCATTAGGACAAATAAAGATTATTATTTTTTCTCTTATGCCATCGAAATTGGAAACAGTTTTTGCTGGGAATTTAAAATATTACATTCATTAAAATAAAAAAATAAAATAAAAATGCGCTATAGTATATTTCATTACAAGTGCGGAAAGGCTGTCATTGTAAAGAGTTCCGACAAATGTTTACCCGTGCCGAGGCGCAGCCAAAGGCGAGGGTTGACAGTCTGAACAAGTTGCAATGACGGTTCCGCACGTGTACTGAACGACGATTTTTAATACAATTTCGAAAAACTAAAGCAATATAAGAGCGTATATTCCGAAAGTTGGCAACGTCGCAAATGGTTGTCAATATTAACAAGTTTTAATTAAATTTAGCATTGATACTGTATGAAAATAAGAAATATGGCTCTGTAGTGCACTAAGAAAATTGATAAAAGAATGCAATAATTAATATCGTAACACCGAATATACAGTTTTAGATGTAAGAAAAGCATTTGGAAGCTTTCCAAATGCCTTTTATACATCTGAAACGGTTACAACATCAAATTCAGTGTTTTAATTGCATTCCTATATCATATTTTTAGTGCACTACAGAGCGATATTTCTTGTTTTCATACAGAAAATTTGCCAAATTAATTAAAACTTGTAAATATTTGACAGCTCTTTGCGACGTTGCCAACTTTCAGTACATGCGGCCTTAAAAAAATAAAAAACAAACTCAACTAATTGTATATCTATTACAGTAGAGCGTCGATTATCCGAACGTCGGTTAACCGAACGACCGCTGATCCGAACTGCTAGGTCTCACTATGCGCTTACAATCTTCCTTCATAATGTGCACAGCAAAAGTAAGTAGAACTCACTTCTTGGGTCGTCAAATAGTAGTAGTGAACAGGTTTCTTCTGGGTAAGCTCAGTTCATTGTAGGCTTTTTCTCCGTCCCCTTTAACCTGGACTAGAGTCAAAAGCAAACCCATCTCAAACAAAAAACATATAGGTACGATTATCCAAAAAAACGGTTTTCCGAACACCTGTGTTCCCCAATTAGTTCGGATAATCGACGCTCTACTGTATATAAAAATAAGTCGGTTTTCCTTCCTGACGCCTATAATTCCAAACGCACGAACCGATTTCCACGGTTTTGCATTCGTCAAATAGGTCTCGGGCTCCGTGAGGTATATAGCAAAGAAAAATCGGCGAAAAGGAGTTCGCCGGGTTTGCTAGTTTCTTATAAAAGTTATAGTACACGTGTACATTGAATTTGTGTACATTGTATTTTGTTATATTAACTGGGGAAGTTTTAGGTTGCATATTTACTGTTTGAGATAAACTATTATTAATTTCATATGATTGTTCATGTATATTTTTGTCATACAATGGCGTTTTCTAGTTGATTAAATTGGATCTGATGCATTATTATTATCAACGAAAGGGTTTCTAGTTTGATATTTAATGAATCACTAATATAGCGCTCTGCAACTTTGTCTGATTTCCAACCTCCTAGTCTCTATAAGGACGTCAAATTGGCTCCTGAATCTGCCAATAATGTAGCAGAGGTCCTCCTGAAGCTGTGGTCAGTATAATATTCAGCATCCGGCAGACCAAGAAACGTAGCTATTTCTTTTGGCATATTACCAAATTTGTTTATCCCGATTACTTGAGCTGTACACTTCCCTTTTTGGTAATTTTGAAAAAAAATACGTTTGATTTTTTCTTTTTGGGACCGCTGATTCATATATTTTTGCACTATTCTAAGAAAATGTTCTTCAACAACAAAGCTTCTCGGTATCTTATTTTTTGTGTTCGGAATCTTGATTAATAGCATTTTTCCATGGGCTATCTATCTTTTAAATAAAAATATCTTTTAAAGTAATATTGGCTTACTCCTCTCTGCGGCAAGCTCCAACAACGCCAAAAATTAGAGCAACCTACAAAAAAGGGGATTTGTTTTATATTTTTTAAAATAATGTATTGAGATATAGACTGTATTTTGCGATTTCGTAAACTTCGGGAGCTTTGTTCAAAAACCTCTCCACTTCATTGGACGTTAATATTTTCGACTTTTTGCTTGTAAAACCGCCTGATTAATCATTATATTTGGGTATTCACTTATATCCACGTTGATCCTTATTTTCTGCATACTTTTTATCATCGAAAACCTCGACCATAACGTAGACAGTTTTAATTATGCTGAGAGTTCGGAGAAGTGTGCCAACATAACATTTTCTGAAAAACTAGGTATTTGGTTTTTTTCTCTTCTCACCACGCAATAAATTCGTCATATTGACGGCGAAGTGCCAATTACTCCTAACTAACAATTTTCACGAAATTCACAAGAGAATTTTTTGTTGCAAAAACAAAAAATACGACTTAGGAGGTTTCATAAAAACGCCTTTAAAGTCAAAACGCTAAAAAAGTGAATTTCGTAAAAATTGTAAGTTAGGAATAATTGGCACTTCGCCGTCGATATGTAGATATGTAACGACTTTTTGACTTTTCAATTATACTGAGTTCAGGTGATGTTAATTCTTGACTCATTTTGTGCAACAAACAATCAAACAACTAAACTCTGAGAAGAACATTTCTGAAAAATGGCGCCAACCAATAGGGTTGCCTAATTTGAACAGGTGATTATAAAATGCTTTCTTCACCGATCGAGTAAACAAATAAATTACATATCAAAATAGAGATATTTTTATTGCTAATACGATGGTATACGGTTGCCTATGAAAAACTTGTCAGAAATAAGAGTTGCCAACCGTTGAAATTTTGCCTTAATTTCGAATTACTTTGATTTATAGTGTGTCAAAATACAAACTGAAAACAATACTCATATTAATATAGTTTATGTAATACAAAAATAAACAAATATTTATTTACAACGATTGAGTGTAACTACAAATCTGATTCCTTATCGGACTCTGCATCAATGAAACAGCTGTCAAGCTCGGCGGATTCGTCATTATCATTTTCTTTAGCAATGTCATTGATTTTTAAAGGTGTTTGGTCACCAATATACCATACTGGTTTTAAATAGTTTTCGAAAAACCAACCGCAATTCAAAGGTTCTAATTTTACGCAATCTGGCTCTGTCGCGTGGAGCCACATGGAATTCACATACATATGTATATTGTGCGCAATATTTTTTGTTTTAATGACATTCAGCATGGTGGTATACAATTAGTATCAAAACTTTTAACTTTTTCCATAAAATTTTCGGTATCTTCTTTAGCTGCAAAATTTAAAAAAAAAATTCGATGGCTAAGCGTCATTAACACTGGTGCAATTTTTGATACCATATAGAGCAGAAGTAAATTATTGTACAATTTTCATTTTCTCATCAATGGGGATGGCAACTCAAAGCTAATCGTAGATGGCGCTGCGATAGTTGGTCCCCACGTCTACCTTGTACAAAAAAACAAACAAGATTATTTGTTATAAAAATTGAGTATAAATACAAAACAAATATGGAAAATTATTCGTCCATGCAAGTACTATAACTAAAAGAAGAATTAAGACGCCGCGGTGCATCTACAAGAGGAAAAAAGTGATTTAATTGAGTGGTTATACATTTGATTTTACCGTAATAAATCCACAATTACTTGTAGTTGAGGTTTAAATTTTTGAGTTTAGGTATGTTTTACCTGTCCTCTCCTTTATCAAGAATATAATGCTGCTTTTGACTTTCTATTTTGATAAAATATCATAATGTTTTAAGTCAGTAATTTTAACCATTTTTTCTATTTAGATTCGAGAAATATCACAATATATTTAATTTCTTAACACCACAACTATTACAAAACTCGTTCCAGGTGATAATTCTTCGATTTTCGAGAGATGCAATACTGGTACTTAACCTCCAAAAGAAAAGTAGATATTATTTTGAAAAGTGTATTTGATTGTTTAGTTATAGTATAATCATAGAATTTCATTAATTAACTCAACTAACGGCCTGTCTCGGCTTCGCAAGCCTGGATATTTGTTTATTATTATGGCTTTTTCTTAGTATTAATACAATTTTTGTTCTCACAGCATTCACAGCAGCTACCCATTATTTCTTGATAGTGTGAATTGTTGGAAATTTGTATGTTCCATCATTTTTACAGCTTATTCCACAACATCTAGTCATTTTACATCAATAAATCGTTTTTTTCAAAAAATTCCCTTGATTTGACAGTTCTTTGGGGACCAAACTGTCACTTTTCACTTTGACACTTGCCTTCCCCATTACAATATCAATTTCATCAGTTAATGACGCAAAAATAGTTTGTCTGTCATTTGAGGAAAATATTTTATATGACTTTATATTGAAGGACGAAAACGAATACGGAGAGATAAATTAAGAGAGGAAGAACAGTCATATAGAAGGCAGGAGAAAAAAAATGTGGTTTAAGTCACCCACATCCATACCAGAAGAGCAACTGGGATCGTCTATAATTGTACCTAAGTCTGGCAAGATGAGCTGGAGAGTAAACGTGACCAAGCCATATGAGGGTGGAAGTCTCCATTTTGCCAAACTTAGCCCTGCTATACCTCGGTTTATCCGATACATCGGGTTGACTCAAGTGAAAATAATTACCTTTTCGTACCACTTGCTCAAAAAAGTGACATTCTATGCCACAAAAAGCGTACATAACAATAGTCATTATTAATCTGTTAGAAACAGCTTTCCCTAGGGAAAGAAAGTTGTACTGAATTTCATTCATCCTCTAGGGAGAGAATGTGATTTGAATTTCGAATACTTACCGATAGTGAACATCAGTCTGCCTTTACACCATTGAGTTTGTATGTTAAGCATTATACAACTTTTTGAAAAAGGAATACGCATTTATTATGCAGTTATGATTTAATAACATTACGAAAACCGAAGAGGCCGTATGACCTTGATGCCTTTGCTTTTCCGAGAATACAATATAATCTAGGAATTTGCCGCGTTTTGTTTTCTTCAAATACATAGACGTCGAGTTTATTTTTAACCGACTTCAAAAAAAGGAGGAGGTTATCAATTCGACTGTATTTTTTTTTATGTTTGTTACCTCATAACTTGCGACTGGGTGAACCGATTTTCATGATTCTTTTTTCAATCGAAAGCTGGTGCTTCCCGTGTGGTCCCATTGTCACCATTTAAGGATCTGATGATTGGATCTCGGAGAAATCGAGGGCAACCCTCAAATTTTATTAGCTGACACATAGTTTTTCGCAAATCTTATGAAGTAATTCAAGTACTTGCGTATAGAAATCATCATCTCATGAAGCTGAGCTGGTGATGGAAGGTACAACTCTTCAAGTAAGAAAATTATGTTCGTGTTCGCATATCTCCAGAACTACAAGTCCGATTTAAGTAATTCTTTTTTTGTTGTACTAGGTATCGTTCAACTTAGGGAATACTGCAAATTTCATCAAAATCGGTTCAGTAGTTTTTGAGATAGAATGAATGAAAGAGATGTTAACTATGTTATTACCGGTGCTACGGATTACAAAATTCTAGTGCACATGTAAGAAAATTATGTATTTGACAAGAATGTTGGTTGAATATTTAAACTAAAAAGAGTAAAATAAAAACTTTTTCTAAAAAAAATGTGACCGCCTTCAAAAACAACCACAAAAAAGGGTAAAATAACCTACAAAACTTTTCTTTCGGAAGTCGGTGGCAAAAAAGACAATGAAATTAATCAAAAAAGTCACCGACTTCCGAAAGAAAAGTTTTGTAGGTTGTTTTTGAAGGCGGTCACATTTTTTTTAGAAAAAGTTTTTATTAATTTTTTTAAATAAGTTATTGCTAAATTTAAATGTTTAATTAATGCTTATCTCATACATATTATTATAACGTTAATTTTTTCGCAAGTGGTACGAAAAGTAGAGTATTTTCCTCGGTGATAAAGCTGTCTTAGTCTTGGGTGAACTTAAATCCCTCGCTACACTCAGGACTCGTCTTAAATCCCTCGCTTCGCTCGTGATTTAAGTTTCTAACACCCTCGCTACGCTCGGGAGTAAGCCTCGAGTCCTTCGTTATGCTCGCGATTTAAATCGTCACCCGCGACAGAAGACACTGCTTTATCCCCTTGGTTAATAATCTACTATTCTGTGCTCTGCTCGTATCCCAAGCCGCCTTCCAGGAGTTCCGTAGAAAAGTTTTGGGTAAACTAACATTCTTATGGTAGTCTGAATATTCAGTAAGAAAATGATTAAAATTTAAACAAACATCAGGGTCGGATTTCCCAACGCAGTTGAGTTTAATATAAGGCCTGAACAGTAAACTATCATAACTACACATATGGGGAGTTTGTTAGACCGATGAATTGCAGAAGATAGAGACAGCTATTTTTTGTAGCTAATAACTAAACAAGGAGCACGTTTATGTGACCGGTGATCTGAAGATTCCACCAGCGTTACTATAAGGTGCAGTTTAGGAATGAGAGGGTGAAGAGTCAAGGATTCGTCAATACAAATATTCTGGGATGCGACATAGGCTTTCTTGAAGCGTGAATTTAAATGATCTAAAATGGGGCCAAAACAAAACAGTCTGTCAGAGTCGTCTGTCGGTCTATTTCTGTTGTCATTGAAATGGAGAGCGCGGCTGAGATTTTCGTAGTGGGCACGGGAGAACATTTCCCCAAAGATGTTGGTCTGAAGGAGTGGGTTCATGGTAAAACAGGACTTCGTGGAGGGCATCTTGATGATTCCGAGCATCATCCAGAAGGAAAATAGGACCAATACTTTCGTGAATATTTGTGTCATACCAGTCCCGGGCAAAGCTAGCGGATGAACTAGCTAGCCCTTCTGGCACGTCCTCATCATTCACATTACCTTCTACTTATCTGTCACTCTTTCTCCGTTGGGACTCACCTCCCCGTCCCGTCCTGCTGCTCCCCTAGCCCGGCCGCCTCGGCGTAGTCCGCGCGCTCGTCCTCGTCTCCCTCGGCTACGCACCCGACTCTCCAAACGCTCTACCACACTAAATCCATAAAATTGAAAATGCAATTGAATGACTGGCCTGTTGGTCTAGTAGTTAGTGACCCTGACTGCTATGCCGGAGGTCGTGGGTTCGATTCCCACCCAGGACAAATGTTTGTGTGATGAGCACGATCATTTGTTCTGTGTCTGGGTGTAATTTATCTTTAATAATTATGTATGTATTTGGGGTGCTATGATTGCAGTCCGTCCTATCCTGGAGACTTCCAGTTTGGTAACGGACGGACTGCATGGGTCACGGCAAGTGGAGTTATAACAATGGCTTGCATTTCTGGAATTGAGTCACACGCTCGCTCAACCACACGCATCCAGTCACCCTCAGTATGACCAACGGGCACCGACCAAATACTTCGCCAAAAAGCACTAATAGCTTCATTATCTGGCAGGTGCCCGTCAGTCACACCCTGATTGAGAATGGGTCGCTCCCATGTTCTGTAGACCCACCTTTCATCACTTTGGAACATGCGGTTCTGAGTGTATCGATCCACTCTTCGCTTATACCGGCGGGTACGGTTTGCCCATGCATAAACTTTCTGCTTCAGGAAGTCAATGCACTCTGTGACGCGGGACAAAAAATCTCGAGAAATAAATTCAGTTTCCGAGAACGCCCGCCTCACAAAGCGCGGAAGCAGATGAGCTTCCTTATGAACACCCTGGCCTCATTGATACGACGCTCAATTCTGCACTGCCAGGCTGGCACGGAAGGTTTCGGTCGTGCAGCTCTGTCAGTGTTTGGAAATTTGACATGAGCTACACGACACGCCGCGACAGCCGTACAATACAAGATTGAGTGTGTATCGCAAAGGTTTGCGCTGCCTTCCATAAAATCTGGTAGCAGCGCATCCAGGGCACACACTAGTGCTCTGTTTTTTTTTATTCATGGGCAAACGGGGTAGCCGCGGCCTAAGGTCAGGTGATGTGAACCGATACTCACGAATCGCATACTCCAAAGCACTCCTTATTTCCATATTACATTGGTCATTTGCAGACATAGCTCTGTCAGCCTCCTCTTCAGCGTCCTGGTTAATTCGTTCAGTGAAAGGTACGTGGGTGTTTATCTGTGTTGCAGGAGGGTTGCTGACAGAGCTACTCTGCATTTCCGAGCGCAGCCGATCAAGTGTAGCATCAACCAACCTATGACTACGTTGAATCACGCGCACCTGATCCGACAATCGTTGGGCCGAGACGTCGACAGCAGGCTCAAGCACCTGAAACAGAGAGAGCATCCTGGTTCGGTACGCCGTAAGGTTAATTCCTCCCTCTGTAGCCCCATAATATGCGCGCATCACATTTTCATTAATGGACTGAGTCCAACGAATGCGCGACACATTTCCACCGGTAGCGGGGCCCCTGTTAGGGGCCTGTTGGTCTCGAGGTCCCAAGCCCGCTGGTGGCCGTCCTCTTCCTCGTCGTGGGGGTGGTGGTGTCGACGGCGGGGAGAAATACTCGTCGCTGGAGCTCGACGCAGCTGCAGCCACCGGTGACACGGCGTCCCGGCAGCTGCGAGGCGGAGCTCAGCGACGAGCCCGGAGATGGTGGTTGTGCTTCTAAGTTTCTGGCTCGGCTTCTAGTCAGCATAGGTGACACATTTTATGTAGTTATGTTTCTCTTGATTCTTGATCCTTCTCTTGATCTTGGTATGGCTCGGACACATTGCCTAATTGGTCTATAGCATGCCATACTAAATATTATGCGAAACATTTTGGATTTTGATGCAACTTTTTGGCCAAAACCACATTTTTACGACTGGTACAATGGAAATACTGCTTTCCAGGAACATCGTTGGGATCCACCGGAACATAAGTCTCATCTTCAATAACGAGTACTTTACTTAGCTGACTGTTGTGAACTCTTCGGCACCCTCGTTTTGTACGTTGCTCTTGGTCCTTTATGTATTTAGGAGCTGTTTGTTTTACATGTGCTTTCAAACCTAGACCATTTATCTTATCTATTTTATCAGCTGGCACTCTGACGGACGTCGAAGGAGTCTTGTCAAAAATCGATTTAACCCGATTAATATTACGAGGTACCGCCACTGTCCTATTTCTTCCCGGAATCTTCTTAAAACTACTCTCAACCATTTGTTCGTAACGTCTTATTATTCTATATATACTAGTTCGCCTAGCACCTTTTTGAAGAAGTCTTTTAATGTATCTTTTTTAGTAGGAGACTCGTAAAATAGAATGACTCTGTTAGCATATGCTTCAAACTCTTGACGCTTCATTTCTAAAAAATATTCAGCAATAATGAAATTCCCGCTTTAAATGACAGATAACAAAACCATACACCCCATGACCCCTAAACTTTTTTTTCATTCTTAAAAAAAAGTCTGCCAGTAAGATTTTTAAAAATGCCTCTTTACTTCTGGGACACCCTTTACCAAAGGTAACCGGTGGAAGAGGCACACAGTTCGAAGGTTTTAACTCCGAACTTGGCTGCCTTGGTCTTGATGTACTGGCGGAATATTAGGTTACCTTTCCACAAAGTGAGGGATTCGTCAATACAAATATTCTGGGATGCGACATAGGCTTTCTTGAAGCGTGAATTTAAAAAAAAAAAAATTTAACGAAAAACAAAAAACCCGACTGCGATAAAAAAAAAAAAAAACTAAAAAGAAAGAAACAAGCCCAGTAGTTAAGAATTCACTCAGTCACACTCACAGTCGGGGCCCATTCAAATTATACCAATCAAATCTTCCCAACGGGCCCCGACTGTGAGTGTGAATGAGTGAATTCTTAACTACTGGGCTTGTTTCTTTCTTTTTAGTTTTTTTTTTTTTTTCGCAGTCGGGTTTTTTGTTTTTCGTTAAATATTTTTTTTATTTCATACTTTTTAGTTACTATTCAGAGAATTATTGTTTTGCTAAACAGCTTTAAATCGTTATATATCCTAAACTATTATTTTAAATGAAAAATGATAAAGGGAACCTAAAGATGATTTTAAAATACCTATTCAACGATACCCCACATGACATAGTTCATCGACATTTTTTTTTTTCATTTTGACAATATGGCGTCTGGTTGTCGCTGTGGTGAATTTTGATTACTGTCATGTCTTTAGTGACACTCGCAAGGTTAAGACGAATCGATTGACGTAAAAATTATCAAAATCGGCCTACGCATTTGGTCTCTAGAACGCCACATAGAAACAAACATACATACATACATACATAGACTGATAAACACATTACCCTCCTTTGCGTCGCGCAGTCGGGTAATGATCTAAAACGTGAAAAATGTGTAAATGATCCGTTCTGCTTCTTTTTAAAGTTTTCTTTTTCAACGTTTGGCAATTTTGTTAAAATGGACCTATTTTTACTGTCATATAATGTGACCGTGACCTGTAATCGGCTTTTTAGCCGATTCAACAGCTTTATCATAATACCATCCATTTCCAGGACAGTACATGCACCATTTTCCAATGCCTATATCGCCGTCTGAAACTCGTAACATAACGTTATGTACAAAATATAGATACATACACTTCAGAAATTCCATCTCTGTAACATTTATCAACCCCTTTCATTATGTGTATTATCAAAAGGAGTAAGATTTTTAGATACAAAGTCCCATATTTCCTTTCGACATTCATCTTTTCCTTTTAACAAGAAGTAATGTTTTATGGCTGGCCATCCATAGAGTAATCGTTCTAAAACAGGCATAAGTGACAGCCACCTTGTTGGGACATGCCGAAGAAGGTTTTTAGGGTTCCGTAGTCAACAAGGAACCCTTATTTCGCCATCTCCGTCTGTCCGTCTATCCGCAGCTTAGCTCAGAGACGCCCAGTACTAGAAAGCTGAAATTTGGTGTAAATATACGGATTTGTTGCGACGAAAAAGTGATAAAACAAAATCTCATAAAATATTATTTTTTAGGGCACCTCCTTGTACATGTAAAGTGGGGATGTTTTTTTTTTCGCGTGTACTCCTAAGTGTGGGGAATCTTTAAATAGGCCTTTAAAAAATATTGATAGTTTCCATAAACAATTTTTTGATAAAAGATTTTTGTTAAATGTTTAGGTTTAAAGTGCTTATTTTTGCTCGACTCGAAAAATATTGAGGGAGGAAAAGGAATACGGAGAGATATAAGGTCATTAAGAAAGGAAAAACGGTCATATAAAGGACAGGAGAAAAAGAGTGTGGTTTAAGTCATCCACATCAATACAAGAAGAGCAACTGGGATCGTCTATAATTGTACCTAAGTCTGGCAAGATGAGCTGGAGACCAAACGTGACCAAGCCTCATATGTATGAGGGTTAAAACCAAGATTTATCCGAAACATCGGGTTGAATCAAGTGAAAATAATGACTTTTCTGTGCAATGCTTGTATCCCAAGCCACCTTCCAGGTGTCCCGTAGGAAAGTTTTGGGTAAACTAACATTCTTATGGTAGTCTGAATATTCAGTAAGAAAATTATTAAAATTTAAACAAACGTCAGGGTCGGATTTCCTAACGCAGTTGAGTTTAATATTAGGCCTGAACAGTAAACTATCGTACCAAAAACATTAAATGTAAAAAAATGCCAAGTCTCTCGATGCAGTCTTTCCATCGTAAAAAGTTTTGAGATCTCATACAAAGCTCTTTTTTTTTTTAGGTGACCTCTTTATTTCTTGGACTACAGCTACTGCTTTGCTGAGAACCCATTCTCTACCTCTTTTGTTTCTTCTCTGAGGCTTCGTTACATCTAAGGTAGACAAGCCTGGGCGATTTAAACTTCGGAGTCGATTATATTCAGATATTGCTGTCTCCTGAGCATTGATACTACTAAAATTCACATTTATTAAATGTAATCCACCCAAACTAGCCACTCTTGAAGGGGCCACGCATGCTTGTCCACAAGTAAAAACTGAAGAACCTATATCCATCATTGCATTGTTTAGGATCAGCCCCTGACTCTTATGTATGGTTATAGCATAAGCTATGCATATGGGGAATTATTCCCGATGAACATAAGCTCTAGAAATAACTTCAAATTTGGTTTTAACAGCACAAAGTTCATATGAGTGGTCATTACTAAATTTGATAACTATTGTTTTTACTTTCTTCGGGTTCTCAGGATCATACTAAACGCTTTGTACTATACCGATGGAACCATTTACTAAACGATATAAATTCAATATTTCTTCTTAGCATGCTCCTATTTTTATTACAATTTTTTCCGCTAGACCTGCTGAGATAGAGGCATCTTCTTCATATTTTTCTTATGAATTCGCGAGCCCTTTCCGATAAATGTTTCGAACAATTCTATTCTATCTCTGGCAGTAAGTTGTATTTCGGGGGTGGGAAGGGAATTAAGCATAGCACTGTTTAATTGTTGGCACATATTTTTGGTAGGTAATAAGCAAACTGTATCATCAGGAAGATTCGATAAATATTGGATAATTTCACGTAATCTGTTTTCATTGGAATTAGAATTAAGAGTAATTAATCGATTAGTTAATAAATCACGGTCTTTTTGTAAAGTAACATAATAATCTTATTCTATTTAACATTTAAACGAGGTTACAGTCATTGAGCTGTCTCATGTTGATAGTGAGTTCGTCATAGATAAATAACTTAGCCCAGAGATTAGGCATACTCAGAGAACCTAAAAGTTTATGAGTTTCAGCGACATTCAGTTTTGTAAAAGGAGAACTTTCTCTTACTGGCGGCTAAGAGATCTAAGAGATCTTCGAAAACTAACATGTGTTTAATTAGGGTTCAAACCACCCATTTTTGTCTTTCCCGTTATCAAATATTTCAGACAAGCGTAAATGAATATACGTTAGTGTAACATTGGATATCATTGACACTTCATCTATTATTTAACAACACTACATCTTTCAAATCTGATCTCAACACCTGAAGGACTTCATCAGAAATTGGTTTCTATTGAGGGATTTGCTTGTGGTCTACAAGCAGCTGCAAGAGACGATGTATAGTCAAGCCATTCACATTGAATGCAGCTATTCCTGTAGGAGCACTTATAACGAATTTTTTATTTAAGAAGCTTTGTACCCAGATTTTTAAAGTTTTTATTAAAAAGCTTTTGCCACTGCCACCAGTTCCACTTACAAAGCAACGTAGAATATTACCGTTATCATTAGCGTTATTTATTGTTTTTGTTACCATGTCAAACACTCTCTTTTGATCAACGTTAAGCTTTGCGATCATACTTTCAATATTTTCATCAGACTGCATATCTTCTGCTAGGTTGATTCGTTGAAAGTCATCCATTGCATTAACTTACTCTAAAGCTTCAAAATGTAATGGGTTTTCGGGGCCCTCGTCATCATCAACGTTTTCTTTGTGCTGGTTTATTTCGGCAACTTTTACTTCTATCATTTCAAAAGCTTTCTCCATCTTGTACCTTGATTCTAATCTTGCGTTACCATAGTCGACTCCCTCTTTGGGATCATCTTTTGATACGTTAAAAGCCTCCGTGTAAGACACATTTTAAGTTCATCCAGGGAGCGCTATGGTTTAAACAAGAGAAACAATGGGAAATAGTTATTTGTGCAACAAGAGAGCAAAGTCGTTTTTTGCTGCGAGTGCTGATTGTGATTGCTAATTTAGGCGAAACTGAGAATGCTTCGACTTTAGTCTGACTTTGATAAATTCACTAGATGTTACCTTTTGCCGACGGACATGATACTGCCCATACTTGCCTTCTACATAGAGGTCAGGGAAGCATTTTACATCTAAATCTTTATCTCGTGAATCTATTGGAGCAGCGTTTACCTTGAGCATCTGGTACTACTAGACTTTTTAGTTTTAAGGATTTGAATGCGACCTTACATTTATTAATAATGTCATCTTCAACAATTTCAGTCGATTCTTCGTCTTACAAATAAGGTTGAAGTTGGCTGGTACGCAGCGAACCATAAAGGTTCCTCAGTACTTAACGGTAATGACGTTTGAGATACCAAGAGTGGTATCTCAGGAACTTAGAGCCTCTACTAACAGACCCTGTAGTCGCCCATACGTACCTACTTAACTCTTATCAAAAATATCGGTTGTGCCAAGATTCAAGGGCGTTTTGCGTTAAAGGCACATATTTTACAATGCTGACATTTACAAACAACATACGAGGTCGGAAACATTGTTATTTGGTCATTATTATATCGAGATGTGTCACCAGCTGATCGAATATACCGGTAAATACTCTGTTATAAATGGAAGAAACAAAGTTTATTTATGGTGTCGGGGAACATATTATCGATAGCAGTCATTGCTGTAAGTTCAAAGTCAGTTAGGATAATTTCCTGTTTCAGCTCTACCTTCAACTTGTTTGAAGTTTGAGATTTACAATTTCTAAAAAAATCGTGTAACATCTTCCTGATTTATGAGAAAGCAAACCATATGCTAAGGGGACTATTTTGTTTGTTCCTTCCAATGTTAAGTTAAAACTATCGCATGAACCGCATAAATCTTACAAAATGGGCAGCTAAATGTCCCATTCATTAACCAAAAAGTTGCATCACTTAGAAATTTAAAATTTTCTAATTGATGACATCTAAATAGTCTGTAGTCTATTATACCGACTTTCATCGTATTCCGTTATTGTATCGACGCGCGACGGCACGATAGCTAGGGGTACAAATAACGGCGCTTGGCGCTCGACGAGTCTTTGTCGCTATCTTTAACATCTCCTGTTGTATCCGTGTGGTTTGTCTTTTATACACATGAATTATTTTATGTCAGCAAAGATTGTCTACAAAATGTAGACAATCTGCCTTTCAAATAAATAAAAAAACATATTTTGATAAGATACATAATTTTATTTTCTGAAAGAAAACTGCATAACTTTTTCTTAAACTCAACATTAATAGCTAGTTTTACGTACAAAAAATAAATAATAAGAATCTAACATTGAAGTAAACAGCAAATATAAAATTAAAAAAAACATAACTCCCATAATAATTACTATCATACCGCAAATAAAATAGAATGTAGGTATAGAATAGGCCTAGCATGACACGTGGAATGTGCGCACGGCTATCATTGTGCCGATAATCGTTACGGCCTGATAGCTAAGAGCCTCGACGAATACCTTTCGCGGCTCGGGCGCGGCAAAGCCGAAAAAGATACAATAATTCAAGTATCTTGGATGTGGCTCGCAAAGTTGTTGATGTTGTAGTCGTGTCCGCCAATGGCTTAATTGCCTTGTATAATATCTGAGGGCTCTCGATTAGCAGCTGCAGGAAGCGTCTGATTCAGAAGGCAAAGGCAGTATTTCCCAATAAGGCGCGTATATTTAGGAGGTTCCTCGCTGAAGAGCCCCGAACTCCGGTAGGCCGGACCCTGTTTGACCCTATGCTTGAATTTCCCCTGTTTTTTTTTTGTCATGTTTATGTAACAATAGAGCGTGGAACGTAAAACATGAAACACACTTGGTAGAAATCACAGTTAACAGAAATCTCTATTCCTAGACAGCACGTTTCGCCGAAAACTTTTTTGACAGAAGACATTGTTGGTAGATATCTCGGTCCGTAGAAAACACTGTTGACAGTAGCCGCATATCTACTGAATATGCATATAAAATTACACAAAAATCGGTCAAGCCGTTTCAGAGGAGTATGGTAACTAACACTGTGACACTAGAATTTTATATAACAGATTATAAAGTTGGAGAGTTTGAGATATAGCCTATACTCCTATAGCCTTCCTCGATAAATGGACTATCCAAAACAAAAATAATTAATCAATCGAATTAGTAGTTACTGAAATTAGCGCGTTCAACCAAACAAAGAAATAAACTCTCCTGTTTTGTAAGATTGTAAGTACAGATTTTATATCAATATTTCTATACAGTATTTTTCATACAGTGTAAAATTTCAGCTTATCTACCTAAAAACGTTAATATGTCCATCTCACTCCTTTGACATTCTGTTCTCGTATGCAATTTGAGAAGGTCGGCGATACTTTGGCATGGGCTCCGACGCCGACGCATTGATCCGCACAATTTCGCAGTCTGTGTATTTCACGTCTTTAACGAATTGTTGTTGTTTTATACACATTCCATGTCTTACGATTAAGAAGTGTATTCCACTGTTCATGCCAAGATTCCAAGACGTTTTGGGTCTTGGGAATGTCATAAGTGCGATCAAACACTGACCACATACTTGGTGGGAATAGGGGCTTTTTTGTATGATTGTCACTAGTTCCACCATCAATTAGTTCCATGGAACTAGTGACTTTTTTTCTCAGTAGTTCCATGGACTTTGATAATGGAACAAATGATACAAATCTTAATCGAACATTAATTAACAACATTCTCATTAGTTCTGCTTTCTAAAAAGAAAAAAAAACATCAAATAGAAGAAATAGAAATATATAATGAATAAAACGCACAAAAAATATATTAAATCATACTAATTTAATGTAAAAAAAATATCTTTTTCTTTCTAAAAAACTCAATAAGTTTAATTTTTACAAACAAATTATGTCAACGACATCATTTCAATCACTGAATATAATTCAATCAAATTTATTTTCTGAACATACATACGCATCTTATCGTAGTTTATCCAAAAAATGAGCAATACTCATATCACCTGAAATTAGTTCCATTTGTGTTTCTTTGATAAAACATCGTTTTCTTCACTAACTTTTCTTCTTTTTTTGGCAGGCTGATTTGAAAAAAAGGCAGTTAAATTACTGTCATTATAATGCTACTGCTCCACCTGGGTTAGCGTTAACGTTAATGATAATGGTCAACTACTCGTTAATTAAGGCGTTAAAAATGCGCGTTGGCTACATTTAGGTTACAATGCCGTTAAGAGTTAGTTCTTCGAGATTCACGCGTTACACACAAAATTGAAGTATAGTATCCCATTAGCGACTCTTTTTCTTTTTTAATTCTTGCTTTGTCACTGGAAACGACAAAGACTGGAAAACATGACTAACTGCCGAGCGATTCTTATGTGATTGCAGCTTTGGATTCCAGAGGCACGGCTATGATTGAATAAATTCTGAAAATTCTAAAGCTTTCTTATTCGACCACTCCATTGTCTTTCTGGTAAATGCCGTTTCCGCCTAAAACAAAGCACAATCCTTGCTGTGCGTGCGAGTCCCGCAGAATGAGACGGCGTTAATGTAGCCAACGTCGCTTAGCGCGCTGAACTACGCGCTAAAACTCTTTGATGTGTCCAAAAAACCGACACCCGAGCTATCGCTTAACGTTTCTTGCCATTAGTAATGCCGTTTGCAATTTAACACACTAAAACGTTGGCGCATTACGTAACGCCTAAATTAACGTACTAATTTACGCGTTAAGACGCAGGTGGAGCAGTAGCATAACACATATTTAATGCTGTTAATAAATTAGTATCATTCTTTGGTACACTTTGATTAATTTTATCTACTCTCATATCGTAAAATTCGAAATACAAAACTCAAAACGAGTTTATAAAGACGTACTTTATACCATAGTATATCGAAATGAAATTAAAAATAGTAGATTATTAACCAAGGGATAAAGCAGTGTCTACTGTCGCGGGTGATGATTTAAATCGCGAGCTTAACGAAGGACTCGAGGTTAAATCACTAGCGAAGCGAGGGATTTAAGACGAGTCCTGAGTGTAGCGTTAAAGATGTGTATTTCGATTTCACAAGACATATTTTCGCAATAAAACATATTAAATACTAAATCGCATTGTAAAAAATCTATAATTAATTAGACAGAAACCAAACTTCATCATTGACACACAAGAAAAAGTAAAAGTATGTTAAAAAAGAAAACCGGCCAAGTGCGTGTCGGGCCACGCACAATGTAGGGTTCCGTAGTTGCCCATCAAAATACTTATGCGAACTAACTAAACTGATTCGCTGAATTTAATTTTTAAAAAGAAGAATTTTCAAAATCAGTCCAGGAGTCTTTGAGAAATCAGGGAAAATACATAAGAAAAAAGATTACGACGAATTTAAAATCTCCTCATTTTTTTTGAAGTTAATTAAAATAGTTGACGATAAAAACCTACCTATCCCCAAAAAACATACCTATAAAAGCTGTAAAAATAAAGTTGACAAACTTAGATTTGCAGTTGTCTCCGATACATTTTGTTTAAGAAAATATGATATCAAGTACATTTTATAAGTTGGTCGACTATTACTCGTAAAGTTGTAAAGCCTACTTAGTCATGCTAATTTTCTTTTAAACTTCGTTATATGTACTACTATTGTGAATTTTTTCACACCCCCAAACATAACCGTTTAGCTGGTAGAGGGGGGGGACACTCGAATCGAGCAAAATTTAGCAATTTAAAGCTTAATATTTCACAAACGAATTTTTTTATCAAAAAATTGTTAATGGAAACTATCATTATTTTTTAAAGGCCTATTTAATGATACCCCACACTAAGGGGTACGCGAGAAAAAAAAAATCCTCACTTTACGTGTAAGTACTGGAGGTACCCTAAAAAAAAATATTTTACGAGATTTTATTTTACCACTTTTTCGGCACAACAAATCCGTATATTTACACCAAATTACAGCTCTCTAGTACTGTGCGTCTCTGAGCTATACTGCGGACAGACGGACGGACGGACGGACGGACGGACATGGCGAAACTATAAGGGTTCCTTGTTGACTACGGAACCCTAAAAAGTAAAAAGTTGGTACATAACAAATCACAAACTACGAACGCAAACAACTCGGTGGTTAGTAGTATGCGCTCGAGCATAGTTTCTTCTTCAAAGATGCTTTCTGTGAACCAAGACATCTGGAAACAGTGGTTTCTATGAAAGCTGGTTGCGACAAGAAGTGCTATCTATGAACGGAGGTCGCTGTCAAAAGTGTTTTCCATGGACCGAGATATCTACCAACAATGTCTTCTATCAAAAAAGTTTTCGGCGAAACGTGCTGTCTAGGAATAGAGATTTCTATTAACTGTAATTTCTACCAAGTGTGTTTCTGTTTTACCCTTCTGTCGGGCCATTATACATGATGTATGTATTAATATATTAATATATACATCATGTATAATGGCAATGGATAAATGTATTAATACATGACAAGGTTTCGATAGCTGTTTATTTAGGTCCTATGTATAAAAAACACTCAGTTCTAAACTAACGAAAGATCAGAAACTTCATGTGGGTTTTCAATTGTTTCCAAGGTTAATTGCGATTTGAAATTATTGAAATTTTTTGTTGGAAACCGGAAATGTTTACCGAAGGCCGGTTCAGAGTATTTTTTGAATCTTTTATAATCCAAGGCTTCCTTTTCCCATTCTTCTTTTTTGACATAAAATATGATCGACTTTAACCAAGATGGGATAAACTCATCCATGTAATAGTATCGCCTTTTCCAAACTCTATGTGTTTCGCAGTAGTTGCCGCCATTACCTCCAATCCAAAACGGCAGACTGTGAATTAAAAAAAAATACGTTTCATATTCAAAAAGAAAGAAGATGAAGAGATGTTTCAGTCCACTGACAGCCCCAATACGCCTGCTGGGGACTCTAGACTATCTAAGCGGGATACAGTGTCCTGGAACACTGTGTTGCAGTCCCTTTCACTAAACCCAGGTCGAGTCCCCCCGCCATAAGATTGGCTCTTAATGCTTTTACAATATAAAAAAAAATCCAGTGATAAAAACTGCTAGAAAGAGGACCCAGGACATTCTGGGAAACGAAACAATAAAGAGTATCCAGTTCTTTATCTAATCAGCAAACGTGTTCAATTTTTTTAACACGTTCTTGTTTTGAAGTCGGTTAAAAGGGAAAATAAATTCAATTAGCTTATTGTAAAAAATTACATAGGTACAAGTTGTTCGTAAAACTTACAGGCTAATGTATCTTAGTGCCCATCTGTATACATTCGTGTAGAAATAAGCTGACGTCGGGTCGAAATGTGGATAAGTTTTTGCACTGGATATACCAGCAGCAACACTTATGACAATAATACCTGCTTTGTACCCGTCGACCAAAGTACATGTACCTTCCTGAATGTTTGCTTTGTTACGCAAAGCAATCCTCTGATTGACCTCTGTAAAAAATATATATATTAAGTTCTCGTATATTTCACGTAAAGATAGAATTAGGCTAGTCAAAATCAACAATAAACTCGCAAAAAGTGTATCTGATTTTTAGAATCCGTGTGGAAAAAAGAAATGGAGCGAATTTACAATACTAAAAATAAATTAATAATTCGTGGGGAATTAATTTTGTGGCGAACTTACAACAACCCCTCTAATGGGCCTACCACACGCACACCACGGCGCCACCACCAGCTGACAAATGCTGGAGAAGTCATTGGATACCTAATAACGGTTTATGGCGTATTAGCATAGGTCGGATTTAGGTAGAGTTATACATGTACTTACACTGATTTCATACAGCGAAAGAAAAAAAGAAAGTGGATATGCTCCAAATCCTGGGATAACATTATAAGAGCAGAAAAATTTCGTGATTTATTAAATAAAAGAGTTAGATCTATCTTGTCAGGTTTTATTATTGTCTTTTTTAAACCGACTTCAAAAAAAGGAGGAGGTTATCAAAACGACTGTTTTTTATGTTTGTTACCTCGATAATTTGCGACTGGGTGAACCGATTTTCATGATTCTGTTTTTATTTGAAAGCTGGTGCTTCCCGTGTGGTCCCATTGTCACTATTTCAGGATCTGATGATTGGGTCTTGGAGAATCGAGAGCAACCCTCAATTTTTATTGACTCACCGAAAAATTAAATATTTGCGTATGGAAATCATCATCTTATGTAGCTGAGCCGATGATGGAAGGTACAACTCGTCTAGTAAGGACTCGGCATCGACTGGTTTAGTAAATTATGTTTGTGTTTGCATATCTCCGGAACCAAGTCCGATTTAAGTACTTAATTCTTTTTTTATTGTACTAGGTATCGTTCAACTTTTTTTTTTAGCTTGGTAAAGTCATCAAATGAGTCCCCAGGCAGGGCGGGAGGCACTGTCAGACTTGCACTAACTAAAATCCACGGTGTAATCCTTCAATAGCCCTTTATGTTCCGGGGTCACGGTGAGGAAATAAATCCCGCGACCCCGGCAGGCTTTGGCCCGCTGAGAGGGGTCCCCGAAATTCATGCTGACGCTCTTTGAGGCGCGCGTGGAAAACGACGCGCTGTCGACCCGGGCATGGTCCATGGACAGCGAGTTGCCCTTTAAGGTATCGTTCAACTAAGAGAATACTGCAACTTTCATCGGTTCAGTAGTTTTTGAGATAAGGTATGAATGAAAGAGATGTTAACGATGTTGTTACCGGAGCTGAGAAAATGATGTACCGAATTTGACAAGAATTGTGGTTGAATATTTAAACTAAAAAGAGTAAAGTAAAAACTTTTACTTAAAAAAAGTATTTTTAACACTGTTTTCCTCAGGGGATTGTAGATTGGAAATCTCGGGAAGATCCATAATTATTAATATCAACAATTTGATGCAAGTACTAAAATAACTCTACCTAATTCCGACCTATGCATATTAGCCTAATAAAACTTTGAATTTGTTCACTTACTAGATAAATAGTTGATTAATAACTGTGCATTATACAAACAACTAAAAACAAACTTAAGGATATTGAAAAAAATGCCCTGAAAAAATTTAAATTATCCGCTTTAACACAACAAAACTACTAGGTTAATGGAGATAACCTTCTTACCGGTTGTAGGAATAGCTAAATCAAGACCCAAGCGGGGTTTCCAAAAGAATGTGCCCGGTTTTGAACCCTGAAACCAATACATACGTTATTAAATACATACGTTTAAACATAAAAATGTTCGCCACTGACAGTTTATTGTATAGTTATTGAGTTTAGTTATCACACGACTTTTACTATCTAACAATTTTTAAACGAGTGACATGAGAGAAGATAACGGTTGGTAGTCTAGCAACACATAGACATTTTTACTAGTGCTATCCAACCGTAATACTTTCCCTCAGTAGCTAGTAAGGTCTTGCAGCCCTAAGTCAGCTCTAATCTTCACTAGTCTGGGTCTCGGAACTGCCTTAGTTAAAAGGTCAACCAATTAGTCAGCAGAACTTGTTTTCTGTACATCCACTAGACCTTGTACAGTCTCTCGAACAAAGAAGTGTCTCACTCGGATATGCTTGATCCGCTAATTAAATTCCGGATTATTTGCAAGGCGTATGACCGTTTCGTTATCTACTTTCAGTGTAGGTATGCCACCCAAACTTGTAAGTTAGCTGAAGACTATAAAGCCACCCTAGTTCAAGCGCGCATTCGCTAGCCGCAACAATCTCCGCTTCTGTAGTTGAAATTCCAACTGTGCTTGACGTTGACTTGGCCAAGAAACCGCTCCTCCAGTAAATAAACAAGTTACTCCAGTAGTAGAGCGTCCAGTTTGATCATCTCCGCCATGATCTGCATCACTCTCACGGCTCTATCATAGCTTGACTTATATGTAATGCCGTAGGATATTGTTCCTTTCAGATATCGAAATATCCGTTTTACTCTTTGCCAATCAGCTTCAGTTGGAACTTTCTAGATACAGGTCGCGTCCAGACTCGTGCCTATCATTAGGTAGGCAAGAGCACCTACAGCTTCCCGATATGAAAATCTCTTCTCATCAGATTCTCCGTCTTTGACTTTCCCTGATTCAGAAGTCGGATTCCTTTCGATGAGTGTCGAGACGGGATTGTATTCAGATATATGGAAACGTTCCAGAATCTTCATCGTGTACATGTGTGTGTCATTCAGCTGTAATCTGTACGAAACCTTTCTGTAGCAGGATCTCATCAAAATACAAGTATACAAAATACCAGCATCGAGGTGCTTGCTTCACACCGTACTGACTTTTCTTTAGACGAGTGACATGAGAGAAGATAACAGTTGGTAGCCTGGTAACGTTCATAGTTATTTTTACTAGTGCTATCCCTATACCTTAATATCTACGGCTGAATTAGCAGCAGCTTTCGACGTTAGCGTCAAAACAATATTGGTCAATTTGCGTCAAATTGTGAAGGTAAAAAAGCTTGAAAAATGGGTGCCTCACGAACTGGCTTGCACTGCTCAACAGACACATAAATGAAGGAACTTTGAACCGCATTGTTACCTGCGATGATAAATGGATTCTGTTTAATAACCACAAGCGCTCATCAAGTAGGTTGGATCTGGGACCTATACAATGCCCTAAATTAAAAATTACTTCTAGAAAGTGATGGTCACTGTTTGGTGGTTTGCGCCAATGTTATTCATCACAGCTTCTAACCACCTGTACCAAACAGGATGAGCATTACTGCAGATGTGATATGTGAAGAACTGAACACTATGATGGAGAAGCTGGCACATCTCCAATCAGCATTGGTCAATCGCTCGTCTCCGCTGTTTCTGCACGACAACGCGCGACCTCATACTGCACAGCAGACGGTCTCCAAGTTGCAAGAACTGGGGTTTGATGCTCTCCATCATCCGCCCTACTTACCAGACCTTGCGCCTACAGACAGCGCTAACTATAATATGTACATTTTATCTATAAAATAACTCGATCGAAGCAGTTTTTTTTTGTTTCAAAGGATATGCAGTTTTTTACAATCTCTTTGGTGATATTTGCAGCGTCATCGTCGCAATAAAGCGTCCTAAGAAATTAAAAAAGTTTATATTAAACCCAAAACGCTAGGTTAGATTAGAAATAATATTATATGGTGGTTAAGATATTTTAACATTTTATTTTATTTTTTAGATCATTCGTTTCATAAAGGTCTTCTGACAATAAAAACCACAACAAAACAAAACCAAGATCAAGACCATGACCAAGGGAAATAGGGATTAATTTCAAATTATAAAAAAAATAGTAATTTATGATACTAGTGCGGTAAGTTGGTTTTTACAAACGAGTAGACGAATTACCATAGTCACGAGTTTGTAAATACCAATTTCTGCACGTGTGTCATACAACGTTTTTCAACATATTTTCGAGAAAACAGTACAATATGTAATTAAACAAAATTATTGTAAGTCATTGTAAAGCGCTCTCGCGATTTTGGCGGCAAGAGACCGTTTTCAGCAATTTCCGCCTCATTCAAAATATCAGGTGAAGTAGATTTCACATTAATATCAGATTCCTCGCTTGAACTATGTTATTATTTTGTCTATTTATCAGTGGGAAAGTCGCAACAATTTTTGAAATTTCTAACATTAAAATGGCGCGAATTCGCACATGGCGCCACATGCACGTGGTGAAAAATAGAACTACATCTTTCGTCTCATTTACTCTTTAGTATTAAAGTGAGACAACGTACTGAGCAAAAGCGCTTCCAAGGAGGTTTGATCAGTCAGGTTGTTTATTCTTATAATGTGAAACTCTTTGGTGGAATTCTTATTTTCTTTTTATGGAAATTAAAAATAAAAACCGTAAAGAAAACGCACGGTGCTATACAAGGGGCCGTGCCGTAAAGTAGGTACTTAGGTGAGAGTACCTATTTTACCGCACGCTCTGTTGAATGGTGCGTAATTAGGGTTCCGTAGTCAACAAGGAACCCTTATAGTTTCGCCACGTCCCACAGTGTTTCGTCTAGTACAAGCTAGCGGGACAAAACTCATGACGTCATTTCCAGGAATTCGTTATAAGAATTTGTAGCCAACCCTTCCCAGGTAAAGAATTCAAAAAAAATATTTGTTTGTTACTTCAACAAGTAATTTTGTGGAGAGGTTATTGTTCATTATAAAGGAAGTGCAATTTTCATTTGTAAATAAGTTGCATTTTTAGCACACTTGTGACACCATCTCAAATATTTGATATGTAAGTGAAACGATTTTCTTGTTATGGATTGTACTATTGAGGGTATGTACTTACTATTTTGACTTGATTTGAAAAAAATACATGTACTTTTTTGCCCAAATTAGAGTTTATAAGTATGTTGAAATAATCCCACATATTTTTTCTTAACTTCAAACTTTAAAGGGTTGCAACTTTTTGTATCCCAATGTATCCGGCTAGATTTTTCTGTATGTTATAATTGAAACATTCAGGCGTAAGTTGCTTTAGTTCTTGGCACCCGAAACCGCCCGCAGATAAAGTAATTTACTTTCTTTCAGAACGAGCCATAGCTATGATAAATGTATGTATGTACATCGATTACTCCCAGGTTTCTAGTCCGATTAGTGTGATTCTTTTTTTGTTCGATGCAGTATACTTGCCATTTGGTCTCGTAAAAAATTCATCCAATTTGGTTCAGTACTTTTTATTTTGTGAGCATTTTTATTAATTTCGGCTACTTGGATATCTTTACTTTTAGCGTGTTTGTTACGCGATTACTCCGTCAATTGTAGACCGATTTTCAAAATTCTTTTTTTATTGTACTAGGGATCGTTCACGTTCGTGATATTAGTAAACAAAAGTAAGAAATTTGGTGACCATCTTGCATGCACACCTTTGGACTTAGGTCCGTTAACCGGTTCAACAGAATCAGAAGGATTCCCGCACGATCTTCAATGATGAGACAAGGCTCTCGCTTGGAGATTACGTGAAGAGCTTCTCGATCCGGCTTGCATTATGAAGAAATTCCTATCTTTGAGGTCCGAACTAGATATCCATTGATATATGTTTCATAACAACATGTTTATTTTGTATTTTTAATTGTTTTATATGTAATGTAAATGAAAAATGTAAATGACAATAACATCAAACAATGAATCAAGCAATGATTGGGGGATTCTTTATAGAAAAGCTTTTTATTTCTTATACTTTTCACTAATTGAGAAAATAAATCAATAGACCCATTTATACGTTTTTTCAAGAGTTCATTATGATCGTTTTGCATATTCGTGCAAAGAATGGGCAGAGAACCTTAGGCCCATCGCATACGGCGTATTCTAAACGCGCAGAAGACGCGCGTTTCAGGAACGCGCCTCTTCGGCGCCGTAGACGCTGATTTGTTATTGCGTTTGGATTGATGATACAAGCGCGCGTATAAAGAAGCGGAGTAGAGGAGAGAGTCTTATATGTATGAGTTATTAAGTAATCGTTCAGACATAACCGCGCGGTTAGTCAACCGCCAGAAAATAGAATCGCGCTGCTCCCGCGCGTTTCTATTACTATGGAGTCTTTACTTTGCGTTCAGTTGCGTGGCGGATACCGCGCGGTTAGCACATCACAGCTCGTGAGTTTGGCACGGTTCGTTTCGACACTGAACTGTTTATTGATGAAGTGGAGAAGAGAAATGCAATATGGGATATTCAGTGTGAGGATTACTCAAATAAAACTATCATAACCAAGCTTGGCAAGAGTTAGTGGAGATGATAAATAAATCGATTTTTCGCTGATCTCCTTTTTCAAACGGACGTTATCCCTGTACGATAATCACATATAACCGCCGGAGTCTGATTGCATAACAATTTTGCGGTTTCGAACCGCGCGATTCATGAACGCGCGGTTTCCGCAAGTCTGTACTAGCCCTTAGTCCTGCTTGTACAATAATTTTCAAAGTATCAGCTGACGACCTTTCCACCGAGATACAGCCAGCTGACGTCTGTTTTTAGCCATATCTTCATGTAAACTTTCATCAGGCAAAATTTGGGTTGAGAGGAAATCACTGAAAATAAAATAAAAAATTACATGTTCGAGTGACCAGCTGACGTGTGTTCCACCATGGTACCGTCGGCTGATTGGTTTTATTCTTCGTGATACAAGGTAATCTTCAATATAAACCAGGTTTCAATTGAGAGGAAATGACTAAAAAAATATATTTTTTCTACGTGTTTGTACGGCGATTGCTGCTTATCCCACCAACGGAATCGCAGCTGACTTCCACGAATGTTCATGATACGACTCCCTCATGTAGTCTGCTAATTATCGCTTGAGAGGAAATTGGTCACGGACATCTGTTACGGGCTCCCGCTCTATAGGGAACACTTAGAGAACACAGAACGACGTAAGACACCTTATTTATACGTAAACAATTGAAATAAGTAAAAAAATAATTTTGTCTCGCTAGCTTGTACTAGACGAAACACTGTGCGTCCGTCCGTCCGTCCGTCCGTCCGTCAGTCCGTCAGTCCGTCTGTCCGCAGTTTAGCTCAGAGACGCACAGTACTAGAGAGATGTAATTTGGTGTAAATATACGGATTTGTTGTGCCGAAAAAGTAGTAAAATAAAATCTCGTAAAATATTTTTTTTTAGGGTACCTCCAGTACTTACACGTAAAGTGAGGTTTTTTTTTTCTCGCGTACCCCTTAGTGTGGGGTATCATTAAATAGGCCTTTGAAAAATAATGATAGTTTCCATTAACAATTTTTTGATAAAAAATTCGTTTGTGAAATATTAAGCTTTAAAGTGCTAAATTTTGCTCGATTCGAGTGTGTCCCCCCCCTCTACCAGCTAAACGGTTATGTTTGGGGGTGTGAAAAAAATCACAATAGTAGTATATATAACGAAGTTTAAAAGAAAATTATCATGACTAAGTAGGCTTTACAACTTTACGAGTAATAGTCGACCAACTTATAAAATGTACTTGGATATCATATTTTCTTAAACAAAATGTATCGGAGACAACTGCAAATGTAAGTTTGTCAACTTTATTTTTACAGCTTATATAGGTATGTTTTTTGGGGATAGGTAGGTTTTTATCGTCAACTATTTTTAACTAAATTCAAAAAAAGGAGGAGGTTCTAAATTCGTTGTAATCTTTTTTCTTATGTATTTTCCCCGATTTTTCAAAGACTCCTGGACCGATTTTGAAAATTCTTCTTTTTAAAATTAAATTCAGCGAATCAGTTTAGTTAGTTCGCATAAGTATTTTGATGGGCAACTACGGAACCCTACACTGTGCGTGGCCCGACACGCACTTGGCCGGTTTTTTTTTTAACTTTCGAACAATGTATACAGGCTTCGTAAATGCATTTTTCGAGCAAATGTGTTGAAAAAATATTTAAAATTTATTCTATAAGTTCATTGTCCATACCTGTTCCGGTGAAGTGTATTAAGAAAACCAGTTCGTTTCAAATATGTCTGACATTAAATGCCAAACCTATCGATCATTTTTCGTGCGTTTTATTTGAAAGTCAATAATCGCGTTCACGTTTATTGAAATTTAATATTCGCATCCGCATTCGCATATGCGAATGTGAAAAATTAAACATTCGTTACATCAGTAATATAGATATGCAACTTACCTTTGCTATTGGAATAAAATAAATAAACGCAACGTAAATACACATGACTATCATGTTTTTAATATTTAA
Source organism: Agrotis segetum (assembly GCA_036375495.1). Classification (NCBI taxonomy): domain Eukaryota; kingdom Metazoa; phylum Arthropoda; class Insecta; order Lepidoptera; family Noctuidae; genus Agrotis; species Agrotis segetum. The sequence continues at coordinate 13,246,143 of JAQSVV010000088.1, read as the reverse complement.
ATGAGACCAATACATGTTTGCTGAACAATATCTCGCACAATTCTGACTCTATTGGTGCTATGAAATGTTACAATAAATTTTGTTTTGAAGACATTAAATTCCTAACGATCGATGGAAGTTGCTTGCAAACATTGTATCCCTGTTTTGGTAAACGTTTGAAAGTGAATACCGAGTGTTCAGTATTTTGGAGTTCAGTAGTAAGAATGTATATTTTAGGAGGTTTTTAGTAAAATTATTCATGTCTTGTTTTCTGTTTACTCAGGATTGGTAAAAATGTTTTGTGGCCGATCACCTCAGGCCTGAGCTAAAATGCGTGATGCAACGTTTTTTTTTGTTTTGCGTGATGAAATCTCCTAATGTTCTCTTATCAGGGCAGAGCGGGAGGTACTATCAGACTCGTACTGACTAAAATCCACGGTGGCCTTCCTTATGTTCCGGGGTCTCGGTGATTCGTGAGATCCTCGTGGTGGTGGAAAATGGTCATGGAAATACTTTGATATTCTAATATTAGTAGTAGTTATAAAATACAAATGTTTTTAACGTTTTGGTTTAATTTTTGGCGAATAACACCGAATAATCGGTGTATACATGCTCGTTGTCCCCGTAAGCCACGTCCCCGTTAACGGGGATAAAGGGAATTTACGTTGTCCCCGTATGCTGTCCCTGTTAATTTTTCGAAATTGATCCTACCAATTTATGCCCATTGTCCCCGTCGAGTTAAAATTAGAAATGAGGGTGCCTTCACAGAGAGAATAATATATTGTACCTTACAAATGAAATGGCACTAATGGATACAAATAAAAAAAAAATAAAGCACAAAATAGCTACATAATTATGTGATTGCGACACAAGTAGGTATTTTATGACGTTTATTTAATCTCGCTAAAATCATCAAATAAGTCCTCCCCTCCCTGTATACTAGATCAAAAGTTCGTGGATTTTTCGAAAATCACCCCGTAAGTTGGCGAAAATGGGTGTCCAATATTTAAAGGAAAGTTTTTAAGGCGTCTACGTCTGGTAGAATGATTGGCCCATCGGATTGGTCTGGCAGCTTACAAAGGGTCTTGAAATAGTACCATGAATAATATCCCTCATGTAAAATGTAGGCTTGCTAAAATAACGTGGGTGAGTAAGGTTTTTATACACCTTTAGTTCGCGTTACCTGAGAAAGTGCTCTGCTTGGGGCTCTGGCTCTCTTCTGAATCTAATATAATATGATAATTATGTTTACCTTTAATATTAAAATATTAAACATTGTAATAATTTGTTTCCTTTTTCGTTTATTTTTAAACAAATCTGGCACTAATCAAAAGAAACAATTTTTCTCATACTAATATATCGTGGGTTGACCCAGATTACAGATATATTATTTAAATTCTGGAATACCTATAACTTTTATTTACTAATCTAGTAAGTACGAGTATAATAATTATAATTGTACCTATACATTTATAATTATTATATATATTTGTAATTTGCTTTTTTCGACAACACTTTGAATGGTTCTATGCAGGGACCGAAACCGGTATGATCAATACGGGTATTTTTTCGGTAACATCCTTTTTTTCTTTTACAGGTAATTTTAAAGATTACCTTTATTATTAAAAGTGAATACATAACCAGTATTAATACCGGTTACCGAAATAAAAATTACCCCTATCTTGCACACTTCACACGTGCCGTCGGCAATAGTCACAGGGCGCGCATCGCATGTGTGTGTGACAAAGAGTCGTTATCTTTAGTTAACCGGTATTAAAACGGTAACCTGAATAGAGGTTACTTCGGTCTGGTTACTCAGATAGCGGTTACCTAAGTCTGAAAAATAACCAAAATTCTTCAATACCGGTACCGTAATTTATAAAGGTTTTCGGTCCCTGGTTCTATGCTTGTATGAAGAAGGTTTCGACAAAATGTTCTGAAGGGCGTATCCTTCCTTTTGAAATCACTGTTTTAAATGTAAAATGTTCGCAGCAGGTACCTACTTGTGGTCTTTATTTAAGGTGAATGCTCCAACCAGCCCGCGAAATTCATTTTTTTTTACGTTTTTTGCAATTTGCATGCCAGTGACATGTTGTAACTGTATCAAAATATGAATTGCGTTAATAACAAATATAATTTTAAATATAAAAATTATCAAAAAATTCGCTCCATCAGCTCTCACATAGAAAGGTGCATCGTAGTTAGATTTCGGAGATTTTTATTTATTTTATTTATTTATTTAAAATCTTCCTTACCACTATCATTACAGGTTCGTTAGGTACCTAATTCGATAGTGAGGCTTATATCTACTTATTCTTAAATTAATTACAGTAAAATACCAGAAAATAAACAATATAAAAAAAAACATAACAACAGGAACTTTACCATAAGTTTAACACTAATAGGACATACCTATAAAACACAAGTTACAATTTACAAAACAATATAACAACAATACAAAAATAAAAAACAATCTTCTATTCATTATTATAACATAAAATAAACAACAAAGTCTTTGCGAATTCACTCAAATGACAGGTGTATATGTCAATTTTGATGTGAAGTTCATTTATGAGACGAATTGCACGGGTAAGAGGTGTCTTAGCTAGCAGGTTGGTCCTAGCTGTTGGCACGAGCAGCAGTGGCGGCCGCCGCCGCCTCCACACGTATCGGTCCGGTACACACAAATTTAACCGCTGTAGTACTCCTGGGTTATGCTCAATACCACGCAACAGTTTAACTAGATACGCTACAAGTGTGAATTCCCGTCTTACCTTCACTTGGTTATACCCGACCATACCCAGCACAAATAGACTTGGGTACATTAACGGGTAATACGGATACACCCCGTAAAGTTTTTTGTACAAACAGCGAGTAAACTTGTTCTGTACACGTTCTATCATTATTGAGTATTTAGCCTCATGTGGACTCCATATGACCGCACTATGTTCAAGATGGCTCCTGACTAGTGCGTCATACAGGACCCTGACTGTCGCAATGTTGGTAAAATTTTGCGTCTGTCTCAAGACAAACCCTAAATTTCTGAATGCCTTTTTGCATATATTAGATATATGATCACGGAATAGCAAATCAGGAGTCACAGAAACGCCTAGATCTCGTACTTGTGTGACTCTTTCCATAGGCGCTGCGTCCACCACATACTCGTGAAGTAGAGGAGTACGCGCGCGCGTGAAACTCATCACCGAGCATTTTGATACGTTGAAATGGAGCTTGTTCTTATGACTCCATTCCACTATCCTATCTATATCCTCTTGTAAGCGTTCGCAATCAGATACACCCTTAACCTCGAGTAGCAACTTGAGGTCATCTGCAAACAGTAAACAAGTGCCATGTCGGACGACTTCCGGCAAATCGTTTACCATTATAATAAATTCGAGAGGCCCCAGATTTTAAAATGATGCACCTTTTCTATGTGAGAGCTGATCGCTGAGCGAATTTTTTGATAATTTTTATATTTAAAATTATACTTGTTATTACCGCAATTCATATTTTGATAAAGTTACAACATGTCACTGGCCTGCAAATTACAAAAAACGTAAAAAAAATTGCGTCGCAATCACCTTAAGTAACCTTTTTATGGTTTGTTTACATTTTATGTAACGGCTCCTTGAATACAGTATTTACTTAGTTATTTGAATAGGTATAAACTAGAAAATAAAATAAATGAAAAAAAAAACTTTTTTTTTTCGATGAAAACTTACCGGTTCGTCAAGAACAATGTTCCCGGTCTAGAGACTTCTTCTGAAGATAAAAAAGACAATAAATCGTAGTAACATAACGTTTGCGTATATACATTATTAGCAGACGTTCCCGTGGACAAGCTGGCATTGCTTTCTTCAATTCTCTATAATATCCGTTTCTAATAATGTCAATTTTTTTACGCACGCTATCAATAGTTGCACCTTCCCCTAAAATGGGCACCAAATCTTGTAAAGCGTTCATTCTTTTTTGTTTGTTCATGTAGTCGGCGCTAGAGACATTCCACAAACATGTGTGAAACTTATATCTTTCAATAAATTTTGTAAGTGTTTCACGATCCATTTTGACGTGCAGTCTTCTCTCGAGACAAGCTCTAAATGATAAATCTGCTGTACAGCAAGCCTACACACCATCTAGCGTGCACGACGATGGATTGCTCTGACGTACGTCCGCGTTATTCACTATCCATCTGCAGGACGCGCGACGTTCGCGGTGGTGGGGGCGCTTGCTGGATGAAAAATGCGTCGTGCACGTCCAGCAACAAACAAATAATAATAATTATTGACGTACGTCAAGCCTATTCACGGTGTTTTTGCATCGTGTATCGTGCATGACCATGGCGGGACGTACAGCAAGATAGACTGTGAATATGGCGCTTAAACTGCAAAATATCCATAATTTTTGTTTATTCATTTTAGAAATTTAAATTCTTGTAAGATAATATATCAGATAAGTAAAAGATTTTAATTTTTTTTATTTTTTTTTATAATCCATTTCATAGTAGGTAATCATAATATTTGTCAGGATAATTGGCAATGTTGATAAGTCAAGGTGTGAAATTCACCATGAATTTTTCTGTTTCGTCATAAATTATGCACCCAAATACTTGGCCGTGATATCTCCTTTTTTATTTTATTCTTCTTCCTCTTCTGCAAGAAGTTTGATTGTAATTAAATCCCAGTCTATCCTTATTTCACTAGAGCGCTCGATCGCACTGCATGAAATTTACACTAAATCTGAACGGAAATATAAAATTGTAGAGAAGTCACCAAGGGGGGTCAGCCTCAGCTACGCCTCGCGGCGTCGCGTTGCGTCATGCGGCCTCGGCAGGCGCAGGGGCGCGCGGCTGCGTTGAGATGCCTACGTTGCGAGGCGTCACGCGGCGCAGTGCTGCATGGCGCAACGTATTCCACATTTTCTCAACGAAATGTGTATCTTTTCGTTTAGAAAATAAAGTTTTATTTTAAATAGCTCTTAAATGTGTAGCGCATCGTCGTCGCGTCGCTTCGCGTCTCGGTCTAAACTGACCCTTACTTCTCACTCCCACAATATACAAAAGCGCCATCTTACACCACAAGCAGAAATTATTTACTCAGCAGCTTTTCTATCATACCTATAACGCCTTCAACAGAAGTTCTAAAACTTTGAAGCAGATGCCAGTAGTAGATACTATCGAGGATTTAAAAACTTAAGTCACATTTATGTAAACTTCCATAGTGCCTAAAGTCTGAGCGTATACTTGTATTTCTTTTCTACACTAATCTACCCGTAGTAGCATCTGAGAAATGCGTTTTTCCGACGTTTTTTTTTTTTAATAAATTGCGAACTAGCAAACATCGTGACGATACTGTCATATCTACTACTCAATTATGTCTACTACCATGTCTTCAAACTTTAACCGTGTGACATGTACCAACCTGCACTGGGCTGCCGTGCTGGATTACAACGATTCGATTTTTTAAATAACTTCAACAGGTAGACGGTCTGGGAAGGAGAAAGAGGAGGTTTAAGTTTTTTCCCAGCAGTGGGAACGGTTTCAAGATAATATGTTCACGGCGACAGCGCTTGTTGTTAGTTGCAGCAGTACCGTTTGCTACACTCGCATGGTGGCACGCTTTTGGTAAAAGTTAATGGCCTTACAGCCGACGTGCTCCAGCTCGGATACTGCCACTGCCATGACTCGCACATGTGTCGATCACAGTTCGTACCGACCACAACCCTAAATCTTTAATCGTAACATATAAAAACAAAAGGTCATGTAAATGATAAAGTTCAGCCATTATCATAACAAAAAGATTGGTTGTTGTAGCCACAACCATTCTTTTAAAGATAACCCTCGCCTCGTTGATTTCATTGATTGATTATAATTTAGCGTTAGGTATGTCAAATCTTACTCTATGTGAAACGTAGTAAATAATTAAATATGTGTCACGCACTGTTAGGATAAGGTAAGATAATTATTATTGGTTTGATTTATGAATACGTGACTTGTATGTATTAGAATTTAGATTAACAACGCATTGGTAGCTTGATGATGCATTCTGCAGAAAATATAAGAAACGTATAGCTTTTTGGTAATAGAGGCTTGCTCTTGATAGTCCAGGAAAAAGGTGTCTGAGACAAAGCCTAGCAAAGGGATGACATAGGCTAATAGTAATAACTGACTAAACGTGGACTTAACTGAAAAAACTTATTTTTTGTAATAAGTACCAAGATTAAATATACTACCTAGTCGTAGATATACTTAATGCTGGACTAATAAAAACGATCCTTATTAAAAAGCAATACCATTTCTATTCTATTTTAATTCACCTTGCCGTACTTCTGTCGCATTTGACCTTGACCGCATTATTTGTCACATATTATTGTTACGTATCTATGTACCGTATACTCGTGAAACAAAGTTTACATGTGAATAAATGTTAATAAAATTCGTATCGATTGGAAAGCACCTTTCAACAGCGCGTGCATCTATTATTCATATAAACATTACTTTGTTCGTTTAATGATTAGTTTGCCTGATGACTAAGTGGGTTTGCAGTAGCGAGAATAGTCTTATTGAAAACTATTGAGCAAAAGATGGATGTGTGAGTTAGGAGGAATTTAAACAGCTAACTAATTAGTAAAATACAGACTTAGTACTTCCAAGGCACCTCTTTAATTTATATCCTGGGATAATGTCATCATACGTAATATTCATATCTGGGCATTTCATATGTATGGAGTAATTAACTGATATACTCATTTCTGTATTTTCTGTATGAAACTGAATTTTTCAAGATCTAAGAATTATTATGAATACATAAAGGTCGAGGTGCACACAACTTGGATTTTTTTTCCCCCAACGGTTACGGCCCTTGTCAGGCAAGATTGATTTTGTTTTTAATGATGAATTTCAACTAATTTACAACACTAATCTAATAGGTAGAATTATTTATAAGTAGGGACACAATAGCGCTACGGCGGTGAGGGCGGCAGTGGCTCGTACTACGAGAGGGCGGCGTGGTGGCGGCATCGATCCGCCCCGCCCGGCTACCTCTTGGGCGCACTTCACTCCAGTAGTCCAATGCCTTGCTCACTTCACGACATCCACCTTATGTATGAAACGTAGTATCTATACGCTTTATTGTTTAGCCACCCCCATTAACAAAACCTGATATCTACCGCTTGGCGGCATAAAGGTCACTAGTCGAAGAGCGCAGGGGACGTTGGATTTAGGGCATGGTATAGTTAACCCCTGTTTGACGTTTTCTTCATCATCCCGAATTATTAATGTTAGTTACATACGGGTCAGGAAACGTGAGGCACGATACATTAAGAAACAAGTGAGAATTGTGAACGTTTGTTGTGATCGACTGCTTCGTTACGGTAAATTTAAAATCCCACCTTTATTGTTATTATTAACGCAGTATGACGGTCTTGCATCAATAGTCCTACAAACTATCGCTTCGCAGACTCCTAGTTCAGTGTAAAAAGTGGAATGACATATTAGTGAAAAACATATCAGGAATATAATATATAATATCTTAGTGACTTAGAGTTAAAACATTTGTGCGTTTTTGTTATTAATTTAATAGACGGAATAAAGCTTCACCACGTTCCGTCACAGCAAATTACGTTATTCAAACCATTTGCCTTCTCGAGGTTCGCCATTAAATATACGAGGACAATCAGTAAAAGCGGCGTCATTGAGCCGTATCGAAGCTTCGCCGAGGCTGGCAGCTGGGCCGGAGTGCGTCCGAAGCGCGGGCGGCGCGTCCGGCGGCGCCGCCGCTGGCGTCCGCCCTGGCTACGGGTATGAGGCGCTCTCGGCGGCGAGTGACGGCAGTGAAGGAGAGCCTGACGAAGCACCCGAGTACGCTGCTTTTGAAATGGAACTCTCAGGAGGTGCTGAATCCGTAGAAGGGCCTTCTTCGCGTGGGTCAACTAAAGTCAATTTTCCACCTGAAGTCGAGTTGGAGCGGCGACCTACAGTCTCCGCAGTGGCTACCGCAGCCTACCATAAAGGTCGCGGAAGATCCATGAGTGCCTGGAGTGACATAAGCCGATCCAGTATACGCTTCGAAGAAAGGTCAGTTTAAACAATACTTATTTACTTTTTTGCCAAATATGTATTGTTCTGTTAAGATAAAATTGTTGGTTAGGTTAGGGTTTTCGCTATGGGTTAAACTTTCAGTATCTAAATCAACAGTAATTGATTAGACTATTGTATGTATCAATAATATATCATGCGATGAAGGAAGGTGCGAAAAGTTTGTAGTGCTTTACAGGGACCATGAATTCATGCCGTTAAAAACATCTTCTGGAAGGAAGGATTTTATCATAAAACCATCTGGGACAGGGAAGTCTACATCCACTCACCATTTTTTACGTTTTAAAACCTAATCAACGAACACCCTTAGCATCATTCTTGACGCATTCTGGTGTCGGGCCCGTTTTGACATGCGCGAAGCAGGCCGAACGACTAACTGCGATTTTAGGTCGAAAAGGGCTTTTGTACGACGTGACCGGATTTCAAATTTGATACTACTTCTGTGGCCAACAAAATGTAGTTGTTTTTCGAAAGGTTTATTTTTTCTTGATAAGAACAAAAACATCTGATCGATTTTATCAATATTTTAGCAAGATCAAATTATTTGAAATATCTTTACTGCTGCTGATTAAATTTTCTCAACGCTCTCGTAAAGGTATCATGGTAAAGAGTTATCCTAAAATAGTAACGCATAAGGACGTGTTACTAACACTATTGCAGTTTTTTTAGGTTTTCTTAATTTGTTGTGGTAGTGTCGCTACTATTTACGCAAATGAGTCCTCCCACCCAGGGCAGAGCGAGAGGGACTGTTGAACTTGTCCTTGGGCTTCATTAAGTGTCATTGCAAAACATAGGCTGACTGGAAACTGGACTCGTTTAAAACTGAATGAAAAATTATTTGGAATGAGAGGAATCTGAGGAGTGAAAACACTTTCACCTTTTCCACACCCTGTTGAAATCTCTGCTTCTTTCAGATTTTGTTGTAAATTGGTCACTTTTAATCTGGTGCCATTACAAAGATTTGGGGGACTTAAATTTCTAAGAAGTATTATGGGTACGCCTACTTTTAATTTAATTTTATGTGCTGGTAGTCCAGGAGCATTGAGGGAATCTAAATATTCTACTGGGTAGCTTGTAGATTCTCCTTCTTTGATGACCCTGTTATTGGAGATATACTCAACATAGTCCCCCGGAACATAGCAAAATTTCAGCGTTTATTGTTGTTGCTTGGTCGTTTCGTGGCGTCAAAATAGCTCTTTCGCAAAGCCAGGAATATTATGTGTGTGTGAACTGAGGGACCAAACGGGAACGCGCAAAATAAAAATCGTAAGATTTAGTAGTACACTTAAAACAATTGTAGAACAAATCTGGGAATTTGTAAAAAAATATATTTAAAAAAGCCAGATCTCGGAAAGTATTTGATAAATTAAGGTTTTGTGACTACAGACTTTTAGTAAAGAATTTGTAAAGATGTTTACTGAATTGCTGATCAGAAAGCATTAAAGGTAAAAAATATATAACGACTAAACTGTGGTCCCTCAATCCACACAGTAATAAATAATGATTTTAGTGAATATTACCTAGTAAATCTTTCTTTTTCATATAGTTACCACATAAAGTTTTAGTAAAAGTCTTAATGCAGTTTGTAAAAAAGAAATGGAAAGAAATATCGACGCAATACGAAGATAGCGAATAATAAAACTGGTCCCTCAATCCTCACCTCTACTAATATACGTGCACGTATTAGCTGCGAGACGAGAGGATTATCAGAAAGTCTAGTGTACTTAACTTACAGTAAAAAGTTACTACTAAAACATAGGTATATAAAATTGTGTATTTTTCATCTCTTAGCTGAGATAATTTATATTTTTTAATCCTTTAATAATAGAAAGAGTAGGATGACCACACAATGAAACAAAATGTAGACAGTACTAATATACTTTATTTAATGTAGTATTAAACGAAACGAAAGGTAGATAAAAAAGTTATTGACAAAATTAACAAATCACTTATTATAATACTAGCACTCCACCCACGACTTCGTCCGCGTGATTTTCGAACTTTGCTTTTGTGAATTTCTACTCCCAGCCACTCTATAAGGCAGTGTTTCCCAACCTGTGGTCCGCGGACCCCTGGGGGTCCGCGAGTATATGTATGGGGGTCCGCGGTGTCATCTCTGGACCATACATAAATGCTAATGGCTAAACGGCGAACGTGCGCCAACATGCGGTGAGTAAGACTGAATGAATGATGTGAGTGAAATAAGTGCGAGGGACGATACAAAAACAAATTTAGAAACAGATCACAAGTCGAATCTGATTTGAGATTACAAATCAATAATTATTTTATTTAGGGGTCCGTGAAAACATTGCTTGATTTCCTAGGGGTCCGTGGCTGAAAAAGGTTGGGAAACGCTGCTATAAGGGATACTTTTTGAAAATCAATATTCAATAAAAAATCAGTCTACCCGCAGTATCCCGTCTTGGGTAGCACATACGTAAAAAAAAAAAAACAACTTAAAAATACTAAACAACGTAAGTAAAAAAACTTTATCCGCGCATTGATATCAGACTTAAAACATGCTAAATTATGAAGTGTCTTGATGAAGTGACTCGTATCAAGTCTGATAAAAGCTTTAGGTCGCTTTGAAGATCGCCTTCAAAAATGGAAAACAATTGTGTTATATAACTTTTTGTGGAGGAAAATAACGCAAACGCCTTAACGCATGCGGAAACCAAAGTCGATGAATCATCCGTTATGATCTCATGTGGTGGATTATTTACGAAAGTTAACCACTTTTTTAACCAATCCAAAATAGTTTCATCAGAATGCGAGTCTGTCACCATTTGAAAAATTGGCACGGACTTCAGTTTAGCGTTACCTGTAATAAGCCCTACGTATAAAAATAATCTTTTTGTTACTGTTGTATCATCTGGAAGACAAAGTTTTTCGAAAAAAGAACCAGTAGCATCTATTGTTATAGTAATTCTATGAGATTTTGCATGATACTCATTATAGTATTTAATTTGGCAGACACTCCAAAAAAACAAACGAAAATCTGGAAATATACATACGTGGCGTGCCTTTTAAGTTTTGTCGTTTGAAGAAAAAAAAACAAATAGAACCTTATAATACCTTTCATTGCTTTTCAAAGTATTCACCACGTAGTTTTATACACTTTTCCATTCGCTCGAACCAGTTATTAAAGCATTTATTCCACTCCAAAGTAGGGGTGTTCACTACAGCTGATTGAAAGCGTCGACTGCTTCTTCACCGGACTGGAACCTTTGACCACGAAGAGATTTTTTAAATTTAGGAAATGTAAAGAAATCGTTAGGGCTTAGGTCAGAACTGTGTGGAGAATGATCAAGAATTTCTACGTTTTCCTGCTTCAAATACTCAATTGTTTGACGAGCGCTTTGTGAGCTTGCATTGTCGTGGTGTAGGATAATGCGACGCTTGGGGTTGAACTTTCGAATTCAGCGATGACTTGGGGTAAGCAAACTGTGGTATACCACTCTGCATTAATTGTTCTACGATCTTCAAGTGCAATCGTAGCAACATGACCGCTTTTTGATACGACAGTAGCCACCATCTTCTTTGAAGTGTTTCGAGAGCGAACAACTTTCGTCGGTTTAGGCTCGTCTTGAAAGACCCAGGTTTTGGATTGTTGTTTGGAATCAGGATCGTAAGCTTATATCCAAGATTCGTCACCACTGATAATGTCGTAGACGTGATTTGACTCTCCTCGGTTGAACCTTTGAAGAGTTTTCTTACGCCAACTAACGCGGGTCGCCTTATGATCATCAGATAGCAAATGCAGAATTCAACGGGAAACTAGCTTTCTCACACCAAGAGCGTCATGCAAGATCTTCTGAATAGTTGTCCCTGAAATGCATAATTCCGCCTCTATCTCCCGATATATCACATGACAATCTTCGAGTATTAGTTTTCTCACAGTAACGATGTTATCTTCAGTGAATGCGGATTTTGGACGTCCTTCACGAGATTTGTCATTAAAACTGGTATGTCCACGCTGAAATTTCAAATACCAGCGTTCGACCGTCTGCAGGCATGGGGCTTCGTCATAGAACACAGATTTTATCTCTTCGAAACATTGGAACCGCGTTAGGCCTCTTCGGAAGTTGTAGAAAATTATTGCGCGGACGTTTTCCTTAGTCAAATTCATTTTTATAGGTGACCTAGCAGGTTCAAAACAACGGTGTGACTAAACAATTGAATTTATTTTAATAAATTCAATTGATTTGATATTCTAAAATCCAATAATTTTGAATATTTAACAGTTCCAAATTCGAAATTCGCGGCAAACATTTAAACGACAGAACTTAAAAGGCAAGCTATCGTATTTCACGAATAATATTATACTTATTGTCATGATCAACACTTTGTGCTAACATTTAATACTACATTAAATAAAGTATATTAGTACTGTCTACATTTTGTTTCATTGTGTGGTCATCCTACTATTTCGATTGTTAAAGGATTAAAAAATATAAATTATCTCAGCTAAGAGATGAAAAATACACAATTTTATATACCTATGTTTTAGTAGTAACTTTTTACTATAAGTTAAGTACACTAGACTTTCTGATAATCCTCTCGTCTCGCAGCTAATACGTGCACTTATATTAGTAGAGGTGAGGATTGAGGGACCAGTTTTATTATTCGCTATCTTCGTATTGCGTCGATATTTCTTTCCATTTCTTTTTTACAAACTGCATTAAGACTTTTACTAAAACTTTATGTGGTAACTATATGAAAAAGAAAGATTTACTAGGTAATATTCACTAAAATCATTATTTATTACTGTGTGGATTGAGGGACCACAGTTTAGTCGTTATATATTTTTTACCTTTAATGCTTTCTGATCAGCAATTCAGAAAACATCTTTACAAATTCTTTACTAAAAGTCTGTAGTCACAAAACCTTAATTTATCAAATACTTTCCGAGATCTGGCTGATGGTCTGTGAGGACTGAGGGACCACACTTTAAGGGCTGTAGTTTTTAATATATTTTTTTACAAATTCCCAGATTTGTTCTACAATTGTTTTAAGTGTACTACTAAATCTTATGATTTTTATTTTGCGCGTTCCGGTTTGGTCCCTCAGTTCACACACACATGGAATATTCGCAAGTTGGTATTTGCGTTGCGTTTCCATACACATGATATGAGGTTTCGCATAGATGAAACTATGTTGCATAGGTTTTCATTAAGAACAACTTTTCCTTGTTCCTGCGGATACACACCGTTACCAATCTCAAGTAGCAAATTTGAAAATTCTTGAGCATTTTCGTTGCCTCCAATTTGCGCACGAATATTTAATGTCAAGTGCAAAAGGGTTAATGTAATGCCAGAGTCGAGAACTCTTTAAGCAAGCTCTAACTTCATCAGCCCTTGTTCCACGTGGTATTACAGGGAGAGTCTGGCGAAAATCGCCACAAAAAACCATAGTATTGCCACCCATGGGTTGATCATTTTGCTTGACATCACGCAACGTTCTGTCTATTGCTTTTCGATTGGCCATTGTAGACTCATCCCATATAATTAGAATACAATCACGAAGAACCTTAGCGTTATCGCTGATTCTTGAAATATTACAAACAGGGCTTTCTGTGCGGTCCAAATAGATCGGAATTTGAACATTGTATGAGCAGTTTTCCCACCTGCTAACAATGTACTGCTTTACCTGATGAAGCAACAGCTAGCGCGATATGTTACCTTGGCTTTGTACCTTCGCCAAAATATATATACCTTGTCAGTAACAACCCTCATTTTCTGGTAGGATAATACTAACCAAAAGTAGGTACTTTGGCACCATTATAGAAAGGTAATGAGACAAGAAAGTTTATTCTGTAATTTGCCAACTAAGTGTTCTTTACCATTCATTTTGAGAAATATGTTTTGAAAGACGAGGGATGTTTTCAGAAAACTCATAATTCTTATAAAAACACATTCTAATAAAAACACATCATTTCCCAAGATAATATTAAGATAAGTTTTATAACAAACTTGTATTCACTAGGTTCAGTACATTTCATTTCCTATCAGAAAAGTATGAATCCTAAGTGGTGACCTTTGTTAGTTTCTAACAATAAGCACTTAATGAGGGAGAGGTAGAAATTTTTCGAAAAATCTTTCAAGTTCGTTATCTCCAAAACCAGTCACTTTCGATCCCATGTTGTCGGGGTTAAAATTGTTCCAAATAAGGTCTAGTATCACCCATTTCAAGACCGCATCGCTTGCCCACTCTCGTCATCCCGATAAACGCGTATTCATCACATACACACATCAAAAATGTCTAGGGATCAAGCATTTTTATGCGGATTTCTTGAGATTGAGATGTGGCTTTGTAATAAATTTATGATTTTATAAATTTATATGGATCCTTTTTGGTGCATTTCATAATTTGAATCAGGAACTGTAAATCAAATTCGAGTAAAAGATGAAAATCAGCTGTCAATATTTTCCCTATAAAAACATACAACGCATTGAAGACATTATTAGTGCTACTGTTTCCCTACTACTGATTAAAACCAACGTTATTATGGAGCGGCGACGTCATTTAAGCAGGGAAGAAATGCTCAGAGCCGTGGGAATGATAGAAGCTGGTTCCCGGCAACGTACTGTGGCTTTAGCTCTGAATACAAGTCAGAGTGTTATCAGTCGACTTTGGACACGTTACCAAGTCAGAAACCGCTTGCATGAAGTGAACCTTCATTCCCGAAGACCGCTACGGGTACCACCTATAGCAATGCACAATCGTAGGATTCGATATCAATGGGCTCTTGAACACAGAAATTGGGCAGAAGAACAATGGCGTTTCGTGTGCTTTTCTGATGAGTCTCGTTTTGGTATGAGACCGGATACAAGACGTATACGACACTGGAGAACCCCTGGACGCCAACAGCGATTAAAATCCTGCCAGGAAGTCCATCCTTATAGTGGTGGAACCATCATGGTATGGGCGGGTATTTGGATCGGCGGAAGAACTGAGTTGATTTGGATCAGAGGCAACCTCAACGCTCAAATTTATGCTGAGACGATTGTATCAGACGTCATCGTTCCTCTACAAGTGCAAATCGGTCCCTTATTTCAGTTAATGCATGATAATGCTTCTTTGCGGGATAAAATCCGGAACATGGATATTCGGCGAAGAACAAAAGTCACCGACATAGCTCATAAAATTTGCAAGTTGAAGTGGCAATGGGCAGGCCACATGGCATCGCTCGTAGAACTGACAACCGATGGGGAAGAAAAGTTCTCGAGTGGCGACCACGGACCGGAAAACGCAGCGTAGGCAGGCCTCCCACTAGGTGGACCGACGACATCGTGAGGGTCGCGGGCAGCCGATGGATGCAAGTGGCGAATTGTCGTTCGGCGTGGCGGTCTAAGGGGGAGGCCTATGTTCAGCAGTGGACGTCCTCCGGCTGTTGATGATGATGATGATGATGATGATGATGATAATGCACGACCGCACACCGCAAGAGTTGTAAGACAGACTCTCGCCGCAGCTAACATCAATGTCCTGCCCTGGCCTGCTCAGTCGCCAGACTTGAACCCGATTGAGCATGCATGGGATATGCTACAGAGAAGAGCTCTGCCGAATATGGAGGGTATCCAGTCGCAAGAAGACCTTTTTTTGTTGTTGCAACGAACATGGGCGGCCATTCCACAGCGTGATTTGGATGAACTCATTTTGAGTATGCCAAACCGATGTTCTTGTGTTGTTAGTGTTCGCGGTAGAAACACGGATTATTAATTGTTTAAGTTATCCAATAAAATTTTAAAGAAAACTGTTATTTCAGTCTTTTTTTCGAACTTTAATGTTAGTGGTTCTAATGTCAAAAATCCCTTTATTAGGAAAATGGCAAATTTCTTTATGAATGCAAAGGTGACTTGGTTTATCGTTACTGTGACAAACGATAACACTTTATTTGATGAATCCTTAAAGAACATTTTAATTAATATCAATCAGGAGAAAAGTTATTGCAAAAATATATGTTGATCCCTAGACACTTTTGATGTGTGTATTTATGCAATAAATAATTGTATTTCACTGTTTTTACACTAGCATTTTCACGCTTTTCTCCCGCTTACTGACATTCTATTTCATGCTTTGCCTAAGTTTTGTTTTTACAGATGTTCTATAGAATATAAGCTGATACACATCCATAATAAATTATTGGTGACATATACAGTGTCGACTTAAATCGCTGATTATTTTATGCAGGTCTGGGGGGGTATTACAACCTTTTTTAATTCCTTGCAGTTTTTGGGCATTTGAATTTACGGCCTTAAGCAGGCTTGTTCTATTTCGTATTACAACGTACGTAATTCTGCAAGGAATCATCCTGGATTACTTGTCTCTGGATGATTACGACGGGCTAGAGAATTCGTTCAAAAATCGAGCGAAAATTTACCGATGATTACCGGTTTTATAAATTGTGTGTGAAAAAAATCTTATTCATTGTACATTTAGGAGATATTTGAGTTAAAATGTATTTTAATAACAATTTAAATATTTACAATCAAATTGAGCAACATTTACTGCCATTTTATGCAAAAACTTAACACCAAATAAAACTCTCATAAAGGGATCGTTTCTGAACGATCGTATTGCGATACATTTTTAGTCTGTGGCGGTTTTGTTTACCAAAACAAACAAGATTATCGTATTTTATTTATTTATAATTCCACTACGAGTATGTAGTAGGTACTTTTTACTGCATTAATAAAGAAGCGCACCGTTTTAATACCGCAGAGAAAGTAAGGAAACAAAATGGACTAAGTCATGAGCAGAAAATTTTGATAAATGGAGCTGTTCCAACACAACAATGTTCTAAGTTTTAAAGCAAGAGCTAGAAATGTTTCAACAAGTGAAGGAATGATAAAACCTAGGACGTTTATTCAAACTGAAAGACAGTGTACGAGTACCTAGTTCTCTTGAAATTGCGAAATTGTGGTACCAGAAGCAATCGAGGAAGTGAAATTAAAAATGTCTGCTGATACATTAAAGACTGCTCAATGTACCCAAATAAATATTTAACACAAGTTTTGGCTCCATTGGACTGTACCGTTTCTGGAATGATGCTGCGCGAGGCTATTAATTTTAAGTGTTTGAGTTGATCATACATTTTGTTTGGTTTATTCAACCCTACGTAATGGACGTAGGGTTGAATAAACCCTACGAATGATTATTTATTTCGTCACCGTGTCTCAAATCTAAGCTCTGTATATTTTTTTTCTTACACTGATGGAACTACGACAAATAAAAAATTTTTTTTCAGGAGTACCATGTTTTTTATTTAGAACAATATATTACAATATGAGTAAATGTTTACGTATATGAATCTATTGATTGATTAGCCTTCAGTAAATGAGTGTATATGTGTAGGTAGATGTCGTAAAAGGTAAAAACTTTGTCGACTTTTTATGTAAAGCTCGTCAGCTGAGATTATATCGTGTATGCACTCTCCAGATATTCTGTAGCGCCTCCATTATTAATACCAAAGTTTAATTTAGTTAGTTTCAACTGTTTAAAGACAAATTAAAAGAAACAAGTCAGTAAAAGTTACTCAAAAGTGGCGTAAACTGAATGATTTTGGAGATGCCAATTTCGACAGTTAATCCGGCCTTGAAATGTCATTAAGAGGGCTTTCACACGGTTCGTTGATTTTGTGCGACTTTTGGAACCTGATTCTGGGTATGACATTGCCACAAATAAAAAAAGTACATATACTCGAGAAAGTTTGATTCTTTCTGCGTGGAGTGCTTTAAACACATTTTTAGATTTGTTTACATACATATGTAAAAACCTTGTCTCTGTAAAGGATGTTTCATAAAATTCTACTTTTTGTCATACTTTGGTACCGAATTACATAGAAGGTATAGTAGTAAAATAATATTTGAAAATGTCCTTGGTACATCTGAAAGATTATAATTGGACTGCATTAATCACTTTTTTATTTTTCATTCAGAAATAAACCAAAAATAATTTTTCAAAACAGGAAGAATTTGACATTTTTTCGTCCGAAATTATATTTTTTATCTATCAAGATTTACTGAATATTCAATCAAAAAGTATTGAATAACTAAGGTTACTATGTTAGCTTGCATTAAAAAAATAATTAGCTCATTTAAAAGTAAAATAATAGTATTAAACAATTATAATATGCAATGACAAAATTCAATATAAAACCAAGAACGGTTTCTTCTTTGATTTAGACGGCGCGGGGCGCCTTCTGAGGGAGGACGTATCGCTCGCAACCATTTTGACATTAGTTGCGTAATTATTAAAATTTAAAATACACGCCACCATTCATGACCTTTACACGCGGCGCCAGTGTCTTTGTCATGACATCAAATTCCATGTGAAAAATGTAGTACCTCGAATTTTCCGCAGGTCATGAGTGGTGGCCAGTAATTTTCCCAGTCGCCAAGAATACAGTTTAACCTACCTTTCTTGATACAAGCTAATATTTTGAATTAATTTGATTGAATTTTCCGACTATATTCGAATGTGGATATAATTGTAAAAAAAAAATAATGTAAATAATACAAAAAAAAAAACAATTTAAATAATTCTGATACCTTTTTTTCTGAATTGGTAATTATATGTAATTTCAGACTTGCTAACTTCCCAAACATTCCTGTTCGTTTGGATAATATAGCTCGCTGCGGAACCCACCATACCACCGGTCATGCCCCTGGTGGTATGGCTTTTTATTACGTGGTAAAATCATCAGATCAGCCCTTCCACCCAGGGAAGGACAGGAGGGACATACAAACTTGTAATGACTAAAATCTACGGTGTCCTTCAATAACCCATTGCGATCCGAGGCTATGGATACCCGATAAGACAATTCCGCGACGCCCGGCAGGATTTGGCTCTCTAACGTGCGCCCCGAAAATCCGTGAAAAATTGATCTGATCGTTTGAGGTAGCGGTTTACCAGAGAAAAGTTTTGTTTTAAACTTTTTGTATTCGTTTTTGATGTCGGTACTTTTTTCAAAAAGTTTTTTTTTTCATCAATGTATTTTTATTAGGTTTGATCGAAGAGAGTTGAAGTCTTGTATCAGGTTCGGCATCCAGTCAATTGCGGTATTCCGTTTTGGCAGCTGCATTGTATTATTTTTTTTTGGTAAAATCATCAAATGTGTCCTCCCGAGCGGGACGGGATTTATTACCAGACTCTAGTACTGACTAATATCCATGGTGATCCTTAAATAGCCCTTTACGTTCCAGGGCCACCGTTACCTGATAAGACAGTCCAGTGACCAAGGCATGCTCCTACTCTCAAATAGAAATCGCTTCTCGGCGTCGTACGTCACGCGGCTGTTCTCCCTCACGTGTTCCACCTCCTACTTCGCTAGCATGACTGCTTTGCATAAGGATTCGAGGTGACTACTTCCTATTCCGTCTTGCCCCGCAGATCGTGGCCTCGATCAATGCCGGGTGCTATTAAATTGACTCAAGTGCATCGAGTTGGGATTTGGCAAACCTGTACCACTTCATGTACCTAACTTTTTTGCAGCCAACTCAATAAGAGGACTAATATTGTGGGTCGATGTCAACGGCACCCCAAAAAGGTCAAGATAGCCTGTCATTTTTACGGTTACACCTCAGAAAGATAGAACCGAGTCGGATTGGCTCCTTTTTGCGGAAAAAATTCACGTCTTAGCAGCATTGAAGCTCAAGCACTCAACCGGCCATGGCTCTTTTGCCTGATATTATCAAAAAACAGATACTACTCAGGAACCCCGAAGACTTTCAACTTGAACTGCACAATCGCTTCCAGTGCCTAACCGAATGCGAAACTGTGGACGAGATTAATAATGGGTTGGTGGAAACTGTCCAAGCTGTGGGGTCCAAGTTTTTTAAGACCCCGCGCCGCAATAAGCCTCAAAAGCTCTCGAACGGAAAAATCCGGTTGATGCAGGACCGGACCGAGATGAGGCTGCAATCTTCAGCTGATATGTCGGAATATGGCAAACTCAATAGACGAATCTCTAAATGAATGCAACGTGACCTGCGCTCCTTTAATGCGGCATGGATCAAAGAGGCAATCGAGCGGAACCGGGGCTCAAAAGTGTTCGCAAAGAATTCGTCTATTGGGCAGAGCCAAATGACAAAGCTGAAGATTAACGACGGCAGCATCATTTCGACTAAACCAGAGAACCTAAGGGAGCTTGAGAGGTTTTACGGACAGTTATACATCAATACGACAACCCAGTGTCGGTACATCTTGAGACGCAAGAGCTAAACTGACTTGACACTACACTGAGGATATCCCAGACACCAGCCTGTACGAGATTAGAATGGCTCAACAGCTCAAGAATAACAAGTCGCCGGGTGAGGACGGAATCTCAACAGAACTTCTGAGAGCGGGTGGAAAACCGGTACTACTCTAGTCCTCCAGAAGTTATTTAATTCCGTCATACTCAAAGGTTCTACGCCAGAAGCATGGCACAGGAGTGTGGTTGTTCTTTTCTTCAAAAAAGGTGACAACACCTTGTTGAAGAACTACAGGCCAATCTCACTTCTGAGCCATGTATACAAGCTGTTCTGAAGAGTCATTACGAACCGTCTCGAACGCAGGTTTGATGACTTCCAGCCTCCCGAACAAGCCGGTTTCCGAAAAGGTTTTAGTACTATAAACCACAAACACGCTCTGCCAGATTATACAGAAGACAGAGGACTATAATCGGCCATTGTGTTTAGCGTTTGTGGACTATGAAAAAGCCTTCGATTCAATCGAAACCTGGGCAGTATTGCAGTCCCTCCAACGATGTCACGACTATAGGTATATCGAAGTGTCGAAGTGTTTGTATAGAAACGCCACCATGTCCATCCGATTTCAGCAGGCGTAGCATGGCGCCGTAGAAAGGGGTTTTGTCGACGGAAGAATAGACAAAATAACAGAACGTAGAAATATTTTTATCGTTTTAAGCATGGTAATGTGAAAAATATAGAAAATAAACGTCCTTTTCTTCAATAGTGTTCAAATGGTGTCACATTTGTGCAAAAAAAACAGTCGATTTGTGTAGAAATAACGATGAAATAACGCCATGCTACGCGTGCAGGAAGAGAGCACGAAACCAATCCAATAAAAGGCGTGAGACAGGGAGACGTTATTTCTCCGAAACTGTTCACGAACGCGTTGGAGGACATTTTCAAGCTCTTGGAATGGAACGGATTCGGCATCAACATCAATGGTGAATACATCACTCACCTTCATTTGGCCGATGATATAGTCATCATGGCAGAATCGTTGGAGCACCTCAATGCTATGCTCAGCGACCTCAGTATCGTTTCCCAACGGGATGGCCTTAAAATGAACATGGACAGGACGAAAGTCATGTCGAATGTCCATGTGGCACCCTTACCGGTTGTTGTTGGGAGCGATACTCTCGAAGTTGTAGACCATTATACTTACCTTGGACAGATTGTTCAGTTAGGTAGGTCCAACTTCGAGAAAGAGGTCGCCCGAAGAATCCAACTCGGATGGGCAGCGTTTGGGAAGCTACGTGATATTTTCTCATCGAGAATCCCACAGTGTCTCAAGACAAGGGTGTTTGACCAGTGTATGTTGCCAGTGATGATATATGGCTCCGAAACGTGGTCATTGACTGCTGGCCTTTTAGAGAGACTAAGAGTCACTCAACGAGCAATGGAAAGAGCTATGCTCGGAGTATCTTTGCGGGATAAAATCCGGAACATGGATATTCGGCAAAGAACCAGAGTCACCGACATAGCTCATAAAATTTGCAAGTTGAACTGGTAATGGGCAGGCCACAGCGCTCGTAGAACTGACAACCGATGGGGAAGAAAAGTTCTCGAGTGGCGACCACGGACCGGAAAACGCAGCGTAGGCAGGCCTCCCACCAGGTGGACCGACGACATATTGAGGGTCGAGGGCAGCCGATGGATGCAAGTGGCGAATTGTCGTTCGGCGTGGCGGTATATGGGGGAGGCCTATGTTCAGCAGTGGACGTCCTCCGGCTAATGATGATGATGATGATGAGATACTACTCAGAATAGAACATACAAAAAAATAAGTTAGCATTCCAATAAATCGTAAAAATAAGCGAAATTGAATGAAAAGTGAGAAATTACAGGAATGTGTCAAGTTTCATATAAAATAATGAAATCGAAAAAATAATGTTCTTTTTTCTCTTAAACCCTGTGTTATTTTACTAAAGGTGAAATGTTATCTATTAAATAACGAACATGTTCTATACCGTTTCAATAGAAATTAGGTAAAAAGCCTGAGTGACCAATTGTAGCATCGTAATTCGAGCATAAACGAATCTATGCACTTGCACTGGTAGTCGCGATTGATCGAAGATGAACTCAGGTACTACTTGCTGTGCGAATGGAATAATGTGGAGTTGAACCACCTTTTCTACGCAATTTTGAGCAGTTACGTAACTTGGTTAGGAAGTAAAAGCTCAGTTTTGCGAGATAGAGATTATAATTTAGAGCTCACCGAAACATTCTGTTTCAAGAGTTAAATGATCTGAAACCCTGTTGTTTAGATCTTCTCTACACTCTAATAGATGTGTCCTTATTAAAAAAATAACCCAGCTGTAACCCAGTATAAGAAGCACTGAAGCCCAGTCAAAACAGTTCAATAAATATTCTCCTTTGTAAATGTTTAACGAGTTGCACCGTCCGCTCACAGTTAACTGCAGGGGAACCAAGAATCTTCTCGAATATTTCTAATCTTCATAGTGTCGATTCGAAATTGTCTTGTCAATTCTATGGGAGCTTGTTGCTGGTCGCAATGGACTTTGTATGATCTGCGTAGTAGATTATCGTTCTCTTTGCGCGGTTTAGCGTCTTCTCTGGCCTTGCTCACTTTCTTCCTGGATCACGGCGTTTGGTGATATTACCCGCCTCTTAATTGACACTAGTTTCAAATATTTTGAACCACTGGTTGGAAATATTCGAGCATTAAACCGACCATTTCTGGTTATATCTCCTTATCTATGTCACCTTAATCACCCCAATGGCTGGTTTTGCGTCCATAATTATGTCTCTAGATGGCATAAATGACTGTTTGATGTAAAAGTCAAAGAAAAAGTTTGAAAAATTTTAAACACCAAATCGTAAATTCTAAATAATTTCAAAAATCTAATTAAAAAGTTATGAATTCCAATTAGTCACTAGAAACAAAATCAACACTGAAAGATGTCATAACAAGATAATTTACTCGTATAATACGAGTAAATTATCTTGTTAAGAATGAAATTGAATAATCTCTATAATGCACACTTTGTAAATTACAAACATATCCAATTCGTGACACAATGTGCGGTTTAAAGTGTTATTTATTGAGTGGCACTTATTTTATTTTGATAGGTATATATTTATCATATTATCCATTCGTTTATGAAAATAAGTAGTGTCTAGAAGACCGGGATCTTACTTTGTTTATTCGAAACAAAAGTGGCAAAAGCTCAATAATGTTTGCTTTCTGGTATACGAGGCATAGCTGTTTCGTTAGTGTTTTGTTTTTATGCAGGGGGCATCACGATGTCAAATTGACAGGAATTGTGTTCTTTCAGTATGTCATAGCGCCCTTAAGTAGCTTGTAATACGAAATTTCCAGGCACAAGCACAGGGAGAAGTCGGTATGAGGTCACGTGACCGTTTTACTGGCCGTTATTGTATGATCGTAATACGACTAAGCAAAGCAGTTCACTTTAAGGCGTAAACTGACAGGAATTAAGAGCTTGTAATACACCCCCAGGTCTAGAATTGAGAAGCAAAATCATAACGTGATCACTTAGAAATGTGTCACGGAGATGCATAAATCATTTTGTTTGGATGTCAATATTCCGGTCGCACTATAAATAAACCATCACACCTGAATAACCAGCATCACCCAATTCGTAGTAGGTACTTATATAAAATATTCAAGTATTAAAAATGAAACTCGATATTTATGCAGGACTGAAAACTACCCAAGCTTGAATAGCAACTGGGTCGGAATATCAGTAAATATATGCAGAAAAAAGAACTAGGTACCTATAATGCCTTTCGGCGTTTTTTTTTTTTTAATTTGACTTTAAAAGTGTAAAGAAATTATTGTCTGCAGAATCTAGGTCTGCCTCAAGAAAACGGGAATCTCACTAAGTGCGTGGGTTTGTGATTATTTTTAGCTAGGAAGTAATTTAATAAAAAATGTTGAATGTCATGTTTACACGTTTTTCCCGGGGTCGCGGGACTGCTATAAAAGGGCCTAGAAACGCAGAAGGCAATAACCAAGGTGGATTTTTAGTCGGTAAAAGCCTGTCAAGAAGGTCTCATATTTTGATAATTTTAAGATCACAAAAAATGTACACACGCTTGCCAAATATCACCCACCAAGGCCAAGCCTACAAATTGCATTGAGATTAATTTATGTGTACATTTGCGACAGAATTTAGATTTACGATTACGACAGACAAACGTAACGGATCGGACAATTATAGCAGACAGCGTTATATTGACTGCTCAACTTTGTTTAAGACTTTATTATTTTACTCAAACAAACACACACCCAAACATACAAGACACACACCCACATCAACACATACACACACACTCACACAGCAGACCGCAGACCCACATAAAAACTTTAAAACAATTATTTATTATAATTATTATTTTGATTTATTTGGAATTGTTATTTGAATTTGATTATTGTTTGTATTTGATTGATTTATTTCCGATTGACTTAATTTTATATTTTTTTAATCTAATTGTGATATTGATTTTTCGGTTTGATTTATTTGGATTTATCTGATTTGAATCTTGTACAGTACCTAAATTGAAGACTCATGTTTTAGTCTGATTCTTGAAAGAATTGTGACTTGAATTATATTATTAATTATATAATTTTATTGTCGCTTAGTTTGAATTTTACTTGAATTTGTTTATATTCGTATGCACTAGACTTACTTTGGTTTTATAGCGGATTTTTAATTGTAATTTGAATTTATTTGAATAGTTTTACTTTTTATGCTTATATTCTTTTTATCACGTAATCATTTCAGTGGAGTGTCCTAACACAGTCATTTTATGCTTAAAAGGAGGCTTCAATCTGTCATACAAGTCAATATACTTGTAAAAGAAATAAATTATTTATTTGAATTTATATATGTGAGACTCTTTTTCGAAATGCTCGCAATATTTATATCAGTTCATCGGCGAAAGATATGACAGGAGTATAGTAGTAATCCTCCGTGGAACCCTCCGCAACTCCTAGAGTACCCATCTAATATTAAAATATTGCTGAGGGACCAGTTTTGTGACTTTTGTAGGTACGTACCTATATAAATACTACCTCCATCAATCAGTATCTTTATGCGACAAACACCTAACTGGATCAAATAGAGTGCTGTCCGGTGTAGCATGTTCAAATCACGTTCATCATTGAAATGTCCGGATAAACATTAGCTAAAATAATGATAATTATTTATTGTATGATTTGATTCTCCTAATTTTGTCTGTGCTAATATTTCACAAGTCCGATTAGCCAGCTAAGAAATAAGGAACTTTTGAACTGATTAAAAAATGAAGGAGGTTTTAATTTCGCATCATTATACTGTTATAAATGAAAAATGAATACATAATGTAGCACGTCAAACACATTATTAAAATCTTGCCCCATTCATTATTTATCAAATAAGCCAGTTTGGTTAGGTTACTCTCATCAGTTAATTATTTTATACTAATATAATGGTAAGATTCCACCAAAACAGTGTGCTACATTTGTTGGAACTTCAGCAGTGCGAAGCTGAATTGTACGTTCAGCCTCAGTGTCCATCTGCAAGGCTCTACGTGACTTTTTTACGCGCACAGTGCAGCAGATTTGCGCGCGACGTTTTCACTGAACTGAGATTAATTGTTACTTTTTTTATAGCAATGTGTGCGCACAAGTAACGAGTCCATAGCTCACGTGTGCGCGCAAAATAGCATCCAGATGTGCGCGGACATATCTTGTATGTTCGTGCACTATTTGTTCGTGTTTTCTTGAGTGAGTCGACCAGAGCGAACATAATATGTGCCGCAAAGTGCCGGAAACTATAGTGGAATTGCACTTTAAGGCTGACATACATTTGCAGTTCCATTCATCATTAAATTATTCATTTAATGTGTATTGACATTTTGTATATCAGCTCTGACCAGCTCTTGTTCATGAATTCAAAGATTTCATCGTGATTATTAATAAAATGTCTAAAAAAGCTTTTTCATATAAATATTATATAAAAAATATAGTATTGCAAACAAAGGTTTAATGATAATTATATTTTTTTTTATTTGTTTGTCTAATGTCGCTTATTAACATCTAAGGTCATTAGCGACCACAGTTAACAATATAATAATTTACGTACATCATACAGGATAAGGATACAATTCATATTAAACAAATATTTATATTATTGTATTTGTCTGAATCGTGGAAACATTTTGAAGCGATTCGATCTTTGTACTCTGTGGAAACACTTCGTGTTTGAGACTTATGACTCACTTTATATCTGCACCACAGCGCCTATTTGTTGTGACATATCGCTTTAATGTTTTTTATTAAATAAGGCTTTAACAGATCCAGTTAGGCCGTTCGCTGCGATAAACTAGATTAGCGAGTTGTCCGTTTTGTACTTTGCTCAATTTAAGGTGTTAAAAAATTAATTGTGAGAAAGTTAAGGAGTTGATTGAATTAAAAAATAGAGATCTTTATTTTCTTAATCGTTATCTTTTTCGAAGATATGTAATTTTTTTACTATGCACAAAATTATTTAACATGCGCTCTGTACACCCTGTAGGGTCGCCGCCGCAGTGGTAGCTCGACCTTGCGCTTCATCTCTGCGACAGCGCAAATTCGTAGACCGCTGATTGGAATTTTCCCATCACATTTTTCAGACGTTGGACTGGCAATTCTTCGAATTACTTACAAGTAGATTATTTTATTCGTCATTTAAGTAATTTCGATAAATTGGTATCATGTTTCAAAAAATCTGAATCAACTTATTTTAACTCATTTAAAAACTGTTTATCAAAAGGTTGGATTACACTGCGATAATTATATGCCTCTGTCACTTTTAATTACAATAAATGCACTAATTTATGCGGGATTTTAATTCGTCCACGTTTCGTATAAGTATGTCCATACACCAAGTATTACACGTCCCCAGAGATAACAGTCTGTGACATGAGGCGGCCTAGCAATAGGCAAACCGCGACCTATTGAGTGGTTTGGATAGGTAGCATCTAGGCACTCATGGGCCTCTCGGTGATAGTCTGCAGGCGCTCCACCTTACTGGTTTTGTTTTGTTTCCAAAGCAGGAATATCTTCCAGCATGTCTTGCTCTGACTCGAGCAGCTGCAGATATGGTTTCAAAAAGACCCTACCATCTGCCCTATGAGTCCAGCCCACACATTCACTGAGAACCAGTGCTAAAAAAGTCAAGATCCACAGTTTGCGGGTTTTCGTACGACCAGCCGTGAGCATTGTAGATATTGAATAACACTACTAAAAGTAGACGCGTTTGTCAAAAAAAGAAATGTGCACATATTTTTTTTTCTGAAATAGATACCTACTTGAAAAAATATTTAATTAGTTTTTTAACACCACAAATACATTTTTAACCAAAGAAAAAAGCACGGGAGTCGTATCGTCACACCGTGGACCGACTCCCATACAAGCGAGCAGGCATTTTTTTTTTTTTTTTTTTTAGGTGGTAAAATCATCAAATGAGTCCTCCCGCCCTGGGTGGGGCGGAAGGGACTGTCAGACTCTTACTGACTAAAATCCACCCGTGTTCCTTCCTATGCCCTTTACGTTCCGGGGCCACGGTAACCTGGGTTAAGAAAAAACCCGCGACCCCAGCAGGCATTTGGCGCGAAACACGACGCGCCACCAACCCGGGCTTGGTCCTTGGTCGGACGGCGAGCTACCCATCACTCACCGTCCGCAAGCCCGCTCCGCCGCTGTGCCCTCTGCTGATCAGAGGGACACGCGTTGGAGCATCCACACGACAGGCTATTCGCATACGGGCAAAGAGACCACTTAGGCACACAGTGCCTAAGGAAGAGTTTTTGCCCGCATCCCAGGGTGCACCGGCCCGGAAAACTGGTCTTCCCCCTGGACGTATCCAAGAGGGAACTCCAGTCCACGGGCGCACGTGGAGGTTTCCTGTCATAGCACCCCAAGCGAGCAGGCATAGGATTATAAAAATATGATTTCATGTTTTTTTCAAAAACATATGATGCCAATGTGATTGAAACTCCATTTCAGGTGACTAAAACTGATCCCAATGTATGGAAAAATGGGTTATGTTATAAACAAGTGTCCCCATTTTAAAACGTGCATGGGTACTGGGTAGATACGCCCGAACCAGTGCTATCTTTAGTAGAATTGTCGAGAACCTTGTGGGAGCTTCGAGAAACTTATAGATTGGTCTCGCAATTCGATTGACATAACATTATACATATAGGGGAAAGGTGTACGAGATGATCCCCTTAAGGGAGATTGCTTGTAGATTAAATGATATTCTACTTAGCGCGAATGTAAACACGTTTATACATAGTAAATTTATTTATGTTATTATTGGTATACTCAAAATTTACATTTTTTAGATGCTTTACTATTAAAAAAACACATTTTTAAAACGTTATCAAACGATCATACAAGATGATCGTTTGATAACGTTTTAAAAATGTGTTTGGACACCCCGGTGTCCAAGATGATCCTTGCGGTAGGGGCAAGATGATCCCAGGATCATGTTGCCCCGCTCCCATTTCGGGATTTTCATAGGTTCGGGTAGAATTATCTAAATAAAACCATAATCAGAGTTAACTATATCTTTAATTAAATCAAATCAAAATATCATACTGCAGATAAGGAACCAGTCTTAATTATCAGCTAGTCTCAACTATTATTAAATTTCTAGAAAACAATCATCACAGAGATCAGTCGTATAGTCGTAAGTAAAGTTTTAACAAAATTAAACATTCTCCTAAAGTAACTAAACTTATCTTCTAAAACTAATCCAGTAGACGTAATGAACCAGTCTTATTAATAACTAGCTGACCCGTGCCCACTTCGTTGGGCATTAATATTTTAACTTGTGATGAAACTATGAGTGTGGTTCGGTTAGTACTTAGTGCTATGATTTATTTCCTGACTGCCAAAAGGAGGGTTTTGTTTTTGTTGTATACTGACTGTGACTGTCCGCTGTCTTTCTGTTGCTAGGCGTTGCGCATGTTCAGCGCTAGATTCCCGAGTGATTGCGATATTCATATTCTTTAGTTAGCGAGCCGAAGCGAGCGCTTAGTGCTCGACTTCCTATCCCTTGTTGCAGAGACATGCTGCCTTAAATCACTGAAACGCTGCGCACTTTCAGCGCTGGATTCCCGACCACCTATAATGTTCTCCATTTTTGGAAATTGCTTGGCAAGCCGCTGTGAACGCTCGGAGCTGGATTCCCCAGCGTGTGCTTGCGAAATATTTTCTCTATTCCTCGAGAGGCGCTGATGATTTTCAAGAGCAGACTCTTCCGTACGGCGAACTCGATCTGCTATTGTCTGGGATGTCTGACTGTCTGACGGGAAAGTTATAATGTCTTAAACAATCACTGAAACTTTCCGATATCCCAAAAACAGAAATCGAA
This sequence comes from Agrotis segetum, assembly GCA_036375495.1. NCBI lineage: Eukaryota > Metazoa > Arthropoda > Insecta > Lepidoptera > Noctuidae > Agrotis > Agrotis segetum. The sequence continues at coordinate 13,216,447 of JAQSVV010000088.1, read as the reverse complement.
CTCGAAGAATGAGAACGAAGTAGTACCTATTTGTGTTTTAAGAAACCGAGCAACCAAAACAATTTTAAGACCAACACGTAATTGCACAAAGTCGTCTATTGGTAAATAGATAAAACGTCCGTACAAAGCGTATTCTAATGCGGTTCGTGAATGGTCGGCGGCATTTTGCGATTTAGTAATTTTATGTTATCTTGGAAACTATTTAACCAATTGACATACTATTTGGAAAAATCGTATCTCTATGATGTTATTGTGATCATAATAATATTTTTTTCGATAAGGTTTAATGTTTTGTTGTGTAAAAAATCGTCCAAAGGCAAGTACATCGAAAATAACTTTTGTTTAACTCATAAAAGCTGCTATATCTGCTAAAATATAAAAGATAAAAATATGGTGTCGCGGACTTTATTGTAGAACTATTTAAAACGGACATTTTTGCCATACATTGTTTTCAATAATATACAACTGTTAAGGCGGCGCATGCTAATAACTGTGTTGGTAGAGCAATTTTTTTCCGCCCGGCTTGACTAAAATTGAGATATTTCGGCTAATATACATGATATCTTTATAATTTATAGCCTATAGCACTCACGGATAATGTAGCTTTCTACCAGTGAAACAATTTTTAAAATCGGTTCATTACTTCCGGAGATTACCCCCTACATACAAACTTACAAACATACAAACTTACAAACAAATGTTACCTCTTTATAATATTAGTATAGATTAACAGTCAGTCTCAACTATAATTAAATTTCTAGAAAACAATCATCACAGAGATCAGTCGTATAGTCGTAAGTAAAGTTTTAACAATATTAAACATTCTTTTAAAGTAACTAAACTTATCTTCTAAAAATAATCAAGTAAAACAAATCTTACTACCCAAAATCAACATTTAAGAAAAATAAAAAACAAATAAAATGTCTTCACTACCTTTAACAAAATTATAGTTCTAAGCGTTTTTTACCTGGCGTTACATTTCTACACCAATCGCATGTAAACTCATCATCATCGCTATCTATGCCTGCACAAGCTTCATGGCCCCATCGTTGGCATCCACAACATTTAATCCATCCCTCGCCCCTATCGTCTTTGGAAAATGTTTCCGTACAAAAAAGACATTCTGCGTCTTCTTCTTCTTCAGACGTCTCTGACGCAATATTCTTCCTTTTATTTGACTTTCCTTTGCCTACTCCCTTCCCTTTTAGGATGAGTTTTTTTACATTTTGTTGTTTCTTATTTGTTTTTCTATTTTCTTTTTCAATCTTTTTATTTCTTTCTTCCTCTAAATAATTTTTGTATGGCGTGCTAGTTAATATTGACGTGTCTATTCGTTTCTTCTTAAGATGGCTTCTTTTACCCACAATTTTTGGCAATGGATGAATTTGGACTGGTGTTACATTAAAATGTTCATATTGACTATCTTCAAGGATAGATGGCGATACACTTGAGTTGCGTGCGTAGCTCGTAGATGGTAATGGGGACAAAGGACTGCAAAATGAAACATTCCTATCATTTACAGGAGTTGGTGACGGTGTTTTATTCTGCAAATCTACAAAGTCTTGTGATGTGAGGGTTTGTGGTGAGGGATCAGTTGCTGGTAGTTGACTTGTATTTAAACCCGTTGTTGGTACTTCTATAACACTGGAGTCTTCATTTTCAAATTCCATTTCTGTTGTTGCAGCAGCGATGAAATCAGCTTCGGTAAATACATCCGGGTTGAAAGGATATATCCCGGTTTTGGCAAACCCATTTATGGCATTCAATGGGACTGCTGCTTTTAAATAAGCCTCTCCAAAAATCTTTGCAATCTGAAATACAGTTACTGGTCTGCCAGGATTGTTGTTCATCCATTTTTCAAGTGACTGATGCTGACGTCTAAAGGTTGGAGTTTATGGGTGCAGTGTGGAGGCAAACAAACAATAGTGACGTGGTCTTCTCGAGCTTTTAAAATCAATTGCAAATTTTTTGTGTGTGAAAGATGGCCATGTAAAACCAACAGCACTGGATCCTCCGCAGATGGTTTCGTGTGGCTTAAAAAATGGTCAAACCATGTGGTAAAAACTTCCAGATTCATCCAACCAGATGAATTACAGGCCCAGGCGGAGCCTGGCGGTGCGCCATCTAATAGTTCCATCTTCATACGAACCCTTCGAAAGATGAACATGGGTGGAATAAAAGTTCCCGAAGCAGACATACAATTTACAGCTGTTGTAGTCTCCCCCCTTTCAGCTGATGTAACTCGTGCTACCTGTTTACGTCCAGTTGTTGCAAACACCTTTGTATTTTTGGTAGGCACCGTAGAAATGCCAGTCTCGTCAACGTTGTAAATTCGGTGGCATGCATGGTTTTTCGCCTCCTGGACACATTTTAATGTGAAATAAAACTTGTCAACAACTGGCTTATTGAAGGCCCGTGCTCTTGCAGTTGAAGTCGATTCCGGTGCCCGAAGCGCTATGTCTGGATGCCGCTGACGGAAACCTCTTAGCCAATCAGATCCAGCTTTTTCGTTGTGGAAAGGATGGATGATATTGTTTTTGATTGCAAGTTGGTAAGCTAAAGATACAACATCTTTCCGTGTTAAGCCATACATTCTCGTTTCCATATCTTTGATGTGCTTCACAAGCTCAATTTCTTGTTCTGGCGTGTTTTTTTCCGCCTAAATATTTTATTGCACCGACAGCCACTTTATTTGCGCCTTTGGCCCGCCTTTTCAATGACATTACGGGCACGCCAAACTGCTTACTTGCTGTTTTAAATGTCATGCCATTTTCAACAGCGTCCAGCGCTTTGAGCATTGACTCTTCCGACCACAACCCGCGGTTTGTTTTCCTTAAATAATTACGAGGCATGGTCTAAAACAAATAAGGTGCAGGCAGGTCATATTAAATAAAGTTACATTTATTAGAAAAAAATACATAAACTGAAACGTAATAACATACCTACAAATAGTTAAAAAATATCCCCGTAATAGTAGGCATGATTATGCTACCGGTGTACAAGATGATCCCCGGGATCATTTTGTAGACCGTTAACATAATCATCTCGCCCCAACATAAACTTTTTCATTCAATGTTCGATAACATAACCTATGCGGTCTCAACTGTTACCATGCTGCTAAAAAAACAAAATAGAGCAATATCCAAAGCTAACTAATATAACAGCCTCAACAATTAAGTACCTAGAACACACAATTTTTGTTTTCTTCCACAAAAACTTCGACTGTCACTCACGACGACATTACGTTTGACTGAGGCGGGGGGATATCGCGGGCTACATTTTACCAATAAACACAACTAGATGACGCTACTGGTTTCGTTGCAATCTAAAAGGATCATCTTGCCTCGAGGGATCATCTCGTACACCTTTCCCCTACTTACGTATAATTTCAACCAGTAATTAATAGATTCGTTTGTTAATTACAAAGTTTTTCAATACAATGTCCAACGTTGACTTCTTTTTTTTTTTTTGCTTATGAATCCATTTTCAATATAGAGCCCAAAATAATAGTTGGTCTTCGTTTGTAACTTATCTAATAATGTTGCTATATTAGGTTTTGGTTGAATCTTTTTGATTAAACTACCATTCCAGGACTCGATCGACAGAGTTATTTGTCCTATAATGTGATGTATGAACGTTAAAAACACCATTTATAAGAAAACGGGCAGTTCTTGTCCGGCCATGTGCTTTCAAAATAATTGTTAAACTCGTTAATGTTACCGATTGTTGCATTCTCTTCCTTAATGTACAACCAATCATCAATTACCATTTCCTCAGGAAGGTGGTATAACACCATGTGAGATATGAACATTTTTTTAATATCTTATTTCTCTGGTTTTCTCCACAAACAACGACTAAAATGAAAGGAACAGCCTTGTATTTTGGAACTTGGGAAAACTTGAAATACCGCAACCGTTGCCCTCATACTTAATTTAGTGAAAATACGTTCGGTTTAAATGACGGTACTTGGCTTTTCAAAAGTGAACACATACATAGAAGGCCGGTAGAATACTATTGCTATCATCGGTGATATTTGAGTCTACATGTTTGTTGTATAGTTGAGTAAATGGTGGCGAAACACATGTAACAGTTCCATCCAAGAAAACATGTTCAAAGCCATAGTGGCTTCACACTTCTTTCCTTTTGGCGAAGCAAACATTAGAATCTTGCAACCATCTTGACAATAGTCTGCGAGAAGAAACTTTTGAAAACCAGGAACATCACGTCACCAGCAACGGATCTGTGACGATTTGTGTACGTATTTACGGGTTAGTGACACGTGTAGCAATGACGATAGCACGACGGTGACTGAACTGAGACGTGACGATCCCGGGTGTGTGGTAAAAGTATGAAACTATTTATATTGATTCATTTCTCGCTTCATTTAACTTGAATTTACTCAGGGCACGATCAGAACCCAAAAATGTATGTTATATCGTAATATGTGTATTTTTATTCATCCTGTATATTATATCGTAATATGTGTATTTTAGTGCGAAGTGTTGTTGGGAACACTGCACTAAAATACATTTTTTCCGTCCTCCACGTCCGAACGAAGTCGCAGGCATGACTAGTTTAGAAATAAAACAACATAAAGAATCCTACAGCGCTATTCCACTTTTTTAAACAGGTAGGGTACTCCAACATTGTTGGTAATTTGAGACAATTTCAGACAAAATTAGAATGCTTGATTTGGAAAGGGATTTAATTTTCTATACAGAACGCAAAAGACAGATAATTAATCACAGTCATCTCGGTTGTCAAAATAATAGCTTCTATCTGTTGGTTTACTTGTGCATTCTCTTCGTAGTTTCAGATTACATTTCCCCTAAGGGTCAGTTGTTTGATCAATAGTTAAACCTGTGGTTAAACTATTGTTAAAACACTACTCTGGAAAATTGTACTTTGAAAAAGTATTCTTCAGGTACCTAGAGTCGATTTTTTATCAATCTGTACATGCTGAAGATGAAAATAATAATAGCATTTCAAAATTAATTTCAATTTAGAAGGAAATACAGTCGTAAATAAAGCATTTTCCTATTATGCGGCAAAACAACGAGGTGTTTTTTTTTCACTGTCATTATTGTTCTTATATTTTACTATAGCTGTGAAAAAAACACCTCGTTGTTCTGCTACTTAGGTATGATTTTACTTCTGATGCATTTCGACAGATAGCCCAAAATTCGCCTAAATTTTATCGATCCAAAGTGTATTATTATTTTTCCAATGTCCTGTTGGAAACGCTCGTCATTTTTGTCACTATATGCCCCACAGATGTCATGAAAGAAGTGAAAGTTGGAATGAAAAACGTAAATTATCTCATTATTGTGGAGTCATAACAACCTTTTGATGTTCGTTATTAATAGAGAGCACTTGTTAACCGAATATCATCTGACATTAATTTTTATATAAAATTCGTAATCTTGACTCATTTTCGGATATTTGCTATAAAATAAGATGAAATGATTATTGTTTAGTACCTAATCATTCATACAAAACAGAGCATTAAACACAATACCTAATTTAAAAAAAATACCCCTTATGTACACGTAACCTAGATTGCTCACTTAAATGAGCCTAATAATCAAAATCCGAATAAGCCAAATATCCAGAAAAAAAAACTATTATATGACATTTACATTTCAATAATTATAAATTCAGAATAAATAGACCATATATTTTTTTTTTTTTACATTAATATTCATAAAATGATGTGGGTTATAAAATTAACTACTGAAATTGAAAAAATCATCAAATGAGTCCTCCCGTACTCTTAGTGGCGTTTACACAAAAAAAAAAATAGATATGAAATCAAACTTGATAAGGATGAAACAGGATTAAAGTATCCCACGAAACGAAATTAAGAAACAAAAGAACTGTCCTTTCTTGAACACATGGCCATGACAACGACAACGGGACTTCTATGTCAACCTTCAATTGAATCGATAACGCCGGATATATGAGTTCAAGATCACGTCACCCTGAAATTTGTACGTCAGAAAGTGGCCAGATATAATATGATAATATGGATCGTAGTCCAATCGTAGTAGATGAGCTCTGAAATTTCCGCCCAACCTCATGAGAGGTAAAAACTGTTTAAGGTTGTATTTATTCATAAGTAGCAACCCGCTTTGGCCTCATACCGTCAGTAGAACACAATTATAACTCAATTGGTTTACACGGCACACGTTGGTTAAGCTCCAGTCGACGTGACTTTAACCGACATCTTTAACCATGTACAAATAATAATTACATCAAACCAATTATTATTATTTACCGTAATTGTAGGCTCTGGAGCCATAAACAGAGTTGCAATTTCAGGTTATTAGAATAAAAAAAAGTAGGGAGTATCGATCTGGTATATATTCTAGATGAGAGTGACATAAAGTAAAATCAAAAGAAAGAAGATAAAAAAGTATATAAAAGTTATTCAGAACAGCCACTGCTTTGATTAGTAGGTTTCAACACCTCCACATAATCAAAACACTCTGTATGTAAGTATATTATCAACAAAGTAACCTAACTATACAAAAACTCACTCAAAAAACCAACCAAGCCCTAAGCTAGACCTAACGAAGTAATACTCTATAAATCTATAGTAGTGTCTCAGTTTGGGCAATGGTTTAGTGAGTATGTCTGCTGTTTGGTGAGTTGATGAGTTGAACTTGATATCAACTTGATTTGTGGAGATGCACTCGCGAATGAAGTGATATCGAATGTCGATATGCTTGGTGCGAGAGTGATGTGTGTTGTTTTTGGTGAGTGATGGTTATGGGTGATGAGAATTGAGAGATGTCACTAATGAGAGATCGGATATATATAGCCTCCTTACAGGCTTCACCAAGAGGCATATATTCCGCTTCGGTTGTGGATTGAGCTACCGTTCTCTGTTCTGTTTTACCTGTGACTTGTTTTTCATCGTTGTCTTTACTTTCTTCGAACCTTACGAGCTGGGCCCATAACCTGTAGGCTCCGGAGCCTACACAGAGTTGCAGTTTTTGCTTATTATGGTCTTTAGAATAAAAACAAGTAGAGAGTATCGATCTGGTATATATTCTAGAATGTAGAAATTGGACGACATCCTGAAATCAGCCAAAATTCCACAATGCCTGAAGACCCGTCTCTTTAATCAGTGTGTTCTTCCAACCATGACGTTCGATGCTGAGACGTGGAGACTCCCACAGGAGGGTGTGTCTGTACACAGACTCCTGTGGGAGAACGCTCCATGGCTCTCTGTCTGTAGTCTGAGTCTGTACTCAGACTAGCACAGAGAGCCATGGAGCGTTCCATGCTGGGCATAAAATTAATAGACCGAGTTCCAAACGTCGAAATCCGAAGACGAACAAATGTTTTCGATGTTGGTAACCGAGTTATGGAACTCAAATGGAGTTGGGCAGGACACCTGGCAAGGCGCTGTGAGGGCAGGTCTAGTAAAGCTGTGAGAGTGGCGTCCAAGAAATGGAAAAAGAAGTTGGTCGTCCGGCGGCGAAGATGGGCAGACGACATTGTTGCCATTGCGGGAGTGTCCTGGGTGAGGCTGGCGCAAGACCGTGGAGCTTGGCACAAACGAAGAGAGGCCTATACCCAGCAGTGGGTGAAGATGATGATGAATAGGGAAACAGTTTTGGTTTGGCTTTAAGATTTTAACAAAACAGGACACATAAAATTTATGCAAACCAATTTTCCGATTTTCACCTCGCTAGGGGCTGGTTTTTGAAATATAGATAACGGGTGATTTTTTAAGAGGTATAGGATTTGATTTTCAAAAAAAAACACAAAAAAATTGAAAAATTTGATGAAATCTTTATTGGAATCGATAGAACGATCAATATAATTTAATGTTTGAAGATGATTTCATGCAAATGCTGGCCGCGGCTCCGGTTTAGATGGCCCATTCGCAATGCCCATTTTCGGCACACTCTCCAACATATCAGCCGGTATATCACGAATAAATGCTTCAATATTGGCTCCCAGTGCGTCAATCGTTGCTGGTTTATCCCTGTAGGCATGAACCTTAACATGGCCCCACAAGAAATAGTCCAAAGGCGTTAGATCACAAGATCTAGGCGGCCAATTGACGGGCCCAAAACGTGAGATAAACTGTTCACCGAAGGCGGCTCTCAATTGGGCCATTGTTTCGCGTGCCGTGTGGCATGTGACACCGTCTTGTTGAAACCACATGTCAGGCATGTCCAATTCTTCCATTTTGGGTAAAAAAAAATTGCCAATCATCAACTGCCCATAAATTGAAAGAAGTGCGCGATGCACTCTCTTAACCGAGCATGCATTTTGATACGAGTAGTAAAATTCAATAATTTGCAAGCGTTGTTCGTTCGAAGTCGATTCATGGTTAAATTATAGACCAAACTGAACAAGTTTGACAATGACACAAGACACGATTCACGCGTGATCTGTCAAAAACAGTGTTGCCAAAAAGATACAAGCAAAAAAATCACCAGTTACATCCTGTATTCGACTCAGATAATTATTTGCCAAGTTTTTGAGTTAATCGAAGCAAAAAGTAAAATCCTTCCCTCAAAACTTAATCACCCCTTTTCACCAATTTAGGGGTGATTTTCATAAAATCCAAAAAAACGAGATTGATTATTTTTTTATCTAATTTCAATGTACTAAGTTTCAAATTCATTGGCCAGCGCGTTATGATTTTGCAATATAAAAACATTGTCTGACTTACCAAAACTAATAATGTGTATCTTTTTATTGTGTATTAAGTATGTTAAGTTTGCCGTTTAATATGATTACTTCCCATAACTTGATCCTTATTAGCTACACAATCGTATGGTGTAATATTTTTTTTTTCAAAATCAGCGGTTTCCATTCCTGGCCGAGATTATTGATTTTTCTAAAATCCAATGTTGCAGTTTAAGTTTTCGTCAAAGTCGGTCTCGAGAATCCATTCAACGTTTTAGGATATAGCTCATAGTTAAGGATATAGCCATCTACGCCCAGTTGAAAATTTCACCCTGCATATACGAGTACATAAAAAAAAACACTCTTAAACAAATATTTTGAACGTCAGAAAATAGTACCTATTTATGAGCTACGAGTATCATATTAGATTCGACGACAACAACATCTGTGTTAGTATTATTGATTATCGATTGTAATACGACAACAAGAAGCGACCGGTATGACTTGTGTTACCATGTTGCTATTTTATCAAATTTAATTTAGTAACCGAGACAGGGTGGGTATTTTTTACTTATCATCTAAAAATGATCGCATTAAAAGATTCGTATCTCAATAATTATTTTATACTTGTGCGTACTGCATTTAAAATTTGACTGGTTTGTCTGTGTAGTCAAAATGAGTAAAATAAAAATTTGCCAAGGCCCTGGGAGCACACCGGTATTCTTAGTCACAATGAACTTTTTGCTAAGTGCTAAATAAGTTGATCTCAGTAATTTTCAGTCAATTTTTCAATCAAGTATTTAGAATAGTGCCTGGTGAAAGACACACTCTTTTAATGGCATGATGCTTTTTTAACAAGCATTGAAAGTTACTTTACGGAGACTCAAAGGATCGTTTACTTTTTACATTCCAGTATCCAATTTCCTCTTACTATAAAGATCACTATCGACCTTTCGAGACTGACGTTAAAGCCATTTGGTCTGTCTGTGGCGTAACAAATCGGTCACCCGAAATTGCCGCGTTAACTTCGTGCTCTCTAATTACAAGCTGTGGTTTATTCGTTAATTAAAAAAAGAGAAAATTTACCACTCTACTTGACTCTAATAATAGCAATAAAACGCTCATATTATTATTTCAATCAGTTTTATATGAAAATCCTGATCACAAAGCTCCTCCTCATCCTGACTACAAAGGAAGCATTGATAAACTGAAACCTACCTAACTAGGTAGACTCACAAACTTGTGAAGGATTACAGAGGAGTAGAGTACGTATAGGTTGGGTTGGGATGGACGCGGGGGTGCGCGTAGAGCGCGGCGGGAGGCAGTCGTGCAGAGGGCGGCGGGCAGTATCTCGCCGACTCAAATCACATAGTCTTACAGGCGGAGTGATACGCACGGCGCACACGTCAGGCCCGCGTGCTCGCGACGTGCCGCGGTCGCATGTAAACACAGCGCGCGTTTCGCGTTACCTTGAACCAAATGTGACTAGGCTCAGTGATCAAAAATACTAACCAAAATATGTAACAAATCTCGAAATGTGTCTTAAACAGCCTGTTTTAGGTCTTCTTTGATAAGCCATTACCTCTAACGATATATATTTTCTACTTTAAGACAATTTGCCGTAAAACTTCTCACTCACATTCTCGCACTAACTTGTTTTAATTAGTTGGATGGAGAGTAGCTGTTATGGAATTAGGAGACGATCTGTTTGTCTTATATGGACGCAGCGGGTTTGTATTTTTATTTCGTCACATAAATAGGTAGTAATACAAAATAAAATAAAATAGTGCGGTGACCAAAACATTTATGTTAGGCACGTTTCTAACGACAAATAATACAGTGTAGTAAGTGTAAACCACGAGGGAACAAACCAAAATCATGTTTTTTTAGACTTCCTATAAAGTATCTCCGTTTGAGGTCACAGAAGGCGAAAATAGACTATTGTTAAGCGAAACAGCACTCTCTCATCTTCCTGTCCCCTCCACTTCTTGTCTCTCCGCAATATGAAATGTACCTACCTACCTGTACATACACTACACTGAGAATATCCAGTAGCGTGCAATGTCTATAGAGTTTGAGCACTTTAATATAGATTCGACAGTGGTTACGTACCAAATGATGTTATTTTCTCAGATACTTTACATGTTAGCAGGTACGTAAGCACTTCATCATACTTTTTGTTTCGCTTTTGTGCTGGAAATCTGCGGATACCCCTTTCAAATAATGTTACGAGTAACATCTGAAATAGTGAAAACAAATGCGTCAGTAAAAATTCTTATACGTTTCGGCGGGTCAAAATTAAATAAAATGAATGTTTTCTCTTTGTTATTATTATTAAAAATAAAAATGGATTTTCCCATGTTGCATACCACTGGCGCGTCGACCTATAGCAGTGTGAACGAACTTATAATTAAGTCAGATAAATTTATTATAAAAATAAACAGCAGGTACTTGTGCTTTGAATGGAATGGCCACACTGGTAGCCGGTTGTCAAAAGTAAACGGTCTATAGAAATAATTTATTAAAAATAGTAAAAAGTGTTAAAATAAAGTTAAATAAGTGTTATTTAGTTTAATCTAGTTATAAGATACATGAAACAGTAGTTATATAGTGTTTTTTATCGCGAAATCTTCGTAAAATCAGTGACTACAAAACCAGCTGTCAACAGACATCTCAACGGTGACGGATTTCAAACAATCATCGAACCCGGGGAGTATTTTTATATGTTTTTGTAATAGTATATTATATTTACATTACACGGAACATAACACAATACTGCTCCGGTCTCTGAGCAACGTCCATCACACACCGGCACTGGTTTATGACTCCTTTTGCTTGACAATTGGTGGAAGCAGAATCGAAGACGTAAACGTTCGCCCAGACAATAAACACTACAATAATTATACTACACAAAATAGGGCTCATCAGCTACGTTATTTGCTATAATACTTTAAAAAAAAAAAACCCTGTAATGTGACCAAACCTTAACTGTCAAACTTCAAATAATAAAATTCAGAATTAGAGCAGTTTAATTTCCTGTAAATCTCTTTAAATTTGCTTATTACTTTAGTTTCTAATCATTTTTAACTTTTGTAACTAAAAATAACTTTCAATTTAATTTCTTTTCTTTTAAATTTTTATATTTTATTTTTCCCCAATCTACCTCCCTTTTTCTAAAATATCACATCTTTATTTTTCAAAAAAGATTAATCTGCTTAACTTCACACATTTCAGGTGACATTCCAAAACAAAATGATGACCCGCAGTGCAACCATCAAGGAGCTGGAAGCAAAGCTGAGAGCTACATTGAAGGAACTTGACCGTTCTAAAGCAGAATGCAAGAAACTTCTCCAGGAGATGGATGACAGCGAAGTGGAGGTGCAGAAGGTTGTTGAAAAGAACACCTTTCTCAAGAACCAACTGGCTGAACTTCATATTGAACACATGGACTTAGCCGATCAGCACAGTCAACTTAAACATCAAGTATTGACTTTCCAACAGTGCAGTGAAACTTATGATCTGGCCATGGACCGTATATCAGAACTGGAACAGGAGCTATGTGATGCCCATAAGGCCCTTTCACTCTCAGAATCTGCTAAGATTAGAGATCAGGTTTCTAACACCAATAGCCTTTTCCATGAGTTGGTTGGTAGTCAGTCCAATTTAGTGTGTGAGCCATCTGTAACCATAGATTTAACTGGTGATGACACCATACCATTGTGTCCTATTATTATGAGTCACAAAAAACTAAAGAAATATATTAAAATTAAGAAATTTATAAAACGGTCACAAAGATCAATTAAAAAACAAAACCTCTTAAAATTAAATATTTCCCTTAGAAAGGAACGTGTGATCCTTACAAACCGTGTTAATATATGCTGTAGCGAGTTAGATCAATGTAGGGAAAAATATGATACTGATACTCAGCTCCTCCAAAATGATTTATTATACAAAGAGTGCTTGCTGAAGGACATTTTTGAAAAATATGAAAAATCACAGGAACAGTTGAGTGACCGTCTGTTTGAAGCCGGGGAATTGTTGGATTTGGTGAAGTACAATGCAGAGAGATATGAGTCACTGACAAATAATCTCCCTTGCAGCTGTGCCAATATACCCCCTCCCCCTCAGCCCCAACTTAACTTATCAACTTCTCCAGCAAAGACATATAATCACAATCAAACAAGTAAAACTATACTTTTTAGTGATGAGTTAGGGTCTGGCTTTGGAAAAATATTATATAAATACCTAAGCCATAGTTTTACTAACCACAGTTATCATAACATAAGTTTTAAACAAATGATAAATAGAATAACTGAATCAAATCTGGAGGACTGTTCTTCTTTAGTTCTACTTTTAGGAAATAGCTTTAATGTAACTAAAAAGGACATAGTGGATGGTGTGGACTCCTTATTGAAGTTAAACGTAGGAAAGCTGATGTTGTGCGCTTTTCCTTACTCGGATAGTTTAAGTGAATGTGAAAATAACCATATTTATAAGTTAAACTGTTGCATTCACATGTTGACATGTCGTCATAGTGACAAATTGTTGTTTTTTGATTCTAACAATTTTGTTAGTAGTTTTGTTTTGCATCGGAGACATTTATCTCTGTCTTGGAAATGTCGACATTTGATTGCTATGTTGATAGCATATAATATTAACCCTGCAGTTGCTGATGTATTAGATTCTAGGTTAAGTAGGTTAAGTAGTAGTTTAAGTGACGAGTCTGTGTTGTTAGGTTGTCCTAAAAACATAGTGATACAGTGTTCTGTTAGTTCTGTACCTGCATGCTGTACGAAGGAGGGTCTACCTAACATACCACCTGCCTTGGAGACCACTACTACACAGGTTGGGTATTCCCTTCCTGCTGGTACACTGAATGGTCCTGTTTTGGAGATCACTCCGGATATAAGTTTAAACTAGATTGTAAGACAACAGAAGAAACCTCTGCAGTTAGTAACTCATTATTAGTGAACGATAAACAGGTTTCTTCTAGCAAATTAGTTAAGTATAAAGTAACAAGTGGAGAGCAACACACTTTAAAATTGTTTAATCAAAATATTCAAGGGTGCTCTTCTAAACTACTGGAAATAGAAATGTTTTTGGAATCAACCAAGTTTGATATTGTTTGCCTTACCGAACATTGGTTAAAAGATCATCAAGTTTTGTCAATTTGTTATGATAATTATTGTGTAGTTAGTCATTTCAGCCGCAAACGTATGTTACATGGCGGATCTTTAATATTAATTAAGAAATCAATTAAATCTAAAACTCGAAATGACATTGTTGAACTGTCAGTTGAACACATAATTGAATTGTCCTGTGTTGAGCTTGATAGGCATGTTATAGTGTGTGTATACAGACCCCCAAATTACCAGACTCTTCCTATATTCGATTCTATAATGGAAGATGTGTTAAATAAAGTATGTAGTAGTAGTAAATCTATCATCATCTGTGGTGATTTCAATATTAATATATTAGAAAATAACTCCAATAGTATCAAATTGTTGAGTCTTTTTAAATCATTTAACTTGTCACATATTTTTATGGAACCTACCAGAGTGACAGCTTCTTCTGCCACTTGTATAGACAATGTTTTTTCTAATTGTGATTATTTGCATAAGGAAATTATAAATAAATTGCCATCTGATCACAGTGGCCAAACAATTACGTTTTGCGCCTACACACCTACACAAAAAACCCAAATAAGGTATAGGCCAATTACATGTAAAAATTTAGAAAAATTTAATGATACACTAGCGAGTAAATTATGTGATCAAAATATCTTTAATAATATAAATGACCCAAATGAGTTTTACACCGAGTTTTTTGCAATTTTAAATACACAATTTACTCACACGTTTCCAGTTAAAACTAAAACTATCGTCACAAAATTCTTATTTAGTGATTGGGCGACACCTGGAATTCGTAAAAGCAGAGAAAGGCTTTTTGAACTTTATGGTCTTAAGAAACACATTATGAATGATACCTTTCATCAGTATGTTGCTAAATATTCTAAAACTTTTAAAAATGTATGCAAAACAGCTAAAGCTATTCATATTAGTAATAAAATTAAATCAGCCGATGATAAAATTAAAACAACTTGGAAAATTATAAATAATGAGACAGGTAGGAATAAACAGCGCAATAACGAATTTAATTTAGAAACTGCACATGGCCCTGTAAGCACAGACGTAGAAGTAGCTCAGGAATTTGAAAAGTTTTTTTCGAATATACCTCTTAAGACGACTGCGTCTTTAAATTCGTCACCCGCACTCTCTGCTGCCTTACTTAGAAATAATGTAAAGGCCTGCCCGAAGGAGTTTAGGTTTCGGCACACGAACCCCCAAGCTGTGATTAAAGCATTCAAGGATCTTAAAATTAAGTCAACAGAAGATCTCTGGGGAATGTCTGTAAAGGCCTGTAAATCTATAATAGAAACCGTGGCACCTTATTTAGCTTTTATATTTAATAGCAGTATAGACCAAGGAGTGTTTCCGGATCTCATGAAGCATAGTAAGGTAGCTCCACTTTTCAAATCGGGTGATTGTAAAGAACCGAACAATTATAGGCCTGTGTCAATTTTGCCAGTCTTCAGTAAAGTGTTTGAAAAGTTAATGCTTGCACAACTGCTATGTCACTTCAATAGAAACTCCATCTTTCATAATCAACAGTTCGGTTTCACCAAAGGTCGTTGTACAACTGACGCCGGTGTTACCCTATTGAAGAACATTTTTAACTCCTGGGAGGAAGCACAGGATGCCATAGGAATCTTTTGCGACCTCTCAAAAGCATTCGATTGCGTTAACCACAAAACGCTTTTGCTGAAGTTAGAACATTATGGTATTAAAAATAAAGCCCTTGATTTACTAAATTCATACTTGAAAGATAGACAGGTTAAAGTTCAGATAAACGGTACAAACTCATTGGGGGCTGAAATGAATATGGGAGTGCCTCAAGGTTCTATTTTGGGTCCATTCCTCTTCTTAGTCTATATTAATGATTTACCTTATTTACTAGAAAATCAACCACAGATGGTGTTATTTGCGGATGATACATCTTTAATTTTTAAAATTGACAGACGTGCACAAAATCTAGACACTGTAAATGACTGTATTCTTAAGGTTCAAAATTGGTTTACTGTTAATAATTTAGTTCTTAATGAAAAGAAAACAAAATGTATTAGATTCACTTTACCAAATGTTAGAAGAAGCGAATGTGAAATTTTATTGAACGGAAAAAGATTAGAATTTATTAATCAGACAGTTTTTCTAGGAATCACGTTAGACGATAAATTACAATGGGGCCCCCATATAGCATCTCTAGCAGGGCGACTAAGCTCAGCCGCTTATGCTGTTAGAAAGATAAGGCAGTTAACCGACGTCGAAACTGCGCGTTTGGTTTACTTCAGCTACTTTCACAGCATTATGTCATATGGCATCCTATTGTGGGGCCGGGCAGCTGACATTGAATCTATTTTTATTTTGCAAAAGAGAGCTGTCAGAGCAATTTACAATCTACGTCGTCGCGAATCTCTTAGAGAATTATTCAAAAAAATTAATATAATGACAGTGCCTTGTCAATTTATTTATGAAAATATAATGCATGTTAGGAAAAATCTTCATCTTTTTAATAAAATAAGCGACAGACATAATTTTAATACGAGAAATAAAGATAAAATTGATCAACCATATTTTAGATTGTCTAAAGTAAAAAAATCTTTTATGGGGTTCTGTGTTAAATGTTACAATAAAATACCGAGTGAAATCTTAAATCTAAATGAAAAAAAATTTAAAAGTTGCATAAAAAACACCCTTATTAAACAAGCATATTATAAATTAGAAGATTATATTCAAGATAAAAATGTTTGGAAACATGCTGGTCCTGCTCCATAGTACAATGTAGGGCTTAAACAAGGTCAAGCTGGTTGAAATTTGAATGCTCACACACTTAATTATATTTGTAAATTGTGTAATTTCAATATTTTGTTAAAATGTGAACGCCATGTACCTTTTTGCTTTTTTTACTTATTATTATTTTTTAAATTTTTAGTCCAGATTTTCAAGGTACATTGCTTTGACATTAATTGTTTCAAACGCTGTTAAAAATATTGTAAAACATTTTTTAAAAAGAGTAAGTATGGAGTTTCTTGCCCATTCTTCTCCATACAACCTACCTTAGCGAATGGGTGTAGAATCAATCCCTTCCCTTCCTATTCCCTTTAAATTTAAATTTCGACGTTCAAAAGTGCCTCTTTGATGGCCTAATTGGAATAAATGATTTGACTTTGACTTTGACTAATAAGCCTGGTTTTTCAATGGTAAGATTAAGTTCTTATACAAAGAATATAACTCGAATTTTACGCCCAAACATTACTATGTAAATATTACATTTTACTTTATATTAAATAATTAGTTTCTATTTACACTTTTACCCTATTATACACATTTACCCTATTATATACAAACTAAGTTCCAAGACGTAACTTAGTTTGAGTTGCATATTTTGGACATTCGATATAAGTATTATTATGCCTAAACCCATAAAATCTGTCGGAACAAAATAAAGACATGTATTTTTGTATTAAAGACCTGCGCCGCAGCTCAACTACTGTCTTACTTAACAAAGAAAAATAAGGATTGATGACAGATGTTCAGAAATTTCTGACTCATTCCTATTACATAGCGCATTTTGGAATTGGACTGAGTGCTTACTTTTTCACTCAAAGAAATATATAAATTATTTTTCAGATATAATGGCGACTTCATGGCAAATAAATAACTGCTACACTACATTTTAGTATTTTTCTGATCATATAGGGTCTTTTTTTAAATTGGCCAAAAGGGGATCTCTGAATCCGTAAAAGATACCAAAAAAACTTTGTTAGGAGCCTAGCTCGTTTTTGATGATAAAAATTATGGCGTATTTTTTTTTGTAAAGTTTGATTTGTCCACAAAAATGAATGATATAGACCAATTTTTTTAAAGACTTTCGACTCTCTTTTATGTAAAGATCAAAATAATGATCTTTATTGTATGGGAAGAAAACATCAGGACGGTGGAAGTAGGTCAAAGGAAAGAGTGTGTGTGATCTTCAATTTTGAGGCTTCACCATCCACTGACAAAAAACATAAATTATTTTAATTTCATTTAAGTTATATGTAATTAAAATAATTTATATTTATGTTTTTTTGTCAATGGATGGTTGCACTAGTAATAAAAGTATCGGGTGTCATTATCCTTAACGGAAGCCTCAAAATTGAGGATTGACCCGTGAATATTCGTGAGACTTTCGTTAACCCTCCTCCTGGAGCCTAGAATAAGTTCTGTTTCAACATATGATTAATTACTTAACCATTCAGCTAAAGCTTTCATACAAATTGTGTAAGCGAAAAAAATACCTGTTTTTTATTCATTTATACACGTATTGTTTCACTTAGTTTCATGTAAGTATGATTTCATTGTATGGGCAGGAAAATAATTATATAGACTGTGGAAATTATTCAAAAGTTATGTTTCTTCAAATAGCAAAAAAATTATATTAATACTAGTCAATGTTTCATAAGATTTGACTCCTTTCCATTTCCCAAAAATTTTCCTTCTCGTACAATGAAATTATCCTCACATGATACAAAACCTAAGAAATCATAAAATATCTAGGACTCTAGGTAATAATTTTGCTCCTACAATTTGTATGAAAAGAAAATTTGCTAAAGACCAACTACCGCCATCTCGTTTTTTATTCTTGCCGTACAATAAAATGATCCTTTTTTTAGCGTGGTAAAATCATCAAATGAGTCCTCCCAAAAAAACAAGGCTAAGCGGAATTTAAAAAAAAGGAAA
Source organism: Agrotis segetum (assembly GCA_036375495.1). NCBI lineage: Eukaryota > Metazoa > Arthropoda > Insecta > Lepidoptera > Noctuidae > Agrotis > Agrotis segetum. The sequence continues at coordinate 13,197,956 of JAQSVV010000088.1, read as the reverse complement.
ATTTCGCTTATTTTTGTACAACTCATACTTCCCTAAAAATAAATACTTAATGAATTTGTCAATTATGTGCATATCTACTTTGAACTGACGCTGTCGTAGTGAGCTGATAGAGCACCGACGAGAGTGCCATTTTTAAAATTCATTCATAAAAAATCTTGATTAAATTCTAGTGCGTTGTAGAAAAAACATAAAAATATGAAATGAATAAGCATGGAATACAAAAAATTCAACACTATACTATTTATTATTTCCGGGACAACCTGTCCCAGAAAATGTGGATCAAACTGAACCAGAGGCATAGGAGAGGTAATTTCCAATCATATTACCTCTGAGACATAGGGTGCTACTTTTTGTACGGTCGAAAAGTTGTTACCACTTTTCGTGTTCATATGCAAGCAATGCATATCATCATCATCTCAGCCATAGGACGTCCACTGCTGAACATAGGCCTCCCCTTTTGTTCTTCACAGATACCGGTTGGAAGCGACCTGCATCCAGCGTCTTCCGGCGACCTTTATAAGGTCGTCTGTCCACCTTGCTGGTGGACGTCCTACGCTGCGCTTGCTAGTCCGTGGTCTCCACTCTAGCACTTTTCGACCCCATCGACCATCTGCTCTGCGAGCAATATGGCCTGCCCATTGCCACTTCAGCTTGCTAATCCGGTGGGCTATATCGGTGACTTTAGTTCGTCTACGGATCTCCTCATTTCGGATTCGATCACGTAGAGAAACACCTAGCATAGCCCTCTCCGCAGCTCGTTGAGCGACTTTGAGCTTTGAGATGAGGCCGATAGTGAAAGACCACGTTTCGGTGCCGTAACTCATCACTGGTAACACACATTGGTTGAAGACTTTCGTCTTGAGGCACTGAGGTATGTCGGACGAAAAGACATTGCGTAGTTTCCCGAACGCTGCCCAACCGAGTTGGATTCGGCGGTTGACCTCTTTCTCGAAGTTGGACCTACCTAACTGGACTACTTGTCCTAAGTAGATATATGAGTCAACAACTTCGAGTACCGAGTTTGCAACAGAGACTGGGGTGGGCACAACATTGGCATTTGACATAATTTTCGTCTTGTCCATGTTCATTTTCAGGCCCACCCGTTGTGAAACTCGGTCGAGGCCATCGAGCATCATGCTGAGTTCCTCCATCGACTTTGCCATGACTACGATGTCGTCGGCAAACCGAAGGTGAGTGATGTATTCGCCGTTGATGTTGATGCCAAGTCCTTGCCATTCCAGGAGCTTGAAGGCGTCTTCCATTGCGGCAGTAAACAGTTTCGGGGAAATAACGTCCCCCTGTCTCACGCCTCTTCTCAATGGAATCGCCTTCGTGCTCTGCTCCTGTACTCGGACCGACATGGTGGCATTATTATACAAGCACTTCAACACCTCGATGTACCGATAGTTCAGGCGTTTTGCCCTCGAAGAGGACGGCATTAAAGAGCTTCTGGAGGACTTTAAGTACCGGTGTTCCACCCGGTCTCAGAAGCTCTGAAGTGATTCCGTCCTCGCCCGCCGCCTTGTTGTTCTTAAGCTGCTTCAGGGCCATCCTAATCTCGTACAGACTGATGTCCGGGATATCTTCGGTATAATGTCGGGACAGCTTGGCTCTTGGATCTCCTACCAAGCTGTCAACGGGCTTTGCGACCGAAGTGTATAACTGTCCATAGAACCTCTCGATCTCGCCTAAAACCTCTGCTTTGGTCGACGCTATGCTGCCATCCTCCCGTTTCAGCTTTGTCATCTGGCTTTGCCCAATAGACTTGTCCTTTGCGAACACTTTAGAGCCTTGGTTTCGCTGTATGGTCTCTTTAACACGATTCGTGTTAAAGAGACGCAAATCGTGTCGCAAGGACTTAGATATACGTCTATTGAGCTGCCTATATGACTTCGCGTCATTGGAAGACTGCAGCTGTAGCAAACGTCGTTCAGCCATGAGGTTTAAGGTTTGCTCGGACAATTTCTGAGGTCTATCTTTACGGCAGGGTCTAACAAACTTAGACCCTACCGTGCGGACAGTTTCCACTAGCCCGTCGTTGATCTCGTCCACTGACACTAAGTTCTCAAGGCAAGCAAAGCGATTAGAGAGCTCGAGTTGAAAGCTTTCGGGGTTTTGAATATGGGGCCGAGTAGGTCGGAGCGTAGACTTCATCAGGCTGGACCTTTCAAGTTTAACATTGATATTCAGCGAGCCTCTTACGATTCGGTGATCGCTACCGGTTTTTACCCTGTTGATCACAGAGACATCACTGAATATCCGTTTCTTGTCGGTCATGAAGAAGTCTATCTCGTTTCTCGTGAAACCATCGGGACTCAGCTAGGTCCATTTCCTGTGAGGCGGCTTCTGGAAGAAAGAGTTCATCATGAAGAGTTCCTCTTTCTCCAGAAAGTCGGCCAGCCTCTGTCCCCTAGGGTTCCGTTGCCCATATCCAAATTGCCCCACTCTCAACTCATCACCGCATTTCTTGCCCAACTTTGCGTTAAAGTCCCCCATAACAACAGTGAAGTGGGTTTTGGAGCTATGTATGGCCCTACTTACGTCCTCATACATAGTCTCCACTTCATCATCGGAGTGTGACGAGGTCGGTGCGTATACCTGAATGACCTTCAGCGAATATCTTTTGGATATTCTGAGTATTAGGTATACCACCCTGCTCGACACACTGTCGATGGTTATTATATTGTTTACGAGGGACTTGTGAACGAGAAACCCGACACCACCTTGGGACTGTTGGTCGCCCTCCCGGTAGTAGAGCAAGTTACCAGACTCCAGGGTTACGGTGTCCTCCCCCTCTCTACGGACTTCGCATAACCCCATAATGTCCCAGTGTAACTTGCTCAGCTCCTCTTCCAGCTCGCAGATCTTTTCGTCAGTCCTCAATGTGCGAATGTTGTGTGTTACCAGGGCCAGTCGTCGTGGGGGTGGGTAGCCGGATCTCTTCCGGAGATTCTTAGCACCCCCTGCTCCGCCGTTACCTTGACCGCTACCCGCGCCAGGGATAGCGGAGCTGCCGGGGACTGGGGGCCTGGTCTCTGTAGTTTCCATGTTGGGGGTAATTTGCCATAATCGCCACGCTTGGCAGGCGGGTTGGCGATCGCAGTGAGGATGTGCAGTACACGGAGGACGCTGCTGCCCGACCTCCGGTTTGTCCCTTAGTCGCCTCTTACGACACCCACGGGATGATTTGGGGGAGCGCAATTCTAAGCCGGCGCCCCACGGCGGCAGCAATGCATATAAATTACAAATAATAATAATTCCCTTAACTTACAACCGGTCCTACTGGAAGTCCAAAGGGGAGGCCTATGTTCAGCAGTCGACGTCCTACGGCTGATATTATGATAATGATGAATAATATCCCAGTCATTATACCTACACAGAATCTCTTTGCCTCGGGGGAAGTTTTTCTAACCAAGAGATCGTGATCAACTTTCGTTAGTGTAAATTATACTCAAGAACAAGAAAAATAATGCAACCGATATGGCAAGCATACTGCATAGAACAATAACCCATATGGGTGCAAAGTTCTCATCAATATAAATGAATTAAATCCAAACGAACAAACATAAAAAAGCAACGTATACGGTCGAATTGAGTAACCTCCTTTTTTAGAAGTCGTTTATAAAAATCGGTAGAAAAACGAGCAACTTTTTGGTCGAAAATCGAATGTTTTTTTTTGTTGAACAATTATTGTGTTCAATTTGCTGTGTTGTGTTGCGACAGGAATACTTGTGTACAATAGAAGAAAACAACATTTACTGCCAATTACTCGTTTTTCACTCGATGGGAACAAGTGACACTAGCAAAATTTGACTACGTACTCGTATTAGAAAAGCTTCCCCGAAGCATAGACACTCTTTGGAGGTATCTGTTTATCACTTTTGTTGCTCTGAACATGAAAAGTGATAGTAACTTTTGAATGGTAATAAATAGTGCCACCCTATGTCTCAAAGATAGAATGATTGGAAATGACCTCCCCAAGCCCCTGTTTCGTTTGATTCACATTTCCTGGAACATCCTGTACTCCTAAAAAGAAAAAGGATTTTTTTATTTTCGAATTTCAATGATATCTCCGACTACCGAAATAAAAGGTATTTTGCACAGCCGTGTTTCTTTTAAAAGTTTTTAAGTTACATACTTATTCTGATTCAAAAGGAGGCTATAATTAAAAAAAAAATTTAGTACCCAAATAAATACGACAAAAGCTTGGATCAGTACTATAATCCAAAAAACATAATGAATAAGTACTAATATCATTCCACATTACCCTAAACTGCAATCACAGTAGCAAAGCTAGTACGATAAAACAATTTTAAAAACACAAGTTTGTTTTTATCAGATTGTATAAGTCATCTTTATTAAAAGTGATCTTAAATATTCTTAATAGATGGATCATCTGCCACGAGCTTTTGGGTCTTACTTTAAGCTCTTCAAGCTCTTAGAAAGAGGCTAAAGCAAGTTAAATTGGGAATGGATAAATTGAATTTTTGGTCCGTTCTTGTTTCTGTCCTGGATATCTGGTTTTTCCATTTTGTTCACGTATCTCGTTTCTATTTCACCCATGATGTTAACCGAGCGGGTAGAAAATAAAAAAGCTTTTAACAACGCGCCGAATTGGAAGGTTCCTTTTACAAAATTAAATAAATACTACGTAGTTATAGTCGCAGCGAAACATGAGGTTGGCGTGTGTCGCGTGGTGATGGTGTGTGAGTGCTGCATCGCGACATGCTCGTACTATACGTCGTGAAGCGTACTCGACGCCTTTCAGCTGTTGTTTCACTTGTTTAGGCACTCACTCACAAGCACGCAAAGCTTGTACCGCGCCTTGCGTGCGTACACAAGTGGATCGCTTAGTAACTTTTAAAAAGCTGTAATAAAAGTAACAGACATATGTAAAGTTACTACTTGCTGTCTCCTAACGCGCTGATGTATTCCAATCTTGTTTCATTACACGCTAATGCTCCAGATTATGGAGCCCCTCTAAATGATTGGATTGCAATAGAACGTATCTTCACACATATTTATCTAACTTCCTTATTTGCATTTCTATCAATAAATGACTTAAGGACATAAAACAGACAGGACAGGAGAATTGTTAAGTTCAAAGACATTAAACTATATGACGAGCAATTTATAGACGGGACATCACGAAGAAAGTTGTGATCCAAAACTTTTTACCACTAGGTAAAAAGTCGCTCAGTCTAGTAGTCGCGTTGCTATGCAACGCTAGATAGTGCTACTGACGCACGGCATCAACAATTCTGTATGACAATTTTCCCAATGCCCGCTCTATAGGTTCTTTTAAATCTCTTTGGTTAAGTTGTATGTATTTTAAATGGCTTTACTAATTATCCTTCTGCCATATTTCAGTAAATGACTTCAATAAGGTTATTATTATATTAAGTCTATGATGGTGATGAATGTTTTTTTTCGAACTAGCGACTTGATACAATATCTACGAGTATGTTCGTACTGTGGCTATCTTGAGGTTTTTTGACTTTTCTCTACTGTGCATCGATCCGAGGTAATTAAATTACGATATTGTAGGCTCATTCTCTTCAAACTAAGGTAAGGTTCATTTATTGACGAACCTTTTTCATTCAATATATTACAAGCGAAATAATTTCAATGCTACCAGAAGGGATTTGAATTTCGTGTGTGGATCCGCTACATTGTTCCAACGAACAATATAAAATCATGCATTATTAATGATTTTGCTATTAGAGTATGGTTTGTTGGATATGAATATAAAGGTACCTTGAGTACATTAAGGGCCTTCGCGCCTTTTAAGCCGTAAAAACGTTACATTCTAAAGCATATTCCTGATTAACGGCTGGGTGTAAAGATTGAAAAAAAATATATGTTGAATGTACATTCATGTACAACAATGTGAGTACATTTTATTTTCTTATGACAAATAGTTGAACTGTAAAAAAATATTTAACAACACGCTATTTTGTTCAAATAAATGCTCACTCCTTCTAAATGGCTTCGTTTATTTAAAATATTTTTGAATGTATCAATCGGTGTTAAAATTTACTACAAAGTGAGTATCGCTCATGTAAATCAGTCAGTATTTTACAAAGAATATGTTGAAAATTGAGATTTCCACATATAAAAACCGGGCGAAGGCGGGTTTTTGCAGCTGTTTCTGCCTCGCTGCATAGTCTATGATATCATTTTGAGGTATCGCGGTACACTCGGGACATATTAATATGTGCGGTGCAGATATGAAAGTGTGCGTTTAGCTCCGCCTGAATGTTCAAGGTCATTGAGGGTACTATGCGCCTTAAGTTGGTGCTTTCTGCCAACATTTTGAATCCATTTAAAAAACACACTGAAACACCTGTGCCATTACCACGAGCTCTTAACACGATCCAGTTTAGGCTGTGGGAAAGAGACAGAGCTATACAAGTCGTCTAGCGCCATCTCTTTCTCACAGCCTAAACTGGATCGCGTTAAGAGTTCATGGTAGGCCACCTGTTCAGTTAGAGGCCTTACGCAGTAACAGAACCAAAGAGAATTAGCATCGTAAAAAAACCACACGACTCTGACGTCGCTTTGCTGCGCAAAGCTGGGCAAGACGTTTTCAATACCGTTCTCCCAGGGTTGCCAACTCAATGCCACGGTTGGGTGCTAAGTAACATCTCGAATAGTGCTGAAAGTTTCAAAAATAGTGCCAGATATATGAATTTAATAAAAAAGAACAAATAATTTTCGAATTATTGTTACATTAATATCTAAAAGTTTAATTAAAAATCAAAAATATCGATACGTTTTTTTGTGTTGTACTTCCTAGCACGACCATGAACATATTCATTATAACTTTTGATGGTAATAAATTCCTCTGATTTTGTACTATTATATACCACTAATTAGCAATTTTGTACCTCTCAATTACCGTAGATAAGCAGGTCGTGCTAGGAAGATTGCTTCCCAGCACGACCACCCTAAAATTCCAGTTGGCATTGAAATTGAAGACACGGGACCATGCCTAATATTTTGTACTCATTTATACATACTCCGATTTAATTACCGGTATATTGTCATTAATGGCAAGAAAAAAATAAAATTAAAAATGTGCCAACAAACCTGCATTTGATTTTTAAACTTGTCACGAGATGGCGTTAAATAAAATTATGGGCAGAATTTTTTAATTTTATTTTTTTCTTACAATTAACGACAATATACCGGTAATTAAATCGGAGTATAAATGAGTACAAAATATTAGGCATGGTCCCGTGTCTTCAATTTCAATGCCAACTGGAATTTTAGCGTGGTCGTGCTGGGAAGCAATCTTCCTAGCACGACCTGCTTATCTACGGTAATTGAGAAGTACAAAATTGCTAATTAGTGGCATATAATAGTACAAAATCAGAGGAATTTATTACCATCAAAAGTTATAATGAATATGTTCATGGTCGTGCTAGGAAGTACAACACGTTTTTTTGATTCCGAATGCGGTTTAATTTCAAATATTCTTGCGTTAAAGTCTATATTACAGAAGGAACACATTGCTTTTGAACTACACACATCAAAAGTGTCTAAGGATCAACATATATTTTTGCAATAACTTTTCTCCTGATTGATATTAATTAAAATGTTCTTTAAGGATTCATCAAATAAAGTGTTATCGTTTGTCACAGTAACGATAAACCAAGTCACCTTTGCATTCATAAAGAAATTTGCCATTTTTCTAATAAAGGGATTTTTGACATTTGAACCACTAACATTAAAGTTCGAAAAAAAGACTGAAATAACAGTTTTCTTTAAAATTTTATTGGGTAACTTAAACAATTAATAATCCGTGTTTCTACCGCGAACACTAACAACACAAGAACATCGGTTTGGCATACTCAAAATGAGTTCATCCAAATCACGCTGTGGAATGGCCGCCCATGTTCGTTGCAACAACAAAAAAAGGTCTTCTTGCGACTGGATACCCTCCATATTCGGCAGAGCTCTTCTCTGTAGCATATCCCATGCATGCTCAATCGGGTTCAAGTCTGGCGACTGAGCAGGCCAGGGCAGGACATTGATGTTAGCTGCGGCGAGAGTCTGTCTTACAACTCTTGCGGTGTGCGGTCGTGCATTATCATGCATTAACTGAAATAAGGGACCGATTTGCACTTGTAGAGGAACGATGACGTCTGATACAATCGTCTCAGCATAAATTTGAGCGTTGAGGTTGCCTCTGATCCAAATCAACTCAGTTCTTCCGCCGATCCAAATACCCGCCCATACCATGATGGTTCCACCACTATAAGGATGGACTTCCTGGCAGGATTTTAATCGCTGTTGGCGTCCAGGGGTTCTCCAGTGTCGTATACGTCTTGTATCCGGTCTCATACCAAAACGAGACTCATCAGAAAAGCACACGAAACGCCATTGTTCTTCTGCCCAATTTCTGTGTTCAAGAGCCCATTGATATCGAATCCTACGATTGTGCATTGCTATAGGTGGTACCCGTAGCGGTCTTCGGGAATGAAGGTTCACTTCATGCAAGCGGTTTCTGACTGTTTGGTCACTAATTAAGTTCCCTGAAGAGTGATGAAGCCTCACGGCTAACATCATGGCGGTTATTGTTGGAGCTCTTCGAGTTAAGATTTGAATGTATCGGTCTTGTCTCCGTGTGGTGCAGCGATACCGTCCTCCACGGCGCTCAGCCACGGTACCAGTGCTTCGGTAACGTGTCCAAAGTCGACTGATAACACTCTGACTTGTATTCAGAGCTAAAGCCACAGTACGTTGCCGGGAACCAGCTTCTATCATTCCCACGGCTCTGAGCATTTCTTCCCTGCTTAAATGACGTCGCCGCTCCATAATAACGTTGGTTTTAATCAGTAGTAGGGAAACAGTAGCACTAATAATGTCTTCAATGCGTTGTATGTTTTTATAGGGAAAATATTGACAGCTGATTTTCATCTTTTACTCGAATTTGATTTACAGTTCCTGATTCAAATTATGAAATGCACCAAAAAGGATCCATATAAATTTATGAAATCATAAATTTATTACAAAGCCACATCTCAATCTCAAGAAATCCGCATAAAAATGCTTGATCCCTAGACACTTTTGATGTGTGTATTTGATCTTCCTCCCAATCTTTTCTATAATTTTGAATATAAATATGTACCTTTTTTTAGTAGAGGAACATAATAATTCATCTAAGGTTTTGTTACTTCAGCCACAGCTGCATTTTGTGAGAGAACAGACAACATCAAAATTAGTGCTAGATTCAGTGCTGGGTTCTGTTCGTTAAATTTCAGTGCTAGGCACATGAAAATAGTGCTAAATCTTGCACTCAAAGTGCTGAGTTTGCATCACTGCGTTCTCCCTTTTTATCGTGGTAAAATCATCAAATGAGTCCTTTCCCGAGTGGAGTGGGTAGACTGGGATGAACTGCCGGACTCGTATTTACTGAAATCCACGGTGTTGCTTCAGTAGCTCTTTACGTTCCTAGGTCATTTATATAGTCCCGCGACCAAGGCAGACGTGTTCTCCTCTTACTTTTATTATTAAAAAAAAGCTATTTTAATATCGACGCGCGACGTTTCGATTGCCGCATTAAATAAACATTTGTATGATCTACAAGTATAGTTTATTCCGGGTCTGGGTGTTTGTGTATATGAGTTTGATTGCCTATTGACGCACCAAACTAAATAAATAAGAAACATAATTATGTAACAGCCAATTGTGAAAATTATGTTTGCTCGGTGTTTCTCTACGTGATCAAATCCGAAATGAGAAGATCCGTAGACGAACTAAAGTCACGATATAGCTCACCGGATTAGCAAGCTGAAGTGGCAATGGGCAGGCCATATTGCTCGCAGAGCAGATGGCTGATGGGGCCGAAAAGTACTACAGTGGAGACCACGGACTAGCAAGCGCAGCGTAGGACGTCCACCAGCAAGGTGGACAGACGACCTTATAAAGGTCGCCGGAACACCCTGGATGCAGGTCGCTTCCAACCGGTATATGTGGAGATCGAAAGGGGAGGCCTATGTTCAGCAGTGGACGTCCTACGGCTGAGATGATGATGATGAAAATGATAGTCGCAGCAATAATATTCGCTGTCTGAATATCACACAGCAGCGGCGCGGGCCATCAACTAACGTTCATTTCTGAATCCTGCCAGAAACTACAATCATTGCGGGATGAACGCCAGTGGATTTACAAGAGCTATAAAGAGTGACGGTCTTAAAACCCCGTCACCTCTCCCGTCACGAAGGATGATGTACCTAAACGTGTGTTTGGTCACTGAAGGATTGTTTTCAAGGCGTGTTGTGATAAAGTCAGGGTAAAGAACGTATTCTACGTTCTTTACTTTAGTTTAATTGTTGGCTTCAACGACTTTATTTTATCTCGTCGCTTTTCTTTACAGTTTGCACTACAACGGGACAAGTCAGAAGGAATGAACGTTAGGGGATAGCCCGCTAGCGAGTTATACACGAGAATTTCGTATATTCGAATTCGTTTGAGTTTTTCACTTTTTATCATCATTATAATATACGAGTATTTGTGCTCGCGGCGAGTACCTGTTCGCAGCACCTAGCGTGGTGACTATGAGCTTGATTGTACGCGAGGAGCTTCATAACGTTACTATGTGCGCGTTGTGGCCATACTGTGGGCCCAGTGAGCAAGCGAATCAACGCGTGGCTGGGACTATCAAACCATTGCTCTTATAAAATTTAACCCAGTTAATTTTTCAAAGTAGTATTCAGCAATTTTTGAATGTCGATTTACAAAAAATCTTCCCCCAATAACGTCCGCCCTTCGCCACTTACTAATATTTTGGTTGGGAAGAAGATTACAGCATATTTATTTTACACAATAATACACCATTATACCTACACGTCATATTAATAATACTTTATTTAGCCTACCACTTTCGCTAGGAGACCATGTTTTAAATTTGAGTTGCGCAGGACGCAACGGCGGCGTTTGGTAGAAGAATAAATAGGTCTTGAACCCAAAGTCTTAAGTAAAATAATAATATTAGCACAACCAACTTATGTTTTTTTTTATTGCTTGTCCACTTTCTACTGTTGGTCATAACCTCCCCGATATCCTTCCAATAGTTTTTGAGTCTTGCCTTTTCTGGGCATTTTCTCAAAAAGAAGTCCACCACGAAAACTTACAATAAAGTTGTCAATAAATAGGTACACAGAGAATTCGAAAATAGACGTCATTATTACTTATAAAAATAAAATAATTGTGCATTCAACTTGTGCAAGACAAAATACAAAAAGATGGAGAACGTGGCGAGGCTTGACGCTAATGAGAGATAAAGTTGAGTGCTGTCATCCACTGCCTCGCTGGAGAATCTAGTCGCGTGTAGAACAAGACAACTTTCGTGTAATAGCCTACCATCATAATACATGTATGAACCTTAATTATAAAACATATAACAGAAATAAAATGAATATTTATCAGAATCAAAATAATAATACGAGTATATAATATTATACATGTAGTTCAAAAGAATCAAAATAAAATATACTTTACTTTCTATAAATAAATATGTAAATATTTTTTCACTGATTCAGCTTTTTATGACAGAATCTAGTGTCAGATGAGTGGTCTAAGCGACATGGTGAAATCCATTAGTGCTATTGACAATTTCGTTATCTAAACACAAGCGATTTCCCACAAAGGACAGGTTAGCGTCTCAGAATAGATCAGAATCATAAATTATGTACCAGCAAGCTGCCGCTCCCGAATCAAAAGTAGGTCATTAACGTAGGAAAGGCCTCTTACTAAGTACATCATTACTAATATATAGTTAGACACGTTGTATTACTTGTTATGAATTTTAAACTCTAAAAGTACTTGATTATGCTTTTTTTTCTGTACTTCGTTGTCTCTTATTGACTGTGACTTTATTGGACTGTGTAAAGTCGTAATATAATTCTGTACGTAGTTTAACTTTATTGTTCACGGAAGCTGTGAGTAAATCTTTATTAATAAATAAAATAAACATAGAAATATGAAATTTTAACGAAAAGGATAGAACTTTGAAGCACCCATCATCTATTACTGAATTATTTCGAACCAGTGTACAAGTGATCTCTGAAAAATTAAATACAGCAGTGACAAACAGAACAGAGACCGGGAGTAGAGCCAATGCACAAGTGTACCCAATTGAAATATAATGTCGATTTTCTTCTTCCGATTCCACAATCTACAACGCGCCGAGGAAAATCGAAAGAAGCACAACAGAAACACGAATACTAGACGAAACATGAACTCAGACGTGCTTACAGCCCCGTCCCGACTGCTCGAGCGACCGCTCAGCGAACCGGTTGACAGCCTCGACGAAATCGCCCTACAGATACCAAGGTTTATTAGAATTGTTATCATTACGCTTTAGCTTGTTATAACTGGGCTCCTTGTGCTTTCCTCTCTCTGTGTAACTGCCCCATTTTCCAACGCTTGTTTCCAAAGCTTCTTTCCAAACGGGCATACATTAAAAAAGAGGCTAGATTAGTCATAATATTAATGTTAAAACTAATGTTGTCAGTCAATTGCTCGAATTATCTACTTAGAAGAATCCTCGAAAAACAGTTTTAAAATAAAATGATGGTACTATCATCATTCACATTGTTTCAGGGATCCAATTTTATTCGTAAGTGAATTTTCAATAATCAGATACGAATAAGCGATCAATATTCAATACCGTTGTTGGGCCTTTGTCCGTAGTGACCGTATTGCAAAAGATTTCAGTTGAATTTATTACTTTTTCATGGGAATTGGATTCTGGAACTTTTATGTACTCATGGATAATTTCAAAATGTTTATTATATAATAGTTCTACATAATTTCATGTTTTACATTTTTATTTAAATAACTTTGGGGCGACTTTTACCAAGCGGTTAAACATGTTTAAAATTTTATTTAAGCACATACCCAATTCTGTTTAACTACACAAGTTGTATTGCACCACAAGTTAAACAGAATTATCGATCTGTCAAATTTATACAGCCAAAAATCGCTGTTTAAGCTGATAAACGTATTTAAGAGTTACAACATGTATACGAGTGCAACCGTGAAATAATGTTATTTGTGACGATACTACTCAAATCGTGACATGGAACGCACGTAACACATAATGCAGCAACACCATACAACACTTTGCGTTTAGTTAATTTCAAGCTTCAACATCGTGGTGCAAGACAAACTTAAATTAGTTTAAATTAACCGTTTTTACAAATGAAAACATATTTAACTAAATGCGTTTAAACATATTTTAAATAAGGTTTGGTGAAAGCCGCCCTAATTTGATGCGTAACGAATATTTAGCTTCCCTAGAAACAGAAGTACTAAACATTACTTAATATTTTTAAATTAATTCTCTAAGTAGCACGTAGTAAAGTGCATGCCGCACCTTGCAAGCCAATTTAGATTAATGAATGTACGCATTTACTAATACAAAAACTAAAACCAACGAAATGGAAATGTTGTCCTATGTTGTTTGACTAAAACAAAAGGCTTCCCCCTGGCGCGCTTTCGTAGTTTATTATTAAGGCAACTCACGATGGATTCAAGCTCAAGACAACGCTATTTTATGTCTCATTAATGTTTGTGAGACTCATCATTCAATGGGCAACCTAGTAAATGGGGTTCTCCTCACCAGAAAAACCACCGTTTCGTTGGAGTCCGTTTTGATAACATCCCTTTTCCTACCCATATGCAGGGTCTTTCTTTTGAATTTGCCAAAAGAGAGAAATCCACATCCATAAGAGATCGGGAAAACTTTCTTAGGAACTCTTGATGATGATTGATGATGTTGACAATTTTGGTGTTTTTATTTTTTTGGTCAATTGTGAGTTGTCCGCAAAAATGAGTAAAACTGACCAACATTTTTTTAATGCCGTTAGACTCTGTTTTATGTATGGATCATTTCATTGTATGGGAAGAAAAAAATCGGGACGGCGAAAGTTGATCAAATTTAGCAAAGCGTTGGACATTTTTGCCCTTTACGTTCAAGGATCACGATAACCTGGTTAGTCAGTCTCTCGTCCCCTGAAAATTTTGTTTTGTTCACTGCGGAATTAATTTATACCACAAAATCAGTTAAGTAGGTTTGTTAGGACTTGAACCTAATCGGCTTTATTACAAAACGTGGTTTAACTCAGACCAAGCTTTAAATCAAAAATAAATTTTTGAATTTCGAACTTTATTCCAACTGCTATAAAATTCTAAAATGCACAGTGACAACTTAGACCGGGATCTAAACTAGTTTTTTGTATTAATAACTTTACGACAGTAGAAATAAAGTTCGAAATTCTAAAATTCATTTTTGATTAAGGTAAAGCTTGGTCTAAGTTAAACCACGTTTTGTAATGAAGCCGAATGTGTCAGTCAAAGTTAAAATCCTTTTTCCAAACCACTGCCTACAGATACAGGCGTTTTATTATTCGAGAGCTTCGAGAGCTTAGCGCTCGAAAACGAGATTAGCCTCGCATTTCTATAATACAATCTGATATTATGTTTTAAGCCCTGAAGAAAATAGTGCCAGTTAATCTTAGGAGTTGGTATAATGGATGGATGGATGGGCAGTTAAAAATATGGTAAATATACCACTAAAGCAATAACTAATGAAATACATCAGACAGTTGTAACATAAAGCTTCGTGAACGGCAACGGCATTAAATAAAAATAATAGAATCTTTTTTTTCTATAAGTTTCTTATTTATCTTTCAATTGTGAAGTGGTGAAGCTTGCGCGTGTGGTTATGCCGTCCGTGTACAGTTTTTTCATGCGAGATGCTTTCATGGTTAGAACTGTGGTGAAGCTTGAGCGTGTAGTAGGCCTATTATGCATGCGAACTGCTACTTATACAATACCCAAAGCTGGTAAATTGGCGTTAGAAAAGGACACGGTTACCTGATGAAGCAGCCCCGTGACCCCGACGGGTTTTGGCCCCAACCTATTGAACAGTTGAACACGTCGCCCGTTATAAAAGTCGAGCCGTTATCCGCTGTCGTTAACAATAGCCCTTATGTGTAATCTGCTCGCAAAATGATCGCTAGCCAAACATTTGTACTCAATGGGTGCCCGAGCATTGATGACGCCACTTGGAGGGATATGGGGGAGGCCTCTACCCAAAATTATTGCAAATATGCCAAATCTTCTTTAGTTTTAACTTTTTTCCTTTCACACTCGCACTGGCACTAGAGCCTTTCTACCACGAGTGCGCGGTTGTGATTCCAAAATACTTGTTTCTCGCACTACTAATTACTTAATCTTAAAAACTTACTTATTGTGTTTTTTTCACGCTAAAGGATAGTACTATTTTCGATTAAAAAATAGTGCGGCTGTACATTGCGAGCTACGTCGTAGCACACTGCGAGCTACATCGTTGCAAACTGCGTGCTACGTCGTAGCACATTGCGAGCTACATCGTAGCAAACTGCGAGCTACGTCGTAGCACATTGCGAGCTACGTCGTAGCACATTGCGAACTACATCGTAGCAAACTGCGAGCTACGTCGTAGCAAACTGCGAGCTACGTCGTAGCACATTGCGAGCTACGTCGTAGCACATTGCGAACTACATCGTAGCACACTGCGAGCTACATCGTAGCACACTGCGAGCTACGTCGTAGCACACTGCGAGCTACATCGTAGCACACTGCGATCTACATCGTTGCACTGCAAGCTACGTCGTAGCACACTACGAGCTTTTATTAATATCGATGCACTGAAGTTATGTCGTTTTGTCTTAAATCGCACCAGAGTGCAGCGACTAGCCGTAATGCGGCGTGCGATTGCAATAAGGTCAGAGTATACACTGTACACCGTATTCCAGTTAACCCTATAGTCTCGGTTCTATTGCAGTCCGCTGCTGTATTTCGTCCTTAATGCTTCTAGAAATTGGACCTGATGGACTTCGAAGAATAGTGTAAAATGTCGTCGTAAATCTAATTATTTTTCTGTTATGAAAACCATGAACGTGCGCTCTTAATCTAGCGGGGCTATAGCAGTAACTTCGCCCCCTTCGCAGTTCGTCCCACGATTGTAACAGATCACATTCGCACATCATCCCATCAGTATTTTATCGCATTCGCAGTACGTCACATTCGTAGTTTGCTCCATGCAAGTAGTACTGACTGGGGTAGGAATAGCTTGCATGTAAGGCGCGGGCCGCATAGAAAAGACGTAAGAAGATGACGCGTCGCGGACATGCGAAAATGTATGAGAGTCGCGTGCGCCCCCCCCGTCTCTTCTGTGTGTTTTATATTGTGTTTCATTTTGTATGAAAGAGACGCCGAAGAGTCATAGAGGTACCGCGCGTCGCTACATTCAACTAGATCGGTTTGCCGCCTCCGGAGTTCCAAGTACTCCAAGACAACCGGGAGCGGGTGACAGCTGGCCGCAAGACAGTGCGGTGATATCATGCGGTTTCATAGTAATATTGCAGCTTACCGTAAGGCCGCGCCGCCAGTGAGTTCTAGGCCTAATGGATTACCGTAATGATTACGAATTTAAAATTAATATACTTAGAGTAGACCCATTAATTCTCTTTCTCTATCTATTTGAAATGAGTTTCAAAATATGTTTCAGTTTACTTAAATGGTGGCACATCATAGTTAAAGATAGTAGACATTATGAGACATAATTGTTATACAAATACTGTTTGATATCTTTCACCATCAGTAAACAGTTAACGAAAACGATAAATGAAACGCGCGTTCATAGAGGGCGCTAGGATGAGACAAATGGGTGGCCTTGATTTAGCGATTAAGTAATTTCAGATGGAACATAAAACCTTTTCATTAAATCGACGAATCAATTTTCTAGAAACTTAATAATTTTGGTAGTAAAAACATTGCGCAATCGATTTTTATTTTATTTAGTTTTTTTTAGTTTGAAGTCATTACTACAACAGATTTATAGACAGAAATTAACTTTACATTGCAGAAATAAAGTTGCAGTTTTATCATGCTCCTCAATAATAGCTGAGTCTAAGTACAATTTATTCAGTAATTAAGTGTCTATACATTTGTGATACCGCTACACTTTGACCTTATTCAGTCTAAATAATTAACATCAAGACCAAAAGCGGATTATTAGATTAAAAAGTTTGTTTGAAACTGTGTAATTAATCTTACAGCAAATGAAGTATCCCGTTTCATTGTACGAGTATTACTCAAAACAACCATTTCTCATGCCAGTCAACGCACCAAAAAAATGTTGGCCTTCACTAGGAATTTCTCCTGTTTCGTGGGTGCGTTATCAAACACAAAAAGTCGGACCCGGAACGAGTAGGCCTTATAATTACTTGTTCCGTACGGAAATCGAAACCCGATCTTACTGTATTAATTATTACAACAAAATACCTTGTGAGAGTTTGAAAAAAAAAGTTTAAGGCACCTCGCGCACTAGACGGCCACGACCATGACGTGACGTGACAGTGGCCGCAACGATCAGTTTTACGTCTAGTGCGCGAAGTGCCTTAGTAAATCTGATCGTTGCGGCCACTGGTCGTGGCCGTCTAGTGCGCGAGGTGCCTAAAATCTCACAACATTGTTTTGATACATTTAATACATCCTTCAGACGATATGTAAAACAGGGTTTATCAATTTTAAATGTAGGTATTATTATAAAATTAGTTTAAAAGTTGTCAATCATTTATTAAAAAAAACGAAGAATTTTCTGACATTCATTATGCAATGTGTCCGGTTTCGGTCTGTATAAAACTTTGAGGAGAGGTCTGTTGCTCAATTCTATCAATAAAATTATTCTACATGTGGGGTCGGAAACTAACCCCTACTGAATGGTAGCCATTTATGTTTTCCGTTCCATTTTCGACGTGCTCAAGCTTGAAAGGGGGAACTAGCTTACTTCCCTTTAGAGTTTGTACAGATCGAAACCGGACACATTTTTTATTTTTCGGAATTATTGAACAAAGTACTGATTATAATCTATTTAAATAGTTTCCGGAGAGATTCGTGGCTACGTAGATTATGAATAGTAACCTCAATAAATAGCACTTAATATTATTTAAGTATCATATATCTACATTATATGTAAGCGCAACGAGCTTTTAGTTTTCATCAGTTAAATTGGTCTAATGCATCTCATAAACGTGCGGTGTTCACAAGGGCCTTCCTCCGAGGCTGCTAATATTTAAGTCTTTAGACGTTTATTTTCCCTTCCAGTCTACCCGAGCCAGAAGGACGCGTTTAAGATTACTTAAATTAAACAAAAAAATAACTTTTACTTTTGAATATGTCGATCTAGTAATACGTACCTACTAAATTGAGAAAATAAGTAAAGTTTTTGTTTTCGACAAAACCCTTAAAATCGTTATACTTATTGATGAAATTCCCGAATTTCAACATATTTATATATAACTAGCACTTTGCCCGCGACTTCGTCTGCGCGTGTTTCTAACTTCGAACTCAGTGAATTTAATTCCCGCTCACCATCCTTATCCTTCCCTTAAAACTTAATCGACCCTTTTCAAAATTTAGGGGGTGATTTTCGAAAAACCCAAATATGGAGGGTAGTTTTGAAAAAAGAATAGTGTCCATCTTTTTTATTTACTTATACTCACATTCGTACCAAGTTTCAAGTTTAAAAAACCAAAGAATAAGATTTTGCATACAAAGGTTTTCACCCCTTTTCACCCCCTTAGAGGTAGATTTTCGCAAAATCCGTTCTTAATGCTTATTTACTTTATAAACTGCTACTATCATCCAAAATTCAGGTTTCTACGTTAAGTGGTTTAATATCCCCCCTTAAAACTTGAATACCCCTTTTCACCAACTTGGGGGGTGATTTTCGAAAAATCCAAAAACACGTGTTTGATTATTTCTTATCTAGTATATAAATACTGATTTTCAAATTCATCAGCTCACGCGTTATGATTTTTCCATACAAACTTTAACAACCCCTAGATTACCAATGGAGGGTAGTTTTAAAAAAATAATGGTGCCAATCTTATTTATTTACTTGTGTTCTCATTCGTGGTAAGTTTCAAGTTTATAAACCCAAGGAATAAGATTTTTCATACAAACGTTTTCACCCCTTTTCACCCCCTTAGAGGAGGATTTTCGCAAAATCCCGTCTTATTGCCAATCTACATGGTAGACTGCAAATCCTGTCCAAAATTCAAGTTTCTGCGTTTAGCGGTTTCGGCTGTAGTCGTGTCAAAAGAAAAACCCCTGTTCTTTTATATATATAGATTATTTGGTAATAAAATTAACAATTTATTTACGCTACTTTGCTCTCCAAAACGCCCGTGTCAAAAAAATCTACGTTATACTCAACACGCAAATGAAGGACGGATTTCGTGGCACAATTCGCTAGGCATAGGCGGAAAACGGCATCGAGGTCAACATCAGAGCTATTTTCAAACGTCAATAATATAATTAGCTGAATCCTAAAATGATTAAATGCGAAGCAAAAAAATCAAGCAGCTTCCAGTTTTCATACAATATGGTCAATATTTTTTTTTGGATTATGAAACATACTCGTATACCGCTTGAAAGCTTATTATTTAGGGTAAATTATTGAACATCAACCTTGCTGTATCATATTTTATTGAAATCTGATAGAAAATGTTGTGACTTGATGCGTTCAGTTCTCGATTTATTTGCTCCCCAGCTCAGTGTTTGTTGTATTGTAATCAGTATCGTAGGTTTAGAACCGGTTTTCTTTTTTTCAAACAGAGGAAAGTTAGTTTTGGGTTACGGAGTGACTGATTTTCACTAGTCTTTTTCACACATATCGTTATGTCATCGTAAATATTGCGGAATAATTGTTTTGTTATTTTAATTATAACTAGAAGTTATAAATGAGCAGGTGTGTAGGAGTTTGGTGATTCTGCATTTCTCTTTGTGTAGAATACAAATAAAAGAGGGTGTATCCCTCCGCCGCCTCCGGTTTGGCTGAGCGAATACAACACACGACAAGTTTGATAGCAAATACCACGAGCTTTGTTCTCGCAAACATACCCCAAGCGTTTGAACAAATAAAAAGGTATGTTTGGCAAAATCTTAAATCACCTCGGTATGCGTTTTACGTGACGACGTCAGGCAAGGACAGGATTCGCGAACTAAGCACCTTCGCACACAGAGCGACGTAAGTCTCCGATACTTTATGACTGCGGTATACAGGCGACTCTTGCAATACAAATCTATGGAGGTTCCTACATATGCATGCGGCAATGAATCCCGAAGTCGTAAGGTATCGGAGGCCTTGTGTACGAAGGGTCTAACTATCAGGTACCTAACGCCAATATTAGAGGTACCACGTTCTTTGGACCAGCCAAATCATTTCAGTGTAAATGTATGAGCTGGTATTATTGACGACCTTTTCTCTGATCCCATCGACTCGCACTTAAACTGTAACCCCCTTATTAATAAACGTGGACTAAAGTTACAACCAGGATAATCTTCGGACTAACCATACATTTTTGGCGTAACTTTATTTCTCGTTTTATTAAGGAATAGTTATTTTTTTTGTATCTTCTTAAAAACCATTTAGTGGAATTATAAAAGTACTTGCCACTATAATATTGACGACATCGTGTGGGGTAAAAATCGTACATTAATAGATAATTCAATATTACACAAAAATCAGGGGTACTTTAATTAGAGGCAAGAGTAAAAAAGGTCAAAAAAAGTCAGTAATTTTTGTAGGTACATGTGTTTTCCTATGTTTTTGATATTTTTTTACTAATCGCCGCAACAAAAGCTGGTTCGTCACTATAGACACCCGCCACCTTACCGATACAGGCCTAGGCCCCCCACTCATTCACTATGGTATTATGGACACATGAGCTAGGTCACGCGCTGAGGTTCTGAATGTTCCTATCCGCCTGTTGTAGCCACACTGCAGGCCTAGTCAGCAAGCGTTTCAACGGTTTTTTTTACATGGTAAAATCACCGAATGAGTCCTCCCACCCAGAGCAGAGCGGGAATGACTTTCAGACTTGTGCTGACTAAAATCCACGGTGTCCTTCATAGCCCTTTTTGTACCGGGGTCACGGTAAGGAAAAATCAAACATACTTGAAACAAAAAGTTTATTCATAATTTCTACGCAAATTAAGAAAACGCACCCACGATATAGGAGAAAATAGTCATGACAAAAACTTTTTCTTTTTTTTTCCTTATTAAATATCTATTATCGTTTAAATCTTTCTATTACTCGTGCTCATGGTATGAATGAATTATAGTATGCAGCTCATGAATAAAATGGTGTTGTATCGAAGGCCGTGAATCACTCGCGTCGTTTAGGATTCAATATACGTGAATCACTACGTTGCTACGCTCATGATTCAATCAACCACGAATGATTCAATCGACCACGTCAAACACCACAAAAACCACGATACTAAATATCGTAGTCGTTGACGTTACTTACGATGGTATCCTCGCAATACAATGTATGTTCCCTCGCAACGTTTTTTTTTTTTACATGCGCTGAAACTATTGTACAGACGCTATCCAGCAGGTCAACCTACCTGTCAATTTTACCAACCGAAAATTAATATTCCACTTTTATGATAAAGTAGAAAATCTATTAAAGAAATCTGTCAGATTGCGTTAGTTTGACGTGCTGGCGTTTGTACAAGACATGTAGACCAGTCTTCCATAGGACCACTTCAATGGCTTTATAGAAAGCATTTACCGCCGATTCAAGGCTCGTGATGTCTGCCTTAGTGATTATTTATTGGATACAGAAAATAATGAATGTGGGGTCCAGGTAGTGAAGCGGATGCGTCATCAGTAAAGCTGCGAGCAAATTATCGGACGCGTTCGTCAGCCGCGACTGAGAGACGCGGCTTATTGTATCCAGTACATTTAATACTACACTGTGCAAACTGTTGGTCGTAAGACGCGGACGTGACCTTGGTTCGGACGCCCGAACATAATCTGGCCGGCTCTGGATGTTTGTGCATCCGAAAACGTCGTCCGAACTACCGTGCACACTGCTTAGCCACGTCGGACGCGTCCGATACCAATATGTTCTCAGAATAAGACTCTGGGCAAGTAAATGTTGACGAACCAATTTGCAGTCATTGTCCATTGATCTACAAACGATAATGTACAACATGCAGAACAAAAATGACAGTCTCGCAAGAGAAGAACGTTACGAGACGATTTACGCGTAACGTCTTACTAAGGTCATTTATAAAAACATTTCATGTTTTGATTACAGACATTGCCCATGCTAGAGATTTTTTGCAAAATTAGAATGCACGAATCAAATCGTTTCGGTGCATCTATGTTACATAAAAAATGTGAATAGACAGCAGATTTATTTCCGTAACACCGAAGCCGATGATATTGACGAAATTATCATGATAAGTACATGATCTAGAATCAATTTACAAAGACCGAACATGTTTATTTGACATGCGAACTGTGGGTTGCTGTGGACTTGTAATGTTAATTTGCTGTACTTTCGGCGAGCGAGACACCATCCATCAATTAGGCTTCCAGTTTCGAAACTCGACAATATTGTTGAAATAGATGTTCGTTTTAATAATTATCAGTTTTATATATACACTGACATTTAAAAAACTACATATTTTTCTGTGTCCTTTCTGTGGGCTTTTGATTTATTTCAGAGAGGACCCAAAACGGGAATATTTTGCGACATTACTAAACATGCGTGTATTAGTTCCAATTATGCGATGGACACAATGATATTATTAACATTAAAAACTCAAAAGATATGATTTTCATTCAGTTATAACCTTGATGTATTTATAAGACTATTTTACTACATAGATCTTGAAAATGGTATAATGGAGATTTAGACCAAACTTCAAACATTTTTTGATCATTTTCCTTTTTTCTACTGATTTCAACGATAGTAATATAAACTTTTGTAAATCTTCACTTTCTAGTAATTTGACACGATGTCGTATGTTTGCAGCTTTTCATACGTTATTATTTTATTATCAGTTTACTAACAGAAGAATAAACACCTATTGAATTTGCTGTTATCCAGTTGGAAAGTCGCACAATATGAAGGCGGTAACACGATTTTATGCATCAAAGATATGGCAGCGCCACTTGTTCATAGATTTGTATACAAGTAGACTTAACACGGCTTTAAACTGCAGCGGCGTTCAGATGAGGAATTTGGACCAGAGCTTTACTGTGTCGATGAACAATCAGGCCAAGTAAACAATTGCTGTTGCAATAAAACAGGTTCTGTAGTCACGTAGTGATCTAGTAGTACGTGAATTTTATAGGACGAAAGTTAATCAAATGTTTGAACTTATCAATCATGTGTTTGTTTGTTTTTTTCATATGTTTTATTTATTTTTCCGATATGTCATAATTTTAAATCATTTGGCTTATATTCTCTACCTTTATGATGGAAATCATCATCTGAGCACAGCTAAGGAGTGGAATTCCCTCATCTGTATTTTCCGACAGCTATATTGCAGTTTTCAAGTCAAGACTGAACAGGTTACTTCTAGGCAAGCGTGCTTCATCGTCGACCACATCTTCGCTTACCACCAGGCGAGATAGTGGTCAAAAGCGAACCTATCTTTAAATAATAATTTAAAAAAACCGGCCAAGTGCGTGTCGGGCCACGCACAGTGTAGGGTTCCGTAGTTGCCTATCAAAATACTTATGCGAACTAACTAAACTGATTCGCTGAATTTAATTTAAAAAACAAGAATTTTCAAAATTGGTCCAGGAGTCTTTGATAAATCAGGGAAAATACATAAGAAGAAAGGTTACGACGAATTTAGAACCTCCTCCTTTTTTTGAAGTTATTTAAAAATAGTTGACGATAAAAACCTACCTATCCCCAAAAACCATACCTATTAAAGCTGTAAAAATAAAGTTGACAAACTTACATTTGCAGTTGAAGATCACGTTCTCCGATACATTTTGTTTAAGAAAACATATTATACAAGTACATTTTATAAGTTGGTCGACTATTACTCGTAAAGTTGTAAAGCCTACTTTGTCATGATAATTTTCTTTTAAACTTCGTTATATATACTACTATTGTGAATTTTTGCACACCCCCAAACATAACCGTTTAGCTGGTAGAGGGGGGGACACTCGAATCGAGCAAAATTTAGCACTTTAATGCTTAATATTTCACAAAAGAATTTTTTATCAAAAAACTGTTAATGGAAACTATCGTTATTTTTTAAAGGCCTATTTAATGATACCCCACAATAAGGGGTACGATATTTTACGAGATTTTATTTTAGCACTTTTTCGGCACAACAAATCCGTATATTTACACCAAATTACAGCTCTCTAGTACTGTGCGTCTCTGAGCTAAACTGCGGACAGACGGACGGACGGACGGACGGACGGACGGACGGACATGGCGAAACTATAAGGGTTCCTTGTTGACTACGGAACCCTAAAAAAAAACCGTATGTTAGAATTTTTAGTACTTATTATCTTTTACCCTCTGTATTATGTGAACGTAAGAAACTTGGAATATGTTTTTATCAATTAATGTCACAGTAATGGGGGTTTTTATAAAGAAGCAGGCTGTCGGTGCAGACAAGCCGGTGCGGATACGTGCAGGTAAATTACACTCATGTGATCACACTTATAGATCCAGGCCGGTACCGATTACCTATATCGGTTAAGCAATTGCCCGTGAAGGATCTCCACAATTAATAAGTATATAAATTAAAAAGGAGTTAAGAAAATAAAAGACTTGTGTCTGTTCTAATATGTCAGGAGCCTTACCACGAGCTCTTAACGCGATCCAGTTTAGGCTGTGGTAAAGAGACAGAGCTATACAAGTCATCTAGCGCCGTCACTTTCCCACAGCCTAAAACGGATCGCGTCAAGAGTTCATGGTAGGCCACCTAGTTACATAACTGAGACTCTTTCAGAACTAAATGTCTTCTTTAAAGTTTTTTCAATCAGCTAATTTATCCTCCCGTTACGGGAGAGGCGGAAGGTACTTGCCTCGCTAAAAATATAATCTGTTTTTTCAATTGTGCCAACAAAGTCAATGTGGTGTCATTGTCCGACGAATTGGAACTCATGGTTACTCTAGGCAGATTTTCCGGTTCCTCAATACAAAGGTATCCGGTTGCGGTCTTTACCCCTAACGATTGGTTGATTGCTCTTCATTAAGCTTGTAGACAAAAGTACTTTAAGTTGAGAATTTAAAGCCCAACAGTTGTAAAAACGTGAAACCGCACTTTCTTGGTGCTGACTGACACAAAATAACACACTTACAATGTAGGAAAAAGCTCCAAACTTACCAGAATATTGACCTGTACTATGCGTGTTCACTAAGAATAAGGGTGGTCGCATACATCAGTTTTTTTCCGTTCAGAATTCGAAATGATGAATGAAATGTGAACAACACACACAAAACATGCACACACATTTGTATGAATTCACTGTGTTCGGATAGAAAACGGATCAGGATTCCTGATCGGGAAAACTGATGTATGTAGCCGGCCTAAGACGATCTTGACGCCATCTTAGGACTTCGTACTCGCATGAAATGAAAATGATCAAGATAGTAATGACAAATCGTTAATATAACTGAAAATTAATTAGGGTTTTTTTTCAAATTTATAAAACAAACAGTTAAAATTGTTTCAAACAGGTGTTTTTTTTTAGTTATTTGTTTTTTTTTTCAAATTAATTCCACCTTATTTGTTGATGTCTAAACGTATAAATCTGGGGGCACTGTGGTGCCCCCGCCAAGACGTGAAAAGTGAATCTCAAGGGCACTACCTAGTACCTACCTTTTCTCGAAGTGTTTCGTCGTTTTTTGAACCCTCGTAGAGTTGTTCAATTATGTTTAATTTCTAGACTACATCTTTTCAAATACGCCCTCTGTAATGATTTTTTTTACGAAAAATGATCAATGAAAAAAAAACAGGTGATCTTTTTTTTTTCGTATATTTTAAATATTATGTATTACTTCATTACAATGCCAGTAAAAATTAAAAATATGTCATAGCATTGGACTCAAATAGTTTTATGTTAAACTATTTAGACTCCTGAATATTAACCTATTTTCATTTTATAATAATTATGCATTCATCCGCCTTGAAAAGTAGTTGAAACGGGTAATGAAAAACACTGACATTTTCAAACTGATTTTGAACAGGTGTTTAAAACAACTTGTTTTAATCATGCCAATCCAGCCTAAAAGTCAATTGAAATGTGGTCTAAAGTGTAATTTAGCAGACTAAGTAGAGTGAACCTGCCGTTGATACGTTTATTAATTACCGAATGAACAGGCCCGCCAATTCCTTTACACGTAGTGACGACTAGTGGAAAACGACGTTAGGCCGACAAGCATACAACACATACAATCAATATGTCACATTTATCGGTGGAAAAATCGTGAACTGCTATCACTTCGTTATATTTTTTATTCAGTAGGTACCTTTCGAAGCATTAGTAGTTTTTTTTTATGTTAGAACCGAATTACAGTTTGGTTTCTATGTACGAGTATAACAGTGTCATATTGCAAAATTACATTAAGACAGGAAAATGTTTTGTTTATTGCTGGCCGGTAGGTGGGTTATGTTATAGTGGAGGGCTGGTGGGTGCAGTGGTCGGGCGCGACGGGCGCAAGTGTGGGAGCGGGCGCGGGCAGCGGCCGGCGGGCGCCGCGCGCCGCGCTGCCGGCAGTCGCTCGAGCCCGGTCGCGCGCCGCGGTACCTTTGCCGCTCAACACAATACAAACACACACTCAACACAAACAGAAAGTAAACTTGCACGCATTTTACGCTCACATTAATCATTTCTGATATACACTAGCTTAAAGCACACGTTGATGGAAAATGATATACTGATGCAGATATTACTTATAAAATAAATAGATATACAGTTATTTTACGATCGTTCAAACAAATTAACGTAATACTTGGAAACCTGAGTGAAATTTAAAAGTGTTTTAGCAACGTATGAGAATTAATTAATTTCATTATTTGAGAATTTATTAATTTCATTATACTTTAATTGTAGGAACCCTTGATTTTTGAAGCGGTTTCTTTTAATATAATCATTCATCTGATGTATACAACAAAATATATTGTATGTGATATTATTAATTTGTTTTTGTAAATTTTATATAAGAAAATACTTATAATCACAAAATTGAATTTGTAATACCATTAAGTTTGTCTTATTTATTTTATGTCGAGGTGTCGTATGTATTACTTCGATGCTTTTAAGTAAATTAGCATCTAATTGAACATAACAAAATTACCACGTCGCGAAACATGCGATCAAATGTGGGTTAATTTTATAATTATTTTGTTGACTCATCATTGACAAAGGATTTCGGTAAATAATGACTGTAAATATCGGTACAACGTTTATTCTAGGTAAAACACCCTCGAGTTCAGATGAAAAGTGAAATAGGTGTTTTTTTTTTAATTAATTCCTTCAGGATCCTCGCATGATGTTCGCCGAGTACTCATAATTTGAAATTACTAAAAATAGGATAATAATGAGTGAACAATTTTGCAACAACTCAACATTAGTAACAGTCGCGACCGTTAAACCGAGTTTCCATGACGACCGCGGAGCAAGCTTTGCAAGCTGTCCTGATTTTAGATCACTGTGATGAAGTTACCATATTTTCAATAAACTGTGGAGACTTGTACAATGGCAGCAGTCAGCAGATATAGCTCATACAATTGTTTAACAGGCTGGGACAGCTATGACAAGATACCGAGGTAAATATTTTACATTGATGTTCTCGTCTTCCAAATTTAACTAATTTAAAACTAAATTCGGCCAGATTTACTTTTCTACGATCAATATATTAAAACGTAACGTAACGAGAACGTCATTGACCTCCATTTGTGAAATGTCACCTGAATTTTTTTTAGCAACAGTTTATGCAAATTAATTTTTAATAATATGTATTAGCTGTGCCCGCGACTTCGTTCGCGTGGATGTCGGAACACAACAATGTATTTTTTTTAAACAACTTACATTTTGGAACTCAACAACGTATGACTGGCCTGTTGGTCTAGTGGTTAGTGACCCTGACTGCTATGCCAGAGGTCGTGGGTTCGATTTCCACCCAGGACAAATGTTTGTGTGATGAGCACGATCATTTGTTCTGTGTCTGGGTGTAATTTATCTATAATATGTATATATTTAGAAATATTTAGGTATGTTTATCAGTTGCCTAGTACCCATAACACAAGCTCCGCTTAGCTTGGGACTAGATAGCTTTGTGTGATAGTTGTGGAATATTATTATTTTCTAAAATAAAAGTTAAAGTCTATGTTACTTCTTACTACATCAGCTGCCTGCCAATAAAAGTCCCGTCAAAAACAGCCCAGTCATTTCAGAGAGTAGCCATTACAATCAGACAGAAAGAAAAAAAATGTAAAAAATGTAAACATTTTGGTATATGTACCATGTGTAAAAATCTTAGAGCTCGTACAGGGATCGGCGGCGCGTTGGTCGGAAAATGTTCGTTAATTGTTGCCGCTCCTCCTTGAACACTCTAACATCGTCGAATGTTTGTTTTTCCGGCGGCCCGCCCCGTGCAACACTCCGTTCGACGCGACGTGCGTCCTTGAACGATGCCTTAAATTTTCTAATAAAAGCTAAGATTTACTAATTGACGATGGCTAACGTCCGAACTATCTTTCAAAAGTTATTCTGTAAATAAATAGACAAGTCTCGATGGAGCTGCTTGTTTATCTCTAAAAAGTAATTAAATCTGTAGACAAAGTTGAGCCAAGTCTAAGGTTTTTAAGGTTCTTCTGTAATTTCTTTATTATATTACTAAGTAACCACAGTGGTGGGTACACATAAGATTCACATAAATTTAGTTTTGAATCTAGTTCATTGTTAAATAGTTAATAATGTAAAATTGTTCGAGCAGCTTGCTCCTCTGTCAGCTATGACCCTAAAAATGTATTCCTCAAAGTTCTTTTACTCATTCCAAGCGTATTATTCAGAACACCTGAATAATAGGTACGTTTGGAATTTATTTATATGTTGTTATAATTGACAAAGTAATGAAATTTTTATGTAAATGCGCTGTTCGTATAACCGAGTAATCCGGTACGTAGGATTACTTTGTATTGTTATATATTGCATGGATGTTTGAATTCTCATAATTATAACAAAGGTTAACTCGAAACCATCGCAATAAAAATCGTTTGGAAACATTTAACAAGACTTCAGCTTTTATACGACGGCTTACAGTTTTTTTGGATTTTTTTCAAACTTTAAAATCAAAACATCTTGCTCAACAAACATGATGTTTTATGACTGACTTGCATTCGTCAGGATATTTTTTCCCGGACTGGGTTTTCCATTTATAATTAAGCGTTACATCGTTATGAAATAATAAATACCCACGTACACGAATATCTGAATGATGAATGATGTTTGATAAATATTCTCAAGTTCTATTCAATATTTAACATCTTGTTTTTTTGTAAATAAGATACTAGTCGATAAACCGTGAGCATAACAATGAAATATAAAACTTGCGTAATTAATATTGCCTTTTCATTAGCCTGTCCACCTGCATATTCATGTTTTATTAAATGACACGATCAATAATACTGAATCTTTTTAAACCATGTCAAGGAAGTTTAAATCAATCGATGCAGACAGCGCTCATAAAATACTCATATACCTATCTACTGTCTTGCTATCTTTAGGATCTATTTCGGTGTGATTTAAGCTATTTTTTGTTTCTCAAATAATAGGGTTTGCCATCAAAATAGTGGATTTGTCACCAAATTGTAGTCACCAAACAACATAAAATCAATTCCACAATAAATCACCTTAAATCATGGAGATATACATGGAAATATAGATAGGATCTAGTACCAAATTAATGTTTTATAAACCTATAACCTATTCATAACGTATTATAATAGGTTTGTCCTAATAAGTATTTAAGCAAACTATAAATAAATCACCAATAAAATTAAATCACATAATATAATATTATCAATGTCATTAGAAAATGTAATAAAGTTCCAAATAATTTAAGGTTGTCGTCATCATCGTTTCAACATTTTGTTTATTTTGTTTCTGATTACCACCTAACAATGAAGCTCGACGGGGGCTTTGTGTGGCTCCTATTTCTGCATGCAAGGTTTAAACTAACGGTTACAGTTAGAACGTAGCCTGTCCGTGTTGGGGTGCCCGAAGTCCCGAAGTCACTTCACTCGCTTTTGGATCCCAAGGTCTCCTAATAACAATACCAATGATGAAGGCAAAAGGCGTTTTTCCATTAGACGGCACGGCGGTGACGATACCTATATGGCTCGCTTTTGCATTTACCAGCGCCGGCGCCGGCCTGGCGTTCATACATATTTGCTTCCCCGTACCGGCACTAAGCCGGCGCCAGCGCCGGTGCCGGTGCTGTGTCGTCTAATGGAAAAACGTCCAAACAATCAAAGTCTAAAGGACCCGTTTAAGCCGGAAAGCGCGCCCATTTGGTTCTCATCTTTGAACATATTTTTGTTTAAATTACTAATTGATGTATTATATTGGTAACCAATACTATTATTTTTGTATCTGAACTATGTATATTAAACACTATAGTCTACTGTTTTAGTGACAAAATAACAAATACAAAGAAGTCGTAGTCAAACGATTTAATTGGCGACGTATCTACAATTCCGAACCCAAAGCTATTGTTTAAATCATAAAACTATTATTATAAGAACGTAGTTAATATTCACCTAATTCACTACAATTTTATTTGTAATCCATCTCTTATTTAACACATATATTACTCGTAACATCAATAAGATAGTTCATACCTGGGAAAACTTTTAGTTTATCTGAGAACGAAAATATACACTACCGATTTTTTTTTAATGTGATTTCTTATCCATAAATACATAGGTTTGTTACCTTTTTCATTTTAAAACGTCATTATTTGATTGATTTGACATCAAATAATGATGATTAAAAAGAAAAAAGTTTTGGATTACGTAACAAGAACAAATAAGAAATCACTTAAAGAAACAAAAATGGGCGGAGCAATTTTTTACTATAAGTTAGAGCGCGATATGTAAAAAGTTAATTTGGAGTGACACTGAAACCGAAAAGTTGGATTTTGTATCCCATAAAGTGGGCGGACTAAGTCGCGAGCGGAGTGTAGTGTTTACATAAATTACTGCAGTGCGGTGCCAATTTTTGCACAGTATTACACTTCAATAATAAAATATGTATAACTTACATCTCGATAACGTAATATTGGCAGATTATAGGATAAAGTTTACTTAAACCGATATATCAACTTTTTATAGCGGTTTTTAAAAATCTGTAATTGTCACGTTTTTATTTTAGGAATTCTTAGGTTTAAACTCTGCATAATCTATTATTTCAAGTACTGTACATAACAATATCTCACAGGCATTTTAATTGCTATTTTGCGCATCACAGCTGTGGTCATTCCCCTTTAAAGATTGAGGTCAGATTTGGTCTAAAAGTATACATCGATCCAATCGAATAATTAAATACTCGTCTTCTACGGACTCTGTTTCTACAACCGGCAAAGTTTGAATAAGGACCATAATATAGATGAGTTGTTGATGGTTGTTCCGTTAATGTTGATTTATTTTGTCAACTATATAAAGTCGCGATGACGTTTAGAATTAACCTGTTTCACACGGGCGGGCGGCACTTTCCACTCATATCGTCAATCCGTCAATACTTAAAATAGGTATTTCCGAAATTAACTCTGTAACATTTTGCGAGTTCAAATTGTGTGACTGTCATGACATGACTCGACCGACGCTAGCAATCTATGCTGTTATTTTCAAATTTATATTTTTATTTGCTCAGTTATTTGCGTTTGCTTTCTCGATCATTAAACGAGATGCACAAGTTAAGCTCTTATGTTTGACGAATTCAACTAGTTGATTTATAAACGGTTAACGTTAATACTGTGACAGGAGATTAACGGTTGATTCAACATGTTCGTTTATTCAACGTTAGATGTGACTTTTAGCTCTAGCGAACAATGTTTGTTTAATAATATAAATTCTAGGTAGCATTTTGGCGACTTTTAGAAAATAAAACTTGAATCTCACATAGGTGACCTGCAAAACTTCGAACCCTAATTTTAAAAGTAGAAGTAACCGCAGGTAGAAAAAATGCTACCTTCCGCCCGCTTTTTCGACCGTGTAGTATGTTGTCTTTGAGTGTAAGAATATCAAAAAACCATATATGCTCATACGAGTACATTTCAACATACTAGCTGTATTTCTTTAATAACAACTACAACCCACTCATAACCACATGGGCACTGATTTTTCAACATCGAATCTGAGAGGGAAAAATGGGGGTTTGGGATTCCAAAAGTGCAGTCTCAAGTGGAATACTCACAGAAGTACATAATTTTTATTTCTTATCACGTACAAGGCTGAATAAAGTTATTCAGAGAAAAAAATATTGCTGTTTCATGTTTAGCTGTTTGAATATCATCAGCTCAGACTTTAGAGCCTGTAGCCAAACGGCAAGCGACAATCGTTAATGTTCAGCATTCGCTAATACCTTTTCAACTTTAAACCCCATCGCATAAAGTTGAAAATCTAGTAAAGACTGCTGAGCGATAGCGAACGATACAAACGAAAACGATCTTTAATCTTTGATAGATTTTCAACTTAATGCAATGGGGCCAATCACCAAGCAAGATGGGTTGCACAAAAGCTTTCCGGTGGCAAAGTATGGATTATCTGGAGCTCACCACGTCCTATTGGAAGGGGCATCCTTTCCTCCAGAACGAAGATCTTCCATTGTTCAAAGTCTCGGGCCAATGACTGCGTGGCTCTGTATGCTCCGGAGCGCGGGGGTTTATCGCAAAAAGTACGCTGCTGCAGTGAAACGGGCGATATCCCACGTACCCTGTCTCGACGACATAATAGAGTTGACCAAGAACACCAAACAGGCATCTGAGATATCTTCATTGACAACATTAATTGCAGAGATAATATTAATTACCACATCTAAGCAAGCGAGCGCGGGGGTTTATCGCAAAAAGTACGCTGCTGCAGTGAAACGGGCGATATCCCACGTACCCTGTCTCGACGACATAATAGAGTTGACCAAGAACACCAAACAGGCATCTGAGATATCTTCATTGACAACATTAATTGCAGAGATAATATTAATTACCACATCTAAGCAAGCAACTAGGATGTTCTTTCCACTTACTATCTTTGCGAGTGTGTGGAGAAGCCATGATGATAAGAAAAGATTCTGTGACTTCTTCAGCACCACAGGCGCAGGAGGTTAGTACACATATAAATCAGCTTCTACAAAAGGGAAGAAATATACGATCTGTGACATGCAGGAAGAGATGGCATGATCCCAAATCGTTTATCACGGCATCTTTGGGAAATTCAAGGAGGATCTCACAATAGTATCGCAAATCACCAATGTAGCTAATTGGTTCACACGTGAAGAGATGGGCGGGTGTTTTAGACAGTCAGGAAAAAGTAGCTGCAACACTAAAGTGACTCTTCCTACAATGAAAGTGTATTCTAAGACGTCCTCTACGAACCAAACAGGAATGCTTTCCGGGGTATATAACTAAGTGGTCACTGTACCCTTTAATTATGCTGCCATAAAGTTGAAAATGTATTAGCAGTAGCTGAACGTTAGCGAATGTCGCTTGCCATTCGGCTATAGGGCCTGATCTAGTTCATGAGAGGATCATGACTAAACTTATGTTCGATCGTTTCGATTAAAAGTACCAATACAAATTTTATATACCACATTCGATATAAAAAATAAACTCTAAAAACTTACAAATAATTTTTAAACCTAATCGGCTTTATTTCAAAACGTGGTTTAACTTAGACCAAGCTTTAAATATAAAATCAATTTTTTAATTTCGAACTTTGTTCCAACTGCTATAAAATTCTAAAATGCACATTGACAACTTAAACCGGGATCTAAACTCAGTTTTTGTATTAATAACTTTACGACAGTAGAAATAAAGTTCGAAATTCAAAAAATCATTTTTGATTTAAAGCTTGGTCTAAGTTAAACCACGTTTTGTAATAAAGCCGATTATGATTATGAAAATTCAAAATAATGTTACGAGCTGGGTATTGGGATAAATTATTTAACACCAATTAAAACCAAATACAACTTTATTCACAGACAAATCACAAATTAAAACAATCACAAAACACTACTCCACACTTTAACACTTATACACACTCTTAATCACACGTAGAACTCACTAAGATATCGCTTGTAGTTCGCTTCGAGTTGCCTCGATCGTAGTCAAAACCAGACTGACTCGGTCGCCGATCGGCGCCCCTTTTTATACCCCGGCCGGACCCACTAGATGTTTCTAGAAGGTGGTCGAATGTTCTGGAAACATAGACTTCGACATAAATCCATACCTTCTGGAACATTCCAGAACTATCTCGAAACATCTAGAACAGGGTAGAACTTTCTAGAAACTTCCAGACCAATCTTCACTAGAATAGTCGAGAACCTTGTGGAACCTTCGAGACGCTTATAGATTGGTTTCGCAATCCGATCGACGTAACAATAATATTTTTATTTTCCTAGCGCCGGCGCCGTCGCGTCTGGGGATAAATAACATAATGTATAAGTATTTTTGGATGCCGCGATTAGCTGAAGTCGATCTATTGATTGTAAGCAGAAGTGTTAAAATGTTGGTGTACAATAGAATATACTTTTATTCTATTCTATATGACATTGTCGCCGCTAGTATGCCTCAGAAGCAGTCGGCTTTTCAGACCTTTATCAGAGTTGATGAATACGGCAAGCCAATTACATCAATGATAAAATAACTCGTCACCTTAAGAAATTCCAGTGACCCATTTACTAACTAATTTGCCAACCTTCACGAGCGAGTGAATTCCGACCATTAATAGACAATAATGGCACTTGAAAGAACAAAATTAGATTGTCATTGAGTGGAAAAAGTGCCATAAGTGCTTATCGATTATTTATTGGCACAGGTACTCAAAACGTAGAAACCCATACTGTGTATAAATAATAGCTACAGAGTTATTTCTAATTGGGTGCATTCCTTGAAATGGGTGATGCTAGAACTAACTTGCAACCATTTTAACCCCATCAAGAAGAAGTCCAAACTAGCTTCAATCATCATCATTTAGTGTTTTAAGCGTGGTAAAAATACATTTAATAAAAAAATTAAAAACAGGCGAACCCTCACCGCATTTGAATATAAAGTTACAATCGTATCTAACAAGATGTATTCCTTGAGAGGTGAGAGAGATCTAAGATAGAAAAGATGTTATACCACTTTGCAACGAGTCCCTCGCGAGTAGATCTAACGAGATGTTGAAGTTTGCATAAATCCGCAACGATGCGGTCGTCGCGGCCGTACCAAGCAACTCTTCAAAGACACCTGCATTGTTATGTTTTCAGAAACAAACGCAATACGCATGGTTAAAAGATAATGCGTAAAATTGTTGCCTGTTTTTAATCGACTTCAAAAAGAAGGAGGTTATCAATTCGACGGTATATTCTTTTTTTTTGTGTTTGTTACGCAATTACTCCGCCAATTGTGTACCGATTTTCAAAATTATTTTTTTTGTTCGAAAGGAGATACTTCAGGAGTGGTCCCATTGTCACCATGTCAGGATCCGATGATTGGATTCTGGACACATCGTTTTTCGCAAATTTTGTGAAGGTATTAAGTATTTGCGTATGGTAATCATCATCTCATGTAGCTGAGCTGATGAATGAAAGTACAACTCCTCTAGTAAAGATCGACTGATTTAGTAATTATGGCACATCTCCGGAACTACAAGTCCGATTTAAATCATTCTTCTTTTTGTTGTACTAGGTATCGTTCAACTTAGGGAATACTGCAAGTTTCATTAAAATCGGTTCAGTAGTTTTCGAGATACTATGAATATAAGAGATTTAAATGTTATTACCGGTGTTACGGATTACAAAATTCTAGTGCTCATGTAAGAAAATGATGTACTCGTATTTAACAAGAATTGTGGTTGAATATTAAAATAAAAAGAGTAAAATAAAAACTTTTTCAAAAAAAATATAACCGCCACAAACAACCACAAAAATGGAAAAAATTTGAAGGTATTTTACCATTTTTATGGTTGTTTTTGAAGGCGGTTACTTTTTTTTAAGTTTTTTAAAACGGCTGTCGATCTATCATAACATGTTATCGACAAATCGTAATCCCAACTTCGAAACTACACCCTGTAATATTTTGGGTCCTTCGGGTGCGCTTACATTTTATGTCTATGGTTTGTAATAACATTATTACGGTAAAACTAAGTAGCCCAGTCAACGAACAGTTATAAAAGGAAATTCTTGGAAAACAATTTTTGACTACGTAACTTTGTTTGGACTAGATAGAGGAGGTGAACATATGAAGTGCCCCTAGCCCTTGAGCTGTGAAACCATGCTTCCTAGCAGCAGAGCATGCAGGAATAAAATAAAAAGCTGAATGAGTTTTTTTTTTAGTGAACATTTCGATATCTTGCATAGTTTTCGAGGCTTCTGCTCTTGAATGTCTGTAATTTAGGAAAAATCAATTTCACCTTTTCGCATTTGGAAAGTCTTCCAAACAAAGTTACGTAGTCAAAAATTGTGTTCCAAGAATTTCTCTCTATAGTTTGTTTTGAGCATTCGTTGACTGTACTAAAGTTCAACTAAATTCTTCAATTATTTACAATAATTATTATCATAATTTTAACTTTAAATAACTTAAAGTTAAAATAATGATAATATTGTTATGTCGGTCGTCGGTCCATGGCCGCAAAAAATATATGTATATGGACTAATCTCCATACATTTTTGGTCATTGGCTGCTTATCATAACAAACAATTTTTAATATAGCAGCAATTCTGAAATACACACATCAACACGGTCTAGGGATATTTTAAAAAAAGCGAATTACTATCAATGTGTTAATTATTTATATGACATGTATATATTTAAAAGATACGTTATTTAATATTCTACCATTTTTTAATAATGGTTAAGGTATAGATTAAAATTTCAGGATTTTATGGAAAAAAAATGAAGCATAGACGGAAACCGTATATGTATGAATGAACTTTTAATTTGTGAGTAAAAACTGAAAAAAATAGAAAAATCATTTAATTTGTGTTTATAAACTTGAAGTTAGTAGTCTGAGAAAGCTCCCATGATGTTCATAACACATCGGCAACGATTCGGCATGCTCAGAACAAGGTTATCAATGTCTTGCTGCGGAATATTGTCCCATGTCCTTCTGAGGTGCGCAAAAAGTTGAGCTTCTGTAGCCAGATTTTCAGGAACTTCCTTCAGAGCTCTTCTTTGCAGCATATCCCACGCATGCTCAATGGGATTTAGATCTGGCGATTGAGCAGGCCAGTCTAAGGCCCTAACATTATGTGTATGTAACCAAGCTGCTACCGTTCTCGCCGTGTGTGCCCGGGCATTGTCGTGCATGAGCAGGAAATCTTGCCCCATTTGTGTTCTGTAGGGCAAGATTACAGGCCCCAGCACCTGTTGGACGTATCGTTCAGCCGTCATATTGCCCCGCACCCAAACGAGATCCGTCCGTCCTCCAAGACGAATTCCTGCCCAAACCATGATTGTTCCTCCTTGGTATGGGTGAACTTCCTGAGGGTTCTGGAGACGGCTCCATCGTCCAGGAAATCGCCAAACACGCGTCCTTCGTGAATCTGGATGGAAACCGAACCTGGATTCATCCGTGAACAGCACATTGGACCATTGCTCACGGCCCCAGTCCACGTGGTTCCGAACCCATTCTAATCGTCGTCCACGATTGCCTCTCCGTAAAGGTGGGACCCGGAGTGGTCTACGAGAGCGTAGATTGCTTTCATGCAGTCGCCTTCTTACAGTTTGGTCACTCACAAGCACTTGGTGTTCGACTCGCAGCCTTTGGACCAATTGAGTCGCCGTTGCATTTGGTTGTGCTCGCGCAGTAATTTGCAAAAATCGGTCTTGTCTGGGGGTAGTGATGCGACTGGGCCCCCGGTGCCTCTCCGCTACTTCACCTGTGGCACGATAGCGTGTCCACAATCTTGAAATTAAATTTTGATGGGTCCCTATGGCCTCAGCAACATTACGCTGAACAGATCCAGCTTCCAGCATTCCTACAGCTCGTAACATCTCCGCCCTCGTCAAATGTCGGCGTTGCATGGCTACGATACCTCAATTTTAACTTTATCTTTCGTTTAAAATGAAAAAAAAACTGTAACTAAACGTAATTCGTATTGTTTTCTAAATTTCGCACAAATGAAAATTCCCTCTCCTATACATCAAGACATTTTTATGCCACCAAAACAAAAGAATTTTCAAAAATTTGAATTTGGAATTAGTCTGAGATAAATTACAAACAAATCGGTGTATAAAAGATTCCAATGCGGCCAGTACTTTTCGAGTTATTTAATTGAGTATGAAATATCCCTAGACCGTGTTGATGTGTGTATTTAACGAAAAAACCGCTGTTTATTAAATTTTGACGAATTACATACAACATAAGGGTCACTACACCAAAACACAACGCGACGGCACCGGAAGAGACCAGTCTTAACAAGCTAAATCGCGTGCGTTGTTTTATTTGACTGTTTTGCCGAGTACATCAAAACATGAAATAAAAAGTAATTATGCGATATTTTTTCAAATCTAAGCTAAGGCGTAAAATAAAAGGTTAAAAATGGAATTTATTTTGTTCATAAGTTTTTTTGTCTTGAATTGCTGAAACATATAAGGATTATTAAATAATCCTTATATTTTGTTAAGGTTATACCAAAGCCATGTTGACCTTGACCTCGGACTTCGTGTTCAAATTATATTAATTTATTAAAAATGCATATTATGACGATATTGTAATTATCTGGCAATTGCACTTATAAATATTAGTTTAAGTAAGTATCACCAATTGTTACTTGATAGACAAGAAATCGAAGTGACTTTTGAATTTGACGAACAGGGCTATTATACAAAACGTTTGACTTAATAAAAAAAAGTATTTTTTGATACCTAATGGTCTTGATAATTCACTCAGCCACTTCTGTTACCCAGATAATTTTCCTTCCGATACTATGAAATTATCCTTACATGAGACTTAACCAAATAGCATAAACAAAATAGGTAATTTTTTCGCTCAATCAATTTGCATAAATAAAAAAAATTGACCTATCCCACTGCTCCTATTTTTTCTTCCCACGCAATGAAATGATCCTTTCGAGAAAGTCGAGAAACAGCATCGAATGGCATTTAATAAAAAATGGTCAATTTACCTCATTGCAGATTTTTTTTTAACACTCGGACCCTTAAAATACATCGGAATAATTATTATTACCATAAAGAGCTACAGGTTCCTAAAAAAGCTTTTCCTTATCTCTTAACGATGTGGATTTCCCCCTGTTGGCCAATTTAAAGAAAGATCCTATACCTATGTTATGAACAGATCAAAAGTTCATCAAAGAGTAGCGGATCTTACAAAATACTTAGGTACATTATGAACAAAGAGACTAGGACACGGGGCCCTATATTGATATGTTTTCTTCTTATATGCCTTGAAAGTCCACGAACTAAGATTAGGCCACAACAACATGCCCATTACTAAGATAGAAGGAGTATGCAAAAGCTTCCCTGTCTCGAAATATTGCTTGTCTATTGCTCATCACGTACCACTAGAGGGAGTATCCATTCCGCCTGAACGAAGGGCTTCAATCGTACAGAGCATAGGGCCCATGACAGTGAGGCATGATCAGAAGAAGTGAGGGAATATACAGTGTGTTTGATTTCAGATTACCCATATACCCACTTGATCAAAAAGGTTAGGAATTTTAGGTTATAAGCAGATTTGTCGAAAAAATTACTCAATAATAAGGCGCGAACCCTTTGTCGCGGGACCAAATACCGACACTTATCGGGGAATAGGCGCGAAACGTACGTAAACATCGCGAAAACCATCCACATTCTCGTTCGTGCCTGTTCGCGCCCGTTCACGGCAATAGTCTGGAGCCGGCATTAAAGTATCGGTGATTGGAAACCTAACACACTGTGTACTAGCTTTTGACAACGACTTCGTACGCGAGTGTTATGGAGCCTACAAATTTTAAGGTCTGTTTTACAGTCCACGCATGTACCTACTCGTATATTTACCTAGTTTTGAGTAATGCAATCTAAAAGCTGTTGTTGTAGCTTACGTGCACTTATAAAATACCGTATCGGGGTTTCTTCAATATCAATGCTGGCTTGACACGGCGCGTAATATCGCGAGCCGTGCTAAGCCGTGCGCCCACCTGCACCAAGCTATGCGCCCATTCGCGCCTGCACGAGTGCGAACCGTCCTCTGCGGAACCATTACTTCTTTAGAGAATATAAAATGTACTGACGTCTCGGCCTTTTATAATTTTATTGTGTGTATTTAAAGCAATAGATCCGGCACGCAGAAATTGTCCCGTTAAGAGCAGAAGAATTAGGTTATTTTTTAATATAAAATAAGTTAATTAGATCTCTCATGATATTTTTACTTTTTGTTTCAGAGTCCGCGTGGAGTATTACGTAAACGAGAACACTTTCAAAGAAAGACTGCAACTATATTTTATAAAAAATCAACGATCGAGTAAGTTTGTTAAATATTGATGTGGTTAACACTGCTTTCGAATTAGACGATAAATGTCTTGTTATAAATACTCGGATTCAATGATATTTTAGTAAACAGAATATGTTACGAGGGCGCAAAACGTGCAGACCAGAAATTGTCCTACGTGGGACAATTGCAAGTCTATGATGCCGACGTGCGGGGGCATTAATGACGCGTGGCGCTGTTTGTTTATCTAGCTGTCACTTATTTTCTTATTGCGTTTTATCAAGCAATCAAAGGAAAGCACATTACATTTATAACAAAGTGTGTATGTGTGCTGGCGCTCACCGCGGGACAGTCTTTTTTGTTGTTTCGTAAGTGTATAATAACATATCTGTTTATTAGAATATCATTGCTCGGAGTAGTATAATTTGAAAGGATAATCCAATTCATGAAAAGTTATGGTTTTCAAAACAAAACAAAAAATATCTTTTACAAAAATATATTGTATACAGGGTATTTTTTAGTGTAGTGCGGATAATTTAGTATAGTACCTGGTTGACCCAGCTAAAGTCGGGAAAAATAAATACATAATAGAAAATGAAAAGTGATTATTAGATAATAATAAATGAGACCGTAAAAATCATTAAACAAGTATATTAATCATTTTCATTTTTTTTTAATATTTTTTATTTATTAAAAAAACTTTTAGTCTAGTCAAAGGGGACAAAAATTGCCTTGCATACGTAGTGTAGTTTTTTTTATTGTTTAAGTTTACGTTTCTCATGGTAAACGATTTTGCCTTAGGCGCCCATCAATCCATCTTGGATTTGAAGGGCGCCAAGGAAAAAAACAGGTTGTTTATTCAGCAAATAATGTTTCTTTAAATAAAGTAAAACCCAGCAGTGGAAATATACCTTTCAATTTGGTCATGTCTTTAATAATTGCTTCTCGAGCGCCTTCATTGGCAGCTACAACCTCTGCTTCAGTGGTAAATATAGCCACGCTAGTCTGGCGCTGGCTCATCCATGAAACGGCACCTCCAGTAAACATGCATACTACGCCAGTAGTGGAACGCCCCGTATTCATATCACCACCATGATCTGCATCTGAATAACTTTCCAATATGCCTGTTTTGTAATACTTTTTGTGTAATATACCCTTTTCTGGTGCATATTGTAAGTACCGCAGTATCCTTTTCTTATCACTCCTAGCATCATCAAATGCATCCAAATCTTCAACTGGAACATCTTCTCTACCAACAAACTCTGTGTTTTCATCTGTTCTTATTAATTCAGTATGCCTAGTTTCAGTACCAACACCTTGAACATTCTCCTGAATAACACTTTTGTCAAAAGTACCACCATTGAATGGAGTATCCGCATTCTGATTATTTTTATTGCTATGTGATTGTTGAAAGTCCAAAAGAATTTCGAATTCAGTTTCTGTAGAAACTTTCACAGGAGTTTCCGCACCCAAGGGTTTTTCATCGAAGGTAACATCCCTGGACCTTACCAGCAAGTTATCTTTGCTATTCCAAAGTCTATATCCATCGTCATTATCATATCCAATAAGGACGCATTTAACTGCTTTCATAAGTAGCTTTTTCCTTTGTTGCTTTGGTACATGTGCAAAGCAATGCGATCCAATGATCCTTAACTGCTTAATAGCTTCTTACCAACCCAAAGCTCAAATGGCGACTTGTGTTCCACTGTAGTTGGACCTGTCCTATTTAAAATATAGACGGCAGTATTCACAAACTTAGCCCACAACATTTGAGGCAGTTCTTCATGTGCATGCATCATTGCTCGCGCTGATTCAACAATCGTGCGATTGTCCCTTTAACTACAGCCATTTTGACTTCTCACATGCCTTTTATTCTGGTGACCCATACGTTCATGATAGAGTTGCAGCAAATCTACTTTCTGTACCAAATTCACAGTTATCTTAGATGGCGGTACAATCTTGCAATCAAGCCTATACAGACCTCCATACCGTTTTCTATGTCCTGTAACCGTAATTTTACCATCAATTATCATTGAACAAGTAGTGATCCGCGACTCAAACAAGCTTCCTGGATTTCTATCATGTGTCAACAACACAGAAAACAAATTTTTACTAATTTGAGGAACATACCAAACATCCCTCAATGTTGACTTGACAACCTTTTTGTTAACTACAGCTTCAATGTTCAGTGAACCTTGCCCAATGGCCTTTAACACATTTCCATCAGCCGTTGTTACAGTGTGATCCACATCAAAATATTTAAAATCTTGATACAAATCTGCTCGCATCGTCACATGATTTGTAGCGCCATTATCTACATACCAGTGATCACGATCTATCCCAGATTCTGCTGAACTCACCGTCGATAACATCATGTTAACTCCTTTATTGTCATCTCCAACTTGACGAGATACACTCCTCTTAGGGCAATCTTTCTTAATATGTCCAACTTCCTTACAGTTGTAGCATTTATAGCATATTATTTATAGACAGGCCTATTGGTCTAGTGGTTAGTGACCCTGACTGCTATGCCAGAGGTCGTGGGTTCGATTCCCACCCAGGACAAATGTTTGTGTGATGAGCATGATCATTTGTTCTGTGTCTGGGTGTAATTTATCTATAATATGTATGTATTTAGAAATATATAAGTATGTTTATCAGTTGTCTAGTACCCATAACACAAGCTCTGCTTAGCTTGGGACTAGATGGCGTTGTGTGATAGTTGTGGAATATTATTATTATTATTATCTCTTTATTTATTTCTACACTTATTAATTAAATTTTTAAATATTTTTATAAAAAACAAACTAAAAACATTTAAAAATATAAAAAATAGCAGTCCACCAGCGTCGGGAACAGGGTCCGGGCTGCCGGCGGTCAGGGCTCTTGAGAGAGGAACCTCCTAACAATACGCGCCGTGTCCAGGAGTACTGCCTTCTGAATCAAGCGCTTGATCCAGCTGCCAAGCGAGAGCCTCTTAAGATGTTGTTCGAGGCTCTTGGCAATTAAGCCATTGGCAGACACGACTATCGGCACAATGACTGCCGTATTTACGTCCCACATGTCAACAACCTCGCGAGCCAGATCAAGATACTTGAATTGCTTATCCTTTTCTGCCCTCACGAGGTTCTCATCATGCGGGACCGTAATATCAACAATCATTGCGCGACGCTCCGATCGATCTATCACCACAATGTCAGGTTTATTGGCAACAATAGTCCTGTCAGTGATGATAGGTCGATCCCAATACAACGAGATATTGCCATTTTCGAGAACTGGGTCGGGCGCATACCTATAGTAAGGCACTTCCGATTCCACAAGGTTGTACTTCAAAGCAAGTTGCTGGTGGATAATCCTGGCCACGAGGTT
This sequence comes from Agrotis segetum, assembly GCA_036375495.1. Taxonomy (NCBI): domain Eukaryota; kingdom Metazoa; phylum Arthropoda; class Insecta; order Lepidoptera; family Noctuidae; genus Agrotis; species Agrotis segetum. The sequence continues at coordinate 13,154,054 of JAQSVV010000088.1, read as the reverse complement.
GTGTCTATGCAAATACTCTCCGTTAGCTAGACTAGAACACCCAGAAATAATGTGTCGGATAGATTCTCCAGGACGGTGGCATGCCCGACATATGTCAACCGTGCCATCCTTCACAATGTATTTCCGGTAGTTATTTGTCATCATAACTTCGTCCATAATTGCACAGACAAAACCTTCAGTTTCCCCAAACAGGTCACCGAAGCGTAGCCAGGATACGGACGCTAGAAAGTCTACATCGGAACCATGTAGTGCCCGGTAATAGCGTCCGTGAAGCTCCTTGCTTTGCCATACCTCCTTACGATCATTAGTGTCCAAAACTTTAGGTTTGCGCCAGTTCTCGTTAGCCAAGGAGAGCGGAGTAAGACCCTTATCCACCGTGACCACATCTCGGTGCATCCCCACGTCGGTTTCTAGGAAATATTCCCTGAGACTGCATACCTCACGGTTGTGCAGGGTCTTAGCATTTAAAAAGCCACGACCCCCCACACTTCCGTGGGATATACAGTCTCATCACCGACGACCGTGGGTGATGCATCCGATTTGCAGTCAGCAGTGAACGAACTCTTCTATCCAGGGCGTCAAGTTCCGTCTGAGTCCATTTGAGTATGCCGAAAGAATACATCAACACCGGCATGACCCAACCGTTGAAAGCGCGCACCTTATTGCCACCTGACAAAAGACTGTAAAGTACCTTATTCAGGCGGCCAAAGAAGCGCTCCTTCAACGATTGTTTCATGTCAGCGTTATTGATGCCTAATGCTTCCGACATACCCAAATATTTGTAGGTCTCTGTTGAAGAGAGGGATCTAAGGTGTATGGAATCAGAGAGTTGAGTTCCCTCTGATTCCATAATCTCCCCTCTCTTCACATGCATGACTGCACATTTGTCCACACCAAATTCCATCCTGATGTCGCTACTGAAAGTTTCTGTTACCTTCAGTAGCTTCATCAGTTGCAAGTTGTTGGGGGCAAAGAGTTTCAGATCATCCATGTAAAGAAGGTGAGATATGACCTGACCACCTCTCTTCAACCGATATCCTAGCCCCGAACCCTCCAGCAATGTGCTGAGCGGGTTCAAGGCCAGACAAAACCACAAAGGACTCAGACTATCACCCTGGAATATCCCGCGCTCAATCCTTATCGGTTCGCCGCTACCTCGGATCTGTCGACATCCTGGATAGCGAAGGACTGTTCTCCAGGTCCCCATACACGACAACAGGAAAGTACGTAGAGTTATATCAACTTTATACAACTCTAGCACTCTCATGAGCCATGTATGGGGTACCGAGTCATAGGCCTTCTTATAATCTATCCAACATGCGGACAGATCTTTTCGGGAGCGGCGAACCTGTTGGCTAATGGCCATATCAATGAGGAGGAGCTCCTTAGTACCGCGGGACCCGTTCCTACATCCATTTTGAGAGGCAGACATGATAGAGTTAGTCACAATATGCTGATTGATTTTAGCTCTCAAAATGGATGTAAGAACTTTATAGACCGTTGGTAGACAAGTAATCGGTCTATAATTTTTGGGTTCCGCAGTACTACCCGATTTATGGAGCAGGTGGGTCACTCCTGTTGTCAAGAATTGGGGCAACGACCCTGACTCTAAGGCTAATTGGAACTGGGATGCCAAGCGAACGTGTGATCTTTTAAACCACTTGATCCAGAAATTGTGCAGTCCATCCGGCCCTGGGGATTTCCAGTTAGGCAGCGGATGGACTGCACAAGCTACGTCTTGGGGGCTGATAGTGATTGCCCCCATTTCGGTAATCTGATCACACGCTCGTTCAACATCCCGGATCCAATCGCCCTCAGTGTGACTGACAGGCACCGACCAGATGCTGCGCCAGAATGAACTCATGGCGTCATCATCCGGTAGGCGCGTGTCAGTAACACCTTGGTCCGGTCGCTCCCAAGTTCTATAAACCCACCTTTCGTCGCTTTGGAATGTGCGATTCAAAGTGTACCGTTCCACCCGCCGCTTGTACCGACGAATACGGTTCGCCCATGCACAAATCTTCTGCTTCAGGAAGTCGATACGCTCTGTGACGCGGGCCAAATATTCACGTGGACTAATATCAATCCCCGAGAACGCCCGCCTCACAAAGCGCATCACTCTAGGGCGAGTATTACCCTCCCTGAAGCAGATCAACTTGCCGATGAGTGCTCTAGCCTCACCGATACGCCGCTCAATCCTGCACTGCCAAGCCGGAGTAGCTGATTTTGGTCGTGTAGCTCTGTCACTGTCAGGGAATTTGACGTGAGCTACACGACATGCCGCTACAGCTGCACAGTACAGAATTGAGTGGGTATCAGTTAGGTCTTTGCTGCTATCAAAATAATTTGACAGCTCCGAGTCTAGAGCACACACCAGCGCCTTGTTTTTATTGTGCATAGGCAAACGAGGTAAACGTGGTCTAAGTTCAGGAGGTGTTGAACGGTATTCTCGCAACGCACACTCCAAAGCGCTCCTCAATTGTACGTTGCATTGGGTACTCACGGATGTAACTTCGTCATGATCCTCTCCATCAGCGTGCTCAGATGGCGGTGGCACACTGGAAATGTTTTGTAGTTGCGTCGCAATCAATGGCAAAGCAGGATCAGTAACTGGGTTACTCCGCGAGTCAGAGCGTAGTCGATCAAGTACTGTGTCATTCAACATACGGTTACGTTGAATGACCCGCACCTGATCCGATAATCGTTGCGCCGTTACATTGACATCTGGCTCCAGCACCTGAAACAGAGACAGCATCCGACCACGGTACGCAGTCAGGTTGCTTCCCCCCTCAGTAGCCCCATAATATGCGCGCATGACGTTTTCGTTAATGGACTGAGTCCATCGCATGCGCGACACATTTCCACCGGCAGCGGGGACCCTGTTCGGGGCCTGTTGGCCTCGTGGTCCCAAGCCCGCTGGTGGCCGTCCTCTTCCTCGTCGTCTTGCTTGTGGAGGCGTCGACGGTGGAGAGTAAAACTCATCGCTTGAGCTCGACGCGGCTGTAGTCACCGGCGACACGGCGTCCGCAGGGGTGGCGCGTCCCGGTGGCTGCGAGGCGGAGCTCAGCGACGAGCCCGGAGATGGTAGGTGTGTCTCTTGTAGCTGCTGTTTGGCCCGGCGTCTAGTCAACATTGGTGATGGTGACATTTTCCAGTTTTGTTATGCTCCATATTTCTCAGAATCCGGTTTTTGGTATTTGTGCTTGGTTTTTATTTTTCTATTGTTCATTTTTCGTCGAGTAAACTTTATTTGGATATATAAAATGTTTATAATGCAATTTAAATTAAATATTTTTCAAAAATATGTTGTGTCACATTGACACTCGGGCCACAGATTATATTATTATTATTATTATTATTATTTACTATTATTATTATTATTATTATTATTTAACCTTTTTATTTGTCCCTGGAGTCATGTCACCTTCGCTCGTAAATTTCTTCGTTTTCACCAAAAGAGCGTCGCAACTAGACTCGCCGTCTTTTCCGTTGTTACTTAGCGCTTTTTCATGTGCACACAATTGACTCGTAATATGTTCAATGGTCCGATCCTTTTTTGACATCAGCAACCAGCTCGCTTTAAATGAAAAATATTTTTCAGGTAAAGTATCTAAGATCTTGCAAATTAATAATATATCTGGAAGTTCCTTAACTCCTTCTCCTTTTATTATTTCTTGTCTTAATCTGTACCAGACATTTTTCAATTTTGAGATGTGCTTTACCATATCATCAACCGGATCCTTTTTGTAACTGAAGAATTGCAGATATAAATCATACAGACGATCTTCACTGACGCCTTCATATAATCTATGCAATTCATCCCATACTTCCTTGGACGTTGAAAATCTTATGACCTTGTCTAACGAATCATCCGCAATATTGTTTGTTATAATTAATAAAGCCGTGCTATCCAACTTGTTGTACTTGCTCAAATTGTTCTCATAAAAACGACCAAATCTGCAGCAGCTGCATCACCAGCCCCACGTACAGGTTCTTCAGGTCTCTTTATTTTACCTTCTACAATATCAACCAAGCATTCCTCTTAGAAGAGCGGACATTCGGTATTTCCATTGTGTCCAATTTGTGCCTTCAAGTTTTGCAATTTGCACTTTCGATAGCTCCATTATTACTTGTAACTGTTAAACAATATTATTTCCCCGGGCAAACTGGGCCCGTAACCAAATAAAGTAAAATCCAGCAGTGGAAATATACCATGAATTTTATTCACAACGAATGTCAGTCAAGACAGTTATTTTTTTTAACAAACAAAACATATTGACTTTAAGACTGTTCTTAAAAACTTAGGAGGTCGCACATTGCATAAATCCTATTATCTTTGCTCCATTCGGTGCGGGATTTGAAGATTTTCCAAAAAAGTTATCGATTGAAATGTGTTGTATTACTGAAATAGAAGCACAGGAAAAACATCACACTGCATAAAAAATGCCTTGTATAATATATTATGTAAATATTAACAAGAAACAGATAATTTACAGCAATAATATTTTATAAAGGTACGCAGACACTGTATAATGTAATTTAATGTGCATGTCATAAACTGTTTTCTTTGTTTCAGGTTTACGCATTAGAATAGCTAATTTATTTTTCAAACTTTTGACCTGTGTGTTGTATATATGCCGAGTTTGCGCTGATGGAGATCCCATTACCGCTTCCTGGTAAGTCAACTAATTAAAACAGTATGGTATTTTGTACGCCTTTACAATGCTTTTTAAGGTGCGGGCCACGTAGAAAAGACGAGGACACGTCGCGGACGCGCGAAAATGTATGAGAGTCGCGCCCGCGCCCCGTCTCTTCTGTATTTTTACGTCGCGACGCTTCTATACATTTTGCATGAAAGAGACGCCAAAAAGACATGTCTCCGCCCCGTCTGCGTCTTACGTCTTTTTTATGTGGCCCGCGCCTTAAACAAAAAGGGCTGAAAGCATTTCAAACGAATCGGCCACGATGTCGAGTTTCATTAATGCCACAGTATAGAAATCATACAGTAGGACGACGCCTTTGATCTCGGGTAAAATGCCGACATCGTCTAGACAGTTATGCATCGGCCAGGGTTGTCACAAGTAAAGAATATATTTTATGAAATTATTTATTTATTGCAGATCAACATGGATGACAGAATTATAATGAAAACAATATTAAACACTTATATAATAATGAAAACAAGTTTTAACCCCCTCTTTACTGCATGTATTATTAAGAAGTTGAATGAAAATAAAAAATGCAGATAAGACATATACTAAGAGATTTAAAAATTGAACTGATGCATTTGATAAATAGTTACTATGTGACACTGACGACGTGGACTGCGATTTTTTTTTAATTTTAACTTCCAAATAAATAAATATCATAAATACAATACAAATTAATAAATAATAAGTATATTCTAACCGAAAGGGTACTTACATACATGTGAAAAAAAATTGCTACAGACTACCAAAATGAACAACTTTTACTATAGGACCAACTCGAGACAGATTTAAGTTATTTAGATGGCATTTCGTAACCAGCACCCCAATTTATCACGGAATTGGCGTAATACATTTAAATTGACGCCCGCCATCTTCGATTTCAAAAAGAATGACTTTTTCGTTACAAGCACCACAATTAACCTCGAAATTGACACCCATATCAAATTCTAAAGAAAAAATGACGTCCGCCATCTTGGATTTCAAAAAGAATAGCTTTTTCGTAACAAGCACCCCATTAACCTCGAAATTGACACCCATATCAAATTCTAATAAAAAAACGGCGTCCGTCATCTTGGATTTCAAAAAGAATGGCTTTTTCTTTACAAGCACCCCAATTAACCTCGAAATTGACACCCATATCAAATTCTAAAGAAAAAATGATGTCCGCCATCTTGGATTTCAAAAAGAATAACTTTTTCGTAACAAGCACCCCAATTAACCTCGAAATTGACACCCATATCAAATTCTAAGAAAAAAACGGCGTGCGCCATCTTGGATTTCAAAAAGAATGGCTTTTTCGTTACAAGCACCCCAATTAACCTCGAAATTGACACCCATATCAAATTCTAAGGAAAAAATGACGTCCGCCATCTTGGATTACAAAAAGAATGGCTTTTTCGTAACAAGCACCCCAAATAACCTCGAAATTGACACACATATCAAATTATAAGAAAATTACCTCCGCCATCTTGGATTTCAAAAAGGATGGCTTTTTGTAACAAGGACCCCTAATAAACTCAAAATTGATACCCGTACTTGGTAAATTAAAATACGTGCGCCATCTCGAAATTCACCCTTGGTAATCAATAAAAAAAGTCCACCATCTTGTCATGGGACATACAAATTATAACACAGTCATATAAATATAATATTAGTAGAATTTCCAAACAGATGCCCTGTGCAATAACCTATTAAAAAAAAAGGCGTGCGCGGGTCGGCCATTTTAAATAAACAAATAAAAATAAATACGCACGTCACACGCGATAGCCCTGAATGATAGAGCCCAACATAGTAACATCGTTTTGTTCCCAAGTTGGGCTCGGCTTACCCGCGTCTCACCTCTCACACCCCGCACGATTGCCCTGTCTAGACGTCTTCGTCGGACGACTGTAGGATTATTAGACTGTGTTAATGCCATGAATTTTCGACCAGACCACGTGTGATAAGTACTTAGCTTTTCTAAAAAGGCTGTACTATAAAGGACTCACTGGACTGTTCGATATTTTGAACTACAAGTTAACATGATATATATTATATTTCAAACTTCCCAAGCTCAAATATAATTATAATTCAATTACCCCACCTTGCACTTAGCCGAGGTAAGGAGAGTATTCCATTAATACTGTATTATAAATTACTAAAAGGGCTCTAAACGCTAGTATTCAAGGAGTAATAGAAAAGATGTTTGTAGCAAAATAACTATTGATAAGCTTGATTAGAATGGAAGGTCGATGTTAATTCGTACAAGTAATAAACATGGTTAGTCACGTCATATAATTATGTTATAATGGTTTTTCGTATTTTAAGTCGCAGTTAATACACCAGCATCTTTTGAGCTTTATTTTGTAAGAATAGTAACTAGAACAAGACTAATAGTTTAATTTTATTATTTAATATTCCCTATACTTGACGTCATATACATTGCGACGGAGCTTTGAGAATATTATTCTTCAACAAGTGTCGGATATCCCACAGTGCCTAACTCATAGGTAATAATATTGGCAATATAATAATTCACTTTTGTTTCTTTACAGCTATGGATGCAGGCCTGGGAATAAGACTGAATTCGAATATTCGGCTAACTTGACGGAAGAGGAATTTCAGGAGCACCCGATTATTAATTGGGACGGAATAATATGGGTCAATAGGCCCCTATATTTGTGGGTTGTGCAAGTCATATTAGCTATGATATCTTTTACCGAAGCCATACTACTTGCTTATTTAGGCTACAAGGTAAATTAATTATGTCATCAACTAAATTGAAACGACCGTAAGGGACCATCTATTAATTACGTCAGGGAGTTTATAAAGGGTGATACGGGGATGCGGATGACTAGCCTTATAAAAATACAAAGGTGAAATTAAATTTTCTCACTACCTGTTCGCAATTGTGAAAATTATTATAGGTAGATTATCATTATTGTATGTAGATTAACTTATCTGACGTAAATAAAGTCATGGTCGTAGAAACATAAGAAAATACAAATATCTTTTCAATCGATAGTCATACTTTGATAACTATACGATTGAAGTAGTTGGAGCTTATCATATGATTAAATGATCACAATTGACAATTGGTAATACACAGGCGCCGTGAACTCGGGGAAATAATTTTTTAGATAGAGTGAAAATAAAATGAAGTTATAGATTCGTAAATAAATAGCTAGTAAGAAATTCAGTATTCTTCAAATTTATCATATTTTTTTCAGGGTAACATATGGCAACAAGTGATGTCGTTTCACTTCATTTTAGAAATGGTGAATACTATACCATTTGCATTGACGGTGAGTTTGATTAATTTGTAACATTCATTAGAAAAGTTTAATTTATCATGGGCATAAATATTTCATTAACATCTTTTTAAAATTGCCTACTGGGTGAAGATATAATTGAAGTGAGGGTTAGACAAGTTTAAATTGTCAGTTTTTTTCTTTAAGAAAACAAAATCTGTAGTAACAGTTTAATTACTTCAATTTGTATTATTTTTGTATAATGATGTCGGTCGAGACGATAGGCGATTTGACCCAGTTTTTTTTTACTCATCCTTTATGGATTTATGTCTGAAGTTAGTGCGAAGTCAGGCCAGTCCATCGTCGTAATAGTTACATCGTCCTTGTATTGCTGAGTGGTACGTGTCACGTAACACCGGGCATATAAAAAATTTAAACAAGAATTGGAATACAATTTTCGCCGGAGATCAAGCGAAGAGAAAAACGTAGTCTTGGTAATTGTCGGTTCTATATCGATCAGCTGTCAGCCCCCTCCTCGACCTCTCCCCCGGGCACGAACTTGAGAGCTGTTGCTGCCTCTAAAGATATGCAGGACCCGCCGCCTGTAAACGCGGGCTTCTATGCCTTGGCTCGCATTTGACATTAGCCCGCATCATACATTTGTCATAAATTTTGACCCTCAATGCGACCCTTCAATTAGACTACAGACAAGCCCCTCAAGATTTTCTACCCTCAACTACGCAGTAACACACTTCAAGTGCCGATTCTTCAGCCAGTTAACGTCTGGCTCTTGCTAGGTAGCGTAGGAAAAGTATCAAGATGTCATCAATCGAGTTAATTGCATCAGTGGCTCCAGTGTAGCTTGAATGTGAGTGCTTGCTACCGTGTCCTTAGTCCTTAAATATCCCATTTCACTAGTTTCGGCAATACAAATACTCGGTTGCCAGATATGTGTACAAGTCGATTCCTGAGAAGCCTTTTTAATAACCGGCAGGGTTTTTGTTTTGATCAGTGGCAATTTTTCTATATTTATTTTATATTAGTGAGCGAGTCAATGAAAGATGTAGGTTTCTAGTGAAAGATAGTTCTGAAGTACATGATAATCACACAATCCTGGCTATGACGCTATATAATACTATAATATTCTAATACTACAGATTGAAACACTCTATACAAAGCAAGAGATAGTTGTACATTCTTCATCTGCTCCGACAATATAATTAAAAGATGAAGGATTACGACTTTCGTTCAAAAAAAAATGAAAACAAAGTACCTACAAACAAAAACACAACCAAGAAATTGTTAAGTAGAACAATGATGTCCGTTGTTTAAAGTAAAATAATAAAACAATACATAAAGAGAAGATGACTAAATCTATACAGGGTGAATTTTTCAAGTGGGCGTGGATGGCTATTTTCGAAACTATGAGGAATATCGAAAATCGTTGAAAGGAGTCTCGAGGCCGATTTTGACGAAAACTAAAACTGCATCATTGGATTTTAGAAAAGTCTATCATGCTGGCCAGGAATCGAACCCGCTGAATTTGGAAAAAAAATCACACTCTGTATTATTACACCATTCGATAGTGTTGCTGATAAGGATCAAATTCTGGGAAGTAATCATGTACGGCAAACTTAAGGAAAACGTATAATTACAAAAAAACTGATCAACCATCAAGGCAATACGTATTTGAAACATTAATTACCATTTCCTCTTTAAAATAATAATGTTACTTTTAGTTCAACTCCATAATTTCGTATTGCTAAGTACAGCGGGATTGTTGAGATGTCAAATCCAGTGAAACATTGAAAAATTTAAATTTTATTAATTTCGTTTAAATTATGGCTCAGTAGAAGTAAAGTAACATGAAAAAATAGCAATTTCATAAAAATTTGCTATTTCCTTAAGTTTGCCGTATATGATTACTTCCCAGAATTTGATCCTTATCAGCAACACTATCGAATGGTGTAATAATACAGGGTGCGATTTTTTTTCCAAAATCAGCGGGTTCGATTCCTGGCTAGGATGATTGATTTTTCTAAAATCCAATGATGCAGTTTTAGTTTTCGTCAAAATCGGCCTCGAGACTCCTTTCAACGTTTTTCGATATTCCTCATAGTTTCGAAAATAGCCATCCACGCCCACTTGAAAAATTCACCCTGTATATATAAAATTCAAAACTGACTGACTGATCTGACAACGCACAGCCCAAACCGCTGGGCCTAGAAACTTGAAATTTGGCATAAACCCTCCTTATACCACGTAGGTGAGCACTAAGAACGGATTTTGCGAAATTCGGCCCCTATGGGGTTGTTTTTGGGGTTGATAGTTTGTATGAAACTTCGTAACTACAAGTGCTAGGAAATTTAAAATTTTGAATACGGGTTCTTTTGAGGACGTAAGAGTTACCTATGACAGAATTTTGCGAAATTCGACCCCTAAGGGATTTGTTTTAGGGGTTGACAGTTTGTATGAAACTTTTTAAGTACAAGTGCTAGGCGTCTCAAATCTTGCATAGTGGTACTTTTTAAGATGTAAATGCTCACCAAGGTGGAAATTTTGAGAAATTCGACCCCTAAGGGGTTGTTTTTGGGGTTGATAATTTTGAGATTCATATTTTTACATAGGGGTTCTATTTTGGAAGTAGATGGTCACCATGACGGGATTTTGCGAAATTCGACCCTAAAGGGTTTGTTTCTGGGGTTGATAGTTTGTATGAAACTTTTTTAGTACAAGTGCTAGGCGTTTCAAATCTTGCATGGTGGTACTTTTAAAGATGTTAATGCTCACCAAATTTTGCGAAATTCGATCCCTAAGAGGTTGTTTTTGGGGTTGACAGTTTGTATGAAACTCTGTTACTACAAGTACGAGGAGTCTCATATTTTGCACCGGGTTCCTATAGGACTTAGATGCACACCATGGCGGGATTTTGCGAAATTCGACCCCAAAGAGGTTTGTTTTTGTATTTGATAGTTTGTGCGAAACTTTTTACTACAAATGCAAGGCGTCTCGAATTTTGCGAGGGTTTCTTTTTAAGATGTAAATGCTCACTAAGACGGTTTTGCGGAATTCGACCCCTAAGGGGCTTTTTCGGTTTAGTTGAATGTTGATTTAGTTTTTTCAACAATATCCCGTATAGAGGGTGGCCGGGACTAGAAATTCACAAAGGCAACGTTCCAAAATCACGCGGACGAAGTCGCGGGCGTAGTGCTAGTTAAGTCATAAAAAACAGGTACAAGGCAGGTGGCTGTTCGTAATGCATTTCATGTTTTTATGAAACAGAAACGTTATAATTTCATTTGAATCACCGCAGCCAAAGACATTAAACTATATACGAGCAGTAGACGGGACATCACGAAGAAATTTGTGATCCAAAAATTTTTACCAATAGGTAAAAAGTCCCTCAGTTTAGTAGTCGCGTTGCTATGCAACGCTTAGATAGTGCTACTGACGCACGGGATCAACAATTTTGTATGACAATTTTCCCAATGCCCGCTCTATAGGTTCTTTTAAATCTCTTTGACCGCAGCTGACTTTTGCGTTTGGCTGACTAGTTGACACATCTCAAGTTCTTTTGTAAAAACCACATTATTCTTAAAATTTTGATGGACATTTTTAGGAAGTAAAGCTACAATGTACCCAAAAACCGCGAATTTATAAAAAATAATAATTAAATAGAACCTTTTATTTTAAACTCATAAATTAACAGCAATAGTAAAGTTTTGCGAATATAATTATTCTTTATTTAATTATTCTTTAAATAATTATTAATTGAAGCGAAAAATTCTTAATTCTTTTTAAAAATAATTAAAATTGATAAAAATTGAACAAGATTGACGTGAATACAACCGCGTCACGATTGGTCTTGGGAGATCTCGATTGGTTGCCTTTTCTTGTGACGTCATAATGCCAAATGGATTTCGCTAGTACCTACTGTGTCAACTTCTGGCTTCTACTTGTTAAATTACCAAGAATATTGGTTTAGAGCAAAACCCTTATTTTTAGTAGATACTGGTGGAGCAACTTTTGACGAAGTATGAATTGGATTGCTCTCCATAGTTTAGCAACTTTTAGTGAGGTCTGACTTTCGTTGTGTCCCCATAGTTGAGCAACTTTTGGCGAAGTATGATTTTGGATGGGTCTTCATGGCTAAGTTAGTTTTGCCACGGTCTGTCTCAGGAGGGATGAGAAAGGTTAAAACACAAAAAGGTACCATAACAAGTCACTTGTTACGTGTGAGCAGTAAAACGTGTAGCTTGGTACTGACGCCAGATTGTATTCGCTTTTGATTTTGTATTTGCTGTGGTGGTTTCACTCGCGTAAGCGCTCTATCTGCCTGTTTCTTTAATCTGAGAGTGAAAATGAAAAAACGTTTTTTAGTTTAAAGTTTTACATAAAGAATTTATATATACTTTTCAATTAGAGCGAAAAAAACGGATTTCCAGTGGATTCTTCCAAGCGCTACCCTTCTCCAATGATGTCCAGCGGTGAGCTTTAGCATTTCCTCTTTTGGCGGCCCCTGGTTTGTTTGCCGTCTCTGGAACAGTTCAGAACAGTGCTCCATTTTGTCTGAGTATCTCGGATCATTTGCCCGGTCTACCTCCACTTCTGTGATCTATTCGAGAGATTTTGTCGATTAGTCTAATTTTTGCTTATGTTTTGTTGCTTCTGACTTTGTTTTGCCACTGTATTCCTGTTATGCTTCTTTTCATAGCTCTGTGACAGCGTTCCAACTGATCTCTGTGGTATTTGGTGAGTGATCATGTTTCACACTCGAGAACACATTTATTTATAAAATCTCGATACTTTACGTGTTTGAACCAATTTCGTTGTTTGCCAAAGTGTTTTGTCGTTAATAGCATTGTCAAATTTTTAAAAGAACTGTGCATGTATGCTGCTTATAAAACGTAATTTTTCTACGAAGTAAATATGTTCATGTTAATTTCAGTTGCCGTTTCCACCGCTCAGAAACCTTTTCATTCCAGTGTTTCTAAATTGTTGGCTGGCGAAGAGATCGCTCGAGAATATGTTTGTAAGTAATAAATGATTAATACTTTGTACAATGTACATACATAATAAATTACATTCATGCATTATACCCGCAGGCCACAAATGTGCTTTGAATTTGAAACCTCCCCTATAAAATGGAAACCGGAATATGTACAGTTGGGCCAAAAACTTCTTATTTTACAATTAAGTTATCGTGGATCAAAGCAAACAGGCTGATAGTTTAGTTCGGTGGCAGAGCCTAACTTGATCTCTTTAAAAGTGTTGTTTGACTGGTTTGAGTGTTTTTTTAAGAAAATAGGTACTTTTTTTTTAACATAAATGGTGTTTAGTTATTCCAGGCAATGTATCATAACTACAAACTGCTTTAATGGCAGTACCATAATTTATGAGTGTTGGCTCTTTTTCTTCCAATAACTTTTAATTTACAAAAAGTTACAAAACATGAACCATATCTTTATAACCTTACTGTATAAAAAACAAGTGCCAAGTTTCAAAGGGTTGTTGTAAGTTGGCCACAAAGTTAATTTGCCACGGTTTTGTAAAGTCCATACATTGAAAGTAAATATGCCACATGCATAAAAATCATATGTAAATTCGTCATAGGTAGGTCATGGTTATTGTAAATTTGCCACAAATCCATATTTGACATGATTTCTGCTAAAAGTAACGATAGCAAGCAAAGTTATTGGTTTTAGAGCTCGACTTTAAATACATTCACTCCTGAACACATTGCATAAAGGAGACCTAAGTATTCACTTTTAATAGAAAAGCAAATATGCATCATTTTAAAAAATTTCGAAAATCAAGCTAAACATCGCTACGAGCATATTCATGATCTTTTGTAGCAAACGTTCTAGTCCATTTATTTTTCAAAAAACTTGCTTCACGAAGATGTGAGACTTAACGGTCGTGTGGGCTACATAGCTTATGGCTTTTATTAGAAAACACTTTGTAAATCAATTTTTTTGAATTTTACTATGAGAAATGAATAACGTTGTTATTCCACTTATTCGTTTATTGTCCGTATTTTTCACATTTTTCATATCATATTCCGTATTTTCATTTTTCAGGAACCACTTGCACCTTATGTTTTATTAGGGGACAAATGGGCCATGGGAGTAATGGGTAGATCGCCGTCCGCACAAAATTCTAGCTACAAGTTTAGAAACTGAATGAATGCTACTAACCAGAAAAAAGTACTAGGCTTACATAAGTTCAAGTCTTGTACTTTTTGTAAACTATTCAAAATGATTAAAACAGTTAGGTACCACGTACATAAATACCACCTTGAACTCATGCCAGCCTAGTACTTTTAATATTTATGTAGGTACGAGTACCTATGTCTTATTGTAATGGTCCTCCATTATTATCCTGGAACCCGTGTCTACCTTCAAAAAAAAAAAAGATTGCAACATTTTCATACTGACTTTACAATTTAATGTCACTAATTTTGTATTGTAATACTACGATAAAAACATAATAGACATTCAGGTCAACCACGGGCAAAAATAATTTCCCGTGGTACACCTAGGTGAACCAAGCGGGTGGAACTCGTGCAGTAAACCACTTATAGTTTGATTTTTATGCTATCCGTACGTAAAAAAACGTCGTGGCGAATTTACAATAAGATAAATTATTATTTTGAAAATATTCTAAACAAAATAGAATCGTGGCCAATTTACACATACTTTTTTTCGTGGCGAATTAACTTTGTGGCAAACTTACAACAACCCGTTTCAAAATAACTTGCCTGTACTTTCCTTTATGTCAACTAGTTGGTCGCCTTGATGTGAGCGAGACAGATAGTGATGCTGCTAGTCTTGTTTGTTATTACCATCGCCTTTTTTTACCGTGTTAAAATCATCAAATGAGTCCAACGCCTAACTGGAAGCAATCACTTGCTGCCAGTTTGACGTTTTACCCCGGGCAGGGCGGGAGAGACTGTCAGACTTGTACTGACTAAAATCCACGGTGTCCTTCAATAGCCCTTACGTTCCGGGGTAACGGTAATGAGATAAGTCCCGCGACCACTCTTTACGCCGGTAGCACTGGTTCAGACGGATGCACTTCATTACAAGTTTTTAATTTGGTTTATTTCAGAACGATCTTCACAGAGCCATGCAGAAATCCCAATCGGCACTATCTCAACAACTGATGATATTGTGCGTCACTCTTCTCTGCTTGGTGTTTACAAGGTAGAAATATTAGTCATATTTATAAAAAGAGACTTAAAATAATTTTAATGAGAATGGTGATTCTGATTTTAAAAAGTGCGAGTCTGATTCGTGCACCTTACACACAAAAATGACACACCCGCCGACATGAATTTATGCAAAATTAGTAGAGTTAAAAGTAACCAACAAAATATGCTAAGTAGTTCATTATGCATTTTGCTGGTTACTCTAAACCCTGCAAGTTTTAATAGATTTTTTTCATTTTGTTGTTCTAAAACCGCGTTTTACAATCTTTTCGATTTCGCTACACCATAACGGGTTAAAAAAAATTTGGCGACCCCCTCCATAGACAGTCAAAAGGAAATAATTTAATTAAAACGTTACATTTTTCTTTAGCATGGTAAAATCATCAAATGAGTCCTCCAACCCAGGGCAGAACGGGGGGGACTATCAGACTTGTACTGACTGAATTCCACGGTGTCCTGCATTAGCCCTTTACGTTCCGGGATCACGGTAATTCGTGAGTCCCGCGGCCCCGGCAAGCTTTGACCCTCTAAAGGGTTATGTTGACAACGCTGTGAGTTGCCCATTACTCGCCCCCCCGTATGCCCGCGCCTACGGTGGCCGGAGATTGTCTGCCGACATCTGTCGCCGTAGGCGTCTACTACTGCGGCCGGGGTGGAAAGAGGACGCTGTCCTCTCCCTCACGCGGCCCGCCTCCTCCTTCACAAGCATGACTGCTTCGCAGAAGGAGGCGACCGCTTCCCATTCCGTTTCGCCCCGCAGCATAGCCATGACCAAAGTCGGGCGCGAGAGTTCTCCGCCTATCGCCGTCGTGAGGACACGGCGGTGCTCTGCCCAAGCGGGGCAGTCCTGCACCGTATGCTCTACCGTGTCCTCCGGGCGATCCTCGCAGTGGTGACACCCAGACGTTTCTTCCTTCCTTATCCGACACAGGTACCTCCCGAAACATCCGTGTCAGGCGGAAGGTCAGAAAGCCGTGACGCATATCCAGCCACTCCTCAAAGAGGGGTCTTACCGCCGCGATTACGGCATGCGCGCCCCAAAGAATTACATGGATAGAGTTTGGGATTTATACTTTTTCCATATGTTGTGATTTTATAAATATTAATTTTGTTTTATAATGTTTCTTATTTTCCTAATCTATAATTAGTTGTGTATCAAACAAGAGCAAACTTTTTCCTTTCTAGCGTGTGTGGAATCCAGCACTTTCAACGTGCGGGGCACCGCCACCTCAACTTGTTCCAAGCTACCTACTTCGTGGTGGTGACTTTTTCCACCGTGGGCTACGGTGACTTTGTACCTGATATTTGGCCCTCACAACTCTTTATGGTAATCATGATCGGAGTGGCGCTGGTTGTATTACCTACACAGGTAAATACATGTTTAAAACTGAATTACTAACCTTGCATCCACTACTGCAACATCTTATTCTTGAGGTCGCTCCGATGGAAATGACTCACCTTAAACTTCCACCGTACTGAAGTAGACTAATGCCAACGCCGACTTTTTTTTTAAAACTACTTTTCTTTGGAACATAGATACATTTGTTAACTAAATATGTTATGGTTAACCATCATATGCTATGAAAGATCCCGGAAATCCTATGGTTTAATCATTTAAAAACTGGTTAACTTTTTCAGTTCGAACAACTTGCATTTACATGGATGGAGAGGCAAAAACTTGGAGGTTCATACTCGTCGCATCGCGCCCAGTCAGAAAAACACGTGGTCGTGTGCTCTACGACACTACATGCTGATACTATAATGGATTTCCTAAACGAATTCTACGCTCATCCTCTACTTCAAGATTACTATGTAGTACTGTTGTCTCCTATGGAACTTGACACTACTATGAGAATGATATTACAGGTACAATTTAATATAAAAATATGCTTTAAAAATACGATTACGTATTTTTTTACATCAGACTCGATACCAATTTATGCTCTCCGTGGTAATTTAAATTGAAAGTGCTGTTTGGTTTTTTTGAGAAATACCTACCTACCCTAACCCTATTTTAAGAATAGGTAATGAGTAAAACTGAGTTCAAGGTATGGAAAAATAGATAAAAAAATGTTTTCTGGCAATTCCTGCACATTTTCAGGTTTGAAGTTTTTAACCGACTTCAAAAAAAGGAGGAGGTACTCAATTCGGTCGGTACCTATGTTTTTTTTTTTATATTTTTCTTTTTTTTATGTATGTACATCGATTACTCCCGAGGTTTCTAGTCCGATTAGAGTCATTCTTTTTTTGTTCGATGCAGTATACTTGCAGTGTGGTCCCATAAAATTTCATCCAATTTGGTTCAGTACTTTTTATTTTGTGAGCATTTTTATTGATTTCGGCTACTTGGATGACATTACTTTTTGTGTGTTTGTTACGCGATTACTCCGCCAATTGTGGACCGATTTTCAAAATTCTTTTTTTGTTGTACTAGGGATCGTTTACCTTAGGGAATACTGCAAGTTTCATCAAAGAATTTTATGAGCGATGTTAACACTGGTGCCACGGATTACAAATTCTAGTGCACTTGTAAGGAAATGATGTATTTGGGGTACATACAGTGGTGGTCACATAATTAAAGACACCCTTCATGTTGACCACATACAACAAAATAAATGATATTTATGGACCCAAGATAGGTATCAATTCCATTTTAATTGTCATTATTGTGTACACTAAAGTCGTATTTTTAAGAATCAAAACAGTAGTTATAATAACAAGAGTTTAGTCATTAGTACCTGTTTCAAAGGACCACGGGCAAAAATGTATGGAGGCTGCACCATCGCTCAACAGCGATGAAACCTATCCCAAATGAAAGCTTTGAGGATGTTATGCATTTCTTATTATGGCAGCTAAGTCGAATTCGAGCGCCAACAAGGTGATTTCGAGCATCGAAAAATTTTTCCATTACCTAACCTAACCTGTGGCAATATCCTCCAAGGGATTTGAAACAGGTGTCATTCGAAGCGTGAGGTAGACACGATACACTTTTACTATGGCGACATTCTTCAAATATGTAAGGTTCACCTGGAATATCTGAAAATGTCATCCTAACCTAACCTGTGGCAATATTCTCCAAAGGATTTGAAACAGGTGTCATTCGAAGCGTGTGGTAGACACGATATACTTTTACTAAGGCGACATTCTTCAAATGTCTAAGGTTTACCTGGAATGTCTGAAAATGTCATCCTAACCTAACCTGTGGCAATATTCTCCAAAGGATTTGAAACAGGTGTCATTCGAAGCGTGTGGTAGACACGATATACTTTTACTAAGGCGACATTCTTCAAATGTCTAAGGTTTACCTGGAATGTCTGAAAATGTCAACCTAACCTAACCTGTGGCAATATTCTCCAAGGGATTTGAAACAGGTGTCATTCGAAGCGTGTGGTAGACACGATATACTTTTACTAAGGCGTCATTCTTCAAATGTCTAAGGTTTACCTGGAATATTTGAAAATGTCATCCTAACCTAACCTGTGGCAATATTCTCCAAAGGATTTGAAACAGGTGTCATTCGAAGCGTGTGGTAGACACGATATACTTTTACTAAGGCGACATTCTTCAAATGTCTAAGGTTTACCTGGAATGTCTGAAAATGTCAACCTAACCTAACCTGTGGCAATATTCTCCAAGGGATTTGAAACAGGTGTCATTCGAAGCGTGTGGTAGACACGATATACTTTTACTAAGGCGTCATTCTTCAAATGTCTAAGGTTTACCTGGAATATTTGAACATGTCAGCCTAACCTAACCTGTGGCAATATTCTCCAAGGGATTTGAAACAGGTGTCATTCGAAGCGTGTGGTAGACACGATATACTTTTACTAAGGCGACGTTCTTCAAATGTCTAAGGTTTACCTGGAATGTCTGAAAATGTCAACCTAACCTAACCTGTGGCAATATTCTCCAACAGATTTGAAACAGGTGTCATTCGAAGCGTGTGGTAGACACGATAAACTTTTACTATAGCGACATTCTTCACCTGCGTTAGACGACAACCGTTAACCCGTTCAACTGCGGGTCTCGACCTGGGTTTAGAACTCCCCATTTTGTTGGACAGAAACGTACTTGAAACAGTTGATACAAGACGCGCCGCCGCCGCCGTCTTGAGTCTATTTCGATGGAAATAATCTATTACTTTATACCCCATTGCATAAAGTTGAAAATCTATCAAAGATATAGTAATAATCGTTTTCGTTTTTCTACTAGTATTTACTAGATTTTCAACTTTATGCGATGGGATAGCAACTGCTGAACGTTAATGATTGTCGCTTGCCGTTTGGCTACAGACTCTGGACTGTTTACGGCTTTGCGGCTGTAACAAGGCGTCGTCTGTATCTACCCCTAGCTGTTAGTTAGCTTCCTTTAACTTTCCGTAGTTTTACTCTGGGACATTACGTTTCGGAATAGGTATATACAATAAAACAAAATATTTTAAATTATACTCTATACACTGGTTTAAAATTCAATAACATGGAAGTCAAAGTCGCGAAGTGAATTAAAAATCAAAACCAAAGTATTCTGAGGTGAGATGTCAGATTGAGAAGAGCAGAGATAGAACTGCTTACACATAAACTTACATGACGTATAAGCTAGCTACTATTAGAACTTGTTGATTGACCATTGCAATAATACGCATAACTTTTATGTACGACACCTGTTTCAAATCCCTTGGAGAATATTGCCACAGGTTAGGTTAGGTTGACATTTTCAGATATTCCAGGTAAACCTTACACATCTGAAGAATGTCGCCATAGTAAAAGTATATCGTGTTTACCACGCGCTTCGAATGACACATGTTTCAAATCCCTTGGAGAATATTGCCACAGGTTAGGTTAGGTCGACATTTTCAGATATTCCAGGTAAACCTTACACATCTGAAGAATGTCGCCATAGTAAAAGTATATCGAGTCTACCACACGCTTCGAATGACACCTGTTTCAAATCCTTTGGAGAATATTGCCACAGGTTAGGTTAGGATGATATTTTCAGATATTCCAGGTGAACCTTACATATTTGAAGAATGTCGCCATAGTAAAAGTATATCGTGTCTACCACACGCTTCGAATGACACCTGTTTCAAATCCTTTGGAGAATATTGCCACAGGTTAGGTTAGGATGATATTTTCAGATATTCCAGGTGAACCTTACATATTTGAAGAATGTCGCCATAGTAAAAGTATATCGTGTCTACCTCACGCTTCGAATGACACCTGTTTCAAATCCCTTGGAGAATATTGCCACAGGTTAGGTTAGGTAATGGAAAATTTTTTCGATGCTTGAAATCACCTTGTTGGCGCTCGAATTCGACTTAGCTGCCATAATAAGAAATGCATAACATCCTCAAAGCTTTCATTTGGCATAGGTTTCATCGCTGTTGAGCGATGGCCCAAAATGACGCAAGGTCCTTTGATACAAACTTTTTTGTACATTTTCCGCTGGTCATCTAATTAAAGACAGTGCGTATTTTAAACATTTTTCTTTTAAAGGAGCACTCATTTTCTACCATATTATGCCACGAATTTTCGTCACAGCAAAAAATAGCTCAGTTTAAACCTTCCTATAAGTTTGATTGTAAAATTTAAATTGAATTACTATGTGGGAAAAGCAGAAGTTGCGATCCTTCTGCAAGCAAGATAATTCTCAATTTTTATGACGAGGGTTGGTCATTAAATAAAATTGCAGATTACTTACGATGCTCTAAAGAAATAGTTAAAACGCCATCCGGCATTTTAAGAAGTTTAATACTGCGGGAAATGGGCCAAGATGAGATACCTGAGGCTTTTGAAATACTAAAAGAAAAAGTATTACCCAAGGATGCAGTGAAAATCACTGATTGGTTTTCCAAATACTACGTCAATGGTACTTATAAGAAAAGGACTACTCAAAACCTCGAAACAATAAAGGCAAATTTGCAAAAAGTGCCTCCTTTGTTTCCGCCTAACATCTGGTCGGTAAATAGCTCGATAGGGACCACTGTTCCAATCACACAAAATGAGGTGGAATCATGGCACCACCGCTGGAACACCCTATTGGGCAGTAAGAAATGGAATTTATATAAGACCATTGAAGAATTAAAGAAGGAACAAAAACATACAGAATTAATAGTTGAAAAATTAAATTCACAGTCTCAAGAAACCAAAAGAGCAAAGAAAAAAGAAAATAGGGAAGAAAAAATTAAAAAACATTTGGAAAAAAGGAAACAATGTACTTAACCACATTTTTAGATGGTCTTGCATACTTGTGCTACTTCAAACGTTAATTGATTTTTTTAAAGTTTTTTTTTAATGTTCGGTTGTCATGGAATAACGATTGATTTGGTTATTTTCTATGAATAAAGACTGTTTACGATGACTTTTAGAGGTTAAGTTATTCGAGATCCCATGGCTACGGTGTTCAGTTTTTCGAGGTAGCGTGCATTCCTTGTTAAGTGTTTCGTATGCGTAAACTTACGGGGACGTGTTATTCGGTGTTACACTTTTCTAAGTCACGTATCACACTCCTAGGATACCTAGACCCCGAAAAACAACCCAGCGAGAAGACTCAAGAAAAACATCACTGGCTAAAAAGAACCTTTCAAAGGATCAGAAGTGATTCGCTTAGCAGTATTTGGTGCACAGGGGTCTAGAGAAGAGTCTGTAAGAACGATTAGAAGACGATTATGAGAATTAAACTTCTTTGGAAGAATTTCTCATAAGATCTCACTTTCGAAGAAATAAAATATCAGAACAAGATTTCAATTTGCCAAAAAATATGCACACTGGACAGAACGACAAAATATGCTTTTTTTCGACGTAACTAATATTAAAATGGATAACTCTGATGTAAGAGTTAAAAGTGAGTAGTCCTGCAAAAAAAGAAATTGATCCAAAATGCACAAAGAAAACAGTCAAACATGGAGGAGTAATAACGCAATTAAGGTATAATTTTCTGGTCACAGTGTTAGACCTATTAAAAAAATAGAAAGTAACATGGATACATTTCAATTAAAGAATATTTCAGAAGAAAACATATTACCTTATGCCGAGGATCATTTGCAGGTGATACGAACTTTTCGACATGATAACGATCCAAAGCACACTTGAGCAGTGGTCAAAGAACTTCTTAGAAGCCAATCAGTAACAGTTTTAGATTAGCCACCGTACAGTTCCTACACTAACCTGATCGAAGTCTTGTGGTCCCGTGTGAAGAAATAGTTGCAAAAAACGTACAAGTATTGTGCATCAACATAACACGACATTTAAAAAGGCATGGGAGCAGATTTCGATTGAAACCTGCAATAATTTGATCGCTTCAATGCCTAATCGGTGTCAGGCTGTCGTTGATGCTAAAGGACATGCGACAAAATATTAATAAGGTGGTTTTATGTTTTCATTATACGTCTAAAAGTAATTATAGTTAAGTTCGTTCCGAGATTCGAAACATTTATTTTTTTATAGTTGCATAACTTGTGTGTCATTAATTAGTTGGCCAATTTTTTCTACTACCAAGTTGTCTTAGTTTGAACTGCTTGCAATAAAGTAAACTTGATAAAAAATTAAAATACGACACTTTGATCTCTTTACTTCGTTTCAAACATTTCACCATAGCCGTTAGAATATTTTAAATAATATCGTAAGGTCCTATTGAATTATAATAAAAAAAATATAGGGTAGGTCAACTTTGAAAAAGTTATATCCTCTAAAGTGTCTTTTCATGTGACCACCACTGTATTTGAATATTGAAGATTGAAATATCTACGCTTAAAATATCGATGTTCAAAATATCGAAAATGAAAATATCGAATGACCATAAAATCGAAAATTAAAATATCGATACTTTAAATATCGAATGATTAAATGATCTACGTCCAATATATCTAAATATCTACAAAAGTTACATCGAAAGATCTAAATATCGAAATACAGATTATCTAATGTCCTAAATATCGAAGTACAGATTACCGAATGTCCGAAATATTAAACCTAACAAGTTAAGTCGACGGAGCCCCGCTTCGCGGGGCTCCTATTACTGTTTGCAAGGTTTAAAGTAACCTCACACGAAGAGGATGGCGGGGTCTTTCAGACCCCGCCATCCTCTTCCAACCTAACCTGTCCGAGTCGGGGTGCCCCAAGTTCCGAGCTCGCTTCGCGTCACATTCATTCATTCAATATAAAAAGACGCAGCTTGAATGGAAACACCATTATTTTTATTTTTGTGTGATTCAATTTATTAAAATGAATAATGGAACCGAACAAATATTTTTACTAAATGCTGCCCCGAGTCAGTCTTCAGCTCCTACGTAGAGGATGGGCGCCCTAGCACCGCCGCCGAGCTACCAGGTTAACCTAGATAATGTCGAAGACTTCTCAAACGTGTGTCGTAGCAGTCCACGGTACGTGTATGCACTGTATTTGCTATTGACATTCTGTGGAGTTTTTGAACATCGTATTTTAATCGTCATCGTCGTGTTCCCTAGTAGCAGAACGCCACCCCTGCTATTTCGGCTTTGGTGCGCATGCTACATGTTTTGGAAAAGTAACTGTCTTAGCTCCAACTTTTACGAGTCACGGTACGCACCACAGACTATAGATCGTGTTAGGTTACTTTAAGCCTTGCAAACAGAAATAGACGACTAAGTAAGTACAGCAATAGTCGACGGAGCCCCGCTTCGCGGGGCTCCGTCGACTTACTTTGGTAGGTGGTTATCAGCAATTTTATTTAGTAGGTATTTTTAACGTATGATACTTATTATGAAATTAGATATTATGAACTGCGATGTATTAAACGTTGATATTTTGATAACGAAAAAAAAATTTCTACATAACGTCTTTCGATATTTTGAATCATTCGACATTTAAATCAGTCGACATTTTAACCTTCGACGTTTTAAGCGTAGATGCAACATTTTTCGATATTTTGTTACAATCGATATTTTAATCTTCCATATTCAAATATGTACCCTGTATTTGACGAGAATTTGGGTTGAATATTTAAACTAAAAAGAGTAATATAAGAAACTTAAAAAATAAAAAATAACCCACTTCAAAAACAACCACAAAAAGGGTAAAATAACCTACAAAATAACTTTTCTATCGGAAGTCGGTGGCAAAAAGACAACGAAATAAAAAAATAAAGCCACAGACTTCCGAAAGAAAAGTTATTTTGTAGGTTATTTTACCCTTTTTTTGTGGTTGTTTTTGAAGTCGGTTATTTTTTTTTAAGTTTTTTTTTTAATAGGAATAATATTTATAGTATCTCTCGAAAATATAGGTTTTTTTTTTTTCGCATCGATAACTGTATTATACGGTTTTTGTGTGATTGAGGCTTAACTTTTGTCCAAATAATATAATAATCACATGGCACCATTGTAGGAATGTAAGTTATAGTTTAAATACGTATTAATATCAAACTCTGCTTTTAAGATAATCATCGCAATTCGTTGATTTTGATATTATGCCATCATTAGCTACTTGTTACTCTACATTTTTGTATTATTTTGCCGAACGTTCAAATCAATTTTACTCAAATTATACCTAAAATAGGGGTTAAATCGAAAAAACCAAAGAGCACTTTCATTTAAGATTTTCACGGAGAGCATAGGTATTGGCATCGAGTTTGGGAAAAAAAGGTATAAGAAAATCTTTTTGTCTCACAAGACACAGCGCACACCGCAAAAAAAAAACAATTGAAATAAACCTTATGTTCCTTGATATACAGTCGCGCGAATTCTCTTGTGGTAGCCTGAGGGCGCTCCGAGCACTGTGTCCGAATTTATTCTTAAATTGTTATCTTATAGTGCGCTGCGCTTCCAGCGGTGTGCGTTGGGCCTAAGGGGACATAATTTTATGTTCGAATAAAATCGTCTAAACATTATGCCAATCTATAATACAAGCGTCAGAATCCGGAAATATGTTGTTGTTTATTAGGTTATTTTTTTTTATTACTATTATTTTTATATATTTTGTATTTTGTTTGTGCTTCTTTAATTACTATTGTAAATGTTTGCCCGAATGGTAAATTATAGCAGAACTATAATACATCTTTAACACCTTATTGTACCACCCATGTTTGCAAAATGAAATTCTATTCTATTATATCAGTGTAAACTAATTAGCAAACTTGGCTAATTTTGCACATGACAATAATTTGACGTTACGGGGAAATTGAAACTGACTGCATTAAGCGATCAATCATTTTATTATTAGTTCTATCGAAAGGTTTTCAACTGTCTGCCGCTAAATCTGTTACTTTTTATCTTCTAGGTACCAATTTGGGCGCAAAGAGTGATTTACATCCAAGGATCCTGCTTGAAAGATACCGATTTAATAAGGGCAAGAATGAACGAAGCTGAAGCGTGTTTTATTCTGGCTGCCAGAAATTATGCAGACAAGACAGCAGCGGATGAACATACTATACTGAGGTAAAAGATTAGTCGGATTCGTTTTTCTACGATCTGTATTAAAACATTGTACTAGCTGTTGCCATCGGCTTCGCCCGTTACAACTCGAAAAGTAGGTATCCCACGGGAAGATAAAATCGGGATAAAAACTCTTGAGCCGAAAAACCCCTAATCTGTAACTTCCATGAAAATCTTTGGAGCCGTTTTCCAGATCCTGTTTATATATAAATAAATATACAATAATTGCTCGTTTAAAGATATTAGATTAGTAATTTTATAATACATATCATCCCCGTACATATGTCACCATTGATTGGACGACCCGGAGGACACGGAGGATCACACAGTGCAGGTCTGTCCCGCTTGAGCAAAGCACCGCCTTATGCCCCAAGCAATAATGCGAACAAAAGCCAACACGTGAGGTCTCCCTCTGGCTGGACTTTCTTTCGGCAACCCTCGTCTTCACGCCACGAAAGCTCCGAGAGACGCCAAGGGCGTCGAGAGTCGAGGCGAGCTGCAGCCACTATTTGTGCAGACATGCAGACACGATCAACATCCCAGTCGACGGCGCGTTGTATTCTAAGCGCGTTTCAAGGAGAAGTCGATATAATAATATGATAGAGCCAAATGCCGCGGCATTTGGCATGCCGGTTTGGCACGATATAGACGACGTGACTGATTATTTTATAATTAATCTTTTTTTTTTCAGATCTTGGGCTGTGAAGGACTTTGCACCAGCAGTGCCGCAATATGTACAAATTTTTCGACCTGAAAATAAATTACACGTTAAATTTGCCGAGTTTGTTGTTTGCGAAGATGAATTCAAGTACGCCCTTCTAGCTAACAACTGCACTTGTCCAGGAGCATCTACTCTTGTAACTCTTCTCCTCCATACTAGCCGGGGCCAGTAAGTTATGTTTTATTCTAGTAATTTTCCCTTTGCCTCAATTGTGGTCTTTTAGTCTATTTTCACTCGATTGCCGCAAAAAGGAGTGTTCATAACACACCTTTTTGCTCCTTGTTAGGGTTCAAGTATGTAATCAAATTAAATCAAATATATACTTATTTGTTCCAATATGCTATAGTAGGTTTTATATTATTGGTTCCAGCATATCCTGTCATAATATAAAGTACAAATATTTCTTTAACAGAGCTTATATTACTAATGTCTTATCCTGAAATTATTTTTTAACATTGTAACTTTTGTCTCATACTTAAATGTTTTTATAATAACCCTTTGAATAACGATAATGGCACATTTTGGTTTTCTGTCTACTAAAGGGCTTGTTTTAATAATATAAAAGCAGTGACTTATTTTTTTTAAATGAAGGTAAGGTAAGGGAAAGCTATCTAAAAAATAGAGATAGTTATGTATATAAATATTGCAATAATACACTACATCACGATTAGTCGCTAAAGTAGGATGGCAAAACACTAGTATCGCAAGTGAAACTTGCCGACGTTTCACTGAGGTCAAGGTTTGCCAATTAGCCACATTTGAACACATCACTTACTGAGTGCTCACCACTGAGGGATGATAATGATGATTGATAGTGATGATTATTTAAAATCAACATTCTGTTCTTATTTACACCGTGTTTACCTAATTATACTATAATTGGCTCAGAAGTAAAATTAAATACAAAAATAGCAATTTCATAAAAAATTTGTTATTTCTTTAAGCCATAAAATCATTACTTCCAAAAATTGGGTCCTTATTAGCAATACTATTGAATGGTGTAATAATACAGGACGGGTTTTTTTTCCAAAATCAGCAGATTTTGAGGTTCGATTCCTGTCCAGGATTATTGAATTTTCTTAAATACCTTGAGACTTCTTTCAAGGTTTTTCGATATTCCTCATTGTTTCGGATATAGCCATCCACGCTCAGTTCATTCTGATAGTATTTAGGTTTATTCCGCTATGAAAGTTATAAAAATGTTCTCGTGACGTGCATGCATTAAACGGTTTAGGGTCTCTTCTCAGCTAATTGCTAAGAAGAGACCCCAAACCGATTAAGTTATTAAGCAAACTTTATCTGTTTTACAGGGAAGGCCAGCAGTCACCCGAAGAATGGCATCGACTATATGGTAAATGTTCGGGAAATGAAATTTACCACATTGTTTTAGGTGACAGTCGATTTTTTGGTGAATATGAAGGAAAAAGTTTTACCTACGCTAGTTTTCACTCGCATCGGAAGTAAGTTAAGCCTCGATTTGGTCATGTGTTTAAAATAAATATAACAGGTATATCTCATACGTTTTTTTCATAGGTACGGAGTTGCTTTAGTTGGAGTGCGCCCAGCTGAGTTACCTGAATTCTATGAAGAAACTATTCTTTTAAATCCTGGCCCTCGACATATTATGAAAAGTAGTGACACTTGTTATTATATGAGCATTACAAAGGAAGAGAATTCTGCTTTTGTTGTGGCTGAAAAACAAACAGAACAGAAACCGACAATACCAAAAGACCAAACTGCATGTAGTCTACTATCTAATGAGAAGAAACCAGGTGACGCAGAGGAGGTTTCTGAGCAGCAGAAGAAACCAGACGGTAGTAGCGTCGCTCAATACGACCTTCCACAAGTGATTCTCCAAGCTCCCGCGAGTTCCACACCAAAAGCATCGCCATCACGCATCAACCAAGCTAATACCGTATCATCCGCTAATTTTACTGTCACTAGCTGTGAGTGTCACAGTTGGTAAACAACAAAAGTAGATCGAATGCATAATCCCTCCATTTTAATTAGTCTAACATGCATTCGGCTTACTTTCTTTTTTAGTTTGCTTATTGCTCGTTGTCTTTATTGGCGCAATATATAATCATACGGTTCAAAAGTCTGATTATTACGTTAAAGGCAAATAGCAACTCACTCATTTCAAAAGTACTATGATAACGAGGCAAATAAGCAATTTATTTATTATTAGCAACTATAAACACAATACACACAAAGAGGTGTTTACAGTATAAATAGTTACCTTCCTTGTTATCGTGTACCTCTTCATAATCTGTATAATGCAGGAAAATCCACAAACCGGTCAATGGCTTAGATGTGCTTCGTGTCAAGTAAAATCATATGAAATTATTTTCAAATACAAATCATAGCCCTCAAATTAAGTTTCGCAACGATTTTTGCATGTCTCGTTTGTATGATAACATTGTATTTAGTTACATGGATTGAAGAGTGTGGATTGATTTCGAGATTTATATAAACCATGCCAAAATATCACCAGATGCATCTTTGTTAGCACATTACCATCGTATTCTATTAAAGTCACTGCATATACATTTTGTCGTAGAACAAAATATTTAATTTTATCTTTAAATTCAATCGTATTTTTATCTGTTTCAAACACTACCTTTGTGACATTTGTTGATGCTGGTTCGTTGTGGTTGGTTAGTGCTTCGTGAAACTGAGATAATTCACCATGAAACTGAAAATTTTAAATTAAATTATCTCTTTTCAAAGGTCGATCGATGTACTACAGTCCTTGTGAATTTAAATGTTGTTGTACTTAGATGTTCGTATAATTTTGCAAAATACGTTTATATTTTATCGTGACTGGAAGGGCACTTGTTTTTTTTTTTATTATTAACGGAAACATATAATTTTATCCAAGAATGTATACCCCACCCGAAACGTTCACTTGGTCTTGTAGTTCCCGCATATTTCCGATGAACCAATGATCCAAAACCTCTGGCAACGAATAAGATACTGCTCCACCAAAAGTACCCCATATTAGTTTCATCAAAAGAAGCAAAGAAATATAACGAGCCAAAATCTATAACTGGGTACTCACTTAGCAGTGTTGCATGTAATGTATCAGATACGGTATCAAGTGAGTACGTAAGCACGAGCCTGCTGCAACCGCTCGCGCGTGGAGCGCTGTAGGCTCGCGGTGACCCGTCGAGTACCGGTATCACTTTTACAACTGGGTATTAGGTATCTAGTCACTCCAGACCCCGATATAGACATGCCAATAAACGTTTTTTCTTTCTTTCTTTACATCTACTTGCAAGCACTAAAGGGAATTAAAGAGAATGTGCAAAAATCATGACAAAAGCCATTCTCAGATGACATTATTTGCAAAAGCCATAGAATGATTGAGAGGCTTAAACTGAAAGAAACAAAGTAATGTTTTACTACATATTATTCCCAACAACCAACACCAGTTGAGCTCTTTACCGCTCACTTTCAAAAAATCCTAATTCAATTCTGATATGAAATACCATTGAACCACACATTGAACATTCATGCATCTGATATGATCTTTGAACTTTATGGATGTTTTCTGTTAATATTAATTTTATTTAATTCACGGGTGCTGATTTCCACATTTTAGTGTGTTTATAATTTCAATTTTGTAGAGTTACACCCTTAATCACAGGCATCACAGAAATATGTTTAGTAAGCTCCCTAAAGTACTCTTTTACATGCATTAATGAGTTTTATGAATTTATTTTAAAATATAATTGTATATTTTGAATGTTCCTTTTCCACGCAGCTAAATATGGTGAGGGCCCATCGGGTTCAGAATCCAGAACCTGTTTAAAAGATTCTCCAGGTACAGACAGTGCTACCGATAGTCATCTATTATTACCTAAGCCCGACAACAATTTCTTAAGCCCAGATGCCTTAAATTATCGTAGAGGTAAGAACGTTAATAAATAATATTTGATGATTGTGTTGAAAAACATCTTCGATACACGTGCCCATTCGCCAAGGGCTCGGCTGATAATTTCGCCTGGAATTCAATAGTCCACTTGTATCGAAATTGTAATATATTAAGCGACTAGCTGTTTCTCGCAGTTTCGCTATCTACTCGCCTCCTTTTGGTCGTAGCATGATATTATATAGCCTAAAGACTTCCTCAATAAGTGGGCTGTCCAACACAAAAATATTTTTTCAATTCAAACAAGTATTTCTTGAGATTAGCGCATTCAAACAAACTCAGTACTCAGCTTAATATATTATTACTATAAGATGTAAATATTTTTGCATTTCAGGGAGTCGAAGACCATCTATTCTACCCGTCCCGGATATGGTAACAAGCAGTTTAAATATTGCGTCTGACAATCAGGACGAAGAGGCTGAAGTCGATGAAAGCGAAGATGAGCTTGAGGACGATGTTCCATGGCGGTCGCCATCAGAAAAAATCGCGTAAGCACACTTGTGTATTTATCGCTTTCAATGCATCAAAATGCACGCAACATTTAAAAGTTTTAGTAAGTTAAAACAATCAACTAAATCTTTTTAAGATTTTTCTTTCTTACATTTTCTTATTACTTTTTATTTAATTTTCATGATTTTGAAGTCGTTTGACGTTTTATTTACGGTTCTCTTATTATTTCGTTAAATGATTTATTTTGGAAGTATTGGCGCTGTATATTTTATTTTTTTCACTGTTTTAGCGTGTATTCACTCCTGTAGATAGCCGACCAGGATCACTCAAGCTGCATGAATACCGCACAGTACGTACTCCGTAGCCTCATATAAATTACCACGCCAGCTTCGGTATTTTAAAATTACTTTACCTTTTTTCGACTTGCTATGTAATATTCAGCGCTATTTTGTTTACGAAATTACTATTGCAAAAATACTTTTGGAAACAAAATAAGGGTCATATGCATTTGAATTTTATCGGTTAATAAGTTAAATAGTCTCAAGTAGAATGATGTAACAAAGGTTTTGTTACAATTTTGGCGATTGAAAAAGTGTCATGGGAGTTTCTTTCACTATTTTACTTTTGTCTTTAGACAATTCAAAAGTGCCTGTAACAGGCCTACTTGAAATAAACGATTTGATTTTGATAAAATTTCTGGCGCGGTTTCACCCGCGTAATGATCGACATTTGGCCCTATGGCATGGAATGACGCGCCGTCGACTCGAGCCTTGTCTTGGTCGGCGGCCAGCTATCCCTTACTCATCGTCCGCATTCCAGTGCCTCGGGGCTGGAATTTGAAGCCCCGCGATGCCCGACGCCCTGGACGTCTTCGGCGGAGGCTGGGACATGAGATTGTAACGGTTAGCGGTGGGTTAAAATAAAAGAACCCACCAACGTTTACAATAATATTTATTTAAGGTCGTGGTTCACAGCCGTCACTAGGTATTTAATCGTTCCGTGGAAGTAGGCGCACTAAGTACTGTCCTGGCTTATCGCGTAGTGCAGAGACGCGATGGGCGAGGAGTTGTCCCGAGGTGAGAGAGACCCCAGGGACAGGATGGTGGATGCGCCGGCTGGTCAGCTGTGTGCGGCTAGGTGCTGTGTGTGCGCAGGCCTCGAACGTTCGGTAGCGTGAGTCACTGTCGAACTCAACGAACGTTGAGGATGGGTATTTTAAACCCCAATCTTGTTCCCTGGAATCAACGTCCAGCGGTAAATAAAGGTCCACTGCAAATCCTCTCTGATGATGACCTCGTAGCGTAAGCGAAAGCCTAGGACGTAAGGCGCTTGAGGCGTTTGTGAGTTTGGTCATCATCAGAACGGAGTTTACATGGCAGGTACACAATATTAAATTAGCGTGAAGCATTAACACAACATTATTTATAGGCCTACGAGCGTATGGAACATTCGAGGCTAAACAAAATAAAAACCTAACAAAGAAAAATTAGAACACAAAATAATAAGTCTGTAGGTAACTGCTCAATACAAAAAGATAGAAACCAATAGCTAGCAGTTATAAAGGTTTGGTTTGGCAAACTTACCCTTCACGGGGTTATTACACTTCACAGAATTTAGCAGTAGGTACATTGAATTTAAATATTTATTATTTGACAAAAAAAACTGTCTAAGTCTGGGACGAGTAAAATTAGATAGTCCTAATATAGTGAGGAACTACGTCTGTTACTACGTCCAGCGTTCGCGGTAATGTTTTCTGTCCCAGCTGATTGCTACAAAATGCCTCGCTTAAAGAGAAGGGAAATTGGACTTTGCACGTGTTAGAGCGAGACAGCATACGCATTGCCACTCACTTATCCGCAGCTAGAACATTCCACAGTTCTGTCACTACAGAACTGTCAAATGCTACTACCAGTTTAGAACTACCCACCTATAAATTACTTTTTGTCTCGACGTAATTCAAGAATATTTACTAGATACCTACAAATTTATATTAATGAATTATTTATAGTTTTGAAATGCAACGTTGGTAATCCACAACGTTACAATACCCCCTCGCGCAGTCAAGGATTT
Organism: Agrotis segetum; assembly: GCA_036375495.1. Taxonomy (NCBI): domain Eukaryota; kingdom Metazoa; phylum Arthropoda; class Insecta; order Lepidoptera; family Noctuidae; genus Agrotis; species Agrotis segetum. Next base: position 13,121,328 of record JAQSVV010000088.1, on the reverse strand, counting down.
TGTCTTCTATAATGACAAAATCCGCACGAAGAATTAGATCTAACTATTGTTTTACCTATCAAAAAATCATCATTCGTACTTCTCACAATCATAACCAGCGGCAGCTATTGTATTCAGTGATACGAGAGATAGCTGTCGCACAATATAAAATATATAGGAATCCTGTTGTCATTAACCTGATGCCTTACAATAGTTTTCTTCAAAGATGAAAGTGTACTAAGCGAGAGAATAATGCAATCTTATGTATCGAGTTCAATAAAATATTATTGTTAAATTATTTCTTTTCCTTTTAACCATCTACCGACCGATACTAATCCACCTACCAGTTTTAAATTTTAATGTACTTAATTGAATCTAAATTTGGATGATAAAATTATGTTTTTGGTTTAAGGCTTATTTATGGAGTTACCAACCGCTCCTGCAAAGGCTTATTTAAAGAGTTGCGACCGCTCTATAGTAAACAACACGAATGGTGTAGACCATCAGTATTAAGTGAAGAAGCTATGTCCTTTGGTTTTGCATTTTGATTTATGGTTTATTTAAGGAGTAATCGACCGCTCCTGCAAGGGCTTATTTAAAGAGTTGCAACCGCTCTATAGACACAGTTGTGTTTTTATGATGCAAGGGCTTATTTAAAGAGTTGCTACCGCTCTATAGACACAGTTGTGCTTCATGATTTATGGTTTATTTAAGGAGTAATCGACCGCTCCCGCAAGGGCTTATTTAAAGAGTTGCTACCGCTCTAAAGAAAGAAAGCACAACCATGAAAAAAAAAACACAACCATGTAGTACAAAACCAAAGTGATCGATGGGTTAGGGCCACGATCAGTAAAATAAATACCTTCGGTGTAGGGCCGATAGGTATACAAAATAAAATATAATGAATGGGGTAGGCCATCATTATACATAAATAACTATAGGGTAGACCAAAAGTAATAATTAATAAAAGAATTGGTAGGTTGGGTAGGTTCGGTATAGTAATAGGTATTCAAAATTTAAAAAGAAGTTAAGATTTACTGTTACATTTAAAAGTTATGGTATCTTTAACGAATGTCAAAATAAAAAAAAAAATTAAGTTATAATGATCAAAGACTAACCAGAATGTCAAAGTTAAAGTTATAATTATGAAAGACTAATTAAACTGTCATAATGGAAAGAATGGTCCATATTTATTATCTATCCGTTTATGTAAGTCCCGTACCGTGATTAAAGATGATTCGCCTCTAATGATCACTAAGTACTCGAGTTCAGACTTATGAAGCGACATAAACTTAACTGGATAAGCCATGATTCAAAATTTTTCAAAAGAAAAAAAAAATTAAAAGTGTAGGGTAAGTGCCAAAACAAAAAAAAAAATTCAAAGAGAAAAATAAAATTAACGGTTATGTGTACTAACACTCCGTCTGTTACAATTTGAATTTAAAAATCTAGTAACGTTTTGGTTGAGAACAATAGAGAAAACAAGCACAAAAAAACAATTGCACCGAAATAAAAATAAAAAAACACACAAAAGGAGTTAATGCAACCAATGTGTACGCTTTACAAAAGGTTAAGCTTTAAAAAGCAATAACAATTTAAAACAAATTGAAAAAACAATTTGACAGAATATTGACAGAATGAGGTAGGGTCTGCAATAATACGTACTTAGGTTTTACAAAAGTTAAGTTATTTCAAATTATTAATATTGAAAAAAAATGAATTGAAAAAAAAATATTGGTATTGACAGAAAAGGTAGGGTCTGCAATAACCAATAAAAAAAAAATTACCTATATAAAAGAAAAGAAAGTAATAATTCTTTTAAATATAGGCAGACGAACCCAGGTGAAAAGGTTGTATGTGCCTGTAATGGAATCCCGGCACCCACACCCTACAACCGAAACATAAAATGCTATGCGGTTGAAATAAGTGTGGTGGTAGTACTTCCCCGGACGGGCCTTCACAAGGGCCCTACTACTACGATGAGTTTAAAAAAAGAATAATAGTCAAAAAGAAAGTAAAAAAAAATCGTTACTTTCCTTTTTTAAACAAAAGAAAAAAAAAATTGTGTAGGGTAGGGTACACCTTGGTTGCGTATAACCGAAACGTTTTCACAAAACACAAAAATAATAAAACACAAAACACACAAAACACCAAAATAACACACTTACTACCTCCACAGAACAAAAAAAACCAAGCGACCTTAATAAAAAAACCACGTAAATGGGCGCCAATGTAACGGTTAGCGGTGGGTTAAAATAAAAGAACCCACCAACGTTTACAATAATATTTATTTAAGGTCGTGGTTCACAGCCGTCACTAGGTATTTAATCGTTCCGTGGAAGTAGGCGCACTAAGTACTGTCCTGGCTTATCGCGTAGTGCAGAGACGCGATGGGCGAGGAGTTGTCCCGAGGTGAGAGAGACCCCAGGGACAGGATGGTGGATGCGCCGGCTGGTCAGCTGTGTGCGGCTAGGTGCTGTGTGTGCGCAGGCCTCGAACGTTCGGTAGCGTGAGTCACTGTCGAACTCAACGAACGTTGAGGATGGGTATTTTAAACCCCAATCTTGTTCCCTGGAATCAACGTCCAGCGGTAAATAAAGGTCCACTGCAAATCCTCTCTGATGATGACCTCGTAGCGTAAGCGAAAGCCTAGGACGTAAGGCGCTTGAGGCGTTTGTGAGTTTGGTCATCATCAGAACGGAGTTTACATGGCAGGTACACAATATTAAATTAGCGTGAAGCATTAACACAACATTATTTATAGGCCTACGAGCGTATGGAACATTCGAGGCTAAACAAAATAAAAACCTAACAAAGAAAAATTAGAACACAAAATAATAAGTCTGTAGGTAACTGCTCAATACAAAAAGATAGAAACCAATAGCTAGCAGTTATAAAGGTTTGGTTTGGCAAACTTACCCTTCACGGGGTTATTACACTTCACAGAATTTAGCAGTAGGTACATTGAATTTAAATATTTATTATTTGACAAAAAAAACTGTCTAAGTCTGGGACGAGTAAAATTAGATAGTCCTAATATAGTGAGGAACTACGTCTGTTACTACGTCCAGCGTTCGCGGTAATGTTTTCTATCCCAGCTGATTGCTACAAAATGCCTCGCTTAAAGAGAAGGGAAATTGGACTTTGCACGTGTTAGAGCGAGACAGCATACGCATTGCCACTCACTTATCCGCAGCTAGAACATTCCACAGTTCTGTCACTACAGAACTGTCAAATGCTACTACCAGTTTAGAACTACCCACCTATAAATTACTTTTTGTCTCGACGTAATTCAAGAATATTTACTAGATACCTACAAATTTATATTAATGAATTATTTATAGTTTTGAAATGCAACGTTGGTAATCCACAACGTTACAAGATAGAGGAAATAGTTTCCCTCATGAGTTCCGACTGCTCCTTATTCCCCTCTCGTCCCACTGAATCTTTCCGCTACCTCCTTGCCTCTACGTCTGCCAAGTATGACCCTCCTGAATCAAGGCGATACCTTAAGTGGCTGTATTTGTATCAACGTATCTCGAATGACATTAAATTTAAAAATCTTTATAAACTGCTCGAAGGAGAATGTCAAAGAACTAGTAATTAAATAACACAAAACGTAAATACAAGTTATCCAATTTGCCACTAAAACAATATTAACACCTTAAAGAAACCGTTACGCCACATTTACAAATTATTATGAATACTGAATAAAAGTGATACTTGTTTGAAGTGATATTGAATGGATGGCCCTTATTTCGTTTAGATAAGTATATCAATGATGCAGATGAACGAACATACCTATAACATACCCAGGTCATCAACAATTTTCGACATAATTATTACTAAAAACTGACATAGTGAAAATAGATAGATACCTACTTATGGTCAATAGTTCGACGAAAACTGAGCGTCATGAGCGCTGGCGAAATCATTCAGTAGTTCACACACTTGATAATTAGTGAGGTGAGATTATCTTTTAATCGCCGTGGACGTGGTGCAACTGTCTTTTTCTGGAGTTAAAAATCTACTGATCTTGTTTCCGTAATGCAATTAGTAGCGCCACCCTGAAATTCCATTTCATTTATTTATTCCGTGCGGAAAACGAAGCCGCGATGTGCAGCCAAGAAGCGATATGAGTACGACCAATCTTAATAATCTATCTTATTTCACTAAAATCGCATCCATTTAATTAAATAAAATGTTTTTTCTACTGCATCATTTTGAAAATGAATTAGCTAACACCATTATTACTTTCTTAATTATCTGCTGCAACCACAAGCACCTCAAGCATAAATAATACTAATTAATAAAAACAAATTACACTTTGTAGTAAACTGTATTCGATACAGATACCTACTTAAAATTATTCTTGTTGCAATTGTGTGCATTGTGTATCTGTATAATCCCTGAGCGTAAACCCCCAACCGCACGGCCCGTACCCCTGCCTCCAGTGATGACGTCACCACCAGCAGCTTCTCGTCTCTGGCAGCCAGTGACATCGGGCACAGCGCCTGGCGAAATGATTATACAAGGTAAGCTATCATAAGAAATTTTAAACAACTCATCAGACTTAGGTTCAATTCACACGTACCACAGCCACAAACACACCACAATGACGTGATGTGGTCGGGCGTGTATTTTGTATTGAAAATGAATATTACAATTTACACGTACCACATTTTGCCGTTGTTATCGACCACCTGTGTAATACGACCACATTGCAACCACATCGCGACGGTAACGCCACCACCGGCGGTGGCACCGCGGCCACATCGCCACGACATGACGTCATCAACAGCGTGCGCCTAGCTGGCGCCTGCGCCAGCCTTTTATTCTGCGTTGTGCCTATTATATATTATGTGGTTGTCCTGAGTTGCACATGACCACGTGGTTACCACGTCGCAACGACAGCGACAACGCAACCACATCGCCATTAGTAGTAGTGTTGTATTTTTGTAGTTGCGTTGTCGGTACCACAACGCAACTACAAAACAAAAAGCCGCCGCGACACTTCACACGTAACCACAGCTTGGCCACATTTTGTCGCTGCGACGTGGTGTGGTTGTGGTACGTGTGAATACACGCTTACTACTCGACCTTACACTTTACTGCATTTGTTAGGAATTAACAGGTGATGGGAATAATCGGGAATATGATGATTAATTAATCAGTCGGGAATTGAAAACATGCGCGGATTTATTTATTTATATTTATCTCCACTCTCCACTATTATATTTCAATGTACAGATATTTAATTTTATGTAATTACCATGGGATTTACTACCTGCATGGGCTTAGAGGCCTAAGGAAGCGAGAGAAGTAAACTAATGATTATGTTAAATACTTTGTGAAAGATTGTTGAAACTGGATCCGTCGTCCAGTAAAAAGCAGGATCCCGTTTAATGACACTTACATTTCTATAGCAATGTTCACACGGCTTCCTACGTGCGGTTTTTTGCTGGACACAGTTTTTTACGGGATAGTGAAGTGGTGGCAGCCCCCGCGTAGCGCTTCTCTCTCTTCTCTTATCGTTCCTTAGATTTACAAAAATACCTAAATTCGAGCATTGTATCACGATAGGATGAACCCAGAATCTACTATTTCGCTGCCGACGACGCCGATAATACCAATAGAATATTAGCAAAGTATTCACGTCCGTCGCCTGATCATAGCCGCGTAGGAATGGTCAACAGAATGCAACTGTATTCACACGGCAGTCCAGTTTTGCGGGACCGGCTTTTTACTGGATCCTGTAAAACTAAACTACCGTGTGAATGCGTCCGTTTTTGCAGGATCCAGTAAAAAGACGGTCCTGCAAAACTGGACTGCCGTGTGAAAGGGCTGTTACTGTTCTAAGTCAACTTAACTCTCTAAATATTTATGAAACTGACCACTTCTCTCAACTTTTTATAGAAGATGGATCAAGTTTAAGCAATTTCTTCATCCTCTTTAGAAAGGCGTGTAAAATATTCAAAACGAGGAATATTTTTTTGAATGTCCACAAAAGAGAATCTGTCTAATAAGATTTTCGTGTGGATGGAAACGAGGCCCTATTCAATAGCGGTCCTTCCACTGACGTTTATTCCTGCCAGAATCTACAATCATTACGGCATGAATGCCAGTGGATTTGCAAGAGCAATAGAGAATGTCGGTATTGAAACCCCGTCACCCCTTCCGTTACGAAGGACGATGTAACTAAACGTGTGTTTGGTCACCAATATACTTTTACATCTTTCATGTTCGGTAAGTAGGTCCTTATTACCCCCAAATGGGGCTTGTCGGTAATCAATTAGCGCTCCAGGGTATTAATTTAACTAGAAAAGCCCTAGGGCGGTAAGTAATTTAAAAAATACTCTTCACTAAGTACTCTACACAACTTCAAAAAGTTCGCGTACACTGACCATCATACTGGCAATAGACATCATGCGATTCAGCCCAATGGCAAAAGAGGTTGCTTTGCTATTCAGTCTTGTCTTCATAATATAACTAGAATAGTCATCAATTTTAAATATCGAACGGGGAAGCTCAATATCGTTCTTCAATTAAAAAAAAAGATGAAAAAAGGCAATAGAAAACTTTTAATGGGAATAGAAAACTTTTACATTGTAATTATAGTAATATTGTTTTTGTTTTTGGGATTTTTTTATAATTACGTGCTAATGAGGAAAAAAAACATGAGTTCTGCAAGTGATAAAATATAAGCTGCACTCCCGATTGAATGAAAATGGAAGCTGAAACAGCAATTAACAATATTTTGCCTGAAAGTTACCAACTAATAAAACTGTTTTATTCTTGTAATACCGGTTTTTTCTACTTACCTCACAATCGAGATGTAAAGCAGAGTAGTTATCTCGGGTGTAAGCATCAAATGCACCCTCGAACTATAGGCGACCTCGCTGCGCTCGTGCGCTTAAATATCTCGGGCTGCAATGGGGAAGGCAAGTGTCAAAGTGACAAGTGACAGTTTGGTCCCAAAAGAATTATCAAATCAAAGGAATTTTCTGAAAAAATAACGATTTATTGATGTAAAATGACTATAGTCGGTGCCAGTTAAGATGGCAATAGCGGTCATTGACCTTTACCTAATAAGTCCTCGTATGATAACATAAGAATTAGCATTTTCTTGCGAAATGATAGTGTTTACTTGGGAGTCTTAAATATAAAAATAATATAAAATCTTAGGTATAGGTGAAATATTTTTAACATTTTGATATTTTATGAATAGTACTTATATCCTTACAATATACTTACTTATTTATTCGGTATTTTATAAAAATGCTAATTCTGAGCTTATGTCCATTATACAAGGATTTATTAGGTAGGGGTCAATGTCCGCTATTGCCATGTTAACTGGCACCAACTATAGATGTTGTGTAATAAGCTATAAAATGATGGAACATACAAATTTCCGACAATTCACACTATCAAGAAATAATGGGTAGCTGCTATCACTATAGAAAAGCTTTTTAATAAACAAATATCCAGCCTTGCGAAGCCGAGACAGGCCAGTTGAGTTTATTAATGGAATATCACTATCACTAAATAGTATAAAACAAAGTCGCTTTCTCTGTCCCTATGTCCCTTTGTACGCTTAAATCTTTGAAACTACGCAACGGATTTTGATGCGGTTTTTTTTAATAGATAGAGTGATTCAAGAGGAAGGTTTATATGTATAACTAGCACTACGCCCGCGACTTCGTCCGCGTGATTTTCGAACTTTGCCATTGTGAATTTCTAGTCCCAGCCACCCTCTCTAAGGGATACTGTTGGAAAAACTGAATCAATATTCAACAAAAATTCTATCAACCCGCAATATTCCGTTTTAGGTACCTAACACTTAGGTCCTAAAAATAATCCATACAAAATATCAACCCCTTGGGGTCTATTTCACATAAAAAAAGAATCTCTATGCAAAAGAGTCTCCAAGCTATCAACCCCGAAATAGCCGTTTAAGGGTCGAATTTCGCAAAACCGTCTCAGTGAACATTTAGATTTTAAAAAGAACCCCTCGAAAAATTCGGAACGCGTAGCACTTGTAGTAACAAAGTTTCATACAAACTATCAAACACAAAAACAAACCCGTTTATGGTCGAATTTCACAAAATCCCGCCATGGTGTGCATCTAAGTCCTATAAAAGAACACGGAGCAAAATTTGAGGCTCCTCGCACTTGTAGTAACAGAGTTTCATACAAACTTTCAACCCCAAAAACAACCTCTTAGGGATCTAATTTCGCAAAATCCCATCTTAGGTATTACTTACGTCCAAAAAAGAACCCCTATGTAAAATTTGAGTCTCAAAACTTTCAACCCCAAAAACAACCCCTTAGGGGTCGAATTCCACAAAATTTCCGCCTTCATGAAAGTTAACGTCTTAAAGAGAACCACCATGCAAAATTTGAGACGCCTAGCGCTTCTAATAACAAAGTTTCATACAAACTGTCAACCCCAAAAACAAACCCCTTAAGGGTCGAATTTCGCAAAATCCTGTCATAGGTAACTCTTACGTCCTCAAAAGAACCTGTATTCAAAATTTAAATGTCCTAGCACTTGTAGTTACGAAGTTTCATACAAACTATCAACCCCAAAAACAACCCCTTAGGGGCCGAATTTCGCAAAATCCGTTCTTAGTGCTCACCTACGTGGCATAAGGAGGGCTTATGCCAAATTTCAAGTTTCTAGGCCCAGCGGTTTGGGCTGTGCGTTGTCAGATCAGTCAGTCAGTTTTGAATTTTATATATATAGATAACATCCATTAAATAGTGGAGAAGTACTGTTATTTTTGAGGTTTCTAATGTGATGTCGTAAATAATTACATTTTTTCCGCTTACATTGCAAACGCAGGCTGAACCCTACGAGTTTTATCAAAATAATGTACTAAGTATTGTACACATTGAAAAGGTCTACAGAAAAGTCCGCGATCGTATATGTCTATCTCTTATGGCTAACCCACAATAACTCTTTTTTGTCATTTACTTTTTACGACAAATAATGGCTAATTTTCGAAGCGATTTTAACCAATACAGCATTAATCCTTAACCAATTAAATACCTTGAATACATTGTTCATTTAATATAGATCTATATGGCCCTTTACACCGTATGGTAGCGTTTGCGGCGGTACCGGCCGGCCGCCCGGTGCGGCAAGAGCGACTTTGTTTTATACTATGTAGTGATTCTGTAATATGTTGTTAAAAATAAAATAAATAGTTAAAAATGTAAAAAGTAAATAAGTGAAAATGTAGTGTATGAATTTAAATATTCCAAAGATAGCAGGAAATCTTCATGGTATAGGGAAAGGGGGATTGTTTCACTCCAAATTTAACGCGTGCGGGCCACGGGCAATAATGAATAAATCAAAACTACTGGATCGATTTTAATCACATAGGCTATATAATTTATACCCGTGCGATGCCGGAGCGGGCCGCTATGTTTTGATATACAACGTTCACAGTTTTTCTGTAGTGTCTTTAATATCAGCATTGCACCCGTGCGAAGCCGGGGCGGGTCGCTAGTATATATATATAACTAAACAATCGAATACACTTTTCAAATAATATCTACTTTTCTAATGGAGGTTAAGTACCAGTATTGCATTGCTCTATAAATCATGAAATGGTTCGTCTGGCGGAAAAATTATCACCTGGAACGAGTTTTGTGATAGTTGCGGTGTTAAAAAATTAAATATATTGTGATATTTCGCGAATCTAAATAGAAAAAAAGGTTAAAATTACTAAAAACATTATCATATTTTATAAAATAGAAAGTCAGAAGCAGCATTATATTCTTGTTATAGGAGAGGACAGGTAAAACATACCTAAACTCAAAAATTTAAACCTCAACTACAAGTAATTGTGGATTTATTAAGCCGCGTACAGACATCGCGAGGCGTGCGACACGAATGGTGCGTCTCGCATGCCTCAACCTGGGGCATACGATGGTACATTTATATGTGCGTCCCGAACGAAACATGCTCAAGCTGAGCAAGCAAACAACACCTGTCCGGAGCGCACGGCTCGTACAAAGGCGGCGTTCGCAACAATCGTATGGCGCGAATGCTCACTGTGAGCACACACGTCCACACAGCCCGAGGCATGCGAGACGAACCATTCGTGTCGCACGCCTCGCGATGTCTGTACGCGGCTTTACGGTAAAATCAAATGTATTACCACTCAATTAAATCACGTTTTTCCTCTTGTAGATGCACCGCGGCATCTTAATTCTTCTTTTAGTATATGTACTTGCATTGACGAATAACTTTCCATGTTTGTTTTGTATTTATACTCAATTTTTATAACAATAAATCTTGTTTGTTTTTTGTACAAGGTAGACAGTAATCTGACGTGGGGACCAACTATCGCAGCGCCATCTACGATTAGCTTTGAGTTGCCATCCCCATTGATGCCTTACAGCCCTCGGCTACTAATCTATGTACTATTCTTTATTCGGAACGGTCTGATTTTCATATAACAGTTGTCATCATCACATTACACTTAGGTATGCATTGTATGGTTAATTTGATAATATGGTCTGGTTAGACGCGCATTTTGAACACAGGCAAAAACAACACTGCATAAATACACTTTGAAACATTATAACTGATAAATGAATTCTACGTCTCACTCTTCCCAGAATGGTGGTCAGCTAAAGGTAGGTTAAACGGAATTAGAGATGTTTCGATTGCTTATGTAACTGTTTTGCCAATGATACCTATATCATCGAGTTCTTTAAAATAAGTTAAATGTTCAAGTTAAATGTTGAAAATAAATTGTTAACACTATTTATTTAACGCGTTAATTTGTTCACCACAATGACATTGAATAATGAATTGAATCGACACATGTCTAAAAAATTCATAATTATGATGATTTGTGGAGTTTAGGTTTTATAGTCCTAATGTTATTTGTACCTACAATATCACATTATAGCTATTCTCGTTAAAGATTAAGGTACCTACTATATAACGCACTTGTATTTTTGTAACTTGACTGACATTAAGATAACTCGTACCATTATAACAGTTTTTAAAGGCACAGCAAGCCTTAATGAAAGGTGTATAGTCGTATGGACGCGTTCAAAACTTGGGTAAATAACGAATGACCTACATTTTTTCTGATCTGACTTGGGCACTTTATTTCAACTAGTGTGTACCCAAGGTCTCAACCAAAATTCAACATGTATAGTTTTGTCAATTCTTAATTGACAAGCGTTGTTATAGTTTTCCGAGTAGTACCACTGCCAAGTGACCTAATGTCAATGTCAGTTACAGAACTATTAAATCGTAATTAAATACCACTAATAAAAATATTAAAAAAATACTTCATGTGATATTGTACGAACGACATTTTTTTAGTTCACATTTGCGTTTCAGCATACGCTTCGTGATACCGCGCATTGATATCGCTTTCAACTACCGCATCTTTAAATAAAATAGCAGACTACTATTGCTAACATATAATTCTAACGTGCTAATGATGGCAGCGTGGCGCATGCTAAACGCAAGTGTTATAGCGAATCTAGAAACTTTCCAATACTTTAGATACTAAGGACTAGATTACTTTTGCACATGTCCCTTTGCGTTTTCGAGCATGATAATTTCGTAAATTTGATGTTAAATGTTCTACACCACTATATTTATTTGATACCTAAATAGTCATAAACACAGTCCTTATATACAATGTGTTATATATTAATGTCTCTATATCTTTTTCTTGTAAGTATGTAAGTTTTTCAGTTACACTTTTTCGTCACTTTAATAAAAATATTTTAATTAAAAGCTTTGCTTCGCCTAATTATATGACAGACGTTAATTGATATTTGTATACATTCAAATAGGTATTTCTACTTATATAACCACAAATAACAATAAAAATAAAATGAGATATTTCAGCATCGTCAAAGGATTTCCACCAGTGTCTCCATTCATAGGAGTGAGTCCAACACTATGTTATTTATTAAAAGAAAAGAAGCCCTTATGCTGCTTGCAGTTGGCACAAGTTTGCGAACACTGTGCTTATAGAAACGCTAAGGAATACCAATGGCAAAACAAAACTATAATTCTTGCTGCTGATTATGCATCGAATGGAATATATAATTTCATCATACCTCTGCGAGCTCATTTTAGATCGAAGACTTCACTAAACCCTATAATTCTACTTTTGGAACGAAGACCAGATATAGCATTTTTAGATGCAATATCATACTTTCCTTTAGTTTACTGGATGCTGGGTAGCATCGATTGGTAAGTACTTACTGTGAACTCACCAATACATATTAACAATAGAAAAAAAAGTAATAATTTACTTTCCTTTCCAGCTTAGATGATCTGTTACGAGCTGGAATAACATTGGCCGAAAATGTGGTTGTTGTTAACAAGGAATTATCTAATTCTGCTGAAGAAGACAGTTTGGCAGATTGTAATACTATAGTTGCTGTACAAACAATGTTCAAGTAATGGTTTTAATCATTTAATGGCGCTGCGCCATGGCGAATTGTTTTATCAAATGCTTTAGTATTCCTTGATTTTAAGATCGATATTAATTAATACAATGTACATCTAATTGTTGCGCAGCGAACATTTACAACTTTGATGGTACTTCTTCAAGTTGTTGGTTACCTGAGAATGTCGCACTTGTCGATTTATCGTTACAGTTAGATCTGTACCGACTAATCGTAACGATTTATCGTAAGGTGTGTAGCAGCCATAAGCTACCGGCGCGAAGTACAGTCGACAAAGTTGAATCATGACCCATTTTGACAAAACATTTTTTTTAATCCGTTAAATTGACAAAGATCGTCGAAGTCGATACCATGGATATGTAAGTTTACGCGAATGTGGATCTAATTATATTTGAATGTCTGTTAGAAAATAAGCTTATGGTGGGTCATGATTCAACTTTGTCGATTATACATAGGCGTGCGGAAGTTGTTAAACCTATGATTTTTTGAGATATTTTGACGATGCCGTCGTTGTGAATGAGATGCTCGTACTTTGCGCAGGTGCCTCATCGTGCGCATCTTTATCTACTTAAGCCGAATATGGGCACCCAAGGATTATTAAATAAGTGCGAGTTATCAAATAACGGTTTTTGTTTTCAGATTTTTTCCATCGATTAAATCAATAACTGAGCTGTCGCAATCATCAAATATGCGATTTATGCAATTTCGTGCACATGACAAGTATGCCTTACACCTTTCAAAAATGGAAAAGGTATCTATCGGTTCTAATAATATTTCGTATTTATCAAAATTTGTATCATTACCAAACCGTATCTGCTTCCATAATACTTTTGCTTTTTAATATATTTTTTTTAGCGGGAGAAGGAACGTGGCTCGCACATCTCTTACATGTTTCGCCTACCGTTTGCTGCGGGTTCAGTATTCTCAGCCTCTATGCTTGACACGTTACTCTATCAAGCATTTGTAAAGGATTATGTCATTACATTTGTGCGACTATTACTGGGTGTAGATCAAGCTCCAGGATCAGGATTTCTCACATCTGTAAGTTTTAGAGTATATTCATACATAGTTATATGGCTGTGCACGATACTAAATTCTTGCGAATTTTCTGGTAAAACCAAACCTACATTAAATGTTATTACTTATTTGCGTCAAAACTATACAAGCGAAATATTGCGAACGAATATAGCCATTTAATAAAAGTTGTAATTTTAATCAAATATAAACAGGCTTTTTTATATTCAACTTGGACTTCTAACAGATGAAAATCTCAAAAGAAGACATGTGGATACGAACATACGGTCGATTGTACCAAAAGTTATGTTCGACTACATGCGAAATTCCGATTGGAATTTATCGCACACAGGACACGACATTAGCCGATGCATCTCACCACGTGAGTATGTCGCCAAGGACACCATCAAAGTGGTTTTGGTCACGCCTCGCGAGAATGCGACCATCGCGTGCATCGGTGAGTCGGTTAACTCCCTACTCTCAAATATTTATCTCCTTAAATACAGTCCTTTACTGCAGTTTACGCCTGAACGCTATTGAACCATTACACACCATTTTAATACTTATAAATTCCAAATTAAATTAGTACATCACAAAGTTGCATCTCAGTAGTCCGAGTCTTTGGACTGTATTTCGGGTACATTTTTTAAATCTTATTTTTTTTTCTCGAGTAAACGCTACACTGTTTTCCATTATTGTAACCTATCTACATACATTCTGAGCCTAACACTTGTGGAGTGTCTGTAATTAGTACCTAGCAATTTTTATATAACTTTCTACCTCTCACGCGATACTGTCTTATGGACTACACGTGCTTCAATTTTATGATTTATACGCAAACTGCTACGGCCGGATGGGTTAGGTAATCAAAGTTTAGCTTCAGCGTGGACACGACAAAACATGCATATTTCCAAACGCTGAAGTGAACTCTTAATTGAGAAGCTTACCTGAAAGCTGACCTGGACCATTATAACATTTCGCTATTGAACTCGATGATCGCAATCCCGCCTATATGTTATATTTGTAGTTTGTGTTTTGCATGATGTTATATTAAATTAGAATCTTACAACATGAATGAATAATCGAATTTTGCTGAAATTTTACAAAGAATATGTATATTATAGCATAGACTTTATATTGTTATGACTTTCCATGATAGTATTTCTAAGGAAACAAAAGCGTAATCGCTGCATGTGCAATCTGAAGACACTTGTACCAACAGGATCCAATACATCACACCTTTCCATAGCAGTAACAGAGGAAGAAAACCACTAACATAGCGCAACTGCTTCTGCTTTATGCATGCTTATAGCAATAAAGAGTAGATCTCATAAAAAAAAGTACTCATCTCTCATAATTTAAACGACAGTTAGGACATTGAACTGAATAGAATTAAAAAGCTCAAATCCCTTATTTGAATGAAACGGTATCCATTGTTTACTGCCTAGATTCAAAACTTCTAAAATCCAAAATGTTTTTGGTATAATTTAACTGTCGAAAAAATCAATTTGTGGCCGTGTGATAGGAAAGTTTTGGAAAACTGTGACACGATAGTTGCAGCAGGAGGAGGGCGAAGGCGGAGGATTTTCGACTTGCGGGCGCCGGGAGGCGGCAAGCTGCCTCAGTGGCTGCTACGGAGAACGCACGCCGGCGGTAAGGTCACTACCAGAGACCTTTCACATGGACTTTTTAAAATAATAACATGGTGATAAAGGGGACCGGATCAACGATGCTTAAAGTCTCATGCTCCTTGACAAGCTAATATTGTGGTCAAGGCTTTAGCAACATTTAGATGCTGAAAACGATAATGACGTATCTCAAAATAGACATTTTTGATATAGAAATTATAAAGGAAATTCTGGATGATCTTATCTTTGTTTTCCACGATTTTTTTTATAAATTCAATTTGCAGTTGTCTTACGTTTAGACCTAGCCATTCAGGACCCTCATCATTAGGTGCGTCCACACAGAGTGCCCAACCTTTGTGCTTTACCTCGGTTCATGTGGATGTGTCTCGGCCGAGGCAAGCGAGCGCGCTTCCGCCAATGTTGCCAACTGAGTGCTTTGGGCACTAGATCTAGTGCATTTCTTAACGTTTTAGCGCTCAAAATTCCACAACAGTGCCTAGTGCCTTAACTAGTGCATTTTTAAAAGTCTGCAATTTATCACGCAATTTCGTAAAAACAAAAACAATCAATGGCGCCTTCTGAAACACAGTTAAATTTCAGAATGCACCTCTAAATTATTAGTTATTTATGAAAATGCGTATCTCCATGGTCATATAGCTGTTTCTGAACAAGGAGAGTGGAACAAAAGACGTCCGATCTGAGTTTTGTTCTCTACTCTTGGGGAATTCCCAAATTGTTTCTTTAGCTGATCTTTTATTTTTTATTTGTCTTATTCATTAGCAAACACCAGTCTTTGAGTAATTAAAATGTCCATTCATTGTGTGTGTTGTGTAAAATAAACAATAACTTTTGATATACAACATGGAGATGCCATTTTCTAAAAAGAACTATCAACAAAACTATCGCAAAGAGTAGGAAAGTGATCCTGAATTTAAGCTTAGGTTACGGCCAGTCATTGGGACCACAACGAAAGCCATGTGTACATATTGTAAGGTAGAAATGAGTGCCAGGCTGAATGATATTAAACACAGATAAGTTATATTAAACGACATTTGAACTCGACCAAAGAAGACCGAAGAAGCATGATTTTTTAAACATTTAATTGATTTTATTTTTTTGGTGCCCTTTTATCAAAATTAGCACAAACCTAGTGCATTTTAGGTTTTGTTTAGCGTCTTTCTTACAATAGCAGTTGGCAACACCAGCCGCGGCCGAGTGACCGAGCCACCGGGACATCCAGTGTCGGCTTTTGTTTTGCTCGCGTATATTGTTTCGTGGCTCGGGCAAATAAAATAGACGGTCCACACAGAGAAAACAGCCTTGCTTTTCAGTTTCCTCGCGCAGAAAATGCCTCGCGAGGCTGCGCGCTCTATGAGGACGCACCTATTTATTAGCTTATGTCTAGTAGTCTACTGCTGTCAAATAAAGATTTCGTATGTACGTTATTCAGCTCTCAGCTCTATTCTCAGCAACTCTCATGCATCCTTTCACAAATACAGTCTTTCCTGCAGGGTGCTCTCACTTATGTTTTCTTAGTAGCAATTACCAATCAAGAAGTCCGACCATTAGGTCGATCTTCTAGAAGAAGCCGAATCCGATTAATTGGCCACATCACTGTCAAAACAAAGGCCGACCGTTTGAGAAATATTGGTTAGCGTTCATCGAGCACTAGTAAAAGAGGCGTTTCTTTGGCTTAACAAAAACTTGGGCTTATTTTAGCCAAAGCATCTTTAGGGCACCACGAATCAACAGTTCTTCAGAATATTATAATAATGAATTCTTTAAACATAATAATTATATTATCCCATTATTTTTCACCACGATGATGAACTTTATTATTTTCCGCCATCCGTACAAATCGTATGATTTTTATCAAGGGGTCTATGCTCATGCCAATTTTCAGTGCCGGAAGAATTTGCCGGAGGTCAGCAAATATCCTCGTTGAGCGGACTATTTCTTAAGTTCGTATGTCTGTATCCGTACCAGTATTTTCGTTGACGGACTTAGAAAGTGGACACTCAGGCCGTGATAAATAGTGTTAGGCACTTCAATTACCCATAGCATCGATTTTTGAGAACTTAGGTCGCTTTAAGCATGGGGACATTACTGTTTCTTGCGGTCAAATATCAGTAATTTCTATAGTACCGATACATCAGTGGCATTTTAAAATGCGTAGTGCCGTCCACACCTACGTTATGCCCGTCATCTACCAAAGCGGAGAGGATGTGTTTGAACAACCAATCAGATGTCTGTAATAAGCGACTGTCAATAAGCGGAGACGAGACATCTCCTATCCTCTCTGCTTTGGTGGATGACGGGCCTTACACCAGTCTGGACCCGGCTTTAGGCTCGTTTCGCTTTTAACTTGCTGCTATTTGAAACGATTCGATTCACGGATAATAAGATGCATAATATGCATCTACTGGTAAATAGTAAATAATCTGTCGCTTTCAGGTGTAATATTGGATTCTTGAGTGTTTTGTGCCAAGTTGACGGTGTTTTTACAGGATGCACTCGGCGTAATAGTTCGTGTAAACATCGAGTATCATAGGAAATTACATTGTGTCTTAAAACGTTTGAATATAAAGAGAACACGCTAAATGACGTTTTAGCGGTCTAGTTCAACTTTTGCTGGAATGAAGTTCCAAATCCCATTATTATATTAAACGAGCAATATTTGTATATTTTCTGGTTCTTGAAAAGGGCTCTTACGATTTCGATGACAGTTGGATAAAAGTGTTCAAAGGGTCCAGAAATCAATCTAGATAGAGCTGCTTTCTTTGTATTTTCACGCATAAAGATTTAGATGAAGAATATGTTTTTTAATTTCGTCGAGCGAATCGGCGTTTAAGTAGCCCAATTTGTTTATTTTGGTTTTTTTTTTATTTTCTATTTGTCAGTTGGTTTTTAGAGTTTATTCCATTTTTTTGGGTTTATTATGTTTTTTTATCCGTGTGCAAACGGAATTCTCTTGATTCAAACTCCAGATATGAACAGGTGTTTTTTATGCTTTCTATCACTTGGTTACTATATTATCCTTGTCGTCGGTTAAAGTTATTGGAGCATTAAAATATTTTGTTTCGAAGTTTCATAAATTCTGTATAACCACGTTATGCGTTTAACCATGAGGTGAGGAATAAAAGTCTATTCAATAATTTCTCAATTTTTGACGTTCATTAATTTTTCTTTGATGGCTTTTTGAAATAAATGATTTTACTTTGACTTTGTAAAAAGTATCTTCCTTCAGTCACCTTCAATTGTTACCAAAATATTGTCATTTTTTTAAAAAAGGGTCAAAATGACAAAGTTAAATACTTCAAAAAATTAAATAATCTATCACTATTAATTTTCTGAATATTTATTTTACCCAAACTGTCGACCAGGTACTTTTTCTTAACTAATGCAATTAATTTTGCATCGATCTATTCACCTATTTGGTAAGGTCTACGCGTAACAATGTAGAACGCATCGTGCGCCAAAATTGTGAATTTGGGCTTTATCCACTTCATCGCCTCATCGCTGACATACATGTTTAATTGTACGTGTATCATTTTAGTCCCTTGAGCGCGTGAATTGTGCAACCATCGTAGAATCTGATAGATCCGCGACTCGCTTAATATTCTACTAACATATTATCAGGATCGGGTAACGGGTCGCTCCCAAAGGTCCCCGACGCTATAGTTTTCGAAAAATAAAATATAATAAAAAACGAAATAATGACTGTTGTTCCTCATTTTCATTTTGAGATACGACACAATCGCTTTACAGCGTTGATGTACATGTGGCTTACTATTTATTTTGTGTGATCCATTTGCTGCAGAGTTATACTACATCGTCAATACTTAATTAAGTTTGTTTTCTTTTATTTTTAGGATAGTTTTACAAAAACATAATGTTATACGGAAATCTGGTTATGGTTCGTCCTGCATCTCTTAAATGGGGCAATATATCTCTGGAAAATGGTGGGCGGTGGGGCGAAAGTAGCAGCTTAGCTACAGAGATGCACAAATTATTTATTGTACCGGCTAGTCTCAATTTATCTGGTTGCCCTTTTGTCTAATTGTCCTCGCAAAAAAGCGTAGAGTTAGAATCATTATAAATTCTTCCAGACTGAATTACTAAAATAAATAAAAAGAATAGGTTTTCACATCATGCCGCTTCACAATACAATCCTCTTTGAAAGTTTTCTGAGCACATCGTTTGTAAGACCATCGTGCACAAAACCATAGCTTCTCATGAATAATAATGTAATATAAAACCAACATCTTGTTGTCTAGCTTTTCGATTATACAATAAGTTCCCCGGAACTAACTTACTTCTTAACTTAAAAAGGTTGCCCCTTTTTATAGGAATTTTACAACTACTATTATTCTATGTGAAAGGACTCTGTTTGAAATTGGTGTTGGATTATACAAATTTATCCGTTGAAATTAAAGGACTTGTAGATACTTCAAAACAGTTGGTTGCCTACCTCCCTCACGCACCGCAGGATCTTTTTAGAGGACAGTTAGTTCATGAAAGCGAAGTTAATGATAGTCAAGAAAATATGGAAAAAAAGGTGTAGATCATAATTCGTGAACAATGATTGAGTGACACGTTCATATCGCCTTAGTTGGCGTCGAACTCGAGTTATCTTTAACCAGTCCGGTTTCCTTAGATTTGGTGCACTTCGGTTACCAAATATTGTACTTACAGGCTTAAATAATATGAATCGCTTTCATTCTTTCCGTGTCATTCCGTAACCTACAAAAATCTAACAAATGGCTGACTAATAAAGTCAGTAGTAGGTTACCTTGTTTTCCTTTGGCCGACTTCCAAAATAAAGTAGTAGTTAGCAGTGGTTTCATCAGTTATCTTATGGTGCAGATTTTTTGATGGTTTTGTAATTTCAAATACGTGATTCAGCACATACGTGTAGGTAATTCGCCTTCATTCACTTCATATCTAAACTAGTATACAGGGTGATTCTTTAAAATTGGCCAAAAGGGAGAAATCCGAATCCATAAGAGATACGGGAAAACTTTCCTAAAGAAACCTTTAGCTCTCTTTTGATGTTGACGAATTTGGCGTTTTTATGTTTTTAGTCAATAGTGTGAGTTGTCCACAGAAATGAGTGAAATTGGCCAATTTTTTTTAGTGCCGTTTGATTCTTTTTCATGTAAGGATCATTTCATTGTATCACAAGAAAAAAATCGGGACGGCGGAAGTTGGTCAAATTTTGCAAAATATTTTTCATACAAATTGTTTTAACGAAAAAGTTATCACTCTTTTATGATGTTATTTGATTTAGTGTCTATTAAAGATCATTTCATTGTATGGGAAGGAAAATGTCTTGGCAACAGAAGTGGGTGATGAAGTCTAATGAAATACTGACTACTACTGATAAGCTTTATGCTGTTAGAAGAAACTTTACTGTTCTTTTGATCAACTTCTACTGTCCAGATATTTTCCTTCCCATACAACGAATCGATACTCAAATAACACTAAATCAAAAAGCATCATAAATTTTTTTTAGTAATTTTGTCATTCATACAATTTGTAAAAAATTTTTGCAAAATTTGACACACTCCGCAAGCCGTCCCGATTTTTTCTTTCGATACAATGAAATGATCCTTAGGTACATTAAACAAATCGAACGGAGTTGAAAAAAGAAATGGCCAAATTCAGTCATTTCTGTGGACAAACCACAACTCACTTGACCAAAAAATAAAATTGCCAAAATTGTCAACATCAAAAAAGAGCTAAAGGTTCCTAAGAAAGTTTTCCTGTATCTCTTATGGATTAGGACTTCTCAATTTTGGCCAATTTAAAAGAAACACCCTGTAAATAGGTGTACATGAATGATCATCCGGTGCATTCCTCGATAAACTACGCGACTTCGCGCATTATGTGTTTCGGTTGAGCTCTTTCTTGAAGTTGCCCTTACCTACCCGTCACGTCCTCTCTCACAATTCTAACAACCGCGTGTAAAACCGCTTCTCCTTGAATGCTCTATACATCACAGTATGTGTTCCGGTCACCACCTTGAAGTCCTGTCGCACTGCGTGGCTTTGAAGGAGGCCTCACTTTATCGATATTTCGTAAAACAATTTCTTCTAAAATTAATTTACACATTTAAACAAAGTTCATGCTAAAGTTCATGCTAAAGTCCATACTATACAATTCCGTATTTTCAGTGTCCTTTACTTCAGTTTAAAACTAACTACCGGGATCACACAAATTAAAAATAGCCAACTTGTCCCTATCACCAGTTTCAAGGAATGCACCTTACTTACTAATCACCCGGTATAGTGACTTAGAACAAATTAATAGCATAAGGTCTAAACGAATGCCTCATCTCCATGTAGTTGGAGTATAGTCAATTATAGTAGCTACCTACGTAGAAATGAAGTAGGTGTGCATTAAACCGATTTTTACAGTAAAATTAACCTGTTATCCGGTTAATGTATCACTCAGAAAGCGTACAAAACAATAAAGCAGATCATGCATGTTTGTCTTAGCGTACAGGCACCAACAATAATTTGTTTGTATGTGTATATAAAAAATTAAGAATTTCACATTTTCATTTGTGGCTAAAATTTTACTTATTTATAATAGTAATATATTATTATTGTTGATGACCATCTATATTTGTGCGACGCACAGGACTTTGTGCATATAAAAGAGTACTGTTTTAATGAATTGTATCATTCGCAGTATTCTGCAAGTCTGGCGGATGAAGCCCGGGACAACCATGCTCAACAAATTGAAAGAGCTGAAATAGCTAATCTAGTGCGCTCAAGAATGGAATCATTAAACCTCACTGGCATTGACTATGATGACGTGAGCGAGAAAAGAAACAGTCTCTCGTATGTCATAATAAATCCTAGCTGTGATCTAAACTTGCAAGAGGGCGATATAATGTAAGTATATGAACGTCAGTCCGTCACTTATAAGGTAAATCAAATGCAACAAAATTCTTATGATATTTATTAATTTTCAGATATTTAGTTCGACCTTCGCCATTTTCTGCCCAAAAAACATTCGAACGCCATAATAGTCGCCGTAAATCAAATATTAGCTTTTGTTCACAAGCGTTAATTCAAGCTCAGGGAGTTTCAAGCAGAAGAGGATCCACCATCGGCGCAAGTTATGCTCCACCCCGAGCACCTCCCCTTTCTACTACTAAAGCCAACTCCTTATCGCTGCCTGATAGTCCTACAATCATCACAGATTTTAGGGGCAGGTCTAATTCACTCCGAGTTGTCGACGATATATTACTGAGACGATCGAATTCACTACGTCAGGGATTAAGTGGTGTTGGATCGCGTCGCCGCAAGAGCAGTCTCGAAGAAATTGGTATATCTCACTTTAATTCATTATTACAACATCAACAACAACAGCAACAGCAGAATGCTTTTAAAATTGCTTTGAATGGCAGTATTGGTTTGGAAGTAACCCCACCTGAAGAGCATCCGATGGATCGTTTCCCTGGACCCAGCATACCACTCGGCGGATATCAAGAGGTTGCGGCAGCTTTGCCGTCCTCGTCTCTAGGTCCTACGCTCCCAACTGCCACTTCATCTCCGGATCCCCAACATTTGCAAGGGACTATTGTATGATACCACCTCATGTGGGGACGACGACTGAGTTCCGTAATTAGAAACAAGTGGACGTAGAAATTAGTCCGGTAACAATATAATCGAACTATTTCTGGTGTAGATACCGGCTGATAATGTTTACTTAAATGCGGAACCTAACTCATCTCGTAGCGTCTCTACTTCCACGTAGTACCTATGTACATGTTTAAGTACATATTTAGTGTTTTAGACTGGTGGTGGTGAAAGAGCTGTGTAATGTAAGCGGGATCAATTAGTTACTAGGTAATGGGGAATATTATAAGTCAGCACGTCGCTGACAATGTATATCAGAATTTTACGTGATTTTATTTCAAATTGTAAATTATAAATCGTAAATAAACTTTACAAAGTGTTAATTATTGTAAATATATTTACATAGAGAAACTATTTAACTTAAAAAGTAATTAATCACTTAGGACTCATTTTTCTAGATTTACAGACCAAAATTTAATAAATCTGATTTAAAAAAGATTCCGTACTTTATCTATGCAGATTTAGATTTACCTAACACTAGATTGAAACATCACTTAACAAGTTCAGAAAATGATATAATAAACAAAGTGTATGTATTCACACAGAAATGGTTTGTTTTAATTCAATGCCTTTGACCTAGTCGTCAACTACCTCTACCCATAATAAGCTGCTACGTAAGTACGTTGTGTAGATATATCAAAAATACTAAATGATAACGAATCACCTTAATTTTCATGATGGTATTATTACATTTAATTTTGAGATCGAAGTACAGGTTTTCAGTATACAGGGCGTCTCACGGCTATGCCACATGGAGGGAAAGTACCTTGATTATTGTAGATATAACATTTCACTAAAAGAAGGCATTATTTTAATTTAAAAAACAATTTAAACTTACATAACATAGATTTTTAAATAATTACATCGAACGGAATCGAACAGGCTACACGAGAAAAAAAAATCCTGTAGTTTTATCATACCGATCGAAAGGCTTTTTCATAAGGATTATATTTTGTTTAATAACAAGGTGCCAGACATAAAAGAAATACCATGAATTTTTTTGTTATAAAATTGATCAAATGCTCAAAATGAGTCCCATACCTGCTGTTGAAAATAAAGTGGCACTCTTTTGATTATTTCACTCTCTGTAAATTTTTTGATCTTGTTGTGGTCAATATACAGGGTGTTTCTTTTAAATTGGCCAAAAGGTAAAAATCCGAATCTATATACACACATCAAAAGTGTCTAGGGATCAACATATATTTTTGCAATAACTTTTCTCCTGATTGATATTAATTAAAATGTTCTTTAAGGATTCATCAAATAAAGTGTTATCGTTTGTCACAGTAACGATAAACCAAGTCACCTTTGCATTCATAAAGAAATTTGCCATTTTCCTAATAAAGGGATTTTTGACATTTGAACCACTAACATTAAAGTTCGAAAAAAAGACTGAAATAACAGTTTTCTTTAAAATTTTATTAGGTAACTTAAACAATTAATAATCCGTGTTTCTACCGCGAACACTAACAACACAAGAACATCGGTTTGGCATACTCAAAATGAGTTCATCCAAATCACGCTGTGGAATGGCCGCCCATGTTCGTTGCAACAACAAAAAAAGGTCTTCTTGCGACTGGATACCCTCCATATTCGGCAGAGCTCTTCTCTGTAGCATATCCCATGCATGCTCAATCGGGTTCAAGTCTGGCGACTGAGCAGGCCAGGGCAGGACATTGATGTTAGCTGCGGCGAGAGTCTGTCTTACAACTCTTGCGGTGTGCGGTCGTGCATTATCATGCATTAACTGAAATAAGGGACCGATTTGCACTTGTAGAGGGAACGATGACGTCTGATACAATCGTCTCAGCATGAATTTGAGCGTTGAGGTTGCCTCTGATCCAAATCAACTCAGTTCTTCCGCCGATCCAAATACCCGCCCATACCATGATGGTTCCACCACTATAAGGATGGACTTCCTGGCAGGATTTTAATCGCTGTTGGCGTCCAGGGGTTCTCCAGTGTCGTATACGTCTTGTATCCGGTCTCATACCAAAACGAGACTCATCAGAAAAGCACACGAAACGCCATTGTTCTTCTGCCCAATTTCTGTGTTCAAGAGCCCATTGATATCGAATCCTACGATTGTGCATTGCTATAGGTGGTACCCGTAGCGGTCTTCGGGAATGAAGGTTCACTTCATGCAAGCGGTTTCTGACTGTTTGGTCGCTAATTAAGTTCCCTGAAGAGTGATGAAGCCTCACGGCTAACATCATGGCGGTTATTGTTGGAGCTCTTCGAGTTAAGATTTGAATGTATCGGTCTTGTCTCCGTGTGGTGCAGCGATACCGTCCTCCATGGCGCTCAGCCACGGTACCAGTGCTTCGGTAACGTGTCCAAAGTCGACTGATAACACTCTGACTTGTATTCAGAGCTAAAGCCACAGTACGTTGCCGGGAACCAGCTTCTATCATTCCCACGGCTCTGAGCATTTCTACCCTGCTTAAATGAAAAAAAAAAATGACGTCGCCGCTCCATAATAACGTTGGTTTTAATCAGTAGTAGGGAAACAGTAGCACTAATAATGTCTTCAATGCGTTGTATGTTTTTATAGGGAAAATATTTACAGCTGATTTTCATCTTTTACTCGAATTTGATTTACAGTTCCTGATTCAAATTATGAAATGCACCAAAAAGGATCCATATAAATTTATAAAATCATAAATTTATTACAAAGCCACATCTCAATCTCAAGAAATCCGCATAAAAATGCTTGATCCCTAGACACTTTTGATGTGTGTATTTTTTCTAAGAAAAAGTTTATTAGCCGTTTTACCATGGCTTTGGATATAGGCATGAGCACAGAACTGTTCATTACCAAATTTAATTTCTGGAAGATCAGAACCATGTTATCTAGATGCTCTCTAAAATATTGACTATCAACATCCCTCAGTTTGTTCTTCAACAATGGAACGCTCTTAGAATTAAGTTTTTGACTGTAGGGAAATGACAAAACGCTAGGGAAATGGTCCCTTGCCGAAAGTGGAATGTAGTTCCCAGGTCAAACGCGAAGCTAATTTTAGTCAGTGCATATTGACAAATCAAGTGCACTAGCACCTTCATGTGGAGAAGTACGTCGGGTTGGGGACCCAGGATTTAATAAACAAAGATTGAGATTATCTAAAATGTCAAGTAAAGTGCTTCCATACATGGTCTAAAAAAACAAGGTCTGGCACTCCCGCAGTGACACATGTTGACGTCACTTTCCAGTTGCCACTTAATTGCAACAAAATACGAAAATAAGGAAACATTTTCACTTAAATTTTGTTTAAAAAAAAATTAATAAAACATTTAAATTGTATTTAGCATAGCAAACGAAACAATTCAATACGTATACCAACAGAATTGTTAAATAAAACCACAGCGTTTTATCGTATTCGCTTAAGTAATAAATGCACTTAGGGAGTTATAACCACACACTACTGGTAACACAGAAACGGGCTGTGTCATTGTCATGCCGCCATTTTGTCCTGTATCGCTATCCTTGTTTTATGCGTATGCCTGTCTCGCTCAGTGACTGTGTAACAGCGGCACTCAAACATTTTTATTTGTGAACGTCGAAAAGTTTCTTTGTTATCTTTTATCCTAGGATGGATAAATAATGCTTTTTGTCACTGAAAATCTACTACGATGAGGTAAGGGATGGAAGCCACGTGCAAAAGTTAGCAGTAATGTAATAATTAGGTCAATGTTTTATTAGGTTAAATTTCCCCAAACTGTAAAGTTTGAGAACCAGCAGATAGCGATGATGACGTAGGCTTGTGTCACCCACGTGACCACTGTGTTTCGGAGTGCCATACCTTGTTTTATTATACCATGCTTCCATAGTTATTTGTGGACGAACTTATAATTATTACGAAATTATAAACTATAAATGATTTAGCAAGAATTGAAAAGATATTTACAATTTCATTCAAAGCCAATATTAGGTATCTACAACTGCTGCAATAATAGAAAAAAAAAAACATTATTATCTACTATTATGAGGTGGGATTGTGAACAATGAAAATGAATGACGTTTGATGAGTAAAGTAACACCGCCGTACCCATCAGAGCGGTCTTCTCTAACACATGCATAACCAGGGATCCTAAACAAAGACCCTGGTTTAAGCCATGTATGTGTCTTGAACAGCAAAAACAAAAGGTTTACATATATATTTACAATATTTATAATTTCAGATTTATTCTTAATTGCGCTTCGGCAATTCTATTGTAAGACTTTGTTGTCCATGATTATTATTAGTTGATGATTCAGTAACTGCATTTAATACAGTGGCAGCGATGGACGGTGAAAGGTTATTGTGTTTGAGTTAATGATTTTATCAAAGCAATAATAAGTTCATTTACAGTCAATGCAGACAGATCGTCCTTAATAAAAATTGTTTTCTTTATGATATTTTATTTTGTTTAGATATAGATGGTAAGTAATTAGGTGGAACAGAAGCATTGATATGGCTTGAAGTTGTGGGGGAGGAAAGCAAGGCATCAGCACAATCATATTTTAGAAAATTTGGGATGAAGCTTTGAAGCTTCATCATAATAAGTACATGATTTGGCCATAGATTCCTTGATGTTTTCTTGCTAGTAGCTTCATGAAAACTATTGCAAAGACAACAAGATAAAATAATCTTCAGAGGCTGTGCACCCATCACCAGCGTGATCTTGACCGCACTTATAACAGCGGGGTTCAGACCTGCACTGGTTTTGGACGTGTCCATATCTGCAGCAGTTGTAGTTTTGAATTGTTGGGTAAATGTACAAGTCAACAGAAAGTGCTGTGTGTGTGTGTGTGTGTGTGTTTGATGGCCAGTACCCTTAGCACGAATTTTCAGTATTTGAGACGTAAAGTAAACTGGAACTTTGACAATTTCAAATTGACATTTTTCAAGGAAAAAATTAGTTCCTTCTTCGCACACCAGAGGCGCTGTTCCATTTTTTTCATACGAGAAACGCTGTAAATACTGGAAAGACGCTGTAAAATAAAAGAGTGAAAATTCGTGCTAAGGGTACTGGCCATCAAGTCAAAATAACTGTTCCTGTGTGTTTTAATAAAATTATTTTCTCTTTATTCTTCTTAACTTTAATATTTTTCCGCAACCAAAAGGTAGAGATATTTTTCATGATTTCTTCATCTGTCCACTATATCGCTACGTCTCTTTACTACACCCATGCAAGTGACAGAAAATGTCGGAACAAAAGCCTTTCTCATCCAACAGCTTACTGGATATAAATAAGTTGGCATCATTGAAATTAAAAAAAGCGAGAACTAGCCTGTTAAGTCTCATTTTCTTTAGACTTCCATTTACTACATTTTAAACGAATTCCTTTTAAAATCGTCCAAAAGAGAGGCGAGAAGCTCGTTTGAGGCGGTTTGCTGCTACTGAACGTGAACCAAAAATGGAGCCGTATCGGGGGAATTGTATTAAAGCCGAGAGAACAGAGCCAGGAGTAAGGGTGGATCAGATGCCCTATTAGTATTAGTGTCCTTTATCATTTTTCCACCTCGCCACAATCGCAAACATTGTGACGCTTCCCGCCATTTTTTCGCCTTCTTTTATTGCAATGTTTGCAGATTGTCCCTGAATCCTTTTACGTTTTGAATTGTTATTAACTGATATTAATATGGAGCAATCAGTGTCAACCCTGGTTTCGTTATTTGAAATAGTCACGTGGTGACCTAACCTGGTATTTCTAATGGAGGTGGTCCTCCGCGGTCACCCGGAGGCTCTATTCATACAACTAATAAAAAAAACTTTAAAAACTTACTAGACATTAACAAAACACTAAAACTACTACTATAAAAAACGAAATAAAAAGAAGAAAAAAACCGGCCAAGTGCGAGTCGGACTCCCCCATAAAGGGTTCCAGCAAGTAACATAATATAAAAGTTCTTGTAGTTGGTTGTAACTTTGCAAGGCAAATTGCCGTTTACGATTTATGACGCATTAAAAAAAACTAATTGCTTGATCTCGTTCAAACCAATTTTCAATTGAAGTTTACATTGTAATGTACATCTTTTTTTTTAGTTTTGTTATTTTTTAGAAGTTTTGTTATTTTTTTACAGGGGGGGGACACATTTTACCACTTTGGAAGTGTTTCTCGCGCAAACCGTTCAGTTTAGAAAACAAGTCATAACCATGGACCTAAAAAAAAAGGCGGACGGAACTTCACTAAGAAACAAGTGAAGCACCACAATGGCGGCTGCTTATGTATGTGTGCGTTTGTATAGGGATGCCAGATGAAGGAAAAAATTACCCATTTTTAAACAATCTTTAATTAAGATCTCCCTTGAACTTAAGTTTAATTACATTTTTTTTTTGTTACGGATATCTTTTTTTTTAAATAAAGGTAAAAAAATTTAAACACATTGGATATTAAAATATTTACAACTCGTTTAATGTTAATAAAGTTTTACAAACCCTTTTGTTGATTCAAATTTTTGTAGACTTGTCTTTTGCTATCGACACATCTAGAAATCCCTTCTATTTACTGAAGTGATGAAAACGAATGTTTAAGTATTTTTCGGTTATAAATATTTAATTAAAGCTATTTTATGTTCCATTCCTACACGTCTACATTCCTATTCCTTATTATTTTTATACAATCATTTTTCCATGCATCATTTGCCGAGGGAAATCTGTAAAAATACAGAAAAAATATAATAACGATAAATAGTAACAAAATATAAATCTCCCAATTTTAAAATAATTTGAACCTTTAAATAGTTGCAACACTGATTGATTTCGAGATGTTTATTAAATTTATTGACGGAAAATCGAGAAATAAGCTTCAAAATGACATGCTTAACTATGAAAAGTGATCCCCTGGCTTTTTTAATTGAACTACTATGGTTTAAACAACTTTTTGCAACACATGACGGCATACTTTGATTTTTATTAGACAAAATAACGCCGAATAACACGCGAGCGTCGTTCGAAGCGTAATGGCCGACGGCTGACTTACTATGGTGTGAATGTGTGCGTGCTGGCGTGTCCACATTAGCGCACTGACTTACTATGGGTGCTTCAATTGTTTCTTAGTGAAGTTCCGTCCGCCTTTTTTTTTAGGTCCATGGTCATAACGTCTAAAAACGGGCCCATATAGGACGGTGGTAACTGTAGAAGGAATTATAAAAACCAACTTCACAGTTAAAGTTGGAAAAGATGTTATCTATTTGAGTACCACCGCGTGTAGAGGGAAGCGGCTGTAACAGAGATTTAAAACCAGCGTCACGTAATAATTTGAATACTGCAGTATTGTCGTCACATAGATAATTTTCGTTAAAATCCCCAAATATTATGCAAGGGCTGCGGCTGTTATGCGATAACAACTTGCTTACAAAACTTACTGCGACACTGTTAGGGCATTTTTGCATGATCTATACAAGGCTACTATCTTCACATTATTTACTTCTATAGATACTGCTTCACAATGCTCACTTCCAATAGCCTCGCAGTAAGATTGCGGATTGAAATATTTAATATAATATTGAGATTTTCCCATGCGCATACACCAAAACCGGGGTTTGAAGAGGAGTGTTTAGGGCCATCTATTCTAATTATTTCTTTAAAATTGGCTAGATTGAAGGAATCTTGAAGGCAGCTGAAAATTTCAACTGTTAAATAAATATCCGAGGCCATTATCTGTGGATCGCTTACTATATCCTGCAAGTGTTTACGTAATGATTGTACGTTATGGAACATAATTTGACAAGATCTGCGGGGCTCTCTCAAAAATCGATATATAGGAATTAAAGGATTCAGTCTTAACTTTCTCATTTCCATCACAACGGAATCATGGTCAGATGGAGGACATGGAGGACGAAAAGTTTCAGTCACAATAAACAATCCTTGAGCGCAAGTGGCACGTGAGCAAGCGACGTATATCCCCACTTTACGTGTACAAGAGGTACCCTAAAAAAAATATTTTACGAGATTTTATTTTACCACTTTCTCGGCACAACAAATCCGTATATTTACACCAAATTACAGCTCTCTAGTACTATGAGTCTCTGAGCTAAACTGCGGACGGACGGACGGACGGACGGACATGACGAAACTATAAGGGTTCCTTGTTGACTACGGAACCCTAAAAAAAGAACATGTCCGCCAAGTTCAGGTTTACCGCGCTTTTTTTCGACTGGGCAATGTTCGGTTTAGATGTGTCTGACAGAGATTCTCTGGCGGGAAATCAAATTGAGCGGGGGCTTTAATTTTTCGTCTGCTAGATTTTTTATTTTATTTTTGTGTATATTTTGTTAAATATTCGTGTAAATAGTTAATTTCGATCTTATTGTATAGAGGGAAATGGGTACCGAAAGTGATGGGAGCGACGATCCCGTCGACAAGGAGCCTTGAGCGCCATTTAGACGGGAAGAGTTTCTCGAACGTTTCCGTTCGATAATGTCTAAGCAATAATCGCAAGCAATAATCGCCATAACATAATCGTATCAAACTGTTTACACACAGGCAAGGACTAAAATCTCGTATACGATTATATCATACGAGATTCGCATATGACATTATCGTAGGCGATAATGTCTTTGTTTGTTTACACGGCAAAATTATTGAAGGAAGATTCTCGCATACGAGAAACTCGACTCGTCTAAACACATTCTCGTATGACATTTCTTCTCGTTCATACGATTATCGTACAAATCAGTTTGAACCGTTTTGTTTTGTTATGTCACTCATGTTAGCAACTGTCAATGACAGTTGCTAACATGAGTGACATGAATGACAGTCTGTCATAAAAACTCGAAATGCGATTATTGCTTTGACGTTCTGTTTAGATGGACACGAGAAATCTTCCTATTCGAGGCGATTATCGCCCAAGTCAACGGGCGATGTTTAGACGAAGACAATATTTAATATTCCTTCGATTATCGTATGTTCGAGTCGTGAAACTCTCCCCGTCTAAATGGCCCTTAAGAAGAGGAAATTGAATCTCATGGACTCTGCACAATCTCAAGACTACAAAATGTATATAAAACCCAATTATAAAAGACAATTTCCCGAATGTCATAGTGGTGATTGTATAGTATATGTGGAATCAATAGAAAATGAAAAAATGGGCAATAAAAACCCAATTGGTCTCACTAAATTGTTTACTGAGAATTCAAATGGTATTGTTGGTATACACAGAGTTAATGCGTACAAAGTCGAGATAACTTTTAAAAAACCCGCGCAGGCGAACAATTTTCTTAAAATGGACCATTTCTTGGGAAAAAATAAGCTCAAAGCATTTGTTCCTGAGCATATGACTGAAACTACAGGCGTGATACGATATGTACCAAAAAACATGACAAATGAAGAGGTCTACAAAACTATTCAAAGTGATGTTGAAGGTATCTCCATTAAAAGAGAGCGAATTATAAACAAACGTTTAGTCAAATTTCTGGAGGACAAGCAGTTACTATCTCCAAGCCAGTATGGTTTTAGACGTAATAAGTCAACGTCAAATGCAGTACTAGACCTTACTAACCATATTGTCAAAAACTTGGACAGTAAGAAAAGAGTTCTCACTATTTTCCTAGACCTTGCTAAGGCATTTGACACAGTTTCCATTCCCCTGCTGCTTCATAAACTGGAAAGAGTCGGTGTTAGGGGTCAGTCTCTCGCAATTCTAAGTGATTACCTCAATAAAAGAACACAGTGTGTCAAAATTGCTGATTACACGAGTGATGAGCTCCCCATCACTTTCGGAGTCCCACAAGGTAGTGTGCTTGGGCCAACGCTGTTCCTTGTATACATTAATGAACTTTGTCAAATAAAATTAAACGACACCAAGGTAACAGCGTTTGCTGACGACACAGCACTTACATTTGTTGGCGACTCATGGTTGGAGGTCTTTCGTAATGCGCAGATTGGTTTTAATCGCATAAAGACGTGGTTAGCTGAGAACTCATTGACCCTTAACACCGACAAAACCAACTACATGACCTTTTCTTTCCGCCGATCGTCCCAACCTCCACCATCCCTGTGCCTAATCGCCCATTCGTGCCCACTGTCCAATAGTCACCACATCTGCGACTGTCCCAGACTAACACATGTCACTAACACCAAATATCTTGGCATAACAGTTGATAGTAACCTTTCATTTTCACTCCATATCGAACTACTACAAAATAGAATTCGAAAATTAATCTATATTTTTAAAACCCTCCGCCATGTAGCTAATCCCCGTATCCTCAAGCAGGTTTACTTTGCGTTATGCCAATCTCTTCTTAGTTACTGCATATCATCATGGGGTGGTGCAACAAAAATGCTCCTACTAAAACTCGAAAGAGCCCAAAGAGCTATCCTAAAAGTGAGCTATTTTAAAAAAATTACATTTCCGACCTCAGATCTTTACAACCTCTGCCAAGTTCTGACAGTAAGACAACTGTTTATTTTAAACACTGTCCTCCTTCAACATGCTGCGACTCCATTTCAAGTTATTACCAAAAGGCGCAAGGATTTAATCTGTAAAAGTAACAAGAGCCATTTTACTCAATCCAGGAGATACAATTATTTCCTTGCTCCAAACCTGTACAACAAAGTAAATAAGATGCAGCCCATCTACCATCTCCCTAGCCTGGCCTGTAAAAAGGATGTCAAGAATTGGCTCCTTTCCTTGTCCTATCTGCAGACAGAGAGTCTCTTAAGTGATTTATAACAATTTACATTCATTTAACACAAATCACACTTACACCTACACAAAAACACACTTTCATTATCCCTCACACACAAACTTTTTTACTGATCATGACATTGTAAATTCATTAATTCAAATATTGTTCAATTTTTACGTAATGCATACAGCTAATTATTTATTTTTAACAACCAATTTTATAAATCCTTGTTAATTTTAATCAAATCAATTATAAATCTTTGAATCAAATCTATTTATGTTATCTTTTAATCAAATCAATCTTATATCTTTTAAACAAATCAATTTGTTCATTTAGTATGAATTTGTAAATTATGATTAAATTATGATCTTTTAATCAAATCAATCTTATATCTTTTAAACAAATCAATTTGTTCATTTAGTATGAATTTGTAAATTATGATTTATTTGAAATAACTGACAATACTCGTACAATGTAATTAAATTTAGATAAATTAAAAATGTAAACTTTCTGGGGAGTGGAACTGGCATCTTTAACACAGATTACTTCGTAATCTAGCTAAGATGCCAGTCACGACATGTTTTTGTAACCGAATTTTACTGCTGTTTATTTGATAATCTGTAATCTGTTTTTGGTATCATTGGTATGAAACTTCATTACTACAAGTACTAGGAGTTATTAGTGTTTCACCGGAGGGTCCTTTTACGACGTAGGTGCTACTTAAGACCGGATTATGACGGGAAATTCCCCCCTAAGGGTTACTTTTTAGCTTCAGAGTTTGTATGAAACTTCGTTACTACAAGTGCTACGAGTCTCAAATTATCCCAGGGGTATATCTTTAAGATGAAGGAGCTTATTAAGCTGGGATGTTGCGAAAACAGACTGCTAAAGGGATATTTGTGGTCGAATGAGAGAGAATAGAATTTTAGTTGCATATTGATTTAGCTTTTCTAAAAGTATTTCATAAAGAGGGTGGCCGGAGAAGAAATTCACTTATGCAAAGCTCTAAATAAGCGCAGACGAAGTCGCGGGGGAAGTGCTAGTTTAATGATAAAAAATACAAGATAATATAAAGGATACAGTCCACAACACAGTCCACAACACCGTCAGCACAATGCGCAGTACTAGGCCACGATAGCCCTCTGCAGGCAGGAACCAAAGCAGGGAGGGGCCTCAACAGGCAGGACTGCAGCAGGCAGGGACCTCTGAAGTCGCGGTCCTCTGCAGCAGGGAGTCCCAGAGGGCAAGAACCTCCTCTAGCGTGTAAGAGGCTGTGCAGTAGTCCTCAGCAGCAGGGAGATCCAGAGGGCAAGACCCTCTTCTGGAGTATAAGAGGCTCTTCAATAGTCCTCAACAGCAGCGAGTCCCAGAGGGCAAGATCCTCCTTAGATTGACAGAGGCTCTTCAGTAGCCCTCAGTGGGTAAAAGTTTCCTCGTAAGACGGGATAGTAACGGCTGTTGCCTTCGCTGAAGTCCTTGATCCAATGTGCCAATTCCTCAAAATCCTCGGCTTTAATGCCAGTCAGTTCTTGTCAGCTTGTTTTTTTCGAAAACATTGTTCTCTTCTCTTTTCGAATTGATGTAGAGAATCTGACATATCAGACCACGGAGGTCTGCGTGCTTTTACATGTGTAAAATTAGAATTTAGTTTTATTTTTTATTTTTTTAGTACAAATATTATTACAATAATTAAATTAGAATTTATACAATATTACAATGAAATTAATTAGATAAATTAAATTATACAAACCAAAATGCAGCATCAAACAAAGACTAATAAGCTATAAGCTAAACAGAAAATAAAAAGATAGTGACATAACTCGACATAAGTGTCACAAGAAAATTATTTATCAAGTAAAAATATTAATGAAGATAATGAATTAATGAGAAAAATAGGATGATGTAAGGCGTAAGTATAAATAAATGCTATAAAATATAGCACAATTCAATATAAAAAGCTTACAGAGTAAAAAGGTCTTATTACAATCATTTCTTTTTGAACAGAAAATTGATATATGTTGAATGAGACTTGGCTTAAATACAGTAGTATAATTCCTCGTTTGACACCATACAATTTTGTCTATAAAAATTCTGCTAATAGTCCGGTCAATTTAGACATTCGAGGTTACATAAAGTCCCAGCAAGCTGAATTTCTGTGAAGTTGTTCAAAACATAATTATAAACAATGTCTAAAAGTTCCCCATCATTCCCCTGTAAGGAAAAAAAATATTCAAGGTCAAGGTAAAAAAAATGAGTTTTTCGCGATTTTCAGCAAAACGGTAAGTTTTATCATACAAGTACCTCAGACAAAAATTGTAGATCATAAAATTATCTATAAAAATGTGTTAATACTTTTTTTCTTACGAGCCACCGTTTCAGAGATATAACGATTCAAAAAGTTATAAAAGTTGTTATCGTCATATGCATCTAATGAGGTAGTGTACTTAGCGCGTTTTTTTTAACGTGGTTTCCCCAGTAGGCCTACTCCACGGGTCAGTTGTGATCCTGTTTATTGTAAAACTATTGCAAAATAACGGAAATTTTCAAAGATTGGGAAAGATAAAAAGTGACTCTCAAATTGCCGACCACTGTCTATGATTCCCCGTGCTGCACAGCCGAAGCGAGTCACCCATTAAGACACCAGTGCAAAAACTACGACCGAATCAATTCAGACCCGGCGCATAAATCCTCAAGTTAGGCGCTTTATGCACAGGTTCTGAATTAATTCTATCTTTATAAATTTTAAAAAGCAATTTTTAAAAGAAAGAAGGAGGTTTAAAAATCTGAGGCGGAACGAAATTCGCCAGGTCAGTAGTACTAAATACGAGTATTTAACTCTCGCAAAAGGGGCTTGTTGTAAGTAAAGTAAAGTTAGAATGTCGTAAGTGAATTTTCGTTTTACATAAGCTAAACAGTGCCAATTATTACCTATCTTGCATTTTTGTATGTAAATAGTGTTATTTAGAAACTGACGGGATGAAGTATCGCCGTCGTCGGTTGCCGAGTGTCTTACGAGCAATTAGAAAGTCTATGGGAATTTAAAAACGCCCACAGAGATCCTGCCGTAGATTATAATAAATCGGCACAAGCGCGGGATTATACCAAACGAATGTGGGTGTCTGTATCCGAGACACTCAATTCGTTGGGAGAAGGTGCTAATAAGGATTGGAAAGGCTGGTCCACGGTAAGTAATATGTTTATGTACCCACTTGAACATGTTATGCAATACAATGGATTAATTATTAACCTCGGAGTTGTGCATAACATAATGTTAGTGAGTATATTTTTGGGCTAATAAAATATAATTTTATCGTCGTGCCAACGACATGAAGAAGAAGAAG
Organism: Agrotis segetum; assembly: GCA_036375495.1. Classification (NCBI taxonomy): domain Eukaryota; kingdom Metazoa; phylum Arthropoda; class Insecta; order Lepidoptera; family Noctuidae; genus Agrotis; species Agrotis segetum. The sequence continues at coordinate 13,084,643 of JAQSVV010000088.1, read as the reverse complement.
AATACTCACTTATGCCATTTTGAAATTGAAAATAATATATACAACAGTACCAGAAAACCAAAACAAATATAGACTATAAAGCCAAATTCAAAAGTCGCGGCCATACGCATCAATCAAACACGTACGAAAGGAGGCCCTTCAGAAGTTAGTCCCCTGACTGAAGTAGAAAAGAAGTTTGTATGTTTGTTAGGAGAAGGCTTTGCGACCGGTTTGCCTGACATTCAAGTGGACCCCTTTCCAACCGTAATGAGTTGCTATGGTAACATGGCGAATGGTTGTATTTTTGATTCCATTCCGACTAAAGAATTGCTTATAATAAGATAAATGACCTGACCTTATTTGGGATAAAGTGCAAATACTAATTATCTATTATCTAAAAGTTGATATTGAGCTTTGGCTTTCACAACAAATAATATAATTGTTCTGGAGCTCCGAAACCACAATAAGTGCATCCTTGACAGGTGATAAACAAGCCCGCAAGCAAGAAACAGAGCAGAGTGAAGGTGAAGGCCTACAATTGCCAACTGGTAGTCTCCAGTTGGAGGAAGAGGTGCCTGTCCAGCAGCAGGAGGAAGTAAAGCTGACATTAGAGCAGCAGGAGGAGCCTGCATCACAACAGTCGGAATCCGTGGCTCTCAGTCCAAGACGAGTGGTACGTCGTCGGCCTTGCAGACGTCAAGCCATGAGCCAGATTATGGCCAGACAAAGGCTTGTTTAAGTATCCGAGGAGAGATTAATCATGGAAAGAGAAAATACTGAAAGTGGCTGGCGGGAGATACTGCAGACGCTAAATAAAATAGAGTCGGATGTTGACAAGTACTTAAGTACAAGTTACAGACGACCACAGGTCAACCTAACCAAATCTGACAAATTTTACCAATCCTTCGTGAACCTTCTTGTTTTGTGATAAAATTGGAGAGTATTACAGAAATATGACAAATTGTGATAGCTTGATGTGCTGACGTATGTATTATATTTTAAAATGAATTTATTTAAGGTGAAAATTAAATCAATCAATACAGGCTGCAATTAAGTCATGGGCAATATTTTAATCTCAGGATACTAATTGCATTAGGGCTTCCCAATCAAAAATATTATTAATGCAAGTATGGAAAACTTTACGAATGCAGTAAGTCACATTGGAAAGGCTTATTGTTGCAAATAAACACAAAAGGCCTATCCGCACACGACAGTGCCGGCACGTTCCGTGACGTGACGTGCTATTCATATATACGACTGAACGAAAATCACTGAACGGCACTGACACTGTGACGACGGACGTGCCGGAACTGTTGTGCGGCTATCCCTTAAAAGTAATAAAAAAATACTTCACTATTTATTAACCCCAATAAGTCTTGAAGTATAAAAAATTGCAAAGGGTAGTATAACGCGTAACGAAATGTCAAACATCGAATATTACCTAAGTATTATCTAGATTGCGGCCGGACGGCGCGAGCGCTAGGTTGTTCAAACGCATACCGCCTGACTCGAACGAACTCTCTACGTACTCACCATCACGCTTCTTGCCCTTCCGAGTCCCGAAACGCCGGTATCCGATACTCAAGTCGAATACCTAAGACGCGCACGATCCGTACACAGCGGCGACTCGAGTCGTAAGACTCAATTGTCTATTCGGCCACTCTGTGCGTAACGGCCAGTACACACAACTGTTTATAATGTCTGACTCAAGTGACGACCAAACCATGATTTTGGCTAACTATTATTTACATCGAAAAAAAAGGTATCGCAAAAGATATTGGGTTCACCCATACATTGAAAAAAATAATAATTGCAGACTGTTTGTTGCTGCAAGCGAACTACAGGAAACAGAAGCAAAATTTTTAACATTATCCAGAATGTCCAAAGAGACATATAAAGATTTAGTGAGTTTGCTCGCTCCTCATGTTCACAAGAAGGACACACACATGAGAAGTTGTGTGAGCGCTGAGGAAAGAATATTGATAACAATCAGTTATGGATCCCAATGACGGTCGAAAGACACAACAATTTTGCCTACTTAATACATACAGTCGAATCAACCCACAGGTGAATCAGAGAATATAATTTCCGCATCATCTAACATTGTAGAAGGCACTCAACAAACAATAAACCAGGATATTCGTAGACCACCGCCAGTTCGAAAGATTGAACAAATTGATAGACAACTTGCAAAAATGATAGTTAAAAGGCAGCACGCTCTAAGAATTTTTGATGAAACAGAATTTAGAATCCTTACAGAATTAATTTCTCATTGCCCAGGCTACAAATTACCGTCAAGAAAAACTTTTCTTAAAATTTAATCCCGTTGACAACGGGTTCCTTATTTCAGAAATTGACTCCTCCCAATGATCCAAATAAAATGTTCAACCAAAGCACGCTATTTTATATGATGTGTTAATGCTTAAAGTACCACAATGTTCCATTCCCTTATGCCAAATGATCATTGAATTGGATATTTACATCGAAAAAACAGGTATCGCAAAAGATATTGGGTTCACCCATATATTAAAAAAAAACATTCAATGCAGACTTTTTGTTGCTGCAAGAGAACTACAACAAACAGACGCAAAATTTTTAACGTTATACAGAATGTCCAAAGAGACATATAAAGATTTAGTGAGTTTGCTCGCTCCTCATGTTCACAAGAAGGACACACACATGATAAGTTGTGTGAGCGCTGAGGAAAGGACATTGATAACAATCAGGTATGGTACAACGTAACTTAAGCCGGCATATGAAAACTAAGCATACCTACATATATGTCGATCCTAATGACGGTTGAAAGACACAACAATTTTGCCTAATTTATACATACAGTCGAATCAACCCACAGGTGAATCAGAGAATATAATTTCCGCATCATCTAACATTGTAGAAGGCACTCAACAAACAATAAACCAGGATATTCGTAGACCACCGCCAGTTCGAAAGGTTGAACAAATTGATAGACAACTTGTCAAAATGATAGTTAAAGGGCAGCACGCTCTAAGAATTTTTGATGAAACAGAATTTAGAATCCTTACAGAATTAATTTCTCATTGCCCAGGCTACAAATTACCGTCAAGAAAAACTTTTACTAATATTTAATCCCGTTGATACAACGGGTTCCTTATTTCAGAAATTGACTCCTCCCAATGATCCAAATAAAATTTTTCAACCAAACCACGCTATTTTATATGACGTGTTAATGCTTACGTGTTATGATAATGCTTAAAGTACCACAATGTTTCATTCCCTTATGCCAAATAATGTTTGAAACTAATTCTCTGGAAAGTATTTTTCATTGTTAAAAAATGTGGAAAATATCAGTTATGTGGTATGTACAGTCGCGGAATGAAAAGGTTCGTCGATTTTCAAATTGATTCGTTTAACGTATCGCGAGCACATATTACCTTTTGAATCTTTGTTACAGAAGAGACTCGAGTTACAGAAAATAATGTATAAATGTTCGTCAATAAAGTTCAAAATTATTCAGCTCAAAGTTGTTTGACTATTTATCTTGTCAACAAGATCTCTGAAGAGGTCAATGTTTGATGAACCAAAACCTTCTTGTTGGTTCAACCTGCCATTATTATTAATTCAAATAAAACTATTGTCAATCTGTCAAAGCCATCATTGTAAAATTTCTTATTTTCTCCTCAAAATAACTATCATTTAATACAATGCCAAGAAGTGTTGAAGAAAGAGCAGCAATTATTTCCGAACATGAAGCTGGTTACAACATCACCGAGATATCGCGCCGTCTTAATGTGACCAGAGATAGTGTGAGATTCTGGATAAGGAGACATGGCGAAGAAGGTGCACTTGTTGATCATCGTCAAAATAATTCTGGTCGCCGTCCTATTCTTAACGCCGCACAAAAATCAGACATGAGAAGGCAATATGAAGAAAACGGCTTTGTATCAACAAATCATTTCGCCCAATTATATGATGTTTGTCCAAGAGTGATAAGAAGTGCATTACATTCAATGGGATTACATTATAGACGACACGTAAAAAAAGTTGCTCTGACAACGGCTCTAAAGAAGCTCGCTTAAGATTTGCGCAGACTTATTTGAACTTCGATTGGAGTACCACTATATTTACCGACGAAAAATGTTTTAAGTCAAGCCAACATGGGAGGCTTAATTTGTGGAGATATAATAATACGAGACATACAGAAGACCATGTAGTGCCCAATTTCAGTTCTGGACGAATCTCAGCCAATATATGGGGGTGGATGTCAGCGGATGGAGTAGGCGAGCTCGTTCTTCTTCCTTCAAGAGCAAACGCAACACACTATCTGTCTGTTTTAGAAGACAGTATGCTACCAAGTGTCCGTACTGTGTATCCAGCTGATGAGCTACTTGAGGTCAGCTATGTCCAGGACAATGCTCGCACGCACACTGCTCGTATTGTGAATGAATGGTTCAACCGGCATAGCGATATAGTGGTGATACCCTGGCCAGCAAGATCTGCAGATTTAAATCCGATAGAAAACTTATGGGGTTTAATGGTACAGCGATGGGAAAATAGAAAGGAAAGGACCAAAGAGGCTATAGAAAACCACTGCCGAATTATTTGGGAAGATATTAGAGGCACGGATCTATGCTTTCATCTTGTGTGTTCCATGAGAAATAGGTTACAGTGTGTGATCGAAGCTAATGGTGGTTATACCCGTTATTAAAAATAAATGCTACTATGCTTACCTAATCGTAGTTTTAATTAACTTTTACTTGTTATTTTATAGTTGTCATTTTACTGTTGTTTTATTACATTTGGCAAAACCTTATTCAAGCAAAACCTTATTCGATAGGAAACGTCATTTTTATTCAAATGTTAGCAGCACTGTTTCTTACGCTGGTATGTTGGCACTATTCTTGCAGTACGAGTGCAAGCGAAAACCGACTCTAAGGTGACGAACCTTTTCATTCCGTGACTGTACAGACGAGACGGATACATTGTCGACATAACCGGACCTCATGCGGCAACCACTTCTGACGCAACCAGAATGAGCAAACAACTGAACGAAAATCATGCGCCAATATATTTTATTTATTGCACGAAAACGATGCATTTGTTGCAGATGCAGAATTCATCTTTTTTTGACACAAGTCTCAATAACTTTTTTCTCCCATAGCTGTCATACAATGAAATGATAGACTTTTCACGCACTTTCCTTTGGTATAATAATGGATGGGAATGTTACAAGGAAAGGGACGGGGTCCATACATTTCCGCCCATTATTTTTTTGCATAATTATCTTAATTACTAACCTAAAATTGAAATTTTTGCAGATTTTTACCAAAAAGAAATCAAAGAAGTGGCTTGAAGCAAGGTTCAAAGAGACAAAACATAAATGCACTCCGGATGTCGCTAAAAATGAAATTGACATAAAGTTGAATAATTTGAATCAAAAAAGTTATACATTCAAATTTTGAACCTGTACCGACCATTTTTAATGGAACTATAGCTTCTATTAAAGACACTGATAAAGAGCTAGTTACAAAAGTTCCCACTTTCAAAAGTGTTAAAACTTCACTTTATTATAATAGAAACAAAAACGAGAATATTAATAAAATAAAATTTTATAAACCCGAAGATGTAGAAATTCCACCAAAGTTTACAGATTTTTTGATAGCAGACTATCGCGATGCCGATAACCGCATACTAGTCTTTGTAAGTGAAAAGGCGAAAACTCTCATGTCCACATTAGAACATTATTTTGGTGATGGAAAATTTAAAAGTTGTCCTAGTGCATTCAAACACAATTCACGGCGACAATAACAGTACAATGGAGCACACACGGATTATACCATTGGTTTAGGTGCTTATGACTAAAATGAATGAGGAATCGTATCAGATTTGTTTTGATTTAATCAAGACTGTAATACCAAACTGGAAACCGCTCAAGTTTACATCAGATTTTGAAAGAGCTGTAATGAATGCCATAAAAAGTATTTTTCCTGAAGATGAAGTTAAGGGCTGTCAGTTCCATATGGCACAAGCTTTGAAGAAACGAGCAAAAGAATTAAAATTAGAAAAAACTAAACTCCAATGCCGAACCGTAGCTTTGTGCACTGCTTTGCCTCTTCTACCCCGAAAAATAAATGATGGTTGGATTTACATTCAGGGTGTTATGAACTCTGATGATGAAAAGTTGAACTCATTCACTGCTTACATGTTAAAGCAGTGGTTATTTTGGTAAAGTAACTATAAATAAATAAAATATAAATGGAACCCTAATAAGACATAATTATGTACCTACCTACTTCTTATTCTAAGAAACCTACCATATTTCAATTCTGGTTACAATAGGAACAATAAGTCGGCTCAGGTTAGGAATAGGGTTAGGTTAGGAATGAAAATTCTTTTTTTTCCAAATTCCTCACCTAACCCGCACCCGGGTTAGGTTTGCGGGTCAGGTTAGGAATAATCCTTTAAAAGTAGTGTCATCACTTTCGTTCATTGCGAATCAGTCAGCCAGCGTGGCTCTAACAGTGTGGACATGTGACACTTTTTTTCAGGTCGGGCTTGTCAGATTTACGTAAAAGGAAAATTGGAAATAGAGAAAACGACCGTTTTGTCAGTTTAAACAACTAAGTTATATTTTTTTTTAATAAAATGAAATCTTAACATAAAGTAAAATGTAACAAATTCATCCGTAAGAAGTTATTGAGGGCGAGGACTCAGCATATGAGGGAATCAAAATTGTAAGTACCTACATAAAATTCTATCAATATACTTACGATTTATTTCGATGCGCTGAGTTACTTCTGTGATGGAATAGTTCTTTTCCAGATTTTAAAATCTTAGACAGTCCCTTTGAATCCATATATATGTATATTTTTCAGGAAATCAACAGCTGCTGATGATGTTTCAAAGACCGAAGAACCACATTCTAGCAACAACTGCTTCACTATGGCACAGCCAATTTATAACTTGAATTGTAATATAGGGTAAGCATTTCACCTTCTATTTTATGAGTACAGGTTATAATTATTATTGTAAACAAACAGGATGAAAAATTACTTTCAAAATAAACAAAAACAAGAAGTAGGTGGAACACGGGCGAAAGCTAGTATTTGACAGGGAGTGGACAGATGCTTTGCAGCATTATGATGCCAAAAAACGACCACATCTCCTGTGGCGTTATTGGCACCCACTTTCTCATATTAGTGTTTACGAAAAAAATCCTTTTCTTATGTTGTTGATCAATGTAACCAGATATTTTCGTGCCCATATAATTATGTGCACATCATTATTACGATAAAACAAAATAAATATCTATAAAACAGAAGTGGGTCAAATCTTATTAAAAAATGACGAGTAGTCAATGTTTAATGATATTTAATACAACTTTAAGCCATTTAAAGAAACATCACTATACTTGAACAACTTTTCTTTTATTTAATTTAAGAAGACCCTGTACCTGTTTAAGAAAGACCCTGTGTAATAATACGGAAGCGTTCATGCTTTATTAGCCCATACCCTTCAATTTCTGTTATAAAGGTTTCCTCCATCAAATAATGTCAAACGTGAGGATTAGATACAGCTTGTCCATGTAGAACGTGGAGAAGAGAACGTCTTGGAGGACTTGGATTACGCCGAAGACCTATGCCTGCTGAGTCATACCCATGCCGATATGCAAGCTAAGTTGAACGATTTGGAACAGAAAGCGGCGACAACAGGCCTTAAAATAAACATCCGGAAGACTCAGGAAATGAGAACTGGTGTGAAGAATCGCTCACCGTTGCTGATTGGCACAGAGGCAGTGGAACGCGTCCAAGAAACTGGTGGTAGTGAGGAGGACATCAACTCACGGATAGCCAAAGCCAGAGCTACCTTCGCGCAGCTGAGACGTGTTTGGCAATCGCGGAAACTGACCCGAAGGATTAAACTTAAAATATTCGGGTCCAATGTAAAATCCGTGCTGCTTTACGGGTGCGAAACGTGGAAAGTTAAAAAGGACATCTCACGCCAATTACAAGTTTTCGTCAACCGTTTTCTTCGTCGCATTCTAGGAATTTACTGGCCCGAGACCATCTCCAACGTAGAGCTGCTGGGGAAATGAAACGAGAGCCCGATCGACAACCAGATCAAACGTCGCAAATGGAGATGGATTGGCCACACGGTCCGAAGGGGCCCTGACCACATACCCAAACAAGATCTGTGGACGCTCACTGCCCCATCTAGGGGACATAGAACCTTAAGCATGAAACTGCACATAACTAGGTGTGACACTTTGAAAAGTGTGCAGTTGTCAGTCAATGCGGGTGCACGTCGAAATTCGAAAAATGGATTCGCAAAACCAAAACGAACCCTGCGTACGTGAGGTTCTTACTGAATTAATATCGTTGTATACCGATTTGCCATGTCTTTGGGGTATAACTTCCGATTTAAATATAGACAAAAATAAAAATAAAACAAGCATGGGAGGTTTTGAATGAAAAGTTAAAACAAATTGCACCAGACGCAAACATCGCGGCAACAAAAAAAAATCTTACTGAATTAATGTCGTTGTATATCAGCTGCTTACGACACGGTCAATGTGAAAAGGCTGCTAGCAAAAGTAACATCTCTTACAGATGATCAAGCCTTTGTTAACATCTTGGGCGAAATGTTACGCAACCGACGATTCATAGTCCATTTAAATTCAGAGAAAAGCAGATGGCGCACCCTAAAAAATGGCTTACCTCAAGGCAGTGTCCTAGCCCCCATTTTATTTAATATTTACACCAACGATCAGCCCAAAACCACCAACACCGAAAGATTCATCTATGCAGATGATCTAGCCATAGCTACACGGACTAACAACTTTGAAGACGCTGAAAGAAACCTTGAGACGGCTCTTGACACCTTAACCACGTATTACGCAAACAACGCTCTGAGGCCAAACCCATCTAAAACTCAATCTTGTGCATTCCACCTTAGAAGCCATCAGGCTCATAGAACTCTTAAAATTAAATGGCAGGATGCTGAAATTGAGCATAACAACAACCCAGTCTATCTAGGAGTCACACTAGACCGCTCCCTCACATATAAGCAGCAGTGCCTCAAGACCAAGCTAAAAGTCAACACTCGCAATAATCTCTTACGTCGGTTAACATCTACCAACTGGGGCGCCTCTGCACATGCTCTCCGGACATCTGGCATGGCTCTCTGCTTTTCGGCCGGTGAATTTGCATGCCCAGTGTGGCATCGATCTGCTCATGCCAGAGAAGTTGATGTAGCGCTTAACGAAACATGCAGAATAATCACTGGCTGCCTTAAACCAACTCCACTAGCTGCATTATACCCTCTTGCAGGAGTGGCCCCCCCAGAAGTTCGAAGACAGGTGACTTGCGCCATTGAGAAGTATAAACAAGAGACAGACAAACGCCATCCCCTATACAACATGGAGACGTCAAGAGGCAGACTGAAGAGCCGGAAAAGTTTCCTCAGGTCCACTAAATCAGTCAGCAATAGTTCGGCTGGGGAAGCCCGGAAACAGCTGTGGCTCCTCAGATATCCCCCTCCGGAACATTACGCTGAGCTTGCAGAAAAGCTTCCAGCAGGCCACCAACTGCCGCGGCCCACCTGGAAGACCTTAAACCGTTTACGAAGCCAGGTTGGCCGCTGCAAGCATAACATGGTCCGGTGGGGGTACTGCGATGAGGAGAGGTGCGACTGCGGAGCCCCAGCACAAACAATGGCCCACCTTCTCACTTGTGCCTTGAGCAATTCCACCTGCACTCTAAGGGACCTGTCCGAGGCCACCACCAACGCCGTAAATGTGGCAGAGTTTTGGTCGAAGCTCATCTAGACCACAAAAGACTAAGGAATCATCGACACGACGAAGAAGAACGATTTGCCATGTCTTTGGGAGGTTTCGTAGCGTTATGCCTACTGCGCACTATGACTACTTTCTGTAGCTTTCAAGTAATCGGTAGCACAATGCCAACATTTTGAAATCACCATACATTAGATCGCATCATGCCTACTTTTTTATTTTTGTATCAATTTCGTCGTAGTATGCCAACTTTATGAAATGTTCATTCTGTCGATAGCATAGTGCCTACTTTAGTACAGTCTAAAGGCCTATTCAGACCTAAGCGAAATTCGCTGCCGCTGTGGGTAGAGGTACATTCCGCGCGGGTTTCGCTCAGGTATTTAGTATCAAGTACCGCGCCCAGAGCGACTTGAGAGATATTCGCTGCCGCTGTGGGTAGAGGTACTACATACCGCGAGTTATTCTATTCATATGGAAAGCGAAATCCGTTTTGGTGTGAACAGTAATATTACCGCATACCCACTGGGTTTTCTCTGCCGCAGACGGTAGCGAATGCCGCTTAGGTCTGAATAGGCCTTTACAAAACATTTTCTTACCAATTTCGTTTCGTCAAGAAACATACATGTAAAAAACTTATAAAACATTGTATAGAATAGGAAATTAAAAAAAAAAATATTGAAACTCACTTTATTTGCATAGACGATTGAAAGTTCATGATTTTGTATACATAACTAATAGGTATCAAATATTTATGCGAATTAAGAAACAATTTTTATTTGAATATTATTAAACTATTTTATGACTAGGAAGTAATAGACCGTGGAAGTGTGACGTAAAAAGATGACATTTGGGTAAAAACAAACAGGTTTCGACGTGGGATTTTTGTTATTTTATCTTTTTTGTAATTAATATTAATGTCTGCGTCGAACTTCTTGTTACTATTGTGTGCAAAAATTGATGGAACAACATCCTTTTCATCAGCAAAATTACAATTACAAAGACGGTCTTCACGAGTAGGGTCTCTATTCTTACGACTGAAATTGAAAATAATGAGTAAGTCAGCAATACAAGTCAATACAACGAGTCCTCAGACTAGAATAATAATTAATCAGCAGTAACGTACCGGCAGAGTGTTTTCCATTTTTTAAAGATTTTTTCACTAGCAGGAAATCTAAAAAACCTGCAGGTTTCTCTTCTAGAGACATGGTTGCAACCGGGAGCAAAACAATAAGGTATTTTATATCTTGTAAACACTAGATAATGTATTCAAAATGTAAATTATCTCAAAATGCAATACGTTCCTGTGTTTGTTTTTACCCAAATGTCAAATTTGTGACGTCATAGCTTCCGCAGTCTATTGGGTGCATAAAATAAAAAAATGTTTTATTTTATCAAATCAAATTGAATAACTTTTTTTTTTGTCTATGCATTTTAAATATAAAGAGAATAACAGCGATTCGATTTAAAAAAAAGAAACTATTTTTTTGGCGGGAACTAGGTTTGTCACGGATAATAACATTTTTTTGGTTAATTAATTTAATTGAAGAAAGATTATAATAAACTTGAAGTATTTTGATTAGAGTTTCGAATAAAACAAGAAACACGGCAATAAAATTTGTTTTAGTGTGGAAAGATCTGAAAATGAGTTTCATACGATTAATTGAAAATAGTGATATGATTTTTATAAAAAATTTCAAGGTACGTATTCATTCAATTGTGAAAATATATTTCACGATTGGTTTGTTTTATTTAAAGGTGCTCTTATCCGTCACCGCGCATTCACTGTGAAAGCACGCCGTCTAATTTTTTATATTGACTTACAGGGTTCCTGGTCGTTGTGGCGGTATGGTTATAATTACACACATCAAAAAGAAAATAAGAATCATTCTTCAATTTGGCGCTGTGCGTTTAGAAAATGTCCGGGATCTGTGACGTGGATGGATGAAGATAAAACTATCACTCGAGAGAATGACCATACTTGTCATCCTGATTTTCCGGCGTTCTAACTTGCTAAAATTAGAGCCGAACTAAAACAAGCCGTTTGTGACGACTTAGGCCCTATACCACAAATATACGAAAAGGTGACATCGAAATTTAAAATGGATCAGGAGTATGATGATGTACTTCCTACTTACGAAGCCGTAAGAGATTGTCTTTACCGAATTAGAAATAAATATTTAAAGGTACCTCAAACGGTTTTAAAAAAATTAGAAGTCGTAATAAGCAAAAAATTATCAAATGATTTCCTATTGTTTGAAGATGGCACATATGACAAAATAATAGCATTTTGTAGTACAGAGGCTAGGGAGAACCTTAAAAATGTACAACATTTTTTGGCAGATGGCACATTTAAGTGTGTCCCTACGCCTTTTAGGCAACTTTATACTATTCACGGCCTTATTGAGTGCAATGTAACGCCATTAATATATTGTCTTCTGCCCAACAAAGAGCAATACACTTATGAAAGGCTGTTTACTAAACTAAAGGAGTATTTGCCGCACATTCAACCACAATATTTCCAAACTGATTTTGAAGTTGCTGCAATGAATGCGGCACAAATATCTTTTCCAACAGCAGTCATAAAAGGGTGTTTCTTCCATTTTGCACAAGCTCTTCATAAGAAGAATAAAACGGCGTATGTGCCCAAACACATTGACGTCTTTTTATAAATTAAAAAGTAACCTGGTAAAGTTCTGACAAACATCATTACCTATTTATTGATATATTCTTCAGGACCAAAAGTTTGATCTACTTCAAGTACCACTCAAAAAACGTTAAAAAAATCTCTATTTTCGCGATTTTTTTTGATCGAGTCAAGTTATAAATATCGCGTTTTCAACCAGAAAATAACATAGACAGTTTATTGAACTATAACATACTTTTTTTTCAGATCGAAAAAGGTATATTTGATTGTTTGCAGTTGAATCAAAAATAGGTTGATTCCGAGATACCTGGCCTTAAAGAGTAATTATTTAAATTGTGTTATTTTAAATAAGAAGATTGATTGTTATTTTAAATAAGAGAATTGTTTGCAGTTGTATTTTTTGTAAGTTGTACTAATAAAATAATATTTTACTTTATTTGACTATTTATTACACCTTGAATGTTAACTTTTTTTATCTTTGATACCCTCAAAGTAAACAAGTTTTAAGTGATGACTAGTCTGTGGTGATGACTGTACTTATAGTAGGCATTGTACGTACAAATGTATGGGCGATATTCAAAGTAGGCATGGTGCTATCAGAAAAATGTATTGAGGATTTTTTCGGCAACGTGCGATTGTAGGCCTGATGCGATCTAATGTATGGTGATTTCAAAATGTTGGCATTGTGCTACCGATTACTTGAAAGCTACAGAAAGTAGTCATAGTGCGAAGTAGGCATAACGCTACGAAACCCTTTGGGATATAACTTCCGTTTAATATAAAGACAAAAATGAAAAAAAAAAACAAGCATGGGAGGTATTGAATGAAAAGTTAAAACAAATTGAACCAGACGCAAACATCGCGGCAACAAAAAAAACTTAGGTACCGAATTAATATCGTTGTATACCGATTTGCCATGACTTTGGGATATAACTTCCGATTTAAATATAGACAAAAATAAAAAAAAAACAAGCATGGGAGGTTTTGAATAAAAAGTTAAAACAAATTGAACCAGACCCAAACATCGCGGCAACAAAAAAAACTTACCGAATTAATATCGTTGTATACCGATTTGCCATGTCTTTGTGATATAACTTCCGATTTAAATATAGACAAAAATAAAAAAAAAAAACAAGCATGAGAGGTTATGAATAAAAAGTTAAAACAAATTGAACCAGACGCAAACATCGCGGCAACAAAAAAAAAAACTTACCGAATTAATATCGTTGTATACCGATTTGCCATGTCTTTGGGATATAACTTCCGATTTGCCACGGCAACGTCACACCGGGATAAAAAGTACCCTATTTAATTTTCCAGTTATTGTGTTTCTACTTACCTAAAGCCTGTGAAAAACTACATAGGCATGTGGAAAAAAAAAGAAAACGCAAAAATAGCAATGAAACATAATATGTCTCTATAAGATAATAAGAAAATAAGTGCATCCTTGACCGCTGTCAAGCATTGAATGCGCTTGGATTTTAGTGCTCTGTGTGCGCTGCGGGGCTTGTGTCGTGGGCGACTGACTACCCGAGAGGCTAGCTACACGGTTGCTCCAAAGAGTTCGCGTTGGTGGAGCGGCGCGGCGAGCGGCGCGGCGCCCCAGGCCGCCAGCGCGACCGTCCCCTTGCGCCGCTGTCATCTGCAGTGCTGTCAGTGTCGAGTGTTTTAAGTCGTTATGTGACATTCTTTTTGAAATATTTTATTGTTATACAGTTTTACTATTTAAATAGAATAAGTAAGTTAATTTTTTTCATGATCAATAATGACGCAGGTAGCGACGCAAACCGAGTGTATGTCAACCTTCCACATCGCTGGATGGCCTGGTAAGATGCACACAGTGCTCCCAAGCAAGATTTTTTTACTAGAAAAACCTTGACAGCTCAAATTAAAGATAACTGTAATGTTTCGGCCCATCATTTAGACCCAAAATTAACAACATACCTCCCCTATAGAGGTTTATTGCACTATGTAGAATCTAAACTGGGTGAGGGTGATATTAGTGGTGCAGCTAGGATCATCTTCAGCAGCGATGTGGTGGCGCCGTACTCTCCAGAGACTCTTACTGTTCTGGAGAGTAAACACCCCGCCGCGGCAGATGACCTCTCCTTCCTTGACCCACCCGATCCCGAATACAACATTTTGGAAATTACAGCTCAACAGGTTACAGCGGCCGTTTTCTCCTTCAGAAGTGGATCCGCCGGTGGCCTCGACGGCCTGACTCCTCAACACCTGAAGGACCTACTCTGTTCAGGCGCCGGGAAGAAAAATTCAATTCCATTGGCCTACAGCTCAACCTATCCAAATGTGAAATTTATCTTCCCCGGACTATCGACAGACAGACAACCATTTCTAAATTTAATGCAATCGCACCCAACATCAAAATTACCGAAAAAGACTCTGCACCTCTTAGGGTCCCCAATTTTTGATGAATCATTTCCCACCTTCATTGAGAATAAAATTCAAAATTTCAATGATGTCTCGGAAAGACTTTTTAAAATCAACAACCATTCGGCCTTCACAATTATTCGATACTGTTGTTTTGGACCTAAATTTACCTATAGTCTTCGTTCCTCACACCTTTGGAAACACCCACAACTCTTAGAAAAAGTAGATAAAATCATCAGAAATACATTGACCTCCATCCTAAATGTGGCCCTGGACGACCGAGCGTGGCAGCAAGCCACTCTCCCTATTCGCTTGGGTGGTCTCGGCGTCCGCAAAATTTCAAGTATTAGTTTACCGGCCTTCCTCTCCTCGGTCTACGGTACCGAGAAATTAACCAGGAACATATTGTCTAGTTCACTGGTCGATTTTGAGGTACCGTTTATGACCGATGCGTTGAACGCTTGGAAAATGGCTTGTCCCAATACGGATTTGTCCTCCCAAAGACGGTGGGACGTGCCGCTCTGCAGTATTGTACGGAATAACCTGTTAAATACGTCAACTAATGCTGCGGAGCGTGCCCGTCTGCTGGCTGTGGGGGAGTGGGAGTCGGGATTATGGCTTCAAGCACTCCCATCATCCACCATTGGCACCATGATGGATGATGCTTCATTTCGGCTCGCTACAGGCTTTCGTTTAGGCGCACCTTGTGTTGCTCCGCATCGTTGCCTCTGTGGTGAAGCTGTCGCCAACCTCGGGCATCATGGCCTGTCTTGCAGCAGGAGCGCAGGTCGCATAGCTCGTCACGCTAGCATCAACGACATTATTCGTCGAGCTTTTGCCTCCGCCGGCGTACCAGCGGTTTTAGAACCACATGGCCTGGTACGTGACGATGGGAAAAGACCAGACGGTATGACGTTGGTGCCTTGGAAGGTGGGTAGGCCTCTGGTGTGGGACGCTACTTGTGTCGATACCCTTGCGCCATCCCACGTTGCAAGCACGGCGGGCTGTGCTGGCGCTGCTGCTGCGGCTGCTGAGAACCTCAAGCGGCGCAAATACTGTAACCTTAATGGTTGCTACAGTTTTGAGCCGTTTGGGGTCGAACGCTCGGGTCATGGGGTCCGAGTGCGCGTCACCTTTTTAACGAAATTTCGCGCCGATTGATCGACAGCTCGCGTGACCAGAGGGCTGGTTCCTTTTTTGGTCAAAGAATAAGCATTGCCATCCAACGTGGCAATGCTGCCAGTCTTCTGGGCACGTTTCCGGATGACAGCGATGCGGAGGAGTACTTTGATCCTAAGTGTGTCTGCCTTTCAGTTTTTTTTATTTTTTTTAATAGGTATTTGGTTTTAGTTTTAGTTCAGTTGTAAATATAATTATAGTTTTATTTATTTTTATTTCTAGCTTTAGTTACCTATGTACATATTATATTAACATTAATTAAATACACAGTCTTTCCGATTTAAATATAGACAATAATAAAAAAAAACAAGCATGAGAGGTTTTGAATAATAAGTTAAAACAAATTGAACCAGACGCAAACATCGCGGCAACAAAAAAAAATCTTACTGAATTAATGTCGTTGTATAACGATTTACCATGTCTTTGGGATATAATTTCCGATTTTTATATAGACAAAAAAAAAAACAAGCATGGGAGGTTTTGAATGAAAAGTTAAAACGAATTGAACCAGACGCAAACATCGCGGCAACAAAAAAAAATAGAGTATTTACGAACTGCGTTCAAAAGAGAATATAAAAAAAATGACTTACACATTTTATTCATGCTTACCTACTTTATGATTATACAACTTCTGTTATTTAGTATTTTAAAATGATAGCAGGCGGCGTGTATTGGGCGAGTCGCTGCCTTACCCGTCAGATTTTCGCTGTTCAATTTTGATGACCGAGCAAGCGAATGATTCTTACTCAAAAATTAGAATCATGCGCGGTAGCGACGGAATCAAAAGAGCACAAGGTGTAAAATCTTTGCAAATGCTTCTTAGCTTAAATATGATCTTTTACGAAAAACTCCTTGCAAGACTAGCTGGCATATTTTTTTTTAAGACTGGCTGGGATTATTTTTTTCTAAATTTCTTCTAATTGCCGTTCTAATGTTAAACCTTACATGACTTTCTTACGGCTAATCAGGCTTTGGCTGTCTTTGATTTCAATTCGTTTCGCATTTTATTGTCGTTGTTGTTGGATTTCTTTGATCCGTTGTTGGTTTATTGGATTTGTGGTTGTTTGAAATACTTATGAAACCAATAAGTATACAAGTTTTTTAAAAAACTTTTACCATCTTTTGATAATAACTTGTCAAAAATGTCAGGTACACACTTAGGGAAAAATTGTAAAATATTAGAAATTGTAATTTTGTGAGGAGAAAAAGATATTAGGTTCAGTTAATTTGTTTGTTTTCCTGCTGACTTCTTGCGTTTAAACTTCATCGTGGTTACAAAATGTCCATAGAAATGATAAAATAATATTAACGGAGAACAGATACAGCGAATATAATTCGCTGTATCTGTTCTCCCTTCTTCCCATTATTGGAGATGGCGCTTGCCTATATCGGGCTCTTTCTTTTTTGATGTTTGGTAGTCAGAGAAAAGCCCTCCCATGTACGTCAAGAAATCGCCAACTACGTGAAAAATTATTGGATGGAATTTTCCATCATGTCACACGATAGAAATGGTGACAATTACAACTCTGCAGACGAGTACTATGCCGATATGATTCAACCTGCAACATAAGGTGGGTTATATGAGTTAGTGGCAACAGGGAGATTGTATAACTATTTTTTCAACACACTTGCTCATAAAATGGTTCTAATTTCACCGCAATTAGGCACATAATGACACCTGTTCCAATAGCCAAACGGCAAGCGACAATCGCTAACGTTCAGCAGTCGCTAATACATTCTCAACTTACCCCATTGCATGAAGTTGAAAAACTATCAAAGATTACAGATCGTTTTCGTTTGTTTCGTTCGCTATCGCTCAGCAGTCTTTATTAGATTTTCAACTTTATGCGATGGGGTATAAAGTTGAAAATGTATTAGCGACTGCTGAACGTTAACGTTTACGAAAACTTTGAATTACCCATTTTGTACGTGGCTAAAACGCTATCCGAGTAAAGCCAAAAAAAAGAAACCTCATTCTTTTAGTCTATGGCCGATCTGTTAGATGCGCGCGCATAGGAAAACTGATTAATTTTTCCCGTCATTGCGACAAAAAATTCACAACTCGTTTTCATTGTTGAAATTATAGTTATTTATTAATTAAAAAATGTCTACAAGTACTAGCTATGATGAAAATGATTTATGTTGTACACCACCCGATATAAGATGTGAAGCCCTTAACGTTATGGAAAGGTTACTTACTACCTGGAAACTCCAAGGCTTTTCTAATAGCGTACCATAATTTCATACAATGAAAAACAACAAGAGTACGCAGTCTGTTTCAGAAAATGTGCTCATGGCGTACTTTCAAGAATTATCTTGTAAGTACAAACCTAGCTCTTTGTGGTGTATATACTCAATGTTAAAAGCACAGTCCGAACAAAGAATGGCGTGGACTATAAACATACTCTCATTTGTCAGCTTATCTAATGAGACTACTATCCGATGGATTTAGAAGCAAGAAATCAAAGGATTCATCGTTTAACGATGTTGAAAAATTTATAAAAGATGCTCCAGATTTCCAATATCTGGCTACTAAGGTTAGTTAAATTATCTAATTTTATATATTAAAATAATCTAGATTTAAAGAATTGTCCTTGCAGTTTGATGATTTGAAAACTAGAATTGAAAGTTTAGATCCTAATCAGTTTGAAGGGACTTGGGGTTGGATCCTAATCACATGACTAGATAGAAAGTGACTTTTGTTCTAACATTGCTAAAGCTCAATTGTTGGTTAAAAATCTTAGTCCTACTAAAGATAATAACGGTAGTTCTATATCTAGCAGTCAAAATAATAGACATGATCTATATACGCGACTTCAGACTGTTTTGTGTGTTGAACTTAATTATTGGTTCTTTTTTTCAGGTTGCTTTAATATTTGGTGTAACTGGTGCATGTACGATACAAAAATTAACAAATATAACTGTAAAAGACATAGAGAACCATAGCCAGATGCTTTTAGTGAAGATACCTATCACAAAAAATAAAATACCTAGGTCATTCACCATACACGGTCCATTCTATGAAATTGTTAAGAAGTATGAAAAGCGTTCACCAAAAGCGAAAAATACCGTTTCTTTCTAAATTACCAGAATGGCAAATTGTCAGCCAATAGGTATAAAGAAATTTGGTTCTATGCCTAAAGAAATCACTAAGTTTTTAGATTTAGCAGATGCTGATAGCTATACTGGACAAAGTTTCAGAAGAACTTCAGCTACATTCCTGGCTATTTCAGAAGCTGATATAATGACTTTGAAGCGTCATGGTGAATGGCGATCTAACAATGTAGTAGAATCATACGTAGAAGATTCCATACAAAACAAAAAAGAAATTTGTGCAAATGTCACAAAAAGAATTAGACTTGATTTTGTGGCGCGTCCTACTGGCGAAACACCAACGAATAATGAACCATCTCAAATAATAATCTGTCAATGAGACCGCTATGCCATCAAAAACAGTTAATTATAATTTTATTTTACCAAATGCACAATTACGAATTGTTTCTCTAAATAAACTTTTCTCACTAAATAAAATGGCTTTTTTGTATTATTTTCTTCACAAGTGTGTTGAAAAACGTCGTATGATACACATGTGTATTGATGATTACCGTCCTCGGCTCTCTTAAGACTCTTACCTGACGGCTCGGGTCTCAATGGCGCCTCAGCGGTAATCACCAACATAACACACTTGTACCATAATGTACTATTATCTACTCTCATATCAAAACGAGTTTATATAGACTTACTAATCCCCAAGGGAAAAGAAGCTCAAGACAGATCGCGATGGAAGACAGATCTGTGGACGTCCTCTGCCCTATCTAGGGGACATAGGACCTTAGAAGTCAAGTAAGTCAAACGGTAACTGCTGACTGAGCCTGAGGGTGCAACATCAAGGGCAACTCGCTGCCCGACCATAGACCATGCCCGGGTCGACGGCGCGTTGTGCCCCACGCGCGCCTCAAGGAGCTTCAGCGTAATGACGGGGCCCCCCTATAGAGGGCCACAGTCCTGTCGGGGTTGCGGGACATACGTAAACCGCGACTCCAGCACACAAAGGGCTACCGAAGGACACCGTGGATTTTAGTCAGTACAAGTCTGACAGTCCCTCCCGCCCTGCCCGGGGTGGGAGGACTCATTTGATGATACAGTCACGTCAAAAAAAAAAAGAGGGTGCAACATCAAGGACTGTTTTAAAGTTAGTCCGTCCATAACTTAATTGAGGTCATACTCTAGTAATGTAAAACTTCTTGTCAGTCCTTGCTAGCCCGCACCCTCAAGGCTCAGAAGACAGATGTAATGGTAACCAGGAGTTCGTGCCTGAGAGTTTACGCCATAAAAATAAAGCATACATGCGGACTGGTGAAGTAGCGTTTAGCCAGACAGACGGGATATCACAATTACGGTGTAAAAGGACTCGAATGTGGGATACCACATTCGAGTCCTTTTACACCACTTTTCGAGGGATACCTCATCTCCACATACCACAAAGTAAAGAACGGCGGAAAAGAGAAGTATGGCTACTATCGGTACAAGCCGAAAGTTGTATTAGATTACAACCTTTCTATAGGAGGCGTTGACAAAAAGGACCAACTTTTGCAAGTGTTTCCCGTAGAAAGGATTCGTAATTTGTTATAAAAAAATGCTTTTTCACCGACTTCTCAACGTGTCCTGTCCATCCTTGAAGTCAGGGTCAACCAAAATGGCGCAGCATCAGTTCCGGGTTTTATTAGCGGAAGAATTCATGCAAAGATTTCGCCCGCCATAAATAGAACCCCCGCTTTGCGCAACTAGTCACTTCCCAGGGAAAACCAATGTTCTTCCATAACTACACCTAATAGACAAGATTTTGGGAAACCAATAAAATACCAATCTGCAAGTCTTCATCCAGCAATCACAAATACTCCAAACTTTATTAAAGACTACTACTACTGGATATTTGTGCTTTCCAACGGTGACGTGAAACTTGCACTAATAGCTAGCAAGGCACGTGTGTCTCCCTTGAAGCCAGCTTCGATACCACGCCTGGAGCTCCAAGGTGCCTGGTAGCCACCGACTTGCCGCTAAAATTTGCGAGGCCCACCGCCTTAAACCTAACGGACGAGTTTTCTGGAGTGATTCCATGACCGTGTTGGGGTGGCTACCCAGGAATGCGAGAAACTATAAACCTTTCGTAGCGAATCGCGTAGGGGAGATTTTAGAATGCGCTAGTTTAGTTGAATGGCATTGGGTTCCTATCCTAGGTACCGAATTTTACGTGGCTGACGCGGGGAAGACCAGTATTGAACCACGCTGGCTATCTGGCCCCAATTTCTTTCTAGCTTCCGCTTCTGAGTGGCCACACCAACCGGCCAACTTACGGGACACGTCGCTACGTGTCGCGGAATGCCCCTGAGTTGTAAGTTACGTTTCGTTTCCTGAAATATTACATTTTTGCTGCAAAAGTTACATTATTGTTTTTTTTTTACGTATTTTTGAAACTTAATTTAAAAAAAATACTCGTCTGAGGACTGTAAAGAAATCTATGATGTCTAATGGTAAAAACAGAGATAAGATACAGTTTTATAATTGGTTACATTTAAATAGGGCTTTTTGAGCTGAGAGCTCACTCTACCATGAATACATGTATAGTTATAAATATTTTACGTATGTACTAGGGCTCCCTCACAGAGGTAACAACACACACTTACAGTTTGGCAAAAAACTAGAAAACCGGAAGTCACCATTGTCTTCGCGCTACCAGCACTTTGAATGATTTTATTTTACTTACTTAATATCTGGTTGACCGAGCTTTGCTCGGTTTTTAAAATGTCTATATCTTGGGAACCGAGCTTTTCTCGAACCTAGGACCTTTATAAATCGATTCCTTGAGCCGAAAAACCCCTAATCTGTAACTTTCATGAAAATCCTTGGAGCCGTTTCCGAGATCCTGATTATATGTATATAAAAATCGAGCTTTATTTATTATAATATACAAGAATTGCTCGTTTAAAAACATTAGATTACGTTAGTTTTATGGCACAATAATAAATCTAACAAACCTGCGGTCATTGTTTACATCAAATATCAAAGATTTTAAAACGTTGTCAGAAACATAAAGATTAGTTCCGTTTCAATCCGTTCTGGCCAAGCTGTACATACTTAATCCCTACAGCTTGGCAAAAAACAGTAGAAACCGGAAGTCGCCACTGTGCTCTCACTACCAGCACTTTGAATGATTTTATTTTATTAAATTTCACAAAAAAAAAAAATGTTGAAAATGTCCAGTGAAGAAGAGGATTTAACAGTCACACCTAATACGCTTATGGAAATGAATGCACAGAGAATTGTGCAACAGATATTACCGCCTAAATCTCGGGAAAAATATCTCAAAGTTTACAATAATTTTGTAAATTGAAAAAAAGAAAAAATAGTAACTACGTTCTCGGAAAGTGTTTTCTTTTGAGTTATTTTGAAGAATGATCCAAAAAAAACTTCACCGTCTACACTGTTGAGTATATATTCCATGCTGAAAGCAACATTACAAATGAAGGACAATGTTAATATACAAAATTATTCGAAGCTTACATATTTGTTGAAGAAGTTTCAAGTGGGTACAAAAGCAAGAAAAGCAACGTCCTTTCAGCTAATCAAGTGGAAACCTTCTAAAATACCGCTCTAGATAAAACATATTTGGGCACAAAAATACGTAATACACATTTCTTTCATATTTTATTGTTCATATACCTATTGCTCTTTTGTTCTAAAGTGTATAAAAGTTAATAACTTTGTTTTAGGTGGCAACTGGCACTTATATTTGGTATAAGCGGTGTGTGCCGAGGCATTGAACTTGCGAACAAGACGAAAGACGGACACGCTTTTGCAAGCAATAAACTTACCCGACACAAAAAACAAACGGGACGAACATTTGTTGTCAAAGGAGATTACCTAAAAATAGTTAAAAATTACCACGCTCTACGTCCTTCAAAACGTGTCGACTAATAAATTTTTACTTACTTATCAAAATGGGAAGTGCACTAAGCAAGTTATAGGACGCAATTTTGCAGCCTTTCCCAAACAGATAGCAACTTTTCTAAAATTAGAAAATTTTTGCTTTCGCTGGACCTTAGCCATCCTTCTAGGAGATTCGGGAGCAAACTTTACAATGCTGAAAAGACATGGCGGGTGGAAGTCTGATCAGGTTGCTGAGGGATACATTGAAGAATCCGGACAGAACAAAAGCAAGATTACCGACCGTATAACAGAAGCCATTAATTTAATCCCAAGCGAGCCCGTTCGTTCTACATCCAAAGATTCCTTGTTGCAGAACTTGAAGATTGCTTGTTGTTGAACTTTGGTGGACACACTCGCGTGTTCTGAGCGTTCTATCTGCCTATTTCTTTGATCTGAGATGCTATTCAAGTATTCATGCCGTATGTGTGTCTTGAGGAGTCATGGATGTGGTGGTTTTCATTTTCTTGCAGCACGCATGGCGCATGGGTCAAAAGTAAATGCTTGAAAAATTTAGAAGAAATTCGCTTTAAAATATCTTTTTTTTTAATAACTCTGCGAAGATGGATAAATTTCTGATAAAAGGTGGAAAGTCTAACACTATAACAACTACAACAACTTCTATCTCTACAGCCATAGGTACATCCGAAAAAAAAACTCAACAGAGACCTAAGACCCCCGAGTCTAGTGATACAGAACGTTTCGTCGAATCAGAAACACCTGGTAAAAAACAAAAAAAACCACCTGGTAAAAAACAAAAACAAACAAAAAAAAAAACAGAGGCAAAGGAGCAGTTAGGTCTGCTCCGTGCGAAATTCGGGGACATTCCATCGAGACCGGATCAATGGGTCAGGGCCCCGTGAGTTACACCTTCCATAGGGACTCCCAGGCGGGTACTCCCATCCTTTTTAGTCTTACAAATGAGTATAATTCTACAGTTTACCACTATTGACATACCTTAATGAGGAACCAAGCACCAGCATATATATTCGTACTTAGGAAAAAACTGCATATAATTTTAACGATAAATGGCTTTCTAATGCCCTTAATAGTAGGTATATGGTTATAGAAAAAAACAAATGAAGGTGAATCGGCGGCTTACTGTAAAATATGTGACAGCAATGTTACTAATCATAAACCTGCCTTAGATAAACATAATATGGCAACGATAAAGCACCAAACCAACATGAAAACAATAGCATCTAATAAACCCATTCAAGAACTCTTCACATTCAAATCCCGAAGACCAGCTCATTAAAAGGACTGAATTAAATATTTGCGGCTTTATCGCAGAGCACAATTTACCGATTTCATTAGCTAATGATTATGTGCCTTATAAGGCAAATATATTCCCGAATTCGAACATCGCTAAAAAAATGACTTTAAGTCGCACCAAAACCACTAATAACAAAATTAATAGCACCGGCGATTGAAGACATGCGCTGCCGATTTAGTTAATATAGTAATAGAGCCCGGAATTTCTCTCGAAAAGTCTCATCATTGACGAGACCACTCACTAATAACACAGTGAAAAAACAGGATTAGGCGCACAAATCCACACTCGCAAAATGAAATATTGACGCAAAATGACACATTCGCAAAATGTTATTTCTCAATATGCCACATTAGCAAAATGACACATTCGCAAAATGTCATTTCTCAAAATGACACATTCTGAAAAGTTAAAGACACTTATTGACTTATCTGAGCTGATGATTTATTAATAAAAATATAATTGAATTACGTATTTTATCTCGTTATTTTTTCATTTTAATTTATTTTAAGATTTAATCATTAAAAAGAAACTGAAATACTATACGTCGATAATAGGATAACAAAAAGTAATTACACTAATTTCATTTTCCTTGGGAGTAAACTACTAACCACAGTCGCTCATTTTTAAATTTTCTTAACAATTTTAACATTAGTAATGATTAGATGATAATGATTAGATGCAACTGTCATACGTACATACAGGGTGGTCCAAGCCAAATGGATATATTTTTTAGGTAGTCTGTTAAGGGACCTATTTGTAGCCGCCAGGAAAGTTAAAACAAAAAAATATATTTCAAGTCTTTTTTTAATTTTTAATTGTGGACTACGAAAAATCTGTAAATGCACTTCGCAGATCAGTCTGAATTTATTTCTTTTTAAGAGAGTGAAATACATAAGCATATAAGCACCTAAAATTAAAATATAAATTAATTTTTCATTTTAAAATAAAGTAAATAAAATCATGAAAACATTGAAAGTGGTGACACCTCTAATATTACTAAAAAAAATATAATTATTATTTTAGCGGGTGACAAGCGGTTTTTTTCATGGAGGGTACAAAAAGGTCCCTAAGCCGACTATAACATGGTATTTTACGATAAGGCATTTTGCGAAAATGGCATTTTGCTAATGTGACGTTTTGCGATGTGGCGCTATCGGAATATGACAATTTGTGAAATTAAAAATCAATTTATCAAAAATTCAATTTCCTCAGCCGTGGGAAAGAAAAAAGAAACTGGTGTGTAAATTGTCTTCTGGATATCGTATTTCTTGTTTACCGATCCAACTTAACATATTTTAATTCTTTTATATCCAGCGCTGGATGCAAGCAGCGGCCCGTCGAGAGTGGACCTGGACGCGGACATCGCGACAGGAGAAGATGGTGCCTCGCCGCCTCCTCTGGGGTAAGTTTTATCTTCTGTGACTTGTATAATTTTAAACATTAAAAAAAAAAGCGATTTTTTTTACAGAGTAAATACGTTGGCCCTGACCACGTCCGCGGGGGTAATTACCATCGATGATTTGGCGCCCGACAGCGTGGTAGTTGATGCGAGCATCGAGTTGGTGGGGTTCTCGCCGAGCACATCGCACTCGAGCATCGCTGTAGAGCGTTTCCCACTGCAGCATTCATCTCCAAGGCCGTCTACGTCGTCTGCACAACGAGGTATTTTTTTGTTTATGTCTCATTTGTGATGATAATCTAATTTCATCGTGGACTAGCGAGTACAAAGCAGCTGAAAGTTAAATATCTCTCGGCTCATACAGGTAATTTTGTTTTAGATACTTCGATTTACGAAGACGACCTGGAGGAACATGCTCAGCAATGGGAACACTCGGTGGGTTATTATCCCGGCAGCGATGTCGAGGATGAGGATGCCTGCCTGGACATCGTAGGACCTCGCCATAGGCACGCCAGAGAATTCGTCGTGGAGGATTTGTCCGGCGAACTTGGTGAGGTCTTGGAATCAATAGACCGGCAGGACGATGTTGCTTTACGAGAATCTTGTCAGGAGGATTTGTTGTCGTTTGATTGGTCTCACGACCCCGAGGTTTTCACCGGGGTGAGGGAAAGTTTTTCCGGACCATCTGGACCAACTTTCCCCACTGACGGTCTCCCCATATCAAATTTTTACGAAAATTTGGGATGAAGATATAATAAACCTCGTGGTCAATGAGACCAATAAATATGCAGCACTCCTCCTGGCCAACCCGGTGCTTTCTCAAGGATCACGTGTGAGGAGGTGGGTCCCGATCACGCCTGAGGAAATATTTACTTTCTTCGGCGTGATAATGCTGCAAAGCATTGTCCCGATTCCTGTAGAAAAGGAATACTGGAGGCCATGCTGCCTTATTTTAAAAATGGCATTCACCGACATTATGCCGTTTTACAGGTTTTGCCTGAATAAACTGTGCCTACATTTTGTTGACAATATGTTGTGTGCCAGAGGTGTCCCCAATAAATTAACTAAAGTTAAACCAATCATAGACCACCTAAACACCAAATTTAGCCCTTACCTGTCTGAGCAGAACATAGCTATCGACGAATCTCTGTTACTGTGGAAAGGCAGACTATCGTTTGAACAGCTAATAGCTACAAAAGCTGCTTAGGTAGGTATAAAGAGCTATGAGCTGTGCGAGTCACGAACGGGATATCTCTGGCACATGATAATAATTATATACAGGTAAAAAGGACCAACAGCATAATGTCGAATCAAGCACGAACACGGATGAGCCAGAGGGTGCGATTTCAAAGATTGTATTGAAGTTAGTTCGTGCGTTCCTAAATAAAGGCCACACTTTAGTAATGGACAACTTCTACAATAGTCCTTTGTTAGCACGCACCCTCAAGGCTCAGAAGACGGACGTAATGGGCACTCTCCGTCTAAACCGGGAGTTCGTGCCTGACAGTTTGCGCCATAAGAATAAAGCAAACATGCGGACGGGAGAAGTGGCTTTTAGCCAGATCCGGGACTTAACAATCACGGTGTGGAAGGACACGAATGTGGTATCTTTGATATCCACCTATCACAGAGTAGAGGTCGGCGGGAAAGAAAAACACGGTTACTATAGGTAACAACCCAAAATTGTTCTGGATTACAACCTGTCTATGGGAGGCGTCGACAAAAAAGACCAGCTTTTGCAGGCGTTTCCCATAGAACGGGTTCATAATCCAGTCCGGTAAAAAAAGCTTTTTGTCGACTTCTGAACGTATCCATGATGTGACAACGCGTTTGTTATGTTCGCGGCAGGCAAAAGCAATGTGACACAGCAGCAGTTTCGCGTAACGATGCGGACGAAATCGTAAAACGATTTCGTCCACCAGCAATACAAACGCCGATTCAGCGTGTCCCCCACTTTCCGGGCCGAAATGAAAAAAAAAGGGCACGTTGGAAGTGGTGCGCCATGAAAAAAGTGTGTCTTCTAGGTATACGCACTATGTTTATTGATTGTAAAGATAGAAATGGAGAAATGTCGTTCTCAGAGATTTTATTTTTGGCTTATTTTAATGAACTGTCGAAAAAAATTAAGCCATCTTCGTTGTGGTTCATATACTCAATGCTAAAATCCACTGTTAGCACAAGACACAATGTGCATATCAAAGAATAGTCAAAACTCACAGCGTTTTTGAAACGATCATCGGATGGGTTCAAAAGCAAAAAATCTAAAGTTTTTACAGCTCAAAACGTAGAGATGTTTTAAAATAAATCTCCTGATGACATATATTTGGCTGCAAAGGTGTGTTTATCGGAAAAAACAAATATATTGATTTCACTATATTATTTTTTATTTGAATGTACGAATATAGAAACAAAATTATCTATCTTTCCAGGTTGCTCTATTTTTTGGCGTTAGTGGTGCTTGTAGAACCTCTGAATTATTGAATATTACGGTTGACGATATAGAAACTCACGACAACATGTTGCTTATAAAACTTGTTAACACCAAAACGAAAAAAGATCGAATGTTCGTAATTCGCCATGAGTTTGTGAAAGTCGTGAATAAATATCGAAGTAGTCGAGTCCAACAGAAAGAAGCACGCCGAGGTTCTTCTTGAATTACAGAAATGGTAAATGTACGGAACAAGATAAAGGCCGAAACGGAAATATTCCTAAAAGATTGCTGCATTTCTAAAGCTACCAGAACTCTACACAGGCCATTGCTTCCGTAGAACCTCAGCAACGCTTCTCGCAGATCCGGCACAAAAAGTACACTCAAGAAATCCGACCAAGTGACAGAAGGCTATATTGAAGAGTCGGTTGAAAACAAAAGTAAAATTACTTCATGTATTACGGAAGCACTCGAGCATCGCTGTAGAGCGTTTCCCACTGCAGCATTCATCTCCAGGGCCGTCTACATCGTCTGCACGACCAGGTATTTTTTTGTTTATGTGTCATTTGTGATGATAATCTGATTTCATCGTGGACTAGCGAGTTCAAAGCAGCTGAAAGTTAAATATCTCTCGGCTCATACAGGTAATTTTGTTTTAGATCCTTCGATTTACGAATACTACCTGGAGGAAAATGCTCAGCAGTGGGACCACTCTGTGGGTTATTATCCCGGCAGCGATGTCGAGGATGAGGATGCCTACCTGGACATTGTAGGACCTCGCCAAAGGCACGCCAGAGAATTCGTCGTGGAGGATTTGTCCGGCGAACTTGGTGAGGTCTTGGAATCAATGGACAGGCAGGACGATGTTGCTTTACTTTGTCAGGAGGATTTGTTGTCGTTTGATTGGTCTCACGACCCCGAAGTTTTCACCGGGGTGCGGGAAAGTTTTTCCGGATCAGCCGGGCAGCCGGACCAACTTTCCCCACTGACGGTATGTCTCCATATCAAATTTTTACGAAAATTTGGGATGAAGATATAATAAACCTCGTGGTCAATGAGACCAATAAATATGCAGCACTCCTCCTGGGGAACCCGGTGCTTTCTCAAAGATCACGTGTGAGGAGGTGGGTCCCGATCACGCCGGAGGAAATATTTACTTTCTTCGGCGTGATAATGCTGCAAAGCATTGTCCCGATCCCGGTCGAAAAGGAATACTGGAAGCCATGTTTGCCTTATTTTAAAATGGCATTCAACGGCATTATGCCCTTTTACAGGTTTTGCCTGATTAAACGGTGCCTACATTTCGTTGACAATATGTTGTGTGCCAGAGGTGTCCCCAATAAATTAACTAAAGTTAAACCAATCATAGACCACCTAAATATCATATTTAGCCCTTATACCTGCCTGAGCAGAACATAGCTATCGATGAATCTCTGTCATTGTGGAAAGGCAGACTATCGTTTGCACAGCTAATAGCTACAAAAGCTCTTCAGGTAGGTAAAAAGAGCTATGAACTGTGCGAGTCACGGACGGGATATCTCTGACACATGATAATATAGAAGTGTCCCCAATAAATTAACTAAAGTTAAACCAATCATAGACCACCTAAATACCAAATTTAGCCCTTATACCTGCCTGAGCAGAACATAGCTATCGATGAATCTCTGTCATTGTGGAAAGGCAGACTATCGTTTGCACAGCTAATAGCTACAAAAGCTCTTCAGGTAAGTATAAAGAGCTATGAACTGTGCGAGTCACGGACGGGATATCTCTGACACATGATAATATAGAGGTGTCCCCAATAAATTAACTAAAGTTAAACCAATCATAGACCACCTAAATACCAAGTTTAGCCCTTATACCTGCCTGAGCAGAACATAGCTATCGATGAATCTCTGTCATTGTGGAAAGGCAGACTATCGTTTGCACAGCTAATAGCTACAAAAGCTCTTCAGGTAAGTATAAAGAGCTATGAACTGTGCGAGTCACGGACGGGATATCTCTGACACATGATAATATAGAGGTGTCCCCAATAAATTAACTAAAGTTAAACCAATCATAGACCACCTAAATACCAAGTTTAGCCCTTATACCTGCCTGAGCAGAACATAGCTATCGATGAATCTCTGTCATTGTGGAAAGGCAGACTATCGTTTGCACAGCTAATAGCTACAAAAGCTCTTCAGGTAGGTATAAAGAGCTATGAACTGTGCGAGTCACGAAAGGGATATCTCTGGCACATGATAATATAGAGGTGTCCCCAATAAATTAACTAAAGTTAAACCAATCATAGACCACCTAAATACCAAATTTAGCCCTTATTCCTGGCTGAGCAGAACATAGCTATCGATGAATCTCTGTCATTGTGGAAAGGCAGACTATCGTTTGCACAGCTAATAGCTACAAAAGCTCTTCAGGTAGGTATAAAGAGCTATGAACTGTGCGAGTCACGGACGGGATATCTCTGGAACATGATAATATAGAGGTGTCCCCAATAAATTAACTAAAGTTAAACCAATCATAGACCACCTAAATACCAAATTTAGCCCTTATACCTGCCTGAGCAGAACATAGCTATCGATGAATCTCTGTCATTGTGGAAAGGCAGACTATCGTTTGCACAGCTAATAGCTACAAAAGCTCTTCAGGTAGGTATAAAGAGCTATGAACTGTGCGAGTCACGGACGGGATATCTCTGACACATGATAATATAGAGGTGTCCCCAATAAATTAACTAAAGTTAAACCAATCATAGACCACCTAAATACCAAATTTAGCCCTTATACCTGCCTGAGCAGAACATAGCTATCGATGAATCTCTGTCATTGTGGAAAGGCAGACTATCGTTTGCACAGCTAATAGCTACAAAAGCTCTTCAGGTAGGTATAAAGAGCTATGAACTGTGCGAGTCACGAAAGGGATATCTCTGGCACATGATAATATAGAGGTGTTCCCAATAAATTAACTAAAGTTAAACCAATCATAGACCACCTAAATACCAAATTTAGCCCTTATACCTGTCTGAGCAGAACATAGCTATCGATGAATCTCTGTCATTGTGGAAAGGCAGACTATCGTTTGCACAGCTAATAGCTACAAAAGCTCTTCAGGTAGGTATAAAGAGCTATGAACTGTGCGAGTCACGAAAGGGATATCTCTGGCACATGATAATATAGAGGTGTTCCCAATAAATTAACTAAAGTTAAACCAATCATAGACCACCTAAATACCAAATTTAGCCCTTATACCTGCCTGAGCAGAACATAGCTATCGATGAATCTCTGTCATTGTGGAAAGGCAGACTATCGTTTGCACAGCTAATAGCTACAAAAGCTCTTCAGGTAGGTATAAAGAGCTATGAACTGT
Source organism: Agrotis segetum (assembly GCA_036375495.1). Taxonomy (NCBI): domain Eukaryota; kingdom Metazoa; phylum Arthropoda; class Insecta; order Lepidoptera; family Noctuidae; genus Agrotis; species Agrotis segetum. Next base: position 13,053,228 of record JAQSVV010000088.1, on the reverse strand, counting down.
GCGAGTCACGAACGGGATATCTCTGGCACATGATAATATATACAGGTTAAAAGGACCAACAGCATAATGTCGAATCAAGCACGAACACGGATGAGCCAGAGGGTGCGATTTCAAAGATTGTATTGAAGTTAGTTCCTCCGTTCCTAAATAAAGGCCACACTTTAGCAATGGACAATTTCTACAATAGTCCTTTGTTAGCACGCATCCTCAAGGCTCAGAAGACGGACGTAATGGGCACCTTCCGCCTAGACCGGGAGTTCGTGCCTGACAGTTTGCGCCATAAGAATAAAGCAAACATGCGGACCGGAGAAGTGGCTTTTAGCCAGACCCGGGACTTAACAATCACGGTGTGGAAGGACACGAATGTGGTATCTTTGATATCCACATATCACAGAGTAGAGGTCGGAGGGAAAGAACTGATGCGGAACCTCCTCAACGTCTATAATACTATATACTAGAAAAAAACGCACGGAAAAGACGAATCAGACTCTTGTTTTAAAACAACTTTACTTTAGCCCGATACCCATCAGTGACGTTAAAAAGAAAGATCTTCTAGGTATATGCACTATGTTTATTGATTGTAAAGATAGAAATGGAGCAATTTCGTTCGCAGAGATTGTATTTTTGGCTTATTTTAATGAACTATCTAAAAAAAATTAAGCCTTCTTCGTTGTGGTCCATATACTCAATGCTAAAATCAACTGTTAGCACAAGACACAATGTGCATATCAAAGAATAGTAAAAACTCACAGCGTTTTTGAAACGATCATCGGATGGGTTCAAAAGCAAAAAATCTAAAGTTTTTACAGCTCAAAACGTAGAGATGTTTTTAAATAAATCCCCTGATGACATATATTTGGCTGCAAAGGTGTGTTTATCGTAAAAAACAAATATATTTATTTTACTATATTATTTTTTATTTGAATGTACGAATATAGAAACAAAATTATCTATCTTTCCAGGTTGCTCTAATTTTTGGTGTTAGTGGCTTGGCTTGTAGAACCTCAGAATTATTGAATATTACGGTTGACGATATAGAAACTCACGACAACATGTTGCTTATAAAACTTGTTAACACCAAAACGAAAAAAGATCGAATGTTCGTAATTCGCGATGAGTTCGTGAAAGTCGTGAATATAATATATCGACTACTTCGTCCAACAGAAAGAAGCACGCCACGGTTCTTCTTGAATTACAGAAATGGTAAATGTACGAAACAAGATAAATGCCGAAACAAATTTGGAAATATTCCTAAAGAGATTGCTGCATTTCTAAAGCTTCAATCCCAGAACTCTACACAAGCCATTGCTTCCGTCGAACCTCAGCAACGCTTCTCGCAGATCCGGCACAAAAAGTACACTCAAGAAATCCGACCAAGTGACAGAAGACTATATTGAAGAGTCGGTTGAAAACAAAAGTAAAATTACTTCATGTATTACGGAAGCAATTCATTTTAAATCAATCGACATCGCCGCACCCATCTACTTCCAGTGATAACGACTTCATTGTAACAAATCAGCCAGGCCCATCTACCTCGTCTGATAATATTATTCAGACCCAAGTTAAACAAACAAATGCCCAACAAAACTCTTATCCCTACGTTTAATAATTGCTCAAGCAATTACATTTCAATTACATAAATTTCAGTAATTTTTATGTTTTCAATATTTATATTTTAACTGTTTAATATTTTTCTTTTATCTACTATTTCTATAGGTAATAGTTGAAAAGAAAGCAGATTATGCACCTCGCCTTAAGTAATTTATATTGCCCTCGTGCCTGTTAGATCAGTCAATCAGGCACACGCTGCAATAATATATTACTTTGTGCTCGATGCAATAATCAAGAGTCGATTTTGTAGGGCGATATTATAATTCAGTGCGATTTTGCTACAGCTTCGTGGTCCAGGACGCTGTCCAGTCATTCCATTGGAATAACGAGCAGACTACGCTCCTGACATCGATGTATTTAAAAGAAGAGCAAAATTTGAAACACGGCAGCCTTGTAATATCAGATGACCTAAAATATGACACTGCAACATTTTTCGCATTTCAAAAAAAAATGCTGCAACGTCTTTAAAAAATGGGCATGTATACTAAGAAATATATTGTATTACTGATGGTGAACCTACTTCAATTAAAAACAAGTTTTATTTTATCATCCTGTTTTATTTTAAACAAGATTTCGACACGGAAGCAGAATTCATTTCCACGTCACTTCTCATGGCAAAGGGCCATTTGATAGACTTGAATGTTGATGGATGAAGAGGAAGAGAAAGACTAAAGAAAAATTGGATGGATTGTCTCAGAATGGTATGAAAGAAAAAGGAGTAAACGTATTGCGACGACCCCAAATAAAACGGATAAGGGCAGGAAGATGACGAGAACCTAGTTGCGGCGCGTCGTGTTCCACGAGCAAGGGAACTCATGGGGACGGGACCATAGGGCCAAGGCCTAACATGACACGGGTGAAACCGCGGGCAAAATCTAGTAGTTACTGTATAAACGTTTTCAATATAAAAAAATAAAACAAACAAGAACGGAAGTAAATTATGGAGATGTTTTAATAGAACGATATGTATAGCGTCGGTTACATTGGACAAAATAATTTTAAGAGAAACACCGCATTCCTGTCGTATAAATTCTGTACAAGTAAAAGATATATAAAACTTGAAGAGGGCGGTCAGTGAAACATCCAGTACAGGAAATTTGGGAATCTTCTTTATAAAACTTAAAAACAGGACCCATGGTGATCAAGATTTAATACCCACATTTCGTTCCATTAAAAGTTCCCTATACAAAGCTCGGAAATGGTATCTGAATCAATTCAAATAACAAGCATTGGCAGACTGTCTGCCACGCCTATTTATTTAAATAAGAATAAGTTCTTCCAATGATTTTTGACATTTATGTATTGTGTATTCCTGTTATCATAGTACACCTTTACAATTGTTTTTTTGTTTTTCATTAATATATCATTTTTTAATAGCATCAAAATCAGCGCGTCATCGGAAGAAAAAGTTTTTGGCTCTCCTGTAAAATTTTCTCATTTGAGGTTCGTCGTTCGAGTGCGTCGCCTACGGGTTTTACGATAATACTTTCATGACGAGCGGCGTGAACAGTGATAATTATCATTTTGTTGAGTGAGTCCAGTTTTGCCAGTAAAAAAATGGTGTGTTCATAAATAAAATATGAAATGGGAAGATATTGACGTAAAACAATTGTTGTTCAATTGTTTTACGTCAATATCTTCCCACCAATTCCAATTTTTTTTTAAACATACCATTATGCTTTGATTATCATCGAAAGTTCAATCATTAAAAAATAGTTCGACAAAATATCGTTGGTTCCTTTGACGAGATGACACATGCTCTTGAATGGAGGCCTCCTATTGGTCAGTGAACTTGGACGCCCCGCTCGCACGCCCGCTGTAGCGAAAACTAGGCGTGCACGCTGAACGCTACTATGCACCGTGCACGCTAAACTCTACTATGCACCGTGCACGCTGAACGCTACTAGGCACGCGACAATACACGCTGGAACGCTCCGCTGCACGTTCCGCTGTTCCGAACTTGCGTCCTGGGATGCCACGATCTATCCGCTGGTTTCGGGAACGAAGTCGACAGCGGCGCGTCGTTGGCCAAAGATGGAAAAACATTGCGAAGATGGTGAAAAACACAAATACTACTCGTAAATGCCAGAAAAAAAAAACAATTCCAGTCGCAATGACATAAATATGTAGATAGGAAATTAATACCTAACGACTTCAGCTTGTTTAATTTCACGGATTTTCGCAATCAAAACCTATAAACAGCAATCTGAACTTGCCATCGAAAATGTACAGTTATGTGTTTCTTGCAATAATACTTCATTATTTTTATCTGGTATGATTAATAAGTAATAAGAAGGCTGCATTTTTTTTCTTTACTATATTGTTAATTCCTTTTATATTAACATTGTATTGTAGACGCCTGTACAAGAAGCACATGTTGATCGTATGAGTGTTATCGATGGAATTGCACTTCGGGTGAGTTTTTTACAAAAATGTAGTCATCGTTAAGAATGTAGTTCCATCATTTTTATCTACAGCATGCGGCTGTGATACTTATTGAGAGATGAGCGTTGAAACTGAGATGTCTCACGGTCTCAATGGCAACAGACACCGGGACTGAACGAACACTCCTTTCTATATGCTGCACCATCTCATCCAGAAAATTACTACTCTATACGACACAGGTACTTACTAAGGACTGCGGTGGATCTGTACGAAAAGTTCTTGTGCCAGGCAGGGGTGTACGTCATTACTGCGAAGTTCGTTACCGCGATGTACGTTATATATTTGATAGTTATATATTATAGATTCTCACTTGGTCCAATTATAACTTGAGCTTAGAATTTTGTTTAACTGAAACGGTTTGCAACAAAAGTCAGAGAAATAACGAACGAATGAATGAAGTCAATGCACTCATTTTCAAGAATGTACGAATAAACGCCGACAGAGCGCATCTTTTGATTGTCATTGCTAATGTTGATTTTATTTTTGATTATTATCTTTCTATCCAATTATAATTTATTCATAAGTAAGTAATTTATTATTATTTATTTATCGGTCGCGGGCAGCCGATGGATGCAAGTGGCGAATTGTCGTTCGGCGTGGCGGTCTAAGGGGGAGGCCTATGTTCAGCAGTGGACGTCCTCCGGCTGTTGATGATGATGATGATGAAGTAATTTATAATAATAACAATAATTTATTTATTTGTACACAAAAACACAACAACCAAATAGTACAATGCAGTAACATATTTTATGTAAAGTACTTATAATTTTTTTTTTTTTATCTGTGAAACAATTATAATTTTTTTATTTTTTTTATTATCATGTCTATCAATATAATACCAAAATAACCAGTGTTAGTAATCACCCTACATAACTCACACCGAAAATGCAATCGTTGCTGCAAAGAACTTATGAACTTTCGCGACAACGTATTTCGCAAAAAGGACTTTCGAGATAACGTACATCGCATAAAGAACTTTCGTGATACTGTACTTCGCCGTAATGAACTTTCGCAGTAACGTACTTCACGGTAATGAACTTTCGCAGTAACGTACTTCGCGGTAATAAACATTCACTGTAACGTACATCGCAGTAACGAACTTCGCAGTAATGACGTACCAGGCAGAAATTAAGGGTATCGTCAGCCCCCCAGCCCTTCCTGCATAACGCGTCTTAGCAGCATTATTACAAAGAGTTCTAAAAAAACATTTATGGGTGAAAAATATAAGTTAAGGGACAAAGAAATACTCGTAGGTAAATACTAAAAACTATCTCTTTAATATTCTAGCAATCGTCTATCAATTGTACGGCAAAGGTAGTATTTATCTTACAAAATTAATAAGTTAATTTATATTTCATAGTGAAAATATACTTATTAACTAATCAATAATAACCACATTTCCCTGTTGTAGTGCAAAGGAACAGACTGTCATGCAAATGTGAGATACACATAATTATACGCAATTTACTTTTGAATCTTTTTGGATGTTATTAGTATAATAATTATACACTGAATACTTTGAATGAAAAATATTTCAAGCAAACAAGTCAAAGAGCTTAGACATTGTGTCAATCGTTTTATACAGGATGTTTTTTTTAAATTGGCCATAAGGGAGAAATCCGAATCCTTAGGAGATACAGGAAAACTTTCTTAAGAACTTTAAGCTCTTTTTTGATGTTGACAATTTTCAGTCAGACACTTGGCTTCGCTTAGCAAAAGTAGTACTTCCGGAAGTAATACTTTTGACGGTTGCTTGGCAACGACTATTTATCTCTGCCTGACTCTATATCTAGGCTCCCAGGCAACATTATCAATACGCTACGTTACCAGCGGTAGCCAAAGGGTGATTTTTCATTATTTTTTTTTAAGTGTACGGGTATGATGGCTTCAGCATCGGTAAGAATAAATCCTGAACATGGTTATTTACACACATACATACATACTATCACGGTTCATAAGATACAGCTTGGTGACAGACGGACAACGGTTTCTATGTTATATTGTCCTGTTTTTATACCCTTTGGGTACGGAAACCAATAACGGCAAAAAAAAAACATGTTTTTTGTAAGGGAAATACTACAGAATAAAATAAGTATTTCAGGGGTACTTATTTTATTGTTTTTTTTTAACGGCAACATACATACATTATTTGTCAAATTCATGAGATACGCCTGGTCAGTCAAAGTCAGACAGACAAACAGACAACGGGATCTTTTTATTAGGCTACTGTTTACCCAATATTTCCTACAAAAACACCGTTTGAGCACGAAACCCTAAACTTATTTATACAACAATTTTAATTTATTCGTCTTCTGACGAGTTAAACTGAAAGAACTGTTTTTACCAAGTGCCAAGATAGTTTATTATCCTGATCATCACCGAATAACTTTCATTCAGGACAAGAATTCCGTTCACAGTGCCAGACGAGTATTAAATTGGATAGCTGAGCAAGATGACTTGAAATTAATAAAAAATAATAAATCTGTAGAGAGGTCAATTCTGTTCATGAAATATATTTCCAAGGGGGTTTTCATATCCCGGGTCGACGGCGCGTTGTGTCCCACGCGCGCCTCAAAGAGCGTCAGCATAATGACGGGGCCCCCCTCTCAGAGGGCCAAAGCCTGCCGGGGTCGCGGGATTATTCCCTAACCGTAACCCCGGAACGTAACAGGCTATGAAGGACACCGTGGATTTTAGTCAGTAGAAGTCTGACAGTCCCTCCCGCCCTGCCCGGGGTTGGAGGACTCATTTGATGATTTTACCACGTTAAAAAAAAAAAAAAAAAAGGGGGTGTTCATATCAGGGGTTGGCATCAGTATCGATCCCTAATATCGATACTGATGCCAAATGCAATCAGTAAAATTATTGTGTTGTAAGAAACAAAAACTACTCGACGGGTTTTAACGAAACTTGGTACAATTATTTTTCATACTCCTGCGCTGGTTGTAGTATACTTTTCATCACGCTACAATCAATAGGAGCAGAGCATTAAGAAAACGGGATTGGGAAAATGGGAGAAGTTACTCTAATTTTATTAACTTCCGTCGATGTTTAAAAAAATCTTTATTTTTCGATAACTCCAGAAGTACTTTGGATCCCATGTTGTCGGGGTTAAAATGGGCATTGTTCATTTTTTTTAATATGCTGTAATTGAAAAACCATTTCGAGGAATAGCGTTACTGATCATTATGTACTAATTAAAAATGAAAAATATTCATATCTCATTGATATTTTTAATAAAATACGTTTGACCTTCCTTGCCCTTCAAATGTTTAACACCTTCTTCAAACCTTTGGCTGTACACAGTTTTGTATCTTTGCCTCAGAAAACAGAAAATATAAAAAATATAAAACCGGCCAAGTGCGAGTCGGACTCGCCCATAAAGGGTTCCGTAGCAGCAAGTAAAGTTCTTGTAGTTGGTTGTAACTTTGCAAGGTAAATTGCAGTTTACGATTTATTAAAAAAAAAAACTAATAACTCGATCTCGTTCAAAACAATTTTCAATTGAAGTTTGCATGGTAATGCACATCAAATATTTTTTTTTGTTTTATCATTCTCTTAGTTCAGAAGTTACAGAGGGGGGGGACACATTTTACCACTTTGGAAGTGTCTCTCGAGCAAACTGTTCAGTTTAGAAAATAATAATTATGTTTGTAACCTCAATCAGAGTACTACCTCAATATAATTTTTCAAGACCTATTCATAGATATCCCACACGAATAGGTAAGGCGAAAAAAAAATATTTTGAGTTTCAATTGTTACTTTCTACCCCCAAAATTCTTTTTTGTTTTATTTTTGTGTGAAAGTCCGCGGTTCACATAATACATCTACCTCCAAAGTTTCAACTTTTTGTCGAAATTATAAGAGCTATCTCTTATAATTTCGACAAAAAGTGGCTGTGACATACGGACGAACAGACAGATAGACAGACATGTCGAATCTATAAGGGTTCCGTTTTCTGCCATTGGCTGCGGAACCCTAAAAAATAAGTGACAAGTATTTTCCAGGGTTGTCAGGCATAAGTACCAATGTCTTGGTATACATACCAGTTTTCAGTGTCACGTACCATGTACCAAGAAACTCGAGTACTAGAGAAAAAAAACCAAGATTGGACGTTGACCAACAATACAGAATAAACGACAAATTTTAGGGTGCAATCGAGTATTATTATTATTATAGCCTACAATCTTACAAAACAAAAATATTAAAAGTAAGTTTACATTTTTTTCCCTCTCTTTTATATATCTATATATTATGTATTATTAGACACCGATATTAAGATTGTCTTTCGATTTCGCAAAGGCCTCCCCTGTAGCTTGCCACTCCTTCCGATTATGGGTCATCCTCCTCCAAGTAGCACCAGCCATCTTTCGAAAGTCGTCTTCCCATCTTAGGCGTTGCCTTCCTTTCTTTCTTTTGTTATATCTTGGACACCATTTGGTTACGTCCTTAGCCTATTTATTATTAGTACTCCTCAACATATAACCTGCCCATCTCCATTTCAATTTCCTTATGCAATATGTGATTTAGTTGATTTTAGTTTGGTTTAGTAATGTCTCTAGTTTGATTTTGTCTTTTAACTTGTCGTTGAGCATGCTACGCTCCATGCTATGTCGACAGGGCTCTAGATTTCGCATAATTTGTTTAGTAATGCTCCAAGTTTGACATCCATACGTCAATATAGGTAAAATGAAGAAACCCGTGTATTTTTGACAACCTTGTGTGACCAATATCTCTTCCACGCTAGCTGTACTCTGTTATCTATTTCTTTAGTTACAATCGAGTATTGCTTACTAAAAAATCTCTTTTTTTTGCCCTCTATTAACAGCAAAAGATAAAAAAAAGATTTTTCATTCGTATTTGATTTTCGACACATTTTACCGATGTACCAATATTTCATATTGGTACATCACAGTGGCCGTCTGACATCCCTGATGAGAAAATCAGGGATGTCAGAGGGCCACTGACAAGTGTCAATTTGTAAATGTCAAAGATGTAAACAAACAAGTTTTTATTGTAACTGCAAATTTCTTCATTATCTCGGTTAAATCTGTTAAATCGGCATCGGCAATATAACATAAACTACAAGTAAAATAGAATATAGAAAGTGCTTTGTCCCAACTAGCAACAATAATACTAATAATAATCCAATCAACATCTTGTTCGTACTAAAGAAGATTTGAGAGAAAAGTGGTGTTTGATGACGGTGTGGAATGTTGAAAGGTTTATACAATGTACTGTTGCGAAGATCACTTTGATGTTAGTATTTCAGAAGCCTTAGATTCCTTTGTATTTTCATCTAGGAGCTAATTTTGTTTTGTAAATAATAACCTAGCGGGATGTAAGTGACGTTTAGACAGTTGACGTTGTGTTGACAGTTTTTTAATTTTGCTCTAGTAAGGAAACGGCACAACTTTTAGGCCAATGGTGACGTCACCTACCTCAAAAATTAAAATATTAAAAATAAAAAAAGTATTGAGCCAATCATTAAAATATTCAAATTAGTTTCTCAAAATGCTCTATATTTGCAGAAAATAAAATAAAATCGAATGTTTAAAAAATTAAGACAATCCCCATTGTTGCACATAACGTCTTCTCCACCCATTTCAAGGACCGCAAATATAAAAAATTAAGCCCAGCTAAACGCCTTTATAAGCTTTTATTTGTTTATTCATGTGTGTTTCAGGCTATAGGTTTCAACGCGTCAGCAGTAGTAAGTACAAAAATAATTACTATACATAGAAGAACATGACGGTAGCGGTAGCAGCTAATTGCCACTCCATCTAACCATTCCACTGTATTATCCTTATCACCATTTTTAAATGTACAATATTTCAGACGATTGGCGATCTTTCTACAGTCGAGGTAAGGTATAAAAATAGCATATTTTTCAATTCAAATTCATAGGAAGCTGGTGTTATTTTTAATTTGTTTTGAAAGTTTAAACACATAGCTGTAACTAGTATTGTAGACATGGGTAGTTCGCGAACGAATGAACTAAATGAACTAGTTCATTTCCCAAAATGAACTTTTCATTCATTCACTGGCCAATCAAATGTGTCTTTAGTTCACTTAGTAATTCAGTGTTTCTATCTACACTCTACGTGGTCTGGGGTGCGTTTAAATCCTTCTGCGGTATTTCGCCGGAAAAAAATTAAACTGGCGAGGGTTCGCTGAACGGAGTCATAAGTTTCTGTCAATGTTAGTTGTCAAATTCAATTGACAGCTCAGTTTATTGAAGAAATAATCAATTTGCCGGTCTAATATAAATCCATAATCCACAAATAATATTTACTCTCTGAAATAAAAATAGTATGACGCGAATCGAGCAAAACAACAAAACTTAATGTCAATCTGACAGCAGGATAAAATTTTGCGAGGTAAAAAGTTCGCAAAAAATTATTCCATTTCTAGGTTGACAGTCCTAAGCCTGTTTAAAGTATGAAGGAAAATCTACATACGTATATAACTGAACTAGTGATTTATTGAAATACATCATTTCTCTAAATCACTAGTTCAGTCAGTGAACTAGTGATTTCACTTCACTAAATCACCAGTTCAGTGAACTAGTCCAGTGAACTAGTTCAGTGAAGTAGTTCAGTGAAGTAGTTCAGTGAAGTAGTTCAGTGAAGTAGTTCAGTGAAGTAGTTCAGTGAAGTACTTCACTGAACTACTTCACTGAAGTACTTCACTGAACTACTTCACTGAACTAGTTCAGATTTGCTGGACGAAATGAAGTACTGAATGAATGAATGAACTACTTCATCAAGTGAAAAGATATACTTCATTCATTTTCTTTTTACTGACACATTTTGCGCATCTCTATAGTATTGAGAGAACACTACCAACGGGTTATTATTAGTAGGTATATAGTACCTAGGTACATTGTTATCCAAGGAGTGAAAGTTACTTATTCAAGTCCCGAGACAAGGTTTAGCGCCCCTAACGTACCGAGTGAGGGCGCTAATAGATCGAGGGACTAAATAGATAATTCACCAGAGGTAAACACTGTGCTATTCATAACAATTACAAATACGAGGAAAGTAGTTTTAAAGCCTGGAGAGTAGTTTTTGAGGGGGGGTGTACCTTTCTCGACTAGAGGTTCTAGAAAAAAACTGAGATTATTACTTGAAATAAGCTAGCCTCAATTAGTACGCAACAGGTGAAAAATGTTATGCAACCTAATTTCTGAAGTCATCAGTCATCGTATTTTACAATATCCAAAATTATAAGCATTTTATAGATCTTACTCGCACAATAAAACTCTGATTTATCCGTTTACAGTGCTACGGACCTTTATGCAAAGTTGCTGTACGTATACATAATTTATCAACACTTAATAATATAACACAATACTTTAGTGAACCAGTAAATAATAATAAAAACGCAGAGCAACTTGTGGCGACCGGATTAATGTCCATCCAGTCGCCAAAATGCGTGCAGTTCTTATTTCATTTTCTGGTTTGTCTTTGCTGATAGCTAGTAAAAACAGGAGTGTACACTATCGAAGATAGCAATTTTCATCTCTCTTTTTAACCGACTGTAATGTAGAATGTCAGAAGAGCAAACGCGTTGGGAGGAAGAGATAATTCCACTAATTTCTCCCAAATCGTCGAGTCCGTCTCGTACCCTGCCAGATTTTCATAACAGGATGCAAAGGACTGGATGTTCTCCACACTAGAAAACTGGAAAAACCGTATCTCATTGGATGCTATGGTGGCGATGATGCGATCATTATAATTACTGTTTATAACACAAGTTAGGATAATTAACATTCATCTAAACTTATCACTCTAAGCAACGGTGTACCATTTTATTATAAAAATTGTACTACTATTATTTATTACATTTTAGTGCGACGGCGTGTTAAACGTTTGCATGTCAAAAGTGAGTGACTTTTCTTATTCATGTTAAAATAAGGTTATACTAATATTTAAATATAATACCAACCAGAACACTTAATTAACTACTCAAATGTTACCTTTTAACGGGACTTTTACCAGGAGAGAAGGCACTCCCCCCTCCCACACACCCCTCCGCCTGCCAAACATTATCATGAAAAAGGCCATGTGACGGTCTAGAGAGTAACCTAATGGGCCTTAAACACGCAGCAGCTTCACCACAGTTTTGCCTGCGCAAGGCCGGCCTGCGCGTACTTGCCTGTGTGTGTGGTTGAGCATTCAGTGTTGCCGACCGTGTATTGTTTTTTGATGCGAGAAGCTTGTAGTCCGGTCAATTTAGACCAAAAAATGAGAGTGAAATTACATAAAGTCCCAGCAAGCTGAATTTCTGTGAAGTTGTTCAAAACATAATTATAGACAATGTCTAGAAGTTCCCCATTATTCCCCTGTAAGGAAAAAAAATAATTCAAGGTAAGTAAGAGTTTTTCGCGGTTTTCAGCAAAATGGTAAGTTTTATCATAAAAGTACCTCAGACAAAAATTGTAGATCATAAAATTATCTATAAAAATGTATCAATACTTTTTTTCTTACGAGCTACCGTTTCTGACATATAACGATTCAAAAAGTTATAAAAGTTGTTATCGTCATAATATGCACACGTTTCCACACCACCTATGAGGTAGTGTCCTTAACCACAGTTGCTGCTCACCAACATCTTTTTCGAGTATATTACCAAGTTCAAGTGTGGCTTGCTTATCAGCTAGACCCTACGGACCCCCAGTCTGTAGGGTCTTGGAAGTTGGTCAACAATATAATTTAGAGCCAGTTCAAACTTTACTTCCACCTGCGCCGCAAAAACTGTTGAACCCTATTTTTTTCAACTGCAAAAAGGGATGCAGTGCTAAATGTGGTTGCAAAAAAGTCGGACTGTCTTGTTCTTGGCCATGCACAAATTGTCAAGGCCGGTCGTGCTCTAATATTGAATCACAAACAATGGAGGATTTGTTTGACTTCGACGAAGTATCATGCGATACATCGCTATTGACGCAATTTACTTGCATCCAAAATGAAGATGAAGGAGAAGCAGGAGAAGAAGAACAAGAAGAAGATCAAGAAGAAGGACAAGAATTTGAAACTTACGAATAAGACGAATAAACTTCAACACTTTTTTTTTCATTTACATCGCTTTTATCTTTCCCAATCTTTGAAAATTTCCGTTATTTTGCAATAGTTTTACATTAAACAGGATCACAACTGACCCGTGGAGTAGGGCTACTGGGGAACTTCTAGACATTGTTTATAATTATGTTTTGAACAACTTCACAGAAATTCAGCTTGCTGGGACTTTATGTAACTTCGAATGTCTAAATTGACCGGACTATTGCGCGGCAAAACTGTGGTGAAGCTTGTGCGTGATGGTAGGCCCATAATACGTTTGTTAACCCGTACAACCAGTGTTACAGTCACTTACAATATAAAATACAAAGAATAGAATTTATCCTTACTTTGGTCATGTGGAACGTTGCAATCTTTCCGAAAGCATGTGGATCATAAAAACACTCGGTCTAAAACGAACGAAGAAAATGCCCAGCAACATTCCAGTTATCGATGTAATACTCAGCCCGAAAGAATAGTTTAATAAAGTCTTGAGTTTTTATGGGGTTTTTGACATATTGGATGTAGAGATGTAAAGAAAGCAAATATTATACAAAGAAATAGCAAACATATTTTTCCTTCCAACAAATTTTGACTTCCAACGGAACTTTGTTAATTTTACTTAACAATATTTTTGGAAACGATAAAGTGTGATACTACTATCTGATTTTGAGTGCTTCGGCCTTTTTTTATCTACTATTCCTATAGGTAATAAGTGAAATGCGCCATAGGTAGGTGGACATTCCACATCCATACCACCCCATACATACAAATCGTTTTGCCAATATTTTTGTTGTACGCACAGTTTAGGAGTGCAATGGATTCCCCGCGGGGGTCTGTATTTCCTAATAGCTGTCGTCGCCGTAGACGTCGTAGTCAAATGCAATTCAATAGAAAAATAAAAAAAAAGTTAGGTCACAAAACGAAAATAATTAAGTGAGGTATTTTTCACGTTTGATTATACATACTTAAATACGCTCTCTAATATGAAAATAACACCTCGAATTTGTGCATGCCTAGTACATTTGTTGGTTACTCTAAACGCGAAAACAAGAAAATGAAAAATCGATTCAAGTCAGTAATCGTTTTTGTTCATTTTCTTGTCCTTCAAAAAAATGTCCCAGCACTAGTACGATCAGCGGATGCCCTATGTGGAATAAAATGCTTGATAAAAACTATTCCACTAAGGGCACCTGCAAAAAAATAAGTGCCGTTCGTGGAATAGCTTAGGAGCCATTCGCTGAGGTGCCATTTCAGTGGGTGCCCTTCCTGGAATACCTCGAACGAATGACCATGTATCTTTTTTAAACAACTCTGGCATAATTGCCCGACAAGCACGATTTCACATCAACTCAGTCGAGTTGAAGTAGACAGGATGCCCAGTTGACGGGCAATTATGCCAGAATAGCGGACAGCGTCGAATAGCGGACTATGCGCATTTGCCTCACCCCTCCGACTGTCTTATGACTATGTACTAAGTGAGAGATAACCGCGCATATCAAATAGGACCATGCTTGTTGCTAATTCAAATATTTTTAACTTAATTTCAGTGCATTGGCCGTGGATGTGAAGCGCTGGTACGATTTAGTTTTAATCTTATTCCATGTGGTTGTAGAAATACTTATAATTAATGAAAATGCTTACTTTAAATACTGTAAAAATATTATTTTGTAGTGTCATTCGGCCTCCTGTCTTACATTCGTAAGTAAATGGTTTTTTCATCCCTCCCACCTCGAAAGAGTATTTTTGCTCTTCGATATCTCAATGCAAAAGCCGTTTTTTATGCTAGAAGATAAAGAAAATAGAATTTAGATCATCATGTGCAATAAGTTTGTAAATTCGATACATCATTAAACTTATTTACTTCTACCTCTATGGTGCCGAATTTATCATGCAACCTTTCTTATTTTGTTAAAAAACTCATACTCATTAACTTCTTGACTCGGAACTTTTTTTAATTATTTTGCTAGCGCCATTTCTTTTCCCTTCATATTGTTCACCGTAAGTTGAAAACAAGTGAAAAACCTAAAATGAGTGATTCTAGCAATGAGGAAGATTATTGGACGCCAACGGAATTGACTGAAACTGTGAATAATGCGCAAGTGAGCTTTCACCCTCAACAATCTAACAAGAAGTATTTGAAACAATACGATATGTTTAGCACGTGGCGACTAGCTAATGGAGCCATGTTTCTCAGAAAACGTTTTGCGTGCATGTTTTATTGAATAATCCGAGACTACGAAATCAAGAACTCTTTGGAGTACGTATTCAATGCTAAAAACAACAATAAAGATAAAAAATACTTACGTAATACTTATCGACACCTATCGTAAATTAGTGGCATTTTAAAAAGAGTACATCCGGACGTCAACCGAATAAAAATCGAATGTTCACCATCCGAAATTGAAAAGTTTCTGAACGAACCACCTGATTCCGTATATTTGATATCCGATTCTCTACTTAGTAGATATTGATAGGCACAATTTATTATGCATCCATGCCTCATATGCCCTGATTATATTACAGGTTGTTCTTATTATTGGTATAAACGGAGCATGTCGAACTGATGTACTAACACAATGTCAAAAAAATTGAGATACATTCTGATGAGTTACTATACATTAATTCATTGTCACTGACTTATATAACACATGACTTATGCGAGCTCTATGTGCGCTATGATCGGGTTTGTAAAATATATTATACCCCAAAACGCTGAAGCCGATTAAAAGATGGAAGGCAAGACATGCATCTCTAAACATCCCCGACTATGTTGTCAAAACATCCCCGACTATGTTGTCAAAGCATCCCCGACTATGTTGATGTCACGCTGCCTCGCTGAAGGGCACCCCTCTCATGCTGATTCCAATTCGAATTAATCAAGACCGACAAGAGGTCCCTTGTGCTGAATTAGTTCCTATTGACAAGATCCAAAGTGATTCAGAGTGATACCATATCTGTAACTATCAAGGCAATGTATAGCCAGCTACTAGCTAGTTAGTATATGACCTTGCATTCCTCAAATCTGTGTAGTGTATGAGAGATTTTGTCCTGTCGGGAAGAATGGCTCTCATGTTACCAGAGAATATTATTACTAAGCAAAAACCAATATCCAGCACTATTTTTTTTATAATTTCAAGAAAAATTTTGAAGCGAGCCGTAACCACACTTTCAAGTTTGATCAAAAATTTCAATTTTGGTAAACAATAAAAAAAACATGATTCTGAATTAAAAGGAAGACCTGGCAATATTGTACCAGGTAACAGATTTATATCAACTTGGTTGACTAGGGAAGCTCTACGAGGACGATTTCGCCAACAAGATTTATGTGAGGCAACTTTCAAAGTAAAGTGTCCTAAAGTAAGATACTAATGTCCTCCAATCAGACTGGTTTGCTGCCAGGTGGTAAATAATCAGGTTACTGTTGTTCCGTGTTTTAGTGGCAGTAGAATACAGCCGTTCGATACCTCCTTTTTTATTTATATATCTAAATGAAAACAGTACGGCCTAGAATAGATCCACATAAAAGTCAACAACACCATATCCACCCTGTTTCTTCGGTTGCCATTTGCGCTCCAAGGCTTCAGTGCCCTTTTAACATAGTCACACTTTCACCTAGCATTACCATCGTGCGTAGCCGAAATTATTAACCAAATTAAGTTAAAAATAACAAAAACCAGACAACGAAAAAATCGGGCACTGAAAACTATAAAACAATAAGAATATTCATTTTGCTGATATTTTTTCCCACAATAACTTTTAAATATTTATCTTTTATTACATAGACAACTTACAGTAAGAAATTTCTTTTTTTCATATCTTCCGTCTTACAGAAATTTTTAAGTAATCGCCGTGGTCGTGGGTTACCTGTGGTTGTTGCATAAAATCTTTATTGGCTAGCTGGCTTCTAACGACTCTTCATTTGTCATGTAATGATAAGTAGAAGTTATGAGAGAACAAACAAACAAACGTACATACATACATACATACTGGTCAAAACCATAACTCTCCTTTTAGCTTTGCCGTAGTCGGGTTAAAAGTAAAGGTAAGAAACAAACTTAATCCTTATGAGAATATTTACCTTATTTCTTCGTTATTTTTCAGGCCATGGGAGTTGTCAGTACATCAAGTGTAAGTCTGAAGAATGGGCCTCTATAGGACTCTGCCTCAACCCCCAACAGTCTTAATGGGCCCACCACAAGCACAAGCTTCACCACAGTTCGGCCTGCACAAGCTTGTCGCATGGAAAAACAATACAAGGTCGGCAACCACAGATATAGATACACCTAGATAAGGCAAGTATCACCGATCTGTCGGAAAACCAAGC
Source organism: Agrotis segetum (assembly GCA_036375495.1). NCBI lineage: Eukaryota > Metazoa > Arthropoda > Insecta > Lepidoptera > Noctuidae > Agrotis > Agrotis segetum. The sequence continues at coordinate 13,035,789 of JAQSVV010000088.1, read as the reverse complement.
GTGCCATTTTTTGACTACCTATTTTAACTCACTGAAATACTCCCCCGCTTACGTTGCCCCCCTCGTCCCATAGCACAATTAACCAAATAAATATTAAAATTGACGTCCAACTAACGATCGATAGACATGAGATAACAAGATTTAGACGAACGCGAAAATGGCCACTTACGATTTTTGGTCGAAAACTAGCTCGCATTTTTGGCACGCGAAGTAGTTGCTCCTGCGTTATATAGGTATATCTATATCTGTGCAGGCCGGGCTTGCGCAGGCAAAACTGTGGTGAAGCTTGTGCGTATGGTAAGCCCATAAGCTTATGGTGGGATTGTAGTAAGTAGATTCTGCCCCACTCCCCCCCCCCCCACGCATATTATGACATGGTGTATTCTCGCCCCGTGTTCAAGCCAAAGCCATTGAGTATTCCTTATTAGATAAAAAGCCTTGTGTAGCTAGCATAAATCCCTACACCGATAGAATAAAGAAATTAGTGGAATCGTCAGATAATGTAGTTAAAATTTCTTTTGATTGCAGTGTTTAGGACCTAGATGCTTTGCGAATGTAAGTTATCGAACATTCAATCTAAAACCTTGATGATTTTACATTAGGTTGTCGATGTCTGTATACAGAGGATAGAATTATTCAATTAGTACTTCTACTAAAATTACAAGTACCTACTTATTTGTTCAAGTTTACAATTATTTATAGTAATAAAAAATCTGCTTCTAATACTACTCGTACCAGCAATATAAACTTTCAAAATTTGAATATTTTTAGACATTTTTTTTAATGTTTTGAGCAGTGATGACCCATGAACCAAGCGCATTACTTTTTGTATTTTATTTCGCCACCACCGGTCTCAAAATGGTGAAGGACAACATACTCAATACTCAATTATTTATTGCATTCCATATGTTACAAAGATGGTAAAAGACAAAAGTTTAAGATACAATATGGACCCTGTCGGGCACGCAAAATTTAGGAGAGAGGAAGAGGGCTGAATAGCAATTTAATCAGTTTAGGTAATCTTATTAACATCGTGAGGAAACCGGCATATCCTAGAACCAATGAGATTTAAAAGAACCTATAGAGAGGGAATTGGGAAACATGTCATACAAAATTGTTGATGCCGTGCGTCAGTAGCACTATCTAGCGTTGCATAGCAACGCGACTACTAGACTGAGCGACTTGTTACCTAGTGGTAAAAAGTTTTGGATCACAACTTTCATCGTGTTGTCCCTTCTATTGCTCGTATATAGTTTAATGTCTTTTCCTAGAACTAAAAATGACAAGACTTAATTATGACATCCACCAACCGCACTTGGCCCGCGTGTTGGTTTTTGGTACATTCCCTCTTGCAGAGAGGAGACAGTGTGTCCCAGCAGTGAGAACATTAAAGGCTGATAATGATAGCTCTATTTTTGGAGGTGAACGCCGTCTCATTTATGACTGTCAGCTAGTAACAATAAGTGAATTATTGATTTCGCTGCATATCTCTGTTTAGTCAGTGCTGCCAGGCCAATTTATATTGGAGAAATGAAAGATCGAGGTCTATCGGCTGAAACAATAACATGAGCAATAGCAACACATTTTCGAGAAGCTTCTCTGTATCTTTTTTGTTCTTGAGTACGCCAACTTCACAATCTCTGCTAGAGAAGAAAACCGTCGTATTGAAGAAACTGATGGTTGAATGAATGCCAATTTTCATTAGATTAAGTTAAAAACTGTGTAACTAATGAGTGTCCAGATGAGTGAGTGATGATAAAAAAACTAAGAAAAATAAGGCCCTGATCGCCTAATTTTTTTTTGTTTTCGGGACACTAGGTTACGATCCTGCATGAAGCCTGACAAACAGCAAAACGTACTGTTGTATAGACGAGAAACTTAAAATAATAAGGACTGCGGCTTCCATAGTTTTGAATAAGATAAAATCGACTGCTTTTTGATTTATCTGAGTATCCAGCCCCAGACAAATTCCTTAGAAGAGAAGAGGATGTTGTGCCAAAAACTAATATGATAAAAGTGCCAACAGAGTTAGCTCCAGCAGATGCTATTTTCAGACCACTAAAAGGGTGAGCAAACATTTTAAGACGAACAAGAAAGTTCGTTTTGAATTACATGAATTTTGTTCGGTTAACACAACTATACTCAGTGGTTAAAAGTCCGTTACAAATATTGTAAAATAAGTTACTTAAAAAGGAGGGTACCATAAAAAGAAAATGATTATAAAACGTAATAATACAAAATGTTTCGTGAATTCCCAGGAAAATCATTAGCAAGTTTACTAATGTTAGTAATAAGGAATCGTAAATGAAATGATGGCTTTTTAGTATTGGCTTACAACTCATACTCACATTTAAATTTTTCAGTGCACGGGCGATGGGTGCATAGCATTGGTAATTAAATACTCACTACTCATTAAACATTCACTAATGTGTAAGAGTTATGGTAATATTTATGAGAAAGTTCTTGTTCTGATCGTTCCTTTATGTCCAATGGGGAGCGAAGCTAGCTCGGGCTCTGTTGCTCCCCGACACGTACGTGCAGGGGCATATTACAACGTCTTAAAACTAAAAAATAATGCCTACCTGAAATAAGACTTTGATTTCGTAAATAATTACAAAACTGACTTGATAACGTTCCTATTCTGAAATCATGGTTACCCTTAAAAACTTTATGTGGAAATTTAAAAATGGATTTTCTCGTAAGGAAGCATTTAGAAGCGAATATGTACTGTATGTTAAATTTTAGTTAATTACTTAAAACTTTTCAGCTAATTTATTCAAACCGGAGCCTGCACATGTGCACATTGCTGATTAAACCAAAAATATAAGGGCTCTCAGTTCAGACGCTATCCGAAAAAGCGATTTCCATTTTACCTTTCAACCGTTACATTCTATGTCACTATTTCTTTTTAAGACATTCGGGTTGATCCGCCGGGTTGCTGATAAACCAAGGCCCTTAACGAGTGGCACACAAAATTCGTGTGTGAGTCTCTAAAAAGTATGACTTCACACATTGTTTAAAGTTGCCTTGTTATTCCAACAGTGCGAAGGAGCAGATTGTAAATCAGAGGTAAGTAATAATAAACAGATACGTCAAAATACTGCTATGAATAAATTACATAATTGGGATATCTACGTTTCTAAAATAATTTGGGCTCGGGTTCTATCAAACCGGATGGTGCTGATTACCATTATGTTTAATTGAAATATTTTGTTAATGCCATATTATAGTGTCGCGCAAAAGCCTGCCAAGCACATGTAAGTATTAATACCTCTAAACTTCTACCATGAACCTGCAGAACGTTATTTTATCAAATTTTAGAAAATTTTAGTAGTTTATTATGTGGTGTACTTGGTAGTCTTAAAGCAATGAACTTTTGCAGAGTGTAAATTCAAAAGGTAGGTCGCGTTCATCGGAGCCCACAACTAGTGAGCAGCTTCATTGAGCTTGAACGCATCTCTGCAGCCCCTCTACCCGCAGACTTTCGAGTCCAAAGTCATACAAGATCAAGGATCCGCCACGGCTGCAGCTGTTTTACATGCACCATCCCAAAAGGTCAAGGAAAAACTAAGACCGAGACTCCACCAAAACTGTGCGAGTCGAGACGTGTTTTGAACAACCAATAGAATTGCGTTGCGCAGTGGAGCTGTGTCAATAACGTAAATCTATTGGTTGTTCAAAACACGTCTTGACCCCGCACAGCTCGATACAGCTTTGGTGGAGTCTCGGCCTAAGGCAACGGGCCAAGAACACGTTAATACCAGGGCGTTTGAAATATTTAGGATGGCGACTTTCAAGCTAAAACGGACGCACACTGCTGCTTAGTACTTTATAAATTCTTAAATTGACACAAATTATCATTTTCTTCCTAGTGCGCAGGGCCTGGTTGTGATGCTATGGTAAGACTTTTTTAAACATTTTTATAATTAACGTAGGAATACCAACAATTACTTTTAAGATGCAAAGATCAACATTCCGATGTAAGTATAACCAAAGTCGGCGTTAGTTAAAAACAAATAATTAAAACGTTTAGTCTCAGAATGTCTCTCAAAATGTCACTCGGTTTCGAAAAGTCCTTTTCCATAGCCATTGATATAGCTACGGTCGGCCAATATCAGCCATTAGAAGACGCTGTTCGACTATAAAATCTTTAAAAGTTTAAATGTTATGAAAAACATTTAGTTTTAATTCCGCGACAAAAATCCAGCTGGAGCCCTTCCTAGCCAAATGTCAAATAAAATTCCCAGCTCCCACACTAATGGGTAGTGTGGGAACTGGGATTATTGGCATACAATAAAACAATATTTATTTCTAACAAGTATTTTTTTTTAATTTTCAGTGTTTCGGGCGGCTTTGTAAACGCTCTTTAGCGTGATTTCCATTTACCATAAATGACCAACCGAAAACAAAAACTTGATTAAACGTTTTCTCGAAGATAATTTCCACTATGTAAAATAGTCTGTCGACTGTGATCGAACTGAATATGACCTCAAAAATTCCTTATTGCTTTATTCTAATCATACGGCAGAAGCAAATACTCAGAGAGAAGTTAAAACGCCTCCTGAAGAGAATCAGATCGCCTTTTAAAACATTAGAAGGAACAATGCCTCTTAGAGAACCGATCCGAATTTATGAAGGCATAAAATAGATTGACCAAAAGAAAATCCAAAGGAACTAAGTTAAGTCAGTGGGACCAAGTGTTTACATTCAAGGGTGTTGAAGCTATGTGTGATAATGAATTCATGTGTGATAATGATAACTTATAATAACAGACAGTCAACAAAAACAGCAAACTTTATTTTTCTTGTTGAAATGTCCCAACAATTTCTCGATTTAGGCTACGTAAAATGTTCGTATTTTATGGTTCTGTGTCACAAATGAAACAAGCTACTACCTGATAGCACTTGAATAAAGTATGAATAATCACTCAAATACAGGGTGAATATTAATTAATGAGCAATATTTGAAACTCGGGCATTACTAACGATACTAATCGCATTACGGAGCTCAAAATGGTTTATGCGGTGTACTGCGCTTTAAAATGTTGATACTTGTTTGGATTTTTGGGGTTTATGATTTTTTTTATAACTTTTAGTGTTTATTTGCAATAATAAGCTTTGGCAATGAGACATACTACATTTTAAAGGTGTACATAAAAGCATTAATAATATTTTTGATTTACGATTTATCAGCCGTAATGCAATCAGCATCAGGAGTAGAGCCTTAGATTAAAATATTGCCCATGATTTCGATTTTTTCACCCTGTATATTTGAATACTAAGTTTACCCAACCGTAAACCAAATGAGCTTTGGGCATCCCGGAATGGATAGTTTAGTTAGGTTAGAGGATATAAGAGTTTCAATCAAAGCCCTACTGTGACAAAACAAAAATGACAAATCACAATTAATAAAAGTTTACTCCCAACCACTAAAACAGGCACCAGTGTTGGCCATCAGATCAGTGCATAATTTTTTGTCGCAAGGGCCCTCAGTCAAAGTCATAACTAATATTTATTTTCAGTGTTTTTACAAGACGTTCGCAAACCCGGTGGCTAGATATGGTTCGCAATGGATCCCTGAGAAGAAAACGGCGTGAGCTGGAGTATTATCTTTCCCTCACCCATTCCACCTGCTTCTTTACTAGCTTTACTGTTTCACGAAAAGAGGTGACTGCTTCCCATTTCTCGTCGCTCCATAGCATGGCCTGAACAAGGGCCACCATTCGATGCCACCTTATCTGCGCAGTGATAAGCTGGAGTGGCCGTGCATATCCTGCCGCCGATTCCGACACAGGAACCTCCCGAAACAACAGGAGCAGTAACGAACAGCCGATCAAGGAATTTAAAGTACCGGTTACACGTGGTGGAACACTCTTTTACCTCAGAAATCGGTTAATACAAGTAGGAAACAGGGCATTTAACAGTGTTTGGTGAAACTGGCCCTTAATGTGTAACCATGTCAAATTATTATTATTAATAGCTTGTGTAAGTACCTCTTCGGGAAATATGTTCTGAAATTATATTCAACGAAACGGTGGAACAGTTTTATTGCGTGCAGGACATGAGTATACGATTAAGCGTAAATTCAAAAGTGAATCAAAAATGCAGAGGAGTGATCAAAGTCAAAGTGAGCACCTACCTACCATTATAAGAGTATACTAACTAATGAGAGACAAAAATTATACATAGTTAAACGTCATGGATTGCTCATTAAATTGTTTTTGTATAATACACTTAGTACCGACCTAATATGTATAAATAATTTGTTACAGGGTGACAACTTAGTTGAATCGAAACCCCACCAACGCCCACCAAATTTTGCGAAGAGCGAATTACTAGTCTTGTGTAGTTCGCGAACGAACTAGTTCAAAAGAACTGCTCCCACAGATGAACTAGTGAACCAGCTCCCACATTTTCCGCTCCGTAGTTCAGCATGTGACTGTTCATATGATACCCTAGGCTGATAAAATTTTCGTTTTTCCTAAATTACATTAATATAGTGGAAAATATGATGGATGGGGCGGGCGTAGTTCGGACAGAATGAAAGAGATCGACTGATCTAAGATCGTTGCACGGGAGCGGGACAGCACTACACTATAATACTCCCGTTCGCTCACCGATCATGAGCGCATCCCGTTTCGTACACTTTACACAAATTGTCGCATGCAGCAGGAACCGTATTAGAACGAGCGAACAAAGACAAACTAAATCTGAAATCTCTTTGCGAGCGAACGATTTGATCGCTCTTGATCGGTCGGTCTCTATTACAGGCTAGGAACTAACCACAGGAACTAACGAACTAGAAGAACGAACTAGTTCGTTTAAGAGCTTAAGGTGATTGCTTCGATGTAGCCCGCGAAATTCAAATTTTTTTACGTTTTTTGCAATTTGCAGGCCAATGACATGTTGTAACTTTATAAATATTTGTGTTGCGCAAATAACAAGTATAATTTTAAATATAAAAATTGTCAAAAAATTCGCTCCATCAGCTCTCACATAGAAAAGGTGCATCGTAGTTAGATTTCGGAGATTTTAACATGATGCACCTTTTCTATGTGAGAGCTGATGGAGCGAGTTTTTTTGATATTTTTTATATTTAAAATTATACTTGTTATTTGCGCAACACAAATATTTATAAAGTTACAACATGTCACTGGCCTGCAAATTGCAAAAAACGTAAAAAAATTTGAATTTCGCGGGCTGGTTGGAGCATCCCCCTTAAGAACTAAATTGAGCGCTCTCAGTAGTGAACTAGAATGCCCAAGACTACGAATTACAAAAAAGGATACAAGAATGTAAACATATATTAGCCTCATCAAATGTACCATCTGTTACACAATCATCATCATCATCATCAGCCTATTAATGTTCCCACTGCTGGGACACAGGCCTCCTCTCTGTGAGAGGGGGTGGGTCCACCACGCGGGCCCAGTGCGGATTGGTGGATGTCACATGTCTTCGAATTTTTGGTTCTATGACATGCCGGTTTCCTCACGATGTTTTCCTTCACCATTTTGAGAGCAGTGGTGATGAAATAAATTACACAAAGTAATGCGCCTGCCGGGATTCGAACCCACGACCTACAACTAGTAAGTCGGGGCCGATACCACTGGGCCACCACTGAGGGGTGACGGTGGAGTTCTTGCGGATGAACCGGAAGTACCTGAGATTATGTTAATTGATCCCCTGGAACAGATTGGTAGTTCGTTTCAACTTGATGAGGGAGAGGTTTTGATTCCACCTCCAAATGAGTATTCTCGTTTACCCGAAGTCTTGTTAATCGATCCCCCGGAACTAGTTGATGGTTTGCTTCAATTCAGTGAAGGGGAAGTCTTAATTCCACCTCCAAATAAATTCTCTCGTTCACCTTCTGATGGTTTTACGTTTTCGTTAAAGATTGCTGGGAGGTCAATATTTTACTTGCCGTGTCGGGAGTATCAGACAGGTATAACTCGTGTCAGGAATCCTGATTCCAGTCAGAGAAATTTAAATCTCAGATTTCTGTTCCCTGACCATCGACATTATGCATTTGAAAAATAAAAATTTGTACCTGGCGATTTAGAATTAAGCAACTTACTAACTATAAAGGGTGAAAATATTTTTTTTGATAAGTTTGGATTTTATAAGACGGACATTTCTAAAATGAGAAAGAGCATGTTACCTGCTACAGAGAAGAAATCTCATTTGGGGTTAGTTAAAACTAAAGTTTCTAGTGATGGTGTTAAGAAAAAATACTTCATGGGAATAGCTTACAGTCAGAAATCTGTTAAAACTCCGACACCTTATATGGACCTAGCAGTCGACCTAAAACCAGTAAAACCTGTAGTTGACGAAAAGTTTGAATCATTATTAGAGAATGTTCCATCGGAACCGGTAAGCAGGATATCGGTTACTTTGCCCACAACTGTTACACAAACTTACAACAAAATGGTCAGTGAACTTAAAGATTCTGGCATGGATTTGATTGAGAAACTACCTGCATTAAAATACATAAAGTCATCACTATACAATGTGTTGATCTGCAACCTAGTCAAATTCAAGGACGTGATTATACTCATGATTCTCGACCCAAATCAACAATAAAATAGGTAGGTATTTTTTTATTTTATTTTTCCTTTTTATGAAATCCGTAAGTGTGAACTAGTTTCTTCAAGAGTAGTAGATTCAATTCACGCACACCAGCTGCTCATCGCTGTGTGCGTACGCGCGGACTGCGTAGTCGGGTGATTCTCTTTCATTTGTATTGAATTAAGGGTTTAATTCTGAAATACTGTAAAATTTTAACAACAAGTTTAAAGTAACCCTTATTAGTTTTGCCCGGTACTGTACTTTCAATTGATTATTTATGACTTTTGTGACAACCACCTGAAGTTTGACGAAAATGCAAAAAAACAGCCTGTATAGATGGAGAAATAAATCAGCGGGTGTATCTAAAATGCGGTTCAAAAATGTGGAAGAAATTGAATTGCCTGAAAAATTCAAACAATTTCTTTTAGCGGACTATATGCATGTCGGAAAACGAATAATAGTATTTTGCATAAAAGAAGCTAGAGACATTATTCCTCAATTTGACTGGCCTGTTGGTCTAGTGGTTAGTGACCCTGACTACTATGCCAGGGGTCGTGGGTTCGATTCCCACCCAGGACAAATGTTTGTGTGATGAGCACGATCATTTGTTCTGTGTCTGGGTGTAATTTATCTATAATATTTATGTATTTAGAAATATATAAGTATGATTTTATCAGTTGTCTAGTGCCCATAACACAAGCTCTGCTTAGCTTGGGACTAGATGGCGTTGTGTGATAGTTGTGGAATATTATTATTATTATTATTATTATTATTATTAATATTTTTTTGGCGACGGATCATTTAAAAGTTGCCCAAAGTCGTTTAATCAAATTTAGACAGTGCACTCAAAATGAATATTATTCCGCTCATTTATGCGTTCATGACCCGTAGAGGCGCAAAATCATATGAGATATGATTTAGTTTGATTAAAAGCGAAATACCTGATCGATAACCAAAAAATATAAAATTGACTTTGAAAAAGCTGCCATGAAATCCATAAATAGTGTATTTCCATCCGCTCAACTCAAAGGATGTTACACTCATTTCAAAAAAAAACATTTGGGATAAAGGCCGTGTCTTAAACCTAACTTCAGACATTCAAAAGATTCGAGAAGTAGCCTTAAGGTCCGACAAGTCAACATTTTTTCCCTAGAACTTCGAACTTCGCTGGGGTTTTACTCCTCTATTTGACAAGGTAGGTACATCCAAAGTTAAACATGGTATCGTTTTGTCTCATTATAAATTTTGTCTGTACGGAAGCAGAATTGTAAAATATGAAACCATTAAAAAGTTACGAGCTTCCAAAGATTCATTTTTTTTTGCTTATTATAATACTTGTGACGCTCCTATGGTCGCTCTTCGCTAAATCCACGGACATACCCACCAACGCCGAGTTTTTTTTTTATTTAGCTCATTCATTAAATACAAATTAGGGAAACACCTGGCACGACTTGACGACGCGACATCGCTAGGCAAATGAACATTGAATGTCTTGTTGACTGTTTTGTTTGTAAATACGAAATATGAGCAATGTTCAATGTTCAATATTATGCTTTTCAACGGAATTGCTGTCAATTTAATTGAACCGTGTAACATCGCCTTCAGACCTACTTTATCTGTTTGACTTGAAATTGTTTGGACTCTGAATTATTATAAATTGGAAATATTGGAATAGCTTTGAATGGACTTTAGTGCCAGTAAGATTTTGTTGGTTCATTGTAGAACACTTGTAAACAAATTAAAATCAACAATGGGTAAGTCATATAATTTGTTACAACTAATCTATAAGTACTAACCTATTTGATGATCTTTTATGACGTGGTAAAATCTAGTAATATAGTTCAATGGGTAAAAACATCAAATGAGATCTCCCACCCCGGGCAGGGACTGTCAGTCTTTTACTAATCAAAATCCACGATGTCCTTCAATAGCACTTTACGTTCCAGGGTCACTGTTACCTAATAAGACTGTCCCGCGGGGGCGGGGCAGCGAAGCCGAGTTCGTTTGTAGGAAAACCAAGGCGAAATATGCGGTTAGTGGAGCAAGCGCAATGTCTGAGTCGGAGGACTTATCGAATTACCGTGACTCTGGAACGTAAAGGGTCAACTATTGAAGGACACCGCAATAGGCGTACCTATTATTTTATCTTGCTTGCTAGTATCTATAGGTACTTATGCAACATTATTTTTAGTATAAACTGAATACCTATAGTTTGTTCAGAATCAGTATTATAAGTAAAAAAAGGTGTATGTATCGAACACCCCGTCTCGTGTTGCGTCGCTCGGTACTCGCCACGTGCTTCGAACTCGGGTCCGAGTTCGCATGTCCGAGAGTTGTCACATTACATTTTGCCACAGTAAGGCCCGACGCTACGTTAAGCGTAGACATGGGTAGTTCGCGAACGAATGAACTAAATGAACTAGTTCATTTCCCAAAATGAACTTTTCATTCATTCACTGGCCAATCAAATGTGTCTTTAGTTCACTTAGTAATTCAGTGTTTCTATCTACATTCTACGTAGTCTGGTGTTTCTTTTCGCGCGTGCATGGCTGATGGCTATTGGCTGAGTACACAATGGGCTATGGACGGACGATAAGCCCGCTCTACTCACACACATTGAATCAAGGCGCTCTCTCACTCGTACATGTTCGTGTTACTTCGTCGGCTGATCGGATAACGTCGGCTGATAAAGTAACGAGCGAATACGGCGCCTCGCCACCACGTGACCACGGAAATATGTTATCAGTAGTTAGTCTTTTCACTCATATATGAACTTTATAGTGATATAGGAATACAGTCTTATTTGACGTACAACAAAAGTGTAAGTAAACCAAAACGACTATTACCACCAATACAACTATATTTCTAGGTTGACAGTCCTAAGCCTGTTTAAAGTATGAAGGAAAATCGACATACGTATATAACTAAACTAGTGATTCATTGAAATGCATCATTTCTCTAAATCACTAGTTCAGTCAGTGAACTAGTGATTTCACTTCACTAAATCACCAGTTCAGTGAACTAGTTCAGTGAAGTACTTCAGTGAAGTACTTCAGTGAACTAGTTCAGTGAAGTAGTTCAGTGAAGAACTTCAGTGAAGAACTTCAGTGAACTAGTTCAGTGAAGTAGTTCAGTGAACTAGTTCAGATTTGCTGGACGAAATGAAGTACTGAATGAATGAATGAACTACTTCATCAAGTGAAAAGATATACTTCATTCATTTTCTTTTTACTGACACATTTTGCGCATCTCTAGTTAAGCGGATGCCCGCGCGGTTCTATACAAAAGTGCTCCGTCGCGGGGACCCGTGCGGGGACCCGCGCGGGCGTCCGGCGCGGGGAGGTGCGCTCCGCACCCACGCAACGGGGCCCGCGCGGAGCCACGTCCGGGACGCGTATTTCCAAAACCTATACTAGTACAGTCACGAGGCAGACTCTAATAGATTAGCTTTTGTTAATGTATTTTACTCAACAATACCTAATCAAGCTCAGTTTCAACCTTATCGCAATAGTTGTAGATTGATGTTCGATTAGTAAATTTTGACAGATTCGGGTAGGTTGACCTGCTGTCAAAGTCAAGATCAAATCATTTATTTCAATTAGGCCATCCAAGAGGCACTTTTAAACGTCGATTTTTAAAATTAAGGAAATAGGATGGGATGGAATTGAATCTACACCCATTCGCTAAGGTAGGATGTATGAAGAAGAATGGGCAAGAAACTTCATACTTACTCTTTTTAGAAATGTTTAACAATATTTTATAACATCATTTGAAACAAATAATGTGAAATCAATGCACATTGAAAATCTAGACTAAAAATAAAAAAATAAATTAATAGGAAAAATAAAAAAGCAAAAAGCAAAGCAGGCGTCTGTACATCAGATATTTTATTTTTATTTTATCCTTATCTTATTTTATAAGTTACAGGGACACACACACACATTTAACCACTTTGGAAGTGTCTCTCACGCAAACTGTTCAGTTTTTTTTTTTTTTTTTTAGCGTGGTAAAATCATCAAATGAGTCCTCCAACCCCGGGCAGGGCGGGAGGGACTGTCAGACTTCTACTGACTAAAATCCACGGTGTCCTTCATAGCCTGTTACGTTCCGGGGTTACGGTAAGGGAATAATCCCGCGACCCCGGCAGGCTTTGGCCCTCTGAGAGGGGGGCCCCGTCATTATGCTGACGCTCTTTGAGGCGCGCGTGGGACACAACGCGCCGTCGACCCGGGCATGGTCCTTGGTCGGGCAGCGAGTTGCCCTATACTCGCTGCCCGCATGCCCGCGCCTACGGTGGCCGGAGATCGTCGAGTGACGTCCGTCGCCGTGGGCGCCTACCACTGCGGCTGGGGCGGAGGGAGGACGCTGTCCTCTCTCGCTCGCGGCCTGCCTCCTCCTTTACGAGCATTACTGCCTCGCAGAAGGAGCTGACCGCTTCCCACTCCGTCTCGCCCCGCAGCATGGCCGCAACCAATGCCGGGCGCGAGAGGTCTCCGCCTATCGCAGCCGTGAGGACACGTCGGTGCTCCGCCCAAGCTGAGCAGTCTTGCACCGTATGCTCCACCGTGTCCTCCGGGCGATCTTCTCAGTGGTGACACCCAGGCGTCTCCTCCTTTCGCATCAGACACAGGTACCTCCCGAAACTTCCGTGTCCGGTGAGGACCTGCGTCAAGCGGTAGGTCAGGACGCCATGACTTCTCTCCAGCCACTCCTCAAAGAGGGGTCTTACCGCCGCAATGGCGGCGTGCCCAAACTGTTCAGTTTAGAAAAAAAAAATATATATATATATATATATTAGTAACCTCAATATCATTTTTAAAGACCTATCCATAGATACCCACGTATGGGCTTGGTGAAATTTGAGTTTCATAGCAGAAGCCGAAACATCCGAGTCCAACCAACATCAGTGGCTAGGAGAAAAGTTAGAGGATTACAAGTTAGCAGCCGCATCCAGTCAGGAAGACCAACTAAACTTGAGAAGAATAAATCCATAAGACCTCACAATATAAGTATTAATATTGAAAAAAATCAAGCAAGTGCCAAAAAACAATTAACGTAACTTACCACTAAATATTGTTTAAGATTAGGATATAGGCATGTAAGCATAAATATCTACGACATGGTTCTCTGTATTTTCCGATAACGTTTTGTAATCCTAACTTAATCAGCGTACGTTTGATGTCTTAATGACCATTTTCGTGGAGACGTATCCAATAAAGGAGCAATAATAAATTTAGTAGGAGAGTAAAAACCACAGAACATATATACCCCGGGGAAGAATAACGACTCCGTACTAATTTTGTGAGGAAAAGGGAAATGCCCACGGTCCATAGTGCCCCAGGCCCAGAATGGACATCAAATATAAGTCTAAAAATGCAGTGTTTTAGAATCTTAATAATATAGGATATCTGAAAAGTACATTTAAAATGAGGCCACTATTTTAGAAATGTTAAAAAAAAACAAATGTTTTGGGGTTAATTTTCTATGTGTTTGGGAGTGTGAGATACAAGAAGTTTTCTTTTTTATAAACTGGTTTATTGATAATGATAGTAGGGGAGAGTTTCTAATATACTTTTGTCTAATTATTATAGGCAGTAGGGTATTAAAAAGAATCAATCCATTTAATAATGACATTTCTAATGAGACTTCTCTATCTTTCTCTGTATCTGATCTTAATATGTGACTTCTTATCCGTCTAACAGAACGTCCACAATTAGTGCAGCTGCCTTGACGTACAATCCTTCCAGGTGTTGTTGCAGAACAAGGCATAAGTTACTACCAACCAGCGGTTGTGGCAAACAAGATTGTCTCTTGATACCTGAAATAATATAATTATCCGTAAATAATTGGATAATGGCGTAGGCAATTTCTTTTTTTTTTTTTTTTTTTTAGTTGGTAAAATCATCAAATGAGTCCTCCCGCCTGGGTGGGGTGGAAGGGACTGTCAGACTCTTACTGACTAAAATCCACCCGTCTTCCTTCCTATGCCCTTTACGTTCCGGGGCCACGGTAACCTGGGTTAAGAAAAAACCCGCGACCCCAGCAGGCATTTGACGCGAAACACGACGCGCCACCGACCCGGGCTTGGTCCTTGGTCGGACGGCGAGCTACTCATCACTCACCGTCCGCAAGCCCGCTCCGCCGCTGTGCCCTCTGCTGATCAGAGGGACACGCGTTGGAGCATCCACACGACAGGCTATTCGCATACGAGCTAAGAGACCACTTAGGCACACCGTGCCTAAGGAAGAGTTTTTGCCCGCATCCCAGGGTGCACCGGGCCCGAAAAACTGGTCTTCCCCCCGGACGTATCCGAGAGGGAACTCCAGTCCACGGGGCACGTGGAGGTTTCCTGTCATAGCACCCCATGGCGTAGGCAATAGCAAAATCATTTTAAGATTAGTATATTTACCTGCCGTGATACAACCAACTGCTGTATGTATGATTTTTTTTTCAGGTTTTAACGTACTTATGATTTTGAAATTCGGTTAGGTTAAAACCACAATTCACACAATGTTCTTCAGTCACTGAAGAAAACGTTATAATTCGGTATCCAAAATCCAAAACAAGTCCATATAAAACCAGGTCGCAGTAAAAGAAATTGAAGAAAAATCAAAATACATTACATTCACATTGAGCGCAACATGACAGTGTCAGTCAGTGCAAGTGTCAGATTTAAAATTAGTGTTGTCACTATCACAAAAAAATAAAACTATGAACCGATTTATCGATTCCTTTTTAAATGACTGATTTTTGATTATTATTTAAATTCTTTTTTTCAAGCACATATTTAGTTTGTATATTCATGTTTTATTTTAGTTCGTTTTTATAACAATACAAGAAAAGCCAAATGGGTATGCCGGTGAGGTTATTGTATTTTTGTTTAATCGATTCTAATCGATTAATTAATGAAAATACTTGAAATGTGATTAGATGCTGGCAATATTTTACCAGCGTTGAAATCAAGAAAACTTCCGGTTTTTTCAATTCGGTTACTTTTTTTAACGAATTATTGTAGATTGTAGTGGCGGTTCTTTGAAAACACATATATTCCTATTTTTTTATGGCAAAATTAATGCATGTAGTATTTTTTCTCTAGTGTACTGTTCGCTGTGGGCCTCATTTGGGCAATGCCCTTTTCCTTACCGACCAGCGCCATCTATGTTCAGCCCACGAAAACATGGCAGTAGAATCCAGGGCGGGAATTTCAAATACTACAAGTACTTTCAGGTTCTTTAGAATGCATTTTATGCACAAGCACATTGCATTTGTCGATAGTTTTTACTATCGAGAAACACAATGTACTTGTGCATAAAATGCTGAAAAATAATAAGTAAGGAGCAGTTTAGTAAAACAAACGATTTCATTTGACTTCTTTATTCATCTAATAAGCTACATAAATGACATTTTACTAAGGTTCGGAAACCGATGTGAAGTGATGCAGGGATCTTTAGAAGGTGAAGTTCCACACATAGCACAGATTCTAGTGTTTTCTTTCTACGAATTCATCGCGAATAAGGCACAAAATCAAACAAGAGTCACTGTCTCAACACCGGGTCTATATCTCACAAAATACGCACTTAATTTCACCAAAACACAGACACAGAGGAGCAAGCTCGACTCACATTAACAATATTGTATGTAGAATTAAATGCGACTGTTTTATTCATTACAAATAAACACAAGAACAAAATATAAATAATGGTGCGCAAGCGATGGCAGACATTTTTTCCTATGACGTCAAAATAGCCAATAGACAATATGGCGTTCCAGTGTTGTCATGTTTTCATATTAATATCTTCTTTTTGTTTTGTTAATTCATCAATTTAAATGTTAAAAATAACATAACAAACATTTTCTCGCATCAGAATAAAAGCTAAAATAAATTTTGAGGATAACATACTATAAAATCTATTAAAAACTCTATAATCAGATTGAATGTGAAATAGTATTTTTGTTGGCAACATTATGTAATCCATTTCTTTTACTCTCATGTTGATGTCTCTTTCTTGTTTTCTAGCCCACCTACTTCTTGTTCGTAGAACAAAGTCGACACCCCCTGGTAAAAACGCACGAATGTTACCATAAACCCCTCGTGGAACTGTCTAATCAGAACAAGGAAAAAATGCGACTTTAAAAAAAGCGTTTGTTTGATACGAGTCGAACGTGCAGTTAGACAATTTTATCTATTTAAAAGTAATTCAGTAAAAATGTCCTGTGACGAAAGCGACTTAACTCCCGAATTTTTTTATAGGAAGCAGACAAAATAACTAACAATTTATTTCCAGAAAAATCGAAAAGAATAAAAAGCATCAAATATGTGTCAGAAGCGGTACTGTTTGTTTATTGTCAGCATTTACCAATGAACAACAGATTTCTCATAGCTTACTGTAACGGTAAGTTTACCAGGCAAGTAATAACCAATAATAAGATCGGCGGTACGCCGAAAGGTATAGCAAATTACCTTAAGGTAAAAAACCCCGTCCTTTATACACAAAATACACTTGAATACGCAGTGGAAACCATCATCACTGCAACCATCCACACCAAAACAATTAGCTCAATACTTGAACAACCACATGAAATTCAAACTTCACCGACCTTCACAATCCAAGATAATCTTCTAATAATATTTCCTTAAATAACACTACTCTATTTTTGTGCATCAAGAATAAAGCTGCCTTCGTCTTAGGCTAACCTGAAATCCCTCCCCACGCTACGGATTTTGATGTTATTAAAAATTAAGGAGCAACGTCAAATTATTAAAATCTGATCTCACCATTATTTAGCAGCAATGTACCTCACTTTTCAGTACGAATTGTAGATTTAGCAGCAAAATAAATATCACTAGTTATAAATATTAAATGCAAAAGTGGAGGGGATGCATCTGGAACTCGTTAAGTAATATTATATCATTTATTAGCAATTGTGCAGCACTAAAATGAAAGAAAAAAACACTACTTTCAGTATGGCTTCTCAATTTACTATCAAGAGGATTTCTATGGGGCGTGTATGAGCGATCAATTAGGGTCCATCGACACGCAGGACGACCGTGTTCTGCGAGAGTCCGTTCAGGAGGGTTTGCTCCACTTCGATTGATCACACTGTCCCCAGGTTTTTACTGGGGAGCGGGAAAAGTTCACCGGCCCAGCGGGGCCAACTTTTGCAATCGCGGGGGAATGTCTCCGATCCAAATCTTTTCCAAGATTTGGGACGAAGACATAATCGACTTGATCGTTCGTGAGACCAATCTATATGCAGCAAATGTTCAATCCTCAACGCTGCCGCAACACTCTCGTATGAGAAAGTGGGTGCCAACATCACCACAGGAGTTGAAGTCGTTTTTTTTTGGCATCATAATGCTGCAAAGCATCCGTCCACTCCCTGTCGAAAGAGAATATTAATTCCAGTGTTTGAAGTTGTGCCAATTCGCAGAAATTATGCCTTACCCAAGATTTTGTCTAATAAAGCGTTGTCTTGTTTGTGTGCCAGAAGTATCCCGTCAGGTTGACGAAGGTACAACTCGTAATCGATCACCTTTCATCAAAATTTTGCTTTTTACATATACTTACCTGAGCAGGAAATCGCTATTGTTGACTCGTTGATGTTCATTTTCACAGGTGATAGCGAGGAAAGCTGCTCAGGTAGGTATAAAGAGCTATGAGCTTTGTTCCAGAAATATCCCGACTTGGACTCGCCAAGTCGGGATATTTCTGAAACATGAAAGTTTATTATCGGCAAAAAAAAAAGGTATAATGTCGAGGCAAACGGAAACCCAGCTGAGCCTGAGGGTGCGACATCAAGGACTGTTTTAAAGTTAGTCCGTCGACTTAGTAGAGGTCATACCACAGTAATGAACAACTTCTATAACAGTCCTTTGCTAGCCCGCACCCTCAAAGCTCAGAAGACAGATGTAATGGGAACCGGGAGTTCGTGCCTGAGAGTTTACGCCACAAAAATAAAGCAAACATGCGGACTGGTGAAGTAGCGTTTAACCAGACACGGGATATTACAATTACGGTGTGGAAGGACTCGAATGTGGTATCCCTCATCGGCACATACCACAAAGTAAAGATCGGCGGAAAAGAGAACTATGGCTACATGCGGACTGGTGAAGTAGCGTTTAACCAGACACGGGATATTACAATTACGGTGTGGAAGGACTCGAATGTGGTATCCCTCATCGGCGCATACCACAAAGTAAAGATCGGCGGAAAAGAGAACTATGGCTACTATCGGTACAAGCTGTACCCGAAAGTTGTATTGGATTACAATCTTTCTAGAGGAGGCATTGACAAAAAGGACCAACTTTTGCAAGCGTTTGCCGAAGAAAGGATTCGTAATATAATTTGTTATAAAAAGCTTTTCAACTGACTTCTCAACCTGTCCTCGAAGTCAGGGTCAACCAAAATGGCGCAGCATGAGTTACGGAAGTCAGTAGTGCGTGCACAGCTTATAAGCGCGACACTTGTAACATGAACCTCTGTATAATCGGTTGTTTTAAAGTCTCACATTTCTTGAGAACTGGACCAGTGATAATCTTTGAAGCAACCAATTTTTTTTCCGGACTGCCAAAGTAAAACCATATTTTTTAAATAAACGTTCAAAACCCTTTAATTTGATACCAAACACGATACGCTATTTTTTTTTACTCTCTATGCGGCGTCTGAATTACCACCATACCCATACCATTTGTTTTTAATTTTATTTTTTAATTAACTGAGTTACATTTAGGCTACAAACGTTTAAACACCAAGTTGGTGCGAAAAGACAATAATACTTCAGAAGTACGTTAAGAATTCGAATAGCGCTAACCAAAACGTCTTATCCTGACTTGACCACTAATACTATTATTAAGATTTAGAACCTATTTGAGTTTCTGATATTTCGACCCTGTTCAAGCGCCATGATCACAGATGAACTGAAGTTATTGCGGGTGGATGTTTATGAGCACACAAATCGGTCTAACCTTCTTGTTCGTTTTTGCGGTCGTCTCAATCACAACACGAGACAATAATGGACCCTTCACCTCACATAGAGTACCATAATCATCAGCTGATGCGTATTGTCTATTATGGGATGAAACAATTGCTGGTAGAGGAGAACAAGAAATAGCTTCATCACCATCATCTGAACACTCTGCCTAATAACCTAGACGAACATGTATAGTGACAGTTGCCCAGGACAGAATCAAAATATTTATGTGATCACGCATTTTTTTGAAAACTATCAACACGTTACGCATTATAAACCTTAAGTTAAGCTGAGCTGTGCTGAGCTTAACTTAAGGTTGATCTGGGCAGTGACTGTACAAACTACAGGGTACGACATTAGAAACTGCGGTAGTTCATTTAGGGAAATCCTTGTTTGCAAAGGGTCACGTTGCCCTAAGCAGAGTTAAAACGTTAGATGGCCTCGCAATGCAATCGATAAGCTAGATCCCAACAAATTATTAAAACAACCACATGATCCTCGTGCATACCAAGAAATGTTACGATAACGTAATAATCCAACTGACAACTAATAACTAACTGATATACAACATCCTTAATTTTTTTTTTCGGCAATAATTATACTAAAACTTATACTCTAGTATGCAACCTAAGAAACCTATATTATGTACATTTTAATAATAATTACATTTAAACTACACGGCGTTCTCGTCTTTTGTCGGTATTGGCATACGGGTCGAATTGAAACTCCTTAAAAAAAAAAAAGCAGTGCTCAAAATACACGATCCAAGTAGACAAAAACGTCCCTATCTCAAAAATGACTGAACCGATTTTGATGAAACTTGCAGTATTCCCTAAGTTGAACAATGCCTAGTACAACAAAAAAGAATTACTTAAATCTGACTTGTAGTTCCGGAGAAATGCAAACACAAACATAAAAACATACATACACTTTTGAAATTTTGCACATTTGTGTAGACGCTGATATAGACTAACATATCCGAAAACTGGGCAGTTCTGGAAATATTACATAAATACGGTTGAACTGATAACCTCCTTTTTTTGAAGTCGGTAAAGATGACACAATGCCTGATGCTTCGGAGCAAGCAATCCCAGTTTCTTATAAAGAACACTCCTGTCAGTGTACAAGCATTGCATGAAGCACAAGACTAAATTTTCAACGCTCGTTAAGGCGATTGCTCAAAAAAATGATACTTCTGTGGATGTTCTAAGATTAAGAAATGAAATTTTGTCATTTTTTTTAAAAAAATGAATCAATATAAAATTTTAGAGGGACTACTAGTACTATTCAATTAATTTTGTAGTGCGAAATATGAAAAAAAATGTGATTTAGAATTTTGATAGATTTGCCCCTCTGCTTAAAGTCACAAATCTGCAGTTAAACATAATCGAAGCTGAAATATTAACCGGTTGGGCGCCAGTGATAATATTGTTTTAAAACTCCGTCCATATTTGGTCTACCGACCAACGTCTACACCGTTGATCTTCACACCAACCAGACCTAGGTCACCTCTGTCGGCGGTCGGGTTTGATCGTGTAGAATGGGTTTTATTCCTAACAACTTTCCTTTTTTTTTCAAACGGTATCGGTATCCTCCTACTTTCATCAAAAATTCATACGTTTATAAAATAATTTCGACAGCACCGGGCAAAGTTTAAATCCAGAGTAAATAGACTGACTTATCTATTTCGCCACCCTTTAAATATTAAAAGATGTGCAACATTTCGAAAGGTATCTCATTATTTGTAACACAAATATCGTATTGAAAAAAAAATCTATTCGATAAATAATGAAGTCTACGATTTTGAGTTTGGGTATTAGGAGTCTTGAACTAGTTTTCTGCGTTCCTAAAATATCTACCCAAAAAACCAGCTCTCGGAGTATTAAAAATAACGTTATAGTTAGTTAGTTATTTTTAACCGATTTTCAAAAAAGGAGGCTCTCAGTTCGCCTCGTATGTTTAGTATGTTTGTTTGTCCACGATTATCTGGCATTAAAACTAAACCGATAATTATGCCGTTTCCAGAGTTCTCCACTTACTGGAGGTTTTAGTATACAGCAATAATGGCAATACGGTGACGGTGTCCCCATGGATTCATTATTGCATACTTGGATAGCAGATTTTTACAACGCCGACAATTAAAAAAAAAAAAACCGGCCAAGTGCGTGTCGGGCCACGCACAGTGTAGGGTTCCGTAGTTGCCCATCAAAATACTTATGCGTACTAACTAAACTGATTCGCTGAATGTAATTTTAAAAAGAAGAATTCTCAAAATCGGTCCAGGAGTCTTTGAGAAATCAGGGAAAATACATAAGAAAAAAGATTACGACGAATTTAGAACCTCCTCCTTTTTTTGAAGTTAGTTAAATACTTGACGATAAAAACCTACCTATCCCCAAAAAAACATACCGTAAAAACATACTAATTAAAGCTATAAAAATAAAGTTGACAAACTTACATTTGCAGTTGATTTATTGTTTCTCCTCGTTTGTTTAAGAAAA
Source organism: Agrotis segetum (assembly GCA_036375495.1). Taxonomy (NCBI): domain Eukaryota; kingdom Metazoa; phylum Arthropoda; class Insecta; order Lepidoptera; family Noctuidae; genus Agrotis; species Agrotis segetum. The sequence goes on along the minus strand of JAQSVV010000088.1, from coordinate 13,013,750 downwards.
AATTTAATCAAGTTAATAAGTTGGTCGACTATTACTCGTAAAGTTGTAAAGCCTACTTAGTCATGATAATTTTCTTTTAAACTTCGTTATATATACTACAATTGTGAATTTTTTCACAACCCCAAACATAACCGTTTAGCTGGTAGAGGGGGGGGACACTCGAATCGAGCAAAATTTAGCACTTTAAAGCTTAATATTTCACAAACGAATTATTTTATCAAAAAATTGTTAATGGAAACTATCATTATTTTTTAAAGGCCTATTTAATGATACCCCATACTAAGGGGTACGCGAGAAAAAAAAAATCCTCACTTCACGTGTAAGTACAGGAGGTACCCTAAAAAAAAATATTTTACGAGATTTTATTTTACCACTTTTTCGGCACAACAAATCCGTATATTTACACCAAATTACAGCTCTCTAGTACTGTGCATCTCTGAGCTAAACTGCGGACAGACGGACGGACGGACGGACGGACGGACGGACATGGCGAAACTATAAGGGTTCCTTGTTGACTACGGAACCCTAAAAATTGAATATCTCAATTAAAAAAGATGAAAAGGTTTTTTATCGAAGGTTGTAGAATAGTACAGTATTCTGTAAAGCTGGAACAACAAATGAAAATAAACATATTAATTTTCAACTGAATTCCTTAGCTTTAGTGCTGTAATCAAAACTTCATGCAGAGATACGATCGCGATGACGCTTTTAAATTCAATTCTTTATCCCTGACTATTATCGGATAAAAATACAATACAAAACCGATCTTTTTTTTTTTCAGCTCTTTACAGCTTATCGGTACTTCAGGGTTTAGCTAAGCTTGCCTATATGGATGTCAATTACATTTTTGCCACGTGCGCGTGCCTATAAAAGTTCAGCCATTGGCACCGGCTGTCGTTTGTAGAACTTTATCAGTAGTTTTACATTTAATATTTAGTGCCTATATTGATGCAGTGGCTCGATCCGGTATCACTGAATTCTAGCTATAGCGTACAGTAATCTAGCCCTGAATAAGAATAAACATACTTTGGAACGTAGTGTATCCCGATTCAGCGCTTTTTCTACCCAGTGATACTGGATCCACCTACTGGATCAATGTAAACTGGAAGCCAATTGGTAAAAAGCAAGACAGGTAATGACCTAAAATTAAAGACAGAGAAATAATCTTAATTACTACGAAAACCTATAGTGGGGAGCGTTTTTGGGTTTTCAACCGCTTGATACGGACAGCCCCCTCGAATTAATCGTCAGATTAATATGTAATGGTTATCAGAAATATTGTAATGCTTTGAAGTGGAGTAAGGAGTCGGCTGGTTTCTGGTTTCTCCTTTGATTTGTTTTATTTTAAATTTGAATTTCTCGGTGATATGGGACGGGTGATTGATAGTTCCGAGTTTGCACTTCGCAGTTTGTTTCGTTTTGATGTTGTTTATGTTTGAACGGAATGCACTATATTTTCGTAAATTCATAATGCACTTGTGCGTTACGTTAATTCTCGAAAATGTAGATAATAATTGTAAACTAATGTTAAATTGTGTATATATATATTTGTAAATGTGAAAAGTGCTGTGTGGTAGAACTATTTTACGGAAAACGGACTTACATATATAAAAGCCGGATTCGTATTTGTGTTAACGTAGAAGAGAAGTGCTATATGGAATCATTTCACAGAGAACGAGCCTAATAAGAAGGCAAAATGTTCCTTCTGTTCTAGTGAATTGTCTGTGTCTGGTGGTAATATCGGAAATCTTAACAGACATTTGAAAACGAAGCACCCTACAGTAAAGTTGATTGAAGAACGGCAACCACTTAGTGAACCTGCAAACCCAGATGCTCTTGAATCTCAAGAACTACTTCGTGCGACTTCTAGTCAGCCGTCGATATTAAATTTTACACAGAGCACAAGGCCCCTACCACCACGACTTTCCGAACAGATCGACGAGCAGTTAATAAAACTAATTGCTAAAGGGCACTACCCCTTCTGTATGGTCGAAGACCCGGAATTTAAAAAATTGATTTCGCAACTTTATCCGCAATATGCACTGCCAACACGAAAAACTATAGCAGAAAACATTTTACCCAGACTTTATAATAGTAGTCTAGAAAAGGCCAAGAGGGTCAAGCTTTCTGTTTTACGACAGATGGTTGGACTTCAATCAATAATGACAGTTTCATCGCCTTGACTTTGCACTACTTTAGCGCCACATCCCAAGACACTAAATTAAAGTCAAATTTAATCGGATGTATTGAATATAATGAAAGGCAAACTAGCGAAAATTTGGCCTTTCTGCGAGACATAATGGCAGAATGGAATATCACCAACTCAACTACGTCTATTGCCAGTGACAATGCAGCCAACATCACTGCTGCAATAAGAGGCACAGATAGATGGCATATACCATGCTTTGCGCATTCAATTAACTTGTGTGTGCAAGCCGCTCTGGCACCTGTATCAGAAAAAAGCTGTAGCAAAAGTTAAAAGTTTAGTTGAATTTTTTAAAAGAAGCTCTCATGCTCAGCATAAGCTGAGGGAAATGCAAACAGTTTAACCTTGCACAATTAAAACTTAAACAAGATGCCCCAACTCGGTGGAATTCCACCTACGACATGCTGCAGCGCCTGTTATCAGCCAAAGATGCCGTGATCACCACGATCGCAATAATGCGACCTGAACTGGCGCTAAATCACGATGATTGGGTGGTTATAGAAAGCGTGGCGCCAATTTTAAAAGTTTTTTATGACATTACCGTCGAAATTAGTGCCGAGAAGAATGTTTCGCTGGCTAAAGTCATCCGCCTGTGTGGCATCATGAGAAATCATGTGAGAGCGTACTCAAATCAACACACAGTTCCGAAGCAAGTGCAGCACTTGTTGACTATACTCTCTACGCAGTTGGAATAGTAGATTGTATGACAAGGGAGCAAAGTAATATTTTTACGGCGAGGGCGCTTTTTTGAATCCCGAACGTAGCGAGGGATTCAAAGTACGCCGCCCGAGCCAAAAATATATTTTGCGCCCGAGTGATACACTCTACTTTTCATCACCCACTATGAGAAAATAAAAAGCGCCTCGTATTTTATTGTAATATTATTAAAAAAAACGGGTTAAAAAAAATGCAACAACTAACTTGAAATTATCTAATATTAAAACAACTAAAAACTTATACATATTTACACTTGAGACATTTTCGCAATTATGAAAATTATATAGAAGATTCCATTGAGAACGAGGCGAAAACATGTGAACGCATCGTGGAAAACATTAAATTACAACCTACAGTTAAGGTGGCTCTTTGTGCGAACACGAACTCACTGACAGGCGGGGCCATAAAGCATGTTGTTTCACCTGTCATCGTGCCCGAAAGAGATAGTATCAGTGATGAGCAGTTAGACGCTAGTCCTTACGCACGTCTGCTTTGCACCCACACATAAAGCGCTCCGATCCATTCCGAATAAAAACGAAGTTACACGATGCATACACCGTCCGCCTCGCCGTCATCACATGACATTGTGACATATGACATGTGTGTCATGAAACGTTTTTTTTAACATGTTTATAAAACGTAGAGCGAGTAATGCAGATTGCTACAAGGGTTGTACCTAAGTTGATTACTGAAAGTTCTTTGCATTACTTATTTTTATTTACAGAAACAGAAGAAAATTAGTACCTGGATCGCTATTACCGGATACGGCTAAGATAACTATATTTATTGAATAAAACAAATAAAATAAACTGTTTCGTAAATATTTGTTGATTATTTATTAAACTGAAAATAAAAAGTATGAACACATTTTTGGGCTTTGAATTATATTTTATTCTTTAAATTTTTAAACAGTTTTATTAAACTATGTATAAAAACAAAGAAAAATAACTATCCCATCAACATCGGAGACAGACAAACCTTCTAACAATACGCGCTGTGACCAGGAGAACTGCCTTCTGAATCTATGGCTTGATTCAGCTGACAACAGACTTCCTCCAGCTTTCGTGAAATTAAACTGTTCTTCGTTTACATTAACATGTCAATCATCAATCGATGTCAATGCGTTTCGTGTTGATCTAAACATGGATTCAGGGTTAAATTATCAAGCAAAACTACGCACCAACAAAATCATTTTTTTTAAATATAAACTCAAAATAATCCTTACGGTGGAGACTTATTTATATCGCCTTGGTGTTCCTACAGCCGAACTCGGCTTCGCTGCCCCGCCCCCGCGGGACAGTCTTATTAGGTAACAGTGACCCCGGAACGTAAAGTGCTATTGAAGGACATCGTGGATTTTGTTTTTTTTTTTTTAGCGTAGTAAAATCATCAAATGAGTCCTCCAACCCCGGGCAGGGCGGGAGGGACTGTCAGACTTCTACTGACTAAAATCCACGGTGTCCTTCATAGCCTGTTATGTTCCGGGGTTACGGTAAGGGAATAATCCCGCGACCCCGGCAGGCTTTGGCCCTCTGAGAGGGGGGCCCCGTCATTATGCTGACGCTCTTTGAGGCGCGCGTGGGACACAACCCCGGGCATGGTCCTTGGTCGGGCAGCGAGTTGCCCTTTACTCGCTGCTCGCATGCCCGCGCCTACGGTGGCCGGAGATCATCGAGCGACGTTCGTCGCCGTGGGCGCCTTCCACTGCGGCTGGGGCGGAGGGAGGACGCTGTCCTCTCTCGCTCGCGGCCTGCCTCCTCCTTTACGAGCATTACTGCCTCGCAGAAGGAGCTGACCGCTTCCCACTCCGTCTCGCCCCGCAGCATGGCCGCAACCAATGCCGGGCACGAGAGGTCTCCGCCTATCGCAGCCGTGAGGACAAGTCGGTGCTTCGCCCAAGCTGGGCAGTCTTGCACCGTATGCTCCACCGTGTCCTCCGGGCGATCTTCGCAGTATCGTGGATTTTGATTAGTAAAAGACTGTCAGTCCCTGCCCGGGGTGGTAGATCTCACTTGATGATTTTATACCCATTGAACTATATTACTAGATTTTACCACGTCATAAAAGATCATCAAATACGAGTATGTAAGTACCTAGAGATTAGTTGTAACAAATTATATGACTTACCCAATGTTGATTTTAATTTGTTTACAAGTGTTCTACAATGAACCAACACAATCTTACTGGCACTAAAATCCATTCAAAGCTATTCCAATATTTCCAATTTATAATAATTCAGAGTCCAAACAATTTCAAGTCAAACAGATAAAGTAAGTCTAAAGGCGGTATTACACGGTTCAATTAAATTGACAGCAATTCCGTTGAAAAGCATTGAACATTGCACATATTTCCTATTTACAAACAAAACAGTCAACAAGACATTCAATGTTCATTTGCCTAGCGATGTCGCGTCGTCAAGTCGTGCGTGCAGGTGTTTCCCTTATTTGTATTTAATCATCATCAGCCTATTAATGTTCCCACTGCTGGGACACAGGCCTCCTCTCTGTAAGAGGGGGTGGGCCATAATCCACCACGCGGGCCCAGTGCGGATTGGTGGATGTCACATGTCTTCGAGTTTTTGGTTCTAGGACATGCCGGTTTCCTCACGATGTTTTCCTTCACCGTTTTGAGAGCAGTGGTGATGAAATAAATTACACAAAGTAATGCGCCTGCCGGGATTCGAACCCACGACCTACAACTCGTAAGTCGGGGCCGATACCACTGGGCCACCACTGCTCTGTGTGTCAGTGTATTTAATGAATGAGCTAAAGGAGCTAAATAAAAAAAACTCGGCGTTGGTGGGTACGTCCGTGGATTTAGCGAAGAGCGACCATAGGAGCGTCACAAGTATTATAGTTGGATTTTGTATTCCACAAACACTCATATTTTTGAAAAAGTTCCAGAAAATGAGGAACATGATTGTCACGCCACTCAAAAACCATTTTTAAAACTATAAACATTAGCGCACGCTAGAAACTACACAATCCTATACGTCCGATTCCTTCGCTGCCGTTCGCGGATTGGTCATTGTTCAATGTTCGTGTTTACATGTTTTAACCGACATTTCGATTGATCAATATTGGTTCCATTCCATTGAAAGGCAATTAAAAATCTAAACTTTCAATGATATTAGACAATCAAATCGAAATGTGTTTAGATGCGTCAATGCCATTGAAGCAATGGAATGGAAAGCAATATTGAACCGAAATTGACCTGTGTAATATCGGCTTAATCAAAATCCAAAATTCAAGCCAGGTTCAAAAGAGTATTATCTTAAACCATAGATATTATAGGTTGTCAACGTACACGTCATACGGAGACAGCCGGGCGCGGCGCCATGTCTATTCATAGTATGAATGTGTGCGTGCGCGTCACCCTCCCGCACCGCACCGAAGGCAACTATTCAGTGAGATGCACGATATTTCACGAGTAAAAGGCGCACGTGATAAAATACAAAAAGGCCTTTGGAATTTGGGGTTTTATGAAACAACCACTGCATCAATCAATTTCAAGAAACATTTACTAAATTCTTCGATAAATTTGCTGTGTCGGTACAGGCTTCGTTTTGGAAATTGATGCTTCTTTTATTTCAAATTTACGCCCAAAGTTGTGTTAAAATTAGCAAAAAATAATGAATCTTTAGGAGCTCGTAACTTTTTAATGGTTTCATATTTTACAATTCTGCTTCCGTACCGACAAAATTTATAAGGAGACAAAACGATACCATGTTTAACTTTGGATATACTTTGTCAAATAGTGGAGTAAAACCCCAAATAAGTTTCTATGGAAAAAATGTTGACTTGTTTGCTCTTAATACATCCATGCCACTGTCCGAAAAAAAAACAATCTATAATTTTTATTCAGCCAGCGACGCGGCGTGACTATGGGCCGTCATTCCAGCCAGTCTTTATTCAAACACTATTTGCGTTTGATTTCTTTGGTGCAGGGCTGCGTTTAAATCCTTTATCCAGTTTAATTTTATACTGACTAAATGTCAAACAGCCCGTTTAAGTACACCGAGAGGTGAAAAATTATACCAATTAAAATTTAATCTGCCCCGTTTATGGTCGTCCGCTGGTCTATGTTTTTGCTGAAAGGAATAAATTTTTGCGACCTTTTTACCACGCAAAATTTTATCCTGCTGTCAGATTGACATTAAGTTTTGTTGTTTTGCTAGATTTTCGGCGTAAAAAGAATGTTATTTTTATTTTAGAGAGTAAATATTATTTGTGGATTTGTATTAAACCGGCAAATTGATTATTTGTTCAATAAACTGAGCTGTCAATTGAATTTGACAACTAACATTGACAGAAACTTATGACTCCGTTCAGCGAACCGTCGCTGGTTTAATTTTTTTCCGGCGAAATACCGCAGAAGGATTTAAACGCACCCCAGAGCACTAAGATGTTCCAAATTCAAAAAGTGCGCGGCAATGTTCTTTCCGGCGCACTTATAAAGAGGATTAAAAACTCATTTCTGCCCGCTAAACGTTCCATATAGAAAACACCAGTTTTGGGCGCACTTAAAGGCGAACCAAGTCGTCCTTTTCGAATAGGTGGGATGAAAAAACGTTTCCCCTATAATATGGAAAAACACGTCCTGTACAGCGAGGCGACGATATTGGATCCTCGATTCAAAAATAAAGGGGTTTATGAAAAAAATAATTTTGACCAGGCTGTAGCCACACTGAAGAGAAAAGTGGGTAAAGTGCAGCCTTCAACTTCAACTCCAGAGCCATCCACATTAGCTACAGCTGTTCCAACACAACAAACAACTGCCGTGACGTCAATATGGGATCAATTTGACAAGGAAGTAGCTAAATTGACACCCACTAATCCATTAGGCGCTGGCATTGTGGAGCTTGACAAATATCTTCAGGAGCCACTACTACATCGCTCCAGTGATCCGTTGCGGTGGTGGCACGAGCGCCGATCATTTTACCCAATACTCTTTAAGTACGCTCTTAAAAGATTGAACCTTGTGGCGACTTCAGTTCCGTGCGAAAGATTTTTTTTCAAAGCCGGACATATACTAAATGAGAGAAGGACACGGCTTACTACAAAAAAACTGTCCCAATTGCTGTTTATAAATAGTAACAGTAAATAGCATTTATGATTGCAACAGATGCAAAAATGTAAATAGATATTATGAACATATCCTGTAAACACTTATAAATCACTGTACATATTTCGATTTTTAAATACGCCAACCTAGGTAATAATAAGTAAAAGAAAACAAGATATACAACTATATTTCTAGGTTGACAGTCCTACGCCTGTTTAAAGTATGAAGGAAAATCGACATACGTATATAACTGAACTAGTGATTTAGTGAAATGCATCATTTCTCTAAATCACTAGTTCAGTCAGTGAACTAGTGATTTCACTTTACTAAATCACCAGTTCAGTGAACTAGTCCAGTGAACTAGTTCAGTGAAATAATTCAATGAACTAGTCCAGTGAACTAGTTCTGATTTGCTGGACGAAATGAAATACTGAATGAATGAACTACTTCATCAAGTGAAAAGATATACTTCATTCATTTTCTTTTTACTGACACATTTTGCGCATCTCTACTGTAGTATTGGTCGACCAGGAATGTGATAGGCGTGACATCGTTATCCGTTCCAGAGACAATCGTTTGTAACGTATTTACGAAACCCACAGGGCTTACGACAGTTTGCAATATTCTTTAATATACTGTCGAGGGGAAGATGGTTATAATTTCGGTTTATACCAAACTGATCCGCGTACAGGCGTACCTAATTATAAAAAAAGATGTCATGCCTTCAATTTTATTGTTACCACTTGCAAGTGAGAAGGAATAGATTTGTATACTTTCAACGTTTCGTGGCTTATTCAATCACTTTATTGTCGACATGTACGCAAAAATTGAAACCAAAAGATTAATTTACATACGATCTAATCAAAGGCAGCTGCGCGCTGAAGAATATGTGCACCTTCGCGACGCCATGCAGCAAGATAATGATACGGTGACAATAGGCCGTTTAGTTATTTTACCTTCTTCTTTTACTGGTGGTACTGCTACATGCACGAACGTACACAAGATGCTTTTTGTTACGTAAGAAAATATGGACGTCCCGACTTATTTATTACTGTAACTACCAATCTCAAGTGGGATGTAATCACTCGGGAGCTTCTTGAGGGCCAAGCACCGCACGACCGCCATGATATTATCGCAAGAGTTTTTCATTTAAAATTAAAATTAATGATAGACCGACTTACCAAAGATAACATTTTTGGAGAAGTATTGTGTTATATGTATACCTAGTGTTGAGTGGCAAAAACGCGGCTTACCTCACGCACATATCCTGTTTTGGTTAAAAGATAAGGTTAGACCTAAGAATGTAGACAGTTCAATCCGAGATGAAATTCCAGATCCGTGTTAAACGACATTGTTAAAACTCATATGATACATGGTCCATGTGGTGCATTTAACGGAAATGCTCCTTGCATGCAAGACGGTCGTTGCACTAAAAGATATCCAAAAGCCTTAGCGGACGAAACTGTAACAGGACATGATGGATATCCAATAATCGTCACCGTTCAATAGACAATGGTGGTTTTACTGTTGAAAAGCGAGTGTCTGGACAACAGGTTACTTTAGATAATAGGTGGGTCGTTCCGTATTCGCCCGTGTTGTCTAGAGCATTTCAAGCTCACATTAATGTTGAAATGTGTAATAGTGTAGAGTCAATAAAATATATTTGTAAGTATATTAACAAGGGCACTGACCAAGCTACATTTGCGTTGAGAAATGAACATGATGAAGTTACTAGATTTCAGTCAGCTCTTCACAACCTGTGTGGCGGATCTTAAGTTTCAATATTCACGAAAGATTGGATATCTTTCGTGAATATTGAAACTTAAGATCCGCGTCCTGTGACTCATTTGGATGTTCATCTTGAAGGTGGTCAACGTATATATTTCAACGCCGAAAATATTACAGAATGATTAGAGAACCCTAGACTTACAACTTTATTAGCTTTCTTTCGACTTTGCCAAACTGATGATTTTGCAAAATCTCTTTTGTATGAAGAAGTTCCATTGTATTATTTGTATTGCATTGTATTATACCTACGATAACAAACAAGGTGTCTTTAATCGTAGACGCCGTGCCAGGCCTGTAGATGTCGAGACAGGTATTTTCAAAGAACATGTTCTTGGTAGAGTGTATACCGTTCATCCAAACAACGCTGATTGTTTTTATTTGCGATTATTATTATTACATAATATATAGTGGGAGGACCAATATCATTTACAGACTTGAGAAAAGTAGACGATGTTGTTTATCCAACTTATCATGCAGCTTGCCAAGCGCGTCATTTGCTTGAAAACGATCAGCGTGATAAAGCGTCATCCCAATATGACACTTTAGCAGAATCCTGTATCCGTAAGTAATCCGTAGTAATAATTCACGACGGTTACGCCATTTATTTGTAACATTACTCACATTTTGTAATCTGTCAGATGCTGTACAATTATAGGAAGAAAAATATAAATAAAAATTTGCAGAAGACTTTCTTCGGAATATATCTCACAATGATGAAGGCGCAACTCATGATAATTTTCGTGATCTTGCCATAAATCAGTGCTTATTAGCTCTTCAGGAAGACGGTATATCATTCTGTGAATATGGTTTGCCAACACCAACCTCAGTCGGAGAGGTTACCAATAGGGAATATTCCGAAGAGATTGGTTACAACTCAATGGAACTCCTGGCAACATTAGAAAACGGTGTCCCAATGATGATTGCAGAACAACGTTCAGTCTATGATCGCGTGTGCGAGAGTGTTCAGAATAATTTGGGAACAATATGGTTTTTAGATGCACCTGGAGGAACTGGGAAAACTTTTTGACTAAATTAATATTAGCTTATGTTCGAAATCAGCGTGAAATTGCTCTTGCCGTAGCTTCATAAGGTAAAGCTGCAACATTGCTACCAGGAGGTAAAACTGCTCACCAGTCGCATGGAAAGTCCAACCTGTAGTATTTCAAGAAATAGCGACAAAGCTAAGGTAAAGGTATTACGTGAATGTAATTTAATCATATGGGATGAATGTACGATGGCCCATCGAAAAGGAGTAGAAGCGGTAGACAGAACTTTAAGGGATATAAGACAAAATGATAGACCAATGGGCGGTATCACGGTTTTATTTTGTGGTGATTACCGACAAACCTTACCAGTGATATCACGTGGAACCCGAGCTGATGAGGTTAGGGCTTGCCTGAAAAGCTCTTATTTGTGGCGTGATATACAATCAGTGCATTTGACTATAAACATGCGGGTGAGAACTGGAGATAACCCGGATGATTGTCAATTTTCTGATACTTTAGTAAAGATTGGTGACGGTACCTATCCACAACTACACCAAGGAAAACTTATTCTGACGCCTGAGTTATGTTGCATAGTGCAATCCCAACAACATCTTATATCGTCGGTTTACGGTGTCGTAACAAATATATTAAATATGGACAATTATTGGCTATGCGAAAGATCAATTTTAACTCCTCGCAATGACCAGGCATTTGAGATCAATAACAAAATACTGTCAATTTTTTATATATTTATTCCCGGGCTTAGCAGTTCTAGAAATCTTTATGTTCACGTGCCGGGTCAACTTTCAACATAGTTTACCCGGAAGCTTTGCACTCTATGGGTACTTGAGCCTCATGTGAACGTGATCCTACCAATACATTAACTTAATAACATAATTATTAACAATGCGTGTGCGGTTCCATAATACGATATTTTTCAACAGTATTGTAGATTGACATATTATATTTCCCTACTAAATTACGAAAGTTAATCTGTCTGTTACATGAAAACCACTGAACCGTGAGGAAGGCCCACTTTTTTTTACGAAAAACGACGGATACGCTGACGAATTCACGGGCAACATCTATACTCTAATCTGAAGAGTTTGTTTGTTAGTTTGAACGCGATAATCTCAGGAACTACTGGTTCGAATTGTTTTTTTTTTAAATTTCGTACTCAATTTATAGAGAAAGGTTATAGGCTATATATCATCACGCTAAGGCCAATAGGAGCGGAGCGCCAATAAAAAATATAAAAAAAAATATGGGTTTAAATTTTACGTTAGCCCAAAGTTACTATTGCACGCGGACTAAGTCGCGGGCAAAAGCTAGTCAGAAATATAAAGCGCGTTTACACTGTAAGTGGGTGACGCGCTCGAGTACTTCTTTACAACTGTTTTTTTACAGTTTTAAAAATGTTTACACGCTCTCCCCCCCACTTAAATAGAAAACTTGTCAGAAACATTTTTCTTTTTTAAACATAATCTTTCAAATCCAATAGATTGCCATGGCGCTCGAGGATCTACAGATTTAGCATCCTCGGCTCCCCTACTATAATATTCTTTACAATTATTAAAAAACAGCAAAAACACCTAAGCCGATATAATTTCAAAGTATCATAAATAATAATGGACAATATAAATAAATAATGATAACATACCAACATAAATACAACCTTGTAGCAAACAAGCCAAAAACATGTACCGGTAGAGATCACAACTTTTCATTTGATGTTGGTGGCTTTTTTATTTCAATGATTTGCTAGACTTCTGAAAGAAAAATTATTTTACACGGAATACTGAGATTAGACACAAAGAGGCTGATTTGTCTTTGTATAAACAACATCTTTGAAAATGCGCCATACATCTAAGCATTAATAGACACACGCGGATGACGTCACGGGTTATAGTTTTATCGAAACCCCATCAAAATTAGTTGAGCCAAAACCAAGACAATATACACAAAACGTAAAGAGTACCGAGGACCTCCTTTTTTCCGGTTAAAAAACCACTAGCGAGACAAAATATATGTATACAACGGGTAACGTTAAATGCGCAAAACTTCTTGTGGGGTAACTCAGCCCATGTTACTGAACAATGTTTGTTCTAAGACTTTTGGAAAATCAGAAAAAAAAAATGATTTTTTCCAAAAGTCTTAGAACAAACATTGTTCAGTAACGTTACACGTTGTATAGTTACAATTATATAAAAAAAAAACAAATGAAACAAACAACTCCACTATACCCTCAAAACGTACATATCTGTTTAGTGGATTGAAATGAGTACAACAACAGAAAACATCCATGTTCTCCATGGAGAAATATCACTAATGAATAACATGCATGGATTCCATATAGAAATATAAATACCGGAGAGTAAAACCCAATAAACATACAAAAGCCATTTAAAGAGTCAACTTTTCACTAAAATAAACAAAAAACTTTGATGAAATAAAGCCATGACAAGCCTAATTTTCTCAATGTAACAAACTTTTAACGGTAAATTTTTAAATTGTTATTTTGGTCAAGAGTGACGTTAGACTGCAAAGTGTATTTTTTCTAATAAATAATAACAATTTCTGAAATTAAAACAAATAAAACGTCATGCCTTTTGAACAACTGAATGACAGCAGGAAGTGCAAATAATAATTAAACAAATAAAGAAATTAATCATTCATTCAGAACCACATTTACACAGCTCGTCGTTCTGAGAATCTCCTTTTTTTCTTTTTTTGAAGTCGGTTAAAAACCACTAGAGATAAAAATATATACATAGAATGTGTCCGGTTTCGGTATGTACAAACTTAAAAGGGGAAGTAGCTTGTTCAATTCTGTCACTAAAATTGTACCACATGTGAGTTCGGAAACCAGCCCCCATTGAATGGTTACCATTTCAGTATTTTGATGGAATTGGGTTTTAAGTCCCAACTGGGGTAATTAATGTACTTTTAGCAGCTGAATATTATAAATAATAATAGTAAGTAACTTTTTTATCAATAGATGCGTGAGGCCGCATATTCCGAAAGTTGGCAACGTCGCAAAAAGCTGTCAAATATTTACAAGTTTTAATTAATTTGGCAAATGTTCTGTATGAAAACAAGAAATATCCCTCTGTAGTGCACTAAAAAAATTATATAGGAATGCCAATAAAACACTAAATTTTATGTTGTAACCGTTTCAGGTGTATAAAAGGCATTTGGAAAGCTTCCAAATGCTTTTTTTACATCTAAAACTACAATATTCGGTGCTACGATATTAATTATTGCATTCCCATAACAATTTTTTAGTGCACTACAGAGCCATATTTCTTATTTTCATACAGTAACAATGCTAAATTAATGAAAACTTGTTAATATTTGATAACCATTTGCGACGTTGCCAACTTTCGGAATATACGCTCTTATCATTTTGAAATAAAGGGTAAAACATTAATTTTTCGATGAAATTACCTCGTTTTTTCAATTAACCAAGATTTTTATAAAATTCGCTCCTGAGATCTTGCTTTTTTTATTTACTCGTGATGTTGAGTTTACCTAAATAATCATACCAAAAACTCGTTTCAATGATACTTGGTTTAGGAGATAGCATTGTCAGAACATAGGCTTGCACAATTAACCTTTGGGGTTGATGCAGCAAAATGTTTATTTTGAACCAGCCAGCACCAGGAAAGAGTTGCTGAGTTGTATTTACATTTTCTGCGATCGCTGTGTAGTGAAAGTTGCGTATTTCATGAGAAGGAATCAAAAACAAAAATAACTACCATTCAGTAGGGGTTGGGTTCCGACATGTGCTAAAATTTTATTGACCGAATTGTGTACGCTACCTTTCCTCTAAGTTTGTACAGACCGGCACCGGACACATTGTGTAATTGTATAAAAACAAATGAACCAAACAACTCAACTATACCCTCAAAATGTAAGGCTGAAATGAGGACAACCAAAAAAGGAATCCATGCGTGTTATTAATTGGTGAAATATAACCAATGCATGCAATAACATGCATGGAATCAATTGTTGTTCTCATTTTAATCCATTCAATTTTAATTTAAAGAAAAAAAAAATCGAAAAAAGTTTGTGATCACTAGCATATGCTGATATATATTTTTTAATTTTATAGTAAATACCACAAAGCAAACCCAATAAACATACAAAACCCATTCCATAGAGTCGAAACTACAATAAAATATAAACAAAACTGATGAAACAAAGCCACGAAATGAAAAGCAAAGACGGTATAGGTATTTTGACTCACGATTTTTTTTTTGAATATTTTGAACTTTCTATCTATAAAATTTTTAGAGTAAAATAGCCTATTGTGATTATGTTCAAGAATGCCATTCATACTTAAGGCCGCATATTCTGATAGTTGGCAACGTCGCCTGCCAAATATTTAAGTTTTAATTAATTTGGCAAATTTTCTGTATGAAAACAAGAAATATCCCTCTGTAGTGCACTAAAAAAAATGATATAGGAATGCAATTAAAACACTGAATTTGGTGATGTAACCGTTTCAGGTGTATAAAAGGCATTTGGAAAGCTTCCAAATGCTTTTTTTACATCTAAAACTATATATTCGGTGTTACGATATCAATTATTGCATTCCCTTTTCAATTTTTAGTGCACTACAGAGCCATATTTCTTATTGTCATACAGTAACAATGCCAAATTAATTAAATTTGTTAATATTTGACAACCATTTGCGACGTTGCCAACTTTCGGAAATACGCTCTTAAAATGTAATCATGTTATTAATAATCACAATTTCTAAATAAATAACTCATGCATTTCGAACAACCTATGAAGGACAAATAATAATTAAAAAACAAATAAATAGGTAATCATTAATTCAGAATCACATTTCCACAGTCTATAACCTTACAAAAACTTAAAAAAAGAACAGATTTCAAAGCACAATGACAAAAATGTGTAAAATAACTTTTCTTTTCTTTCTGAAGTAGGTAGCAGAAGTCTATGAAATAGAAAACATAGCCACCGATTTCCATTTTCGTTTTTTGTTTGTTTTTGAAGCCGGTTCCCTATTCTTGAAAGAGTTATTTTGTTCAACACTTTTTAGTTCAGACAGGTATTCAACAAAAATATCCGTAAGCGTCTATATAAATCAGCCATCCAAGTTAGTATTTATCTATTTATATAAAAGAACAGGGGTTTTTCTTTTGACTCGACTACAGCCGAAACCGCTAAACGCAGAAACTTGAATTTTGGACAGCAGTTGCAGTTTACCATGTAGAGTGGCAATAAGACGGGTTTTGCGAAAATCCTCCTCTAAGGGGGTGAAAAGAGGTGAAAAAGTTTGTATGAAAAATCTTATTCCTTAGGTTTATAAACTTGAAACTTACCACGAATAAGAACACCAGTAAATAAATAAGATTACCACCACTATTTTTTTTTAAAGTACCCTGCATTGGTAATCTAGACCATGTCATGTTAAGTTTGTATGGGAAAACCATAACGCGTGAGCTGATGAATTTGAAAATCAGTATTTATATACTAGATAAGAATTAATCAAACACGTGTTTTTGCATTTTTCGAAAATCACCCCTCAAGTTGGTGAAAAGCGGTGAAAACCTATGTATGTAAAATCTTATTCCTTGGGATTATAAACTTGAAACTCGGTACGAATATGAGTTTATGTAAATGAAAAAGATAGTCATTATTCGTTTTTTATTACTACCCTCCATTTTTGGGTTTGTCGAAAATCACCCCCTAAATTTTGAAAAGGGTTGACAAGGGGTAAATTCTAAACTGGGCATAAATTATCTCTCTATCGAATAAAGGATACGTATTTATTATATTTAAAAAATCAACCCCTAACGTATTTTTCTTTGTTTGTATTGAATAGGCCCTGAAACTACTAGAGATTGTCCAAAAATATCTCATAAGGCACTGAGCGGGAAGTAAATTCACTGAGTTCGAATTTAAAAACACGCGCAGACGAAGTCGCGGGCAAAGTGCTAGTCCCTTATATTTGTATACATTCTGGACATGACTTTACGTCACATTTGTGAAAACCACATAATAACGGTTCAGCCAAACGCGAGATAATCGTGAAGAACGTTTTTGGTCAAACTGAGAAGCTCCTTTTTTTTAAGTTGGTTTAATATCTGGGTGTCGGGTAATTTTCAATTTTGAGGCGTATGTTGAGGTTAATGACGCCCGATACTTTTACTACTAGTGCAACCATCCACTGCCAGAAAACAAGGATAGGTGTTCTTGTGAGTGTTGCCTCTTCAGCAGTTGTCAACACAAGGTTTGGCGAAAGAAGGAAAACATACATAAGTACCGCGTTCTTCCATGGTTCCAAGACCGCGGTACCGTTTTTGTAACTTCCCGCAACCCTGTGAGACATTGACCCTCAATAGGGTCAATGTCTCCCAGGGTTGCGGGAAGTTGCCGGAAAGAGCTCTCAGCTTAACTGACGAGGTACAATTACCTCGTCAGTTAAGCTGTCAGCTCTTTAAGGCGCGCATGAAACGCTCATCAGCACCATCATGTTGTGTTCGTCAGAACATGAGACACTTGATATTAATACGGATGGGATCTACTTACTATGTCGCCTAGCTGGAATTCATTTAATTCTAGGTACGCATTTAAACTGTAAACACCGCTAAGCAAATTGGTCGCAGGATTGTTTCATCAAATAACAACCCTGGAACGTAAAGGGCTATGAAGGATCACCGTGGTATTTTAGTCAGTACAAATCTGACAGGCCCTTCCGCCCCACACTGGGTAGGAGGCCTCAACTGATAATATTACGACGATAAATAAAAAAACAAAAATCGCTAAGCGAATGAAGAGTAGATACTAATAAAACGCTGTTTGATGACGGATTTATAATAAAAAAATTAAATATTACTACTGTACAATACAAAATAATACTTATATGTTATGACAATCATGATGTTATATTAATAGCAAAATGCGACGGCATGTATAAACGAATGAATTTAAAGACAGTTCGCATAAATTCAACGGAATAGTAGTAATTAATAATAAATACGTATATAAATTAACTATCAAAATTATGTCATTCATGATATAATTTAAAAACTATTAACACCATTGGTATGTAATGAAACATTAAAATTATACTTAGCCAATAGCCATATTATAAAAGTTTAATGACTATTATTCTGGCTTATGCTCTGGACTGTAAAACTCAGTGCTTGTACTTCGGTAGGAGCCTCGGTAGTGGGAGGAGCAGGAAAATGATCATGAGCTCGTCGATGATTCTGCAATGCGGTACCCTGAATCAAAAACGAACAATCTGTCAACATTTTAAATAAACATGTATTTCACACTAGATACACACACGAGTACCGTAGAGCGCGAAGGCATCTGTACAAATTCTAGTGAGTCCTGCATTATCAACACTCATAGAAATAAGTGCATCGCAAGTAAGGAAATACCAGCTTGCATGTTCTCTTGTCCCTTTATAAGTTATTTAGGGATAACCTCAAGGGTTTTTTGCTTAATACTTTTAATCAAATTATATCCAGTTGATGTAATGTGGTAAAATCCAGAAACAGGAGGTTATATTTAAAATCACCTGTATAAATCTGTCGCCGCATACTTCGCAAATATAAGGCCGGTCGCCAGTGTGTCGACGGATGTGCAGGTTGAGATCGTTGCTCTGCGAGAACGCTTTCTCGCAGTACGTACACTTGTATGGACGCTGGCCAGTGTGGACTCGCATGTGTCGAGACAACTTATTGCTCCGCGAAAAACCTACAAACATAACAGTCTAGTAAAATAAATCAATAATAACGCGCACCTCATGATGAAGATAGCCCAGCACTACGAGAACTTTTATTATTCGTAGTAATACTCGAATATCAACGATAGTCAGCTTCCAGCCAGAATACCAGTATTTTAACTGCCTATTGTACATCCACAAACCTGTTAATAGAAGGTGATACACCCCTTTGTAGGGCTCATTGGTTAATTGTCATGTCTTGTCATGATTTCAGAGTCTTCAAATGAACATTAAACATGGTCAAGCAAATATTTTATCAAGCAATGCACTACACACATAACCTTATCATGAAAAGGGCACACCTACGTATGGAATTTCAATCATTTTCAATTCCATGCTCTTGTTTTGTTTAAAACTTTGTAAACAAAAAATTAATAACACTCATCATGATCATCATCTCCTGCCCATATCACATTTTTCTAAATTTTGAAACACTCATATCAAAATTAAATGTCAAAACCTTACCTTTACCACAAACACGGCATATGCATGGTTTTTCTCCAGTATGAGACCTCCGGTGACACTGAAGATCCGAAGATCTTGGAAAACCTGTAAGTAATACGATTGTGATAAAAAATCACTTATATTACAAGTCGGGTATTCAGCTAAAAGCTAACCTTTGCCACAAAAATCACACTTGTAGGGCTTCTCTCCGGTGTGGCGACGCATGTGAACGATTAAGTTCGACGAGTTAGAGAAACTGCGGCCACAGTAAAGGCATAAGCAGTTACTAGACGAAGTCTTTTCGCGCTGCGGCTGATGAATTCGTTTGTGAGAACTGAAAATATTATCACACGTTATATTTTACATCTCAATTATAATAATTTAATGCATCATAAAAAAAACTAACCGGAGATTGTCACTTCTGTGAAACTTCTTTTCACAAACGTCACATTGGTAGAAGTTCTCGATTGGCATGTGTATTTTAGTATGTTTTACTAGTAAATCCCTCCTGGAAACAACAGCAAAAATTAAATTAATGATTTCCAAACTGAGCTATGGTAAATCATAAATTTGCTGCATTTTTAAAGCTTCGAGTTTTAATTTAGACTTCTCAAATCCACTTACTTGCAGAAAATTCTATTACAAATGTCACACTGATACTGTCTCTCTTCTCGCTTGGTTTTAGAATCAATAAATTTAACCGACACGCTTTGTCCTTCATGATATCGTAGAATATGCTTATTTAAGGATATTTCATAAGCAAATTTCAAGCCACAGGTATTACATTTATATTTTCTTTCAATTTGCTTGCAAATGCTTCTATGGCGTGCTGCTGACCGCAATGAAGCAAACACCTGATGAGACAAAACATACATGAATAAAGGCTTTTATCTACTGCAGTATAATTCTTTCACACGTTTAGAGATTTGATTGATTTCAAACCCATCACACGACTACTAATCAGGATGCTTAAATATTAAAGTAACACACACACTACGGTTTGTAGTTTGATGTCTGCAAACGTGAACTTATCTTATTTTCTACACAGAAAACTTCGCGCAGGCAGTAATTTCAAAACACATAGCATGGGAAAGGTAACTTGGCAAATGCAGTGCTTTAGTGCAGTATACTTCAATACTATTTAGTCCAAACATGGAAAATAATACTACCAGCGATTATTTCAAAATAAACACGCATACTACGAAGAAATCTCGCAAATGACATAGGTAATACAATCGCATCAGTACAAAAAACAAAAATTCCTTATTCATAATCATCCCATTACAAAGAAACAAAGTACCTAATTACCTTGGTGCAGAGGTTGCATCGGTGAGATAGTTCTGGGTGCTCAGCATCCCGGTGGTTAATGAGCTCCCCTTCCGATTGCAATATGCAGTTGCAAGTACTACACACTATGAGTAAGTTGATGTTGTCCTGAAATATCAGACATCAGAATTCAAATAAATCACTTGATAGTTATGGACATGACATTCATTTTTGTGTCAGTTTCCAACTGGGCAAGTACACAATGTATACATACCATATCCAGATTCGGGTCAAGCAATTCTCGCAATGTTATTTCTGATGGAAAGTTTTGAGGCCTTTTTTCTTGCCTTGTTTCTGTATTAGCTGAATCCTAAAAAAATGTATAAGACAAAACTTAGAACAAACAAAAAAGTAAGACATTTAGAGAGAAGTTAGTTTATAACAATAATTTCAATCATCATTTAACAGCATTTAGCATTTCCCGTTAGTGTGGCTCCACGTAAGATTATGTTTCCAATTTCAACTACAACTCCAACTGATTATAGGTCCTCACATTTTCTACATTGTTTGTATCATCTTTCTCTTCAATACAGATATGTTGATCAAAATTTTTCTTATCGAGGTATATTTTCTTGCACAACACACAACGTAGCACTCTCGTATCTAAAACAACAAAAAAAAAAGTTATAAAGATGATTTTTTAAGCCGAAACCGAACTTTCGGCCTAGCTCTTGGTTTCGTCCAAATCAAAATTTCGAAAGTTTAACAAGCAATTTTACCAAGGTGTATTGTATTAAGCCTATTGCCGTCCACTACTGAACGTACACCTCTCCCAAAGAGCGCCAACACTTCCAGTTTAGATGTCCCATGCAAATTACTGGTAGTGGTACTCGTCTTGTCAAATTGTAATCCAAACCCTACACAGGCGAGAAATGGCCAAGGATTTTTTTTTTTTTTTTGATATAAGAAAACTACTCACTAGGAATTTCTGCTGTAGCTAAGGTACTTTTACAAACATTGAAACTCACAAACACCCAGACCTGCAGGCCATACAAATATTTGTTCCCAGCAGTCGATCGCTCAGTTCAAGAAATGTCCCTCTCTCAAAACATTCTAATTTCGCCAAGTTGCAATGACGGTTTCGCACGTGTACTGAATGACTATTTTTAATACAATTGCGAAAAAATTAAGCAATTTAGCAAAAGAAAATTTCTGAAAAATGGCGCCAATTTTGTTTATTTTACTAGTTATAAATAATTAAAAGACTTCCATCAAATGTCGTACTAACCTTTATGAGTTATAGCATGTGATCCTAATTCTTCTTTGGTTTCAAAAAGTTGCTTGCAAAATGCGCACTCAATCTTTTTAGCTGGCATTGATGTTATGCAAAATCCATTTTCTGATAACTTGTTAAGAATAGTCTGAAATGTTACAGTTACAGATGTCAATATGAACAAACGAAGGATTAATAAATCACAGACCTCACAGTTGAGGATCATGAACAAGTGGAAGCAATAAAAGGATTAAAAATAGTTTTTTTTAACAATTTTATTGTTTCCACTTGTATGAATTTCTTGAATGGCTCTTTCTCTCATCTTGGTTAAATGGACATAAATGGGCGATTTGAAGATCTCTTAAGAACTTCAAAGAGGCTTTTGTTTTGAAGTTACAAGTTATGCAATCTCAATAAATATTGTGAAGCAAAAGAAAGATTCTGGGTGCATGGACTTCGTTTTCATTTAAACCAAATAACTTATCCAGCTATTCATACAACTTATTCGCAATTTTCATATTGTGGACCTTGCTAAAACCACCTTTTGCTGAGCCACTTATCAGTCTTCCAAATCAACGGTGAAGCTTTTATATCAAATCTATATAGCAAGGTTTTTTTAAGAGTAGAAAAGGGAATCTAACGGACCTTGCTAAACATTTATTGCCCTAAATACATTGATCATTCATAACAACTAGATACACAATCCCATACAATAAGAAGTTAAAACTGTCCTCACGTAGGTTCGTAAAATAGAAAGAGTAAGAAAACAGATAGAAAAATAACTGGCCAATATATACTATACTTATATAAAAGAAATTAAAACTTGTTCGTATGAGTTAAAGCCGGATTTAGAATGGACATAAAAACACATTAATTTTACACCCGCTACTCGAATCAACAATGCTACCCGGCTAAATCATCATCATCAAAAGGTAGCCATGCGCCCAATGTTAACTGTTCGTTTAGAAGTCTTTTCACTTCTCTTGCTCTGAAAGTGCTTCTTTGTGCATAATAGTAGAATAGTCGCCAAGGGCTTTAAGGTATCAATTGCAGCCCGAGATATTTAGGCGATTAGGTATTTTATAGTTCGAGGATGCAATTGATGCTTACACCCGAGCTAACTACTCTGCTTTACATCTCGATTGTGAGGTAAGTAGAAAAAAACCGGCATTAATAGTAGATTATTAACCAAGGGCTGTATGACATCGCGAAGGCGCTAATTAACCCGAGTATGCAATTGATGCTTACGCCCGAGATAAATACTCTGCTTTACATATCGATTGTGAGGTAAGTAAACAACAAGACAGCAGGTTTCAATGAACATTTATTAAGAAGAAGAAAATGTGTATTTAATTAAAATTAATAGTAAAATTATTACAATTTGTAAGAGATATGGTCACGTTTTTTTAGGTATATTTATAGTTTGAATATGAGTTTGTGATGATAAGACTTGAGTTTGAGTGACATGAGGTTCACTTGGTTAATAATCTACTATTGAAAAAGAACTCAAACAAGAAAATTAGTTATTTTCGCGATGCTTTCGCGCCTACTAGTAGACTGCCTTTTTTTTTCACGCACGCAAGCGCGTCAAATCTTGCTGGCCAGTTTGATTTTCAAATCGATTTCATCTAACATACGATGTGGAAACAAATAGTTCCATATTTAAAATAAAATCTTTATAAAATAAATTGTCTAGATTCCGATTCGAGTAATTAATCGATACCGAGAAAAAAAAATTAACTTTTTAAAAATGTTCTTCGTGCAGTATGAGTATGACAGTTCTTTTATCAAATTCCAAAACCTATGCTGTAATAAACTCGCTTCGCTCGTTTTATAAACTCACACTCGTGTATAATACCCCTCATTATGTACCAGTTACATAAACTACTATTATGTAACTGGTACATAATGAGGGGTATTATACACGAGTGTGAGTTTATAAAACGAGCGAAGCGAGTTTTATAATAGTATCACACGAGTGGTATAATACCTAGTTATGTACAGTTTCATACACTACTTTATCTACTCTCATTGAACACGAACATATCAAATAAAAGATAAAAATTAATAAACACTAATAATCATCCACCATGTCATCCACCGAAACACAAACGTCAAAATCCCAACATTCCCATAGAAAGCGCGCGCAGCCACAGATAAAAAAGTAAAAAAATGTATCTATGATCAGTAATCTGTATCATAATGAAAAAAAATTAAATTATAACATTGTTTTGTTAGACAAACAGTGTTATAATTTAATTTTTTAATTTCATTACGATACTCTATGGTATAAAGTATGTCATTATAAACTCGTTTTGAGTTTTGTATTTTGAAGTTTACGATATGAGAGTAGATAAAAGAATAAAACATTTTTTAACTTAATTGCTGCTTCAGCTTCCATTTTCATTGAATTGGGAGTGCAGCTTAATTAAATCTTCATCACTTGCAGAACTCATGTTTTTTTTCCTAATTATCACGTAATTATAAAAAAAAACCTAAAAACAAACAATATTATATTTAAACTAAAAATTCCCGCTTTCTTTCATCTTTTTTTTTTCAAGAACGGAATTTGAGCTTCGCCGTTCGATATTTAAAATTGATGACTATTAAACTCGAAGACAAAGCTGAATAGCGAAGCGACCTCTTTTGTCAATAGGCTGAATGCATGATGTCCATTGCCAGTATGATGGTTAGATGTACGCGAACTTTTTGAAAGAGTGTAGTTTTTTTTTAATAGTAGGCTGTATAGGTCTGCAGCCTAATATCAATGTCGGTAAGATTTAAAATAACCTCCTTTTTTTGAAGTCGGTATAAAAATAAAGCGGCGGGAAACAGTTCTTGTTCTTTTTTCGTGCATTTATTCATTTCTTCAATTTGCTAAAATTGTTAAAAATAATCCAGAATTGAATTTGTAAAATTGGAAAATAAAAATAATTTCCTTCAGTATTCAAAACTGTTCTAATTTTACTTTGAATTTAATTAAAGAAATGTTATATGTTATACTACAGTTTTATTTCCTCGCAATCGAAGTGAAAAGCAGAGTTTATAACTCGTCCACGGAACTCTGCAGTAGGTTTTGTGCACTTGTTGTAAAACCTACTATTTCAATTGAAGTGCTTTTTATACCCTGCTGATGATTTCGACAGTTTAAAAATAAATGTTTTACGGCCATTTCTTGACGAAATAACCAGTATCTATAATACAGTGACAGTTATTAAATACTTATTGGTAATATTAGTACTTACCGAAAAAATGCAATTCCATCATTTTTTCCCATCCTAAAAGAGTGTTTTTTGCACTTTTTAAATGAGCTCGGAGGCATGTTTACTTTCCGAGCGTTGGAATAGTACTAAATTAAAAGAATGACCGATCTCTGATTTGGTCATTCTTTTAACGAGGAGTTTTGGTCGATGATTGTGTATCTAGTTGATAATAATGATCGATGTCTAAATAAAATAAAAACACCTATGAAGCAGATTCATAGTATGTATCAGTAACAAGCAAAACTTATTGTCTGTCAACGTCATGTAGCTAGCAAAGAATTAAGGGTTCTATACTCATAACTCACACTAGTTAACATCTTCTTGGGTCTGCCTCTCTTTTTTGGGCCCATAAGGTCTGCATGATTCTCCCACATATGTTTCGTTAAGTTCTCCGCACCATTGTAGCATGTACCGCAAAGTGGGCAGTAAGTACGGTTGGTTTCATCACACTCAACTAAAATAAATAAACCAGGTTATTGTCCACCCAATCCGAAGTCAATCATCATCATTTTAATATCAGCCGTAAGACGTCCACTGCTGAACATAGGCGTCCCCTTTGGACCGGATGTAAGCGAAATCAATACGAATCAGAAATCAATTCGTCTCCGAAATAGGAACCTCCCATTCTAGTGACAACAATTAGCAAGCGGAACGCGCGGACGTCTACGTGCTTGTTGAATTCTTACTTATTAAAGAATGCATTACCTCCTAAGAAGTTTATGTATCTCTAATCAGTTACCTATTTTGCAGCACAAAAGAGACAACCTAATGTTTCATGGAGACAGTTAGGCTGCTTTTCCATCAGAGATGCGCTATGCTACGTTGCAGCTGATGCGTTTGATATCCACCAATCATATTCATCATTTCTCCTCTTTCGTCCGTGCTGTTGCCTTGAGCAGACGTGTTACCGATTTTTATTTAAATATTATCACTTAATTAATTCCAAGTTATTCCAATATATGACTTATTATAACATCAATAACTTACAATCTGCAACAAGTGAAGTAAAAGTGAAAGGCAAACCCGTGGTACGCGGAGTGTCTGTGCGAGGAGTGCAATCGTAAACAAAATAATTGTCGTCTCTGTCACCTCGCGCGCTGCACACTTCACAATACTGCGCTACGCGAGAGCTGTGCTACGCGGCATACGTCACCGGCTACGAGCTACGAAGATCAGCTACGAGTATTTACGACCGTCACCAGTGCTACGCGCCGACGATTAAACACAAAAGTTGTTAATCAGTAACCATGAACTCACCTATGGATAAAGCAGCATCGGATACAAATTTACTAAGTACGCCGCCAAATTATGTGTTTCAACGGGTGAAAAGGAGTTGGGATGACGATGCGATACGTGAGCACTTGGATGAATTTAAGATAGCAATGAAAGAGATGATGGAAATCTTCTCAGGAAGACAGGCTAATGAAATACAACAAATTTCTCTCACACTGAATGAAATTCAAAAATCCAACACCAAAATTGAGAATTCAATCGCATATGTTACTGCACAGAACGAAGAGCTCCAATCAAAAATCAATATGCTAAAACACAGGCCAAGGAAGATAGGAAGTACATCACTATTTTGGAGAACAAACTGGAGGAAACTCAAATGGGAACTCGCAAATCGAATTTTGTAGTAAAGAACGTCCCACGTAAAAATAATGAGTCTAAAGAAGACCTCATAGCGATGGTTATGTGCCTTGCCCAAAACCTAGACTGCAAGATAACCAGATACGACATTAAGGACATTTATAGAGTGCGTGGTAAAACCACTGAAATCCAAAATTCCCCAATTATAGTAGAAACGGGGTCTACGATACTGAAGACAGAAATCACGGCAATGGGAAAGGCATTTAACATTAAACACAAGGCTAAGTTATCCTGCAAACACCTGGGCTTTAAAACCCAAGAGGACACACCTATATTTATAGCAGATCATCTGACCCCTAAAGCTTCCCGTCTACATTTCCTTGCCAGAGATTTAACGAGATCCGGAGCATATAAGTTCTGCTGGACTGCCTATGGTAAGGTATATTTGAAGAGAGACGAGCAGTCACAACCAATTACTGTGAGAAGTGAGGACCAAGTGCACCAACTAATGGTAGGGAAGTGACTATTATCCTTTGCCCTCAAACTTAAACCACACCTCACTCGAGTGGTAAAGTTGCTATTCTTTTTAAATGTTCTTTATTCTACTGTATTTTATTTTCTAATAGGTTATCTCTCATTAATATGTAATGGCACCGTGGATACTCTTATAAACTGTTTGTCTCAACACAAAAGCATTATTTCAAAACCTCATAAACAAACCATACACTCATATACTCTTACACTGACTCACAACATAATCCAACTACTCATACCTAAATACATACACACATATAACTTTAACAAAATCATTACTCAAACTCAGTGGTCTTTCAATAGCCATGAAATCACCTCTCACAGCTATCTCATGCACCTCTCATCAACCTTTACACCGTCGCATAACTTGATATTGACGTTTATTCTACCGTATATATCTAAAAATGGATGACAATTTACAAACTATAAATGATATAGACAATATTCAGATTGCGCATGCTATCGAATGTAACTCCTTTGAGATATCAAATTACATATCAGTGGAAAAAAACGACTTGACTATTATCGCACAAAACATAAGAAGCGTTTACTGTAATTTTGATGATTTTGTGCTTCATCTATCTACATTTAAGTTTGAAACTGATATTATAATCCTTACAGAGTGCAGATTAAATCCTAATAAACCCATTCCTCAGCTCAGTAATTATCACTGTCACGCCTCAACTCGCTACTTAAACCAAAATGATGGTGTAATCGCCTATGTCAAAAACACACTAAAACCGAAAGTTAGAGAGATTGAATTAGCCGAAGCGTCCTGCCTTCAGATAGACATACTGAATTATCATATACTGGGTATCTATCGGTCTCCATCGAACATGAAAACTGAGAACTTTGTCGATTCACTCTGTACTCACCTAGAAACTCTAACATCGCAAAAGAACATAGTAATAGCAGGAGACATAAATATCAATATTAGACCGACAGACACAGAGACATCTCAAGGATTTAAAAACAGATTAAATTATCTAAATATGCTGTCGATGCATGGAATACTACCAGGCCATACCCTTGCCACCAGAGAAAATAATTGCTTAGATCATTTTATGCTAAAGATTAATAAAAAAAAGTCTCTGCATTTATAGCAATCCTACACACTACTATTACTGATCACTATACTACACTTATAACTCTACGTAAACAAAAATATTCACAAATTACAAACAAGTCTACAACTCGCATCAATTATGAAGAAGCTCTACAACATATTCAACAACAAAACTTAGCAGAATTACTTTTTTGCAACGACCCCAATGCACTTACTGACCAACTCATTAAAAAACTCACTGAATCTATTAATCTTAACACTACTCATAATAAAATCGCAAGCAGTAAACGTACTATTAAACCTTGGGTTACCCTGGAATGCTACGTTGCATAAAAAACCGCAACAAACTTAAAAAACAAAGTAAGATGGACCCACACAATGAAATACTTAAAATTACGTACAATCGATACAGAAATCACTGCAATAACTTAATTAAAAAACTGAAAAGAAAATACGAGAGAGAGCTTCTGTCTAATTCAATCTCAAACAGCAAGTTACTTTGGAAAAACATCAAATCAATGACTTACACTAACAAATCTAAAAGTGAGAACTCTGAACTGATCAACAATAAACCCTCGCCTATTGAATCGGCAAACTATGTTAATAATTTTTTTGCAAATGTCGGTAAACACCTAGCCCAGCAAATCCAGCCTAGCGTAAATAATAATTGTCTCTCAAATAACCCAATCTTGACACAACTCAATTCATTTGTGCTTCTGGACACTGATCCTGATGAAGTGGAAAGAACATTGATGAGCTTAAAGTCTGACAGTGCTCCAGGTTATGATAATATTTCAACAAGATTTCTTAAGTATATAAGTAAGGAATGTGTCCCCATTATTGCCCATCTTGCAAACCTCTGCTTTAGAGACGGTATCTTTCCGGATCCTCTTAAAGAATCGATTATTACTCCAGTTCATAAGGGTGGAAACAGAGACGATGTCAACAATTATAGGCCCATATCTGTCCTTCCTGCAATTTCTAAAGTACTAGAAAAATTAATTAATACTAGGCTCCTTAAATATCTAAATACTTTTAATTTGCTTTCCCCGTTTCAATTTGGTTTTAGACACAATATATCCACTGAAGATGCTGTAACAGCTCTTAGCACACTTATAACTAATCATCTTGATAACGGCGATAAATGCTTGACCATCTTTTTAGATCTCAAAAAGGCATTTGACACCGTCTCTGTTCCACTCCTGACCAAAAAACTTGAGAGAATCGGAATAAGAGGAACTCCACTCAATCTTTTGAAAGACTATTTATCAAACAGGAAGCAGAGGGTTAGGTTAGGGCAATACTGCAGTGATGATACGATGGTTTCTTACGGCGTGCCTCAAGGTAGCGTTTTAGGTCCCAGCCTTTTCCTAATTTACATCAATGACTTATGTAACATGAACCTATATAACGCTAAAGTCTTTTCATATGCTGATGACACAGCTATAGTATTCTATGGAAAATCCTGGGACGAAGTTAAGCAAAATGCTTCCACTGGAATAGCTCTAGTTGCTAAATGGTTACAAAATAATTTGCTTACTTTGAACACATCAAAAACAAACTATATATGTTTCAGTATTCGTAATCGTACTCAACCGAAACATGACTTTACTATTAAAGTTCACGTATGTGGCGACGCTCAAAACAAAAACTGTACATGTTCCGCTATAACCAAGGTCTCACAGACTAAATACTTAGGAGTCATTGTTGACCATAGATTATCTTGGCACCCCCAACTTGAACAGGTTGTAAAAAGAGTCAGAAAACTGAGCTGGATATTCAATACACTGAGACATATTGTTCCACCAAGGGCTACTGTTAGTAAGGACTAAGGATGCCTCTAGAAATCTTTTGAAGGAAATTTACATTGCCCTGGTCCAATCTGTCTTAGTGTACTGTATACCTATATGGGGAGGAGCAACTAAGACTAAATTTATAGAAGTGGAACGTGCACAAAGAGCTCTGATCAAAATTATGCACTTTAAGAAACAGAGGTACCCAACCTATAGGCTTTACCAAATTAGTGAAGTTCTTTCTGTGAGAAAACTATATATTCTTCAAATTGTTTTAAAGAAGCACAAAACGCTACCTTATGATGCTGGTCTTCTAACAAAAAGAAGAAACGACCTTGTGGCGCATATCCCGCAGACGAAAACCAATTTTTGTAGTATGCAATATGACAGACGAGCATCTCACTTATACAACAAAGTGAACAAAAAACTACAGTTATACACAAAAAAATATTATGAATGCAAAAAACTTATAACTAATTGGATTGAAAGACTTTCATATGAGGACACTGAAGCCCTCTTGCAACACGCATTCTGACCTTGTTATCCACTAACAAAAACACAAAAACATACATACACCCCACAGTCCACATTCACCCACACACACATTACTCACATACATAGATCACCCATACAGCCCTCACCCACTCACATACATGCATCTTTCATACACCCTACACCCAGTCACATACATACACTACGCTTATACCCCACTCTCATTATCCACAAATCATGCATGCCATTACTACCTTATAAAATTATTGTTTAAGGAATAAGATTTTAATAACAAAAAAAAAAAAAAAACAATTTTGCCAACTTTGTTAATAAAATTTTAGTCATATTAACTAGGAATAATTATCTATTTTTTTTTGTAAAACCAAAATTATTATTGTTAAGTAGGTACTTCACGGTTGTAATTTTAAGTTTCGGAGGAGCGAAGTGCCCTAACACAGGCAAATAACGCCTAAAAGGACACTTCAACCACTAGATGTAGTACTAACTTTGTGAAATGAAATAAATTATTTGTATTTGTATTTGTATTTGGTTTACATAGCGCGGCACGGGTTGAAACGGATTCAACGAAGATGTGTTTTTATATGGAAAGATGCGTGCTATGGGTGCGTGCTGTGGCTGCGTGATGGGTTATCTTCCCTAGTATCGATACATCGCTCGAGCTGCGCAGGTTCGTAGCGCAGCAACTTTGTGGTGGCGCATCTTCATAGCACATCTTACTTGCACAGCTACATATCGTAGCATCAGTGGGAACAGTCACAGAGTTTTTAGCTCAGCTTATACATCCTAGCAGCACAGTTGCATAGCACATCTCTGGTGGAAAGGCCTAACACCCTTTTTTGGGCAGTATAATCATACTCACCTTTTATGCATATCTTCTGATGTTCTTGCAATTTACAGTGTGTATCGAAAACAACTAAGCAGCTCTTGCACACATAACATGACTTGCGTTCTGAGCTCTCATGCTCAATCTTAACATGTTCTGGAAATCAAAAGTAACAACCACTATGATTTAAAATTAAAACTGCAGAGTTCTACGGAAGACTGTGATATGCTATTTATGTCATACAGTCAACCACTTAATATGGACATTTAATGGAATGAGATGTTAATTTATTGGTTTTGTTAATGGTAACAAAACCAATAAATAATATTTGTAATAAGAGAGCATTTAAAGGACCCACATTTTATCAGTGTCCTAATTAACAAACTAATGAAATAATTCATACCCTGTTCATGTAATTCTGGATCATTAAAATCACTATCGGCATAGTCATCGTTGTCATGTAATGAGAAATCTTCAGTCTTCACTGCTGACGAATTAGTCTGAAAATAAAGGTAACAAAAAATCTCTGGTGAATACAAGTATTTTATCATTTTATATACAATCATTCAAAGGACCAAGAAACGTTAGTGTTAAAATTATTGGCAGAGAAGTGTTGCCTCAATTTATTAATTTATGAAGCATGGAAGACTTACAGCTAAAACAAGCAGATTTAAAAACAATGTGTAAGACAAACAGCCAATTAAAAGTCTTCACTTCTTCAATTATTCAATATTTTTAAATATAGGTGAAAAGAAACCCAGTCAAGGTGACAACCGAATTTAACTGCTGATTAAGGGGTTTGATTAAATAGGATGCCAGATTTTTTCTAGCTCCAGCATGCATGGCTAAGGCTAAAACTTTTGAAAACCAAACTAACTTGACTTACAGTGGTAATTGATATTGTGCTTTCTTTCTTTTCTTTTTTTAATAATATCCCTCTAAGAGACATATTAGCCTCCTCTGATTTTTTCTTGAACTCATATGCCTTTGAAGCTTTCTCTTTGCAGTCACAGCAAATTGTTGATGGTAGACCATCATTTCTGCTTATCTATTTGAAATGAATACAAATAATGAATACAATAGAATAGTAGCATCGTTTTGGAGAGTAAAATGTTATATCAAAACTCTAGTTTATAAAAGTAACTAAATTAGTCACAAAGCATTTCAAAACTTGCAAAATACATTTAGCAATTGCATTGCTTTGCTTACTCAAGCTGCAACAGATACTCTGTTTAAATATCTTATGCATTGCCTTAAAACAACAAGAATTACTACAGTAAACATTTCACATGTTTCAAAAACAATTATTGAGTGTACACTTATGAAAAAGAAAAATTAACTCAGCATAAATCAATTGAATAATAATTATTACAGTTTTACATGACTCTTTGGCAAAATTTTCTTAGTTTACTTTGTCTACTCATATTTGAGGATTAAATTTAAAAAATTATATTGACTTGCAAAACTGAGTAAGAAAAATATGGGGGCACACATTGAAGCGCAAGCTTAAAAACAATGTCAACCTTATCTTATTATATTTATCAATAATAAACAATAATAACTTCATTGGTAATATGTTGAAAATATCTTATTGAAAGAAGTTTCTCTAACAAGTCAAAATATGCAGTACTATTATTCCTGTAGGATGTAGGATGCTGTACAATAAAGCAGAGGTACAGTATAGTTACACCCATATTTGGCTAGCTACTAACATCATCTCAAAATATACAGACAACCAATTTATAGCATAATTATGTGAGCAGTCATGTAAGTGTGGAGTTTACACTGTATTTAATTCATATGACTTCTCATACAAGATTTTTTCTAATTTTTGGCAAATATTGAACCAATCTATCAGAAGCCTCTAAACCCAATGATTTCAAAAGGAAGGATACGCCCTTCTGAACATTTTGTCGAAACTTTCTTCATACAAGCAAAAAGAAGGGGCGGCTATAATAACTCATACGAACTACGTTTCAGTAGGTAGCGTTGCATACATTGACAATGTGATCTTGTAAGAGTGTACATGACTTTAAATCGGAAATAGAATTTTGTAAAAAAATTAAAAGTAAAATAAATGAATTCCAACAACTTATTGGTATAATTCTTTATTATAATCAATAATTAAAATATAATAATAATTTGGAAAGACATAATTAATTTAAGTAATTAAAATTGGTAAAAACTTCAAAGTTTAACTTATTCTGACCAAATCTTTGTGAGAGTTAATGGAGCGAATGTTTTTATCATTATTTAAAGTTATACTTGTTTATGTCGCGATCCATATTTTCGTCAAGTTACAACTTGTGACATATTCAAATTGCAAAAAATACATGAAAATTTGAATTTCGCAAGCTACTACGGTGGAATCGCCGTAACATAGCAAGCTTATAACTTTGTGATTTTTGATGACACAGTTTTGAAATTTTGTGCATAGATTCTTTCCACAAAAATCCTAGATACTAGATGTCACGGGTTTATATTGTCGAGGCTAAAATTGTTTTAAATTAGGTCTAGTGTCATCCATTTCAAGGAATGCACTCAATTACCAATCACTCTCACCCTTATATTAAAGAATTATATTCAAAATGACTTGCAATAAGTCTGTAATATTTATACTCTTTTTTACACACTAAAAATGATGTTTGTGCAAAGTTACATCCTTGACACTGAGTTGCTTCAGCCCGGAACAGCTCCGTGATTGGCTGCGGGCCGCTTAGTCTGTCTATAAAGTCATGATACGAAAACATTCCACAGAGCCCTCATGGATTGTCATGATTTTAAAGACATACTGTACATGGCGGACCTGTAGGGCCTGTCCTTACTGTTTATGTCAATGTATAAACCTGAGGATTTTGCCTCTGCTTTATTTATTTCTATTTGTTCAGAGAAACATGCTTACAAAAGACATGCAACAGAGAACATGTTTCTTAATATTAATGTGATAAATGATAACTAAATTAAACCAAAATGAAACTAAAACATCTAATATGACACACAGTAGGTTATGGATTCCATTAATATTCTTCCTTTTGAATTTTTACTACTTTTAGCAATGCTTGAACACGTCGCATTTGGCAGTGATCATTCGGTTATTAAAATTATTTTACAATCATGAAATAAATACAATAGTAATTTACCTTTAGACCTGTAGTTGAAGTTACTATGTAATCTAGCGTCACTGTCGAACCAATAAATACATCGAATATCGAAACTAGTTCATTATCCTTAGACAAACATGTTCTACACAATTTTTCAATTTTTATTTCGAGTTCCAGAGTAGAGGCCATTTTATTTAGCTTTGCCAACAGTTTAGCAGCAATTTTAACATAGAAATCACGTCGGTGTCACCAATTTGCCATTTGTTATTTTGATGTACTTCTTAGACGTTTCGGCCATGGCTAATATCCTAGGACTTTCAGCGAATTCTCTGTATTCACGGACAGAGACCAGAGTAGTTTCACGTCGGAGTCACCAATTCGCCAACAGTTAGTTCGGCAGTAATTTCGACTCAAATTGGATAACTCGAATAAAATGTTGGGAACGCGACAAAAATATTATTTTCTTGTTCCTTGTTCGTAGAAAGAAAACTTCATCTAAGTTCTTTTCTTGTTTTTTTGTTATTTTGTTCTTTCGTGCCGTACAGGCAGCGTTGCCAGTATGATTTCCCAAAAAGGTACGGTTGGCTTTCTGAAAAGGTACGGTTTTTAACTTCAAGGTACGGTTGGGTCAGGATACTTCTGCAAGAACTAGATCAGTTTTTTTCTTCTTCGAGTTGACTGTCTGTGATCATGGGTTGGAAAAAAAAAGCGATATGGAATCGAATATTCAAAGGGACATGGTTAAGTAGAACATTATTACCGATTGCCAATATTGAATAAATTCGTTTGTAAATCAATTATAGAATGAACTCGAGGAAAAAAACTGATCTAGTTCCTGTAGAAGAATTTCGATCGTACGGTTTCGCTAGCTAGCTATTTTGAAAAATGCTATAGTCTACTCATATTCTACAGAAAAAACAAGGTGTTTAAAAAAAAAAGAAATATAATGTTTTAGGAACTAAGAAAATTCCATTTATGTAATTTGTGCCCATATTTTAGTATCAAATGTGTCAGAAAGTTGAAAAAAGTACGCGTCTCATTATTTTCTATTAGTTTTATTAGTTGTTTTTTACCTTTGTAGTGAAAAATAAATCACAAGTATAGAAAAGGTACGAAAAAGGTACGGTCTAGCCAAGGTACGGTTGTGGTACGATTGTATGACGAATAGTACGGAAAACCGTACTTTTTGGTACGGTCTGGCAACGCTGCGTACAGGGCCGAGCCGAACGCCAGTGTTGCCAGTTTGATTTCCCAAAAAAGCACGGTTGGCTTTCTGAAAAGGTACGGTTTTTAAACCCCTTCTACACGGTGAGACCCGACCGCCTGACAGAGGTGATTTTGGTCGTGTCAACAGTACCCCACCGTCTAGAACGCTGTCGGCTGACGGTCGGGTCCCACCGCGGACGCAGCCTGTCGGGACGGATGCGCTCCCGACCAAGGTTCGATTGACTCCGCCCATATTTGGTCGCGCGACCAACGTCTACACGGTCGATTTTCATTCCCACCGGACCAAGATCACCTTTGTCAGGCGGTCGGGTCTCACCGTGTAGAAGGGGTTTTAACTTCAAGATACGGTTAGGTCCGATACTCAAGTTTTTTTTTTTTCGAGTTTGCTGTCGGCGGTCTAGGACCAAAGGGGATGTGGTAACGTAGAACACTATTACCGATTGTATCGAACACATTCATTTTTAAATCAATTATACATAGAATGAAATAGATTCGTTAATAAAATTATGGAATGAAAAAAAAAATGATAATTGTCTAACATAGAATTAATAGGATGAAGAAGTTCAGATAATTTATGAAGCGATATTATTCCCTATATTTAAAGGTACAAAAAGTATGTATCGTTTTATTTTATTGTTTTCAAACAAGTATGCAAAATTCAGCAGTTTAGATACCTTCATCTCTATTTAGTCTGCGCATAGGTACCTCTCAGAAACTTGAAACGAAATCACAATAAATTTGTATAAGTAATTGAATTTTAACAGGTATATGTGGAGATCGAAAGGGGAGGCCTATGTTCAGTAGTGGACGTCCTACGGCTGAGATGATGATGATGATGATGAATTGAATTTTAATACCATTAAAAAACTTAGATCTTAATTCGACATTTTTAGTTCTTTAATTCTATCTAATGAGGGATTTTCTTTTTATGTTTTCCCTAGTTAATGGATAGATGGCGCTGAACTTGATATGTTACTGCAATGAACGAACGTCACGTCATTTTTTTGACTTGGATGTAATTTTGAGATCATAAAACAAAAAGTACATGTCATGTCATTGTCAGTCACATCATATCACACAAATGGCATTTTGAAAATAAATAACAACAAGGAAAAAGAAAAAAATATTCATTTACCAGTCTTTTAATTTATGAGTTTTCCACGCCAGAAAGAAAATGCCGAAAAGTCTAATCAAATTCTACAGCAAAAACAAGTTTTTTTTCAAAGAAAATAATGAAATAATAATGTTTAAGGAACTAAGAAAACTCCATTTAAGTAATTTGTGTCCATATTTTAGTGTCAAATGAAAAGGGACCCAAACAGCCAAGTCTATAAGTTTAAAAACGCAAATTCAAAATGTTGAGAAAAACTGGAGAAGGCCTGATTTTATTTATTGATTTGTTTTTTTTTACCTTTTGTAGTGAAAATAAATCACTAGTAAAAAAAGGTATGAAAAAGGTACGGTCTACACTGAAGCTGAAGTAAGGTTGTGCGATTGTGCACCGATTGTGTGACGAATAGTACGGAAAACCGCACTTTTTGATACGGTCTGGCAACGCTGCTCGCTTGTTTTTCTACGTTGCAATGTAATTTCGGAAAATCTTCCGTATTTTTAGAAGAAATGTACCATCCGCTAGATTTCAAACCTGGCAACACTGCATCTATGCCACAGACTAAAATTCGTTTCGTTCGACGTCGGCTCGGATAAAGGTAAACGCAGACTTAGCCGCATCGTAGTCTCCGCAGTCCCCTCATTACGAATTCTTTGTATGAAGTTCCAAGGACCTAAAAAAAAAGTCGGACGGAACTTCACGAAGAAACAAGTGAAGCACCCATAGTAAGTCAGTGCGCTAATATGTACACGCCAGAACACACACATACCATAGTAAGTCAGCCGTCGGCCATTACGCTTCGAACGACACTCGCGGTTTTATACGGTGTTATTTTGTCTACTAAAAATCAAACTATGCCGTCATGTGTTGTGAAAAGTTGCCGAAACCACAGTGCTTCAATCAAAAAAAGCCAGGGGATCACTTTTCTTAAGTAAGCATGTCAATTTGAAGCTTATTTCTCGATTTTACGTCAATAAATTTAATAAACATCTCGAAATCAATCAGTGTTGCAACTATTTCAAGGTTCAAATTATTTTAAAATGGGGAGATTTATATTTTATGTTATTATTTATCGCTACCTATTGTATTCTTCTATATTTTTACAGATTTCCCTCAAATAATGATTGGAAAAATGATTGGATTAAAATAATAAGGGAGTGTAGACGTGAAAATAATTGGAATCCATCAAAATCTAGTGTAATCGCAGTATACATTTTGAGAAGCATTGTTTGTACTCAACTAAAGGCGGACTTCTTCGCGTTGTTGCTTACGCCGTACCAACAAAGGTAATTAATTCATTTCACATTCTCTCTGAAATGAATGTGATTTGAATTTCGAATACTTACCGATAGTGAACTACATCAGTCTGTCTTTACACCATTGAGTTTGTATGTAAAGCATTATACAACTTTTTGAAAAAGGAATACGCATTTTTATTAAGCAGTTATGATTAAATAAAATTACGAAAACCGAAGAGGCCGTATGATCTTGATGCCTTTGCTTTTCCGACTAGGAATTTGCCGCGTTTTGTTTTCTTCAAATACATAAACGTTTAGTTTGTTTTTAATTTATTTTTTTAAATAAGTTATTGTTTAAATTTAAATGGTTAAATAATGCTTATCTCATATTAGTATTATGTTAATTTTTTCGCAAGTGGTACGAAAAGTAGAGTATTTTCCTCAGTGATAAAGCTGTCAGTCTTGGTGAACTTAAATCCCTCGCTACACTCAGGACGCGTGTTAAATCCCTCGCTTCGCTCGTGATTTAAGTTTCTAACACCCTCGCTACGCTCGGGAGTAAGCCTCGAGTCCTTTGTTATGCTCGCGATTTAAATCGTCACCCGCGACAGAAGACACTGCTTTATCCCCTTGGTTAATAATCTACTATTTCATTCCACATATTCGAAAAGGACGAC
Organism: Agrotis segetum; assembly: GCA_036375495.1. Classification (NCBI taxonomy): domain Eukaryota; kingdom Metazoa; phylum Arthropoda; class Insecta; order Lepidoptera; family Noctuidae; genus Agrotis; species Agrotis segetum. The sequence goes on along the minus strand of JAQSVV010000088.1, from coordinate 12,975,299 downwards.
TTGGTTCGCCTTTAAGTGCGCCCAAAACTGGTGTTTTCTATAGGGAACTTTTAGCGGGCAGTAATGAGTTTTTAGGGTTCCGTAGTCAACAAGGAACCCTTATAGTTTCGCTATGTCCGTCCGTCCGTCCGTCCGTCCGTCCGTCCGTCTGTCCGCAGTTTAGCTCAGAGACGCACAGTACTAGAGAGCTGTAATTTGGTGTAAATATACGGATTTGTTGTGCCGAAAAAGTGGTAAAATAAAATCTCGAAAAATATTTTTTTTTAGGGTACCTCCTGTACACGTAAAGTGGGAATGTTTTTTTTGTTTCTCGCGTACCCCTTAGTGTGGGGTATCATTAAATAGGTCTTTAAAAAATAATGTGAGTTTTCACTAACAATTTTTTGATAAAAAAATTCATTTGTGAAATATTAAGATTTAAAGTACTAAATTTTGCTCGACTCGAGTGTCCCCCCCCTTTACCAGCTAAACGGTTATGTTTGGGGGTGTGAAAAAATTCACAATAGTAGTATATATAACGAAATTTAAAAGAAAATTATCATGACTAAGTAGGCTTTACAACTTTACGAGTAATAGTCGACCAACTTATAAAATGTACTTGGAATCTTATTTTCTTAAACAAAATGTATCGGAGACAACTGCAAATGTAAGTTTGTCAACTTTATTTTTACAGTTTTTATAGGATGTTTTTTGGGGATAGGTAGGTTTTAATCGTCAACTATTTTATAACTAACTTCAAAAAAGGAGGAGGTTCTAAATTCGTCGTAATCTTTTTTTTATGTATTATCCCCGATTTCTCAGACTCCTGGACCGATTTTGAAAATTCTTGTTTTTAAAATTAAATTCCGCGAATCAGTTTACTTAGTTCGCATAAGTATTTTGATGGGCAACTACGGAACCCTACACTGTGCGTGGCCCGACACGCACTTGGCCGGTTTTAATCCTCTTTATAAGTGCGCCGCAAATAACTTTGCCGCGCACTTTTGATAGGAAGCTTTTAGCGGGCACTAATGAGTTTTTAATCCTCTTTATAAGAGCGCTACGCTCAGGATTCTACTGTAGAATCCCTTACTTCGCTCTGGATACAAAATAGCGCCCTCGCCGTAAAAATATTACTTTGTCATACAATCTACTATTATTTTAATCTTGTTTTAATTATTTTACCTTTATTTTAACAATAGGTATACGTCACAAAAACTTGTAATTAAACCCATGGACCTTTTTTTTAGGTCCATGATTAAAACTAAGTTCGAGGGGAGATCTTATTAAAATATTGTTTGAAAATGGGTAATTTTTTCCTTCATCTGGCAACCCTTTAGAAACCCACACATAGTAAAGCAGACGCCATTTTGTTGCTTCACTTGTTTCTTAGTGAAGTTCCGTCCGGCTTTTTTTTTAGGTCCATGTGAAGTTCTATGAAACCTCGCACCACACTCACCCGCATCGCAGTAGCCGCAAAAGCGGTTAGAAAACGATGACTGCGGGGACTGCGGAGACTGCGGTGCGGCTAGGTCTGCGTTCACCTTAAGTTTGCGTCCACCTGCGCTGCGTCCACCTCTAACGATTAATTTTTGTGGTGTGATAACTTGATATGAATCTTGAAATAACTAGCCCAAATTATGAAAATAAAACTATGGTATTTATTCCACTATACAAATCAAATAAAAATCCAGCTAATCGACTATTGCTGTGTGCCTACAAAAAAAAAGAGGGTGGAGAAAAAAACAGATTATCGATATGTTGACATCTGTCGAATGTGGTCGAATGTCGATAACTGTGTGGTGTAGACGGTAGACGTTTTGCTGTGTGTGTATTCTGTCTGTGTAATACTTAAAAAAATTGTTTGTGTAAACATTTAGAAAAAATCACAAATGTATAATTGGAATATACTCGCACTATTATTTTAAATTCGTTTTTGTGTGCCGTTAATGTTCTGCTTTGTGTTAATTTTACCGTAAATTGGAAAATGTAAGTATATAGATAAAACTATTTTTTTTTTAATTTTGCGAATTTTAATAATTAAAATAAAATGTTTTTGTTCTGGTTTTGCAGCGAAATTCATTATCAATAACAATTGTCTCGTTACTACTAACTTTTAATTTAATAAGACAGTATCTATTTTATACCCTTTTGCTAACTATCTAGTAAAATCGTGCGAATGTGATTTTTAAAGTAGTGTTTTTTTAATTAAATGCATAGGAACTTATGCGATATTTTATTACATTTACTTACATGATACTGATGCTTATGTCTATCCATGTAAACATAAATTTTACTGGAATTCTCATAATTATTAGAAATCAATTTTTATACCTTTACTAGCTGACCCCGCGAACTTCGTAGGTACCGCCACAGGATAGACACACACTACACTACTACTAAGACTACTACACCAATTGTTACAAAAAAATGTGTGAAATTATGAACCGCTCAACCTTCAACTTGTGCAAACTTCACCTAAACTAAAAAAATTGTCCGTACTAAGCCTACACATTTGGTTTGGATCATCGAGCCCGATTAATTGAGTTATAAAATTACAATGAAAAATGGCATTGATTTTTATATAGATGACATCATAATGGGCCAGTGGGTCGTCTTGAGAATTAGTTAGTATTATCTTAGAATCTGGGTCACCCTATTAAATGAGAATTCTACCTAATACCTACAGCTCAATATCTTACTCGTCTGCCTAGCTTTTTCCAAACTATATTGGGATCGGCTTCCAGTGGACCCAGATGCAGGTGCATATCAGAATTTAACATGGAATGACTGCCTATCTACAACTAAAACTCATGCCTTTCTCATATTATTACAAGCAGAAACACAGTGCTTATATATTATACAGGTTGTTAATCTCAGGTAATAAACAATTTGTCACCAAATAAAAATAAAATACCAAGAGTCTCGATTTTATTTTTACCTAGCTGCGACCCACAACTTCGTTTGTGTGAATGCTTTGAAGAAATAAAGCTTTACTGCTCGTTCCCCGTAGGTGATATCGTGATAATATTATGTAGTCTTTTAGTTGACCTGACTCCTTTATAATATTTGTGCCTTTGAAGTAAATCCATGCAGAACTTTTTGAGTTTATCCCAGACATACATACAGACAAACAGACAAAAATTTTAAAATAGTAGTTTATGAAACTGGTACATAATGAATTTAAAAAACGAGCAAAGCGAATTTTTTAAAAGTATCACACTAGTGTTTATTACATAGTTATGTGCAGTTTCATACACTACTAGCACTCCGCCCGCGACTTCGTCCGCGTTATTTTCGAACTTAGCTACCTGCCTACTTTTTATGGGATACTTTTGGAAAATCTAAATCAATATTCAACAAAAATTCTATCACCCCGCAATATCCCGTCTTGGGTAACACCCACGCCTACTAAAAATGACCCCAATGCACAATTACCATTTTGTAGTAAAAAAGTTTCATACAAACTATCAACCCCAAAAAAACCCCTTAGGGGCCGAATTTTGCAAAATTCCGTCATGGTGAGCATCTCCGTCCTTAAAAGAAACCCGATGCAAAACTTGAATTTTCTAGCACCTGTAGTAAGTACCTAACGAAGTTGCGTACAAACTATCAAGATCAACCCCATAAACAAATCCCTTAGTGGTCGAATTTCTCAAAATCCCGCCATGGTGAGCATCTACGTCCTAAAAAGGGCACGTCGCGTGTCGTGCAATCTACGTCGCAAAATTTGAGGCTCCCAGCACTTATAGTAACAAAGTTTCATACAAACTATCAACCCCAAAAACAAACCCTTAGGGGTCGAATTTCGCAAAATCCCGACTTAGGGTTAACTTACGCTCAAAAATGAACCCCTATGTAAAATTTGAGTCTCAAAACTTTCAACCCCAAAAACAACCCCCTAGGGGTCGAATTTCACAAAATTTCCGCCTTGGTGAGCGTTAACGTCTTAAAAAGAACCGCCATGCAAGATTTGAGACGCCTAGCACTTCTAATAACAAAGTTTCATACAAACTGTCAACCCCAAAAACAAACCCCTTAGGGGTCGAATTTCGCAAAATCCTGTCATAGGTAACTCTTACGTCCTCAAAAGAACCCGTATTCAAAATTTAAATTTCCTGACACTTGTAGTTACGAAGTTTCATACAAACTATCAACCCCAAAAATAACCCCTTAGGGGCCGAATTTCACAAAATCCGTTCTTAGTGCTCACCTACGTGGTATAAGGAGGGCTTATGCCAAATTTCAAGTTTCTAGGCCCAGCGGTTTGGGCTGTGCGTTGTCAGATCAGTCAGTCAGTTTTGAATTTTATATATACAGTGTGTCCGGGCACGAGTTAGCGATATTTCAAGGGGATATTCTAGGCTCATTTTCATCGACAAAAATGCTTTAAAAAAAATTCTTACTCCAAAACTTCGCGAAAGGCAGCCATTTTAATTTTTTGATCTGTGTGTACAATAAAATGCAAATATCTTTGAATCCAAGAGACCTACATTCATGCAAATGACTTTATTGCAAAGTTAAACGTTGAGGCTTATCAAAACTTACGAAAGTTTTCTAAATAATGTGTAAAAATAACCAAAAAACATGGGCAAACACGAAATTGTACACAAAAATTACTGAATAATTTCACATTTTTAACTCTAGCTCGATAATTACCCCTGAATTTTGGTAGGGTTTTTGCATTAAATTAAAAGTATTTGAGTCAGGCTATAAAATGATGTCAAAATTATCACTCTACGTTAAGTATCTTAGGAGTTATTCTCACTTGAACATCACCCTTCCTTAGCGCATGTACCCCAATATTACAGGTGTCGCATTTTTTTGGGTGAGCTAAATCGTTCCAACGAATATTTATGAGCTGGCATTATTGACCACCGCGTAAATGATCCCCAAGTAACCATCCTTAAACTGAAATAGTATAGTTTCTTGGATTTATTGGTGCGGGGCGAGACGGAATGGTGATGTTCAATTGAGAATAACTCCTAAGATACTTAACGTAGAGTGATAATTTTGATATCATTTTATAGCCTGACTCAAACACTTTTAAATTAATGCAAAAACCCTAGCAAAATTCAGGGGTACTCATCGAGCTAGAGTTAAAAAATTGAAATTATTCAGTAATTTTTGTGTACAATTTCATGTTTGCCTATGTTTTTTGGCTATTTTTAAATATTATTTAGAAAACTTTCGTAAGTTTTTGATAAACCTCAACATTTAACTTTACAGTAAAGTCATTTGCATGAATCTAGGTCTCTTGGATTCAAAGATATTTGCATTTCATTGTACACACCCCAGTTCGACAGATCAAAAATTTGAAATGGCTGCCATTCGCGAAGTTTTGGAGTAAGAATTTTTTTTAAAGCATTTTTGTCGATGAAAATGAGCCTAGAATATCCTCTTCAAATATCGCTAACTCGTGCCCGGACACACTGTATAGACTTTATCTACTTACTCTCATTGAACACGAACATAATATCAAATTAAAGATAAGATTTACACAGTTTATTATTGGTTACTGTAAGTTTGTAAGTGTTAATTTTTTTCAAAACGCGCGCAGCCACATATAAATAGATGTAGGTCTATGATCCGGTAATATGTACAGCAATGAAAAAAAAAAATTTAGTAAAACATTGTTTGTTAGAGAAATAGTCTCCTAATTTTTTTTTTTAATTTCCTTTCGATTTACTAGGTATAATGTAGGTAGTACTATAAATATATAATTTATTTGTTCTTTTCCGGATTTTTAACATACAGAGTGTTTCTTTAAAATGGGACAAAAGGAAGAAATCCGAATCCATAAGAGATACCGGAAAACTTTCTTAGAAACCTTTAGCTCTTTTTTGATGTTGACTATTTTGGCGTTTTTATTTTTTTGGTCAAGTGTGAGTTGCCCACAGAAATGAGTGAAATCGGTCAAAATTTTTTTTAGTGCCGTTCGACTCTTTTTCATGTAAGGATCATTTCATTGTACCACAAGAAAAAAATCGGGACGGCAGAAGTTGGTCAAATTTTGCAAAATATTTTTTCATACAAATTGTTTGAACCAAAAATTATCACTTTTTTATGATGTTATTTGATTTAGAAATACTGACTACTACTGATAAACTTTATGCTGTTAGAAGAAACTTTACTGTTCTTTTGACCCACTTCTATTGCCCAGACATTTTCCGTCCCATACAATGAAATGATCCTTAATAGACACTAAATCAAATAACATCATAAAAAAGTGATAATTTTTGGTTCAAACAATTTGTATGAAAAAATATTTTGCAATTTTTGACCAATTTCCGCCGTCCCGATTTTTTTCTTGTGATACAATGAAATGATCCTTACATGAAACAGAGTCGAACGGCACTAAAAAAAATTTTGACCAATTTCACTCATTTCTGTGGACAACTCACACTTGACCAAAAAAATAAAAACGCCAAAATTGTCAACATCAAAAAAGAGCTTAAGGTTTCTAAGATAGTTTTCCCGTATCTCTTATGGATTCCGATTTCTCCCTTTTGTCCCATTTTAAAGAAACACCCTGTATATCACATAATATAAATTAATGTTTTTATTAGTTCTTATAGTTTTGCTTAAATTAGGAAAAATAAACTGCATCTAGAACTCTAGAGTTTAGTTTTTACATTCACCATGAGTTCACCATCTAGATAAAGTGCTGCTAAGAGATGGTTATGGAGCATAATTACCCATAGGGCCACTACAGCTTGGCTAGAACGGGTTGAAACGGAACTAAAATTTTTATTTCTGACAGGGTTTTAAAATCTTTGATATTTGATGTAAACAAAGACCACAGGTTTGTTAGATTTATTATTGTGCCATAAAACTAACGTAATAAGTGCTGGGAGCGCGAAGACAGTGGCGACTTCCGGTTTTCTACATTTTTATGTCAAGCTGTTTGTTTTTGTATTTGCGTTAACAGAGTAAGAACAACTATTGTTTAGGAAAATGAACAAAACATGTTGCAGTCTACTTGACTGAGTCATGCTAACGACTCTGAAAATATATTATATTATACTATATCTGATTATACAATTACATCGTTTAGAGAACAGATATTATGTATCATGAGTAAAGTCCTTCATAGAATCATAGAATATTACTGGTTGCAAACCTTAATAATTGTGTTTTTACACACATTGTATTATAAAGATTTTACACTAGACGGTAGACCAGAGGTTTGCCAGAGGTAGTACATATTGAGACCAATTTTTTTATAGATGAACTGTTTACACTTCTTCTGTCAATAATTATGTCTATAATAAATAAATAATCAAGACCAGAGCAAATGATGTAATATTTCTCGACCGAAGTTCTTAATAAGTACTGAAAGTAATATAATCAATCCGACATATTCTTTCCGGGTGTTCTCGTCTGGCTAACGGAGATGTGTCGGATCATTTAGCTCCCTTCAAAATGGTTGAGCTGATTGGTGCTGATACGTGTGTCATGTTCGTGAACGGGCGCTGTCAGTTGGGACAGGTCATCTCTTAGCTGCCAAGGTTTTTATTTTAATTATTTCTGAATTGTCTTTTTTTTATTTTACTGTGGACACTTTTATAACTTGCTACATCGTTCTCATATATTGTGCACCATCTCAAAATGAATGATGTAACAAAGGATTTGTAATATTTTGGCAATCTAAAAAGAGTGTCCATGGAGTTTCTTGCCCGTTCTTCTCCATAGAGATCTACTTCTTGGAACGGGCATCTACGGTACTTTCACAGTTTTTATGTCTTGTGACTGGGACTGTAGCACCATAACTTTGTAGTGTTTAATTATAATTTTTATGTCTTTGACAATTCAAAAGTGCCTGTAAATGGTCAACTTGAATTAAATGCTTTTGATTTGATTTGATTTGATTTGAGAATACTTGCATAGACATAACATTGTAGCCAAGTTTATCCATCAGCAATTTGCTCTAAAATACAGCCTTGTGGAATCGGAAGTACCGTACTTCAGGTATGTGCCCGACCCAGTTCCTGAAAGTCGCAATATCACACTGTACTGGGATCAATCCATCATCACTGATAAGACTATTGTAGCCTGATATTGGTGATGGATCGATCAGAGCGGCGAACAATGATTGTTAACGTCCCGCATGACGAGAACCTCGTGAAAGGTGAAAAATAAAAGCAAATCAGGTACCTACCTACCTATCTTGATTTGGCTCGGGAGGTTGTAGATATGTGGGATGTAGATTCAGCGGTCAATGTGCCGATAGTCGTGTCGGCCCATGGCTTGAGCTGTCGACCAACATCTAAGGAGGCTCACAGGCTCAAGTTAGGCAGCTGGATCAAGAAGCAGAACTTTTGGACACTGACCGCCGGTAACTTGAACCCTGTTTCCGATACCGGGTGGGCCAATACAACTTATACCTACATATAATAAAATGGTAGGAAAGTCAAAACTATACCATTGAATATTTAAAAAAAAAAGTCTTGGGGTGTGATCTACATTATAATCCATACCGAAGCCAAAATTATATTAGTTTTTATTAGAATTTTCATCTGTTTGTCTGCATGTACTCGTATATTATATCCGGGATATAATCAAAAACTACTGCATGGATTTACTTCGGCTTCGGCATGAATATTATTAAGAAGTCACGTCAACATAGTAGGCTACATAATTATCATGCTATCACAGGGAACGAACAGTGAACCTTTAAATCCTTCAAACTATTCTAGGCACATCAAGGCAGCAGCAGCTAGTTATTTTTTATTTTGTGTTCTTTTTTAATGTTTTTGTAAAAATATTTCAAAATGTATTAATAAGAACGTACATAAAGACGTCGCTAAAAGACATTTTATTATATTACGAGCATTCTTTTAAATATCTTTCACGTCGCTAGTGAATTTGTAATATAAGACGGCCTTTTAATCTCATCCATAAATAGCAAAGCAGGCTTGAGTTTCTGAGACAGTAAAGAGTGAAAGTGAGGTAGGCACCACCAGTTGCTGACAAAACTTTCACTAAAAGTTTGCACCGATGAATATACACATATTCGTATTCTATGTCAGAAAACATAATAAGCGTTCAACTTTTTGAGACGAGGAAGACTATAAGTCTCCAATTAATTTCTTAAAGTATATTTAAAGGCTCCTGACAATATTTTTGTAGTTGTATTTTTGCTCTCGTAATTTTTTTTTCCTTAATGGTTAAAAAAAATGTCACGCCTAAAATGGTTGTTGGGATTTTAATTAAAATATATATAATTTAATATATTATATACATATTTTTTATACGATAAAGAAATTGCAACCTTGGCGTAATATCAATTTGACTTAATAAAAATCAAAATTTAAAGTACCTAAATAAAAGAAACCGCTTCCAAAAAAGTGTAAGTATGTACCTAAAATAACTTTTCTATCGGAAGTCGGTGGCTCTGTTTTTCATTGACTTGTCCCGACTTCCGAAAGAAAGGTTATTTTAAACGTTTTTGTTGTGTATGCAGTTTCTTTAATTTAACGACGACCCAAAAAAGGTTTGGTATAAGTTTGATGTGTCTGCCTGTCTCTCCGTGGCATCAATAGCTGCCGAAAGAATGAATTATCGATTTCAATTTCGGTTTTTTTTGTTTAAAACCGGTTGAGCCGTTTAAAATTTGTAGGGGTGAAAGTGGGGAAGAATAACCGAATTCTGCAAATATGACATGTAATGGGATATTTCAGAGCCATAATATTAAATTTTATTTAATGTTTGCATGTTTCATCATGTTTGGAAACATTTCCAAACCTAGCTTCACATGAATATAAACTCAGATCAATTTTTTTTAAATCTGATAATGTAAATAATGATTTTCTTTCTTTAGCGCGTACGTTTACTGTATAAATCTTTATAAATAAAAGACACTATTCTATGGAAACTCAGTTAACATGGGCGATGTCGCGGCAGCAGAAGAGTGATAATGATATCTGTTTTGGTAGGAGTTCCCTTCATTGTATGACCTCTGGTATGCACTTAAAAACGATGACAAAGCTAAAATAAACCACTTATTATTTATGATAAGATAAGGTATGAGAGCCATAAACGCACTGTGCTGTCTTGGGCTTTACCGAGTACATAGCTTAGTTACAGCTTCACAGATTGAATATAGAAAAACGAATTCTTTTGCACAAGCAAGATGTAGCAAAGATTCTTGGTATTTTGAAAAAAATATCTGATCTTCCGAAGAAAAATGCCAATGACATGTAATTTTATGGTGCCAATACAAGTAGATGCAGTTCGTACATCTAAGATAGATTATAATGAGTATAAAATTCACATTCCTTCGATTGAAATCTATAGGCTCAATGTAATCTCGATGAAAATACTCGTAAAACAAAATATGGTATCATTGACCTATAATTATCTAGTGTTGAATATAATAATGTAGTGGTGAAATTGAAAGGCTTCTACAAACAAAATCCGTAGAGTTTGGCTTTATTAGGTCAAACATAGCTTTGCGCGCGCGCGGTGATAATATTGCCAATCTGCTAAGAAAACTAGTACCTACATATAATTATACAAGGAAACTCACCTACAATATTCAAGTTTGTGAATTTGTGCATTAAAACCGGCCAAGTGCGTGTCGGGCCACGCACAGTGTAGGGTTCCGTAGTTACCCATCAAAATACTTATGCGAACTAACTAAACTGATTCGCTGAATTTAATTTTAAAAAGAAGAATTTTCAAAATCGGTCCAGGAGTCTTAGAGAAATCGGGGAAAATACATAAGAAAAAAGATTACAACGAATTTAGAACCTCCTCCTTTTTTTGAATTTAGTCAAAAATAGTTGACGATAAAAACCTACCTATCCACTAAAAACATACCTATAAAAGCTGTAAAAAAATAAAGTTGACAAACTTACATTTGCAGTTGTCTCCGATACATTTTGTTTAAGAAAACATGGATATAAATACATTTTATAAGTTGGTCGACTATTACTCGTAAAGTTGTAAAGCCTACTTAGTCATGATAATTTTCTTTTAAACTTCGTTATATATACTACTATTGTGAATTTTTTCACACCCCCAAACATAACCGTTTAGCTGGTAGAGGGGGGGGGGACACTCGAATCGAGCAAAATTTAGCACTTTAAAGCTTAATATTTCACAAACGAATTTTTTTATCAAAAATTGTTAATGGAAACTATCATTATTTTTTAAAGGCCTATTTAATGATACCCCACACTATGGGGTACGCGAGAAAAAAAAATCCTCGCTTTACGTGTAAGTACTGGAGGTACCCTAAAAAAACCGGCCACGTGCGTGTCGGGCCACGCACAGTGTAGGGTTCCGTAGTTGCCCATCAAAATACTTATGCGAACTAACTAAACTGATTCGCTGAATTTAATTTTAAAAAGAAGAATTTTCAAAATCGGTCCAGGAGTCTTTGAGCAATCGGGGAAAATACATAAGAAAAAAGATTAAAGGAATTTAGAACCTCCTCCTTTTTTTGAATTTAGTTAAAAATAGTTGACGATAAAAACCTACCTATCTACAAAAAACATACCTATAAAAGCTGTAAAAATAAAGTTGACAAACTTACATTTGCAGTTGTCTCCGATACATTTTGTTTAAGAAAATATGATATCAAGTACATTTTATAAGTTGGTCGACTATTACTCGTAAAGTTGTAAAGCCTACTTAGTCATGATAATTTTCTTTTAAACTTCGTTATATGTGTCGTAGGATAATTTGATACTTCGAATCTTCGCGGAAATCCTAGGGGTTTTGCGAAAACGCGAATAATTAGACATAGGCGAAATAATATCAAATCTTAATGGACAAAGTCAGGATTTTTGCGAAAATACTCGTTATTATAGCAATATTGCGAAACGAAACGCTGGCTGTTATGAAATAAGAACGCTGATTGGTCGGTCAGCGCGTTCAATAAGAGATCGTCTCTGATTGGTTGACGTCTTAATTTGATTTATTCCCTTTACGTCGAGTCCCGTTACGTCGAGTCTGAAAGTCTATTGTTCTCCAAAGTATTGATATTTTACGCTTTCTATTACCTTTATGTCGAGTTTGGTGAACAAGTACAGTCAGGGATGTAAATTAAAATCCAATGGCATAAAAACATGTTAAAATGCTCTGATGATACTTAAAACAAGTATAGGTGAAGATTACCTAAAAAGGAAGTTCAACGAAGCCCTGCTTCGCGGGGCTTCGATTTCTGCTTACATGGTTTAAAGTTACATGGTTTAAAGACCCCGCCATCCCCTTCGAACCTAACCTGTCCGTGTCGGGGTGCCCACGAGTCCCGAGCTCGCTTCGCTCGCTCTTGGATCAAAGTCCACAGGACCCATCATTGAAATTCATAATAATATCCTTAAAACTAAACTATCCTTGTCGGGGTAGCTTATTAGACGTGACGTAACGGGACTCGACATAAAGGGAATCAACCCTTAATTTTAACGTTAATCATCGGCAAACTAGGAACCAATTAGAAGTCAGCCAGCAAAATTGTAGCCAATCAGTGTTGAGCACATCAAATCTTACTATAATAACGACTATTTTCGCAAAAATCCTAACTTTGTCCAGTAAGATTTGATAATTTTTCGCCTATGTCTAATTATCCGCGTTTTCGCAAAACCCCTAGGATTTCCGCGAAGATTCGAAGTATCAAATTATCCTACGACATATGTACTACTATTGTGAATTTTTTCACACCCCCAAACATAACCGTTTAGCTGGTAGAGGGGGGGGACACTCGAATCGAGCAAAATTTAGCACTTTAAAGCTTAATATTTCACAAACGAATTTTTTACTCAAAAAATTGTTAATGGAAACTATCATTATTTTTTAAAGGCCTATTTAATGATACCCCACACTAAGGGGTACGCGAGAAAAAAAAAAACCTGACTTTACGTGTAAGTACTGGAGGTACCCTAAAAAAAAATATTTTACGAGATTTTATTTTACCACTTTTTCGGCACAACGAATCCGTATATTTACACCAAATTACAGCTCTCTAGTACTGTGCGCCTCTGAGCTAAACTGCGGACAGACGGACGGACGGTCGGACGGACGGACATGGCGAAACTATAAGGGTCCCTTGTTGACTACGGAACCCTAAAAAAATGGCATTATTAGGTTTCGTACTTAGAAATGTAGGTATTAATGTATCCTGTTTAGCGCAAGAGGCAGCCGTAAAATTGTCTATTTGACTAAAAAAATATAATTAGTCCGTCCGCGTCAGTTAGAAAAATAATATACCTACGACCAGTATTTTTTTGTTTTGTTACGTAAACCAAGATTGACGCAGATACGAGTGATACGACGCTTTTTAAATTGGCAAAATAAATTAATAATTTAATTAATGTAGGTATATATTGTGACAAAATGTTGTTGCAAAAATGTTAGAACACACAAAGGAGAATGCTCACGCTTCATAGAAAAAAAAACCCAGCTCCGGCAGAAACGAGTAGTATTTCAAATACAATACAATAGTATAGTATAATAAAATAATAACCGGGTATGATCAGGATCCTTACTGGGAAAAATTTATAAATTGTATGTTTTGTATGGAGTCGTCCTTAAGAGGAAACAGCACGGCCGTTTTTCCATACAAACGTAGTCCCCTGTTTTCTCCCTGGATAATGCCAGTAGATTAATAATTTTTTTTACAAAACTTCTATGACCACATTTGGCATGTCTCTATGTTTTCCTTTTTCCCATAAATTAATTATGAAAAGAGATATGAACATTCAAAATCCTAAAAAAATGGCCAGATTTTCCGCTGTGTTCAAATAATCAGTAAACAAATTTGACGCGATTATATAAAAAAAAGGAAAACATAGGAACACGGCCAATGCCTTTCTTTATTTTTAAAAGGAAAAAGTAGTGAAATCGGTTAAGTTTTGGAGGAGTAATCAGGGGACTACGAATCGTTGATTTTGTGCCATTTTTAAGGTATTTTCGGTCCAAGCTGCAGTTGTCTCCTTTGCGCTCTGTAACTCTGTTGTGGGTGCTGTGCGACAGCAATAGATTTTACAAATACCTATTTTTCAATTCACCAGCCCTTGCTGTTTCCTCTTAAAAAAGACTATAGAATAATATTTAATAGACTATATTACAAATAGTAATATATTCCCCCATTTCTCAAAGACGCCTGGATACATTTAGAAAATTCTTTTTTTGTTTGAAAGTGGATACTTTTTATAATGAACAGGTCAGAAGAAAATAATAATTTTCAACATTGGTCCACAAAAAAAACCTTTTGATTATATGTCAAATTAAGGCATACGTACCCAGCGCCATCTACAGTATCTTTGCGTTGACATCCCCATAGACTTGTTACCTAGTGGTAACAAGTAGTAGATCACAATTTTCTTCGTAATGTCTCGTCTATTGCTCGTACATGTTTTAATGTCTTCGGATCTGCAACTTAATGATACTGTCAAATTGCCAATTGCTTAATCTTGTTACAATATTAAAGTCTGAGTGAAATAATGAATTGTTTTTAATAGATTGGAGATGGCTCTGAGGCAAGAGACCGCTCCGGCGCTGACGCCGCTGCACGACCCCTACCACGTCGAGAGCGCGCCTCTCGCCGACGAACAATTTGAAGTGAGTCTACTTCTCTAAATTTTAATAGCAAAAGTATATTCATATACTTAAATTACAAGGTATAACAGCAAAAATCACTTTGTATAATGTATAACATATATTATAAATGTTATGTAGTCACGATAAGTTTTATCATCTACGAGTAAAGATAAATCATTTTTCCACTTGGCGTTTGCTTGGATAGCTGACCATCCATACTTACCAATTATCCTCCGTGTATCGTCGACGCGTATCATGATCGCATATGGGGACGGGTGATATACGTATCATGATACGGGATCTCGATACGCCGTTATGATACGGCCCGTCCCATGTCGTGTCGGCTTTTGTCCGATCATCAAAGGTGATACAGAATTGTGAAGAAACGGATACGGAGCAAATAGGAGGCGTCCACAACTTGATACGGGGCTTGATACAATACGCAGATACGGATACGGTGATCAGATACGGTGATAGGATCGGTCAAATGATCATGTCTAGACCCTGGGTTGGTAGTTGGCACTGCGATATGATAGGCAGATGAAGATCTGGAAGAAGGTATAAGCTCAAAAACTTTGAACATGGTATAGGTCGTTCCTATACATGTTCAAAGTTTTTTAGCTTACATTATAAAATGTTCACTTTCCGTGCTCGGTACACAACGCAACGTTTTTAGTCACTCTTTTATAATAATTGAGTGAGTGAGTGTCAAGCACACATTGAAATGTTTTCTTTGCAGATGTTTACTTGTTTTACGTAGAAATCGAACAAATTATTTTTCTTCAATGTTTTTGGCTTCAATTCTCAGTTAAGTAAGTGGTCTCCTAGGAATCTGGTCATTCTATGAAATCTAAGTTTTTAAGCTTGTTAAAATCGTTTATTATTGTTGCAGGATGAGTTTGAAGATGCCACCGATGAGCATCCAACGTAAGTTACAAGCATGGGCAGTACTTACAATTTCCACCTAAACATGTTTTGATATAATCGTTTGTTTCATACCTTTATAATTTTAGGAACACAATGGATTTACAAACAGCTTTCGATGACTGCGAAGTGGCCATTAGAAAATTCTTCAATAACGATTTAGTTGGTGCCAATAACATAATGAAACCATGGTGAGTTGATGTTTTTCTCTCTCTCTCTCTCTCTCTCTCTCTCTCTTATTATAGAACGAAAACGCTTATGCATGGCTATTGTAAATCCACAACGGTGCTTTTGCTTTTGGAGTCTACATACAATCATGTCAGTACCTATACCTAGTGCATCCATGATAACAAAGGTACCTGTGGTTATACTATACTATGTATAGTATAACCTAATAATGTATAGTATACATTATTAAAGAGGCCGTCATACTTTACGTTATTTTAGTTTTTATTTCTATATTGCGGCCACGCTTAAAATCTGTGTAGATTTATCAATAAATACAAATAAGTATTTTTTAAGAGAAATCATAGATTCTTACTTTTATTTTATGTATCGGGAACGCGGTAATTTCTACAATTGTTTTCGTTGTAATCGCTTATTTCAAAATACAAAATTATTATAGTGAAATGCTTGAGAAAATAAAGAATTTATTTTAAAAAGTTAAATAAATAATCACTTTCTTTTGTAGAAAATATGTTAGCTTCCCGGCTATTAATTATATTAAGGAAATTTCGTCGGTCCTCAAATAGGAAATAATATTTAAAATAGGACTATATTGACTGATCTTGATATCGACTTTCCAACCGGACAATTAATTGTATCTTCTGGGAATTAATATGTGAAGCCACTAATATAACAGTCGTAAGAGGGCATCTAAGAAACCAATTCATACTATTTTAACATTACAAAAAACAACAGAAAAGCCTTCATATTTTCGTATAAATTACTCGTTTTTATATATTTTAATGTTCACACGTTTTGACGTTATTTCTTTGTAATAAGTACTTAATTTAAGGTTTTTGTTACAAGTTCTTAGAAATTTTATTTTTTTCGTTATCTTTTCACACAATTAAGCGTGTGGTTATTTATTTTTAAACAAATGGGCCTTCAACTTATTATAAAAAAAAAATGAATTTCTTTTCACGCATGGTAATGAAACAAGCTTTGTTACCTGGAGAGAATATTTTTTAGGTCATTTATAAACTAGTAGTATTTTTGCACAGTACCTACTTAGTTTGATTTTGATGTGCAAACTCCAGCAGGTCAACATATCCGAATTTTTCAGATTTTACCACTCAAACATTAGCCTTCTACTCTTGTGATAACGTTGAAATTCTATTATTAAAGAAATCTGACAGATTATGGTAGCTTGATGTGCTGGCGTCTGTACATTGCATACCTACACAATATGCTTTGTTAATGGCTTCGGGGGGCTTAATGAAAGGTTTACACGTAGATCAATTTTATTTATAATCGATACCCCAGCAATGTCATTTAATCAAAATATATTTTAAGTATTTTTGTCGTCTAGTGGACTAACCCACTGTTTTTTTTTTATGTCTAGGGAACGCACATCGCTTTACCACAGTCTTGGCACTTCTATGTTCGAGTTTATACCAGCAATGCTGACTTTCGACCACGCACAGATCAATCGGACTCTGGCAGCACTCAAAGTATCCATCTCTATTTGCAATCAACACAGGAAAAATTACACTTTCGTAGAAAGCATCGGTACTATTATTAAAAAGGTAGAAAACTGTTACCTATATTCTTTTCATTTAGTTTGTGGATAAGATGGCGTGGAGACAATCAATGGGGAAGGCCGGTCTAAGCTAATTGTAAATGGCGCGACCATAGCTAAGTCCTAACCCGACCAATGAGGTAGTACTATTTTGATGGACCTATAAGATTTGAACCTACCTTTGAAAGATTTGGAACTAGCTATACTAGCGCCATTCGTTTCCCAGTTGCCATCCCCGCTGCATTCACTAGTTATAAGGCAACGATAAAAGCATAATTATATCCAATACGCACTAATATAAATAATGCGAAAGTAAGTCTTCTCTGTCTGTCTTTTACATTTTATTACTCTTTATAACAGACCAAACAAACTAATACATGTTTTGAAAAGATAACATAAAGATAAAGATAAAGATATATTTATTTGTATAAAACATGAGTGGTATACAATATACAGGTCTTAATAATAAATTATGAGGTAGCTGCATGTTTTGCCATCTAGGTATGGCGTACAAATTTTTTGGTTGAGATAAATATTTCAACCTATATTATAGGGTGAAGTTAAGTTCAAACAACAGCATAAAAAGAAAAATAGAAGGGAAGTTAACAATAATATTAATTCTTACATAACAATTTAATATAAAGAAATATCGCAATTGAATTTCAAACACTTTTAACCTGCTCATTCATTTAAAAATTCCGATAAGCTGTAATAGCATTTAGCTAAAAGATTTTTTTTTATTTGTATTTTAAAGAGTCTAATTGGTAATTGTTTAATATGTGTGGGAATTTTGTTATAAATGATTGGTGCCAAATAGAATATACTTTTATGCATCAGTGCTGTGCTTGGTCGAACTATTTCTAGCCTTTTAAGAGGGCTTTCACACGGTTCGTTGATTTTGTGCGACTTTTGGAACCTGATTCTGGGTATGACATTGCCACAAATAAAAAAAGTACATATACTCGAGAAAGTTTGATTCTTTCTGCGTGGAGTGCTTTAAACACATTTTTAGATTTGTTTACATACATATGTAAAAACCTTGTCTCTGTAAAGGATGTTTCATAAAATTCTACTTTTTGTCATACTTTGGTACCGAATTACATAGAAGGTATAGTAGTAAAATAATATTTGAGAATGTCCTTGGTACATCTGAAAGAATAAAATTGGACTGCATTAATCACTTTTTTATTTTTCATTCAGAAATAAACCAAAAATAATTTTTCAAAACAGGAAGAATTTGACATTTTTTCGTCCGAAATTATATTTTTTATCTATCAAGATTTACTGAATATTCAATCAAAAAGTATTGAGTAACTAAGGTTACTATGTTAGCTTGCATTAAAAAAATAATTAGCTCATTTAAAAGTAAAATAATAGTATTAAACAATTATAATATGCAATGACAAAATTCAATATAAAACCAAGAACGGTTTCTTCTTTGATTTAGACGGCGCGGGGCGCCTTCTGAGGGAGGACGTATCGCTCGCAACCATTTTGACATTAGTTGCGTAATTATTAAAATTTAAAATACACGCCACCATTCATGACCTTTACACGCGGCGCCAGTGTCTTTGTCATGACATCAAATTCCATGTGAAAAATGTAGTACCTCGAATTTTCCGCAGGTCATGAGTGGTGGCCAGTAATTTTCCCAGTCGCCAAGAATACAGTTTAACCTACCTTTCTTGATACAAGCTAATATTTTGAATTAATTTGATTGAATTTTCCGACTATATTCGAATGTGGATATAATTGTAAAAAAAAAATAATGTAAATAATACAAAAAAAAAAAAACAATTTAAATAATTCTGATACCTTTTTTTCTGAATTGGTAATTATATGTAATTTCAGACTTGCTAACTTCCCAAACATTCCAGTTCGTTTGGATAATATAGCTCGCTGCGGGACCCACCATACCACCGGTCATGCCCCTGGTGGTATGGCTTTTTATTACGTGGTAAAATCATCAGATCAGCCCTTCCACCCAGGGAAGGACAGGAGGGACATACAAACTTGTAATGACTAAAATCTACGGTGTCCTTCAATAACCCATTGCGATCCGAGGCTATGGATACCCGATAAGACAATTCCGCGACGCCCGGCAGGATTTGGCTCTCTAACGTGCGCCCCGAAAATCCGTGAAAAATTGATCTGATCGTTTTGAGGTAGCGGTTTACCAGAGAAAAGTTTTGTTTTAAACTTTTTGTATTCGTTTTTGATGTCGGTACTTTTTTCAAAAAGTTTTTTTTTTCATCAATGTATTTTTATAAGGTTTGATCGAAGAGAGTTGAAGTCTTGTATCAGGTTCGGCATCCAGTCAATTGCGGTATTCCGTTTTGGCAGCTGCATTGTATTTTTTTTTTTTGGTAAAATCATCAAATGCGTCCTCCCGAGCGGGACGGGATTTATTACCAGACTCTAGTACTGACTAATATCCATGGTGATCCTTAAATAGCCCTTTACGTTCCAGGGCCACCGTTACCTGATAAGACAGTCCAGTGACCAAGGCATGCTCCTACTCTCAAATAGAAATCGCTTCTCGGCGTCGTACGTCACGCGGCTGTTCTCCCTCACGTGTTCCACCTCCTACTTCGCTAGCATGACTGCTTTGCATAAGGATTCGAGGTGACTACTTCCTATTCCGTCTTGCCCCGCAGATCGTGGCCTCGATCAATGCCGGGTGCTATTAAATTGACTCAAGTGCTTCGAGTTGGGATTTGGCAAACCTGTACCACTTCATGTACCTAACTTTTTTGCAGCCAACTCAATAAGAGGACTAATATTGTGGGTCGATGTCAACGGCACCCCAAAAAGGTCAAGATAGCCTGTCATTTTTACGGTTACACCTCAGAAAGATAGAACCGAGTCGGATTGGCTCCTTTTTGCGGAAAAATTCACGTCTTAGCAGCATTGAAGCTCAAGCACTCAACCCGCCATGGCTCTTTTGCCTGATATTATTTTGTGAATTTTATTCATGAATAAAATTCACAAAAAACAGATACTACTCAGGAACCCCGAAGACTTTCAACTTGAACTGCACAATCGCTTCCAGTGCCTAACCGAATGCGAAACTGTGGACGAGATTAATAATGGGTTGGTGGAAACTGTCCAAGCTGTGGGGTCCAAGTTTTTTAAGACCCCGCGCCGCAATAAGCCTCAAAAGCTCTCGAACGGAAAAATCCGGTTGATGCAGGACCGGACCGAGATGAGGCTGCAATCTTCAGCTGATATGTCGGAATATGGCAAACTCAATAGACGAATCTCTAAATGAATGCAACGTGACCTGCGCTCCTTTAGTGCGGCATGGATCAAAGAGGCAATCGAGCGGAACCGGGGCTCAAAAGTGTTCGCAAAGAATTCGTCTATTGGGCAGAGCCAAATGACAAAGCTGAAGATTAACGACGGCAGCATCATTTCGACTAAACCAGAGAACCTAAGGGAGCTTGAGAGGTTTTACGGACAGTTATATACATCAATACGACAACCCAGTGTCGGTACATCTTGAGACGCAAGAGCTAAACTGACTTGACACTACACTGAGGATATCCCAGACACCAGCCTGTACGAGATTAGAATGGCTCAACAGCTCAAGAATAACAAGTCGCCGGGTGAGGACGGAATCTCAACAGAACTTCTGAGAGCGGGTGGAAAACCGGTACTACTCTAGTCCTCCAGAAGTTATTTAATTCCGTCATACTCTAAGGTTCTACGCCAGAAGCATGGCACAGGAGTGTGGTTGTTCTTTTCTTCAAAAAAGGTGACAACACCTTGTTGAAGAACTACAGGCCAATCTGAGCCATGTATACAAGCTGTTCTGAAGAGTCATTACGAACCGTCTCGAACGCAGGTTTGATGACTTCCAGCCTCCCGAACAAGCCGGTTTCCGAAAAGGTTTTAGTACTATAAACCACATACACACGCTCTACCAGATTATACAGAAGACAGAGGACTATAATCGGCCATTGTGTTTAGCGTTTGTGGACTATGAAAAAGCCTTCGATTCAATCGAAACCTGGGCAGTATTGCAGTCCCTCCAACGATGTCACGACTATAGGTATATCGAAGTGTCGAAGTGTTTGTATAGAAACGCCACCATGTCCATCCGATTTCAGCAGGCGTAGCATGGCGCCGTAGAAAGGGGTTTTGTCGACGGAAGAATAGACAAAATAACAGAACGTAGAAATATTTTTATCGTTTTAAGCATGGTAATGTGAAAAATATAGAAAATAAACGTCCTTTTCTTCAATAGTGTTCAAATGGTGTCACATTTGTGCAAAAAAAACAGTCGATTTGTGTAGAAATAACGATGAAATAACGCCATGCTACGCGTGCAGGAAGAGAGCACGAAACCAATCCAATAAAAGGCGTGAGACAGGGAGACGTTATTTCTCCGAAACTGTTCACGAACGCGTTGGAGGACATTTTCAAGCTCTTGGAATGGAACGGATTCGGCATCAACATCAATGGTGAATACATCACTCACCTTCATTTTGCCGATGATATAGTCATCATGGCAGAATCGTTGGAGCACCTCAATGCTATGCTCAGCGACCTCAGTATCGTTTCCCAACGGGATGGCCTTAAAATGAACATGGACAGGACGAAAGTCATGTCGAATGTCCATGTGGCACCCTTACCGGTTGTTGTTGGGAGCGATACTCTTGAAGTTGTAGACCATTATACTTACCTTGGACAGATTGTTCAGTTAGGTAGGTCCAACTTCGAGAAAGAGGTCGCCCGAAGAATCCAACTCGGATGGGCAGCGTTTGGGAAGCTACGTGATATTTTCTCATCGAGAATCCCACAGTGTCTCAAGACAAGGGTGTTTGACCAGTGTATGTTGCCAGTGATGATATATGGCTCCGAAACGTGGTCATTGACTGCTGGCCTTTTAGAGAGACTAAGAGTCACTCAACGAGCAATGAAAAGAGCTATGCTCGGAGTATCTTTGCGGGATTAAATCCGGAACATGGATATTCGGCAAAGAACCAGAGTCACCGACACAGCTCATAAAATTTGGGGAAGAAAAATTCTCGAGTGGCGACCACGGACCGGAAAACGCAGCGTAGGCAGGCCTCCCACCAGGTGGACCGACGACATATTGAAGGTCGAGGGCAGCCGATGGATGCAAGTGGCGAATTGTCGTTCGGCGTGGCGGTATACGGGGGAGGCCTATGTTCAGCAGTGGACGTCCTCCGGCTAATGATGATGATGATGATGAGATACTACTCAGAATAGAACATACAAAAAAATAAGTTAGCATTCCAATAAATCGTAAAAATAAGCGAAATTGAATGAAAAGTGAGAAATTACAGGAATGTGTCAAGTTTCATTTAAAATTATGAAATCGAAAAAATAATGTTCTTTTTTCTCTTAAACCCTGTGTTATTTTACTAAAGGTGAAATGTTATCTATTAAATAACGAACATGTTCTATACCGTTTCAATAGAAATTAGGTAAAAAGCCTGAGTGACCAATTGTAGCATCGTAATTCGAGCATAAACGAATCTATGCACTGGTAGTCGCGATTGATCGAAGATGAACTCAGGTACTACTTGCTGTGCGAATGGAATAATGTGGAGTTGAACCACCTTTTCTACGCAATTTTGAGCAGTTACGTAACTTCGTTAGGAAGTAAAAGCTCAGTTTTGCGAGATAGAGATTATAATTTAGAACTCACCGAAACAATTCTGTTTCAAGAGTTAAATGATCTGAAACCCTGTTGTTTAGATCTTCTCTACACTCTAATAGATGTGTCCTTATTAAAAAAATAACCCAGCTGTAACCCAGTATAAGAAGCACTGAAGCCCAGTCAAAACAGTTCAATAAATATTCTCCTTTGTAAATGTTTAACGAGTTGCACCGTCCGCTCACAGTTAACTGCAGGGGAACCAAGAATCTTCTCGAATATTTTTAATCTTCATAGTGTCGATTCGAAATTGTCTTGTCAATTCTATGGGAGCTTGTTGCTGGTCGCAATGGACTTTGTATGATCTGCGTAGTAGATTATCGTTCTCTTTGCGCGGTTTAACGTCTTCTCTGGCCTTGCTCACTTTCTTCCTGGATCACGGCGTTTGGTGATATTACCCGTCTCTTAATTGACACTAGTTTCAAATATTTTGAACCACTGGTTGGAAATATTCGAGCATTAAACCGACCATTTCTGGTTATATCTCCTTATCTATGTCACCTTAATCACCCCAATGGCTGGTTTTGCGTCCATAATTATGTCTCTAGATGGCATAAATGACTGTTTGATGTAAAAGTCAAAGAAAAAGATTGAAAAATTTTAAACACCAAATCGTAAATTCTAAATAATTTCAAAAATCTAATTAAAAAGTTATGAATTCCAATTAGTCACTAGAAACAAAATCAACACCTGAAAGATGTCATAACAAGATAATTTACTCGTATAATACGAGTAAATTATCTTGTTAAGAATGAAATTGAATAATCTCTATAATGCACACTTTGTAAATTACAAACATATCCAATTCGTGACACAATGTGCGGTTTAAAGTGTTATTTATTGAGTGGCACTTATTTTATTTTGATAGGTATATATTTATCATATTATCCATTCGTTTATGATAATAAGTAGTGTCTAGAAGACCGGGATCTTACTTTGTTTATTCGAAACAAATAGTCCGGTCAATTTAGACATTCGAGGTAACATAAAGTCCCAGCAAGCTGAATTTCTGTGAAGTTGTTCAAAACATAATTATAAACAATGTCTAAAAGTTCCCCATCATTCCCCTGTAAGGAAAAAAAAATATACAAGGTCAAAGGTAAAAAAAATGAGTTTTTCGCGATTTTCAGCAAAACGGTAAGTTTTATCATACAAGTACCTTAGACAAAAATTGTAGATCATAAAATTATCTATAAAAATGTGTTAATACTTTTTTTCTTACGAGCCACCGTTTCAGAGATATAACGATTCAAAAAGTTATAAAAGTTGTTATCGTCATATGCATCTAATGAGGTAGTGTACTTAGCGCGTTTTTTTTAACGTGGTTTCCCCAGTAGGCCTACTCCACGGGTCAGTTGTGATCCTGTTTATTGTAAAACTATTGCAAAATAACGGCAATTTTCAAAGATTGGGAAAGATAAAAGCGTGCCTGTCCCTGTGTTCAATTTACTTGCATCCAAAATGAAGATGAAGAAAAAGCAGGAGAAGAAGATCAAGAAGAAGAACAAGAATTTGAAACTTACGAATGAGACGAATAAACTTCAACACTTTTTTTCATTTACATCGCTTTTAACTTTCCTCATTAGATGCATATGACGATAACAACTTTTATAACTTTTTGAATCGTTTTATCTCTGAAACGGTGGCTCGTAAGAAAAAAAGTATGAACACATTTTTATAGATAATTTTATGATCTACAATTTTTGTCTGAGGTACTTGTATGATAAAACTTACCGTTTTGCTGAAAATCGCGAAAAACTCATTTTTTTTACCTTTGACCTTGAATATTTTTTTTTCCTTACAGGGGAATGATGGGGAACTTCTAGACATTGTTTATAATTATGTTTTGAACAACTTCACAAAAAATCAGCTTGCTGGGACTTTATGTAATTTCACTCACATTTTTTTGTCTAAATTGACCGGACTAAAAAGTGGCAAAAGCTCATTATTGTTTGCTTTCTGGTATACGAGGCATAGCTGTTTCGTTAGTGTTTTGTTTTTATGCAGGGGGCATCACGATGTCAAATTGACAGGAATTGTGTTCTTTCAGTATGTCATAGCGCCCTTAATATCACGACGACTTCGATTAGTTACATCTGTCATTTTTACATAGTGAGTCATGATTTCATGAATCGAGCCTAAAACGATTAATCAGACAAGAATCAAATCTTCCATACGTCCAAGAGACCGCAGAATGGTATTACATAACAATAAACTTACCTTTAATGATAAATAAATTGAATAAGGTTAATGATTTTCTAATGAGCATAATACGATAAAATTGTGTTTTGTAGGATGTAGTAGAAAAAACGCTGTTTTTGTCCCCTTTACGTAGTGTAATTTTGTTTAGTTTGGTGTTCCAAATCATTACGTAAGAGGTGCTGCGCCATTTCTGTTACACCCTCTCAGCCTTACTACAAGAAATTAAACATCTATTGAACACTTGTCTAAAAAAAGTGTGACTGCAAAACGGACCTTATTTCAACGTCATAATCTGTCATTTTTTTAAACAAGTGTTCAACAGACGTTTAAAAGTTTTAGTGGTACGACGGAATACGTTTAGGTATCAAATACGAAACATAAATAATTGTTTGTATTTCCTTTGCAGCCGAATTATGCCACATACACAGATTTGGAAGCTCATGCAGAACTATGCTATGCAGAAGCCCTTATGCTTCAGGCAGCTATGACTATTATGGATGGAGAAGACCTTACTGGGCTTATCAAGGGCACTATCAAGGTCAAAAATTGCTACAACAGTTACAAGTAATTATTATCTACATGATATTCTCGCTTTTGTCCACAAACTTTTTCTTTCTTCGTTGAAAACGGTTTCGCAATTTATTAAGGAAGAATCTCAGATCAAAGAAATAGGCAGATAGAACGCTCAGAACACCCGAGTGTCTCCACCAAAGTTCATACAAAATCAAATAGAATTACATTCCATAATGTTTTCTTTGTTTTTGAGAACATCTTTTACGATGGTTAAAGACACAAGACGGCATATTTTGGCAAAAAACAACGACGACGCGCGGCTTGGTACGACACGTAGCTTGGTACTGTCGCAACTTTTATTCGATTTAGATTTTGTATTAACTTTGGTGGTCCCACTCGCATGTTCTGAGCTCTCTATCTGCCTATTTCTTTGATCTAAGGGAAGAATAATGAAAAATCAAGCTTTTACACAACATTCACTACTAATAGTCATCATCCTACACTAATAACAACAACGACCTCTATTTTATCAATTAATTTCTGTTTTTATTAAACAGGGAATGCTCAAAAATACTAGAAAAGAAACAATGGGAGTCGGAGATATCGAGGATACACTTCCAAAGTGGTGTGCGCCTGGGCGTGGCTACCTTCAACGTAATGATATCCATGTTGCCTCCAAAGATTATAAGCGTATTAGAGTTCGTCGGCTTTTCAGGAAGTAAGGTTAGATTAACAGACTTTTCTTTTTATACACATTATATTATATACAGGGTGGATTTTTTTAATGCCACCTGCAGGGAAAGTTCCCAAACCCGGGAATCGAACCGGAAATCTGAAAAAGATATACCCTGTACTTTTATGGCATCGATCGTTAGGGTCAATAAGGATGAAATCTCTCTAACAAACATGATAGGTAAATGAAATGAAAGGAAAACCAGGAAATTTTAAATTAATTTAGTTATTTACAAAAAATGGTTCGATTCCCGGATGAAGGAGAAGAGAATTTTCGAAAATCTTTGAATGCAGTTTGCTTTCTATTCAAAAATAAAGGAATGTTTCCTTTGAGTAAAATTTATATCTGCTTTATTAAGAGTACTTTCCCTCCAGATGGCATTACAAAATTCCATCCTGTATATTATATGTTGGCTTGTTTTATCATAAAAAATAACAATAAATAATAGTACCTAATAAGCATCACAAAAGAAGGAAATATTTCATTAATTATTTGTCTGTCATAATGTCGGTAAGACATCGAAACCAACAAAAAACAGCCTTGTAATGAGAATTTGATTCTATGAATATTTATATTTACTTTGTCATAAGCAAAATTAAAGCTGGTCCTAACGACTTAATTTTGTCGACTAGCAATAACCGTATTGAACCGGTCTAGATACAAAACCAGCACATCTAAAACCTAGAAATAACTACATAGTTAATACGTATAGAATAAAGTCGCTTCCCGCTGTCTGTCTGTCCCTATGTATGCTTAGACACAGGCTTAGATTTTTAAAATTCCTCAACAGATTTTGATGCAGTTTTTTTGAATGCATAGAGTGATTCAAGAGAAAGGTTTATATGTGTTCAACATAATAACAAATTATTTATAACTTGGCCGAAAGCAATCCTACAAATTTTGAGCCATAGTAACTATTGCCAGCATTCATTGGCTTTGACTGATTCACTGACTTTTTGAAAAGGCCTTTAAATGTAGGTATGAAGAGTGAATATTCTCCACTCGAGAATAGTACCATTTTAACCGACTTCCAAAACTGGTCATTGGTCGTGCCAAAGCTGATCATTCGTTAAAAAAAAAACTACAACTGTATTACATTAATTGCTGTTTTAATTTATTGGTAAGTGGCATACAACATTCATAATTCATGTAGCAATATACTATTATTATAATCGCATGAGCTTTTTAAGTCAGGTTTAAGAATGCAGTGCATATACTGTTAGTTCTAAACAAGTCTAGACGCAATGTGACGATGTTATATCAATATACCTGGAGGACACTTCCTTGAAATAGTTAAATAATTTAAATTTGTTTAGAATCTTTTTTATATAATTGTGTAGGTAGGTAATTATATTATTATGATTTATGAGATTCCTTTCACTTAGGTATTTTTGCATCACAGAGCCCAAATTGTTGAAGAGCATTTATTACAACGAAATATTACAGAGTATTTTTCACAAAGAAAAATTAACATGACATGAGTGACATCAGTCGTAGTAACTGTTTATCAAAAAACAATAAAAATAAATAAAATGGCATAGTTTCAATATCTGTTTGAAACCTCCTTCAACATCCTCCCTTTTTGATATCTCTGTTGCTAATCATCAGTGCTCATCAGGCCAATCTTCTTTAGAAGAACCAGAAGCCTTGGTCCACTTACTGGCTTTGTCAGCATGTCTGCACATTGATACTCAGTTGGAGTATATTTCACTTGGACTTCCTTGTTGGTCACCAATTCTCTGATGTAGAAGTGCCTAAGCGCTATATGCTTGGTTCTCCTGTGCAATTCAGGATTTTGGGATATCTTTATCGCTGCATCATTGTCCACCAGAAGGCTTGGAGTTCCATTCAGTTGGGAGACTTCTATGATCAGCCTTTTCAGCCAGATCATCTCCCTTGCAGTTTCACTGGCTGCTACTAGTTCGGCTTCAGTACTTGAGATCGCTACGCAGGTCTGGCGCCTGCTGGCCCAGGATATAATTCCACCGGAGTACGTGCAAAGGATACCCGATGTAGAGCGTCCTGTCTGTTTATCTCCTCCGTGGTCAGAGTCACTGTAGCATAGTAATCCTTTATTTCCTTTTCGATAAATTAGACCATAGTCAACAGTGCCCTTGACGTAGCGGAATATTCGCTTTACTTTTGTAATATCCTCCCTGCTGGGATTCTCAAGGTTGCGTGAAACAACACTGATAGCATAAGATAAGTCCGGTCTAGATCCAGTCATCAGATACATAAGTGCTCCAACTGCTTCTCTGTACGGGAATTTAAGTTCCTCATCGTTTGCTGTTGGTTGTGCTGTATCATCTTTGATAATAGGAGTGCTCACAGATTTACATTCATGCATTCCAAAGCGTTCTAGCAATTTCTAAGCATAATGCTTCTGCGTAAGTTTGATACCGTTCTCATGCTTTAAAATCTCCATACCTAAGTAGTATGACGCAGGTTTTACGGTTATTTTGAACCGTTTCTTCAATTCTGATAAAAATGTTTCTGAATCCTTAGGATTCGTGGCAGCGATCAAACCGTCGTCCACATACAATGCAAGTATGATCTTGGCACCTTGTTTAACTCTCACAAACAAACAAGGATCATTTTGACATTGTTTAAATCCAATACTGATCAAATAATCCACGATACATCTGTTCCAACATCTTGGAGCCTGCTTTAAGCCATACAGGCTTCTCAAAAGTTTACACACTTTGTTTGTTCCGTCACTATAACCTTCCGGTTGATTCATGTAAATGTCTTCATCAAGTGAACCATTGAGGAATGCCGTAGCAACATCAAACTGTGTTAGAGCAAGATCTTCATCAACTGCGATTTTAATGATCAGTTTAACTGTAGCTAGCTTTGCCACAGGGCTGAAAGTTTCGTAGAAATCAACTCCTTCCTTTTGAGTGAATCCTCTAGCCACTAGCCTTGCTTTGAATTTGTCAAGACTTCCATCCGCATTTGTCTTAACTTTATAGATCCATTTACACGAAATTGGTTTTCGACCTTTGGGTAAGTCCACCAAAATCCAGGTCTTAGTTTCAGATAGCGATTTTATCTCGCTTTCCATAGCTTTCAGCCATTTCTCCTTCTGCGGGCTTATCAGTGCTTCTTTGTAAGTCTTTGGTTCAACGAAGGAACTCAAATTTAATACGAAATCACCATACCTCGCTGGTGGTCGTAACTGGCTTCTATCTCGAAGGACCCTATCTACACTTTCTTCTTCCTCAGAATCATATGGAGTACCGTAACTTTCCTGTTCCTGATTATCAATCTGAGGCACTTCATCCGTTGAGTCAGAAAAATCTTGGCTTGTCTGGGGCATACAGATAGATGGCCGATTAGCTTCATCTTGCTCATCCTCCCTTGCACCTGACATGTCAATAGGCGGTTGAATGGCTTCGCTAGGCTCATCCTCCCTTGCTCTTGACACTTGACCATTTACTTTGATCGAGGGAAGATTGTACTCGATTTCATTATCAGGTTCTCGTTCAATCTCATCATTTAATCCAATCGACTCTATGATGGATCCATTAAATATTACGTCTCTTGATCTGATGATCGTGGGCTTTCCACATTTGTCGAAGCTTACTAGACGGTACCCTTCATCACCTTCGTAACCGATTAGGATACATTTCTGATCTTTCTTGGCAAGCTTCTTACGCTTCTGTTTGGGCACATGGGCGTAGCATTCACTGCCAATGACTCTGAGATGCCTTATTCCTGGTTTTCGACGATACCAAAGTTCGTATGGTGATTTGCCATCTATGCATGTGGGCCCTGTCCTGTTGAGGACATATGCGGCTGTACTTATCAGCTCACACCACAAGGCAATCGGAAGTTCTTCGTGAGAGTGCATCATACTGCGTGCGGCTTCTACAAGCGTCCTATTTTCCCGTTCACTTGTCCCATTTTGCTCTGGGGTGTAGGGCATAGTCAGCCTTTGGGTAATACCGGCATTTTGCAAAATTTGCTTTACTCTAGCATTGTCGAACTCTCCGCCATTGTCACTGTACATTTCTTTTACAATGTGACCCCTTGTTTTAATCTCATTCAGAACTTGAACAAGTTTATCTGCAACTTCCGATTTATTTCTCATGAAATAAACGTAGCGATATTTGCTATAGTCATCTTTGAATAGGACAAAGTATCGGTTCTTGCCGAAAGAAGGTGGGAATGGACCACAAACGTCGGTATGTAGTATTTCACCTGGTTCTTTTGCTTGTGCCCTTGTCCCAAATTTTCTACGATGTGTCTTTCCATATATACAACCAGTACATAATTCGGAATCTAGCTTCACTTTGATACCAAGTTCCTTTTCAATGACCTTCTTAATATGCCTTTTGTTTTGGTGAGCAAACCTTTCGTGGTAAAGTTGTAGGTTAGTCATTACGTTGGCTTCAATGTTGGAAGCAGCTTTATTGACTATTGTCTTCGCAAGTAGTTCATAAAGTCCTCCATTCTTTGAACGTTTTCCCATTAGCAAGACCTTTCCTTTTTCTTTTAACCAACAAGATTCTCTTTCGGATTTAAATTCGCTATTTTCCAACGTGTCATGTGCCGCAAGTACCGAAAACAGGTTTTTAGTGACACCCGGTACATACCATACATTATTTAGTCGAATGTCTTGCTTTTCATTATGCACATAGGCAATCAAGTCAACTGTACCTCTTCCAATCACTTTAACAACAGCACCATTTGCGGTGGTCAACGTATAATCCGTTGTAGAATCCTCAAAACTTTCGAAAGTGGTGAAATAGTCTCTACGACCTGTGACATGGACTGTCGCACCATTGTCAACATACCAACTCTCGTTATTTGTCTTGGAAACGGCTTTCCTTAACGCTTGGTGACTTTCAGCTGTAACGACTGTTAGGTTAGCTTTGCTTGTAGTAGAAGCTTTCGGTGGTCTTCCATCTGAGATCCACTTTTGACATTTCTTGACTTTATGGCCTGGTTTGCCACAATAACCACATTTTATTTTGGAAAACTTTTTATTTTGGTCTGGTTGGACAGCCAATACATCTGAATTTCCGTTTCTGTTTCCGGCTAAAGATTTTTCAAAATGGCACAATTGGGCAGTTAGATTTTCTATATTGCGATCTGACTTTGACATTAGCAACCATGTTGATTTGAAACTGAAGTAATCCTCGGGGAGTGTGTCGAGAATCTTGCAAATTAGAAGGACATCCGGTAGGTCACACTTGTACTCCTTCATCAGTTCTGTTTTCAAATCATGCCATAGATTTTTCACTTTGGAGATATGTGTCGCCATATCATGTGTCGGATCTTTACAATAATGGTAGAAATCCAGAGAGTACGTGTACGTCCTGTCATCAGACGATGAGTCGAACAGGCGATGTAGCTCGTCCCAAATCTCTTGAGCATTTTGAAGCCTCATGACTTTTTGCAGCGTCTCGTCCGTCATGTTGGCCGTTAACAACAGAACGGCATGGCTGTCAATTTCGTTGTAGTGTTGAATTTCCTTTTCATACGTAGCCACTTTCTCTGCAGTCGCTGCATTCCCTGGGTGGATAGGTTTTGCGAGTTTGCCCTCGACAGCATTCAATCCGCCTTGGATGCCCCTTAATAGCTGAGTGACTTTGTAGCGCCATGTGGCCCAATTTTCTTTGCCTTTCAATTGCCCGATGTCTATCTTACAGCTGGTTGAGCCATTTGAAGACATTTTCGTCAAAGACTTGGAAAATAATTTTTACGTAAATATTTTCCGGAAACTCACAAATTATTTTAGATCATTTCTATGGAAAAACACGGAAACCACGGAAACCACTGGAACCACGGGAACCACGCTCTGCTACCATGTTGAAGAGCATTTATTACAACGAAATATTACAGAGTATTTTTCACAAAGAAAAATTAACATGACATGAGTGACATCAGTCGTAGTAACTGTTTATCAAAAAACAATAAAAATAAATAAAATGGCATAGTTTCAATATCTGTTTGAAACCTCCTTCAACACAAATAACGTAGATCCGGACACAGAATTAAAGTTCGGCCGTTCAGAGAATGCGTTCCTGACAGGCAATGATAATAAATAAAAAGGTGTAGATACGTCATACGCGCTCAATAACGAATGCGCTCAAATGAGGCTGATTCACACAGCTTGATCTCAGTGCGACGTTGCCAGCGGCACTTCACGTACCACAGAGTGAATTAAAAGTAAAAGTAACTCAAAACTACCAAAAATGCTGTCGTGTGTGATGAGATATTGTACAAATTAAACATGCAAGACTTCTAAAAGTCAAAGAATCACATAACATTCGTAAATATACTATTTATCTTTAATATTTTCACAAATAAAACATAACATTTCTATAAATATGGCGTCGTAAAAGAAAGAGTGCGAGCACGGGTGCGAGCGAGAGGAGACGCTGACGTGCGGGGGGATTGATGACGCGTGGCGCTGTTTGTTTATCTAGCTGTCACTTTTTTTCTTATTGCGTTGTATCAAGCTATCCTTTTTACTTGTAGTGAAATGTAATGTGTGAATAAAAAAGTGTGTATCTGTGTTGCCGCTCGGCGCGGCACAGTTTTTTCCGTCGCTTTGTACGTGTATAACGCATCTATGACTTTATAATATCATTGCTGACAGGTCGCGATTTTGAACTGACGACGTAACTTTATGATGGCGTTGCACTTACGATAACAATATTTTTGCTGGTTGTTTACCGTTTTAACAATTGATGAGCATTAAAACAACATTATTATATCAATAATCAATAAATGTTATAATTTTATGACAAATACATGTACTAACTGACAGGTGTCAGGAACGCATTCTCTGAACGGCCGAACTTTAATACTGTAGGCCAGGCAAATATTTGTATTCGTTTATTTGAATTTCTCTCTGTCTAATGTAGTCTCTTTGTCTAGTGGTCGCAAATGCAATTGCTGAGCAAATTGCCCTGGGTTCAAATCTCAGGTCACGCAAAATCTTGTTGAATTTCCCATCGGTTATTCCAGTTATTCAGTAGCAGCCAGGAAGTCTATTTTTGCCTGGGTTTTGGCAATACGCTTGCCCCTGGGCCCTGTTACATGGAAACCCCCACAAAAGTGCTAGTACGTATATGTATATTGTGCGAACATTTTTATTAGGTATGTTACAATAATGCTGGACAATATCATATTATATTTTCTTACGTAACCCCACCATCTAGTCAAAACACATAATAGTATAAAGACTTGAATGCCTTAAAATAAAAATATAATGTTAAGTGTTCAGAGGCCTTAACACAAGTTTTCCGTATTTAGTCATACAGCGTTTATGGTAAAGTATGGAAAATAAGAAAGCGTCCCTAGTGTATGAATGAGGAACTAATTTTACTCAAAAATGCATGTAATGTGGTCATTATTTTGACAACCTTGTTTGAGCAAAGTCGACTTTGCCGGAGTGTTTCAAGGAGCGGCCAGTAATGTTTTTGTTGGCCGCTCTAACAGGCCGGCAATACATTGCCGGCCGCTATTCTGACGTTTCAACGTTTTAAAAAAACAAATGCAAAAAGATTTTATTTAAAACACAGCTGTTTGTATTTAAAGAGGTAGGCACAAAAAGATTGCATTCCATATTTAAAAAAAAAATCAAAGAAGGAACAAAAGCGCGGTTCAGCGAATTTTTTATTTTTATTTAGTGACTTTTTTGCTTTATGTAAATGAAGTAATAAATGAAATGCAGTCAAACATCGCATTAAAATTATCGCAAACTATTAATACTTAAGTAATATGAAACCGGGAAAGTCGGTGTTGAATTTTAGTAACTGTATTTTTCATAATTGTTATTTTAATTAAATTTCTAGTTAATTAATATATATTTTATTTAAATCACTTGCTGGTTTTATGTAGGTTAGGTACTTGCATTTTTGAGTAAAGCACTATACAAGCCTTGGCCCACTATGTCTGCTTCGCTGGTCACACTATGATTGCCTCCAGCTAGCTTAGCTACGCTCTAGGCCTTCCAGCTTGGCCATCATGCAGCCCTTGCTGTCCTCGCTGTAAAGGCCTCGGCCTACGGCCTCGGCCTTTATCTCAGCTCGTCCATCATGTGCTGCATGCTGACCGCGCTGTGTCGGCCTGGAGCTGCGCTAGGCTGCGCTGTCGGCCATCATCAGTGCGACCAGCAAAGTAGCCATTATAGGCCGCGGCAGTAATGTACTAATTTCCATCATTATAACGTCAGTGTTCCCATTAGTTTACGTCACAAAAACGTGAAAAGTCGTGCTAAGGCCTCTGGCCACATGAAGGTCATCTGTGCTATAAACGCACTGACTAATAAAAAGGCAACTCTGTCGCATTTTGGTACCTAATGTTTCCTCTTAAAAAAAAAAACTTTACATTCTGCATGACTGTGACTCGTGTGTAGCAGGTCTTGTGGCACCTGCATTAAATTAATAGTTTACAAAGTTCAAGATTTTATGCACAATCTTTTTCAAGGTTTCTTTAACATGTAACGCCGTCTTACTAATGTCATACATTAAATTATAGGTATAAAAAAGTTATTGCATAACATTTGATTGGCTATGTAATGAGCGGTCTTCTATGTAATTGTAGGAGTAAACTGTTTGTCATGTCGTTTAACGATTGAAGAAGGAAATTTACATGAGGGCAAAACAAATTATGAAACATCTCCGAGTCCGAGGGCACTCAGTGACACCATCGTTGTTATGATGTTGTTCTTCGCAACACGCGGAGGACCTAACGGCCAGAGCGGATGGGTTTTGGCTGGCTCAAATATTATCCTGTTTTTCGGTCCTAGAGCTGTTGTGTTTTTTAAGATAGTCTAGCGATCGTGGCTGGCGACATCAGTGACGTCTTACCGGTGTAGGTTGCGCCAGAAAGCACCTGGTTTTCTGTGTGAACAGCCTGATCCATTAATGAAAAATAGCACCTTCCTTGAGAAGTAAACAGACTTTCCCGGTTTATTTATACATTATTTACCTTACTTAACTTGTGTGTACTTGACCTTCCGTGTCGACAACCTGTTTCTTTACAATAACAAACTTAAACGCCTAAACTCTGATGTGGGCAATAAGACCGGTAGATTGAAGTGGGATTGGGCGGGTCATGACTTTAGCATGCATCGGGATCAATGGACCAAAGTTGTCACCCAGTAGATGCTAACTGAAAGACAGTTGTCGTTGCTGAGGGAGGCCTAGAAAATCGAAGTAGATAGACATCTTTATCTTAAACGCAATACTGCACAGAGGGAAGAATGGGAGGTTATGGTGGACATCTTTGCCTAGTGAGATAAATAAAAACAAACAACATTTGAGTGGATTGGTAAATTGGTAATTGTTAAAGCGTTGGTATTTTATACTAACGACTATCCTGTTTTATGAATTTCCTTGTCTGTCCTGTTTTATGAATTTCCTCTTATTGCCTCCGCAAAACTCGCTGCTATAAGTAGTATATTATGTAGTACAAAATAATATTTAATATGTTAACCCTTTTTTTGAAGCGCAAGCGAACTTTGTAATTTAATAATCAGCATATCATCATGTACATAGCATAATCAACATAGATCCCTGGATCAGAGATTCAAAGCCCACATCATCTCTTTTATCAGCCATGAAATAAAATAGATAAGTGAGGCAAATACTCCAAAGAAGAATAAATATACTTTTCAAGATAATGTTTGGTGTAATTGGACTTCAAATAAGGATAAGCGAAATCTATATATATAAAAGAACAGGGGTTTTTCTTTTGACACGACTACAGCCGAAACCGCTAAACGCAGAAACATGAATTTTGGACAGCATTTGCAGTCTACCATGTAGATTGGCAATAAGACGGGATTTTGCGAAAATCCTCCTCTAAGGGGGTGAAAAGGGGTGAAAACGTTTGTATGAAAAATCTTATTCCCTGGGTTTATAAACTTGAAACTTACCACGAATGAGAACACAAGTAAATAAATAAGATTAGCACCATTCTTTTTTTTAAAACTACCCTCCATTGGTAATCTAGGGGAGTAGGGGTTGTTAAAGTTTGTATGGAAAAATCATAACGCGTGAGCTGATGAATTTGAAAATCAGTATTTATATACTAGATAAGAATTAATCAAACACGTGTTTTTGGATTTTTCGAAAATCACCCCCCAAGTTTGTGAATAGGGGTATTCAAGTTTTAAGGGGAATATATTAAACCACTAAACGTAGAAACCTGAATTTTGGATGATAGTTGCAATTTGTAATGTAAGTAAGCATTAAGAAAAGATTTTGCGAAAATCTACCTCTAAGGGGGTGAAAAGGGGTGAAAACCTTTGTATGCAAAATCGTATTCTTTGGGTTTATAAACTTGAAGCTTGGTACGAATGTGAGTATAAGTAAATAAAAAGATGGACACTATTCTTTTTTCAAAACTACCCTTCATTTTTGGGTTTTTCAAAAATCACCCCCTAAATTTTGAAAAGGGTTGATTTAGTTTTAAGGGAAGGGTAAGGAGGGTGAGCGGGAATTAAATTCACTGAGTTCGAAGTTAGAAACACGCGCAGACGAAGTCGCGGGCAAAGTGCTAGTATACAATATTTTCATACGGACTGTAATAAAGATAGTACGAACCTACTAAAGTACCAATCATTAGAATCTCCAGATGGAATACATTTTTCAATTACCAACTTACTAGCATCCAATTAAAAGGCAAAAGGAAACAAATTGAAACCTTTTAGGGTTTCAACCCAATTAATACGAAAACTTCCTCAAATTATATAAGAGTTTGGAAGTTGAATGATGTTGTTGTTGTTGAAATTAAGTGAGCTGTTATTTTTTTTTATCGACAGAAGGGACCTTCGGCAAAATTGTGTGAAGCCTGTACAGTGATTAAACCTATGCCAAATTAAAGATTAAAGGGTATTTTATTCATTTCGTATTTTATGGGAGCTAAGTCGAATTCGAGAGCGAACAAGGTGATTTGGAACATTGAAACATAGGTACTCGTACCTAATAGGTAATTAGGTATAGGTTAGGTACGGGTTTGGCAATATATTCCAAAGGATTTGCAATAGATGTCGTAAAAACGATATATTTTAATTATGGTGACATTCTTCAAATGTATGATGTTTACCTGGAATACCTGAATATGCATAGTTTTTATCACTGTTGAGCAATTGGTCCAAAACGACTCATCATGCATTTTTTTTTGTTATGGCTAATGTCATTGAGATTATGATCACAGGTTCTCGCTAACTGCAATTAGTAAGTATACTAGCACAATGCCTAAACCTTGACATGTTCGAGATATACTTACGAGTCGGAACAATTATTAAAATTATTATAATTACCTTCTGTATGTAAGTAGTAAAGTATGTGTCTGATTGTTACACAATTGAACTCATAATGGACTATATTTTAGGCTAACGAAGCCGAACAACAGCTTGTGTGGAATGAAGTGAGGGTAGTAAACGCCGGAAAACCTGCTTATACGTTCCACAAAAATGTATAAGACAAAACGGTGTCCTGTCATTTGACAAAAAAACAGTCACACGAAATATTGTATAAAGTTATCACTTCATAACTATCGTATCCAGAAACATCCAAAAAAACTTTGTTTACCATAAGTTATTTTAAAAAATGATCATTTGACATTCGTTTTTTGTTAAACAATAATGAACCTTGCAAAAAACGTATTATGGTCTTCAGGCACTGGTATTTCCACAGCTAATGACGTCAATCAGCTTGCCAAACGCCGAGGCAGCCCATTTGAATGCGTGCAGAAATTTTTTGATGTGGTATTTCCCTTCCAAAAGATAAACAATATTCAGGATATATGGAGGTGACGTACCTCCAGCGGTTTACCACCAAAATACAGGAAAAATGCTACAATACATATTTTAGATATTTATTACGTAATAAACGTATTCTCAAAATGTTTCAGACTGTTGGCCTGGCTGAGCTGGAGGCCGGATCGTTCGCTCCTGGCATGCGCTCCGTGCTGTGTGACCTGACGCTGCTGAGCTACCACCTGGTCATGTGCCAGTTCATCGGCGCTCCTAT
This sequence comes from Agrotis segetum, assembly GCA_036375495.1. Lineage (NCBI taxonomy): Eukaryota > Metazoa > Arthropoda > Insecta > Lepidoptera > Noctuidae > Agrotis > Agrotis segetum. The sequence goes on along the minus strand of JAQSVV010000088.1, from coordinate 12,936,969 downwards.
AGATCTGCCAGTTTGCGAGAGGATATTAGAAAAAGAGCTGAAGGCTAGTACAAAATTGCTTTTCGATGTTTTAGAAAATGACAGTACAGTGTATCGAGCTGGAGGTAGACTATAATATTTATATGACCGAAAAATTACAAATGGAAACCTGTTTCAAAAGCCAATTTATAAAAAAAAAATGCACACGTGACTACGTAATAATAATATCAGCTGCATGATCTTTAAGATTACTGATTACTGACGTCAGTTCTGTGTTGCCAACGGACCGTCTATTACCTATTTAGATGGTCCGTTGGTCACACTCACACACACATAAATACTGAGCTTGTATCCAAAACACGGAAGGGCCCGTTAAGCAGTTGGTTCCAGCTGTCATTAGTTACGGACAGTTAGATAGGTAACACGAATGTCTGACAGTAATTTCAAAGAGCGTGTTTTGTAGTATCAGGTTATACTAGTAGTCGACCCCAACATAGGAGAGCGCTCGTCATATAATGATTTTAGCATTTGCCGGTTTTTTAGGACTGAGTCTGAAAAAAGAGATGCACTTGATGACTAATTGGTAATGGTGCTTTAGCTGTACTTGTGAAACCATTACACTATAACAACTTAATAGTAGTAGTAGATAACTAGTTATAGGTTTAACTTCTTATCGTTGTCAGAATATAGACTTGGTTTAATATTATCCTAAAGAATGTACAATTTGTAACAACTCAAATAACAGCTAAGATAAGAGAATCCCGTTCGACTTTAAGCCTCGTAATTACTAAGTTACTGATGAACTAGATTGATACCATTATCAACACGCTAACCATAATTCTAGTTGGGTTATTTATGTATTTATTTTAAACGCCAATATTACAAGAATCGTTACTTAGACGTACAGAGTGCAACAAAAAGGGTCATATTATTTAACTGAACATTTTGTTCAATAATCGAAAAATAAAATCAATTACCTACATAACTAAAAACACATTTGGGTCGAGTCAGGGTTTAAATGTTGTATGAGGCATTACAAAATGTTAACCCTTTTTTTTTTTTTTTTTTTTTTTTTTTTTAGCGTGGTAAAATCATCAAATGAGTCCTCCCACCCCGGGCAGGGCGGGAGGGACTGTCAGACTTGTACTGACTAAAATCCACGGTGTCCTTCAGTAGCCCTTTATGTACCGGGGTCACGGTGAGGAAATAATCCCGCAACCCCGGCAGGCTTTGGCCCTCTGAGAGGGGGGCCCCGTCATTATGCTGACGCTCTTTGAGGCGCGCGTGGGACACAACGCGCCGTCGACCCGGGCATGGTCCTTGGTCGGGCAGCGAGTTGCCCTTTACTCGCTGCCCGCATGCCCGCGCCTACGGTGGCCGGAGATCATCAAGCGACGTCCGTCGCCGTGGGCGCCTACCACTGCGGCTGGGGCGGAGGGAGGACGCTGTCCTCTCCCGCTCGCGGCCTGCCTCCTCCTTGACGAGCATTACTGCCTCGCAGAAGGAGCTGACCGCTTCCCACTCCGTCTCGCCCCGCAGCATGGCCGCAACCAATGCCGGGCGCGAGAGGTCTCCGCCTATCGCAGCCGTGAGGACACGTCGGTGCTCCGCCCAAGCTGGGCAGTCTTGCACCGTATGCTCCACCGTGTCCTCCGGGCGATCTTCGCAGTGGTGACACCCAGGCGTCTCCTCCTTTCGCATCAGCCACAGGTACCTCCCGAAACTTCCGTGTCCGGTGAGGACCTGCGTCATGCGGTAGGTCAGGACGCCATGACTTCTCTCCAGCCACTCCTCAAAGAGGGGTCTTACCGCCGCAATTGCGGCGTGCCCGAAAATGTTAACCCTTACTCGTCCATTTATTTTTAGGATATTGGTCTCATTGAATCGTTTTGCTTGGTGGTATTACATACATTTCATTCCAGTGTATATTAGGGTGCTTATACACGGCGCATGTAACCCGCGCAAGTGCCTCAACATGCTCAAGCTACATGTGCCGTGTACAAGCACCCCGCAGGTAGCTTAATGAAGTAGCTTGCGAATGTTACTCGCGCGGGTAAACCGCAAACCCGCACCTTTACTTGCGCGAGTTGTATGCGCCGTGTACAAGCACCCCGCGGGTAACTTAATCAAGTAGCTTGCGCATGTTACTCACGCGGGTTACATGCGCCGTGTAGAAGCACCCTTATGCGTCTGTTTATATTTCCACTCACCCTCGTCTTCTATTAATATTCTCCATCCATTCAAGGAAGGTACCTTTATAAACACGATTTTAACACTCTTCTGTGTTTCAATTTTCCAGGTGTATCCAGAAAGCGTTTGGTTTCTAATGTTCAAAGGCCGCATTGAGTTTTTGAAGGGACAGTTCGACACTGCCATCGCGACGTACAATCGTGCCGTCAATAGTCAGAGGCAATGGCATCAATTCCACCACGTCTGCTATTGGGAGATCATGTGGGTTAACAGGTGAGGAGACAAACATACCACACTTATCCTAGGTCAAAAAAAAATCCTAGGTACTTTTAATTCGCGCCAATAAAAGCGTTTTTATTTTCTTACTAGCTGACCAGCACCTTCGTACCGCCTCAGAATCAATAATTACTGACCTTTGAACCTTCTCTGGACTTCCGAAAATAATTCTAAACCAAAATTAGCCAAATTGGCCCAGCCTTTCTCGATTTTAGCGAGACTAATGAACAGCAATTGATTTTTATATCACCACTTGAACGGTCTTATCGTCGTGTATTTTTATTGAAACTTATTACTTTTCGTAAATTCATTTTATTTACGATAAATAATTAGTTTCTTTGAAAATACACGACGAAAAGACCGAGAAAAGAAGATTGATATTTTGATCTCTAAATACATTAGAATTTTGTTTTGCAATAAGTCCTACATTTTTTTTTTTTTTAGCGTGGTAAAATCATCAAATGAGTCCTCCAACCCCGGGCAGGGCGGGAGGGACTGTCAGACTTCTACTGACTAAAATCCACGGTGTCCTTCATAGCCTGTTAAGTTCCGGGGTTACGGTAAGGGAATAATCCCGCGACCCCGGCAGGCTTTGGCCCTCTGAGAGGGGGGCCCCGTCATTATGCTGACGCTCTTTGAGGCGCGCGTGGGACACAACGCGCCGTCGACCCGGACATGGTCCATGGTCGGGCAGCGAGTTGCCCTTTACTCGCTGCCCGCATACCCGCGCCTACGGTGGCCGGAGATCGTCGCGCGACGTCCGTCGCCGTGGGCGGCAATAAGTCCTACATAGTAAGAGAAGACTTTCTCACTAGTGAAAGTTCTCCCCTGCCCCCAAACTCGAACATCAAATCTGTTTTTTTATGGACATGTGTAACCGATCTTAAGATATTTGAAAAAAAAAAACTATACCTTGACTATCATTCTCAAACATACATCAGAACTAAAATAACTGTTTACTAAATATACTGTTTACTAAATAGACTGTTTACTTACAGTTTGAAGATGGATTGGCGCGAGTCAGCTTTGTACGCAAGTAAACTGATGGAAGAGAGCTCGTGGTCCAGGACTATCTACTCATATTCTCGTGCGGCCATGTTATTGGAGCTCGACGACATCACGTCGTCGGAGAAACAGCAGTGCACTGATCTCATGAGGTAGGTTCTTAAAATTAAAGGAAGTTCACAACGACCCTGTCGGGCACGACAATTCAATAAAGTGTTGACAGTAGTATTAAAATAATCAATTTTAATTAATTACTACGTCTCACGAGCTATGGAGAGGGCTATGCTAGGTGTTTCTCTACGTGATCGAATCCGAAATGAGGAGATCCGTAGACGACCTAAAGTCACGATATAGCCCACCGGATTAGCAAGCTGAAGTGGCAATGGGCAGGCCATATTGCTCGCAGAGCAGATGGCCGATGGGGTCGAAAAGTGCTAGAGTGGAGACCACGGACTAGCAAGCGCAGCGTAGGACGTCCACTAGCAAGGTGGACATACGACCTTATAAAGGTCGCTGGAAGACGCTGGATGCAGGTCGCTTCCAACCGGTATCTGTGGAGAACAAAAGGAGAACCTATGTTCAGCAGTGGATGACCTATGGCTGAGATGATGACTACGTCTCAAGCTGCGTTTTCACTAGGAAGATATCACAGAAATGTATGTAACGTATGTTGCCGGACTTTAACGTGGCATTCCTCTCAACTTTGAAGGACAATGTTACTGGACTATTTGTCTTGTTCACACTGCTGAATGGTGAACAGTGTCAACTTCCCACAAGTCACGCGACCCGTAGATGTCCGAAGCTACATTGGTTGACATCGCGAGACAATTTTATTTCAGTGATTGTTGACCTTTCTACTCTAATCTCACACGACTTGCGTACTTTCAAAGCTAAATATTATTACAAAACAACCGTTTTATACTTTGTAAATATTGTTTCTTTATACATTTGTTCTTAAGGCTTCCGTCTTCTTTTGCACAAAATTGAATCGCGTTCGGCCAGTCGATCGTACGTCAAATTTCGGGCTCCCTTCCCGCAATCCCCCGCATACATCCTGCCCACTGAATTATTATAAAACAATTTTGATACGGTAAGAACATTGCTCAACTAAGGATTATTTAAAAGGAGTTATAGAAATTTTTGCTTAATAAGGAGTTTTAATATGACTTGGTTTCAGGGTTGGAAATAAAAACAGTTTTTTTTCAAATTTATAAAACAAACAGTTCAAAATGTTTTAAATAAGTTTTTTTTTAGTTTCTGGTTATTTTTTAAAATTAATTACACCTTGTTTGTTGATGTCTAAACGTATAAATCAGTTATGTTTCATTTCTAGACTATATTTTTTCAAATGTACCCTTTGAAATGATTTTTTTACGAAAAAAGATCAATGGAATAACATGTGATCTAAAAATTTTAAGCATTATTTCATTTATTATAGTGTCAATAAAAGTTAAAAATATGACATAACAATGGCATTAAACTCGAAAGGTTTTATGTCAAACTATTTAGACTCCTGAATATTAATTTATTTTCATTTTAATATGCATTCATCTGCCTTAAAAAGTAGTTGAAACGGGTAATAAAAAACACTGTTTAATTTCAAACTGTTTTAAACAGGTGTTTTAAAACAACTTGTTTTAATTATGCCAACCCTGCTTGGTTTGTAATAATACGAGTATCACACAAGTGTTTTAATACTATTTAAATACTCTCATAGGTTAAATTCTGTTAGGTTTAATTTGTTAAACACAATCGTGTTTAACTAATTAAACCTAAAAAAAGGTCAGTGCAGGAGTCATGTTGGCAAAGGAAGATGCGGGACGCGTGAGAGAGAGGACAGCGTAAACCTTACATCCCAGCCGCAGTGGTTAACCCAGAACGTAAAAGGCTATTAAATAACGCCGTGAATTTAAGTCAGTAAAGGGTGACAGTATCTCCCGCTTGGCCTGGGGAGGACTCATTTGATGATTTTATCATGAAAAAAAAGGCATGGGCCATGCCCGGGTCGACAGCGCGTTGTGTTCTACGAGCGCCTCAAATAGCGTCAGCATGATGACGGGGTCCCCCTCTAGAGGGCTAAAGCCTGCTGGCGTCCTGGTACTCATTACCGTGACCCCGGAACATAAAGGGCTATTTGAAGGACACCGTGGATTTTAGTCAGTACAAATCTGACAGTCCCATCCAAGGACTGCACTCCTTGTCATAGGCACAGTCCATTACCACCGGGAGACAGAGAAACCAACGGTTTTGTTACTTGCTGGATTTTAATGAAGGAGCAATGTTAGCGAACGTGAACGTGAGAAAAAACAAAGTAAATTTTAAATGTCAATAAGGTCGAAAATCATTTGAACCTGTTTTTTAAATTGCTTAACGATAGCAAGTTAAAAAACAGCTTCAAGCGATTTTCGACCTTATTGACATTTAAAATTTAGTTTGTTTTTTCTCACTTTCACGATCGCTAACATTGCTCCTTCATTAAAATCCGGTGTTTGCATAAATGTCAGTAAGGTCGAAAATAGTTTGAACAGGTTTTTTAAATTGCTTAACGATAGCAAGTTAAAAAAACAGCTTCAAGCGATTTTCGCCCTTATTGACATTTAAAATTTAGTTTGTTTTTTCTCATTTTCACGTTCTCTAACATTGCTCCTTCATTAAAATCCGGTTTTTGCATAAATGTCAATAAGGTCGAAAATCGCTTGAAGCTGTTTTTTAACTTGCTATCGTTAAGCAATTTAAAAACAGGTTCAAACGATTTTCGACCTTATTGACATTTATACAAAAACCGGAATTTAATGAAGGAGCAATGTTAGCGAACGTGAAAGTGAGAAAAAACAAACTAAATTTTAAATGTCAATAAGGGCGAAAATCGCTTGAAGCTGTTTTTTAACTTGCTATCGTTAAGCAATTTAAAAAACATGTTCAAACTATTTTCGACCTTACTGACATTTATGCAAACACCGGATTTTAATGAAGGAGCAATGTTAGCGATCGTGAAAGTGAGAAAAAACAAACTAAATTTTAAATGTCAATAAGGTCGGAATTCGCTCCAACTTGTTTAGTTACTTCTCCATATCTTTTAACAATAATCGGTTCACAACTGAAAATTCTGTAGGAAATTTGACAGTTAATTCCTCTTTTTCTACCCCTATAGGCCGAGTTTAATTTTGATATTTAAATGGGACCAACTTTCAGATAAACTCTGTCCAACAAAAAAAATGATTTTTTGATATTGGACCACCTTAGAGAAAGTAAAGTATGGTCATAAATAAAAAAAATAAAAAATATATACATGTCGAATTGAGAACCTCCTCCTTTTTTTCCGTCGGTTAAAAAATATATTTTAACATAATAAAGTAGAGCAACCTGAGATGCGTAACTGCGCGTCATCACCGTTAGAGCGAGAGAAGGTGCGAGCGAGAGGGACCAACAAAAATTCGTCGTGGACCTCACGTCCGATCGCTCCGGCCGTCCACCGGCCACTAAGGAATTTCTCTTGCAATTCTCGTTTATAAACACTTTTTGAGAGGTTATTTGAGATATTTTTTATTGTTGAAAAAAAGCGCTTTAGGTACAATTTTTTTTTTAATTTGCTTTATTGATCTGTTGACATCAAGATAATGTAATATTACATACCTACGATGCATAGTTCCTATGAAAAAAAACCATTTAATAAGAGATGAAATCCGAGAATTTTGATGATGTTCTGCCATCTTAATTTAGAAAATGAAAGATAAATATAAAAAACTAATCAGCGCAGTTTGAAGACGAGGATATTGCGGTCATTATGCGCTGATCCGATTTTTAAATGAATTCTTCATTGTCTCAGATTGAGTGCACCAACGTAACTCGAAATGACGTCGGGCAGGAAAGAGCTGTTTTGAACGCTTGATTTACCTAATATAATCTACTTAAATCAACTTTAAAAAAATAACTAGCTGTTACTTATATTATGGTTATTTATGTGCAATAATAATATTTCAAGCTATTGCACTATTTTGTTCAAAAATCACAAAGAAAGTTACGCAAATAATTCGGCGCGCGTGAATTTTACAAGACCTGCCCCTTAAACGGTAAACATGGTGTATTCTGCAGTTTTCAAACCGAAACATGGCTCTAAAAAACATAAACTTTACAATAGCATTGAACCATTGACGATGCTTGGAACAAGCTATACTAGCGCCATTAGTTCTCCAGTTGCCATACCCATTCTGAGAATATGTGGAGTGTCAATGCGAACAGACGGTGTGTAAGGGTGCTTGTACACGGCGCATGTAACCCGCGCAAGTGCCTCAACATGCTCAAGCTACATGCGCCGAGTACAAGCACCCCGCGGGTAACTTTATCAAGTAGCTTGTGCATGTTACTCGCGCGGGTAATCCGCGCCTCTACTTGCGCGGGTTACATGCCCCGTGTTCAAGCACCCTTAATGTGAACTGCAGGAACGCGTCGTACTACAAGCAGCGCATCGCAGGCAAGTCGCTGCCTATGGAGAAGTTCGTGATCAAGCGCTGCGCGCGCTACCAGGCACAGGGCCGCCGCCTGCTGCTGCCCACCATCGAGCTGCTGTGTCTCTGGAACATGTTTCACATCCTCGCCAAAAACGACCGGGGCATACAGAACGTTCTAAAGGTAAAGAAAGAAAGAAAAGGACTCGACTAGACTCACACAGGACAGAACATCAATATAAAACTAAACAGAACGAAATAATATTATATGAAAAACAATAGAAAAAATAATAAACTAAATAACAAGTTTGGTCCTGCATGAGGCCAAAAGGCTCCTATTTCAGCATGTGCTGTAACATTTAAAAAAAACAGCACTGGTTTTCAGATAGGGCCCGTGATGAAGGTAAATACCAAACACCATTTTAACTTTAAAATTATTTTTTCCGTATTCAGCATTTGATCCCTCTATAACTCGAGTGTAATATACAACGTGAGCTTTTTACTAGTCAACAGGTTCGACTCGTAGCCATGAAAAAAGTTTTTTTTTTTTAATTTGCCCCGGGATTCCTCGAAGTATTTTCGGCTATTCCTCATAGTTTACAATTTAATCCACGCCGAGTTGAAAAATTGACCTTGTAAATTGCATGGGAATTATGGAATTACTCTCTTTTCACTAATGAAGAACAAGCCTATTGAGCGAAACTGGTCTCAAATATAGAGTACATCACAGCTGAGTTTTACTATTGTGCCTCACTCGGGAAAAAAGGCCTTTTGCGTGTTTTTCCAATCCTCTCTGATCTTTACCATTTCTACCCAGTAAATCAATAATGAGTACAAAGCGAGTGCGTACAACTATAAAATAATAACAGTAATTCCAAAATCCAGCTTTATAGGCTAGAAAGTTTGTCGCGGGATTGTCTCATCAGGTCACTATGACCACGGAACGTAAAGGGCGATCGCCGTGGGTTTACATCAGTACAAGTTTGGCAAAAAACAGTAGAAAACCGGAAGTCGCCACTGTGCTCTCGCTACCAGCACTTTGAATGATTTTATTTTATTTATTTTCACTTATTACGTTAGTTTTATGGCACAATAATAAATCTAACAAATCTGCGTCTTTGTTGTATCAAATATCAAAGATTTCAAAAGTTGTTAGTCGTTGTCAGCAAACAAAAAGATTAGTTCCGTTTCAAGACGTTCTGGCCAACCTGTAGCAGTAATGTGTGTGAGAACTCATTTGATGATTTTACTAATATGTACGATAAGGCTAGAAAGATAACTTTAGTTTTGTGTTTTACTTATTGCAAAATATGTGTTAAACAGTTGATAGAAGCAACGAATGATCGTGTGGAGAACGAGCGTCGTGATTGGATGGGTGTGTACGAGGGAGACAACCGTGCTTTAGTGCGTTTTCTGAAGGGATGCTGCCTAGCCGCCATGAACCTGCCCCGTTTAGCGCTCGACACCTTCGACTCTGTGCTGCAGTAAGTACTCTTTATTAAAAGCTTTTTACTAACTAGATGTCTGTATGTTTGTTCGGGTGGAATCTTTGAACTCAATTTTGAAGTAGATATCTTCAACCAATTGAGCAGAAATTTTGTATACACGTTTAGTTTGGATGACAATACACGACAAGGTACGTGACGTCATTCTTAATCCAATATGGTGGACCATCCAAGATGGCGGAATAGTTGTTTTAGTTAATACTCTTTGCCCATTATGTATACATTTATAATAAGTTTACATTTATAATCACATATAAAACATGACACACACATTTAGACTCGGAACAACTACCTGTGTTGGTCATACAAATATTTGTTGTGACTGAACCCGCGACACGCAGCGCAAGAGTTGCGCAGCTGCTGCGAAAACTGTACCATCTGTGAGTGTGTAATGTCGGTGCCAATAAATAGTTTTATTATGAAACAAAAATCAATAATTAAATAAATAAAAGGTGAACGGTCAATCTTAGCTTCATAAATAAAAAAAAAACCGACTAGAAATAAGTCATCGTCTGTGTAGGTAGCCTTTTCCCAACGATGTTGGTGTCGGCTTCCAGTCGGACCAGAGGCAGCTGAATATCAATATTTTACATTTAGCAACAAACTATCTGACCTCCATTACGCAGTAACGATACCCTTGGTAAAATCGGTTATTAGACTTTAGAACTTTTAACTTACACTAACGACTGCCAAAAATTTACAAATGGTACCTATTTGTATTCATCAATCTCAGTTATTCATCGGTATTATTTTTAATGTTAAGTAAACCACTTAACATGTTTTCTGAGGCACGGCGGAAACTCGGTGCAGTAGTTGGTCACTGGTCACCACATCCACAGACTAACCTCAGCAAGCGTGGCTTAACCTTGTAGATCGACTTGTGCGGCTGTTATTATCTGGCCACTAGTGGAATATATATTTTTCTTTATTTCCAGACTAAAGAATGACATAAAGGAAGATACATTCCTACTTCCGTACACCGTTGCTGAGATGGCGATGTGTCACCATCAGCTTGGTGATAAGGATCGCGCTCTGCAAATGTTGCATGATGCCAGGTTTGTTTCCACGCATTTGATGTACAATCATGTGCATGCCAATCAGCTTTTATAATATTCTAACGCACTTTAATCATCATCATCTTCCTGCCCTTATCCCATTTTACTTGGGGTCGGCGCAACACGTTTTGTTCTTCCATTCTCCCCTGTCACACGTCATAGTATCATCTACTCCTTTTTCTTTCATATCATTCCTTAGACAATCCATCCATCTCTTCTTTGGCCTTCCTCTTCCTCTCCATCCATCAACATTCATACTCATCACTCTCTTAGTCACATGACTGTCATCCCTCCTCATCACATGTCCATACCAAGATAGACGATTCCCTTTCATTTTTTCTGTAACAGGCGCCACTTTCAAACTGCCCCCTTATAAACTCATTCCTTACTTTATCCATTCTTTTTCCTTACTTTATCCATTCTCGCACTTTAATATACAGGGTGAATTTTTTAAAGGCGTGTTTGGCTACATCCGAAACGATGAGGAATATCGAAAAACATTGAAAGGAGTCGACGCCGATTTTGACGAATACTAAAACTGCATCATTGGCTTTTAGAAAAATCAATAATTCTGGCCAGGAATCGAACATGCTGATTATGTCAAAAAAATCACACCCTGTATTATTACACCATTGGATAGCGTTGCTAATAAAGATCAAATTTTGGGAAGTAATCATAACGGCAAACTTAAGGAGATAGCAGATTTTTAATAAAATCCTATTTTTTTATGTTCCTGTAATACTACTGAGCCACAGTGATTACTTTGCCGTATATGATTACTTCCTGATATTTCGATATTCCTCATAGTTTCGGATATAGCCATCCGCGCCCAGTTGAAAAATAAATCCTATTTAACTCTTTTATTACTTTTCTATGTTATGTTAAATTTAAATGACTGAAAGTAATGTATTTACAGGAAAAAATATTCCGGATATTCTCTGGAGTCAAGATTACATTTCCGTCTTCACTCAAAATTAGAAATTGTCAAGAACGGCAGCAATAGCGCCAGCCCAAGTCAACGAGCAAGCACATCTTAAGACGACGACAAAGGACTAATTGACACATGGTACTAATTAAGTCTAGTACCGTAATTTATATGCTCTCTTTTATAGCTGTTCTGAGTCTCTTAAATCCGTCACGTATCTAGCTTGACCACAGTGAACGTTGTTCAAGGATATTGAAATAATCACAAATATATTTCGAGTAAAAATGTGAATATGCAAGAAATTAATCATTGAGAATATCAAAAAAATCCAACACCCATTTTCACTACCCTCAATCTTAATGTATATCCTCATAGTTGGGGATCTCTGAATAAATCACTATTTTTCGCCGTCACTTTGTAGCTAATATTTTTTGTCATTAGTAGAGTGTACATACTAACCTGGTCATATATGCACTCAGCCACATGTATTATCCGAGCAATGTCCGAGCATTACGCATCGGCAGAACGTAAATGTTATTTCAGTAACTGCAACTGTAATATCGGTACAATAAGAAAATGTATAATCATTTTTATCAGTGTATTTAAAAGTAACTTAGAACGAGTCTCTCAAATATTACTTGTATTATACTTAAGCAGGTTGTTTGGTAGAAGGATGAGCATAATTATTTACCTTCACTGTTACGATATATATAAATTATTATAACTTTTTCAGTAGCTATTTGAAATGTCATCTCAAAGTCGTCATAAATACGCATCATTTTGGTGTTTTATGAAATGTACGTAGTCCTAGAAAATGACCCATCAAGTGATAGCCTATAAAATTGTGTCGGCTCTTTTCAAAACATCCTGTATTTCTTAAGTGTGTGACAGATTGTTACTTCTATTACATTAGTCTTAAAGTACAATATTGATGCAATTATCTAGGAATTTCCTGCATATCACGTAAGTCAACAACATGCTTCTAATTTTATGTTTATTATTTTTATGTTGAATCAAATGTATAGCTTTTATAAAACTATGTGAATCAGTCCTGACACATTTTTTTGATTTTTAAAATTATTGTGTTTTTATTCTAAGAATTATGTGTACGCAAATATATAAAATTGTAATCGAATTTTCAAGTACATAACTTATAAATTATATGAAAATACGTATTTAAATTTAAATATAATGTGAATATATTTAAATTTAAATACTTACTAGGATAAAATAAAATTTTAAATACGTAATAGGATACCGTACTTGTGATGTTAAAGGATCTGAATTTTATATTTTAGTACTTTTGGTTGTAAAGAAGCATCTATGAGTGATAAATTTCTATTATAAATATATTTTTGGACATGATTATTCATTAGTGCGTCCATTAATTAATTTAGGTATGTTGCAAATTGGCTATACTTTAGGAACGTTTCTTCGAGCTTAACTAATTTACGAATTGTGCATCATCGTATTTATTTTAGATAGTAAAATATACCTATAATGTAAAAAATATATAACACTGTAAGATCATTATCCCAAGCATAGTGGATAAATAGTTACTTGACCTTTCTCATTGGATTTATGAGTACCTAGACAAAAAGAATATTTTTTCATAAATATATTTTATATGCATTACTTTGTAGGCTAGATTCCGCAACTCCGCGTCAAAGGCGCATTTTGTAGGTATATGTATTTTATAATGATAAGTACACAATATTGACGCGCAGCCAATGTATAAACGTATTCAATATTATGATTATTTTTCATAATTATATGTACAAATGACTCTAATAATAATAATAATTCATTAATCTCAATTTATTGAAATCTTGGTGTTGCAACATATTAGGTATGTCTTGTAAGTTTGTATCGTCCAGGCATAGGTTTTTGCGTGGGATACTTTTATTTTTGTACTTATTTATATGGGATTTATATTTTGTTGCCGTCGATTTTATTGTATTGAGCTGGTTATGATGCTGGACTAAAAAGCTGTGTCGAGATTCACCAATCACGTGGCTGTTGCACATAGCTGACCATGTGGCACAATTTGTATTCAACCCATGTGATTGGTTAATCGCAGCACAACTCGCACCGCTCCACTCCGCCTCAGTGAAACTGCAGCCATAAAGGGCAGATATACATAACATTAAAGTTTTGATCTGTTTTATGTCCCCCAAAATTAATATTCAATCACAAACAAAACTCATTGATTGGTTGCATTGCAGACAAAGATTCAACCTAAGATAGCAACTGAAATAAATTACTTTATTGGTTTTCAACCTTTAACGTATTATCGATAATTAAAAAAAAACATCTTTCCAGTAGAATAGACAATTTTTCTACCCCTTGTCCCCAATGTGAGCTATCGGGATTTGTTTCCTATTTTCACCAGTTTTGTCACAAAGCCTGTGGGGACAAATGGGAATAGACGAATGTTCAGAAACTAAGAACATACAAACTAAATATTTAATCAAAGTTCGAAGACAACTTAAATATCTTGATTCTAAAAATCAGGGCTGTGAATCACATTTAATAGGTGCATGCAACAAAATCCATACATATTTTGGCACCAAGAAAAGAATTTTTAATTTCCGTAAGCGAAATCTTATTAAATTATTATTTTATTACACCGATGAGTTAATTAATAGAGTCATAGGAGGTCTTAGTAAATAAGTTTTAATTAAAAACAAATGTATACAGAGTGAATTTTTCAACTGAGCGTGGATGGCTATTTTCGAAACTATGGGGAATATCGAAAAACGTTGAAAGGAGTTTCGAGGCCGATATTGACGAAAACAAAACTGCATTATTGGATTTTAGAAAAATCAATAATCCTGGCCAGGAATCGAACCCGCTGATTTTGGAAAAATAATCACACCGTGTACGCGTGTATTATTACACTGTTCGATAGTGTTGCTAATAAGGATCAAATTCTGGGAAGTAATCATATACGGCACACTTAAGAAAATAGCTTATTTTTACAAAATTGCTACTTTTCCATATTACTTTCATCATTTATTCAAAATTATAAAATTTCACTGTTTCACTGGATGTCTCAACAATCTCACTGTACTTAGCAATACGAAATTATTGAGTTGAACTAAAAATAAAATTATTTTAAAGAAAAAACGGTAACTTATGTTTTATATAAATAATATTGATCACTTATTTTGTAATTATCGTTTTCCTTAAGTTTGCCGTATATGATTACTTCCCGGATTTTTTTCCTTACTACAAACACTGTCGAATAGTGTAATAGTACAGGGTGTGATTTTTTTCCAAAATCAGCGGTTTCGATTCCTGGCCAAAATAATTGATTTAAATAAAATCCAATGAAACGGTTTTAGTTTTTGTCAAATAGGCTTCGAGACCTTTCAGCGTTTTTCGATATTCCTCATAGTTTCGGATAAACCTTCCACGCCCAGTTGAAAAATTCACCCTGTATAGTACCAATAATTTATTAATTAAATGAAAATGTACAATTTTTTTGTATTTTTCCTCAAAGAATCTGTGAGAAGTAATGGGCAAAGCTAAAAAATAATAGTAGAGGCTCTTTGAAACTGAGCATCCGTATTCTTTTTAACGGATATGTTGCTACTGGAGGTGGGTTTACACTGCTTACAAACGATTTTCGGCACATATTATAATATAACGGACCGCTGCATATTTTGTCGGATCACTATTTTTTTATGGACGTGTAATACTGTCATGTGTGTGAACTCGCTCACACATCATCGCCGAATAAAAATGAATAATTACGATCAAATCAGATCAAATAGACCTCTAAAACGGATATCTGTGAACAAGCGCTAATTCTAAATTTAGATTAAGCAAGGCGGTAAATAACTTATTTTTTATTAAGGTATAATATTAATATTATACCTTATTAAAAAATAAGTTATTTTACTACTTTAGGTACTACTAGCGCCATCTGTGAAGAGATTAGATATTATAAAATCTCTTCACAGATGGCGCCAGTAGTACCTTATATTTGGAAACGTAGAAACACTTTTAAAAATTTCCCATAATTATGCGAGATACCTATTATTCAATAATTTATGTGTGGCTGTTATTTTGAAAATTAAATAAAAAACTATGGAGTGTCCCGTAAGCTAGAAATATAATTAATTTGATTACTTCTTAGTTTATCTGTAAATGTTTGTAAGTAAGTAAGTAAGCGCTGGCACTATTATCTGAGACCGTTATCTGCCTATACAGGGGCAGTTGCACAATGTCTGGCCCTTGTAAACATTAACTGGGCGTACCTATAATATCTTTTCGATTGATATCAATATATCAACAAAAAAAGTGGAAGTTTGTAATTTTTTTATTAGGCACTGCAGGTTCCCTTTTCCTAATGATTTACATCGTGACTGAATAGCAACACTATCGAATAGTGCTGTTGGTGGAAATTTACAAAGAAGATCATTAGCAATATTGCTTAAAAGACGCCGTCTTATACCCGCTGATCTTACACCTAAGCTGTGATTTTTAACATCTCTATTTTTTGTAATATTAAAATATTTTTTTGTATATTGTGAATTTGTGAATCTTCGTTTCCTGTAACAGTAAAATTCTGTTGAAATACCTATTACAAATCGAAATACTTAGGTTGGTACATAATGTATATCGTAACTTATTATTTTGTTGATATTTATGGATTGAGTGGAAATAAAGATGTTTATTTTATCGATCGTATTTTATTTTTAACTTTTTCAAAATAGGAAATCCTATGATATTGCAAAATATACAGGTTTTCCCTGGAACAATGGATGAGCAAAATTATTTCCAATCTCTACATCTGAGTAGAGTCTGTGCGGTGTGCCACCACCACTCATAACTTCGTGGAATTGAATTTCTCATGGAGGTACCTACTTACTTTTTTTTTAATGACTAGGTATTATAAAAAATTGCAGTCCACAGCATCGGGATCGGGAACAGGATCCAGGTGGTTGGCCTACCGGTGGTTAGGGCTCCTTAGGAACCTCCTAACAATACGCGCCGTGTCCAGAAGTACTGCCTTCTGAATCGGACGCTTGATCCAGCTGCCAAATGAGAGCCTCCTAGATGTTTTTCGAAGCTCTTGGCAATTAAGCCACAAGCAGAAACGACTACCGATAATTATTTCCTTTATTCAATTAGTATTCATAAACTTACATTTATAAATATTTTAAATGTAAAACTTTTAAAAATAGAGGTCCGCCGGTATGGGAGCAGGGTCCCAGCTACCGGTGGTTAGGGTTCCAGAGACAGGAACCTCCTCACAATGCGAGCCGTATCTAGGAGTACTGCCTTCTGAATAGTTCTGAATATGGCCTTTGATCCAACCCTCTAAGGAGAACCTCGAAAGGTGTTCGTCGAGGCTCTTTGTCATCAGGCTATTAAATTGGCAGTAACGACAATCGGCAAATCCACATGTCGACCACCTCGCGCGCCAGGTTGTGTCGAGATATTTGCTTTGTTTATCTTTCTCAGCGTTCACGAGGTTCTCGTCATGTGGGATGGTAACATATCGATTATTATTATAGCAGCACTGCTGGCCAAGGGTAAGGGCAACCTCCCTCCACTCGTTCCACTTCTCACAGGTTTCTGCGACTGTAATCCAGTTCTTCATGAAGCGGTCCAAGTGATCTCGCCATTTTTGCTTGGGCCTGCTACGACGTCGAGTTCTCCCTTTTGGCACCCAATCTGATGACATCAGATTCAATATAATAGCTAGGCAAAAACATACATACATACCTTATTATTTTGCTCAGCCACTGTATTTGTATGGTTTCTATGGTATTCGAATATTCACGTGGACAGTCCAGATCGATTTCAGCTAAGCAGATTTTACTCCGACATCAGCAATTTGCATCAAGGAACGCAGTACCTAAGTTTGAACTCCCAAAATACTGCATTACTGTAATTATTTTAGCAAAAGAATTATTCAAGATATCAATATTATTATAGCCGTTTATTTTGATTCAAAATAAACGGCTGCCAACAGACAGCGACCGACCAACTTACCACCCAACCGCAGTCAGAGACGTACACGGTAACGGACGTCGCGGGATGATATCCGGCATCAGGCATGCAGACGGCGAGTAATGTCCGATCATGGACCATGCCCGAGTCGACGACGACGGCTAGGACTGCAAATCCGCCCCTGATGAAAGACTATTTAACCAGATAATGTTGTGGCTATCCAAAGGGCCGCTACAACCAAGATGTGCATATTAAATTAAATCCACTGCAGTTATAGATATAAGTAGGTGGGTAGTATTTATATTCATTTACCTACAAAAAAAGTAATAGGTCATCCTTTATTTTTCTCATAAATGTTAAGTAGGTAAACCTTTATGAATGTATCTTTTTTCTGGTTATTAATAAAGATAACCATGGCCTTCGCGTTAAAAAGCAAAAGGATTACAGTTCGATTTTTGGATTGACGTCAGTCAGATTTATTCAATACATTTTAAGACAAAAGAAAACCGACTGGCCGCTAGTGTTGGACGTGACTGTCGTAGTTTCGCGACTTTGATATCGGATTCGTAAATATATTCCCTGAAATAAGTACTACTGCTAAAATGAGTGAGCCAATGAAGTCCGTTTCCGCCATGAACAAATTGTACATAGGCAACTTGCCCATAGAAGCCGACGAAGCAGCAGTCAGACAGCTGTTTGCTGAGCAGAATCTGACTGTTGCTGATATCTCTGTAAAGAGAGGTGGTTACGCTTTTGTCGACTTTCCTGATCAATCAGCTGCAGATCGGGCCATAGACAAACTGCACGGTAACTATATATTTTTTTTCTTTTTAAACAATATTGTATAGCCTAGAGAAGTTTTTAGCGTTCTTTATTTTCTTACCTACATGATATGATAATAAGTACATAAAGAGAGTCAATTTAAATGGCTATATTCCTAGATACCAAGAACATGTTAACAGCTAATTTCTTAATTAGTAGGTAAGGGAAAGCCTATAGTCATTTAAGCGTGTTTCGAATTAACTGCCAACTTACAATACTTGTAAATAACTAGGTATACCATACCAAGTACCATTGATTTAGTGTCAATTATATTAAAAATCTTCTTACCCTGTGTAGGGTAACTACACATTAGTTGCCATACAGTAACGCTATACGTAGGCACGCAGTGATCACTGAGGAAGTCAATAATGCTCTGGTTAGACACACAATGTGGCTTTTTTTTTTTTTTAGGCGGTAAAATCATCAAATGAGTCCTCCCGCCCTGGGTGGGGCGGAAGGGACTGTCAGACTCTTACTGACTAAAATCCACCCGTGTTTCTTCCTATGCCCTTTACGTTCCGGGGCCACGGTAACCTGGGTTAAGAAAAAACCCGCGACCCCAGCAGGCATTTGGCGCGAAACACGACGCGCCACCGACCCGGGCTTGTTCTTTGGTCGGACGGCGAGCTACCGATCACTCACCGTCCGCAAGCCCGCTCCGCCGCTGTGCCCTCTGCTGATCAGAGGGACACGCGTTGGAGCATCCACACGACAGGCTATTCGCATACGGGCAAAGAGACCACTTAGGCACTGTGTGCCTAAGGAAGAGTTTTTACCCGCATCCCAGGGTGCACCGGCCCGAAAAACTGGTCGTCCCCCCGGACGTATCCAAGAGGGAACTCCAGTCCACGGGCGCACGTGGAGGTTTCCTATCATAGCACCCCACACAATGTGGCTTTGGCTTTTAAAAGTCAAACTAAATCGCCCTTCTTCCACGCAAAAATACCAAAGTAATATTATTATAATCCAAATAACTTGAACTTTTTTAATAAATATTTATTTTGTCTTTTTAGGTTATTTGTATTGTGGCCTGCCCCTGATTGTTGAGCCTTCGGTTGCTAATAAGAAAATGTAAGTAAAATGTAACCAATACTGCAATTTTTGACTGGCCTGTTGGTCTAGTGGTTAGTGATCCTAACTGCTATGCCGAAGGTCGTGGGTTCGATTCCCACCCAGGACAAATGTTTGTGTGATGAGCACGATCATTTGCTCTGTGTCTGGGTGTAATTTATGTATAACATGAATGTATTTAGAAATGTATAAGTATGTTTATCAGTTGTCTAGTACCCATAACACAAGCTCTGATTAGCTTGGGACTAGAGGGCGTTGTGTGATAGTTGTGGAATATTATAAAAAAAATCTTTTAATGAAGTAGGTACCAGGCAGAGGAACCGACTGGAAGGAAGTATCTCGAATGATCTTTCCCGTGTAGCTTCTTAGAACTGCCAACTTACCTTATTCTACATGGTTTTGGATTACAAGCCATTGTTCACTCTGAAACAATGGTTAGGAATACGAGGCAAATAGGAGAACTTACTACACGTGTTTTCCGTTTTTTCAGAGTGTCTAGGATTATGATTTTCAGGATCTAGTTCGTCTAGCTTCTTAATTGTTTAAATACCTATTCTTTAGACATGTATTTTATTTCAGAGTCAACGTATCTAATCTTCAAAGCGCAAGTACCACTCAGCTGAAGGAGGGCAATAATGACTCTCTCCCAGGAGGTTGGAGGTAAGTGAGCTTTTATTTATTTTTATTTTTTTTATTGAAAGAACTGCTATTTTTTCTTTCTACTGAATAATAACCGAGGGGTAGCTCGAAGTACTGGTTTGCGAGAAGCGAGTACACTTATTGGCGTGCTTTACATCTTTCTTTGAGATAAAGCATAGACTTTTTACATATAGGTACAGGTGGGTACCTAGCTACATAATTTGAAGGACAAAACTAAGATTTGAATCTAAATTTTAAAATAACCAACAGATTTTAATTCTGTAACAATTTCAATAATACATAGTGTGAAGTAAACAGTCATCTTAAATTAATTTGTAAATATACAGAGTGGAATTTTATAATGCCACCTGGAGGAAAAGTACTCTTATTACTGCAGATAGAAAATTTTATTCCAAAGAAACATTTCTTTATTTTTGAATAGAAAGCAAACTGCATTCCACCCGGGAATCGAACCGGCTAAAATCTGAAAAAATTATACCCTGTTCTTTTATTGCATCGATTGTTAGGGTCAATTATAAGGATGAAATCTCTCTAACAAACATGATAAATTAAATGAAAGGAAAATCAGGAAATCTCAAATTAATTTAATTATTTACAAAAAGTGGTTCGATTCCCGGGTGTGGGAGAAGAGAATTTTTAAAAATCTTTGAATGCAGTTTGCTTTCTATTCAAAAATAAAGGAATGTTTCCTTTGAGTATAATTTTCTATCTGCAGTATTAAGAGTACTTTCCCTCCAGGTGGCATTACAAAATTCCACCCTGTATACTAATTTCTAATTGGAGGACTTGATCATGGAAGTAGTCAAACTACCTAACCTAGTTATTCATGTTGCTGCAACCCAAGAAGTGTGACTCGAAAGTGGTATTTGACAAGTTCCAAACTTCAATTAGATACTTCTGTACTCTATTCAATGGCAATTAATTAACTCTTATATACTAGTCGAATAAAATTGGTATCGAACTCGCCGGTTAAAAGGTTTTGTGGGTAGGGTTGCCATACGTCCGGAATTTTCCGTACATGTCCTTTGTCCGGAATGTGGGGGGAATTCCAAGCCGCCAGGAATTTCTATCCAAAATAAAAACCTTAAGGGCTCATGTACACGACGCCGCCGCCGCGCCGCCGCCGCGCCGCTACCGCGCCTCTAGGCTGTGTACACGGTCGCTACCGCGCCGCCGCCGCGCCGCCCCACCGCGCCGCCGCCGCGCCGCCACCGCGCCGCCACCGCGCTGGCACCGCGAATCCAATTCGATAGTGTTTTATTTATCTGAAAAAGGAAGTTTCTCATTTCGGCCATAATGTTTTTTTTAATGTTTATTCGCCGATTACTTCTTTGTTCATGAACCGGTTTTGATGATTCTTTTTTTGTTGGAAAGCATTTCCTTTTATAAAAAATAGCAATAATTTATAGTTTTCTATCGTACTTGTTTGTTTGATAATTATTATCTATTGATACGGACGGATATACACATAGGATTTTTCCACTTTGACCACTAAATTGACAAAATTATCCAGTTTAAGGCAGGAATGTAATTACTTACATACGCACACGCACTATTGCAAACTTCGAGCATACACCTACATTAAGTAGGTATCTAAATAGTAAGTAGGTACAGATTAGCTATGATGAGTTAATAATAAAAATAGAAAATAAAATAATAAATTTTATTTATCAAAAAGTAAAGTTACAATTATTAAGTTTATATCCCACTAAAAGTGTATGTTTACTAAAACCAGGAAACCTTCTGCTCCCCATTGTAAAGAAGTAGGTAAGTACCTAACCAAGTAGCTATAAAACAACAATTCCATTCTGATGGGGATTTTCCACGGATTTTCTTACTAGCGTTTGTATATGTATCGAAGTCCGAGTTTAGACTGAAATCCTGTACCCCCATATTGTTCAAGTAGGTACTTGAAAGCAAACATCGCTACCCGTTTTTCAATAGTATGCAATTGATACCATTGGTATTACATTGGTCACAGGATTTTGATTTAAGAGAGAGACATGAATGAAATATTTTTGTAACAATTTAAAATAGCAAATTAGTCCATTAGATGTTCTCGTACTTGTATGACTTCAACTGGTTTTAGACTACGCTATACTATTGTGCTATAAAGTTTAGCAAAGAAGGACCTAGTGCTAGCAAGCCAATAATATAATAGTACAGTACGTAAACGTGTCCATAACAAAGTATGGAGCTATAATACACTACATATGCTATTTATATTATATCGTAGTCTGAAATCAGCTTTATCCATATTGAAAGTGATTTTACAAATGTTTCTATGTACCCCTATACATCTTTCCTCTCGCTTTCCTGCCTTTTGTGGGAACATAGTGATTCTTTGAAAATGAAATTCAGAGTGTGTAACAGCACGCGTAGCATGGCGATTCTATCTCTATTCTACCAAGAAAAGACAAAGTTATTTCATCGTTATTTCTACACAAATCGACTGTTTTTTTGCACAAATATGACACCATTCGTACACTATTGAAGAAAAGACCGTTTATTTTCCATATTTTTTACATTATCATGCTTAAAACGCTAAAAATATTTCTACGTTCTGTCATTTTGTCTATTCTTGCGTCGACAAAACCTCTTTCTACGGCGCCATGCTACACCTGCAGGAAGAGAAAGTAGCGCTATTGATCGATATCGATTTGATTTAAACAATGATGCGCGCGTAGTTGGTCACGTCAGATGATCAGAAGGAAGTCACTTTTTCCAAGTCTTTGATTGGGTCACCAAAGTTAAGCAACGCTTTCCAAAGTCTCCAGATGGGAAAGATGGGGTGGGACAAAAAATGTAGAGCAACTGTCATTCAAGTGTCAGAATCATAATATGATACCTCATTCATAATTATAAGTACAATCGACCAAGTTGAATCATGAGCCACCAGCTTATTTTCTAACAGACATTCAAATACAATTAGGTCCACTTTCGCGTAAATATACATATCCATGGTAACGACTTTGATCCTTGTCAATTTGACGTATTCAAACGGTTTTTTGTCAAAATGGGTCAAAACTTTGTCGACTGTAAATCACCAATTGATGTGTTTGTTAGAACGAAGTAGACTATCGAGGGAAATTTTACCTCGACTACGCCTACACTGTATTTATTTTCCAACAATGAGTAGTGACCTCCTTGCTATGGAGCACCCCTGGCTCGCCAGTGTCGTACCTTGAGATATTGGTCCTCAGGGGCACTAGAGCTTCAGGGGGGAGGCTCACATTATGCCGACTGTGTATGGAAACAGCCAGCACGTTTTTTTGATCGGAGTGTAAAGAAAAGCTGATCTAAGTTTGCATGGGCTTTTATGAAATCCCGTGTATTTTTATTAAGGTGACTGTGTAGAGGTAGCCCGTGAAATTAAAATGACTAAATCAGTAAATAAAAAAAACACCAGATTTGTGTGTCCCAAATGTCCCAATTAAGGTCCATTCACACAAATCCGGGACGTGGACGGACGTTACAGGACCGTCAGGGGCTCAAAAACTGTACGTGCTTACACTTTATAGGAAGTCGTTCCACACACGTCACGGCATCCATACGGTCTGTGCAGGCGACGGAGATTCAGAGCTGGCGAAGTCAGGAGTCTGGGAGCCGTCACATCCTGGTCACGGCAATACAATTATTAGCACCGAATAGTAAAAAGCGAGCCTCCAATAGGTAGACCGGCCCTGTCTAATACATTGACGATTCATAAGCATGGGAGTTATGACATGTGTTGTGAGTTGTGTGTATTTGACCAGCTGCCGCAACAACCCCTGTCTTAGAACTATTCGATAACGGATCGATTGTGACTTAGTTTAGTAGGTTACTAGACCAACCTACTCAAATTTTGCCTCTTGACATTCTAACTGGAGATTAACACGGAACGATCAGCCCTGTGGCTTGCTGAGTAAGCGTGCGGCAGAATCGACCGTCTGTACCTTTCTTTTTTTAGCGTGTTAAAATCATCAAATGTGTCCTCCCACCCCGGCCAGGGCTGGAGGGACTGTCAGACTTGTACTGACTAAAATCCACGGTGTCCTTCAGTAGCCCTTTGTGTTCCGGGGTCACGGTAAGCAAATAATCCCGTGACCACCGTCTGTACCTAAAACAAAATTGTGATAACTCTTCTTGGAATGATAACTCGACTAATACACATATACACAGTGTAAAAATATAGGTACGTAAAAAAAATCAATGGTTTTACTGTTAATAAGTTAGTCTTGGTCTCGCTAAAACTCGAAAACAGCTGGACCCATTTAGCTAATTTTGGTTTCGATTTATTTTTCGAAGTCTAGAGAAGGTTAAAAAGGTAAAAAAAGGCAAACACAAATAAAGGAAATATGAATAGCTAATTTTCAGTTTTCGTTTACCCTACGCATAAAAACGCTAGGCTACAAAAGCGAGTCCCACCCCCACGAATGTGTGTATGTACCTTAATTATTTAATTAATAAATAAGACATAACAGGGAGGATATTTCTTTCTCAGTCTTTTATTCTAAAATTCATAAATATATGTAATATTTATAAAGTATCAAATTCTAAGCATATGCGGTTCACCCCTCACTCGTCTCTTCACGGCTCGCCCCTATAAATTCGTTAACCTTCAAAAAACAACCAGTTTCATACGAACGTTAGCGTTTTATAATACTCTATCTTAATATAATTCTATTGCAGAGGAGAGCTAAGCGTTTTATTTCCGAACCGGTCAAATTTCGACGAATTTAAATGATTTGTATTTTTTGTTAAGCCCCTAGTTAGGTTGAAGGACATAAACCGTCATTCTTTGAAAACATACTCTTGGTTTTATTTCTGTGGAAGCCGTTGCGCGTTACCCTATTTTACTAAACAAAGAATGATCCTCTATGCTTGGAAATAGAAATTCGCACGTGAGTACTGGTACATCTATTACTTGGTAGCTATTTTGTGGCATACCCAAATAATCAAAGAGATTTTTGATCCGGCTCGGTTACTAAGATACGGGTAAAAAAACCCCTCAAATGTGGGTGTTTGTGAGGGTGTCTCTGAAATCTCTTCCCCTAGGGGTTTGCTTCACCTGTTATGCTGTTTATATTTGTCTTTGCTAAAGAAGAATCGTTTTAGTACCGTAAAACGGAGCTAATAGGGAAACATTTTAACATAACTTAGCAAATATATTGTTGATATTAAATAAATTATTAGGGTAAAAAAAATATAATTATGGGTCTTTGAGAACCCATTACTTAAGCAGATATACCTACGTTTGAAGTAACAACTTACAACAGGAACTGAAAAAATATCGCATATTCGGGGCTATTATGATGGACAGCAATGGAAAAGGGATAAGAAATCCATATTTTGAGCCAAAACAGTCACTTTAAACAAATCGATCGATATTTGGTATAAAATAACCCTCGATATTTGGGATATAATTACCCGGTAAGTAATTATTATTAATTTTCGATTAATCAATCTTTCTGTAACACATCATAATAGGCCCATAAATGATAAAGCTACACGAACACAAGGTCACTCTCACTGAATAATAAGGCTTCAATTCAATAAGTCAGCTTCCGTTCTACTTGTCGTCGACGTTTTATGGGATCTAAGAAATTGAATGTTTTTTCAGTAAAGCATACTTCAGCTTCGGTGGGACACATATTTTTTTCGCGCGGGCGGGATACATTTTTTTTTTCTTATAAAAGGAATATTTGTCAAAGCCTAGCCATCTTGCTTAAATAGTGATTGCACTTTTTCGTAAAATATACAATTTTTTTCCTTGGGTTTTCAAATTCATATATTATACGGGTAATTTCTACGGAAAACATTTTGTTTAGACTCGGAAAATTCGAGGAATTTGAGCGATATCAGTTCTTCCGCCTATGAAGGTAAATTGATAATTGTAGTGAAACGCAGGAAACAGAAAACTTTGAGCTTAAATTCAGTAGAAAAATCGGATGGACGTAAAAAGAGATTAATTTACTGAGGTTTCCGTACCACCCCACCTTCCTACCCCCGTGCTTCCATGGCCTTTTCCGACCAGTTGCAGGGCACGGATTATGAGGGAGTTCATAATCCGTGCCCTGCAACAGGTGTCAATAGTACTATTACCAACATGCCAATTAAAAGTAATAAATGTAAAAAACCCGATTGCGTTACACTTTGCTTTCTGAGATGTTGTCGGAATCCATCCAGTCGTTTGGAAGTTTCGACGCCAACGAGACAATAAAGAAAACAATACGTAACAGGATATTTACATATTATGTAGCTTTGATTTTTCTGTAAGCCACATTGCCATGTTACATAACTATTATTTTATAAATCGTCTATTTGTCCCACAGTCCTCCCACTCTGTGGGGAGCGGAAGGGACTTGATTGGTTAAACCCTGTTTTTTCTGAACCCTTCCGGCATTACTACGTTTCAGGCACATCAGTGTCAATACAAATGACAGCAGAACGGCATTAAAAAAAAACAATTTCAACAATGGGCATTGTTCATTTTTTTTAATATGCTGTAATTGAAAAACCATTTCGAGGAATAGCGTTACTGATCATTATGTACTAATTAAAAATGAAAAATATTCATATTTCATTGATATTTTTAATAAAATACGTTTGACCTTCCTTGCCCTTCAAATGTTTAACACCTTCTTCAAACCTTTGGCTGTACACAGTTTTGTATCTTTGCCTCAGAAAACAGAAAATATATAAAATCGGCCAAGTGCGAGTCGGACTCGCCCATAAAGGGTTCCGTAGCAGCAAGTAAAGTTCTTGTAGTTGGTTGTAACTTTGCAAGGTAAATTGCAGTTTACGATTTATTAAAAAAAAAACTAATATCTCGATCTCGTTCAAAACAATTTTCAATTGAAGTTTGCATGGGAATGCACATCAAATATTTTTTTTTGTTTTATTATTCTCTTAGTTTAGAAGTTACAGAGGGGGGGGGAGGGGGCACATTTTACCACTTTGGAAGTGTCTCTCGAGTAAACTGTTCAGTTTAGAAAAAAATAATTATGTTTGTAACTTCAATCACAGAATAATAGTACTACCTCAATATAATTTTTCAAGACCTATTCATAGATATCCCACACGAATGGGTAAGGCGAAAAAAATATATATTGAGTTTCAATTCTTCTTCTAAGTATGGGAGGTACCCCCAAAATTGGTTTTTATTTTATTTTTGTGTGAAAGTCCTAACGCGGTTCACATAATACATCTACTTACAAAGTTTCAACTTTTTGTCGAAATTATAAGAGCTATCTCTTATAATTTCGACAAAAAGTGGCTGTGACATACGGACGAACAGACAGACATCTCGAATCTATAAGGGTTCCGTTTTTTGCCATTGGCTGCGGAACCTTAAAAAATAAGTGACAAGTATTTTCCAGGGTTGTCAAGCATAAGTACCAATGTCTTGGTATACATACCAGTTTGCAGTGTCACGTACCATGTACCAAGATTATTACTCGAGAAAAAAAAAACCAAGATTGGACGTTGACCAACAATACAGAATAAACGACAAATTTTAGGGTGCAATCGAGTATTATTATTATTATAGCCTTTATTTAACAATCTTACAAAACAAAAATATTAAAATTAAGTTTGCATTTTTTTCCCTCTCTTTTATATATCTATATAATATGTATTATTAGACACCGATATTGAGATTGTCTTTCGATTTCGCAAAGGCCTCCCCTGTAGCTTGCCACTCCTTCCGTTTATGAGTCATCCTCCTCCAAGTAGCACCAGCCATCTTTCAAAAGTCGTCTTCCCATCTTAGGCGTTGCCATCCTTTCTTTCTTTTGTTATATCTTGGACCAACCATTTGGTTACGTCCTTAGCCTATTTATTATTAGTACTCCTCAACATATGACCTGCTCATCTCCATTTCAATTTCCTTATGCAATATGTGATTTCGTTGATTTTAGTTTGGTTTAGTAATGTGTCTAGTTTGATTTTGTCTTTTAACTTGTCGTTGAGCATGCTACGCTCCATGCTATGTCGACAGGGCTCTAGATTTCGCATATTTTGTTTAGTAATGCTCCAAGTTTGACATCCATACGTCAATATAGGTAAAATGAAGAAATCAAATATTTTCTTAGATTTGGGAGGAACCCGAGGATTTTTGACAACCTTGTGTGACCAATATCTCTTCCACGCTAGCTGTACTCTGTCATCTATTTCTTTAGTTACAATCGAGTATTGCTTACTAAAAAATCTCTTTTTTTTGCCCTCTATTACCAGCAAAAGAAAAAAAAAGATTTTTCATTCGTATTTGATTTTCGACACATTTTACCGATGTACAAATATTTCATATTGGTACATCACAGTGGCCGTCTGACATCCCTGATGAGAAAATCAGGGATGTCAGACGGCCACTGACAAGTGTCAATTTGGAAATGTCAAAGATGTAAACAAACAAGTTTTTATTGTAACTGCAAATTGCTTCATAATCTCGGTTAAATCTGTTAAATCGGCATCGGCAATATAACATAAACTACAAGTAAAATAGAATACAGGAAGTGCTTTGTCCCAACTTGCAACAATAATAGTAATAATAATCGAAACAACATTTTGTTCGTATTAAAGAAGATTTGCGAGAAAAGTGGTGTCGTGATGAACGGCGTGGAATGTTGCAAGGTTTATACAATGTACTGTTGCGAAGATCACTTTGATGTTAGTATTTCAGAAGCCTTAGATTCCTTTGTATGTTCATCTAGGAGTAATTTTGTTTTGTAAACAATAACCTAGTGGGATATAAGTGACGTTTAGACAGTTGACGTTGTGTTGACAGTTTTTTAATTTTGGTCTAGTAAGGAAACGGCACAACTTTAAGGCCAAAGGTGACGTCACCTACCTCAAAAATTAAAATATTAAAAATAAAAAAGCTATTGAGCCAATCATTAAAATATTCAAATTAGTTTCTCAAAATGCTCTATATTTGCAGAAAATGAAATAAAATCAAATGTTTAAAAAATTAAGACAATCCCCATTTATAAGAAACTCTCACTTGATCAAAAAGATCTTAAGCCTGCTCTACACTACTCGCGAAGTTGGTCGAAGTTGACCGAATACGATAGTGTAGAAGGGCACTTATTCGCTTCGCTTAGTGCAACTTCGGCTCGCTTCGGGCGACTTCCATTTGTTGGTTTTTGTGACCGAGTCAAAGGGTACAATGATGACATATACAACTTCGCGAGTAGTGTAGTCACATACTTCGGGACTTCGATCAACTTCGACGAGTACTTCGTCGAGACAACTTCGCGAGTAGTGTAGAGCAGGCTTTATGCTAGTGAGAATCGTTTGTAGCTGTACGAGTGTACCCCCTAAACTACTTAGTAGAAGTAGCTTTCAGGAAATAGTGTAATATTTTTCCTTTTTTTTTTACTCTTTCACAAATATTGGTTGCTAAGGTGCAGCGCGAGAGACCTGACAGGTCATGGTTAATATTGGTTACTATTCTTAGCATAGTGTCTCTCTTCACTAATCAGATTTCTAGTCTTACTGGACTACCCGGAGAAGGTCCACGAGCTCAGCTCTGTCTAAAATACACCGTTAGATGTGGCTTTTTCAGATTTAGGGCCACTCAAGAATATTTATCTGCTAAATTATATTGATTTAGTTCTTTAAACTTGTCTAGCTCAAGTCAGTTGCATGTAAAGTAGCTCAGCTTTAGTTAATAAAAACTTACACTATACAGTCGAATTGAGAACCTCCTCCTTTTTTGAAGTCGGTTAACATTAAGCGGACGGACGACGTAACAAGCCCGCCGCCCTGCCTCTTTGCCGTGTGTCGGCGCGCAAAAGAGGGTATACATGCAGAATTGTCGTCCTTATCTTACTACGTGATCGGTGATCTCGGTGCAAGTGGGCTTTATTGCACGCAGTTCAATTAAATGATATAACTAACCATATACATATATACAACAGAAGTCGGCAGGCGGTACTAAATACCAGCGTACCTATAGTTACCGACATTTGAAGTTGAACCCAGAAAGGGGGAACTTGCTAATCACGTGTCTAACACGGTTTTGTGCGCGATTATTGTATTCTTTTTCTTTATTGTTACACAAATAAATAAAAATAACATATCACATAAGGGTAAGTTATGTAGGTACAAAAAATACGAGCTTAACCCAGAATTAGGGTTTAACAGTTAAATTTTCTCTTGAAAACTTCCAACGACGCGCGACGGGCTATCGCGTAAGGTGTAAGGAAGACAATTCCAAAGGCGAATAGCACGCACAGTAAAATATCCATCAGGAAAGACAAGGTTTTTCCCTAGAGACAAGAAACTCAAACCGCTCCCGGAGATAAATAGAAGAATATTTACAATTATGAAGCACGGAAAACAGAAAAGCAAAAGGACATGAGAGTCTCGACGCTACCGCATAGATATGCCACTTCAACCGTCTCCGAAATTCCGACACATGGTCGTACTTTCGAAGACTGAAAATGAAGCGGATACACAAATTCTGGAACTATGATCTTAGTAACAGCTTTAATAAAGATAGAAAAAAGAAGAGGAGAAGGATGGAAAGGAACCAGTGAACAGATAGTAGTTGCTGATTTGGGAAATTATACTGGGACCAGTGTATCTAGGATAGGAAGAAGCATTTGGAATTATATTTCATCAACACCAACCGCTTTTGTGGACATTGATAAGATGGCCCGTTTAATATCCTGCAACCTGCTGGAAGGAGAAAGAAGTAAACAATGGCAGGAGAAGGTTAGAGATTGCTTAGAGTAGAAGATTGAGTGCTGTTATCCAAAGTGGTTTGAGATTTAGAAAAATGGGTGCGTGCGTCCTTGCGACCAGGTAGAGGTACATATCGAAAGTGCTATCAATAGCGACTTTGCCGATACCGAGGGATTCGAGAAATTGCCATACTTTTAGCGTGGTAAAATCATTAAATTAGTACTCCCACCCAATTCAGAACGAGACGGGCTGTCAGCCTCGTACCGACTAAAATCCACGGTGTTCTTCAATAGCCCGTACGTTCCGGCATCACGGTAATTCGTAAGTCCCGTGACCCCTGCGTCTTTGGCCTTCTAAATGTAAAAAGGCCCTGTCATTACGCTGACACTCTTTGAGGCGCGCGTTTTGCACAACGCACTGTCGCCCATTACTCGCCACCCGCATGGCCGCGCCTTCGGTGGCCGGAGATCGTCAAGCGACGTCAGTCGCCGTAGGCGCCTCCTTCTTCGCCAGCATGACTGCTTCGCAGAACGACCGCTTCCCACTCCGTCTTGCTCTGCAGGATTGCCTCGACTAATGCCGGGCGCGAGAGGTCTCTGCGAAACGCCGTCGTGAGGACACGGAGGTGCTCTGCCCAAGCGGGGCAGTCCTGCACCGTATGCTCCACCGTGTCCTACGGGCGATCCTCGCAGTGGTGACACACAGGTTCCTCCCGTCCGGTGAGGACCTGCGTCAGGCGGATGATCACGACGCCGTGACGCCTATCCCAGCCTCTCTTCAAAGACGAGTCTTTACGCCGCGATTGCGGCGTGCCCGGACCTCGGTTTTGAATACACAATACATAATTATGCCAAAAAAAAATCTGCTTCATTCAACTTTGTATCATCTCCAGAATATTTAACTTGTATGTATAAAATATGTAATATTAATAATACTACACACAATTTCCAGAGCTAACCAAGCTTGAACCGGGAACCGAAAACAATGAAAGTGACAGGCTAGCGAAGGATGTAGCGCGGAAAAAGTGTAGGTGTAGGACGTAGGTTGGCGGGCACGCCGCGGCACGTTCCGCCCGGGTGTGCCCGAGGAGCGCCCACGTGCCTCCTCGCCGATCGATACACATTCACGCACGCGCCGACTCTCCCGCCATTCAGCCGCCAACTGGCCAGGACCTACCGAAACGTCCCCTGAAAATTCAGCCTCTTCAATA
Organism: Agrotis segetum; assembly: GCA_036375495.1. Classification (NCBI taxonomy): domain Eukaryota; kingdom Metazoa; phylum Arthropoda; class Insecta; order Lepidoptera; family Noctuidae; genus Agrotis; species Agrotis segetum. The sequence goes on along the minus strand of JAQSVV010000088.1, from coordinate 12,905,188 downwards.
AATACGCACATCTCTCTAGAGCAAGAGTTTAGAACAATCTCACGCGGCCAATGTCATAACATGTAGGGTACTTGTATATTCGGTGAAATTAGGAACTTGCGGAATCTTATTAAGCTCATACAGCAACAGCACATACGATATTAATAAGTAACTAGTATTTATTTATATTTCCGTACACAGAGTATGAAAAAAATTGTTAAAACCTAATTTCATTTTTATTTTCGTTTTGTTCATTAGGTAGATATTTCATGTAAGATCAAAAAAAAGGTAAGAAACTTTAAAAAAGTAGCCCGCCAGCATCGCGAACATGGTCCAAGCTGCCGTTGGTTAGGAGTACTCCAAAGGGAGGAACCACCTCACTATGCGCTCCGTGTGCTCTTAGCACTGCTTTCTGCATCGAATATTTGCAATGAGAGCCTCTTAAGAAATTATTCGAAGCTCTTCTCAATTAGTCCATTGACCGTAACGATACTAACGCGTTACAATGATTGCGGAGTCCACGTCCACATCCCCACGTCGCCTGTCTTGTGTCCTATCAAGATACTTTATTTTATCGTTTTAGGGCTGATTTTTCAATAGTCATAACTTAAGTTATCTTAGTTTTCACAAGTTTCTATTCACGAGGGATGGTGATGTCAACAATCTTGAAGCCCATGAAAGGCCCAGTAAAATCGTCGGTGTTCCTTGCTTGCGATCTGCAACTGCCACAAGTTTGAGGCAGTTCTCTTTAGACTAGTAGAGTGGGGTAAGGAAGGCCTTTGTCCACTGAGACTACATCTCCATGCGTCTTCACGTCGCGTCGGCTTCAAGGAAGTATTCCCTGAGACATACCTCGTGGTTGTGCAAGGTATTAGTTTTTACGATTACGAAGCCAAGACATCCACACTTCCGTATAATATACCCACAGTCTCATCACCGACGACAGTGCAGTGGGTGATGAATCTGATTCAAATAAATTAAATTTAACATTTAAGAAATTCCTCGAAAGACAAACAGAACATTAATAAAGGAAAAGTCTTTACGATAACAGATAAATCTAAATTTATAGACGGATGCCAATTAGAGCGGCTACATTTTTATATCCTGTTTACTTAACCTGTTGACAAAAAAATAGCTACCGGAAGGTAGAAACGTTAGCAACTATTAATCAGTGATCATCCAAATATAGAGTTTCATCCCCTGCTTAATCGTTGTTTGAAGTCAATTTATTGTTATTACTTTGTCTTTTATTAAAGGTTTAGGCGTTTAGCGCAAAATTCTATGAGGCGCTTTTCTTGAGGAAGGAAAGCCTAGACCTTTTCAGAAATTGGAATAACTGATTATAATAATAGGCATTAAACTTTATTGCTTTTTGCATTTTTTTCGTCAATTTAAACCGCAGAGCAAAGTTGATTCTAATCATTATTCTGAACTGAACATACTGGAGACTTGATCTCGAAACAAGTCGATCTAAATAGCATCGTCACTTAGAAACAAATTCACACTTTTTGAACGATTTTTGCTTCAACCCTCTGGCAACAAAACAGGGAGTGCCACTTCTAATTTATCCGACTTACTGATGGACAGAATTGTCGGCAGTGTAACAGTTCCGTTTTTGTCTTTTGACTAGGAATCCTTAAAAAGGGGGGCAGGCTAACACCCATACAAAGGCTGGAATTTGGCCTCTACCCAGTCCTTTTTGATGGCATGACGCCCGCGCCCGAGTTTTTGTTTTATTTCTCAGAAACTTTACTGTTCCAATTTTCATTTTTTTCTGTTTCAATGATATTTTTCTTTACCAAATAAAATATTTACGGTCTGTTCAGGTATTGATAACGTTATGAAACTATTAGTTCGAGTCTATCGTTGCCTCCAGTACAATTCCCCTATAATTATGTAATTTTATTTTTATTATGTTATTTTAATGTGCATGCTTAATAATTTCTCTGTGATGTAATGATTATTATTATTTCTATTGTTCTGTTTTTTATATTTATTTTTGCTTGTGTTTACAGACCAATAACTTGTGTGTGTGGTTATAAACTGTAAATGCAAGTTGGTTATTATGAATAAATAAATAAATAAATAAATTTAAAACCCATATAGTAAACAATCCATAATATTCTTCTCTACTACAACTCGCCGTTGGACAAATTAGGGCTATTTTCTGTATGTATTGTCAAAGGAAAAGCCGGTGACCAATAATGTATGAAAAATGGCTTCGCTCCGCTCCACCTGCTGGAACCGCAGCCTTAGTAGACGCCACTCTGCTCACTAACAATAACTGCGAAGCGCAACAAGTTCTAGCTCTGTCTTTGCCAAAAAATTATAAAATTGTTTCTTTTTTAATGCTTTATTATTATTACCTAACATAAAGACATAATACCTAGTGTAAATAGTGCTAATTATTCGGTAGATTAGAGAATTTCTCAAACGTATAAACTTTTTTATTTAATTTTTAAATCATTTCATCATTTTGCCTTAAAATTAAGAACCTATATAATATAGAGCTTGTGCGAATCAAAAACTTTTTTATCTGAGATAGCAAAAATCGGCTTACTTGAGGTTTTAATTTTTATTCTTTTTTATTGTATGGAACTAACAAGTATTGTACTATTTTAGAATCCTGATTAAATGCGCCAACTTTTAATGCCACTTGCCAAGGCACTCTAGTACATTTTTTTTTAAAGGAGGGTCTGTCAAAGTCGACGGATGTTGAAAATTTTAAATTCGTAGTGAAACAAATAGTCTCAACTCTCGGAAACATGAGGCAATTGTGTAATTATTTTTTATTGGGATTCTAGAAATGTTATTTAGGATTACGTTTCCAAAGTTCAAATGAACAAAAATAAAAAAGGAAAACTACAATAACCGAAAAATGGTACAGTTTGATCAAATTTCTAGGATTTTCTTAAAATGTCCATAATTTTCAAACTACATGGGATAGATTTTTTTTCAGATTTTTCTCGTGATGGTTATGATCAATCCTGTCACCCCGTTTCGGCTTGACTTTGAGTTTTGTATGAGGACACCCTGTTTATGTGCAGTAGTCCTGACCTGTCAGTGATGATAAATTCATGCCAATACAATCCGGTATGAGTATGCCTATGACTGTTCTGAAGAACGGGGTTTTGACAATTTTCAAGCAACAGCCTATTATAATGCCAAACCACAAAAATACCTAGGTACCTATCGTTCATTTAGGTATCTATCACATAAAGGAGAATTCACACCCTATCCCAACTAAACTAAGTAATTAATTGAATCTTGGACAACTCCGGATAATAATGTTGTAGGTAATGGATGTGTCACAGCTATTTAGGCGTATCCTTTAATCCGGTAATGCTCCCTTAATCTCGGTGAGTAGCTGTATAAATGGTTATAGTACTTGTTTATCGATCTTATTATTCTAGTTAGGTACTTCCACTAACCAACAGCTTCGCCGGTAATCGGTAGTACAAAAATCAATTCAATAAAAACAAAAAATTCTGATAAAAATATAGGTATATCTTTCACAATTTTGTGATGTTCTAAAAAATCTAAATAAAAATGGGAGAAGACGGTGATTAGGTACTACCGGTATTATACTTTTTAAATTTCAATCTATAGGAAATGAAAATGATTCCTAGACATTTCGAAACCTGGTAATAGTTGCTGGTTTCCACGGGTGCCGTAGGTAGAGTGTAGCAATAGCAGAGAGGTCCCTTTCTGGAGCATCGATTGCGTACAAACTGGGCATCTTTACATACGATAAAATGTACTATGCTAACCATAACCAATTAAATAAAGCGAACATGATTTTTACACTAAATAGGCCACTTCTAAAACTAACACAAAAAACGCAAACTTGCAAAGTTTTCGTCAGTCGAGTTTTTATATTTCGCCGTTTTTTTTGCCACCGACTTCCGAAAGAAAATCTCTGCATAGCCAACTTATCAGATAATATTATACTTAATTCCTTTTTGTATAATGGATCCCCCCCCCCCCCTTTGGTTTTTTAAACCTGTTTTGGCTACGTAATTTCAGCAGTTACGTGTACCTACATATATGCCATAATAAGCACCCCTCATCATTGTGTCGGTAAGGACAGGTAAGTATGGTGGTTGGTTTATTTTACCTGCCTTTTGCCTTTAGTTAACCGTACCGACCTATCTGAGCCAACCTGTTCTTTACAAAAGCACTAGCACTATCATGTCAAATAACGTAGTAGATTTAATGTAGAATACATTACATAATCTATAACTTATAACTTTTATTTAACTTCGTCGGTTGAAGCAAGTCCTGAAAAAGTAAACATATCTGAGAACGATAAAAGGGCGTTTCTTAGCAGAACTAGGTAACCTAGATACGGTAGCAAGGAAACTGAACATAGTTATAAGTACACCACTCAGTAATACCATAAGATTACTGAAGTAGGTCGTAGAGGGGACATTTTATTGATAGGGCGTCGATGTCGCGCCGTGGATAAGTTCCTTAGTGAAGGTACAGTCGAAATGGAAACTTCTTATGATCCCTCAAGCCCGGGTGACACGAGGCTAGTAAATCAAGCTAGTGAGCCAAGCTAGTGCTGCCAAGCTAGTAAGCTAGTGACACTAGCTTCGTGTAGACGGAACTAGCTTCGTTTACAAGCTAGTAAGCTAGTATGGAAGCTAGCAAGCTAGTGCCTCAAGCCAGGATAGTTTTAATAGCTTGGGGTTCTATTTTTCAAGCTAGTAGGCGCCCCCCACCACCCGTTTTACTATCCTGGCTTCGTTACTAGCTTCGTGTCAACCGCGAAGCTAGCGAACCTAAGCTAGTGTGCAGTCGGAAAGCGTGGTGAGAGTGCGTGCAATTTGTTAAAATGCCGAAATTATCTCAGATCGCAGTTCTTTTAAAAGTAATGCAGATGCTCCATGACTATGTCTTCTTAAGATCCAGGGTCTTGTCCAAGTACGCTTTTCTTCTAGCAGATCTAATATTTCATCTAGCGCATGTTGACACAACTTCCGAATTAACTTTCTTAGTAGAATTGCTTTTCTCTTACGCACACTGTTCATTTTTACGTATACGTGTTATCAGGTTAAGCACAACTCACTACTGACTTGACTAGCTTGAAATTTCCTAGCTTCGTGTAGACAGCACTAGCTTGGTTACAATCCAGGCTAGTAGGTAAGCTAGAAACCAAGCTAGTGACCCCTTACTAGCTTACTATCTTAGCTTCAAAATACTAGCCTCGTGTCACCCGGGCTTTATTCTGAATACGGTTGGTTAAATCAGAAATGGCTTATTTTTTGTGTGTGTTGCTTATTTAGAAAAAGCGTGATCTAACTAGGTACGCTATGAAACTTGGCCTAAATTATATTTTTGAGGTGGTCGAATTTTTTCGTCAGGCTTTTCGGGTCAGTTCACACCGAGACGCGACGATATGCGACGTGACGCGACGAAACTGGAAATGTGTAGTTGTGTACATTTTCATTTCATGTAGTACATAAAGTTAGGTTTTGAACAGCACTAATAAAATATGCGGGCAGCATCGTATCTAGGTGAGCCTGTGAATTGACCCTAGTTTTGGAAACTGTTGTAATAAATCGTTTATTTTATATGGTTGAACCTGTGTCTAAAACTCGACATAAAAAAAATTATTGTTTGAAATTGTTGCTGTGCTTTTTTTATGAACTTCGATGGCTATATCCGTAACTATGCGGAATATCGAAAAATACTGAAAGAAGTCTCGATGACCATTTTAACGAAAGTTAAAACTGTGGCTGTTTTGTAAACGGGTAGTTCTTCAGAGACAAAATTTTCGATGTCTGTGGGTATATTTCTGTAACCAACTAATAAAACGGCATGTAATATTTTTTTCTGTACCGTTTAGCTTTAGCTCTACCTGGGACAAATTCTATTTTTTTAATAGTAGCTATCTAGATACAAAATAAAAAATTTTGAAGTCTGTTCTCCTGATTCATATAGGGCGTCCGTTTCCCATTTTCCGGAACAAAATGGTCGATGTCGCATTTTCCTTTTGATTCATCAATATAAATTATAGTTATATCGAAAGGTAATTAATTGACCTCTTACAAAAAAAATACATATTAGATATAACTACGTTAGTGTAATTTTAATTAAGTAAATAAGAAGTGTCCGGCGTATAATACTGATTCATGTGGAGTAAGCTTTGCTTGACTGTACTTGGTCGAGGAATAATGATGAGAGTCTGGGATCCCACGTGGGGGGAAACCTGTCGTACAACGGACGTGCTAGAAGGCGGACATGAGACTGGTTGGCTTAGAACCTGGTGAAACACAGGTAAATGTCTGATTCATCTGTGCTTGGTTTAGGTACCTTGCTGATTACAATGCCTAATTTATTAATTTTATTTTGCTGTTTTAAGACTTTAATCTGAGTTTCGTGTGATGCTTTTGGGTTACAGATTCGTGTAGAAAAATGATAATACTGAAGTCTGTATGAATGATGAGTTAAGCATGATTTTAGGCAAAATCATGATTCATCTGTGCCTGATTTATATGTTCAAAAACCCATATGAATCTGAAAATAAATTAGTTTTCCTCTTTTCCAGCCAGAAAGGAGCACTTTTGTTACTTTATTTTACTTTTGCATGTCAGTAGAGTGCGTGTGACATAATTTTGACATTATTCTTCGGTTTTTATTCATTATTAAGTCAAACTCTATCTATTTTATTTTATATTGCTGTTTACAACAATGCCACTATCAATAGTAGAAAAGATGGAACAAAATATATCTATGACAAAAAGAGACTCGCAGAACATACGAATTTTTCATAGAAAAGTTCCAGGCAAGTATGCTGCGTGGAAATTAGAAATGAAAGAATTATATTTGAAAAAATAGAGAGAAAAACAAAAGTTAACAGAGAGAATATTATAACGTATCATTAAAATAACTATCTAGTACCTATTTATAAAAAAAAATCTCGCTTTTCTGTAAGTATTTATTTCTGTAATTGTTAGTTTAAAAACAAGAATTTTATTGTTGAGTTGACCAGATTTTTTCCTTGATAATATGATCACTGTTAATAAATTAATTGTTTTATAAAAAATAATATTGTTGTTATAATATTATGATTATTTTCTTATTACAAAGCCCATTTTTATTTACATCTGTAAAAAATTCTGATTCATCTGGGCACAAAATTTTTAAACGTCGGTATCTTAAAAACTACTTTGTAAAAAGAAGTCCCTCAAACAAATAAATGTTATTTGGAATATCTATTTTCATATGAACATGTGTTACTGAGCTGAAAGTAAAATTAAAATTTGACCATATGAATCAGTCAAAGAATCAAATTTCGAAGAACTACCCAAACATTATGTTAGCTTAGCGGTGCATTTGAAATAAGTAGACACATTTTTGAAGAAACTATAAGTAGAAGTAATTTTTATTAAGTTAATTGGTATTCCCGCAAAATACAGGTTAATTTGAATATTTTACTAGCTAGAATAGAATCAAATAACATTTCAGATTCATCTAATGTGCCATTGAAAGATTTTTTTTAAGAATATCTTAAAAAAAATCTTTCAATGTTTATTTGTTTAAGTAGAGGTACCTATTATATACGCGGTAGTCATCGTCTTGTATAGTAGCGGTATCTATACATTGCTCCCTCCACGTATCACGAGGATACATAAATCATTATCGTATAGGTAACAATGCAGATTTGTCGGATGTATGAAAATCCACCGTCAGTCGGGCAATAAGGGTTATTCCACACGAACCACAACATAACCATAAAACCGAGATTAAGCAGGGGCGAGGCCAGCGCGTACTCTATAGAAAAGAAATAGGCCAATTATTCACAGGGACCCATTTTCCGTCATTATGATACCTACCCTAAGCGATATTGACCAAATCGCAACCACAACGCAAGCACCAGCAACAACTAGAACTTGCGGTCGGCCACATCGCAGACACGACTTTGAGATGTGGTGTCGTTGTGGTAAGTAGTTGTGAATGAATGCTAAAATTACGGGACGTTCTTATAGCCTGTGCACATCACGTTTTTTAAACGCGCTGGCCGCTGTTGATGACGCGCCTTTGTACCGATACAGACGCGATACGAACGCAAGCACACGCAAGTCAGACGCAGACTGTAAACCTATGCCGCGCGATTGACATGATACAAACTGCTCGTCATGGACGCGTGTTTCAGAAACGGCTTTCTGTACCTACTACCCCTAATAAGTCAGAGAGGCTTTCGTGTGACTGAAAATAATATGAAGTAAGTATTATCCTATTTCAACTTAGCCACTGACGAGTGTCCTTTCTACTTGTTTATTTTATAGCAGAACCTACAATCAATAATCAATCAAGATTGTTTACAACTGAGCGAACAGTCCAGGAATAACAAGGCTTCTTGACGTGCTGAGGCGAGAGCTCCTGCTCTACAGAGTCGGACTACTCCCTTCCTCGTATACCACCTACCTACCTCAAACAGCCATATTGATTTATTGAGAGTTGTAATGTCTAATCTTATTAATATACAGTTGAGTGAATTACTTAGTACCAGGGGTTCAGTCTGTTAAAGAGATTTGTATTGTGCATAGTTAATTTTTTGTGTGACTATTTGACAAATAATAACTAACAGGTTTTTATTTTTTTATTTTACTACTTTGCGAAAGTAATTTCATCAGCTCCGAGTCCAAACCAATGATGATTTTACCACGCCAAAAAAAAACATTATTGATACCAACAATTTCATGCGAAATTCCAACTAAACAATTACAACTTCACTAAACGGTTGCGCGCCTTTTGAGTGTTGTTTTTCTCCTGTTCATTTTGGTGGTTGGCGCACAAGCAAACAACATAATTACTTTTATAGGTTAAAGATAGAACAGGACAAGACAAGGGTCCTCTTCCTTTTCAAACACCTCGTTTGATACTTTGCTATCCCATTACCTACTCACCGAAATATGTTATTCCAAAATACCTACTATTACAATTATTAGGGTCAGTTCACACAGACACGCGACTCGATGAGACGTGATGAAGAGACAATACTGGAAATGTATAGGTAGCTAATATAATCCAACCAATATTTTCGTGTACCATACTAAATAAGTATAATACCTAATTAGATTTTGAGTCGCTATTCTACAATAATCATGTTTGTTAGAGAGATTCCATCCTTATAATTGACCCTAACGACGATCGATGCAATAAAAGTACATATTTATAGGGTATATTTTTTCAGATTTTAACGTATAACCTGTGCGTGGCGCGTCACGTCATCGCGGTAAGATGTGTCTTTCGTGTAGTAATTTCACGAAAAGTCAGAATTTCAATCGCTCTATTGAAATGTGCGCGCAGCGTCGCTCTTCGGTGTGTCAATACACACCTTAGTACTTGTTCACGTTGACTCGCGGGCGCGGTGGCGGGCGCGGTCACGAAATATCAAACATATGGCGTAGTATCCAAGTGTTCACGTACAAAACGCACGTGCGGTGTAAGTAGCGGGCAAGCTAGCGACTGGCGCGCGCGCGCCGCTCGCGTCAATAACAAACGCGTGAGATGTTTGTGCGTGTTCACGTCGAACTAGCGGCGGAGCGCGCGATTCACTCGCGACGTCAGGTAAGTTCAACCAGTTTGAACTTATCGCTAGAATCTAAATCTCAGCCACCCGCGCAAACGCCTGGCGGCCAATGTGAACACGAACCCGCCACGTCTTCGCGACCGCACCCGCCACCGCGCCCGCGCGTTCCAACGTGAACAAGTACTTAGGTTCGAATAGCGAGGGGGATGACCGATACCCTATTTCGTCTTTGTGACCTTTCGTCCGCCGCCGCCGGCACTGTCATAAGATAGCAGCGAATTCCGCTATAGGTACTTGCCGTTGCAGGTGGTTGCGGGACCTATGTTAGTGTGACAGTGATAAAATGTAGGTAGCATTCCAATGATATTATGATGACGGATTACTGACTAGGACATGCTTGATTTTAGCTGCAGTTTGTCACGTATATCTGACATTCACTTAGGATGTCATTTGTATTGTTATGTATGATTCACAAGTGTCAAATTGCTCATGAATGAGCTTTTTCAAGGTTCCGTACCCAAAGGGCAAAACGGGCACTCTATTATTTTTATTAAGACTTCGCAACCCGTCTGTCCGTTTGAGACTAAAATTTTATTTAATGTCAAAATTCTTTGGAATTTTGACACTAAATAAAATTTTAAACATGTTTAACTTTTGGTGAAAGTCGCCCTAAGCCCCGTATCTCACGAACCTCATTTCCCTCAAAAACTCTAATGGACAACTACTAAAAACCAAACTAAAAAAAAATGGTGAGTATAATTAACCATACAAAAAGCGTGTTTTTTAAAAAATGAGAAAAAAAATTGTTTTTACTAATTTTTTCTCGATATTCATAACAGCAACAGGTAGGCGCTTGAAATATTCACATAATATTCAGTGTTTTCACTTTAAAAATAAATAATTAAGTAAATCAAAATAATACATTATAGCTACCTAAACCTATCCCATACAAAAAGTGGCATTTTTTGCCGTTTTATCGATTGGTGGTCCCTTTGTGCACGAGTCCGACTCGCACTTTGCCGGTTATGTGCGGTTATTTTTTCTTTTTCCGTTTACAGTTCTTTCTCTGAAGTTACATTACACGTGCTTGAATAATACATTTCCCTCACAACTTGCATTGTTTTTGTCATGAGTTCTCGACATGATCAACTATGTAATTGAATATGAGTTTGAGTATGATCAGCGGTCGGGATTTGGTAGAGTTACTTTAGTAGGTAGGTACCTACTCCCGGAATTTCTAATAGACAATCTTGTGTGGAAAACAGTGTTACAAATAAATAATGATAGGTACTTAATTAAAACATCAGAGATAAATAAATAGATAGGTACCTACCTAGCAGTGGCGCTGGCTAAAATTTCTTGAGAGTGAACCCGGACCAAAACGTGAATTCCAGTAACTATTGCTCCAACCTAGACTTCTTAGTTTAAATATTCAACCCAAATTCTCTGCGATTCTTGAAAGATCTACTTGATTTCTCTGTTCTTCCATCATCAAATTTCCTTATAATGGGACCACATTGGAAAATATCTTCTTTACAACAAAAATTTTTTTATCAAAATCGGTTCATTAACGATGAAATTATCCCGCGAACATCGAACCACCAAAAAATGTAATTATACGGACGGAATTACGTACGGTTTTAACAAATTGAAATCACATTTCATTGGTAATCTCAATCACACCACAATACGATAAAAAAAAATATTATGTTCACACAACCTTATACTAATCGCCTTCACACCTTAAGAGCAAACAAGTCAACATTTTTTCCATAGAAACTTGTTTGGGGTTTTACTCCATTAATTGACAACGTACATCCAAAATTAAACATGGTATCGTTTTGTCTCATTATTAATTTTGTCTGTACGGAAGCAGAATTGTAAAATATGAAGCTATTAAAAAGTTACGAGCTTCTAAAGATTCGTTTTTTTGCTAATTTTAACACAACTTTAGGTGTAAATTAGAAGCTAAAGAAGCATCAAATTTAAAAAACGAAGTCCGTACCGACACAGCAAATTTATCGAAGAATTCAATAAATTTTATTTGAAATTAATTGGTACAGTGGTTATTTCATAAAACCCCAAATTCCAAAGGCTTTTTCGTATTTTTTTACGCGCGCTTTTTACTCTGAATGATCGTGCATCTCACTGAATAAGTTTTCCCCTATTTTCTCCACGGGGGGATGACGCTCGCGCACACATGAACAATATGGCTCGATTTCCGGTGAAATATCATGGTTTTTGACCATACCTGCCAGTGAGTTCGAGCTCGCGACTAGCGGCGCCTTAACACCGCGATTCAGGGTCGTGACGTAAATGCACAGCGCCATCTAGTTGAAAACTTCGAAACTAACATGACACTGTTCTACGATGCACACTGAACACTAAACAATACTATTGAACTGAACTAACCTTGATATTACTGCGCTAACTACACAAAACTTAGAAATTTCAACAATAATAATACCAAGTATAATGCAAATGGACAGGTGAAAACAATAAACACAAAAATATAAATATAAAGCGCGAACCAAAACTAATGTGAATCGTCTGTCATCCGAATAATAGTATCTAAACGAATTACGAAGTCCAGTATCACAGTATAAATATCTACAGTAGTGGAACTCTGCCGCATGACAGAAATAAATACCTACAGCCGCGCGGTACGTAAACATGCGCTAGGGCTGTTCGATCCGACGCCCGTCTCCAGCATTTTAATTACATTTGCCTACTTTCTGTATCTATTTAGTTTTGTGATTGTAAATATACTTTTCTTATATCAGTAAACAAATAAAATACTTTGTATATTGAATAGGAAGGATTTTAACACAAGCGTAAGTACCTACCACATCATGATTCATTCATAACTGCCTATAACTTACCTATTTCAATCGTCTGAGTAACTTTCCTTTACTCTATTCACTGTATTTATTAATACAAATACCCTTTTTTTCGTGAGATAATAGATAATATTTATCCATTAAAAAGTCACACATTATGTATCTACCTACCAGCTACTAGTACTTAAGTAAAATTATTTTATAGTCAGTACTTTTCAGAGTTTACAGGTATTTAAAAAAAAAACTTATGACTGGAGACGTTATTGACGAATTCATACACCCAAAAACAGCACAATATTTCCTACTCGTCATATTAAATTATGTCCATGAACTGATTTTGTTAAAAAAACAACACACCGTCCGTTCATCACTACCACAGTATAAATATCTACAGTAGTTGATCTCGGCCGCATGATAGAAATAAATACCTACAGCCGCGCGGTACGTAAACATGCGCTAGGGCTGTTCGATCCGACGCCCGTCTCCAGAATTTTATTACATTTGCCTACTGTCTGTATCTATTTAGTTTTGTGATTGTAAATATACTTTTCTTATATCAGTAAACAAATAAAATACTTTGTATATTGAATAGGAAGGATTTTAACACAAGCGTAAGTAAGTAGGTAGTACCTACCGTATCATGATTCATTCAGAACTGCCTATAACTTACCTATTTCACTCGTCTCAGTAACTTTCCTTTACTCTATTCACTGTATTTATTGATCCAAATACCCTTTTTTTCGTGAGATAATAGAAAATATTTATCCATTAAAAAGTCACACATTATGTATCTACTTACCAGCTACTAGTACTTAAGTAAAATTATTTTATAGTCAGTACTTTTCAGAGTTTCCAGGTATTTAAAAAAAACTTATGACTGGATACGTTATTGACGAATTCATACACCCAAAAACAGCACAATATTTCCTACTCGTCATATTAAAATTATGTCTATGAACTGATTTTGTTAAAAAAACAACACACCGTCCGTTCATCACTACGCGCTACGGTACGGCCGTGACTGTCTGCGCCTCAAGCGCGCCCCGACATCGAGTCACGTGGTATAACTCGCGTTTCGTCCGTTTGTATGAAGATCTAATACTGTAGATATTATTACCGTGCCAGTATCATTCTATCTCGTTCTGGCGTACGCATTTCATATTTCTATCCTTATCATAAGCCGGTAATATTCGGCTTTCCAGCGTCCTTAAACTAGCGGTGTTATATGGCATCAAGCTCACGATCGGTACAAGAGAAACTATGAATTAAATGAACTGAATTCTGGATTCGCCTTGCGGCTTACAAACGTTATCTGTTAGGCGTGAGTTAAAATTGCGCGGAAAAAAAATGTAGGCTTTTATTTATTTTTTTGATTGTTCTTTTCATAATTTGTTTATGATAAATGAAAATAATAGATACTAGTATTTGCTATATTTCGAAAGGCAAGCCGATAGGAATCGTGTTGTTAGCTGGCTTCGGGCCTGCTACCTAGACAAATAAATTGAGTAAAAGTTAAATTTTATAAATCACGGGTTTTTTCTGTTTTTTAAAAGTAATTACGGGATTTCGGATATAAATCCTCTTCATTTTTTCCCTGTGTGAAATCAGTGTAAGTACATGAGTACCTCTATCTCAAAAGAAAAATCAATAATCCTGGCCAGAAATCATATTCGAGGAAGTCATCGTATTATACGGCAAACTTTTGGAAATAATAGATTTTTATGGAATTGCTTTTTTTATAATTGTTACTTTTATTACTTCTTCTGAGCCATAATTTATTCGAAATTATAAAATGTCATTGTTTCAATGTTTTACTGGAATTGACGTCTCAACTCTCAACAATCTTACTGTAACAGCAATTACAGAAATAGAATAAGAAAATATACAGAAAAAGTAATGGATTGAAAATTGAATCATTTTTTTTAAACCATACGTTTTCCTTAAGTTTGCCTTATGTGATTACCATAGATCGGAATAGGTAGATTGAATGGGGGTCATTGACCCGAAACGTGAACATTAATATTGACATTCCATCGGAATCGGAATAGATTATGATTACATAATACAAAAAAGGGAACTTATGTACTTAGGAATTGTAAATAAAATACCTAATAATATAATAATTTTTATTATTTATATTTTATAAAAAACATTACAAACATTTTAATTTAATCCAGAAATATCGGAATTACTTACTTTCTAAAAAAATGGCTTACTCATGTTATTGTGCATTTATGACACAAGTAGGTACCAAAAATCAATCTACCTACCTATTCCGATATATGAGATTACTTCTCAGAATTTAATCCTTATTATAAACATTATGGTGTCTCAGATCAAAGAAATAGGCAGATAGAACGCTCAGAACACGCGAGTGTCTCTACCAAAGTTGATACAAAATCAAATTGAATTACATTCCATAATGTTTTCTTTGTACAACAACTACAACGTTCTACTACTACAACTTTGTCTACAACTACTTTGTATAGGTACAACTTTTACGATGGTTAAAGACACGAGAGCCGCATATTTTGGTAAAAAACAACAACGACGCGCAGCTTGGTAGGTACGACGCGTAGCTTGGTACTGTCGCGACTTTGTATTCGATTTTGATTTTGTGTTTGGTGGACCCACTCGCGTGTTCTGAGCGCTCTATCTGCCTATTTCTTTGATCTTGAGTATGGTGTAATAATACCTACAGGTTGTGATTTTTATTCTATTTCTGGCCAGGATTACATATTGACTGTTAGGGAATATTAGTATGGTGGGCATGTCCCAATTAAAAAAAAAACTAGCCTCTTATTATGAAAAGCTAAGAAAAGTATGTTTATTGGCATTCGCTTCGTCATCTTTAGATGCTTCGGCGTCAATAGATACCGGCTATTTTATCTAATCTAGAATGTAGATGATCAAGATGTGCTATTTTAGCGTGTCTACTTATGTAAAGGTTTCAGGTTTCCTATATTTACATAACTTGAGGAATTTATTTTACACTAATAACCACCATTCAACAATCCGTAACCTTAGTAAGAAGTTAGGCGTAAACTAAATAATTAAGGTCATCTGGGTGTGGGTAGGTACTAGATTCCTATCCTACCCGTAATGACAATACCTAATTAGAAAATTGTTGATTTGCCGGTGAGTGACAGAATAATTAGTCAACTTCATGCCGGTGTCTAAGCAGGTAAGACAATTTTTCTAACACTCACTTAGATAAGGGCGGGCGGTAAGGCACCTAATATTTTAAAAGGCAACTTTAAAGCCACTCTTGGTCCCCGGGCTATGCCAGCGGCTCCGGGTCGGCTTGGCTTGCTACTTAAATTATCATAAGTGGGTTAAAGCGTGGAACGCATGATGGCGGTACCCACGTCCAAACAGCCACCACGTGCGCCTTGGCGGCAACGGCGTTGCCGTGGAGACGCGACGGGGGCGCGGGTGGCGCGGGGCCCCTCGTCTCCGCCCGCTCGAGCCCCGCGCCGCGCCGCGCCCGCTCCGCTCGCCCGCCGGGACCGAACGAAGACGAACGGAACTACTCCGCTCAGTACTGGCTACACGCGCGCACCGGTTTATTCCGTGTGCCCATTTTTCAATCCGTAAACTAAACGCCGCTCGAGGCCCGTGTGTCCTTGTCGCCGATACCGAACTACTAACATAGCAGCATGGACGGTGACATGTCCCAAGGAGCTTCCGGCGACGTCTCACCCATTTACGAAGATAGGTAAGACTATAATATACCTATTTTCTATAAGAAAGGAATCATACCTATAAGTATTATGGTGCACAACAGTTTTACTTCTAAATTACATTTCATGATCATCAACAGAAGTTCTTAGATTCATTCTATAAATCGTAATGAGCGTAAAATGTTAATATTATTAGGTACCTAGTTACCTAAAACCAAAGTAGGTACTGCTTATGTAGGTGCCTACCTAAATAGCTGTCATGTAAGTACGTACATAATATTACCTACCTATATCTTATATTAGAAGTTATGCTCGGAATTCATTTCCCTTTTCGTACAACTGGGATTTGAATCATACGTACTCGCAGTCATGCTTACGAGGTACCTTCTGTACATTTCACTAAAAGTACCAACTTATTAAGCCAATCTTATAAGATTTAATAGTTTTCTACTAATTCGATGTTAATTACATACCTTCTTACTTATGGTACCTATGGATACTTAATCAGCTAGGTACCTAGGTACTCTATGTAAATGTGTAGGTACTTACGAGTATATGCCTCGTACATAATATAGGTATGGTTCTTGCTTTGAAATAAATATTACTGGTACCTATTATGTACCTAAGTAGACACTGCCAAAAATTCGGGATTATGATACCTACAGAAGACTATCTACAATATTATTTTTTTGCAAAGCAGGCATGTGTCTATAGCTCTACCTACACCTACTGGATTCGTTCTACCTCTCAAAGTAGGTACTTAACTATTGTAAATTAGAGTTTAAAAAGTTAATCTTACAGTCAGTTAATCGACAGTGCTTACTCGAACCCAAATCACAATCATATTACCCAAATATTACCCAAATGAGGAAAACTTTGCTGAATAATATATATTATGTAAGTACCTAGGTGCTTACATACAAGCCAACGCTATGGGTCATGGCCTGGCTAGGGTCGCAAATATCCTCAAAAAATAGTTATGATTAACAAACATAATAGGTAGGTACCTATTTAGATCTCCACAATCGGAGGGATCATCACCGTACAAAATGCCATCAAACATTCAAAAATGCTTCTTATTAATTTTTGGTGTACAATAATAGTAGATTATTAACCAAGGGGATAAAGCAGTGTCTTCTGTCGCGGGTGACGATTTAAATCGCGAGCATAACGAAGGACTCGAGGCTTACTCCCGAGCGTAGCGAGGGTGTTAGAAACTTAAATCACGAGCGAAGCGAGGGATTTAAGACGAGTCCTGAGTGTAGCGAGGGATTTAAGTTCACCCAAGACTAAGACAGCTTTATCACCGAGGAAAATACTCTACTTTTCGTACCACTTGCGAAAAAATTAACGTTATAATAATATGTATGAGATAAGCATTAATTAAACATTTAAATTTAACATTAACTTATTTAAAAAAAAAAATTAAAAACTTTTTCCAAAAAAATGTGACCGCCTTCAAAAACAACCACAAAAAAGTGTAAAATATCATAAAAAATTTTCTTTCGGAAGTCGGTGACTTTTTTTATTAATTTGATTGTCTCATTTGCCACCGACTTCCGAAAGAAAAGTTTTTTAGGTTATTTTACACTTTTTTGTGGTTGTTATTGAAGGCGGTCACATTTTTTTGGAAAAAGTTTTTATTTTACTCTTTTTAGTTTATTCAACCAAAATTCTTGTCAAATAGTTACATCATTTTCTTACATGTGCACTAGAATTTTGTAATCCGTAGCACCGGTAATAACATCGTTAACATCTCATTAACATTTCATTCATTCCCTATCTCAAAAACTACTGAACCGATTTTGATGAAATTTGCAGTTTTCCCTAAGTTGGACAATACCTAGTACAATAAAAAAAGAATTACTTAAATCGGACTTGTAGTTCCGGAGATATGCGAACACAAACATAATTTTCTTACATGAGGAGTTGAACCTTCCATCATCAGCTCAGCTACATGAGATGATGATTTCCATACGCAAGTACTTGATTTATTTCATAAGATTTGCGAAAAACTATGTGTCAGCCAATAAAATTTGAGGGTTGCCCTCGATTTCTCCAAGATCCAATCATCAGATCGTGAAATGGTGACAATGGGACCACACGGGAAGCACCAGCTTTCGAATAAAAAAAGAATTATCAAAATCGGTTCACCCAGTTGCAAGTTATGAGGTACCGTGAAATCCGCCAACTTTGGTTTTCAAGCCTAACATTGGCCAGTTATCAAAAATAAGCAAAACAAGTTGTAACGACAATATTGTCTCAAATGGCAACATTTTACAGTCTGTTAAGGAAAATAGGTTATATTTATGGCAATACTGATAGCAAGTTCACTTGCTACCTTCACTCAGTTGGCTGTCAACGGTCGTCGAAAGAAAGTCGATTCGAGTGGTACCAAATTGTGCATCGTGTTTTGTGATCCTAGTAAGCGTGAAAACTTGCCGAGATCAGTAGTTTTTTGATATGTTTTTGGGTGAATTCATGATAATAACATGATGAGCTTTTTTAAATCTTAACGAGTCTTTTGAACTTAGAAATTTAGCGACCAATATTACAATCACTTTCTGCGAACACAAGATGTCAACTTTGGCCACCAAAAAACATGTGCTAGGGCTGCCCCTACTCACCTTGTAACCTATTAAATAAGTAAAATTGCCATGTTTTTATACCTTAATTTGTTAAGTATCTGCAGTTATAGGTACCTAATAAAAATGATTGATATTAAAACACGTTTTTCTGTTAAAAACATCCAATCGATTTATTTTATTTTGGACAACCCTATGTCTAAAAATCATTTGTATGAATTTAAAGAAAAAATATTGGGTAACTTTGGCCACTGCCCTGTACGGCTAAATTCGTAACCTTTTGTTATTATTATCTTTTAACCGTCAACTTTAACCAATTTCCTATCGTAATTCTTAATTATACGGCTGTAAGAGCGAAAATCCAAGAGTTATTAGCAGTGGCTAATGTTGGCAGAAAGTCGAGGTAATTTTGGTTGACTATTTAAATTCGTTTTTGAGTATAAAAAGTCATAAGTTTTGCAGGTTTCGAGTTTAATATCAAGAGTTAAGGTTGCACTTGGTTTGCAAATAAAAAAAAACTAATACTTGTCATATATTTTTTCATAGTTGTAGCCGATTATGTGTAAAAACCGGCCAAAGATGGCGAGTTTCACGGTAACAAACATAAAAAAAAAAAAATACAGTCGAATTGATAACCTCCTCCTTTTATGTATTTGAAGAAAACAAAACGCGGCAAATTCCTAGATTATATTGTATTCTCGGAAAAGCAAAGGCATCAAGATCATACGGCCTCTTCGGTTTTCGTAATGTTATTAAATCATAACTGCCTATTAAATGCGTATTCCTTTTTCAAAAAGTTGTATAATGCTTTACATACAAACTCAATGGTGTAAAGACAGACTGATGTAGTTCACTATCGGTAAGTATTCGAAATTCAAATCACATTCTCTCCCTAGAGGATGAATGAAATTCAGTACAACTTTCTTTCCCTAGGGAAAGCTGTTTATAACAAATTAATAATGACTATTGTTATGTACGCTTTTTGTGGCATAGAATGACACTTTTTTGAGCAAGTGGTACGAAAAGTATATTCTATTCTATTCAAAAGATGCTACCGATTAAGACATAATTCTACGTATCATAAACATGCAAAATTTCAATAAATTATGAAACTAAACACGTACCTACATGTGGCGTGAAGCTACGCGGCTCACATGAAGACAAGTTCTTTACGCAAGGACTCGACGTAGGTACCTACCATACTCTCACAACTCACACTGATTAGTCAGCTGATTGTCAGAGGTCAAGTACCTACCTACCATCTAATGCTGTTGCTTGCTACATAAATGAATCATGGAAGCGGTAATGGCGGATTAACTAATCTGATTCGACATTTTGGCATACTCGTTGCCATGTAGGCCTGTACTATTGTCTCAATGCTAGATCAATACTCTTCTTAGTACTCCTACTCACCATAGTATTATTGTAGGGAGTCCCTTCATTTATTGATACTAGAAAAACACGTTCCGTGAAACTCGCCATCTTTGGCCGGATTTTACACATAATCGGCTACAACTATGAAAAAATATATGACAAGTATTAGTTTTTTTTTTATTTGCAAACCAAGTGCAACCTTAACTTTTGATATTAAACTCGAAACCTGCAAAACTTATGACTTTTTATACCCAAAAACGAATTTAAATAGTCAACCAAAATTACCTCGACTTTCTGCCAACATTAGCCACTGCTAATAACTCTTGGATTTTCGCTCTTACAGCCGTATAATTAAGAATTACGATAGGAAACTGGTTAAAGTTGACGGTTAAAAGATAATAATAACAAAAGGTTACGAATTTAGCCGTACAGGGCAGTGGCCAAAGTTACCCAATATTTTTTCTTTAAATTCATACAAATGATTTTTAGACATAGGGTTGTCCAAAATAAAATAAATCGATTGGATGTTTTTAACAGAAAAACGTGTTTTAATATCAATCATTTTTATTAGGTACCTATAACTTTAGATACTTAACAAATTAAGGTATAAAAACATGGCAAT
Source organism: Agrotis segetum (assembly GCA_036375495.1). Classification (NCBI taxonomy): domain Eukaryota; kingdom Metazoa; phylum Arthropoda; class Insecta; order Lepidoptera; family Noctuidae; genus Agrotis; species Agrotis segetum. Next base: position 12,884,561 of record JAQSVV010000088.1, on the reverse strand, counting down.
TTTACTTATTTAATAGGTTACAAAGTGAGTAGGGGCAGCCCTAGCACATGTTTTTTGGTGGCCAAAGTTGACATCTTGTGTTCGCAGAAAGTGATTGTAACATTGGTCGCTAAATTTCTGAGTTCAAAAGACTCGTTAAGATTTAAAAAAGCTCATCATGTTATTATCATGAATTCACCCAAAAACATATCAAAAAACTACTCATCTCGGCAAGTTTTCACGCTTACTAGGATCACAAAACACGATGCACAATTTGGTACCACTCGAATCGACTTTCTTTCGACGACCGTTGACAGCCAACTGAGTGAAGGTAGCAAGTGAACTTGCTATCAGTATTGCCATAAATATAACCTATTTTCCTTAACAGACTGTAAAATGTTGCCATTTGAGACAATATTGTCGTTACAACTTGTTTTGCTTATTTTTGGTAACTGGCCAATGTTAGGCTTGAAAACCAAAGTTGGCGGATTTCACGGTTATGGTATCCAGTTGATCATAATCACCATCTTACTTACCTACTCATTAATGTAATTAGTAAATAAATATACTTACTAAACCGCCTTCAAAAACAACCACAAAAAAGGGTAAAATAACCTATGAGATAACTTTTTCTTTCGGAAGTCGGTGGCTTTGTTTTTTGTCCACTACTCCTTCATTGAGATAATAATAAAAAGTTTACAGCAAAGATTTTAGCAGAAACCACATGATTAGGTACGATTTTTTATGTAAGCTTTGTTTTGGGACCCTTTTCTCTAAAGCCTGCTCTACACTACTTTCGAAGTTGGTCGAAGTTGACCGAATACGATAGTGTAGGGCACTTCGTGCAACTTCGACTCACTTCGGGCGACTTCCATTTGTTGTCGGTTTTTGCAACCGTTTCAAAGGGCACAATGATGACACAGGCAACTTCGCGAGTATTGTAGTCATCTTCGGGACTTCGACCAACTTCGACGAGTACTTCGTCGAGGCAACTTGGTGAGTAGTGTAGAGCAGACTTAACCTACGTAATTAACAGTAACGACTGTCGATAATCTACAAATGACACCCGCGACCAACCGCGGCTTTACGTGCTTTCCGAATCGCGGCGAAAACTAGATAAATGATAAATACTTAAATAGTCACTCATCATCAGACCAACCTAGGAATCCGCTACCCGGAAGATCGGACTGTGGTGCAGCCATTAGGTCTGTCTGTCAGTCAAGAAATTAGTAATCAGGTTGAAAAACTGGTAGCAATGTTTCCCACACACTCAAATATTGCATAGTATAGTGGTATAGCTTCTGTCACCGTAATCTTACTGGACTTCTGTATTTACCTTGAATCCGTAACTCGAGCACATCGCGTAGGTCAGTTCCAATTCCAACTGTTCCGTTACCGAATGGACTCTAAACAAACATTTATCTCATCGTCCTCGACTCTTTTCTCGCGACACATAGTTGTCGACATAGGTTTACCTCTACAGCTTGGCCAGATCGGATTGAAACGGAACTAATATTTTTGTTTCTGACAACGTTTTAAAATCTTTGATATTTGTTGTAAACAAAGACCGCAGGTTTGTTAGATTCATTATTGTGCCATAAAACTAACATAGTGAAAAAAATAAAATCATTCAAAGTGATGGTAGCGCGAAGACAGTGGTGACTTCCGGTTTTCTACAGTTTTATGTCAAGCTACAAGCTGTACCTACTCTATATCATGTTTAAATGCGAGATTCCAACTGAAAACCAGCAATGGGTGTCTTTCGCTCAGCAAATGCTGTGTTGTTAATTCTTTTGGTGTGTACATGCTCAGCAGAATTCTTATTGTGTTTTTGAATTGTATACCTATTCTATTTTTTCTGTGTGTCCATATTTTATTCTTACTGAAACAATTTTGTCGTCTCTGTCCATCATGAGTAGTCGCCTCTTTCTTTCAGCATGTTGTCGTCTCTCTACATCATGTTGCTGGAACCATGAAATCGCCTCTACCACCCTCTACATCATGTTTCTCGCGACGCTTGTTGCTGAAACTATGTTTTCTCGTTTCTCTCAACACAATATTGTCATCTCTCTACATCATGTTTCTTGCAGCACTTGCATTACTGCAAAAATGTAGTGGTCTATAAATATTTCTCGCGACTCTAGTCTGAAACAATGTTGTCGAGCTGTCGATATCGACTCTACATTGTTTCTCTTTTTTTTTAAATTATTGGTAAAACCATCAAACAAGTCCCCCCACCCAGGGAAGGGCGAAGAAGTGGGACTAATGATAATATTGTAAACTTTTATAGTTATTCCACCCTTTCGCGGTACACACGGCTACACATCAACCTATACAATACCAGTTTGTCTTGATCTCGCTTTGTGAAATCTTTTCGCACACTCAACGGTCAGCTTATATTGGTTTTGCATAGTTTGATGTGTACCCGTGTGTACGATAATAATCAGTTGATATTTTTAATTCCTTTGATCTTATGCCCATTATGTAGGACGTTCTTGGATAGCATTAAATACAAAATTTCGCGCGAAAATATCGAGCCAACTGATCGCGTTCACATGATTTCGCGCCGCTTCGTAGGTACCGCACGCACTCCACGTGCGTTTGGTAACGTAGCTAGGCACTTCAGTAGATTTCGACTGGTTGTTGTTTTCGCGCCGCGCCGTTTCGTGTTTGCCTCTAGATCGCTCGCCTAAGGCTGCCTGTCCATTTGTACTAAATCTTCGCTCCTCTTCAATAGTGCAATCCTATTGGTTAAATTTCTCGTTCCTCCGCTCCGCCAACTTGCTCCGCATGAATGGACAGGCAGCCTAAGAGAGCTCCGTCATTGTGCTGACACTCTTTGAAGCGTCCTTGGAAGACAACGCACCGTTGACCCGGGCATGGTCCATGGTCAGACAGGGAGTCGCCCATTACTCGCCGCCCGATGACCGGAGATCGTCTTGCGACGTCGGTTGCCATGGGCTTTGACCGCTGCGGCTGGGTTTTGATGTGAGTAAGGCTCCCAATTCGAATACTTCGAATATTCGACGATTCTTCGATTTATCGACAAAATCCTATTTATTAAGTTTATTGTTTGTTGAGCTACGTCTTTGAAAATCTGACGAGTTGCGTTTCTGCAATGATATTATAAAGAAAGATACGCCATGTTCATACTAAATTGCGTTCAGATATCGTTGCGTTGTTATTATAAGTACCAACTTAATAAAACTTACAGTAATTTAAAACTACGACAGCGATAGATAATACGGAACGTATAAGATAGAAAGAGATAGCTAGTTTTAGTGTGTTGCGCTTGAAGTACAGGCCACAAAATGACAGAACACTAGAGTATCAAAGAGTTTGTCGATTTTCACAGAAGAGACATTGAATGTAACAATAGGTGGTGTGCGCTTGGTAAAATTATTTATTATTTTTATGTCGATTACCAATGTACAGCTACTAAGTACTGCGAAGGAAATTTTATTTTTTTACAATATTAATATTATATTTAAGATACTATCGAATATTTGTATCAAACTGAAGACAATTTATTTATATTTATAGTTTAATCGAATACGTATTAGCTGTTAGTAACATTGGCGACTTTCATAAACCACCGCAAGCTGCTACTGCTAAAAATTGTTATTGTATTTTTAATTTTATTATATCATTATTATTATTATTTTTTGTGTGTGTGTCCTAATCAAATAAATACGTTTCTATTCTATTCTATTCTATAAAAATGAAATAAATGTGTAGGATTTTGAATAATTAATAATATACTTCAACACAAGCGCCTGTGATGATGAATGATGAAATGATGAAAACAACAAACATTTTGAATTTGAACAAAGATTTTTGTATTTACGACTGACGTCTTAATAAGGTTCCTATGGTTCATAATGTTATTACTTAGTCCGTATAATAAATAAACACTAAATAATATTATTTTAACAAAAAAACTAACCTCATTCTATAAAACTTTAATCATAAAAAATTGAAAGCGCAACGCTATAATTGTGCCTAACATTTCGCTTCTGTTTAATTAATCTATGACCCGACTTATGACGGATGCTATTTGTCTCTGTCACGCAGCAGATTGCCATCCTATTATCTATCCTTTTCGAACCATTATGTCAGTAATATGAAATTTATTTGAAAATGAGGAATAACTCGTAAAATAAATAAAAATTTGATATATTTTATAAAGACTTACTTATGATATGTCACTCCACAGCTCTTATTTATCTTTGCACCATAGTTTTTGCACTTTCTAAACACACAACTTGGCATTTTTGTTACGCCGTGCACTCACGTTACCTCGCTCTCTGATGTAACCCGACTAAATCAAGAAGGCAACAATTGGGTTTCATTCGCCTCAACACTTTGTGCGTGCTAGTGCGATATCTACCTCTTTTTATTTATAACTAGTGTTTGCCCGCGGCTTCGCTTGCGTTATTTTAGAATTTGAGAAACAATACGGATCATGTGGCGCCATCTGGAATATGAACGTAATTGTTTTCTCGGAAACAGCTTCTGTTATTCGGGATGTAAGATACCTTATATCCGTGTCTATACTCCTGACAACGTATATGCAAAATTTTGGGACGATCGATTCAGTAGGTAGTAATGCGTGAAAAGGTAAAAAACAAACATAATTGCATTTTTATTATTAGTGTAGATCAATAATGTTATATCTAGGTGCATAGTTTGCATAGGAAATTTGAGCGACATTAATTTCAAAGAACCGTGTTTATTTAAACATTAGACTATCATTTTTGGGTCGATTTACAGTATCGCTGCAAATTGAACGTACATACGATAGCATTGCTCTTCTCCCTTTAGCATACCGCGTGATACCTAAAAAATAACTAATTATCTGACTCGATGAATACAACTTGTCGTCGTTTAAAACAGAATCTATGCACTGGTTTAAGCACCAATTCAAAACATAAATAAACACAAATTATAGAAACCCTGAAATTATAGAAACCCTATTTTTTTCTAATCTTTAAAATTCCACACCTCGAAACAGTTACAATTAAAAAAAATATCCAACTTACTACCTACAATTTAAATCGGTGTAGATTTATATCCAAGAGAAGTATTGAAAAAAAATAGTAATTATTTTAAATCGCGAATAATATTGAAATAAAAGTATGCACATTTTTTTTTAATTATTTAAAACTCTCAGGACAAATAAAAAAAACTCAAAAAGAGAAAAAAAAAACTGCGAGATTTGATCCAGAGACCCCTTGCACGAAAGTCAAGCAGGTTACCGACCGGACTGGCTAGTACGTTGACAGTGGTTTTCAAATAGCGGTTCTTGTACAAATGTCAACAATGACTGAAAATCAACATATTATAAAATTGCTAATCCCCCAAGGGGAATAGCGTAATTATACATATCCCATTAATAGAACAGCAGTTTAGGGAATATTTGAGGAAAAATTGACTAAATAATATCCAGTGGTTTAGCTTCCAACTAAAAACAAACATCTAAAAACAACAAAATTCAAAATTGCTTATCTCCCAGGAAAAATAGCGTAATAATACATAGCATATAAACAGAAGCATATTATTAGGAATATTTGAGGAAAATTTGATCGACAACTTTACAGTAGTTTCGGAGATAGATCAAATCAAAAAAACATAAAAAATTTCGAAAAACAATAAAAGTTGATCTGGCATCAGAATCGATCCCTTATCTCGAAAAAAATACAAAAAGAAAAAAATATTCAATGTACAGGAATGACATCTCTACGATTTTATTATATGTAAAGATATCATTGCGTTTCTGTCGAGTTGTGTTTTTGACGAGATGCAAATCTGACGAGTTGCGATTTTGTCAACAAGCATTTTCTGGCGAAAAAAATCATGTTTTTCGCAGCACTTCATGCTGAAATAATGTTGCCGGCTCCACATTTGCTTTAGGTGTTGCTGTTCGTGACTTACTCGTACAAGGATATTTGGTTTCTGATAGGGAAGGGGTACCTACCACGCTTATGTAGTGCATCAGGAATGCGCGATCATGAGTAAGCTTGAGAATCTCAGCAAGGATGCATGCCCAGCCCAAAACGAAGTCCTCGATCTTAACACATGATTACACAGTAATGGAAGTGGAACCCTCATGCCTATTGCAAAAGAAAAGTGAAATTTCTAGGTAAAATCAATCTTTTGATTTTTTCTTCAATTCCGAAGTGGGTAACATTTTATATAAGCTAATGGTAGGTATACCCTTGAGTGCAACAGCAAGCCAAGCTGGTGCTATTTGCGATCGCGCTGTCTACTAAATAATGCATGGTGAGGATGGCACCATGGTGGTGACCCAGTTAATAAATGGGGTTACGAATCGATAATGTCGGATTGATAGTTTCGCTGCTATTTACTTGACGATTGATTTTATTATCTTTTTTTCAGTAACTGTTACGTAATAACTATCAATAAGTAAACAATTTAGGGAATTAGTGTTAGGAAATTGACATTTTTGAAAAGTGTACGTATTTAATGTCGTTTTTTCACTACTTGTCTAGATATCAGTAGATTCTGTTTTCTGAAAAGGAACAATAAAATTTGAATCAAAACACGACAAAAAAAAAGGTTTGTTTTGTTGCCTTCCACGTAGAAGAAACATTTTCCGTTCCATTTATTGTGTTTGAATTTCAGGATGCGTGCCCCGTAATCCCGTTATATTAATTTCATTTGAATGTAGCAGTAATTTAATTATCTAATTATTTCTTCGATCTTAGAAAGCAATGACTGCACAATGTATTGCCGGAAAGCAATCCTTAGGTGACATGAAAAGTGAGTTATTATTTTCCCAGGTGTCTCATCAAACAAGGCCAGTATTAGATTCATCTGTGAATAAAACATGCTCGCGTGCGTCTGCGACGTTTATTTTACATATAAGTGAATCTTCAAAAACAGGGTTTGGCGAATCATTGTAAATTGATGTATATACGCAATCGATCCTTCTCGTAACTAAGAATCCGTTGTTTATTGACCCACTTTTGAAAGGCATTGTAATTCGTTTCAGCGTCATAAAGCGCTGCTGTAGAACTAGTACCGTTATATGAGTAGAACAAGGCGAAATGTACCTACTTATAGATTTTTTAACAATTGCATGCACATTTCATTAAAAGAATGCCTTTCTTATTAGGTTTTTGCATTCTAACTTGTTGTAACTGTTGTAAGTTTTCTGACGTTCACATTTTTAATTCTGATAGGTACTTTTTCGCTATTTTATGTCTATCGCCCGGGATTTATCTTGCTAAATAATATTAAAATCACAGTTTGAACGCACACTGGTTCATTGAACTCGACGCAACAACATCTAATAGCAATCATACTTGATCGATTCATAAATAAATTGATGCAATTTTCCTTTGAGTTGCGACCCTTTGAGAGATTTATTTCTCGTAATTATTAAACTCAATCTGAAGATGGCACATGTTATGATCTGTTGCATTACTACCTCTTCAGCGTCTCGTTCATCGAAATGAAATCGTGATTGCTTTTTACAATCTTCTTTTCAGAAGTCTTCTAAGTTGCTTTTGCCTTTGATTTACTTACGCTCGTGGTTATTTCTTTAGACAAAAATTTTCTTGGGCGCTCTTTCTTAAAACTTCGGTCACACACACACACACATAGCGAATAATCGCTGCGAATGGCCCACACGTCGTGGGTATTCACTGTTTGTGACAGGCTATTGCGCACTTACGCAACAGGGTTTGAATCAGCTTGTTCATTTGTACTCACAGTGAATGCACTCGCAGCGATTAATTGCAGTGTGTGACCGAAACTTAACGTGGTATTGCTGCTAAGACTTACCTACACTCAGTGACCGCCAAATTAAGCGCGACCACATACATCAGTTTTCCTGATCAGGAATCCTGATCCGTTTTCTATCCGAACAGTGAATTAATTATACAAATGTGTGGTGTATGCATGTTTTTGTATGTGTGTAATGATATTATGAATGAACTTTGAAATTTTCATTCATCATTTCGAATTCCGAACGGAAAAAAAAACTGATGTATGTGGCTGCCCTAAATGTTTGGTGCACTTACAGAGATGCACTTATAGGTAGGTATGTAGAGTTTGAATTCCAACTTTGTCACTTACATTAACTCGTGTAAGGTTCTATTTGTACAAGTCGCCGAACACTGATTGGGACGAAATCAACAATTTAAAATAAAATAATTGAAAATATCTCTGAAAACAAAAAATATGCTGTAGCAAAAAAAAAAAAGATTGTATTAAAAGAACTTGACGATGTTGTTCTGTTCTATTTGTGATTTTAAAACCTGTGTTTAGACCCTTGATTTACATAATCCCCATTGCAGGCAAAAGACCGTTACTTGTTGGTCTTGTCAAGATGTTTAAAATATATTGTATGTAACACGATAAAGGGCAGTTACTTACCTGACTTGATTTGGCTTTGCGGACTAATTATAATTTAATGTCTAACTTGTACTAAATAGAGGCATCGGTCTCGTTTTCACAATTACTGATGCACTTAAGACACCATCATTAACTCTATGATAAGTCTAACAAATCGAAGTGTCTGATAAGTAGAGTACAATGTGCATATCCTCGGTGAGGGGCTCCGTTAACAAGCCGCATAGGGTTCGATGAATCAAGAATATTGCATGATTGCCTCTTGACTAGGCCACAGGGCTGAACCGTAACTTCAGATTGATTCATAGCCTAATTGGCATAAAAACTATCCCAGATAGGGGAAAAGCTCTCTTCGATTAAATTAGCATTACTAAATTAGTTCGTTTATATGATGTGCTGTGTTAGCGCCTACTGTATTACTGCCACCTACTTGTTAGAATTCAACTTTCCCATATCGAAGCGACATAATAAACTTCTACGATGTCTAACCTCAAGCTATCGCTGCTTTCAAGCACACATCCGTTTTATTTCCGCATTCACCATTTTTCATCTCCGTTAGCATATTAGGTCGGGTCTGAAAAACACCTGGATTATTATTTATCGGTAGAATTTTATCAAATAGCATACCGAGTTTGCGGGTAGGGACGTTTGTTAAAACATTGTTAAAAAAACCGTAATAATCAAGTGCAGTTAAATCTGACACTACAATACGAACATGGATTTTAGCAAATATTATGCTTATTGGGCGTTAATGGTATTCAAAGGGGCGAGGAGTTACAGTTCGTGAGGGGTGACACCCCTAGTGTTTAGAAACTGTTGCTCCCAGTTAAAGGTCGTTGATTTGTCTCACCACTAGCTCAGTACTCAATTCATACATTGAATATAGCATAGGTAGATTTGGCAGGCACTGCTTGCTTGCGGTTTTCACTAACATTAAACGGTACCTGAATGACTGCCAAAAATAAAATGAATTGCCATGCTGGACTTTAAACGCAAAACGAGCTTTTATTGAATCATTAATTAAGATGGGGTAGTGGTTGTGGAGACGGGAGCCTTAACAGGTACTATATTAATTTGGATATTTATCTAATACCGCAATGTAGTGAAACTTGCGTACGAGTTTGGGAACAAGGGAAAAGAATAAGTCAATTAATTTTTTTTTAAGTTTTGAAGTCATCGTTTTAGTGTCCTATTTTTTCAATTCGCGATTGGTCCAGTGTTCAAAAAAAGGTCCAATTCGCAGTTGCTCCAATTCGCGATTGGTCCAATGTTCAAAAAAAGGTCCAATTCGCAGTTAGTCCAATTCGCGATTGGTCTAATTGGCGTATAGTCCAATTCGCGATTGGTCTAATTGGCGTATAGTCCAATTCGCGATTGGTCTAATTGGCGTATAGTCCAATTCGCGATTGGTCCAATATAAAGGTATTTCGAAATTAAAGGTCTTCACACACAGCAGTCAATTGCGAATTGGACCAATTGCGAATTAGACCAATCGCAAATAAGATGAATCAGACCAATCGAAAATTGGACCAATCGCGCCTAAACGAATAATTTTTCGGCTTAACGACCTTAAATAAATCTGATGTTCATAGAACGCATAGCAGTAACTAATAATATTAATTAACACTCTTTGCCTAAAATATGTAATGGGAATGTAGTCTGGCAAAATGAATACTAGCCTAGTCAAGGTGACTAAACAGTTAATCCACACATGGTTCATAATCGCTTGTCACTTCGCATGACATTTCACTTCTCATCTAGCAATGACCTGTAACAGAGCAGGGTATAATAACCCCTATGACACGTAAATAGATACCTAACCTATTTTACCTACTCTGCATAATGTTTTACTATTTTACTATTCCATTTCCGAAACCCTAAGTGGTACAGTGTCTCGTGTATGACACGTGCATTGAACACCTAAATATTTGTAAGTTTGTATTAAATGCATTATGCAGTTCGCATAATTCATTCACAAATAAAGGGTTGAACAAGTTTACGAGAGTTGCATCGCCGAGAAAGTTCGCTTTCAGAAAGTCGCCCGCTGTTGTAAGGGGGATGAGAGGTGGCCATCGGCACGTGTTCGGCGCGTGGATAAATGAATCAACCGGGCACCTGCCATGCCTCTTTGATAACTTATCTATTCTTTGTAATTTTATTATTAAAAAACTCCCTTGCATAAATCTCAATACGCACCCTTCTTTACTTGGAAAACTCTAAAATTTTACCAACATTACTAGCTTCATTTATTAAATAGCGAGAGGCGCACGCAAGTGTATTCTATTTACTCAAACACGTTCAAGGTCTACTTCTGACCTTGATTTTGTTCGGATTGACGATATAATAATAATATTGTTCTCGTGGGCCTGCAGAAACGTGGCACATGGCCGCTTTTGATGCCCCCCCCCTACCGAATGCCCCGAAACCTGTTGCCCTATGTTGTCTCACTACCTTTTACAGATTAGAGTAGCGATAGATGTTTTATTTCCCACGTTCTAATTTGTAGATTTAACCAGTTATCACTAACAAATAAAAAAGTAATATTATAAATAACAATCCGTATGGATGATTTACAAGACTGACGACACTAAGTTCGCCAGCGTTTAAACATGTTTTGATTTGGGTACAAATTAAATTTCGTTTAATGCAGTGCAATAAAATAATTATTAAAAAAGTGCAACCAATAATGCAAGTTTGCAACATGTGTGATTTCGGGTATTATCTCGCCCTTGCGAAGGCAATGGAACCCTTCGTCTCGGAATGTCGTTCACGTGGGACCCCTGCAGGGCCCTGCTTAGCCGTGGAAGGGTTTTTCAAACGAGTGACCTCTAATACTGCCACCCCACATGTCATTTGTATGTATGGGATAATACATACTTTAGTAATGAATTTTCTAATCTAAGACTAAAATATATTTCTAACGTAATTGCGTATGTCGTGATTCTATTATGTACTATACTTACTGGCTGTGTTACTGGTCACAATCATAATTAGCAAAACTTCATGTATACACAATAAAGTTTATTCAAATTGACTAAAAAATACTCCGTAATATTAGTTTTTGTTTGGTTGTTTATAACTATAATTATATCTTTAATTGACATCAAATTAATTTATCTTTACATATAATAAAATCGTAGAGCTGTCATTCCTGTACATTGAATATTTTTTTCTTTTTGTATTTTTTTCGAGATAAGGGATCGATTCTGATGCCAAATCAACTTTTTTTTTCTTTCGAAATTTTTTATGTTTTTTTGATTTGATCTATCTCTTAAACTACTGTAAAGTTGTCGATCAAATTTTCCTCAAATATTCCTAATAATATGCTTCTGTTGATAGGCTATGTATCGTTACGCTATTTTTCCTGGGAGATAAGCAGTTTTAAATTTTGTTGTTTTTATCTGTTTGTTTTTAGTTGGAAGCTAAACAACTGGATATTATTTAGTCATTTTTTCCCCAAATATTCCTTAAACTGCTCTTCTATTAATAGGATATGTATAATTACGCTATTCCCTTTGGGGGATTAGCAATTTTATAATATGTTGATTTTCAGTCATTGTTGACATTTGTATAAGAACCGCTATTTGAAAATCACTGTCAGCGTACTAGCCAGTCTGGTTGGTATCCTGCTTGATTTTCGTGCAAGGGGTCTCTGGATCAAATCTCGCTGTTTCTTTTTTTCACTTTTTGAGTTTTCTTATATTTGTCCTGAGAGTTTCAAATAATTAAAAAAAATGTGTATACTTTTATTTCAATATTATTCGCGATTTTAAATTATTACTATTTTTTTTTCAATAGTTTTCTAGGATATAAATCTACACTGATTTAAATTGTAGGTAGTAAGTTGGATATTTTTTTAAATTGTAATTGTTTCGAGGTGTGGAATTTTAAAGATTAGAAAAAATTGTGTTTATTTATGTTTTGAATTGGTGTTCAAACCAGTGCATAGATTCTGTTTTAAACGATGACAAGTTGTACTCATCGAGTCAGATAATTAGTTATTTTTTAGGTATCACGCGGAATGCAAGGGTGAAGAGCAATGCTATCGTACGTTCAATTTGCAGCGATACTGTAAATGAACCCAAAAATGATAGTCTAAAGTTTAAAATAAACACGGTTCTTTGAAATTAATGTCGCTCAAATAAGGACGTTTCCTATGCAAACTATGTACCTAGATATAACATTATTGATCTAAACTAATAATAAAAATGCAAGTATGTTTGTTTTTTACCTTTTCACGCATTACTACCTACTGAATCGATCGTCCCAAAATTTAGCATATACGTTGTCAGGAGTATAGACACGGATATAAGGTATCTTACATCCCGAATAACAGAAGAGAGCTGTTGCCGAGAAAACAATTACGTTCATATTCCAGATGGCGCCACACGATCCGTATTGTTTCTCAAATTCTAAAATAACGCAAGCGAAGCCGCGGGCAAACACTAGTTAAAAATAGATGTATTCCATCACAAATATACCTAATATCGTCTTGCCTATTATTAATAAAAGAGCCGCTCATCCGAACTTTAAAAAATAATGAATTTTGGTGCACTCCTTCGCGCGCAAAAAGAGGTGCACAGTTTGCGTCACCTATGAATACATATAAACACAAAATGATATAAATGTGCTAAAATACTCGTAACAATGATGAGGTATTTAAAGCGGCGCCTGTCCGGCCAGTCGCGACCGTAGCCACAACTGTCGTGTGCGGGCGCGCCGGCTCGGGTGTCGAGCAAGTGTTGCGTTCATGACGCGCCTTGTGTTACCATCTAATTAATCTGTACCGTATTCCTAAAACCATTCTTCGTCATCAAAAGGCTTCAAGTTTGTCTAGACTGTCTAGAATTTAGATCACCTTTGACATCGCCATCACACGTCTATGCCCATTTCGAAGGTGTTTTGTCGATATTTTAAAAACCATCTGTATTCTATCCCAGCGAGGAAATGTGCAGTCTAACACTAAAAGCCGACTTCACTTCTGCTGGCGCAAACTTCTTCAATTAATGACTTAATTAAATGAACGACTGACAATCTTACTTAGCGGATCTAGCTCGCAGGCAGTTAGCAAATAGGTGGGTTAATGGAGATTTTTATTTTATCAAAGCCTTTAGGCTGATTTTCCACCAGAGAACGTAGCGCCATGCTACGTTTCTGTGGATGCGTTTGATATGTCATATTCTTTGGTTTACATAGCACAGCAATGGTAAAAACGGATTCAACTAAGATTTGTTTTTGTAGATGGAAGGATGCGTGCTGTGGGTCGTCTTCCCTACTAACAATAAATTGCATAGCTCGAGCTGCACATCTTCGTAGCGCAGCTACGAGTATTCATCTTCGTAGCACAGCTACGCATCTCCATACCACGTCATCTTACTCGCACAGCTACATAGCATCAGTGGGAACGGTCACACGGTTTCGTAGCTCAGCTTTTACAACATCCTCGCAGTACATCTCTGGTGGATAGGCACCCTTATGCCCAGCAAACACGATTACACGACCCATGGATGTAGGAGACATAATTAAATACCTACTTAGGTAGTTTCAATTACAAAGATTTTTGAAAACTTTAGATTTTATTGATATCTACTTAAATATAAGAACGTTTTCGTCTTTGGTTCAGACACTGGATATTCATCAAGTAAACTTACCCAAACCCTTAAACTAGGGGGAAGTAGGGGATTTAAATACGTATGAGGCTTCCGCTTTCATTATAGAGCGAGATCTGGTAATTGATATAGGGACACCGATAAAAAACTGGGAATACCTCCACGCAGTGAAGGCGGTAACAGTTTTCACTGATTTTCGATGACCATGAATATTTACGAATAATTTGACTCTACTGGCCAAAATTCGCATTTATTTTTTACACGGGATTTGGCATCAGAAAAATCTTAGGTATTTTCTGGAAAATATACAAAAAGAAAGTTGTCCTGGCAATTTACAATGTGAAATCATGAAATGTTGTCATGATAATGGCTTGGCTGTTTCCACCATCGATAATTCTTGAAGTAAAACGGCTTAGTAAGAAAAAAATTATAATTATATTTGCTTAAAGCCACCTACTCTTGTTTAAGGGGGAAGAGGTTGTTTAGTAAAGGCGTGTAGAGTAAGAAACTTGTCCCTACGCCATTACCTAAGTATCATGAAAATGTTTTTGGTGGGATTGGTTTAGGTATGCACTTTAATTAAACAAAAGAAACACTGCAGCTTGGGCTTTGTCCATGTCGTCTTGTGCTTCCGGCTGAAGTCTTTACTAACCGTAACCGTTTACGCCATCACCGGGACAGAAGCACTGTCTAAGCATCTGAAGTTCTTAACCCTGCTCTACACTACTCGCGAAGTTGGTCGAAGTTGACCGAATACGGTAGAAGGGCACTTCGCTTCTTGCAACCACAGTTGCAACTTCGGCTCGCGTCGGGCAACTACTATTTGTTGTCGGTTTTTGCAATCGAGTCAAAAGGCACAATGATGACACAGGACACAGGCAACTTCGCGAGTAGTGTATAGTCACGTACTTCGGGACTTCGATCAACTTCGACGAGTACTTCGTCGAGGCAACTTCGTGAGTAGTGTAGAGTAGTGACTTTACAGTATACAGCTTCTCTATGGTATCAAAACAAGCGTGGTATGACGTTACGATACAACTTCTTCTTTCAATTAATTGAAGTACGTAGTCTAGACGTTCATTTCCTTTTCGCGTTCGTTGACTCCGTTGGTAATATTATCTGAAGCAGCTAATTCAGCACAATAGTAAGACTTTATTTGTTTTAATTGGATTTTGTTCATTAATTATACGTTTGCTTGAATACATTACATATTTCTGGTCTACTCATGGGCTATAATCCTTTCCCATCATTCAACCGTTTTGAATTGTCGGCTGGCTCCTCTCAGTAGCACAGTTGCTACTAGAGAATTTTTTAACCGTGATAAAACCATCAAATGAGTCCTCCCGGGAACCCAGGGTAGGACAGCATGGACTGTCAGACTTGTACTGACTAAAATCCACGGTAGCCTTCACGGTAATTCACTAGTCCTGCGTCCAGAGAGATAAAGTCACACAGGCTGTCATTTCCCTGTTCTGAGGACGTCATGGACGCCACCTGGCCTCCATGACGTCTTAAAGCTTGTGTAGTCCCACTGTGGGGACGAGATGGCTAGACTTGTATAGCTCTGTCTCCATCCCACATCGGAACTACTCACGCTATGACGTAATGGTTGGCCACCTGTTTCATAATGTTGATGAAGGGTGCTATGTTATTTAACAGCGTCGGTGTAATGGCGTCTAGATTGAATAGTAGTTATTGCTTGTTGAAGGAACTGTAATGATCCCTATCATTATGATAAGGTTGTTTGTTACAAACAACTTATCACTGGAGACCCTCGCATTCCTGTCTACCAGTTGTTCGCGACCAACGTTTTGTTCTGTTGATCTCTCTTGCTTATTCATGTAGGAACTAGGACTACTCTATAATTGGACAAACTTTATCAGCCTTACTACAAAAACTTAAACATCATGTCTGTTGAACACTTGTCAAAAAAAGTGCATAATGGACCTTATTTCAACGTCATAATCTGACAATTCTTAGACAAGTGTTTTAGTCTAGTGGTACATTTGTCTAGTAGTAGTCTAGTTCTAGTTCGTTTAAAAGTTTTTGTGGTGCCACGGTGTTTGTTCCGTCTTTCCTCCTAGTTTGCCACTACATTTCCAATTTGAAAGTTCTACTACAATAAAACTATGGATACATACTAACGATATGAATAAGCCTTGTATCTTCGATCATTAATAATAACGATCGACGCCTTGTATGAACTCTTTCGTTGCGTCTTTAGGTTTTACCAATATTATTAGATTCTTTTACTGAAATTACCAAACGCTATATTATTATTCTATCATCAACTGTGAAACTTTGTCTTCTCCAAATCTTATTAGATTTTTTGAGGAACGAAAGCGAACTTCGCTTTAGCCAAAGCTAAAAAGCTTTGGCTAAATGAATCTTTTACATAATTTCAATCACAAAACCTGATAATTAAATACGCATAAAATTAATAGCAGCTGTATTGTTAGGATGTGTTCCTTTAAGGCTCTTCAGTTTTCAGACCAGAGACTATAATGGGGATTGTCTTAATTTTTTAAACATTCGATTTTATTTTATTTTCTGCAAATATAGAGCATTTTGAGAAACTAATTTGAATATTTTAATGATTGGCTCAATACTTTTTTTATTTTTAATATTTTAATTTTTGAGGTAGGTGACGTCACCTTTGGCCTAAAAGTTGTGCCGTTTCCTTACTAGAGCAAAATTAAAAAACTGTCAACACAACGTCAACTGTCTAAACGTCACTTACATCCCGCTAGGTTATTATTTACAAAACAAAAATAGCTCCTAGATGAAAATACAAAGGAATCTAAGGCTTCTGAAATACTAACATCAAAGTGATCTTCGCAACAGTACATTCTATAAACCTTTCAACATTCCACACCGTCATCAAACACCACTTTTCTCTCAAATCTTCTTTAGTACGAACAAAATGTTGATTGGATTATTATAAGTATTATTGTTGCTAGTTGGGACAAAGCACTTCCTATATTCTATTTTACTTGTAGTTTATGTTATATTGCCGATGCCGATTTAACAGATTTAACCGAGATAATGAAGAAATTTGCAGTTACAATAAAAACTTGTTTGTTTACATCTTTGACATTTACAAATTGACACTTGTCAGTGGCCCTCTGACATCCCTGATTTTCTCATCAGGGATGTCAGACGGCCACTGTGATGTACCAATATGAAATATTGGTACATCGGTAAAATGTGTCGAAAATCAAATACGAATGAATAATCTTTTTTTTTCTTTTGCTGTTAATAGAGGGCAAAAAAAAAGAGATTTTTTAGTAAGCAATACTCGATTGTAACTAAAGAAATAGATAACAGAGTACAGCTAGCGTGGAAGAGATATTGGTCACACAAGGTTGTCAAAAATACACGGGTTTCTTCATTTTACCTATATTGACGTATGGATGTCAAACTTGGAGCATTACTAAACAAATTATGCGAAATCTAGAGCCCTGTCAACATAGCATGGAGCGTAGCATGCTCAACGACAATTTAAAAGACAAAATCAAACTAGAGACATTACTAAACCAAACTAAAATCAACGAAATCACATATTGCATAAGGAAATTGAAATGGAGATGGGCAGGTCATATGTTGAGGAGTACTAATAATAAATGGGCTAAGGACGTAACCAAATGGTGTCCAAGATATAACAAAAGAAAGAAAGGAAGGCAACGCCTAAGATGGGAAGACGACTTTCGAAAGATGGCTGGTGCTACTTGGAGGAGGATGACCCATAATCGGAAGGAGTGGTAGCTTACAGGGGAGGCGCGCCTTTGCGAAATCGAAAGACACTCTTAATATCGGTGTCTAATAATACATAATATATAGATATATAAAAGAGAGGGAAAAAAATGTAAACTTACTTTTAATATTTTTGTTTTGTAAGATTGTAGGCTATAATAATAATAATACTCGATTGCACTCTAAAATTTGTCGTTTATTCTGTATTGTTGGTCAACGTCCAATCTTGGTTTTTTTTTCTCGAGTACTCGAGTTTCTTGGTACATGGTACGTGACACTGAAAACTGGTATGTATACCAAGACATTGGTACTTATGCCTGCCGACCCTGGAAAATACTTGTCACTTATTTTTTAGGGTTCCGCAGCCAATGGCAGAAAACGGAACCCTTATAGATTCGACATGTCTGTCTGTCTGTCTGTTCGTCCGTATGTCACAGCCACTTTTTGTCGAAATTATAAGAGATAGCTCTTATAACTTCGACAAAAAGTTGAAACTTTGGAGGTAGATGTATTATGTGAACCGCGGACTTTCACACAAAAATAAAACAAAAAAGAATTTTGGGGGTAGAAAGTAACAATTGAAACTCAAAATATTTTTTTTTCGCCTTACAAATTCGTGTGGGATATCTATGAATAGGTCTTGAAAAATTATATTGAGGTAGTACTATTATTCTGATTGAGGTTACAAACATAATTATTTTTTTCTAAACTGAACAGTTTGCTCGAGAGACACTTCCAAAGTAGTAAAATGTGTCCCCCCCCCCCTCTGTAACTTCTAAACTAAGAGAATGACAAAACAAAAAAAATATTTGATGTGCATTACCATGCAAACTTCAATTGAAAATTGTTTTGAACGAGATCGAGTTATTAGTTTTTTTTTTAATAAATCGTAAACTGCAATTTACCTTGCAAAGTTACAACCAACTACAAAAACTTTACTTGCTGCTACGGAACCCTTTATGGGCGAGTCCGACTCGCACTTGGCCGGTTTTATATTTTTTATATTTTCTGTTTTCTGAGGCAAAGATACAAAACTGTGTACAGCCAAAGTTTTGAAGAAGGTGTTAAACATTTGAAGGGCAAGGAAGGTCAAATGTATTTTATTAAAAATATCAATGAGATATGAATATTTTTCATTTTTAATTAGTACATAATGATCAGTAACGCTATTCCTCGAAATGGTTTTTCAATTACAGTATATTAAAAAAAATGAACAATGCCCATTGACATACCTACTTATTTAAATGTAAAGGCTCATCTCTTTTTCACGTTATTTTGGGGAATTTTTCAAAGTAAAGAAGATGCGTCAAATGCCACTTCTTGAGCTAGAGAGAGCTCCAAAAAGTGGCATTACAGTTTTTTTTAACAACAATATGCATACTAATTCTTTTTCATCTACTTCTTTTGCATTTAGTTCATCGCAATCGCACATGAATAATTGTCGTCGTCAACAAATAAGATGTCTGCCAAACCTAAATTCGGGCCAAACTTTCAAACTTTGTAACTTTGAGTGACCTACATCATTAATTTAAGATTTATTTTGTATTTTTACCTTTTATTCTTAATAAAGATTACTATTATTATTAAAAAAAAAAAAAAACATTTATTTCAACATAAATTATGTTAAGTAAATTGGAAACCCACTAGATGACACCTTAAATTCTAATAAGTCTTTGATCTAATTCGTTCATAACTACATGAAAATCAAATAAGATCCTATTCATAGAAATGTAAGCTGATGATTTCTTCTGTAAGTTTCTGAGCTTCAATAAAGTATGTAAAGGATTCCCGAGATCGGAATTAGGTAGAGTTATTTCAGTACTTGCATCGAAACTTTGATATTAATTATAGATCTTCTCGGGATTTCTATTAGACAATCTCGTGTGGAAAACCGTTATTACAAAAAAAAAAAAAAAAAAAAAAAACATCAGAGATAGATTAGACGAATAATTATTGTAATTTAGGTAGGTGCGATGCATATTACGTTTCTACGAATTAATTAAGCCTTTTGTAGGTACCTACTCCAGTTTGAGCAATGTATATTTATTTGTTACTTTGATAAGTTGGGAATTATTTTTATGAAATCGACTTCATAATTTGTATTGTATAACAGGCTGGTATCCGCAACTCCACGTCATGTGCGTATTTTGCGGACGACTTCAATATAATATTACCTATATTAATTAATAAATACACATTACGCCGCGGGAAGTCCGTGTAGACAGCAACAATTTACAAACTGGATAATAATTTGGCAAAACTGAAAACTAATAAGCCATACTCTTGTGATCCACCTCATGGTTAATTATTACTATTTTTAGAGCTTGTTAGTGGGTTCCTTAGTGCCTTATTAGCGTACCCTTCATGATATAATTGCAATAAGTCTAAGTAGGTACCCATCGTGGGAATCGCGAGTCAAAAGACCACGTGATCATTTTGGTCTCTGTAATCATAAAATTGTAGGGCTAGCCCGCACACTCAAAATAATATTGTCAATGCAAGATTGTCAATATGAATCGAAACTTAATGAAATAAAATCGAATACCGCAATACAGGCCCCGCACACGCACAATGACAATACGTACTTTTTGTCAATATTATTTTGTGTGCGGCTAGCCTTAGAACAAAGTTTTTCAAAGAACGTCGAATCAGCACCATATTGTTTTAACTGCACTTCGAAGAAACAACTTCTTTTGAATATTTTTTGTGGCAATTTTAACGTATCTGTGCAATAATAGTCAGGTACCTACCTACAAATGAAACAATAACTTGGCGCATTTAGGATCGTCCATTGAATTCCCGGAAAAACATAGGGTCGCTTTCTGTAAAAAAGCAATACACTGACACACACATAAACAATACGATCAGCACACACTTACCACCGAAATAATTAGCTACATAATTATTACTAACAAACAAATATTTCGTCTTTACATATTAGTAAGATATTAATGAATTAACAAGGTTTAGATTAAGGTATAATTAAGTACATATCACTTTTTTTTAAAGTTGCTGGCGATCTGAAAATCTAGCTATGGCTTTAAATTAAATAATATTAACTAGAGTCCGCGCTTAGTAAATTTTTTAATGCAATTTAGAGATGACAGAGTGGAGTATTTAATTTCGACAAAAGTATTATTACCTACCTACATAATATTGTTCAACAGTATTTTTTTAATTTATTTTACGTTGCTTATTTTTAGTTTGGTTAAAAACTACTTTTATAATTTATTATTTTTAGGTGTCATAAATCTAAATTTCAAGACACAATGCGAAGTGTTAAGAAATAATAAGAGACATAGTTGTGTTGAATAAAATACCACCCTACCACTTTGCGTTACAATACTTGTTTTAAAATACAGGGTAAAAAGTGACCTACAACCTGGTTGCAAAAATAACACGTGGTGGTCTTAACCAAACCAATGCGTCACACGATTTTGTTGCACTATACTGAACGTGAGGAGCGCGTTATTTCTGCGGAACGCGAAAGGGGGTGATTGAGTACCTACTTTTGTTTCATTTTCTTGAACCTATCATTAAGTAAATAAAAGTTTTTCGAACACGAATACCGGATAAATTTCTATTTTTCCTAAATTATAATATCATGTCACCATTGAAGCAGTGGGCCAAATTGATTGATATCAATTAAACCATGTTATGTTGACCATTTGAGAATGGTACAAAAAACTGGTTATAAACGCCCAAATAGTCGGTTCAACATTGCGCGGATAATTTTTATATTTATTAATAGCCCCGAAAACTCTAGCAGACTGTATTAGTAAATTTTAATACTATTAGTAGTAGTAATAGTAACTATTTGATCAGGCGCAAAGAGGCGGGGTGGGGTGCATATGCAGTGTAGGGGCGCGAGGGGTGTGGCCGGCATGCTATTGGCGCCCGGCTCGCTAATTCTTGCATAACGTGCAAGGGTTGTTACTACCTCTGTGATAACGGCGATCATCGAGCAAGAGCGTTGATGCCTAATCAATGATTATTTGAGGAAACTGCCTTAACCACTACCCTGTCCGATGAATCACATGTGACTCACGACTATTGTTTAGGTATTGTGTCTGCTGCGCGGACAGTGAAAGTGTTAAATATCGAAAGAGCTGACCCGGAGTTCTAAAATCCTGGACCAATAAAGAATAATTTTCCCGTATGTAATGGATTTTCCCATGTTGACCAACTGAAAATCACGCTCGGAAAGATTCTATTTGACATTCGAAATCTAAGTCCATTTTTGAACGAGAATTATTCAATTATTTTCTACACCGACAGGTGGGCCGCCCCCACTGCATGTCAGCGCACCAACTGATTTTACAATAATCATACTGGCTAGCACGAAGCCTAGACTGAATACTAGAAATTCCGAGTCACGGGGTATCATACCGCCAACTTCCACACTCCGGGGTCTTTCTTAGTAAGGAATTGTAATAGAACTACACAAAATCACTTTTTGTACAACCTGGGGATCAGACGAAGGACTCCACTCCACACTCTCCACGCAGCATCACGAGACCAAAACAAGTCAGTTGAATAATATTACACAAGACAGTGACAAAGTACAACAACTGTTGTTAAAAAACTTTCAATATTTCCTACCATTTTATAAATTTAACTCTTTATAATAAGTACCTAAATAAACACGATTTTTATTATGTAAGTTAGTTTTTCTTACACTTATGTGACTTGTTGTGTGTTACGCTCGGCAGCAAAGTTAATCAGCGTCTTGTATTTTTGAAAACTGCGCTACGCTCAGGATTCTATATTTGAACCGCTCGATTCGCTCACGGTTTAATCCAAGAATCCTTCGCTTGCTCAGTTTTCAATTCAAGTACTCGCGCCAAAAAACAACTTTGCAACCTTGCTAATAAATAACTATTTCCCATTTATTTTCATAACTAAATGTAGAATAGGTATACCTACTTATTCTTTGTAAGTTGACGTAAGAGTACCTACAACGTGCGGTGTTTGAACTCGCGACCTCGATGATCCTTGCGTAATCTGTTAAGCTGATTCCGTTTCTCCTTTGTGCTTTGATTTTTCCGAGTTTTAAAGAACTGGTCTTGAAACGATTCCACTATACGTAAGGATCAGTATCCTTAGCGCGAGTTTTTCAGTATTTGAGACGTAAACTAAACTGGAACTTTGACAATTTCAAATTCTTCTTCGCACACCAGAGGCGCTGTTCCATTTTTTCATACAAGAAACGCTGTAAATACTGTAAAGTAAAAGAGTGAAAATTCGTGCTAAGGCTACTGGACTGGCCAATGACATGAAGACACGTCGTAAATGCTTGTGGAAAGAGATCTTTGCTGTATATCAAACATGTAACTAACTAAGACTTAAAAGCACCAAACGATTGCTGCGTTGTATTGTATTGTATTGCATGAATGTAAGAGCACGAAATCAACAGGTTGGGTAGGATGGCGCGAACATTGCGAGTTCTCAGTTGTGTAACTCTTTTATGAGGGAATAACTAAAGAAAAGTACAATAACCCAGCTGTCACACAGCCAGATATAAAAAGGGAATGTCCTTGAACAAGGTCGGGTAATACGTACGTTTGAAATGTTGTTCTGAAAATTTCAATTTTAAAAATTCTCTTGCCAGTGGCTTTCTAATTTTGTATTTTGTTGAAATACAAAATCGATCAAAATAGTAATCATTTTAGTACTTACCTAGACTAGTAATAACAACATTTATTTTTTAAAACCATCTAATGAATACAACAAAAAAGCCTTAATTAATAACGTAACTCTTTGCCTCTTTGTGTTTTATTAACGGCACGTGCTGTGATAATAATTGCAGACTGAATTTGTTTCGTCTACGTCCATCATACAGTCGTATGTCTCATACTCGTATACGCGCACAGGTTGTGTCTACTCTACTACGCACCTGTGACCTGACCCGTTCGAATCAATCAATATCATTGACCTATTGTACTTATGACAAGTTTATCCAATTTTCCGGGTATTTAGGTACCATAATCAAACTTAATAATAAAATTACACTCAAAATAACGTCTGTTTTCCTTCTCTCTCTCTTTCTGTCTCATTCATTTCGAAAACACCACGGCCATAACTCCCCAAATTCCGGGATTCAGCAGCTTTAGGCCGGCCACATACATCAGTTTTCCTGATCAGGAATCCTAATCCATTTTATATCCGAACACAGAGAATTTACACCACTTGAATAGCTTCCCGTACAAATTTCGAATAAATTCCGAACGGAAAAAAAAACTGGATGTATGTGGCCGGACTAAGACGGTACCTACTTTCTTTCTGAAGAATTTTCGTCCTTGGTTGCGTTGGATTTACCCTGAATTGGAGAATGAGTTTGTATTTCTATAATTTTACGAGAAAAAGCCGCTGATAACCTTCATAAAACTCATAAACTTTCTCTTTTATAACATGTTTTGATTTTATGAATCTTTTTAGTTCTATAAAATCTATTGTTTTTGAAATCTTATTAGCGGATAAAGATGTGTCACAAAAACACCTTGTTGGTTACATAGCCCTAGCCGTTATTCAGTATCCTAATAATACTGCAAACATTAGCGTTCAGAGATAGTATTTAATGTAACCCCTTCTCGATTGAATAACAATGTCGGACAAAAAGTGCTCAAGCCTAAAACCTGATCGACAATTAATTCATATTTCGGAGGGGTGGCCGAAAGCGGATGCCATCTAACGTTCGTAACGATCCCGCGTTATTATTATTTGCGTTACTATGGGCTTCTAACCTAGAGATGTACCTTTCGTAATTAAAAATTATTCAATGCCAAAAACTACTCTTAATAATAAAAATGTCATATCCAAATCAATCCTTGTTTATTATCGTTTTTTATGATTTTGAGTCTTATTCCAATCACATTTATATCAGTTTTGCCGTTGCCCCAATAATAAAGAATATAGCGACGATGGGATGGGCGTGTATTGATTTTCGTTGTTACGTCTCGTACTCTCATTTTCTACAACTTGCTTGTAAAGAGGCTCTCATTGCGCTGTTAACTTTGAAATTTTTGTTAACTTCTATCTAAACTACTTATTCGTTGCTTGTTTTCACTTGCTAGTGTTAAAAAGACGTCATTTACTACGTCCTGCGTCGTGGGAATTTTGTGTCAGTTCCGTCTATATTTTACGAGTGATCAAAATTTCAACACGTTATTAGTAATTTGACAATATCGTAATTACTCTTAATATGGGTACATTTCTAAGTATAGTAGGTAGCGAGAAACTCATGATGGCGGCGGGCGGCGGCGGGCCTAGGGAGGATCTGTCAGAGCGGTAGTTACTCTCCGTCCCTCTGACCTCCAGTGGATTTACTAGACAATATTAAATTAGACCAGTTCTGCTGTCAGATTTCAACCTAGATATCTGACGTTTGATACGAATTAATCACTTAACTAAGTGATTATGTGTCAATTGGATTGAAATAAAATTTAAATTCAAAAGCCTGGATTCGGTTGATTATGACATCTTCCTTTACAATTTGTTTAAATATTAGGTAAACTCATGAACCATTTGATGAAATGAAATCGTAAGAGAGGGCTAAGCGCGAGTAGATGATGTCGTAAATTAATGTTGCAGACTTGGAGGTTAAATTAAGCAGCCCAAGCAGCTGGTGTAGTCCCGACACAATGGAAACGTCGAGAGTATGTTGTGTATTTTGGACATGAGGGGTTGTCTCCCCAGAATGACGCGACGCGACGCCGCCGATGCACAGCTGCCGCCACCGTTAGAACCGCGTTAGATCCCATTCGCAGCAACGCGCTCTTCTTTTTTTTAATTACGGTGTCCTTGTACCGAAATATATTTAATCTTATAAAAATTAATTAATTTAAATAGAGAAGTAGGTCTAATTACATTAACATGCCCAATAATGTATTTTTCATCCCCCCACCTCGGAAAGACTATTTTTTCTCTTCGATATCTGAGCGTAAAAGCCGTTTTTATCCTCTAGTGAATAAAGTAAATTGAATTTAGAACATCGTGTGCAATAATGAGTTGTACCAGTAATGCGCCCGCTGACCCCAACAGCTGATCGCTTGTTGTGGTGTCCATTTCAGGTTCAAAGGTTGTCGTACCACATCAAATTTCAAAAATAGAATTTATTTTTCATCCCCCATCTCGGAAAGGCTATTTTTCCTCTTCGATATCTGAGGGTAAAAGCCGTTTTTATTCTCTAGTGGATAAAGTAAATTGAATTTGGAACATGCACGTGCACTAAAGAGTTGTACCAGTAAAGGCGGCTGCTGACCCCTACCGCTGATCGCTTGTTGTGGTGCCCATTGGGCTAACTTGAATCCCGAACCAGAATCCTTTGGTGCGTAATCTACTATTAATTTATTACAATCTAAAAAGAACAGAATAGAAAACATTTATTTTTAATGGACACACACACAGACATAATAAAAAATAAAATCTCAGACTCGGAACCATCTTGACTCAGAACTTTTCTTTAGCGGTTTTTTTTTCACGTCCTACTTATTATTAAGAAAAACCAAGATAAAATAAGAAACTTAAAAACATCCCAAACTATATATTATTTTCTGTAATACTTACCTATAATAACGTAGTAAGTAGTTATTACCTAAACTTTTTTTGCATCTACTCATTTCCTCGCTGAGGTGGGATGAAAAGTCACGTGTTGCACTCGAGTGCAAAGATTTTTCACCTTGTGCTCTTTTGATTCCCTCGCCGCTCATGATTCTAATTTTTGAATCACTCGTTGCACTCGTGATTCAATTTTAGAATCATTCGCTTGCTCGGTCATCAAAATTGAGCACGCGGTTAAAAAGCAACTTTGCACTCTTGTATAACAAATAACTATTGAAAGTATCCACACGTGTCCATTTAACTATGGTAGGTAATTTACGGCATTTCCCATTTGTGTGGCCCTACCTAGCATTAAAGAATAATTTTAGTTAAAATAGTTATTTTTCATACAAGGCTGCAAAGTTGATTTTTGGCGCGAGTACTTGAATTAAAAACTGAGCGAGCGAAGGATTCTAAGATCCGCGAGATAAACGAGCAGTTAAAATATAGAATCCTGAGCGATGCGGAGTTTTCAAAGGTATGTGACGCAAAAAACTTTGCTGCCGAGTGCAACACACAATTTTTCACCTCACACAGCGAGGAAATAAAGTGGGGGCGGCTCGCCTGTCAGTGTAGAAAATAATTGAATACGTAGGTGTTCCAATTTTGAACAACACTATGTGCTCTAGAAGCACAAAATGGAGTTTTGCTCAGATTTTGAATGAGAAATAGAATCTTTCCGATCGTGTGAGGTGAAAAGTATTTTGTGGTTAAAGAAAGGACAATGGGTGGAAGTGTCCCCCCCCTACCCTCCAACAGATTTCACAAAGGTGTCATTCGAAGCGCCTGAAAGAGGAGATTTTTTACTAGGTAGTAGGTAGGTATATCGACTTTTTTCTAAAGAATGGAGTTTACCTGGAAAATCTGAATTTGTCAACCTAACCTATCCTATGGCGTTAAGCGATTGGAGGGGTTCAACAGATTTAAAACATATCTTTCGAAGCAGCTGGGTACCTACTATTAGGTATTCTGCAGCTGGTAGAGATGACATTTTTTTACTACGGCGACATTCTTCAAATGTGGGATTTACTTCGAATACCTTAATATCTACCTTAACCTAACCAAACCTAACTTGGGTGATGTCGTCTAAATTTTTTTCATCGTGTTAACATCTACAAATGAGTCCTCCTAAATCCCATTGCGAGACAAAATCCGGCCACTGTAGGCGCGGGCTTACAGACGGCGGGTAATAATAGGTTAGCTCGGTGTCTGATCAAGGACCATATCTCATCGTGTTCGACGTCATTTAATTTTCATTGGCGGTTCATTTTTTTTTGTCTCTCGTTAAAATCAAATGAGTCTTCCGACCCAGGGCAAGAGAGTAGGGACTATCAGACTTTTACTGACTAAAATTTACGGTGTCCTTCAATAGGATATACGTTCCGGCCTTCCGGGTCACGGTAGCTCGTGAGTCCCTCGGCAGGCTTTGGCCCTCTAAGGGCGCTACTCAAAGAGTTGGCAGCACGATGATTGTGCTGCCAACTCTGAGGCGCGCGGGGAACACAACACGCCGTCGACCTGGGCATGGCACGGCATGGTCCAAGATCGGACAGCGAGTTGCCCATTACTCGTCCTCAAGCCCGCGCCTGCAATGGCCGGAGATCGTCCTGCGACGTTCTTTGCCGTGGGCGTCTTCCGAGGCAGCTGGGTCGTGAGGTGGACGCTATCCTCTCCCTCACGTGCCCTGCCTACTGGCGGATCAACTTCCACTTCCACTTCTATCTAATCATTGATACCAATATCCTATAAAAAAGTACGCCCACCATCTTGATTTTCAAGTGATCATTTCATACGAAACGAAGACTTGCAATCTCCCACAAGTCCACAACACACGTACTCGTATGAACCATTTTTAAATAAACAAAATAATCTACTAACATCCTTTTTTTTCCTAGTTAGGGAGCGGCTCTTTTGCGGCTCGCCCCTCACGCCCCCGCACGATTGCTACGTTTTGACGTCTTCGTTGGACGTCTGTAGTTTTTCAGACTGTGGTGATATTAACTGAGGTCCACGGGACTATTTAAGCAGGTTACCGTCTTCTTCGCGAAATACCTTCTCAATTTGCATCCGACCAATACGTAGCTCTGTCACTTGCCTCGTTCAAATCCTGGAAGGTGCAGGTGGTTGAGCAGGATGGGCACGAAAAGAGGTGGGACATATCCTGTACGTACCAGAGGCTCCGCAAGTCCGCATTAGCAGTGTGTTCGGGATGAGTTTAGTATATCCCATTTGATCAGATTATTTTTATAGCGGCCAACCTGGTCTCGCAATCGATTGATTTCCAGATCGATCACTCCAGTTCAGAACCAGGGGGAGGTGCTCTGCTGGATTGAGGTAGAGAGGAGGGGTGGGTTTACTCACTCTTCACAGTTCGCATGTCTCTTCTGAGGCATCATTTTCCGAGGAAGTTGTAAGTCTCAGAAACTTCTACGACTTTTGAGGAGGTAATTGATCCTTGTAAAGCGGATGACGGTTATCTCGTTCTCCCGTTTCTCCTTTTCAAAACCGCGCCGAAAGTGTGGAGGAGGCAGCTATGCATGCCAGAGGATATTCCATTGCAAAAGGCGTTGGTTTTAAACATCCATTAATGATCCGACAGCGACAGGTATCATTCAGCGCTATGTCAACTTCTCTGGCATGGGCTTAACGATGCCTCACTGGGCATGCGAACTCCCCAGCAGAGAAAGAAAGGCACAGGCCGGTGGTGCGGATAACCTGTGGAGCTTGTTCCCCAGCTGGTGGACGTAAGGCGGCGAAGAACGTTGTCTCGTGTCGACACCCCGACATTAACTGTGCCACACACGAGCTACTCGCTACAGCCACAAACGCCGCCACAAAAAGCTAGACACGGCTACAGAGGTAGCTGAAGCGCGCGACAGCCATTTGTGGCCGATGGTGGACACTTGCGGTCGTTGGCTGCTACGTTTTTTAACCAATGCACTGAGGTAAGAAAGACAGGGGTGTGCAATCGCGCGAGCGGCATGTGGCGGTGTTTTGTGGCCCGTGTGCCGGGGAACCCTAAAAGCCCTATTTGCTAGTCGGTTGCGGAGATGGAACGCACAGGATTGGATGGATTTGGTCGTATGTCGTGCTCTAGTGTCGTGTTGGGAGGACTCATTTGATAAAACCACGTAAAAAAAAAGTGCTTCCAGAGCTTCCGTCAACTTTCGTTCAGCCTCCTCGTAAAAAGGTTTCTGGGCGGCTAGAGCAAGGTCATCTGCACATGAAAGCATGAAACGGTTACCGTGACCCTGGAACTTAAAGAACAATTGAAGGTACCTAGGTACCTACCTATACCTACACGGTGGATTTTTATCAGCCTACAAGTGACAGTTCTTCCAGGACGGAGGGACTCATTTGGCGATTCCTCCACCTAAAAAAGTAAGTAGGTACCTAGATGCCTAGAACTTTTTAATGAAGTTTATTTAAGTACCGTGAAACTCGCCATCTTTGGCCGGTTTTTACACATAATCGGCTACAACTATGAAAAAATATATGACAAGTATTCGTTTTTTTTTATTTGCAAATCAAGTGCAACCTTAACTCTTGATATTAAACTCGAAACCTGCAAAACTTATGACTTTTTATACCCAAAAACGAATTTAAATAGTCAACCAAAATTACCTCGACTTTCTGCCAACATTAGCCACTGCTAATAACTCTTGGATTTTCGCTCTTACAGCCGTATAATTAAGAAATACGATAGGAAACTGGTTAAAGTTGACGGTTAAAAGATAATAATAACAAAAGGTTACGA
This sequence comes from Agrotis segetum, assembly GCA_036375495.1. Classification (NCBI taxonomy): domain Eukaryota; kingdom Metazoa; phylum Arthropoda; class Insecta; order Lepidoptera; family Noctuidae; genus Agrotis; species Agrotis segetum. The sequence continues at coordinate 12,854,486 of JAQSVV010000088.1, read as the reverse complement.
ATTTAGCCGTACAGGGCAGTGGCCAAAGTTACCCAATATTTTTTCTTTAAATTCATACAAATGATTTTTAGACATAGGGTTGTCCAAAATAAAATAAATCGATTGGATGTTTTTAACAGAAAAACGTGTTTTAATATCAATCATTTTTATTAGGTACCTATAACTGTAGATACTTAACAAATTAAGGTATAAAAACATGGCAATTTTACTTATTTAATAGGTTACAAAGTGAGTAGGGGCAGCCCTAGCACATGTTTTTATGTGGCCAAAGTTGACATCTTGTGTTCGCAGAAAGTGATTGTAACATTGGTCGCTAAATTTCTAAGTTCAAAAGACTCGTTAAGATTTAAAAAAGCTCATCATGTTATTATCATGAATTCACCCAAAAACATATCAAAAAACTACTCATCTCGGCAAGTTTTCACGCTCACTAGGATCACAAAACACGATGCACAAATTGGTACCACTCGAATCGACTTTCTTTCGACGACCGTTGACAGCCAACTGAGTGAAGGTAGCAAGTGAACTTGCTATCAGTATTGCCATAAATATAACCTATTTTCCTTAACAGACTGTAAAATGTTGCCATTTGAGACAATATTGTCGTTACAAGTTGTTTTGCTTATTTTTGGTAACTGGCCAATGTTAGGCTTGAAAACCAAAGTTGGCGGATTTCACGGTATAACTTTTTTCATGTTAAAGGTTGAGGTAAAAAAAATGTTAAAAGGGAAACTTGATAAGTACCTAGGTACGATGATAAATTTCCAGGATTCTAAAAAAAAGAATTTCTCGATACCTCACTGGTGGTGATTCCTTCAGCTCAACATACTCCCGATACTCCGATATACTCGTATCTATAGGCGTCTGTATAAGGTACGTCTGTAAGTAAAATAATGATTCATACAATGACGTATACATGTATGTAGAAGTAGGTATAGCGTCGGTTTAGTGCAAGCGTTCTGGATTGAGCTCGTTGTGTTGTTTAGTGGGCTCGTTCTCGTCGCTCGTACGCACGCATCGAGTATGCGACGTCCCACATAAAAAAAATCGGTCGATACGTTATAAATATTTCAAAAATACTTTTCATTTGGAACTTTTATTTTTCATATTTATTTCTAAAGACAGCGCGGGCGTTACTGTTTTATTGAATTACCTAAATAATATTAGAGCTATTGAACGTTTGTCGATTTGATTCGCGAAGTGGAACATCAGCATCTGTCGGGACCAAACTTGTGTTCGTAGTACCTTAACTTCGTAGTACCTTAACCCTCGTGTAAGGGCAGGATAAACTATTTGAAGGGCGTTTTCTCCTTGGAGCTACGTCTCGTCTACTTGTAATTTTAAGGTGAAGCGGGACACGAGGCGGGCGACGCCTGTACCAGACGAAGTAGGCGGTGTCGGGCGACCGCCCTCCGCGGGCCCCGGCCGAGCGCTGTGGAAAACGCATGGGCGCGGGGCGCCGTCACACGGACCCAGTAACAAATATACTTCACGAACCTGTTATCGCTCTTAGTGATTGACCATCAGTTCCATTTTGTCGATATTAGTTAAAATCAAATTAATTAGAAAAACATAAATTAAAAAAAATATCCTTAGGAAACCACCCCATTGCCCTCGTCTAATACGTGCCATATGAATGAAAAGCTAACACGTGACCGTAACATAACTTTTTAAATGCTAGACTTACTTAGACATCGCGGCGCCAATTTCAAGTTGATATTGTAGAATCTTGCAAGATATCCTCCTAAAGCCATAAATACTGTTATAGGTATCTAATTAAACGTGTTTGAAAGCGCGTAGCAGTGTTTGGCTTTGTGTAGCGGCAGCGTTGCATTTTTAACGCCGCGTGCGAATGCTACCTCACGTTGCATACAGTTTTAAGTTGTAAAAATAATGTCACGCTAAAACTTTTTTTTTAGTTAAGTTCATAACTTTACGCGTGAATTGAAAAATTGAGTTCCTAAAATCAGACGTATGTTCTACAGATAGACTGAGTATTGAAGCGCTATTAGTGACGCGTTTGTTATGTCCTAAAAACGTAGTAATAGTGAGGTGCTAAATAGTGCATTTAAAATCATTGTCTTTTTGAATTGAAATTAATACCCCGTAATTTTTGTATAGCTAGACCTTTATCAACGCGTTAAAATAGGGTGCAAGTTTTACAATACCACATTCTAACGTTTATTATTTGTTTCTGAGCTTTCAGACATTGACAGAATAGTCGAAATCGGCTTGGCATTAAGAAGTACTTAATTAGAAATATAATTTATTGTTAATACTTTTATGTAGGTAAGCGATTTAATTATGTCTGATTAATTTATTCTTTTGGACTAATGATACCTATGATGCAATAAACAATACTCTACAAAAGCGTTAACTGATTTATTTTTTAAAACAAGATATCTTTTAGAAATAATATGTTTTAAATATTATTGGGTTGTAAAAGGTGAAATTTTCAATTGACGTTATGCTTATGTCATACAACCCTGGTAATCATGGAATTCAATAAATATTTTGGTTCAAAAGATTAGGTCGATTTAATTTAAAAAAATACTAAAATTGCGAAAAATTTTAAAACGAAAGTAAAACTAAATCCTTAGCCCGTTGCTACACTCGATATAACTTTAAGATCGATACTTGCGCTTCACTAAGGTGTGGCGTTCTCTCCCCGCGGGCCCCGGCTCAGCCACGCCCAGCGCGCGCATTCTCAAACAAAATCCGCAGAAAATGTTGTGCGAAGAATCGAGTAGAGTCTGCGTCGTTCGTTTCGTTCAGTCACGCACGTCACATCAGTTAGGCAGCTCAGTTGAGTAGTGATCTCGATAGCCGACGAACCGTACGCACGGCGCACACGTGCCACTCGCGCCCATCCCTTCTCCGCCGCACCGCACTCCCGAGCGATTTCGCCGCTCGCTCGGTGACGCCACCGTCCGTCGCTACTCCGCCGACGCCGCTTGTGCTCGGTGTCGTTCCGTACGGAGCTTTGCTACATCATACTTTATTATGTAATACGAAAATAAACAGCTCAAAGCAAACCACGTGTGCGCGCCGGCCGGCTTACATACAAATTCGTAATTAAATTGAAATCAACCAATATCACGCTCCGAAACATCCGTTCTAAAGCAAAGAATACAGTGATAGGTGAAACAAATAAAAAAACATTCCAATCTTTTAATCAGTATTTTAAAAACCTAAACATTAATCAACCGTGGCGTAAGATAATTAATTAAAACAAGTGAAAATGTCTAATTCCGTGGAACAACAATTCAGCGAGCTTAGTTTGTCACAAGAGGACCATGACCAATATGAACCAGAGGATCATCAAGACCAAAGGTTAGTAACCACATTGAACACAATTTAATAAATCAGTTATAATCATACAACATAGTACCTACCGTACATAATTTTAGTTAACAGCTTTAAGTTTTTTTTTGTTTCTATAAAAATTGCGCGAAAATGTTGGTTCGTTACATTCAAGTGCTAAAAAAAAAACAGTGTAAGACCACAGATGTACAGTAGGTACTCTGTGGTGACTGAAATCGATCGAGAATTAACGTTCAGAAAATGGTGACTAATTTAAAGAATCAATCTGGTAAAAACATTGCAGAATACATGTACCTAACGTATTTTAGGGGGGATTTATTTATGATTGTACTGTGAAAGTACATAAAAAATATAACTTGTTTTTCGTTTTGTTTAACCTAAATATTGTAAATTGGATGAAGACCAACTCGTTAACTTAGATGACAGGTACACTAGATTATTAATTACTTTGATCTTACTGGTTTATCATCTGCAATATTATAAAAATCCACCTCGCAGTGAAGTCTGTGCAATCGAAATGAAGATTGAATGTCTGTAGGTATTGTACCAAGCGAGAAAAGCGGCTATTATTGTTGTTGTTCTTATTATTATCTAAATACTATTATTGTTCTTGCTTGTATCCGTACGTAATGTACGTACCTATGTAGGTAGGTACGTACATCTAATAAAATGTGGGCAATACAAACAACGTACACTTGCTTGAATCTACCTAGTTCTAAGTGTAGAAAGTGCTTGAGTATTGAGCGACCCGCGACGTTCTGGTTATACGGGACTAAGGGTCTATTCACACCGAGACGCAACGCTACGCGCACGTTTCAATAAGCGACCCAAATCTAACCTTATCTACTACCTACCACACTACTACACGAAAAGATAGTACACATTTCACCGACGATGACGCGAAGCCGCCGAGCGCATATTTTTTAGTAACTCAAAATGTAACTGTATTTACCTTATGAAATGGTATGTTTTCGTGTCTATGTGTTGCGCAGTTTTTTAACGCTAAGAACCGGAAAGTTAACTTAACCAACTTGCGAACAGTTAAACCCCAAAAACGAATGCACTCCGAAAATCTTTGTTTTCCGACTAAGTACGAAACGTTGTCATAGAGATACGAGTAAACACTTAGTAAAGTTCTAGTTTTGTACCGCTACGGCCCAGTTTGTACCTACTTTGGTTGATTGAAGAGCCACAGTTTGGAAAAAAAGAGTAGAAAATTGGGGGGGCGCCACTGTGCTTTTCATATGGCAACCCGCTGTGAACGTATAGTGTCCCAAACTGTCGTCTTGATACTTTTTACAAATAATTATAATTATCAGTTATTAGGGTCGTTCTCAAAGGTCCACGTTTCTTTTGTTCTCTGTTTCCCAACGGCTCCATGACAAATTATAATATTGTTTTGAATTTGCCTACATGAGTTCCCTACGGGTCCACGAAATTTGTAAAAAGTACAGTCAGTAAAAACGATTTCATGTAAAGAGAAAGAAAAATATTCAGTTGTTTTGTTGACTGGTTTAAATGCTTGTGATAAATACCTACTAATGAAATGAGAATTACAACAGTTTCTATTAAGCGATATTTTAAATAAGTACTAGGCTAACATGAGTTCAAACAGAGTCGTTTGTATTTAAATATAACTATTCTGGGTACCTAGGTTAAAAGCTTATCAGCAAAAGTACTAGGGAGTGGAGGTGTTCAATCAAATATACACACCTTCTTGAACTTAATGGTAGTTCAAGGAGGTATGTATTTGATTGAACACCTCCACTAGACCGGTCTTGATCTTTTATTTTATGACCATTAACAATTATTAAATACTTATTACCTAAAATAAAAACATATTATTAAATATCTACTTACAACTTAGAACAGAAACCACCTTGAATTTATGCCAGCTTAGTACTTTTGCTGGTTAGTAACATTATTTCAGTTTTTAAGCTTTTATCACCTCATAGCCAAGCTTTTGTTTTTGACTGTATCAAACATTATCCTGGACGCATTGGGGACAAAAAAAGTAATATTTTTAAATTTTGTGGACCCGTTAGGAACAAATGTATGAAAATTAAATTATTGAGAACAATAGACTCATGGACCTGTTGGGAACGACCCGTTATAAACAGTCATTAACGCATGCGACGCGCACCGTAAAGATAATTTTTGTGGAAATAAAAAGTAAGTTGGTAAGAATAATTTAATTGAACAAGTATTAGAAAAAACAACAACAATTAATGTTATAGATAGCGATGGGTCGTTGACGGTTTTTCCGTCAACGAAACGTTAACGTTGATTCACGTTTGTCAACTAGTTAATCAACTAGTTAAATTCGTCAACGAGTTGAATGAGTTAACGTTTTCATCTCGTTGACGAATTTAACTGTCAACTTGCAACGTAAACCGTTGATTCATTAAACGTTTCATAATCAACGATTGCGCGTCTAATTTAAGAAACAAGTTGATTCAAAGTATTGGAAACGTTTTATGTACAAACTAACATCTTAAATTGTGTGAAATAAAAATATTTTTATTACATTTTTCACAGAGGGCAGAAAATAGTACATTTCAAATAATACATTGGGATAATTAAACAAACTCCACCAATATTTATGTACTATTCTTAAAATAAATAATTCGAAAATCAACTCATTCAACCGCTCGCAATCTATGACTTTAAAAATATCGAACCATAAAACTCAACGTTGAAGATAACGTTTGCGTTCTCGTTAATTCAACTCGTTGAATTAACGAGAACGAACGAACGAACGAGTTCAACTCATCAACGTCGTTGACGTATTCAACTAGTTGTACACTCGTTCGTTCGTTCTCGTTAATTCAACTCGTTGAATTAACGAGAACGAACGAACGAACGACTTCAACTCATAAACGTCGTTGACGACTTCAACTAGTTGATTCATATTGAGTTAACGTTAACACGTTGACAGGAGATCAACGGTTGATTCAACTAGTTCGTTGATTCAACGCTCATCCCTAGTTATAGATGCAAGTAATCGTGTGTGCGTAAATTTCTGGGATTAAAAAACACCCCCTCCATCTCGTCTGAGTTTTGGCTAGAGTTAGCCGCATTATTAGCCGTTAGCCGATTCAGAAGAACCATCATGGCTAATCACTATACTCTCCATGTTTTCATACATAAATAATTTCAAATCATAATAAACTTTTATTTTAATTATTGTTTGGAATGCGCGCTCAGCTGCTTCCTATGAAGCCGAATAATTCTTGTGATATAACACAAGTTGTTATCACCTTTATAGTAAACATTGCAGAGTACGCCATTCTAGTTAGAGCACCCCAAATTGTACCTAGCTTTATTTACCAAAAGTGATCAGTTGGTCACAGGTCAACATGGGTCGTTCCCAAGGTTCCACGATTCTTTGTTCTCTGACCTGTTTCCCAAAGGATCCATAACGAATTATAAAATTGTTTTGAATTTGCCTACATGTAAGCCTACATGTAGGTAATGAGTTCCCAACGGGCAACGGATTCACGAGATTTATAAAAAGTACAGTCAGTAAGAACGATTTCATGTAAGAGAAAGAAAAATTTTCAGAGTTGTCTTTTCGAATGATTTAACTGCTTGTTATAAAAACTAATGAAATGAGAATGGCCTTTTTTTAAATTGTAACTACACCATCATATATTTTATAAAAGTACTAGGCTTACATCAATTCTTACAGGGTGGTTTGCTTTTAAAATAATTGTTCTTGGAAGATCTACTGAAAAGCTTACAGCAAAAGTACTAGGATACCATAAGTTCAAGGGGTATGTATTTGATTGAACACCTGCACTAGATCGGTCTTGATATTTTATTTTATGACCATTAACAATAATTATTAAATACTTATTACTTAAAATAAAAACCACCTTGAACTAATGCCAGCCTAGTACTTTTGCTGGTTAGTAACATTATTTCAGTTTTTAAGCTTGATTATGTATAAACCAAGCTTTTGTTGTTGACTGTACCAAACATTCTCATGGACCCGATGGGAACAAATTTTTTAATATTTTCAAATGTCGTTGACCCATTGGGAAAAGGCGTATGAACGTTCAATTTTTGAGAACAATACACTCGTAGACCTGTTGGGAACGACCCGTCAAAATATACCTAGTAGTATCATAAAAGGTTTTAAAAAAATGTTCGTAAAAAAATGTGTTATGTTCATTTCCCATGCTCTTTAAGTAATTATTAAATAAATAAATAAAATATTTTTATTGACATTTAAAATACAATGTGTGTTGTAACCCTGACTACTGAGCTAGGCGAAGACTGTGTTACAGAAGTCAGTGTATTCTCCCATTTATGTCATTAATGTGCAACAAAATCATCAAAATCAAGATGCTGATTATTGTCATCAATATGCACTATATTGGTCAACAAGGTGATCGTATTCTTGGTTAAAACGTTTAGTAGATGTCGGAAGTTTAGGGGGTTAGGGGGGGGATAAGGGTCGTAGCAAACTTATCAAAACGGAAAGGGGTCGTCACCGTATCAACTCAAGCCGTTCAGTATTATTTGTATGAAACTCCTTACTGCAACGCACACTAATCGGAATCGTAACGTAAACGCATCGGCTCGGACAAGCACACGCACCGTGTTGCAGTGCGCGGTCGGCTTTCCTTACCCTCGCTTACGGCTAACGGCTATCCGTACGTTAGCTTACGAATCTTCGTCCAGTCTCCGCCCGCGGTTTGCTTTGCCGCACGTGCTTTACGAGAGAGGCGACCGTGAAGTTAGCCTACGTTCGCGCATGTACACTCGTAAAAAGTGTTATTCATTTTATTTTAAACCAAAATACGAATAAAAACTAACAACGTCTAGTCTTCAACCAGCGGTCGGCGAGACGTAAACGCGGCGTCGCCTATCCGTAGCCGAGTCGATTGGGCGGAGCTTCTGATCCGCTTACGTTACGTGGCACAGTATTATTATTGCCTCGAAAAGCGGACATTCCCTTTTTATTAACTTATCCGATAGAACAAGTTATTTTAAAAGTAAGAGTAAAATACCCGTGTGACAATTTTGTCTCAATCAGGAGATATAATTTTTTTTTTAATTTTCTATGGTAACCATAGAAATCGCAATAACTTTAGATCCAATTAGGTTTTGTTATATCTTTGGTTGCAATTACTTGATGCTTTATATTAAGTAAATTACCAAGCAAACGCCCAATTTTTATCGTTACCCGGTGGTGAGTAACATCGAATTTTACATATTTACGATTTTATTTTTTTATGGGCTTATTTCCTGGTATTTGGATTCAATATCGAGACAATCTGTTGCTTTGGCACTAAGAAACACCAATTTAAAATATCATATCCAAATCTTATGGTATCCAGAAATTATAGGATTCTGAAATTTAGGCGCTAGGGTTGGCATAAGTCGTATTTTCTTAAATGTTTTTTTTTATTGTAAAATATAGTAACATAACAATAGAACCTGTTACCAATACCGGTGGGCCACTTATTTTTATATTTTTAAATGTTTATCGTACATAGCACTGAATTTTTACCTACGGAAAATTATAATTAAAGTAGGTATTTGTGCAAGTGAAGTCTTTTTTTTTTGGGACAAACCCACCGCACTGTTCCTAAATCACAGCAACTCCTGAAAGCCAGAATCAACAGTGGCGACCGCCAGAAAAGCGCCGGCAATGAAGCTCGACGAAGTCCCGGAGAATATATTTAACTGTCTTGGATCCCGCAACGTACGTATGCGTCGATAAGTAACCAACATAAATTTAAAACTACAAACAAAAAAAAAAAATTTTTTGCGAAGTGATGACCCTAAAATCAAAATTATCAGAAAAAACTTTAGAAGTGAATAACTCCCAGATACCGCGAGATTTGGATGTGTTTTTTTTTCTATTGATTGGTTGGGGTCTATATATGATTTACCATTAATATTGAATCCAACTAAGCAAAGATACAACCATGAAAAATCAAAATCTAAAAACACAAAAAAAGGATATTTCTTAAAATCTCTACTAGGTAGTACCCTCTTGTATTTTTTTTTAAATATCTTTAACATAGTTTTATTACTCATAATAAAGACATGTGTAAAATAATGCGTATTTATTTTTAAATTAAATTATTTAGAAAAGTAAAAAAAAACACATAACATTTTTTTACTCATGTTTTATGTAAAATTGGTACATGGGTATTCTACTCTTACTTTTAAAATAACCTGTTCTATCGGGTAAGTTAATAAAAAGGGGATGTCCGTTTTTCGAGGCAATAATAATACTGTGCGTGGTTACGTAAAGTGGACGACTGTTTGACGCCGAGGAGAGAGGCGAGGCGGTTACGATCCCTTCCCGTTTTGATAAGTGTGCTACGACCCTAAAGCCACGATCCTTCCACCTGCTCACGGTGTTGGTGTTGCAGAAACCTACTCGGGTCTCACGTCAGGTTGCACCTGTCGGAATCAAGTCTCATGGCTTTCAAAACAGTCAAGTACAAACATACTCTTTCACTAGTTCCATGGTCCTAGCAGCATACCATCGCGTGTGGTAACCTCCCAAGAAGGTTGTTGGCAAACCCTTCGTTATCACTACTTGCAATTGTAACTAACTCGGAAGTCGCCGAAGTCGGAGTTAGTTGCTAGCACGAGGTTAAATTGACAATATTGTATGACAGACTGTCAATTTAACCTTGTGTTAGCAACTAACTCTAGGTTAAAAGATAACTCGGGTTCGTGCAAGCGGGCCTCTTTTTAGGGCGGCCGCATACATCAGTTTTTTTTCCGTTCGGAATTCGAAATGATGAATGAAATTGAACAACACACACAAAACATGCACACACATTTGTATGAATTCACTGTGTACGGATAGAAAACGAATTCGGAAATCGAATACGTAAAACGTGTGTATGCGGCCAGCCTTATACATCGATGAATTGCTTGATCTTCTGCTTCAGAAAAAAAAAGGAAGAAGCAAAGGAACCCTCTGTCATAGGAACCCTATACATACAGGGGCTTTAGATTAACACCTTGAACAATGCGAATCATTACCATTGTCATTAAGGCGGGCGATTATTGCTGCACGACTAGATTGACCGAACATCGACCCGTGTAAATCCATAAGACCGAGACGCCATCGCCATAACCAAAAACGAACAGAATCTTGGGTACCTGCTGAGACGTTGCTCCGTCGCAAATAAAGTTCCTCGCCCTAATCACTTCACTGACGCGTTTCGACCAACACGGAAAGTGAAATACCTACTACAAATATTTTCACAAATAAGAAAATAATTCAGTAAATGCATGGGGGATGAGATATCCTATGATTAAACAAATTTGAGTCATAAAATGGATATGTCGGTAAGCAACGTAAGACGTTGAAAACTTTTAGATTAGGTTTTAAGATGATGATGACCTGAATAAATTAGGGCAGGCGGAGTCGGAGCGCCACAGCTGTTTTTTAAACCTTTACCTCTTTTCAATAGTTTGCTAAGCCACGCCAATCTGCAATGGTAGGCATTTAGCGCACGGCCTTGCCAGCCCGCTCGCAGCGCCAGTTAGACAACTTTATTATTATTTACTACAACTACCTAACTGCCCATGCAACATTTTTGTACCTATCTATTTATTAAAATTGTAAGTAGTTTCTAACTACCTATGTTTATTACATTGCTTTGATTTTCGCATGAAAGAGTAAAAATATCCATCCATTTTCATTTTATAATTGAAGCAATAGGACATAATTAACATCAATATAAAAAATACATTCCAAACTTTGAATGGCTAGGATCCAAATAAACCATCCACACCCAGTTGGGAAATGTATCTCATGTAGGACCCCACTTTCGAGCTAGCAAGAACGCATACTTACAATAGGCTAGTTGCCTAAAAAAATTAGTCCGTCTTTTAGATTACCTATTCAAAAATAGTTACGTGTGACGTCACGATGCGTGGCATTTTTCGCGCAGAGTGACGTCACAGGTAACTTAAATAGGCTATTATCTTTGTTTTTTTTTGTTTAATCGAAAAAAGAAAAAAAACGTGTCCAATATTTTTTAGGGTTCCGTAGTCAACAAGGAACCCTTATAGTTTCGCCATGTCCGTCCGTCCGTCCGTCCGTCTGTCCGCAGTTTAGCTCAGAGACGCACAGTACTAGAGAGCTGTAATTTGGTGTAAATATGCGGATTTGTTGTGCCGAAAAAGTGGTAAAATAAAATGTCGTAAAATATTTTTTTTTAGGGTACCTCCTGAACTTACACGTAAAGTGAGGATTTTTTTTTCTCGCGTACCCCTTACTGTGGGGTATCAATAAATAGGCCTTTAAAAAATAATGATAGTTTCCATTAACAGTTTTTTGATAAAAAAATTCGTTTGGGAAATATTAAGCTTTAAAGTGCTAAATTTTGCTCGATTCGAGTGTCCCCCCCCTCTACTAGCTAAACGGTTATGTTTGGGGGTGTGACAAAATTCACAATAGTAGTATATTTAACGAAGTTTAAAAGAAAATTATCATGACTAAGTAGGCTTTACAACTTTACGAGTAATAGTCGACCAACTTATAAAATGTACTTGGAAAATAGGTTTTCTTAAACAAAATGTATCGGAGAATATGTACTTCAACTGCAGATGTAAGTTTGTCAACTTTATTTTTACAGCTTTAATAGATATGTTTTTACGGTATGTTTTTTGGGGATAGGTAGGTTTTTATCTTCAACTATTTTTAACTAACTTCTTAAAAAGGAGGAGGTTCTAAATTCGTCGTAATCTTTTTTCTTATGTATTTTCCCTGATTTCTCAAAGACTCCTGGACTGATTGTGAAAATTCTTCTTTTTAAAATTAAATTTAGTTTAGTTAGTTCGCATATTTTGATGGGCAACTACGGAATCCTACACTGTGCGTGGCCCGACACGCACTTGGCCGGTTTTTTTTATAATCTAAAATAGAATGTAATTATTTTGACCCTGGAAACTACCCTATTGCTAAAATGGCTCTGCGATCTCACTCTATAGGAAAATGGCATGGACTGAACTTTCCATATTCAAGTGTCAAAAAAATTTAAACAATTTTTGACTACGTATAACGTAACTTATTTGGACTAGTTAAGAGGTGAACACATCTAAAGTCGTCGCCGCATGCTGTGGGGGAGGGGGATTATGTGTCATTTTTTGGTTTTTTGCTTATATCTCGGACACCATGCGTCCTATGGCATAGCATGTGTGAACAAAATAAAAGCTCAATAAATTTCCCATAAGTTTATTCAATAGCATTTCTATATCTCAAAAAAACATTTACCTTTCGCATTTGGAAAGTTTTCAGAAAGTAGCAGCAGTCTTTTCAGACCCTCCCTTCATTACTTACGATGAACACAGCCAGATGAAACCTGCATTTTGAAGTGGTATGGGGCTCCAACAGCTAAAGAAGTCTCCCACAAGTATTACTTATAAGTAATTCTTGTAGTGAGTTGCGCCTCCACGCGCCACTAGCAGACACGCTGCCTGGAGGGCCTCTGCTTCCAGATCCCATGGCGGCAATATCCGGCAAGGAGGTTTGCCGTTTTACCTCCGATTGTCCGGTATTCCTGGATCATCCGGATGGCCATGCATGACCCTCTGGCAAGCGGCCAACTGTACCGCGCCTTCGCATGCACAGGGCCCTCTCGCGGGAGCCCCGTAGAAGGTCATGGACCACATGACCCCGGTGTACAGCCTATGGTAGGAGGCGTTTGGCCCACCGAAATTGGGTAGGAGCCGCTTAAAGGCAGAGCAGACCTGCTTCGACTTCGGAAATGCTCCTTGAAGTACTACTGGCTGTCGAGGACCAGTCCTTGGTACTTCATCGTCTCGACGCCGATGTGTACTACACACACTGTCTTTATAAACGTCGAACGACATGAAGGGCCGACGCCCGCTAGCAGTTTAAACGCTTTCGTATACTACAAATTATGCCGCCCGCCACCCGTTTCTCAGCAATTTTTTTAGTCACACAGTGACCAAAGTAATGAACCTTTCTGATGAGTTTAAATTATTTGACCCGAAAACCCCGAAAAATATATCTTTATTTTCAAAATTGTAGTCGTCATAAATTCAAGTTAAATCTTCATTGGATGTTAAAAAATTAACAATAAATATCGAGGTCATAAGCTGTCTTATGAATAAGAAACTAATATTTATTCAAAGAACGAGCTCGAAATTTTTGACTTTCTTGGTTACGACCAGCCAAATCTTTATAGAAGTGCGAACTCAGCGAGCTTTAAAATACGCTCGAGCTTTTAAGGTGGATGCTCCAACCAGCCCGCGAAATTGATTTTTTTTTACGTTTTTTGCAATTTGCAGGCCAGTGACATGTTGTAACTTTATAAAAATATGAGTTGCGGTAATAACAAGTATAATTTTAAATATAAAAATTATCAAAAAATTCGCTCCAACAGCTCTCACATAGAAAAGGTGCATCATGTTAAAATCTCCGAAATCTAACTACGATGCACCTTTTCTATGTGAGAGCTGATGGAGCGAATTTTTTGATAATTTTTATATTTAAAATTATACGTAGAATATACTCGTAGTGCGACTGTTGAGACTTCAAATCCAGTAAAAGATTGTATAACTTCGAATTAGTTCGAATAGATAATTATGGCTCAGTTGAAGTCTGTAGAAGTTAAATAACATACAAAAATAGCTATGTCATGAAAATCAGTTATTTGCATACGTTTGCCGTATTGCATTACTTCCCAGAATTTGATCCATACAAGCAACACAATCGCATGATGTAATATTACAGGCTGTGTTTTTTTCCAAAATCAGCGTTTTCGATTCCTGGCCAGAATTATTGATTTTTCTAAAATCCAATGCTGCAGTTTTAGTTATATTGTCGTCAAAATCTGTCTCAAGTCATACGTTTTTCGATATTCCTCATAATTTAAAGGATAGTAGCCATCCACGCAAAAAAACACGCGTTGAAAAATTCAACCTGTATATTTGACAAAAAAAAACAGTAAAATTTTATATCTATATTTTAAATTTTTATGCATTTCGGTTTTGGCCGAAACCAAGAGTAAGACCGAAAGTTCGGTTTCGGCTGAAAAATCAGTTTCCGTCGGATACTAAAGATTTCCTTTGTAATAAAAAAAACTAGCCAAGTATGAATCGGACTCGCGCACGATAGATTCCGTACGTCATCTATAAAAATGATAATTAATTACGTATTTAGTGAACTTACAACTACTCTACTACTACGTCGGCAAATAATACACCTACGTCTGTAGGTGTATTATTATTATACAGCAAGGCCTACAATTTAGTGTTTCAGGTATTATTGTAAAAAAAACATGGGATGAGTTTTCAGCATGCCTCAAATACTTATCAAAAATATCAACCAGCCTGAATATGTCTGAACTGAACGTCTGATAATGCAAAACTAAAATAACAGATAACCGTGTCTTTAGTTTTGATTTATTTTAAATTTAACATTGAAACAATATGTAAAGATAATATTAAATTCAGCAGTGCGTATTGTGTGGCTCAATAAACTAATAATCGATAATTCGATATGCACAGTCATGCTATATTCAACCGAAATTTATATTTCATAGATCTAATTTGAACTTATTTAAAAAATTAAAAGTCTCAAACGGGCGGTTACATTTACAAATAAATGTAAATGTAACAGCCCCAGCAGCACCTATTATTGAGACCTATAATAATATACAATTTAAAAAATACAAAGTCAAATTAAAAACAAATCTGATACTCTTATTCCGAAAATTATATAGACAACTCAAAGCACCATTGATAAACTCGAGAATTTAATTTTGTACAGAACGATCGCATTATAGATAGTTTTCTACAGCCTGGAGCTTAAAATATATGCCGTCTGCATAATATTATTTCCACCACGGTGCAGTTGTTGCTTTGCACCTGCCGGCAGGTGGTTCGGCCCATTGCAGCGCACGTGCCGTCGCTGCACTCTTCAGATTACCAACCAACTGTTCGTTTTTTATTACTAAATTGATATTAATTATTAAAACAAATTATTCCTGCACAGCGAAAACGTTCAAACTTTAGCAAAATACATAATAGAGAACAATCCCGGGATCTAGGAAACTTTACACACAGCAGTTAGGGTTCCGTAACTTAACTTCGAGAGTCGTCCCATCTTCTAAGCCAACCTGACCGAGTCAGGGTGCCCAAAGGACCGAGCTAGCTTCCGTGCCGTCCATCAATTACTTAATAAATAATCTACTACGTCACAGATTGATATTATCGCATGACGATCGATTTTGTTGGGTGAGGTTAAATGATCTGAACAAATATATTGGGCTTATATGGTGCCTTTGCTAGCTGAAAGTTGATAGCATCTCTATACTCTTGATTTTGAGCATAATTTGATTCTTTTGTTTTTTACCGACTTCAAAAAAAGGAGTTGATCAATTCAACCCGTATGTGTATTGTATGTAATATTTCCCGCATTCATCAGATCAGCGTCTGATCTGAACCCATGTGCCAAATTTTAAAATTGTATGTATGTGTATTGTGTAGGTATTGTATTATGTTCGCAAATCTCCAAAACTACAAGTCCGATTTAAGTAATGCTTTTTGTTGTACTAGGTATTGTTCAACTAATACTGTAAGTTTCATCAAAATCGGTTCAATCGTTTTTGAAATATGTTTTTTTTTGCTTACTTAGAATGCAAATTGTCAAAGACTCCGATTATACGAAGATTTTTGTTGAATAGGTATCTAAACTATAAAATAAACTTTTTGAAAATATAGGAACCGCCTTCAAACCCAAACCAAACACAAAGGTGTAAAATAACTTTCTTTTCTTTCGGAAGTCGGTGGCCATAGTCAATGAAATAATAATAAAAACAAAGCCACCAACTTCCGCAAGAAAAGTTACTTGTATATTTTTAGTGTTTGGCTTTGAAGTTGGTTCCTATTTTTTCAAAAAGTTTGATTTCCTCTCTACATTATATTATTTTAACATTAAGAGCGCATATTCTGTAAGCTGGAAACGTCGCAAATGGCTGTCAAATATTTACAAGTAGAAATTAATTTTACAAATTGACTGTATGAAAATAAAAATATGGCTCTGTAGTGCACTAAAAAAGTGTTTATGGAATGCAATAATTAATATAGTAACACCGAATATCGTCGCTGCGCTTTTAATAATCGCCATGTGTTTTTGACAAACTTTTCAGGAGACGCAAAAAACAGATTTTCTCAGAAAATACCCGGAGTATTCAAATAATTTATTTTTACTTTAATACATCTAACAAAATTACGTAGCTGCATATTACTTTTCATTACGTAAGAGTATAAATAACGACAAAATTAAACATAATAGGCAAATTTGACACATAGCGTTTTTTATTTGAGTCGTAAATACAAACTAAGAGACAACCTATTTCATTTTGTCGCTGATAAAATTGTAATAAGCAACTACTTCGACTAAACTATCAGATCTATGTGACGTTTGACCTGTGCGTTTCGTGATTTAGCGAGTCTGAAGTTGACCAAAATACTAGCTATGTGCAGTGAAGCACATATCGGGCGCAATTTTTGCTTCCGCCTATATAAAATTTATTTATAGATATGTGAATTCTAACACATAACGTGTTTATAGGGAATTTTCAATGAATAAATGTCACATAGCGACATTCCGTAAGTAGCCATAACTCTTTAAATATTGCATCAATCACATAGCTGTTTTTACAGTATGTGCGCATTGAAAGTACGTTTAAAACTGCATTAAAAAACGAAAACCGCAAAAAAGCACATAGCGACTTTTGCACGCGCAGCGACGATATATAGTTTTAGGCGTAAAAAAAGCATTTGGAAACTTTCCAAATGCCTTTTATACACCTGAAACGGTTACAACTTACAAAATCAAATTCAGTGTTTTAATTGCATTCCTATATCACTTTTCTAGTGCACTACAGAGCCATATCACATATTACATATAACGCACTCCATACAAAATGTTCAATACCTACCGCTATAATAGCCTACACTTTCAAGTCGATAGACGCTGCGAACGAAAATGAGCCTTAACCATACAAACGTAAAGTAAATTTCGCTTTGAAGATGCGCGCCGCCGCGTGGAGATTCTTAACACGAGGGCTGCCTCTGTCGACAAAGATGTTAGTACCTAGGGTTTTTTTTGACACAGTACACTTACTTTCGTACGAATTTGTTTGTTTATCAACATTTAATAATTCAGAGTTTCTTTTTCTCTAATTTTTTTTCGTTTTGATATTAAACATTCGATAATTCGTAATAGCGAGAGTTAACGATACTCGGCTGTACCTATTATTACGAGTTCATCTGCTCAATCGGAAGCCAGGAAGTAAGTCAAATAATTATAATGAATTATCAACTTATCAAGATTTTATTACGGACCGCCAACGGAACAAGTGAAAATTAAAAATATACACTTGTAAAAAGTTTTTTTAAATTGTCCTACACCAGAAACTCCGTGTGTCGTGGGTACGTTTAAAATAATCGAAACGTAAAATCGTCGATGAAAAATGTACCTACCTACACACTTTATAAACGACAGTTTTAAATAATTAGTACTGTTGTTACATTACGTTTTAAAATTAATTACCTTTTCGCGTACATTTTTTCATAACAAATAAAAACCTCTGCATCACGAGGAAAACTGTAAAAATAGTTTTATCTCTTCAATCATATCATAATATTTAAAAACTAACATCAATTCGACCGAAATATGCGTACGTGCGCGTCGCGCGACTATTGACAACCCGCTGCGCTAAGGTCTTTCTACGGACCGGCGGCCAGTAGGTAGTTAGCGCGTGTAAGTACATGGAGTGCATTATCTGGTAATCTGTGGCCATATTTCTTATTTCCATACAGTAACATTGCCAAATTAATTAAACTTTGTAAATATTTGACAGCTATAAGCGACGTTGTCAACTTTCTGGTTATGCCCCCTTAACACACCTCGTTTTCTGATATTTAAGTGTAGTATGGACAGATGAATAGTACCTAATGTGCAACCAAAAGGTTGTAAAATTGTTTCGGCCGGACCCTCTGCACGAGTATTGTAGGACTTGTTGTGACTGTTAACTAACTTCAGTCGAGTTCGTTGTATGTACAAGTACATACGTCATAGCCAGCTGAGTTCACCAGCCGGCGCACGGCGGTGGTGATATTTTATGTAGATTTTTCGACAAAAGGATTGAGTAGTTGGCCTGTCTAATTTAAATTGTCAGGCACACTGAAATATCGATAAATAAGACTTTAATTAAATTAAAATTGTATGGTTTAACGAGGCGGGCTTTAAAATTGTATGGTTGTTAGAACCTATTCTATTTTTTCATCGCCTAATCCTACACAAAATTTTAAAATGCCAGTTTTTTTTTTGTTTCGGCACCCCTTTGTCGAAGGTTCAGCTCGCCTGAAAACACAGTTTCGGTGGGGCACTATCAAAATAAATATGATATTCAACAAAAAAAAATAATTTAACGAAAAACAAAAAACCCGACTGCGTTAAAAATACACTAAAAAGAAAGAAACAAGCCCAGTAGTTTAGAATTCACTCATTCACACTCACAGTCGGGGCCCATTCAAATTATACCAATCAAATCTTCCCAAGGGGCCCCGACTGTGAGTGTGAATGAGTGAATTCTAAACTACTGGGCTTGTTTCTTTCTTTTTAGTGTATTTTTAACGCAGTCGGGTTTTTTGTTTTTCGTTAAATTATTTTTTTTATTTCATACTTTTTAGTTTATAATATTAGTGTGAATTAGTCTCTCTAGAGACCTAACTCGGCTCAAAGCTACATAATTATGCTTGATATGACCTTTAGCAAAAATGCGTGAACCACAGCTCGGTCCAAAGTAGTTCCTTGGTGCTTGTGTCTACTTAGATTATTTTTACCAAATATATTTGTTCGTCATGCTTATTCACTGTTTCTTTTTTGGTTGGAAAACCGTTTATTTACGAGTACTAGGAATAAAAACTTAAATCAATAAGTAAGAAAATGAGCGAAAATTATTGTTTTGTTAAAACTTTAAATCGTCATATATCCTAAACTATTATTTAAAATGAAAAACGATCTAGGGAACCTAAAGATGATTTTAAAATACCTATTCAACGATACCCCACATGACATAGTTCATCGACTTTTTTTTTTTCATTTTGACAATATGGCGTCTGGTTGTTGCTGTGGTGAATATTGATTACTGTCATGTCTTTAGTGACACTCGCAAGGTTAAGACAAATCGATTGACGTAAGAATTATCAAAATCGGCCCACGCGTTTGGTCTCTAGAACGCCACATAGAAACAAACATACATACATACATACATACATACATACATACTTACATACATACATACATACATAGACTGATAAACACATTACCCTCCTTTGCGTCGCGCAGTCGGGTAAAAATGTAGGCCGCCGTACGTACGCCAGGTGTTTTCTCCCATTGTTTATACCTACGGCTCGTGCAGTAAATAATATAGCCGTTAAAAAAATATTATACCTAGTAAAAACGAATCGTTTTCGTTCATAAATACTGTCACATTATTGTAGATCTGTCTCAGCTTTTCGATAAAATGAATTTGGAATGAGTTGCGGTTTCGTCGTATAGTTCAGTTATTTGCGTCCTGAACAGCTACGTCATTTGGAAGGGTGCTGCTGGCTACAGGTTTAGGTATAGATACAGAGCACTACGACCAAATAGGGTTATCTATACCTTGTACCTTTAGAGAACGGTCGAGCCCTTTCGAAAGACCCCTAGCCTCCGAAACGGCTCGACCATTCTCTTTCGATTTTTTGTTTTTAGAAGCCCCTGTACTCGTGATTTTATGTAACAAGTAGTAACATAGGTAATTCAAAAGAAGTATAATTGGACATAACTTTTAACACAACCAAATTGAAAACTTTGTTAATATACAGTGTATTGCGAGCGACTCAGCTGTTTAATATAGATTTATATGCTACTAAAATTGCCTATAGCTAGCTGAACTTAACCGACAAGTAAGATGTCCGACAGCTAATTAGTCGTCCAGCCGGCCAAAATCGCAGTCAAATTTCAGTTTATTATTTATGAATAGTCTGAAACATTTTTTGAAATACTACTCAATGCGAAAGGCTTAAGGAATAAACCTTTATAATATTTCTTTTAGGTACTTGATTGGGTTGTGCTTGTGCCAGTCCATCAAGTCAATGAACTTTGATATTGAGCAAATTATTATTTACTATTTTTGGAAAGTTAAACCAGTCTCATAATGATAGTAGATTAGTGAATGGCATGGGTTGTTGTTTTTATCAGTATGAAGCGGGAGGGGTGGGTGGAAGGCGGCGCGGCATTTATTCGTTTTGCATTGCAAGTTCGTTCTGAACCCGCGTCGCGTCCGCTACACAGCCGGTACTCGACTCGGTTCACTCATTCTTCAGTCACACGGCAACACTCGCAGTTGCGCCACAGCTCGTGTACGAATGGGCTAGGTTCACCACTCCTTCCGGTCGTTTAATTCATTTAATAAATTACAAATGTACTCGAGATCGTAATACGCTTGATGTTTCTAATATTTCAATTGGAATCGCGGTGGATATTTCTGTTGAAGTGGTGAAATTGAAAGCGTCGGTGTGCATCCCCAACAGGCACGTGCTGTGTTAAGTTTCACAACTAGCTTATGGCTTACAGAATGGCGAAATACCGCAGGTATGACTAGTTTAGTAGGCTATCCTATCCACACGAATACGCCCACATTCCTAAGCGATCGTTACAGCTGGTATTCTCGTAAAGCAATACTACGATTGGAGTTTGGCAACTATGAAGTATATAAGTAGGTATGCATATACTTACTTGAACCCTATCGATTGTTTAAATGCATTGAAAATCAAAGATGCTTCAATAAATTCGATGCACATGAACACGTGGTGCGTAAAGAAAATGGCGGCGCGCAGAGAGCTGCCGCCCGGTATTGCGGGCCGTCGCGCCGCGGTCATGAATCACTGATACCGAACGCGCCGGCCGGCCGGCATCGCCGCCACACGCCAATGCAATGGTTTTATTGATAACAATTATTTTTTAAATTCGTTAGGTGGGCAAATTCACTATAAACGGCGCAGGTTTTAAAAACCACTTTAAAAAATTTAGGTTTCTTTTCGGGTTTGAAATTGATGATTCTTCATAGATAATGTTATTAATTATATGAATTAGCTAAAAGTTCCTTGTACAAATACGTATATATTACATTAATCGTTATTTTACAAGGTGAGTAAGAAAAATTTTGTCCTGATAGTCACAAAAATCAAAACTAGATAAAAATTCACTGACTGGATGATCTGAAAAAAATAGACTACTAATTTATTACCAATGTTTAATAGATTAAAAGAAATATATATACGAACGTATTAAATAACCACATTTTGTTAAAATTAAAAAAGAATATCCATTTAGTAACAAAAGTTTCCAAACGTTTTTTTAATTTTAAGTTTTAACAATTTAAATGATGAGCTAATAATGAAATTTTAACATGGCATTATTTGTAATATGTTTTTATTTATTAAAAACCTACTATAATACATAACAATGATTAATAATTCAGCTGCTGTAAAGAAAAACAAGGAAAAATATTTGGGACCGTTACTAGAGAGACATTAATTGTTACGATACGGAATTGTTAAGAGTAGTACTCACTATGCCACTGATTTATAACATAACCGACAATCATGCGGATTAAGACAATAATGAGAACTGCTCACAACCTACATTAAAATTTAAAGTGTGTGCAACCTGGAAATAGGATCTTAGTATATCATTTATAATCAGATGGCCTGCAAACTCTAAATACCGTCTAGGCACTCATAATGCAATATGCAATAAGCTTTACTTGTATTTTTCGTCACGTTTTTGTCCGCCCTATAGTAACAGTTACGAACAAGACGTTACGAAAGTAGTTCAGTTTCAAAACAAATGTGAAATACTCAAAAAATATAACTATAAAGCTTCTAAATCATACATAAAAAGCCTCTACATACTTCAAGGTGTTACTGCTCCAAAAGAATTAACAACCAGATAAATGGTTTTATGTAAAAACACGTTACTTAACGAGACAAATTTTTTGGACCAATTTTTCGTTGCGCACACATACGTCCACCAATTCTCCCTGTCGCGACTAAATTCAATATGGCTGCATTTTTTTCGTAGATTTTGTGCTTGAGGTTGCCATTAAAATATAAAATAAATTCTAAATGGGTAAATTAGTAGCAAAAAGAACGTTACTATGTAGACTTGTCCTGTAATGTTAATACTATGGGACAATAATTTTAATTAATTTTCTTACTCTTTTACTATGATAGCTATTATTAATACTTAGTTTAAATGTAAGAATAACTATTACACAATTGAATTAAAAAATCGCAAGACACACAGTGGAACAAATATCTTTTGAAATATCTATTTAATGCGGGAAAACCGGTCTTGGGACAGCTTCAAATCAAGGTTTTGTTTAACTTCAAATTACTATAAAATTTATAATACGTTATTTATTGATACGTGAGAAAACTTATTGAATAGAATAATAGTTCTACTTGTGTTTGAAATAAGGCTTTTCTGGCAGCTTTCAAAGTATTTTCATCTATCATTATTTGTTTTCTTGGGACAACACGAAAACAGCCTGCGCCATTTAAAGTAAAAATGCCCAGGTAGAAGTACCAGTAGTCCAGTGCTAATTTTACTTTTGTGTACCTAAGTAAATGAATTTATACGAGCTAACAAATTATTTAATAAATAACGACAATATAATATAATTATTAAACCATGCAAATCTAGTAGATTTAAGTGCCAAGTTTCCTTAACTTTTACCGCGTTGGTGTTCTGCGTTCCTACCTATTTCATAACTGTGACTTATCAATTAGATGAGGTATTTATTTTAACTGCGTCCAGCTCACAAACTAAAGGTTATGCGAGTGCAACACAAGTCCCTTTATCTAGATCCTTGCTTAGTTCCAATATTGCAACATAGACATTGTTTTATTCAGGTGTTCACCTACATCTTTTAATGAACAAATAATCAAGTTTCCTTGTATACTATTTACAAAGAGACCGTAAAATAAACCCGAAATTTTATTAACACATAGGTACTTACTGATTTTGATCACCTAATGATAATCCGGACTACGATACTGTTACTGTTAGCCTGTATCCTCCCACGGCTGGACAAAGGCCTCTCCCCATGACTTCAGCTATTTCGATCTAAGGCTAGTGTGAGCCACTGCTTGTTATTTTTGTCCACCTCATTCCGCCATCTTCTGCGAGGTCTGCCACGACGCCTTCTGGCTGTGTCAGGGCTCCACATAGTGGTAATTTTGGCCCACAGATCATTGGGCATCGGGCAGACGTGGCCAGCCCAGTCCCACTTCAGAACTACGATATCTTTACATTATTATTTAAGTTTGTACCTACTTCCAAACAGGTTAAAACGACAAACATAATAAATGTGTGGTGTGCTGCCTTTTTTGGCAAATTACAAAGAACATGAGAACAAGTTTGACAGCTCTGAAGTTCTTGACTTGTTCTTGTTTGGCCCGTTTTTAAAGATTGCATATATTGCAATATTCTTAGTTAAGTCCGGTGGCCAATGCAGTCTGAAACAGCTAAATTACAATGTATGGGTTGAGTCACCAACTCACCATTGTGATGGGTACAGCTGGGAATGGCATAAACTCGATTGAGAGCTACTTGAATGCAATTACACAATATCTAAATCTGTCATACTAGATACTGGTATCTAGAATGACAGATTATTTATGGTATGGCACTTGATTCAACACCTGTTCGAGTGCTGAAGGCTTTTGAGTACCTACCTCTGCGATACTTTATTTCGCAGTGCAACAATGGTGTTTCAGTTTATAGCTTTGTGGCACAAACTTGAGCAGTCGCCGTTACAGCATAATTATTCCAAGCTTCCCAGGAAATCTAACTTAGCATCGGTTGAAAAATTAAATCTAACATTATTTTTTTTCCTTAGCCATTTGTGTCCCATTGCTGGGCAAAGGCCTCCCGCATATCCTTCCAACTAATTGCTACCTATTATTATGTTGCTAAATTTTAAAAAATGGAAAGAACGCAACTCACCTGCTGCTAAATAAAGTTACTCTGATATCAACAGTATTGTTGATGAATACTTCGACTTCTAACACGACAGTCAATGAAGTTAATAATAAATAACAGTATCTGCAGATACTCCAGTTTATTGACCCCTGAATGGCATGCATATTATTATCGAGTAGTGTCCCTTTCGTTTGCTTGGCCCGTGTCATAATAATATTATGACACTATGTCAGCTTCGTAATGGTTGATATAGTCATTTTTCTTATATTATAAGAAAAATGACTATGTCAACCATTACGAAGCTTGTGTTTTGTGGCACGGCTGCAGCTGTCATAGGGAGGTAGGGTTAGCCGATACAAAATCTGAACAGAAATCGAAAATGCTGAACATCATTCAGCCTATGTTGACAAAATATCGGCTGAAACCATACCGAGTTCAGACGAGAGTGAAGCACTTTGACAGCTGTCTCAGCCAATGCTACTCAGCATTCGCCATTTTTCTTTTAGTGCTGCTCAGATATTGTATCGGCTAACCGTACCCATAGTATTTTATAAATTCCTTCTTACCGTCAAGATAAATCAAGGCGTACAGGGTCGCGGGCCTGTCTCCAGGGTAACCGTGACCCTGAAACTAAAGGGTTATTGAAGGATCACCGTGTATTTTAGACAGGTAGGAGTCTGACAGCCCGTCCCGCAATTTCCAAACAATTTTGAGGGTCGAATTTTTTCCTATTTCTTATAGGTACGTACTTACGTAGCCCTAGCGGGTCCAAACAACAAGTTGGGTGAAGGGAGGTTATTTTGTGAGATAGGCAACTCAGTGATAAGAGTCTTAAAAGTCTCAAAACGTTACCTATGCATGCAGTAATGCGAAATGATGCAACTGGTTCACCACACCACTAAAGTGGACAAGACGTAGTGACACATCATTTCGCATTAAAGCATGCATAGGTAACGTTTTGAGAGACAAGACTCATATCACTGAAATTGTCTCATATAATAGCCTCCCTGCAACTTACTAAAAAAAAATAAGAGATAAATCATGCTATGCGAAATATACTTAGTGTTGATTTTGACTAGAATAAAAGATGAAAGAAGGAGCCCTCAAAACAGAGGAACGAGGATTTGAATTGAGATAGAACATTTAGGTACTTATTTCGAACGATATTCGGTGTTTGACTGATGCAGCAGGAATTTTAAAGCTGACGTTCCATTGTGATGTGTGTACTTGATGTTCACCGCAGTTTCACCCGCGCGGTGCTCTGCTCCTATTGGTCGTAGCGTGATTTTAAACAACGCAAAACTTCTCGTGGGGTAACTCAGCCCATGTTACTGAACAATTTTTTTTCAAAGACTTATGGAATTTAGCAAAAAAAAAAGATTTGGTTTTTCACACAGATGTGCCCGACCAATGCCCGACCAATTTCTCATTTTGTGAACAACCGGGCATTTTGCATGAAAAAAAATGGGCTGCGTTATCCCACGAGAGGTTTTGCGCTTTTGGCTTTACACGTTGTATAGTCTTCTCCGACAAATGGACTTTCTAACACAAAAATGTTTTTTTTTATTCGATCTAGTAGGTAGTTCCTGAGATTACCGCGCTTTCAACCAAACAAACTCTTTTAAAATCCCACAGTCGGGTAAAAATCAATGCCACTTTTCGCTAATTTTGTAACTCAAGAACGGGCTCACCTATTCGAATGTTTAGGCTTTGTTCGGACTATTTACTAGATGGTAAATGGCACAAAATTGGTCGAGCGGTTCTTCATTTATCACATTTTTTGTAACAGAAATTCAATAAATGGCGGATCATTTTGTTAATGGGGATTTTGCTGTCAAAGTAGCGAAGTACGTAACGGGCCGCTAGTATGTATAGATTTTACGTTCCCGTTATTTACTGAGAAAGGATTTGCCGCGGAGTATTGATTTATCAGAGTGGAACGACCCTAGAAAACCAGGACCTTTTAAATATTATGTTAACGTTACGTCCCTTTTTGTCATATGTTTTAAAATGCCTTCTTTTAGAAACTTTTCACCTAATTATTTTGCTAAGTAGGTACCGACATTCCAGACTGATTAATTTGTTAATAAATACACAAAAATAAATTAACTGCACGAGATGAAAAAAAATTAGAAGTAAAAAACGTACCTAATAATGATATGTATTAATTTTAATGATAAATAATAAGTATTCTCCCACGGCTCGGTAAAGGGCTCCTCTAACATCGGATTTATCTTTTTTCTATATTAATTTAGCAAATGGCTCAATAATTATAAAATGAAGTACGTGACTACTTGATAGGTATAGTGAGAGACTACATTTATTTGTTAAAATACCTATTCAAATAAACGTAGAACGTACACAGTATGAGTATCTAAATAAACGCAGAGCGCATGCATACAGATAGTCTACAGATACATACGTATTAAACGAAAACGAACGATTCTATTGTTGGTTGTATCGTGCGGTCGCTTTGTGTTGTATATATCTAGGTATATACTATGTGTAGAGTGAGGTAGTAAGTAGGTAGGTACATTGACTACGAGGGGTCATGCATCGAGCGAGTGCAATGGAACGAAGTTGTGAATGGCGTGCGAGTAGTGGGGAGACACGGGGGAGAGGAGGCGAGCGCGGGGCGCCGGCCGGCGACGCCGGGCGCTGCGCCGCGCGCCGCGTCCGTAGTGACGAGGGCACGGATGATGTCATCTCCGGAGCTCCGCCATTTTGTATCCAATGATGTTCGAATAATGCTACGTTCCCAACAACTCGCAATTTATTGTTACGTTAAAGCGTCCAATAAAATTTTCAACGTGTCCTCACACTTTAACTGAAATTTTGCATAAATTATGTTTTAATAAATGAAAAAACGGCGTCGGATGTAGGTGCCGATTTTTCAACTGTGAGGTTAGACCGACTTGGCGATGACGATAGTTCAGTAGATCTTTTTGTCGCGAGAGTTCTGGAGCTATCGGCACGGCAATGTCAGTAAAGTTTAATTTTATGTACCGAATAAAGTACAATCGACAAAGTTGAATCATGAGTTCATGACCCATTTTGACAATAAATCGTTTGAATCCGTCAAATTGATAGTGATCTAAGTAGTTGCCATGGATATGTATGTTTACGCGAAAGCGAACCTAATGAGAAGTTTTCTTTTTGGAGTTTAAAAAAAAAGTAGTTTCCAAGAACTCTATAGATGGCGTTGAACTGACGGCGTTACTCTAGGAAAAAGATGTATGCCTTCTTTTTTGCACAAATCCACGAGGCAAAGACTTCTCTTCTTTTTCTCTTGGGACATTTTCTTTCTGGCGTTGAAAACTCATAAATTAAAAAGACTGGTAAATGATTTTTTTTTTCTTTTTCCTTGTTATTTATTTTCAAAATGCCATTTGTGTGATGTGATGTGACTGAGAATGACATGTACTTTTTGTTTTACGATCTCAAAATCACATCAAAGTGAAAAAAATCAAAAAATGACGTGACGTTCCGTTCATTGCAGTAAAATATCAAGTTCAGCGCCATCTATCCATTGACTAGGGAAAACATAAAAAGTAAATCTCTCATAGAGTTTGAATGTATTTGAGAAAATAAGCTTATGGTGGGTCATGATTCAACTTTGTCGATTGTACATACACTATAAACTAAACGAGTACCTAGTAGAAGAATCGTTCGCATTGTTAAATGCACTCGAAAATCTTAGGTCACCGAAAGGCAAATTTCGTTTTAAATTAAAGAAGTTTTACATTAGCATAAACCTAAAACCCAGTTCGAAGGTGTTGGCTGTGTTTTGATCAATCAGTCAGCCAGTTTTATATTTTTTTATATAATTAGATAGATAGACAGAACAAGATAAAGATAGAAGTACAACATAAATTAATTGAGAAGATACAGCTAATAAATTATTAAAAACAGGCTTCTACTTTGTTAACCGACTTCAAAAAGGAGGAGGTTTTCAATTCGGTCGGATTTTTATGGATGTTACATTCAAAGTAATAAATACAGTTATTAAACATAACAGCTACCTTATTCTGTTATTCACTAATCAGTCGGTGATAAATGAAACAATCACATTTAAGTTGTGAATTAAACATGACTGAATCAATCACACCCCCTTCTGATTTGATAAAATATATGGGAAATAGGTATAACCCGATTTATTGAAGAAAGGAATCTAAAATTAATTCTTAGTTAGGGCGACTTTCACCAAAAGTTAAACATGTTTAAAATTTTATTTAGTGTCAAAATTCAATACAATTTTGACAATACAAGTGTACATCGAAACTATGTGTAGAAATATCTATTTTTTTTAAATTTTTATATTGATTGTAGATTAGGCTCTCGTTTGAACACCATCTCGCGTGATTGTTAGCAATTATGTGATCGATGGCGTGGCGTAGTGTTCAAATAAAAATAATTTTATACTTTAATTCTTCAATGGATAATATTTTTTACTTAAGAGCACACGGTCTAAGTGTATATAAATATATGTGTATATGAATACACATTCATTAGGTTGGCAACGTCGCAAATAGCTGTCAATTATTTACAAACGTTTAGTGAACCGATTGCAATGAATAGTTAAGTAGTAACTAAGTAAAGAACAATAATAAAAAAAAAAAAACAACAAAATATAAAAAAGATGATGGAAATGGGTTCTGATGGCTATCCTTTCATTTCATACCCTAGCTATTGTTCAGGAAATATGTTCGATGCACGAAAACGATTTTGCAATAGTAAGTCTGAAAAATCGGTACAGTCTAAGTATCTATAGATACATGTAGGCAAAAGGAACAATGAACCAGTAAGGTGTTTTTTAGGAAAATAAATCGTACGTTTGTTTATCAGCTGGTTTTCTTTAAATGTGTTTTAGGAAACCCACGTGTATTTATTTATAACTGAAATTAGAATTATACCTTGATTATTTATCATAGATATTCTCGGTTTTGTGGAAATATAGGGACTATTACTATAGTTCATATTAAGGATGCTAGTTTATGTTAGTCTATTGGAGTTAATAGCAGATTGTTGTAAACAATGGTTATGTCGCTTCTCGCAGCCGGTCATCAAAAGTACTCATCAGTGGGCTACCCCTGCATGTTCGCTTCGACAACATCGAGCCGCTGCTCTCACAGTACGGCAACGTACAACATTGCGACAAAGCGAACTCACGCGACGCCAACACCCAGGCCGTGTTCATCACGTTTGAAACTCCGGAGCAGGCGCAGCAGTGAGTATGATTGTCTGATTGAGGGTTCTCTTGGGTGTGCTGTTAGATACCACCGTCTGCTTCGGTTCCAGCTTTCCTCTTAACTCTCGCATCTGTATTTCGGCGTTCGCATGATGAATTTTTGTGATATGTTTTGCTTTAGTTATTACTATTTATTTGCTTTTTGCTTTTCAGGTTGCACTGAAGGTATAATGTTGAACTGTTTCTTTCTGTCTCTTCTGTCTGCCGTGACCCCCGTCTAGCCGTTTCATAATTGTTACTTTATTAATTTATTGATGAAACACCTATAGCCTCAATAGTTCATGCCGTTGATTTTGTTTATCATTCAAGTGCATTATGAGTAAAATAAATTCTTTCCCTCACTTTGTTTTTATCTATTCTGAGAATTTGCTTTTCATATGAAAGTCCTAGCATGGTTGCTTTGAGTGATTGGCGTACTGTTATTGGGCGTTATTTTTATTTAACACGAACGCGTAACTTGTTACAGAGCCATCAATGGGCTAAATGGGTGCGAACTGGAGGGAAGTCGGATGAAGGTCGAAGCGGCGGAGCAGAACAGCCGTGGTGGCAGGCGCGGTCGCCCCGGCGGCGGCCGTGGCGGCGGCGGTGCCACTGGCGGCGGCTCGCGACCCACCGACTTCCCGCTGCGGCTGCTCGTGCAGAGTGACATGGTCGGCGCCATCATCGGCCGCCAGGGTAGCACCATCCGCCTCATCACACAGCAGAGTCGCGCTCGCGTTGATGTCCACCGCAAGGACAACGTTGGCTCTCTCGAGAAGGCCATCACCATATATGGCAATCCCGAGAACTGCACCAATGCATGCAAAAGAATACTGGAAGTCAT
Source organism: Agrotis segetum (assembly GCA_036375495.1). NCBI lineage: Eukaryota > Metazoa > Arthropoda > Insecta > Lepidoptera > Noctuidae > Agrotis > Agrotis segetum. The sequence continues at coordinate 12,824,030 of JAQSVV010000088.1, read as the reverse complement.
GCAACAGGAGGCCAACAACACCAACAAGGGGTAATAACATCATTAAGCCTTTTTCTTTTTAATAAGATAAATGAAATATTCGTTGTTATAATTCTGTATCTCTAACATACTTTTACTATTGTTTTCAGTGAGATCTGCCTCAAAATTTTGGCTCACAATAACCTAATTGGCCGTATCATTGGTAAAGGCGGTAACACCATCAAGAGGATCATGCAAGAAACTGACACAAAGATTACCGTCTCTTCTATCAATGATATCAACAGCTTCAACCTGGAGCGGATCATCACCGTCAAAGGCACCATTGAAAACATGGCTAAAGCGGAGTCACAAATTTCAGCTAAATTACGCCAGAGCTATGAAAGCGATTTGCAGGTAATTTGGCACTCGCTACTAAACCGTAACTACATCCATAGGTTACTTGATTAAAGTTTAATTTTGATCAATATATTGTTATTGGTGTTATAGATGCTGGCGCCACAAAGCATTATGTTCCCGGGGTTGCATCCTATGGCCATGATGTCCACTGGTCGTGGATTCTGCGGTGCTCCCCCGCCGTTCCCGCCGCCTATATACGCTCCTCTGCCGGGCCAAGGCGGCGCACAGCAGGGAGCCGGTGACTCACAGGTACTAACTTTTACAATCCCACGGAACTCTTATTATGTGTGACGCCTTCTGATTCACATTTAGCCATAGTGCTATATCGTTTCTGAGAACAGTTGAAAATATTGTTACCATACTCACATTTGGGTGACGACCTTCGCCTGCCAAAGATTATAAAAAAATGTTCACGCAGTTATTTTTCGTTACCAGCTATAAACTTCATAAAAGTCTTTTCTGCTATAGGAAACTACATACTTATACATCCCAAATAATGCTGTGGGCGCGATTATTGGCACCAAGGGCTTGCACATTCGCAACATTATTCGATTCAGCAACGCATCTGTGAAGATCGCCCCATTGGAGCAAGATAAGCAGGGAGAGAACCAAAGCAATCCTCAACAGGAGCGTAAGGTCACCATAGTTGGCAGCCCTGAGGCTCAGTGGAAGGTATGTACCGGTATCATTTTAATGTTTATTATAACTACCATATAGTATTATAAAATTATACTCTAATGAACATGCTAGACACGAAATTAAAAACATTCAATTTACATTTACAGGCTCAATATCTCATCTTCGAGAAGATGCGAGAAGAAGGATTCATGTCTGGTTCAGATGATGTGCGGCTGACAGTGGAGATAGTGGTCGCTTCGTCTCAGGTCGGCCGCATCATCGGCAAGGGAGGTCAGAATGTGCGAGAGCTGCAGCGCGTCACCGGCTCGCTGATCAAACTGCCCGAGCAGCCGCAGCAACAGCAGGGAGGCGGGCAGGCGCAGGCGCAGGATCACGACACAACGGTGCACATCGTCGGCCCCTTCTATAGCGTCCAGGTATGAATACAATCATTCTTCATACACGTATTTTCTTTTGAAGAAGGTGGTGTGTCAGAAAGTTTGCTTTTGTTAAAATGCTGGAATTTTTCATAAAATGGAAAATTAAACTATAAGAAACTACAAAAACTAAATAAGAAAAAGTATGAAATTTCCAGCATTATGTAATAAAAGGATATTTTGTTTCCATGTTTTGGAATACTTTGGTGTATTTAATAATATTAAATAAGTGGCCAAGCGAAATTATTAGAACGGAACTTACTGTGTTAGATGTATACATGTAGTTACGAGTCCAAATTTAATTAGTTTATAAGTAACTTTATTATATTTATGAAGATATGGTGTCGCGACATAAGCTCTAAATATCGAAAAGATAAGTATATGGTTTTACTAATAGCTGGCGCGCAATGCAATGCAATAGTTAGTATAAATTCGATTTTAAATAACACGACTCACTGTGGCATAATAAGATATTTACGTTTTGTAGCGGTCGCCTGAAGCGGGATGAAACATTAGCGAGACACTGCCTGTCTAAGGATACAATCCTCAGTGTGAGCCAATGAAATGGCACCACACCATGGCCATGCCAAGTTATTTTATGCCTTTGATGCTAAACAATAGGTGAGTTATCCCAGTTTTAACGTAAATAAATTCTTATTGATGTTATGGCGAATGTTGTTAAGATTGTCAATAAAATTTTTTTCATGAAACTTCTTTAATTAATCTGCTTCGCCTTTTAATTAATAATGGACTATGTAACTACATGTATATGTACTGTACTGAACAGACGGGTTATTCACTCGATCAAGCTTAATTAAACTTATCTCATTCACAGACAGTTGTAAAGTCGATGTGATTACCGTCATTAATTTAGCACGGAAATTCATACGGTATTGATCTCTTGAATATAACGTAAGGCAAAGCGATTTCTATATGAATTAGTTGTGATATTAAAATAATGCGATGCTGTACATTATTTGCAAAGTAAATTAGTTATAAGCTGCGTATTTGAAATACATCATCGTGCAAAAACTTGAATAAACCATTATTTATTGAAAAAGTGAATAGTATATAAAGACTCGGGCGAATGTGATCATCGTTTAGTAGTTGTACGCTTAACAGTTCCTGTGTATTTTATCAGTCGGCGCAGCGACGCATTCGTGCCATGGTTGCGCAGGCGAGCGCGCCGGGCCGCCGCCGCGCCGCGCAGCCGCCGCCCCCCGTGCAGCAGTAAACTGCCTCCGCATCTCCAGGATCCCCGCGCGCCCTCCAGCACCTCTCACCCTCGCAACACCTCGGCTCGGCAGCCTGGCCGCGAGTGGGCCCGGCGTCGACAAGGTTACAGTCACCACCTGCCAGTGTCGTCGTACGGACGCACTTCACTAGACTAGCTTCACCTGCACACTTGCGTTTCACCTAACGTAGACCGTGTCGCAACGCTTGGCCCGAACACTGCGCAGGCAGGCTGTCGAGTTGACCTATTTGTGTCCAAATGTTGTTGTTGACATAATTCTATTATTGTAGTGAATTGTAATTAAATCTATTGATAAATCCATATTTTATCCCGGGAATTATATATGTTGATGATTAATATTTGAATATATATATTCTACATATATATAATATTATTCATATACACTATTTTTTTAATAATAACGTGATTGTTATGTTGTTTTCATACCATGTTATTCTGCTACAATGTAAAGAGTTGTCATAGATTGCAATAGTTAATGATTATGTTCTGTATACTGTTTACAAATGTTAATAGCAGTTTCTATAGTATCGTACCGTTTCTATATACAAACAAGAAGTGCAAAATATGTTTTTGTTATAAAGTAATAGTTTAATCTGTTAAAATCACTGCACCATACTGTTAATGTAATTTTTTGAAGGGTGTGTGGGATACAACTACTAGGATCGGAAATTACACGACTTTGCTTTAACGAGGAGGCTCATTGGACAAACGGCTTTGCAAAGTATACAAAGTATATTGTAAGAATATTTCTTTAAACGATACACGGAATTTCTGCATGCATGCTGTTGAGAATGTGTCGTACAATGGTATCTATTGAACTGATGTGTGTGTTGGGTGATAAGTAACTAATCCAAAGAGTGAACGCCGATCGTGTGTCGAATCGGCCTGACGTAGTGACGAGCCTTGACTTGACTAAGCGCGGCGCGGCCGGGACACGAGCCTGCGCCCGCGCCTGCGCGGCTCTCCTATCAATGATACGGAGACGATGATCTACCTAATTATGATGGACAAATATTTTTGATATAATAGTAATTGTTGGAGAGTAAGGAGTAAACTTATGAGTTTTAATTTGTAAGTAACATTTGTTGATCGTTTTCTTTGTAATTTTGTCTTTGTTAGCTTTATAATGTTTTCTTGTATTGAAAATGTAATACAAAAGTTTCGACATTGAACGATACCGTAGCGTTTAATGGTGCGTGTGTAAATGTCGCGTCGGTCGTCTTGTTCGGTTCTATCGTGATATGTTTTATTATTCAATTGTGCGATTTGCGTTATCATTGTGCCAAGTGAGATAATTTAAACTATGAGAGATTAAGATTAAGTGAATAATATCAAAATTAATTAAAAGCTTAGATATTTATATGTATAATGTGATAATATATGGAAGTTTTGGCAAAAATGTTACTAAGAATGTTTTACATTCTTATTTCCATTTTCTCATTTTTTAGGTTAGATTATAATAAAATTATAAATTGTAAGTCGTGAGGCGGTGTCGAGGGCGCGGTGGCGCACGGTTGTCTAGCGCGCGGCCCGCCGGCGCACGCGCCTCACTAGCTGATGACCCGATACTTCAACACTTGTCTCTTAACACCTGGTCACGTCTATTCCGTGTCCCAAATGCATTAAAATAATTTTCAATTCATTACGGTCTAATGGCGTAATCTTCTCAGTTGCACTCACACACAGTGTGTTAGTGCTGAATGTAAAGGGTACAACATGCATGCTTACTTATGTTACATATGTGAGATTACCTAATAACTCTTCAGCAAGACAAAGTTCTGAAGAACGCTACGCTGCGTTTTCACCGCGTATAGTTTCTGTGACGGCTTACATCGAGCTATGGATGTATGCCATCACATTAACTTGGGTACCAAACCTTTGTGTTTTATAAGGGTTCACTTTAATGTCACCTTATGACTTTGCTTTGTTACACTGTTATTAGGTAATAAAACTAGTGACATTTTGCATTTACATTATTCAGAATGAAAATGTTTAGATCTTCCGATAGAGCTCTATTTCCAATTCCCCCATTCGTTACCCCCTGCTAAAAAATTATTTAGTCGCCATATCCCGTCCTTCTTTCATCAAATGTGCATGTTATTGCCTCCCTGACTTATCTATTGCTCTATGCATTTGAGGAGGGGTTCAAGCCCAAATATATAACAGACCAGTATTACAAGAGTAGTAAGCAAAGTATAAATTATTGTCAGTTGACTATCGGAAGATATCGTGTCGAGCCATATTCTCGCACCAATATCAAAGATCTAGGTCGAAACCTGGTTGAGGTACCTAAGTATTTTTGATAATTGGTGCGACCTTGCTTTATTGTAAAAACTTATGTTTTTTTTTGCTTTATTTTATTATGAATAAATTCTTTGTGGTGAATTATAATTTTCTTGCAATTTTGTATTGCTTCCACATATTATTGAAAAAAATCTCACATTTGGCAAATAACTCCTTTAGTCAGTCAGAAAACAACGTGCTGTAGGTGCTTTATATTCAACGATAAACTAAGAAAGTACGAGCCGTGAATGAATACAATTATGTCGCCGTTATAATTTTATGATTTACTTTTACACTACTTCTTAATATCATAGTTTCATGAGTCTACATTTTATTCTATTGAAATATATACTGCCATGTTACATACTATTAATAAGCCTCTCCTTAAATTAGTTACTGTTAATTATTGTAACAGAGATATCGTTGTTATACTACACAAATACATAATAGTATTTATATTTACATTTATAAAAGTAAACTAATCGTAAACTTATAACGGCTTAATTTTAATGTGACAAATCCGTCTATTATGATTAACAGTACATTTATGTAGTACGAGAGTATTCACAAGATTTTTATTGTACGTGAGTTCCTTTACACGCTACGGATGATGTGTGCTCTTCTATAGAGAGCGCACATGAAGCCATTATGTAAATAACGTACGACATTTTAGAAAACGGACTTCATTTTTACAAACATATCAGGAAGAATAAACTGCCTATGATCAGAGAGCAGTGAGAGTCCCCACACTGACACCCGCCACGCATGTGGTGCTGTGCAGACGCAACACAGTGCGAACACAAATTATTGGGCCACGATTAAAGTTTTTAAGAAATGAGTGTTTAGTGATTAGAAAGTCGTGCGAATGAGCGCACGCGTCGCTAACTTTGTTACTCTCCACAATAGCTGTATCACTTTAAACTGATAAGCCAGTAAATAAGGCAGTGCATAAAGTACCAATACTAACTATATCTACGTTTTACAACACATAATGAGTTTACTATGAGGGCTCTGAATTTATTATTAAACTGAATATGAATGTTTGATGCTAGGAGAAGTGTTGACGCGCTTGTTAGCGTGTTTATTATTGTCAAGATAGTGAGAAGAGTCCTATGATATCGGCAAAAATAATTTTACATTCCATAATTCACGAAATAACACCTATTGCTGAAAGACCGACCACCTGCAATTGAGTATTTTAGAAAATTTACTAAATTATTATATAATTTCGCATTCAATGTTATTACTTATTATACGGTACGAGTGAAAAAAATATATGTGTAGATGTATGCAAGCTAATTATTGTTTCGCTAAAAGAAAATTGTATGCATTATCGATATTTGAATGTCTTGAATTAATGTTAGAATTCATATTGGTGTAACATTTCCGCTCGTTATTAGAATAAACAATTATTTTCTGGAAAGAGAAATTGGCTTGTATTATGTGTTCAATATCGGTCGACTACAGTTGGAGCTAGTTGATCGACTATTGTTCGACGCACAGACATGAGACAGCCAGATTCCGCTTGCATCGGCTATCAGAATGGAATATAATAAACGGTTACTTTCACTGCGACAGGAAGAGTGTACATATAGGCATGTTGTTTATTCCTTCCAAATGTAAGCAAGAGAGGGTACATTATGATTTGTAATGTTAGGATGCAGAAATAGTTTTAGTTGATTATTATTGTATCGTTGCGAAGTAGTTTAAGTTGATGTAGGCGCGGGCGGCGCGCGGCCACGAGACTGAACTACACCCCTGCCGCCGCGCCCCCGCGCCCATTACTTACATATTGTCATTGTCGCTATTATCATTCTTGTTTGATGGTTCTACTGTTATTTACATTACATTATAATTCTTTCTCGTGTGTGTAACCACTATTTTGTGTATTTACGTGTGAAAGGATCGATTTCATTTAATGTGCATGATTGTAGTTTTGGATTTCATCTAATATGTATGAAAATATTTACTGAATAATTATTACGACGAATAATGATTATTAAAAAAATTCATTTTAAGATGAAACCTTGGAGCGCACATTGCATTATTATTTTTTCAATTACTTGTTAATTTTATTTAGTGGGGAAATGGAGCACTCATTCTGTTGTTCGTATGTTACAATCCCCTCCAGTGTATGCTATTGAAGTTTACCGAGTCTATAGTAATAGTGTTTATGTATGTCGTATGTATTTATGTACCTTGCTGGAGCATGTATATCAGTGTGTAGCGTGGTCGCGTGGCGGCCGGGCGGGTGTAGCACGTCGCACTGGCTCGGGGGCGCCACCGCCCGGCCAGGCTCGTCCCGCCCGCCATGTGATAATATATTATAAAATAACGGGCGTACATACGCGATCTCATGAGGCGGGACCCACAGTATGCGTTATTTTTGTTTAGGTATAGAGAAGCTGTTGTTGTTGCTTCTCAAATGAATGTATCAAGGTCCAATATTCATTGATATATTGTTTTTTTCACTATTATAGCAAGACAGGACATACATAGTTCACCGCATTTTCTTTAAATTTTTACTGTTATTTTTAGAACCATTTTATAATTGGTATAAGTTCTGAAACTAATAACTACCTCAATATTACTAAATGAATATGATAATTATCTTTGTGCATGTTTTTTGGGAACTGAATTTAAAAGAATACGAAAATTCAATATAGTTAAGATTGCTATTTTAAACATAGTAACAGAAAGTTGTCAAAATTAGGTTTCTTAACGTAATAAAACTGGTGAAATTTGATTTTGTTTTTAACTTGTATTGCCCTCGTCCCCCAACACAATAATGTCTTAGAATAATTGCCATATTCTGGTACTATGCGGTCCAACTAAAGGGCTTCACACTAGTTCACACACAGTAGCTATAATGTAAAGATGTACATTATAGCACGATACACATCTCATTACATCTTTCCATAGAAATTCGAAGATGTAAAAATATACATTATAACTGCAGTGTGTGGTCTCCTGATGATTTCTATGGAAAGATGTAATGAGATGTATCGTGCTATAATGTACATCTTTACAGTATAGCTGCTGTGTGTGAAGCCCTTAAGAGGGAGAGCTCCTTATGACGTCATGACTGCAAGTCGTAAAAGTTGTATAGGGACAGCAAAAAAGTTTCCAGGATATGAAAACACCATTATACACTCTCAGGCACAATTAACCGCCCCACCTTGTATATCTTTCAATTTGCAGAAATCGAAACCACATTTCATAATAATAGGGGAGCCATTGATGCTAAATCTGGTGTTTTGTGGTGTTTTTCTTCCTAGCACGACCGTGAACATATTATAACTTTTGATGGTAATAAATTCCTCTTTGTACTACCGGCGTCAAGAAGAACAGGCCCGCCTGCTGCAAGAGCAGCTACAGAAGGACAAGGAAGAGCAGATCCGCTTGCTGCAAGAGCAGCTCCAGAAGGATAAGGAGGTGCAGGCCCTCCGCCAGGAGGAGCAGGGCCAAGAAGAACAGGCACGCCTGCTGCAAGAACAGATACCACTAATTAGCAATTTTGTACCTCAATTACCGTAGATATGCAGGTCGTGCTAGGAAGATTGCTTCCTAGCACGACCACTCTAAAATTGCAGTTGGCGTTAAAGTTGAAGACACGGGACCATGCCTAATATTTTGTACTAATACTCCTATTTTGCCGGTATGTTATCGTAAATTGTAAGAAAAAAATAAAATTAAAAATTCTGCCCATTATTTTATTTAACGCCATCTAGGGACAAGTTTAAAAATCAAATACTGGCTGGTGGGCAGAAAGGGGTTTGAACTTTTTTGTATGGGCCGTGTACCAGATGCCATCCGCCATTTTGATTTTTTTTCAAAACGGCGTACACGAATGAAACATTGATAAATCATGTACGTCAGGCTGGCCCGGCCCCATGGAATTTAATAATGAGATTGTTATCAATCCAATGTACCCGGGTATACTAATATATGTAACACCTTCATTTTCAATGTAACTCTTTTTAAAAGAAATTACGTGCACTTCTTAGTGGCCGGGCCAGCCTGACGTTTTCAGCCCGGCCACCTTGTTTCCCACTAATCTACAAAAAATACTGGCAATATTGTGCTACAGATGAAATGTACCCTATAATTTATGCATATGTAACACAAAATCGAATCCTAAAATGCAATAGCATACGAAATATTAGCGGTTGCAGGTGGCCGGGCTGAAATTATTTCGTTACTATAAAACAGTAAAACTGCAACACCTACCAAAAAATAATACCAGTACATAATGAGATATAGAGATATAGAATACATGTAACGCTTTCATTTTAAATTATAATACATATTTAGAAAGAATAATCACTTGAAATTATATTTCAGCCCGGCCACCTAAAAGCGGTAATATTCCCTAAAATCTTATGCTAATTTGTACAGTAAAACCTGATACAGCTATGAAATGAAAGTTACATTCGTTTTGTTTTAGTCGTATACCTTTAAGCCTTCTGTTTGACTAGATTATCAAAATCTGAGAAACTTTCCGAAGAGTGACTATCATTTATTAACTAATTTCAGGACATTTGGGTTTGTTGAGTGAAACAAAATTGGTAATTGTCATATTTTTTTAATAATCATTTTTGAAATTAGTTAGACAACATTTGTACTTATATTAATTAGGTATTATAGCAATTGTTAATTATAAATCACAGATTTTCATAATGATTTTTACATCAACTTTGAATTTAAAGTTTTGAAAACTTTCAATTAAAATTATGCTAATATAATTATTACAACAATTCTTAAATAAAGAGAGAACCATAGTTCTTTCAGTGGCAGCTAATGGAAATATAGCTATGTAGTATATATAATTTAACATAATATTAAAATCACAGCTAAAAATCACAATGTTAACTTGTATAATTAAACGTATGCGAATATAATAATCATTGCTAGCCTATATCTGGCATTTGTACTATAAGTATTTTGACTAATTCAAATTTAAATATATTGCTTATTAGAATCGATAAAAACGTACTAATCACTTGATTATGTTATTTAATCAAGCTAAAATGTACGTCAAGGAATGTAAAAATATTAAATCCAAATTACTTTTTTTAACACTAGACTGTAAATCGTCATAACACATCCACAGATCTTGATTAAATAAATGGCATTTATAATGTCCTAGATTTTCCCCCAATACTACATATTCAATAGCACCTACAATCACATAAATATTAGTTCTAACTTTGATAGATAAAGGTATATCGTTCAACTTCAAAGAACAGTACCATTTTTACCCATTAATATGAACGTAATTAAAACATTTGGAATATCAGCCCTAGAAGACTCAATTTGTATAGACGTTATTTCGAAGGATTGTGAACACGATTGCCCGGGCACTGTTTTGTCCAGCTATAATGTAAAGAATATTATATCTTTTGATTTAAATGGAACAGATCAAATAACATTGAACGATATACCTTTATCTAGTAATAATTATATTAGCATAATTTTAATTGAAAGTTTTCAAAACTTTAAATTCAAAGTTGATGTAAAATCATTATGAAAATCTGTGATTTATAATTAACAATTGTTATAGTACCTAATTAATATAAGTACAAATGTTGTCTAACTAATTTCAAAAATGATTATTAAAAAAATATGACAATTACCAATTTTGTTTCACTCAACAAACCAAATGTCCTGAAATTAGTTAATAAATGATAGTCACTCTTCGGAAAGTTTCTCAGATTTTGATAATCTAGTCAAACAGAATGCTTAAAGGTATACGACTAAAACAAAACGAATGTAACTTTCATTTCATAGCTGTATCAGGTTTTACTGTACAAATTAGCATAAGATTTTAGGGAATATTACCGCTTTTAGGTGGCCGGGCTGAAATATAATTTCAAGTGATTATTCTTTCTAAATATGTATTATAATTTAAAATGAAAGCGTTACATGTATTCTATATCTCTATATCTCATTATGTACTGGTATTATTTTTTGGTAGGTGTTGCAGTTTTACTGTTTTATAGTAACGAAATAATTTCAGCCCGGCCACCTGCAACCGCTAATATTTCGTATGCTATTGCATTTTAGGATTCGATTTTGTGTTACATATGCATAAATTATAGGGTACATTTCATCTGTAGCACAATATTGCCAGTATTTTTTGTAGATTAGTGGGAAACAAGGTGGCCGGGCTGAAAACGTCAGGCTGGCCCGGCCACTAAGAAGTGCACGTAATTTCTTTTAAAAAGAGTTACATTGAAAATGAAGGTGTTACATATATTAGTATACCCGGGTACATTGGATTGATAACAATCTCATTATTAAATTCCATGGGGCCGGGCCAGCCTGACGTACATGATAAATCGATAGATCACATCAATACAAACAAAATGTAAGGGGCAAAACCTCGTAAACCGTCACGTTTCAGAGTTATGAGCTGTCAAACATGTAAAATTAGTGACACATTTTTTCTTATTTTTTTAACATTTTTGACAGCTCATAACTCGGAAACATGACGGTTTACGAGGTTTTGCCGCTTACATTTTATGTCTGTATTGATGTGATCTATCGATTTATCAATGTTTCATTCGTGTACGCTGTTTTGAAAAAAAATCAAAATGGCGGACAAGGAACTGGTACAAAAAGCACAAAGCCCTTTATTATTTACTAGCTGTTGCCAGCGGCTTCACCCGCTACAACTCGAAAATTATCCCACGGGAACATAAAATCGGGATAAAAGCTATCCTATGTGTTAATCCAGCTTATAAACTATCTGTGTACCAAATTTTAGCCAAATCCGTTCAGTGGTTTTTGCGTGAAAGAGTAACAAACATCCATACATCCATACTTACAAACTTTCGCCTTTATAATAGTAGTAGGATTTTTTAAAATTATAAGGCATGCTCTCGTGTCTTCAACTTCAATACCAGCATATATCCACGATAATAAAGAGGAACAAAATTTCTAATTAGTGGTACTTAGGTAATAGTACAAATTAAGAGGTATTTATTACCATCAAAGCTATAATGAATATGTTCACGGGTCGTGCTAGGAAGTACAGTCGCGGAATGAAAAGGTTCGTCGATTTTCAAATTGATTCGTTTAACGTATCGCGAGCACATATTACCTTTTGAATCTTTGTTACACAATAGACTCGAACAGAAAATAATGTATAATGTTCGTTAATAAAGTTCAAAATTATTCAGCTCACAGTTGTTTGACTATTTATCTTGTCAATGTTTGTTGAACCAAAACCTTCTTGTTGGTTCAACCTGCCATTATTATTAATTCAGATAAAACTATACAGTGTGTCCGGGCACGAGTTAGCGATATTTGAAGGGGATATTCTAGGCTCTTTTTCATCGACAAAAATGCTTAAAAAAAAATTCTTACTCCAAAACTTCGCGAATGGCAGCCATTTTAATTTTTTGATGTGTGTGTACAATAAAATGCAAATATCTTTGAATCCAAGAGACCTACATTCCTGCAAATGACTTTATTGCAAAGTTAAACGTTGAGGCTTATCAAAAACTTACGAAAGTTTTTAAAATAATATGTAAAAATGACCATAAAACATGGGCAAACAGGAAAGTGTACACAAAAGTTACTGAATAATTTCACATTTTTAACTCTAGCTTGATAAGTACCCCTGAATTTTGCTAGGGTTTTTGCATTAAATTAAAAGTATTTGAGTCAGGCTATAAAATGATGTCAAAATTATTACTCTACATTAAGTATCTTAGGAGTTATTCTCACTTGAACATCACCCTTCGTCAGCGCATGAACCCCAACATTACAGGTGTCGGATTCTTTGGGTGAGCTAAATCGTTCCAACGAATATTTATGAGCTGGCATTATTGACCACCGCGTAAATGATCCCCAAGTAACCATCCTTAAACTGAAACAGTACAGTTTCTAGGATTTATTGCTGCGGGGCGAGACGGAAGGGTAATGTTCAATTGAGAATAACTCCTAAGATACTTAACGTAGAGTGATAATTTTGATATCATTTTATAGCCTGACTCAAACACTTTTAAATGAATGCAAAAACCCTAGCAAAATTCAGGGGTACTCATCGAGCTAGAGTTAAAAATGTGAAATTATTCAGTAATTTTTGTGTACAATTTCATGTTTGCCCATGTTTTTTGGCTATTTTTACATATTATTTAGAAAACTTTCGTAAGTTTTTGATAAGCCTCAACATTTAACTTTACAGTAAAGTCATTTGCATGAATCTAGGTATCTTGGATTCAAAGATATTTGCATTTTATTGTACACACCCCAGTTCGACAGATCAAAAATTTGAAATGGCTGCCATTCGCGAAGTTTTGGAGTAAGAATTTTTTTTAATGCATTTTTGTCGATGAAAATGAGCCTAGAATATCCTCTTCAAATATCGCTAACTCGTGCCCGGACACACTGTATAATTGTCAATCTGTCAGAGCCATCATTGTAAAATTTCTTATTTTCTCCTTTAAATAACTATCATAAAATACAATGCCAAGACTTTAGAGTGTTGAAGAAATAGCAGCAATTATTTCCGAACATGAAGCTGGTTACAACATCACCGAGATATCGCGCCGTCTTAATGTGACCAGGGATAGTGTGAGATTCTGGATAAGGAGACATGGCGAAGAAAGTGCACTTGTTGATTATCGTCAAAATAATTCTGGTCGCCGTCCTATTCTTAACGCCGCGCCGCACAAAAATCAGACATGAGAAGGCAATATGAAGAAAACGGCTTTGTATCAACAAATCATTTCGCCCAATTATATGATGTTTGTCCAAAAGTGATATGAAATGCATTACATTCAATGGGATTACATTATAGACGACACGTAAAAAAAGTAGCTCTGACAACGGCTCATTAAGAAGCTCGCTTAAGATTTGCACAGACTTATTTGAACTTCGATTGGAGTACCATTATATTTACCGACGAAAAATGTTTTAAGTCAAGCCAACATGGGGGGCTTAATTTGTGTGCCGACATAGCGATATAGTGGTGACACCCTGGCCAGCAAGATCTGCAGATTTATACAATGTGTGATCGAAGCTAATGGTGGTTATACCTGTTATTAAAAATAAATGCTATTAAAGTTACCTAATCGTAGTTTTAATTATCTTTTATTTATTATTTTATAGTTGTCATTTTACTGTTGTTTTATTACATTTTGTAATGGTACAGATACACATGCTTTAAACTAGCATGCTAAAAGAGCATTTTTATGAGCATGCTTATAGTTTACATTTAAATTAGCATGCTCATTATTATCAAATGGCTTCGATACACATGCTACTAAGTAGCATTTGCTCAAAAGTAGCATGCTCTCGTGCTTTAGCATGCTAGTTTAAAGCATGTGTATCTGTACCTTTATATTGACGGGATGGAAAAACAAGCAAAACCTTATTCGATAGGAAACGTCATTTTTATTCAAATGTTAGCAGCACTGTTTCTTGCGCTGGTATGTTGGCATAATTCTTGCAATACTAGTGCAAGCGAAAACCGACTCTAAGGTGACGAACCTTTTCATTCCGTGACTGTACCTACAACACAAATCATAGACACTTAGTTGGATCGCACTATAGAATGTCCCTCCGTCGTCGTCTCGGCAGGGAAGAATCTGGCTGCTCTTATAACCTACTTAAAAAGTGTTCTTAGTTCGACCTATACAACTTGTAACGTTAATAGCGCAAAACGTCTCGTGGGGTAGGTAGCTCAGCCCATGTTACTGAACAGTGTTTGTTCAAAGACCTGGAATTCGCCAAAAAAAAAATTATCGGGCCCATCAGTATGAAAAAATCTTTCTTTATCTCGCGAATTTCCAAATTCTTATAAAACAAACATTGTTTTGTAACATGGGTTGAGTTACCCCACGAGACGTTTTGCGTTGTATGTATGTTCGTCTGCGATTATCTCGCGTTTGGCAGAACCGATTTTGATGCGGTTTTCAGAAAACTTCGTTACATTCTGGAAATATTTTAGTAGGTGTATACTAAGGGCGGAGTCACATTCGAGGCCGCCCGCGTTGATGCACGAAGCCGCGCGTCTTGCCAGCGGCGATGCGACGCATATCGCGACACCGTGGGCGGCTGCGCCGTCGTCTCACTGCTGCAACACAACTAGTCAAGAGGAGACTAGGCGCGTGGGGCTGGAAGCTGACTGCGACCCTGGGGCCCGCTGGCATCGCCGCCGGCCGCTGCCATACCGGTGTGACTCGGCCCTAAATAGATATCCCGTGACGTTGCCGTTTTTGCTTACTTGGTTTACAGATGTTCAAGGACGCCGAATATTGGTAAGCGTCCACAGGCCCGCATCGTACGTATCGGACGCATCGCATCAAACGGATTTCTGTGTCGGCAGCGATTGGAATGCCGACGCGAGTATCAGAAATCGGATTGCCGATGCCACCTTCATCGCTTCTACTGATCGACATTCCTTATGACGTCATCGGTACGCATCGCATTAAGGCATTGCCGACGAGCCGTCCGTACGATGCGGATCAGTGGACGCAGTTGTATGAGTTTTCATACGATACGTCCGATACGTGTACCTTATACGAATATTTTTGTTGAAAGGAACAGACTTCAAAACCAAACAAAGTGTGTTTTTTAACCGACTTCAAAGAAGAAATGGAAGAGGTTCTCAATTCGGTCGGTATGTTTTTTTTTTGCTTCATTGACTGGCCTGCCCACCGACTAACGAAAGAAAAGTTATTTTACACTTTCACTCTGTTTTGGAGCCGGTTCCTTTTTTTTTCAAATAGTTTTAATTTTTTATATTTATTATTATGTTTTCTATAAATATCTTCGTATAATCGGCTGCTTTTTACTCTAACAAGTAAGCAACTAAAACGATCTATGCGGGGAACGTCACTATTTCACGAGATTTCCGAGATATATTGATAAATACCAGAACTTTCCCCAGAATGTAACTAATACTTCCCTTACCGCAGTTGCATCAAAATCGGTTGAGCCAAACGCGAGATAGTCGCGGACAAACAGTACAATCATCTTCGAAAATCTACAAATGTGCATCTGGACTGAGAGCCCGTTTTTTATCGTTGGATCAACTTGAAACTAACTATACAGGGTGGAATTTTGAAATTCCACCTGGAGGGAAAGTACCTACACTTAATACTGCAGATAGACAATTTTACTCAAAGGAAACATTCCTTTATTTTTGAATAGAAAGCAAACTGCATTCAAAGATTTTCGAAAATACCCTATCCAACAAAAAAAAATTCCCGGATAGGAATCCGGGAATTTTTCTTGTTGGATAGGGTATACTTCTGGAACGGTCCCATTAAAATTTTATCAAAATCGGACTAGCTTTTTGAAAAATCAACAAAAACCTGAAAAATTTTCAACTTTGTCTACACCGATTACTCCGAGGTTTCTGGTCCGATTTCGATGTTTTTTTTTGTTCGATACAGTATATCTGCCATTTGGTCCCATAAAAATTTCATTTAGTTTGGTGCAGTAGTTTTTATTTTTAGTAGTAAAAAAAGGATAAAATAAAAAACTTTTTCAAAAAATAATGTAACCGGCTTCAAAACAACCACAAAAAAAGTTCAAAATAACCTACAAACAAAACTTTTCTTTCGAAAGTCGGTGACAAAAAGTCAATGAAACAAAAAATAAAGTCACCGACTCTTTGTAATGTTGACAGTCCTGGCTGTATCGCGCTGACTCCGGCCGGTTTCCAGCATTGTAAGTATTCTGGTGCATTCTTCAGGCGTAATTAAGCGACATAATTTCAGCTTGAATAATGAATATAGAGCACTATCAACATGGTTTATGTACCCACATAAATGACAGATTACAAACAAAAGCAAAACCAAATGCTGTAATTTCGTAGTTCCATCTTCGAAAGTGGCCCTTTTTCAAATTAGATTTTTTTATGATATAACTTTACAATAACTAAGAAATTTTAATACCTTCATTTAAGGAGTATTACATTGTCTAATAAATACAATTTATTGCATTAACCCAATGATATTATAAGTAAAAAAGGTGACTTTATAATATCATTGCATTAACCTAGCATTTTTAGTTTCCGAGATTTTTAGGATTCTTTAAATGACCCGGATTCATTGCTCTCGAGTGTATTATGGCGTCAGAAGCGAGGCGACCAATCGTGGCGCGTTTGATATCACGTCAATCTTGTGAAATTGTTCAAAATTAATGTTTAAAAAGAATTATAAGAATTTTTCGCTTCGATTAATATTTACTAGCTGTTGCCAGCGGCTTCACCCGCTACAACTCGAAAATTATACCACGGGAACATAAAATCGGGATAAAAACTATCCTATGTGTTAATCCATGTTATAAACTATCTGTGTACCAAATTTTAGCCAAACCCGTTCATTGGTTTTTGCGAGAAAAAGTAACAAACATACCTACATACACATACATACATCCTCACAAACTTTCGCATTTATAATATTAGTTGGATTATCAGTTTATCAGCCTATTGCCGTCCACTGCTGAACGTAAGCCTCCCCCAAAGAGCGCCAACCATCCTGGTCCTGCTGGGCAGCCCGCATCCATCCACTGCCAGCCACCTTCCTTAAATCATCGACCCATCTTGCAGCAGGGCGTCGTATCGTAGCACATGTTTGCTCCATCTGCCGTATGTCGTCCGTCTACAGACGTGGCCGGCCCACTTCCACTTCAGCATGCTGATTCTAATCGCAATGTCGGCTACTTTGGTTCTCTGGCTAATGACTTCATTACGAATTCTATCCACCATGGAAACCCCGAGCATTGCTCTCTCCATTGCACGCTGAGCAACCTTAAAGTGGACCAGGCCGATGGTAAGTGTCCACGTTTCGGCTCCGTAAGTCATTACGGGTAGGACACACTGGTTGTAAACCCTGGTTTTAAGGGATTGTGGGATCGATGATTCAAAGATATGACGCAGCTTCCCGAATGCCGCCCAGCCCAAGCGTATTCTTCTAGCTGCCTCCTTCTCAAAGTTGTATACTTTGGCCTAGATAAATGTATTCTTGCACAACCTCGAGGCAGCACCATTCACGATTGCAGGTCTCGGGGTGACATGACCATTAAACATGAGTTTGGTTTTGTCCAGATTCATTCTGAGACCAACACGCCTTGAAGAATCGCTCAAGCTGTTCAGCATTTCTTCCAGCTCCTGCAGAGACTCTGCTATAATTATTATGTTAGCCGCAAATCGGAGGTGTGGGATGTACTGACCGTTGATATTAACACCCCGTCCTTTCCAATCAAGCGTCTTGAAAACGTCCTTCAATGCGTAAACAGTTTCGGAGAGATGACGTCTCCCTGTCTTACCCCTCGACGCAGTTGGATTGGTTTTGTGCCCTGTTCTTGTACTTGGACGGTCATTGTTGCGGCCTTATACAGACATCTCATCACCTCAACGTAGCGACGGTCGATGAGGCATCTCTGCATGGACTTAAGAACAGCCCAGGTTTCGACGGTATCGAAAGCCTTCTCGTAGTCCACATACGCTAGGCACAGAGGCTGGTTATACTCCTCGGTCTTTTGAATCAGTTCCCTAAGGGTGTGTATGTGGTCCACGGAGCTGTAGCCTTTTCGAAGCCCGACCGATTAATATTATTATTCAAGATATTATATTCTAAAATACATTAAAAAAAGAATATTTTTTCATAATTAAATACCCAATTACTACTCCTGCTACTGTTTTAATCCATCACGGTCACACACCTACAGTCACTATAGTATGTTCATAAGTTTGGTGAATAGGTTTCATTATTTACTAGTTTGTACCACAGAGGCTGCTTTCTGGGTGAAAATGACAAAAGGCGTTGTTTTCAGGAAATGGTATAGGTATCCTGGAACTGTGTTGTAAAAAGATTTTCATGGTTGTACTTTTCTTTTTCTTTTTGGTAGTGGTCTCTGTAATATTCAGGTCTATATCTTCGTTTTCATCGCCCTCGATTTCTTTCTGTATTACCTTAGCGATTTCATCCATCTCGACAGTCATTACGACTTTGGTGGTCTTAGCAGCTGCATCCGGCGTGTCAGACGTGGTAGAAGGGTCAGGCGTGTCAGGCGTGGTAGACGGGTCAGGCGTGTCAGACGTGTCAGGAGTGGTAGACGGGTCAGGTGTGTCAGACGTGTCAGGAGCGGTAGACGGGTCAGGTGTGTCAGGCGCGTAAGACGGGTCAGCCGTGTCAGCCGTGTCAGACGTGTTAGGTGTGTCTGTTTCTGCAGAATCAGTCTGACGCAGGTGGCTGACTTTGATTTGTTTCTTTTTGTTCTGCTTAGAAATGACTTTAGTTCTTGCTATCAAAGAAATAATAAAAAGTTATTATAAATTGTATAAAGTTTCAATAATTTTTAAAAATATATTGTGTTAAAATATCTTAGAATAAGGTAAGAGCAGCTATAATGTTATTTTTTCCCTATATAAGAAATCTCATCGCTGAACTCGTACGATGTGCTCTTCGACGAGACTGCTTTGTGATTGTCCAATCGCACAGCGCGGCGTGAGCGCTACAGCCGCGCCGTCGAAAGGCTGCGTTTATAGTCAATAGCACTGCAGCTGGTCTAGCCGGGATATTTTTATGATAAAAATCCAAATAAAAAAAAAATTACCTGTTGGTTTAGGTTTAGGCACTCGCTTCTTCACTTCCTTTAATCGGGGTTTAGATTTTAAGGTTGACGATAAATTGGGTTTTTTGGTTTTTGGTAGGATTTTTTTTTTGGTTGGTTTAGCTGTCGATAAATGGGACTGATTCGTAAAATCGACTGTCGATGTCGCTAGCAAGGACTGATTGACAAAGTTGTTCATCTGCAGGATACGTTGATCGGTCGCCGGAGGGATTGACGTCGATGGTTGTATTGTTGTAGGTAAAGAGCTTGTTGAAGTCACTGTTTCCACAACATGTAAAGTTGTTGCTTCACTCGATGTGTGGCTAGATGTGGTTTGTACTTGTGAAGTAGCTGAAACCACATTTATAATCGCAACTCGTCACAATTATTAGTGGGAATTAGGAATAGGAATCACATAGAACGTTTTTTAAAACTGAAACTCAGAATCAGCAAGGAAAAATGGTATAATATTTTTTAGGAAAGAAAAATCCAGCTGCGAGTAGAATTTGAAAACGCTTGTTCTGGATAATTACTTACTCCTGACGCTTTACCAATTAGACTACCGCAAATCACACTCAGAAGCTGAATCTTCTATTCCCTCGTTTAAACGTTTTACCACTGTGGTTTTACGGTAACCCGGACGCGGTTTCAAATCCCTTTCGCAGCTCGATTTTTCTTTTTCTTTCCTCAAAAATCATCTTTATGATGCTCGTCTCATGCGTTAAAAATAATTAAATATAAATGAAAATATAGGTACCTAGATAAAAATGAAATTCCTGGTTATATGTAGATTAGATTTATGTAGGTAGATAGATACTTCTGTTTTGTAAAACCTTATAAACTGAACTGAAACTTTGTTGCTTGCAAATATTCAAATATTCACGAAAGTTATTTATATGGAAAAAATTGTTGATAATACCTAGGTATTAATTTTATAAACAAGTCTGATTGTAGTCTATCCGCGTCAGGATACTCAGGCTGGTTTTATTTATTATACGCTTTCGACAGCGCCGTATTAGCGCACGCGTTCGGGGTGTCGAGTTTGCTAATTATTAGTCAGAATGGCGCCACAATGGCGTTTCAATTTTCGAACCAATTTTTACTCAGCAGTAAAAAATGGTTCGAATAAGCACTACAATTGAAACGCCATCGTGGCGCCATTCTGACTAATAATTAGCAGACTCGACACCCAGGTTATAGTAGAGAGTAGACTGCGTTCCAAAATCGCGCGTTTGAGCAGCGCCGCTCAGTAACCGCACGCTTTCCGCCGGCGCTGCCGAATAGTGCGCCCTTCGTGCGCTTTCTACGGCCAAGTTGCGGTTGAGATCAGACGCCGCGCCCCGTTGGGACGCGCCGTAATGTACCTATTTGTTTACCTAATTAATGTCTCACACCAGCTTTAAGTGCGCATTGTTAACATCGCAATGACCAGCAGCTCATTTACCTGGTTACTATAAAATCAGCCTGACCCGCCTCTCACTGGGGACTTTGTGCACGGTCAATTTTTGTCATGGAAACTCACCTTCAATGACTGTTACTGATGCCAAAAGGGAGTAGGTTGATGGGGTTCTTTCCAGTGAATACCAGATGATTGTTATCTAGCAGGTTTTATTATTCAGGTAGGTAATAAACAACGTGCTAGGTATAGGTTGCTGTTATTTTGCAGTAGTTGTTCTGCTTGGATGCGGCTTACCTGTAGTGTCACCAAGATGTTCCCCAGTTAGCTCATTATTAAATCTTCGGAAATTCCCTGGAATTTAGAATCCTGTATAGTAATGTGAGAATTTATTTTTAACAATGTTTTTTTCATAAATAACACCCAAACAAATTCTAGCAACCTTTTCCAATAGCGTACCTAGTACCTACGTAGTAGGTACTTACCAATGCGATATTAATTTGGAATTACTGTATTAAGGGGGATGCTCCAACCAGCCCGCGAAATTCATTTTTTTTTTACGTTTTTTGCAATTTGCAGGCCAGTGACATGTTGTAACTTTATAAAAATATGAGTTGCGGTTATTACCGCAACTCATATTACACACAAGTATAATTTTAAATAAAAAAATATCAAAAAATTCGCTCCATCAGCTCTCACATAGAAAAGGTGCATCATGTTAAAATCTCCGAAATCTAACTACGAATATCAGGCCTGCAATTGCAAAAAACGTAAAAAAAATTGAATTTCGCGGGCTACATCGACGCAATCACCTTAAGGAAATTACACGGTAGTATACCTATTACCAAGGATAATATCATAAAGGCATTTTTAATCTAGGCAATATTTTTTTACAGAACTACTCTTTGGACAATGAGTACCGTCTTATCACTGTAGTTACTAAGAAAAGAAGATATTTTTATGGCCGATTAGATTTATTAGATTGCACTTATGCTCGCTTACGTAATTAGGGTGTTACTAATGCCATTCGCATCGGCTCGGCTCGGACGACGCGAGTCGATGCGAATGGTGTTAGTAACGTTCTTATTACATTGACATAAAGGATTTTTTGACCGGCTAAAGCCGATTCCGCGTCGATAAATGTGGAAGCAGCCAGCTCAGACCAAGACGTGACGCTGCGCGCACATTTCAATAGAGTTATTCTAAATGTAACTCTATTTTCTACACGAAATGATACACCTTTCGCAACGCAGCGCAACGTAGCGCGGCACCGCGTGGCTCAGCGCGGCGCGCCGCGCTGCGTTTTAATAGCGATTCAAAACCTGACTTTATTTACTACAAGAAAAGATACAAAAAAGTATCGTTGCGTAACGTCGCTTCGCGTCGCGTCTCGGTGTGAACTGACTGTAAGGCAGTGGTCCGACAATGAAGCGGGCCGAGCGAGCATCGCTGAGCGAGTTTATTTTAGAAAGCACGTCGCTCGGCGACAAAACTAGTAAAGTCGTCGCTGGCAGTGTGAACAGTCAGAGAGCAAATATAATATGTATATCGTCGGTGACTACTAATATAATTAATAATTATACATCTGTTTCGTTTACACGGAATGTATACATTTATTGTGCGTTTCTTGAGAGAGATAAAAAATGTAACCGCCTTCAAAAACAACCACAAAAAAAGGGTAAAATAACCTACAAAACTTTTCTTTCGGAAGTCGGTGGTTTTTTTATTCATTTCATTATTTTTTTGCCACCGACTTCCGAAAGAAAAGTTTTGTAGGTAATTTTACTCGTTTTCTCGCCGTTAGTCGGACCACTGCCTAAGTTAGTCAGTCGAATTCCTTAATTATAACTAGTACCTAACAAGGACGATTTTCATTTTTAATTAGTAGAAATTGCGTATCGCACGAATTGCGTCAGGATTAAGCTCGCTAAGTGTCAGACTTACCACGACTTCTGATAGGAGCATCTGGAAAGTAGATACCTATATTAATAATAATTTTAATAGGTAATTGATTCAGCTTTCATTATGCCGATAGTCGTGTCGGCCCATGGCTTAATTGCCAAGAGCCTCGACCAACACCTAAGGAGGCTCTCGTTAGGCAGCTGGATCAAGGGCTTGATTCAGAAAGCAGTTCTTCTGGACACGGCGCGCATTGTTAGGAGGTTCCTTTCTCTGGAGCCCTGACTGCCGGTAGTTTGGACCCTGTTCCCGATACCGGTGGACCACTATTATTTATATTTTTAAATGTTTTTTTTTCTTTTTTAGAAATATTTAAAAATGTAAACTATAGGAAACTAAGATGAATAAAGGAAATAATAATATTCCACAACTATCACACAACGCCATCTAGTCCCAAGCTAAGCTGAGCTTGTAGTGTTATGGGTACTAGACGATTGATAAACATTTAAGTACATAAATATTTCTTAATACGTATATACCTATCCTACTATTATAGACAAAATTACACCCAGACACAGAACAAATTATCGTGCTCATCACAGAAACATTTCCTGGGTGGGAATCGAACCCACGACCTCTGGCATAGCAGTCACTAACCACTAGACCAACAGGCCTGTGAATAAAAACCTAACATTTTTCCCCGGAACAAATAAAAACGTGTTTAAGATAGGTCTGTCGAGGAGCGCATCTTTGCTAGGGCGCTTACTGATCGCTGCAAAGCCAGCATGCGGCCATGCGCATTGAAGCAACCTCGCTAATGCGCGGTCTTCGCAGAAATGACAACAGCGCGCAATAATTAGTACCTCACCTTTTGATTGCACCTTGCAAAACCAATAAATAAGAATAGCTATACCTACGAGTATATACTTATTTAAAAAAAAAAACTACTTTGCTACACCGAAAACGGAAATGTCATTTGTTGGTAACACAATTCACAGGAAACTGAAACCCAACCAAACCGAACCTCGCGCAGCGGGACTTGGTCTACCCTGTTTAGTTCAAAATTTTACTGAATCATAGCCATTTTTTTTTTTTTTTTTTTTTAGGTGGTAAAATCATCAAATGAGTCCTCCCGCCCTGGGTGGGGCGGAAGGGACTGTCAGACTCTTACTGACTAAAATCCACCCGTGTTCCTTCCTATGCCCTTTATGTTCCGGGGCCACGGTAACCTGGGTTAAGAAAAAACCCGCGACCCCAGCAGGCATTTGGCGCGAAACACGACGCGCCACCGACCCGGGCTTGGTCCTTGGTCGGACGGCGAGCTACCCATCACTCACCGTCCGCAAGCCCGCTCCGCCGCTGTGCCCTCTGCTGATCAGAGGGACACGCGTTGGAGCATCCACACGACAGGCTATTTGCATACGGGCAAAGAGACCACTTAGGCACACAGTGCCTAAGGAAGAGTTTTTGCCCGCATCCCAGGGTGCACCGGCCCGAAAAACTGGTCTTCCCCCTGGACGTATCCGAGAGGGAACTCCAGTCCACGGGCGCACGTGGAGGTTTCCTGTCTGTCTAATTATTTTATTTATCAATGTTTTGCGACATCACTTGAATTTTTGCGAAAGTTCGGTTGAACAGTTTATCCTACCGAAATAATTATGCATGCGGTATGGTATGAGTAAGTAAACCCTACCTACAATGGAATGGTACAACTTCATTCAGTAACGCTATTTTATCTAACTTATGATTTTACTAAAGACCCTGGGTGTCAAGTCTGCTAATTATTAGTCAGTCAATTGTAGTGCTTATTCGAACCATTTTTTACTGCTGAGTAAAAAATGGTTCGAAAATTGAAACGCCATTGTGGCGCCATTCTGACTAATAATTAGCAAACTCGACACCCTGGTACACAAATGTCAACTTACCGTAATAATAATAATCAGGCATCATTCGTCGTCGGCTGAGTCCTAAAAAAATAGCTAAATTTTGTAATCTCAGAGTCACACCTACTTAGCTGATGCATATCTAGACCATATAAAATAGGTGGAAAGTGGACTTCCAACAGCTTGCATGCTTCATTTTGAATTTAGCTTAGCACGCAACTTCCTGCGTATCACGCTACACGGGCCGGTGCGTGCCGTCTGGTCCCCGGACCGGTTGAATATTGTAGTGTACTTTTTGTATGAAGTGATTCATGCGGACCGGACTGGGCACCTCCGGGGTACGGCCCACAGCGACAGACGTCGCTAGACGATCTCCGGCCACCGAAAGCGCGGGAATGCGGGCGGCGAGTAATGGGCGACTCGCTGTCAGACCATGGACCATGCTCGGGTCGACGGCGCGTTTTGTTACACGTACGCGCGCCACAAAGTGTTTCAGCACAATGACGGCCCCCCTTAAAGGCCAAAGCCTGCCAGGGCCGCGGGACTAACAAATTACCGTGACCCCGGAACGTAAAGGTCTATTGAGTCTCACAGTCCCTCCCGCTCTGCCTTGATGTGAGGTCTCATTTGATGAAGTAGTATCGAAGACACTGTTCAATACCTTAATTTTTCATAAGGCTGCTCCCACATTTGTCGACGCGGAATCGCCTTAAGCCGGTCAAGAAATCCTTTATGTCAACATTATAAGGGTGTTACTAATGCCATTCGCATCGGCTCGGCTCGGACGACGCGAGCCGATACGAATGGCTATTAGTAACGTTCTTATTACATTGAAATTTAGGATTTTTTGACCGGCTTAAGCCGATTCGCGTCGATAAATGTGGGAGCAGCCTGAGACAATGTTGGCAAAATAAATAATTATTCTTGTCAAGTGTCTTTTAAGCTTTTGTTACCAAGACCCGCGAGCGTAACTTAAAATCAGAGTCCTTACCACGAATTCTTTAGGCTGTGGGAAAGAGACGGCGCTAGACGACTTGTATAGCTCATCTATCCAAAAAATTGAGCTCGTGGTAAGGCCTTAGATCAACTTTTCTTTCAGAAGACTCAGAAGATAACAATGGTGAACTACTTAGGTGTCTATAAAGTAAACTATCTTACTGTACGGGAATCTATAGTTTAAATCCGAAAAGCTTCGTTGGCCTGGCGCAGGAGCGGCGGGCGGATAGGCCATAGGCATAGGAGGCCAGCTCGCATACGGCATCATTACAGGTACTGCAGGTTGCATATTAGGCTGCAGAGGTGGCTGAGCAGGTGATGGCGGAGAAGGTGGTGGCGAAGAAGGTGGTAACGAAGCCGGCGTTAAAGGAGTCGTCGAAACAACATCTGTTGATGACACTCCACTCACTGGAAAATAAGTTACTATCGAAGTAGATATTGAAAACCAAGGAACCAAGGAAGGTATGTAGCCTGGCTATAAGGTTAATATTAAAATAACTAAAGCAGAGATAATCCGATCAGACTTGATAGGTTATGGTACCATGGATTTGAATCTACTTTTCAAACATAAAAATATTTCCAAGGATCTGAAACAATTTCCATTACAAACCTGTACCTACCTGTTACTTCTGTTCCATTCATTGCTACCGTGGAATTAAAGTCTTCTGGAGGTAGAGAACATGTGCTGTTTTTATCTTCTTCTTCAGTAACATTTCCTTCAACTTCGTTTGCTCTCAAAACTTGTGCAAAGTCTTTTGAAAATTAAAATTAACGTCATTTATCTATTGAAGTATCACAAAGAAAATGACTATATAGGTACTCTTACCAGATTTAAGTAACTTTACCAAAATTATGGCTTGTTTCAGAGTATCATCGAGATCATCAACTGCTACAGCCTCCTGAAAGCTGAAACTTCCTATTGCTAAAATCCCTAATAAATTCAGTAGCTTCTTGCTTGAATTCATAATACCAAAGCCAAGTTCAAGAATAAAACGACTTCGATATTTACTTAATTCCAAAATAACTGGATTTAAGTAATAAAATTTTTGTTATGTAGAGGTTTCTTGTTACTTAGAGCATTTCAATTTTACAATAATTGAACGTGTCGGTTTGTGAAAACTAGTTTAAAATAAAGGATTGTAAAAAGCACATAAAAATATTTATTTTCTGTTACATAACAACTACGAGTATACCTAGTCACCATGCAATGCACAAACTAGGAAGTTTAAAAAAATAATTTAATTGAAAACAGCAGCAAGATCTAATAAGTAAATTAACACGGCAAGGGTTGTTTAGATTATTTATTTCTATGAAAACGTATAAATAACTCTTTTGTTTAACAGGGAAAAAATAAATTATTTATGGCATTTCTTTTGCAAAGAACTAGAACACTGGTTGTGGCGTAAATTGATACTTGATGTTCAACTTGACAACTGTAATTCCTTCCTATGGTTCCTTTTCCGTATTTAGCCAGAAATTGCTGACTTCGTTGAAGGGTGACTGTTGCTCTGCCACCTCGTTGCTTCCTGAATACTGGTGAATAGACGACAAAATATTAGTCATCATCATCATGTCCGCCTATTGCAGTCCACTACTGGACATAGCATAGCCATCACAGTCCATATTGCCGCGGGGGTTGTCCCACACTACGCTTAGCTACGCGCGGTTTCCTTCCGAGAACCTTCTTAATCCACCTTCCGTTCTGCGGCCGACATCACCACTATAATGACCTTTGGTACTTCAGCTTGCTACAGTTTTGGACAATGTCTAAAAACTTTGGTCGTCGTAAGACCTCATTCCGGCTTTTATCCCTAAGCGAGATCTCAACCTTTCCATAGCACGCTGCGTGACATGAAGTCGGTGGGCCAGCGTGACTTATAATTAAGTGCCACGTTTCGAAACCCTAGGTTAAGTACCGTCCGAAGTACCTATGCACTGATTGTACACCGGGCTTTTTAGGCAATGCGGCAGTGGTGAAGTGAGGATATATGACGAATTTTCGCAAATGCTGCCCAGCTAAGCTGCACCTTCTGGTAACTTTCCGTTTGAAATTGTCTCTATCTAGCTATAATACCTTGTTTTTTTTTTTCGTATCTTATCCGAGGTAGGTGTATTCTTGGAGACCACTGGCGGCGGTACCGTACTGCGCCGCGCCGTTACCGCAACGTGTGATTGCGCTCTAAGAGAATAGCACCTAAGGTTACTTATATGTAATAGGAAACTATTAGAGATGTCGTCACTTACTTTAACGGTATTGCGAATCACATAACCCTTCTTCCGAAACGCCACTAGAGTAACCGGCCTCGGTCGTCTTTCAAAGGGTTCGAAGTAATCCTGGAACAAACACCTAGCTTATTTAATGGCTTGCCGTTTGTAGATCGAAGACAGGGTAAAAAGATGTGCTATTTCTCTACAAACCTTCCCCAAAAATGTACTGGCTTGATGTAGGTATGATTTTTTTTAAGATGTTTGACATTTAGTTTGAAAAGCTGAAGAGGGCACTATCAAGTTTCAGGATCGAATTATATCTCAGTCCGAGGCTGCCTAGAACAACCCCTACAGCGGTGTAAACAAGACCTTCGCGAAACCGTTATCAAGCATTCTATAGGTGCATTTTCAACTAAATAGGTATAAAGCAACACTGCTCAAAATGTTTGCTGTATGTATAAATTGAATGTTCGCATTCACTGGTATTCAAAGTTAAGCAGACATACATTTTTAAGTATGAAAATTGGAAACAAATTTCATAGTCCGCCTACTTACTCATTTTGTTTTATGAAATGACTCAAGTAGGATTATCTGCTACAAGGATGACTTAGTGATGTCCGTAATTAAGCTCACCTTACTAAAAGAAGGATCAAATCCAAGAGACAACGTCTTCGCAAGTTTCGTCAGTGAATGTGGTGCATTCAGTAGCACTTCATATCTTTTAATTTTCTCTCCTTTAACATCTGGTTGCTGAAAAAAAGACACACTTCTTTGGTATTATAATTATTGTGTGATGGGATCTACTAATAGAACATCAAATCATCAATCTATGGAAAGAGCTGTGCTCGGAGTATCTTTGCGGGATAAAACCCGGAACATGGATATTCGGCAAAGAACCAGAGTCACCGACATAGCTCAAAAGCAAGTTGAAGTGGCAATGGGCAGGCCACATCGATCGTAGAACTGACAACCGATGGGATAGAAAAATTCTTGAGTGGCGACCACGGACCGGAAAACGCAGCGTAGGCAGGCCTCCCACTAGGTGGACCGACGACATCGTGAGGGTCGCGGGCAGCCGATGGATGCAAGTGGCGAATTGTCGTTCGGCGTGGCGGTCTAAGGGGGAGTGGACGTCGTCCGGCTGATGCTGATGACACAATCTATGTTACTATTCTACCTCATTCACTGAGACGTACGTTTTTCGACGACATCTCAGAATTAAAAAAAAAATGCTAGAAAATACCACTGTAACATCAGGTTAATATTCGAAAGCGTCGACGGTTTGTTTTTCTTTAAATTTGGTAAAGATTATAAACGCAACAAAACTATTCACAGCTTACTTAGCATAAGGGCAAGTTGAAGAAAACCCCGAAAACTTTCTATCGGCAAAAAATAATCCCATATGTATGATGCGTGGAACAATTCTTACATTTCGCTGCCTGGCGATGCTTCGGCAGCATAGCAGCCTAATAGGCTACTAAATTACGATAGCGCGAATGATACGAAGAAGTCGTACAACGATCTTACTCACACTGATCCTTTGAAGTGGCAGAGCTTTATCCCATAGAGTCACCTCGTTTAAAGATATTGCCGGCGACAAAGGTGTGGTAACTTGAAGTGCCGATGTATTAAGGGTTGTTATCGATTGCTTCATATCTTTTGTAGGTTCCTTATTACCTGGAAAAAATTACGTAACACTAAGCCACAATATTAAACTCGATTGTAATTGATTCAGACAAAGAAAGGACGATGAGGTACAGCTTGGCAAATTAAAGTAGAAAACCGGAAGTCGACTCTGTGCTCTCGCTACCAGCACTTTGAATGTTTTTTTTTTCACTTATTACGTTATTTGTAGGGCACAAAATCTAACAAACCTTATCAAAGATTTTAAAACGTTGTTAGAACACAATAAAGATTACTTAGTTCCGTCTCAAGACGTTCTGGCCAAGCTGTTTCCTACGGTCTCAAAAATCCCGGGATTTTATGGTTACTGTTATTGCAGAGAACCAGGAATTTCGGGATTTAGGGACTCCGAAAAACATTTTAAATAAGTACTACGTTTTAAAAATATCAAAATGGCGGGTGACCGTTAGGGCCAACCTCTATAAACAAAAACCTTCACTAATCTTTAAACACCTTTATCCTTAGTACCTATCTACCTATACGTGCGTTTTAGGATACA
This sequence comes from Agrotis segetum, assembly GCA_036375495.1. Taxonomy (NCBI): domain Eukaryota; kingdom Metazoa; phylum Arthropoda; class Insecta; order Lepidoptera; family Noctuidae; genus Agrotis; species Agrotis segetum. The sequence continues at coordinate 12,793,921 of JAQSVV010000088.1, read as the reverse complement.
CCAACTTTACGGTAACACACCCCGGGTGAATTTTCCAAATGGGCGTAAATGTCTGGATCCGGAGCTCGGAGTTTTGTGTTTTTTTCCAAAAAATCGAGTTCAGTTCCTAGTTTTAATTTTTATCAACATCGGCCTCGAGACTCTTGTATTAGATAAATCTAAATTATCAGAAATAGACAACAATATTAATATACTTACTTTCGCAAGATACAATGTGTGCCACAAAAGGTAGAATAGCGAACGTCATGTAAATATGCATCCTAATAATAGCAATTAGAATAAATAGAAGAGAATATAATTAATATTGTACAATTTATACGCGTGAATTCCGCATCGAGCGGTTCTACAGACTGATAGTTGATTGTTAGTAAGTATGAAAGAGAGGTTCCGTGAGAAATGCTAACTTACACCTGTAAACATGCAATAAGCAGTAATGTTGTCAAGTTGAAGCTATTCTTCGAAGTAATGCTCCACATTGTCTCTGTTGTAACTTAACACTTATTACATTAACAGGAGTGAGAAGTGCTATTCTTGAAAAAATAGCCTTGTAACAGCGCGGTGCGGGAAGCAGCGCTCATGCAACGTCGAAACTTAAGTTTGATTTTCAAAAGTAACTGACAGCCACACGATGCGATCACCACTCTTACTGCCCTACCAGGGACTACTAGGTGATAACTACAGTGGGCCGAGTTTCAATTTGACCCTAACCTGCATTGCAATAGTTATATACGGAAGTAAAAGAAACAGGTCAGTTTGATTGAGTATTTATGGAATTTATAGATAGTTTATAAAAATACATTTTGCCGTCAATTAATCTTCAATTGTCGAGTTCGGGAGTATCCTCGGAAACGTTATAGAAGGCGACGTGGCAGGGTGCGCGTGCGCAAGGCCGGCGCTGCTCCTCGCGCTCGCCGGGCGCGCATCTCCCCGCCACACACACGCGATACCTCGTCACGATACCATCACCGCATGTCACTGAGCAGTCACCCCATTTACTCCACCGACTCCAGATTTTACGATTCTTCAAAGTTTGGTTATCTTCGCATGAAACTGTTTGGACGAAAAACATAATCGTTAGAATTGGCCGATATTTGCAATCAGGGAGTAGTCGACACAATGCATCAACTACCTGTTATGCTTCAGTTGCCTTTTGCGTTCCCAGGCTGCGGCAACCTTTAAAACATTTCCCGAGATCCCGGCAGACATTTGGCCAACCACTATCGGGCTCCGTCTGTTTTCTGACATCTGCAGTGATTGATAAGTAAAACACCTCACTGTTTAGACAGTCAGAAAATAGTCATCAATAAATACAGACGTGTTACTAGATTGGCAGTTAGCACGATTTCATATTCGTATAGGGGCGTAGCACACCCAGGGGTGTTCGCGGAGCTTGATTTCGATACTATTGCGTAAGGGTGTGGGTCAGTCCTGCCTACCCGTGATCCCCCCTCCTCTATTGAAATCGTTAATAGGTACCTACCGAGCGTGCATCTGCTCCATTGGCTGTAGAACTAGTGTGATTGGCGCACGGGAATCATCGAATCATCAGGCGCGTTTGGGGTGGGCTAAATTATAGGCATATGATTTTTGGTTGGTACCTACATGCCTATTGCTATGCATCATGCCGTCGCAAGTAGTTCGCAAATAGTTTTTTTTTTTTATATTTATGATGAGGCAAAAACCAGGCTCGAACAAAAAAAATAACAATTAGCTTCATTTGTGTGCCTATTAAAATTAGAAACTTTATTTCTCCAGGATTCCAACATCAGCCCCTGCATGTCCATTGTCCAATGGACCTACCCTTTCAAACAGAAGATTTAAAAGTTTCCTTTCCAGATTTTGACTTGGTGACCTTTTGTTTAGAGGAATAAAACAAAAATAATGAAAATCGTTTCACTTGCAGTTTATCCTTGAACATACGCACATAAAAAATACGTCAAACATTCTCTCATTTTTTGAAGTCGGTTAATATGTCGAATACGTGTGGATTAGATTAAAAATTTAGATGCTCCTATTACACATTTGAAACAATAGTGGGGGGATATAGGTACGGTACAGTACATAGGCTAAAGCTTTCGGTTTCGCGGGACCATCTAGGAAACCGAGACCCACGAACGAAAAGGCCAACTGAAGGAACAGCTTATATTTTTAGTCAGTATAGGTAAGATGACAGTCCCTTCCGATCCACCCAGAGTGGGATGACTCATTTAATGATTTAGCAAACCAAAACTTGTATCCCCTTATAAATAAACGTGGACTAAAGTTACAACCAGGATAATCCTCGGATTAACCATACATTTTTTAAGGATTAACCTTGGCGTAACTTTAGTCCAGGTTTATTATAAGGGGGTAGTGTCGGCAATTAAATTGAGCAGGTATACTTATTAATGTATTCCACTTCATCAAGATGTTTTTCTTTAAAAAACGAGCATTTCCCCACACTATAGGAATTCACACCTGTCGTTGGTGTTACAAACAAACACCCAGTCCCGGAACAACTACTTGTAGGTCATACAGATATTTGTTCTGTCCGGGAATCGAACGCAACGCAAGACACACACAGTGACACACAGCACAGCAGTCCTCCCACAGCCACTGCGCTAATGACGACAAAGAAATCGCTCGAATTGAAAACTTTAAAATGTGAGCATTCTGTTGATTGTCCATCCAACTCTTCGAAACATGAACAAACCTGTGTCATATTCTGAATTATCTGGTTCCAATGGTTTACTACTCTTCACAATATGTGCCTCCGTAGCTGTTGGCAGAGACGGCTCATTTTTATGCTGTTCTTGTCTCACGAGATCAATCAATTCAATTGGACTCAACAATAGTTTGTCCTCCTTTCTGTTTCTGCGAAATGCATGAGCTAGGCAAGTGAAAACAACTAGAAACAATGTTATTCTATTCATAATGAAACGTAAAATAGTAAACAAGAATACCGCTTATGTCATTCTGTGACAGTAAGGTCTGTAAGAGGTTCATATCTGTATAGGTTGTAGTTTTTCATAGATGTTCTTAAGCCCGGTATACACGACAACGGTTATAACGTAGCGATCTGACTGCGCAGTCCTAGTCGGTTTGCGCCAACGACGATATTATAATACTAGACTACGCATGCACGATCTAAGGAACGAAAATTATTCTGCCAACTCGCTGAGGTACTACGTAAGCGAGGGGGACGGGGTACTGCGTTGTGATTGGCTAACTCAAGGTCTGTTCTGTCTCAACGTATGTTTCATGGCTCACAGGATTGGTCGAAATGAGACGAATATAAGACTTTTTTGCCTAATGTGTTGGCAGACATCGGTCGCCTGTTATTACGAGTCTAGTATTATATCGTCGTTGGTTTGCGCAATGTAGGTACGCGATTTATTCTTCGAGATTTTAATCCTTGCTCCGATGGCTTGCACCAACCAAAAAAACTGCGCCGATTTTTGTACATACGTTCGATAAAACTGTGCAAATGAACTATGCTGTTCGTATCCGCACTTTTATCGTTGCCGTTTATACCGGCCATTAGAGTTATGAATCCGACGAGTCGGAAGCACGCTGCTACTTACACAGATCACAACCCTGATACTAACCTACATCATGACTTTCAGTTTTCTCGATCCAGGGCTAAAGTGGACCATGGTCATTGTTATTGCCAAGTTTATTCCGCCATCTTCTACGAGGTCTGCTGCGACGCCTTCTGGCTGTGTCAGGGCTCCACAAAAAGGTTATTTTGGCCCACAGCTCATTGGACATGCGGCAGACATCATGGCCGGCCCGACCCAAAACCCAATCCAAGCCCAAGCTGCACCAAACCCCGGCCTACAGTGGTGTTTGACATCAGTTTGGTCTTCGAGATGTTCATCGTCAGTCCAACCGACAGTTCTAGTTTTGTCTCTGTGGAAGAAAATACGACAATGTCGTCTGCGAAGCGAAGATTGTTAACCGCATCCCACCAATTTCAATGTTGTTACTCTCAAAGAAGCCTGGTAAAATCTTGAAATGAGTCCTTTCACCCAGGGACCTAGGGCAGGTCAGGAGGAACTGACCTTGTTGTACTGAGGCTTGTACTGACTATAACCCACGGTATCCTTTTATAGCCCTTTACGTTCCGGGGTCACGCTATTCGTTAGTCCCGTGACCCTGGCAGGCTTTGGCCCTCAAAGGGGGGAGGGGGGCATCGTCATTTTCGCTTTCTGGATCTCTTCAAGGGCGCTATTTAAAAACTTAGGTGAAACCGGATTACCTTTTGCTTTACACTTTTTTGTTATGGAAAATGATCATCATCATCATCATGTTCCCACTGCTGGGACACAGGCCTCCTCTCTGTGAGAGGGAGTGGGCCATAATCCACCAAGCGGGCCCAGTGCGGAATGGTGGACGTCACATGTCTTCGAATTTTTGGTTCTGGGACATGTCAGTTTCCTCACGATGTTTTCCTTCACGTTTTGAGAGCAGTGGTGATGAAATAAATTACACAAAGTAATGCGCCTGGCGGGGTTCAAATCCACGACCTTCAACTCGTAAGTCGGGACCGATACCACTGGGCCACCACTGCTCAATGGAAAATGATACAAGGAACACATACAGCAAAGGGCGGCGCGCACTGTTAGTAAGGCTCAGAATTATCAGAGCTGCGACGAGAGATGATCTTCGTCTTCCAGGGCCTGCCTTTTTAAAACAGTCCCGCGATACCGGGGATTCTGAGAAAGTATGGTGAAAAATGAAACATTAAATATTTTTATTATCATTTATTTAAGATATTTCTTTGGTTACACTTTATACATGATCTTTACTACATTTACTGATTATTAAATAAAAATATTTATAGACACATTGAGAATCCTTCTTTGAATTCAGTCATGAACTGAGAATGTTGAAATACATACATAATTATGAAAACTACAAGTAAAATCAATATAACACGGCCAAACCTTTTTGTTTTATTCTGAGGGTAGTTTTGAATGTTATTCATAAATTGAAAAAACACAAAAAGTAGGTAGGTACGCAACAAAAAGGTACGTACGTAATGATATTGAAGGATTCTTAAAAGTGTGAAAATAAATTCATCTTGACAACATTTAGATATCACGTTATATTTAGACGAGGTACCTATTATAAGGTTTTGTGAACACATAATTATATACTTAAGAAAGGTTTTTATTTACCCAAACACACCGTAATTTCAACTTCTCTCATACCCGGCAAATTATTGAAAAGTATAATTATAACTAAGCAATACATGGACAAGTACAACACAATAAACACCACGCGCCTATTTCCGATATTCCTTACTATGCAACTCTACGCTCACGAATTCTCCATAAAAACATCTAGATTACTATTGCTAGCTATTTCTGCTCTCATAATATTTATGAGTTTTCTCTAAGTACTTGCGTGTGTTGTTTTGTAACGAATTTAAATATAACTATAATTATAATAACTTCATAATTCTTATCACAATCTGTTGTGTCCGACGATTAACACTTATTTGTAAACTCCTCGACAAAAGAGCCTCTTGATTTTGTAACATTTATTGTCAATGCTTCGAGATTTAACCCATTCGTTGCGGCAGACGCCTATCGGCGTCTTTTTATTTCATATTCAGGTGCGGAGTTTTTTTACAATTCTTTATATCTTGGCAAAAACCAGCCTAAAAAGTAAAATTTTGCAATAGATGCTATTTTTTTTTTTGAATGCACAAAGTATTGCTCACAGTTTCCGGATTTTTAACTATAAAAAAAAATGCGAAATCCTTTCTAGGTGCTGAAGACGCCTATGGGCGTTTTCCAGGATTTAACAACCTAGGATTCTTAATATATTTTGTGAATTATTACTTTTCTATAATAAAGGTATTTTTAGCGAACACTTACATCGCATAATTTTTATTTCCTATTTTGCATTGGTTTTACGAGTTAGGTATGACTTTTAATGACATAAAATTGTGTAGGGTATATTTACATAAGTATAAATTCAATAAAACTTAATAAGACTTTACCGATAACAACACTGAACTGAACTGAAGTCTTACCGATGTGGGATTTAGTTCCAATTTTTCTCTTAGCTAATCCCGAACCGGTCAGTACACAGATTAAAGTTAACCTTTATAATTTGAAGTTAAGGTTCACTTTCGTTTGAAAAGTAGGTAGTTTGCACTAAATGACGGTTAATATTTTTTTAATACAGTTGCTCAAAAAGTGGCGTATTGCAGGGACGTATAGCGTGCGGGATGTGAATACACACCATTGCTTTTTTTTAATTCCCGAACTCGTGCGTTCTCTTTCCCAACTTTCAAATAATGTTTTATTATTATAGTTGTGGAATATATTAATGTCTATTTAAAAATAAAAACCAACCATGAAGTTTTTGTGATTCATACAAATAAGTATATTTCTAAAAAGAAGCTATTAATTTATTTCAATATCAGATTTAATGATTTAGTTGAATAATAAATAGTGGTATTGTAAAAGTAAGAAAATGTTTACCACCTCTGATATTAACCTTTTGTTTTTTTGTTTTAACGTAAGAATTATTAATCATTTTGAAAAGTGCTGAAAACGCCCATCGGCGTTTTATATTATCCATTTGAGGTGCTGAGGACGCCCATCGGCGTCATAGACGAAAACCGCCCCGCACCTGACATATAAAGTTATTTTTCTCTGCCGCAATGAATGGGTTAAGCATGGAGTAAGCATTCGATTTATTGGCCGTTTTGTGTGACTAAGGGCTGATTTTTCAATAATCGAATAACTTAACTGACAAATAAAAATGGCGGTTTGACAGCTTATCATGGAAAATATGTCAAACCGCCATTTTTATTCCTCAGATAAGAGTTAACTGACTATTGAAAAATCAGCCCTAAAACAAGTTCAACTATCAGTAATTGCATAGTTGAGACGCGTTCTAAAGCACTGTAGCATGAGGTTGTGGGCACAGGGAGTCGCCTGTCGTTGTAGCTGACAATAAATCGAACATATACTGAAGAAACCCCTCAAGATCTTTTAGTAAACTGATTTATATTGAGATCACAACACAACATTAAGGCTTTGTCCAGATAATGCATTTTACACGCGTAATAAAGCTACTATGAGCGAAATCATTCCACCTGTAGGTACTATTCTTTAAAGTTCACAAGCTCACTTTACCTAAGTGACGGCGGCAATAATGTAGATCATCGCAGATTCGGAGCGAGACAATCAAATGTTCTGAAGTGTCTGCCAGCCCCAACAGAAATAGGGCACTTGTCTACAGCTTGGCCAGAACACATTGAAACGGAACTAATCATTTTGTTTCTGACAACGTTTAAAATCTTTGTTAATTGATATAATCAAAGAACGCAGGTTTGTTCGATTTATTATTGTGCCATAAAACTAACGTAATAAGTGAAAAAAAAAACATTCAAAGTGCTGGTAGCGAAAGCACAGTGGCGACTCCCGGTTTTCTACTGTTTTTTGCCAAGCTGTAAATTCTTTTAAACGTCACGCTCGAATTAAACAATATCTCGTTGAGAAAGAGCGATGATGTACTTAAAAAAATGAGTTTGTGCGCTCACATGGGTCTTGAATAGTCGTGAACGTTACAGAATAACACTACAGAGGGCCTAGAAAAGTAGCAAAAATCAAACGAAAACACGCTATAGTATTTTATAGAAACTACAATTTTTTATTTTATCACCACTGCTCTCAAAACGGTGAAGGAAAACATCGTGAGGAAACTGGCATGTCCTAGAACCAGAAATTCCAAGACATGTGACATCTGCCAATCTGCACTGGGCCCGCGTGGTGGATTACGGCCTACTCCCTCTCACAGAGAGGAGGCCTGTGTCTCAGCAGTGGGAACCTTATAGGCTGATGATGATGACAATTTGTACCAAAGACTACACAGCGTTTTCGTTTTTCATTTACCACTTGTCTAGGCCCTATGGCTTATGCGCGTAACTACATGCAAATCCATTACATATTCGAATCGCCTGCGTAGCGCCTAACATACGCGCGTAAATCGAGTTATTTGTTCATGAAGTTTAAATTTAAATGTCAAGTGTCTTATTTTCAACGATATTTAAATTTACATACATTAGGCCCAGTTTTGAGCTGAAAACATTATGCCGGTCGATAAATTAACAAGTGAGGTATAATTATTACCCTACGGAAACCTATAACTAAGGAAACTGATGGTGACATTATGTAACTTAACTGTTTACATAAACCACGCGAAAACGAGAAACCGGGCTCGAACTTTAGGCTGCGGTTACACTGAGGCGGAGCGGAGAGCGATTAAACAATCAGATGGCTTGAGTAGATAAGAGATGTGGATTTCAAGCCATGTGATTGGTGAATCTCTCTCCCCTCTGCTCCGCTCCGCCTCAGTGGAACTGCTACCTTAGTCGTGTACTTTCTCATTATTAGTTACAAAAAATTCTAATAAGCATTATTTTCATCAGCCCCACACCAGCGTCAACAAACAATATTTATACAGACTAGATAGCTTTCAATGTCATCAGGCCCTAAAGCCAAACGGCAAGCGACAATCGCTAACGTTCAGCAGTCGCTAATACATTTTCAACTTTACATCCCATTGCATAAAGTTGAAAATCTAGTAAGGACTGCCGAGCGATACCGAACGAAACAAACGAAATCTATAGTCTTTTTTGGCTACAGGCTCTGGTTTTTATATCTGATAGCTATTCTTCGTGGTTTTACCATCGCTCCACGGCCCCATAGGTCGTAGCGTGCCTTCCTCAAAACAGACTATCCAACACAGAAAGTTTTTTTCAATTCGAACCAGTATTTCCTGAGATTAGCGTGACAAACAAACTCTTCAGCTTTATAAAGATTATAGATACATCATAATAAAAACTGGTTGATCATGCATAAACGTTGATAAGTGCGCCACATAGTTACATAACGCGCTAATTTCAATGCTTTAATTATTTTATCTACTCTCATATCGTAAACTTCGAAATACAAAACTCAAAACGAGTTTATAATGACATACTTTATACCATAGAGTATCGTAATGAAATTAAAAAATTAAATTATAACACTGTTTGTCTAACAAAACAATGTTATAATTTAATTTTTTTTCATTATGATACAGATTACTGATCATAGATACATTTTTTTACTTTTTTATCTGTGGCTGCGCGCGCTTTCTAAGGGAATGTTGGGATTTTGACGTTTGTGTTTCGGTGGATGACATGGTGGATGATTATTAGTGTTTATTAATTTTTATCTTTTATTTGTTAAGTTCGTGTTCAATGAGAGTAGATAAAGTAGTGTATGAAACTGTACATAACTAGGTATTATACCACTCGTGTGATACTATTATAAAACTCGCTTCGCTCGTTTTATAAACTCACACTCGTGTATAATACCCCTCATTATGTACCAGTTACATAAACTACTATATTATATTGTATGCTTTAAAAGCACGAAGGATAAACGATCAATTTACATAAGTACATATATTTTGAATTAAAACTACGTTTAACCATAATATCATAATTACATTGGGTAAGATCCCATTTTGTATATTCAGACTTTTAAGTAATGTCTTTCATTTTGGTTTTACATAACAATTTATTATAAGCCCAAAATTTGTTAAGATAACACTTTTTAATCGAGAAAGTTGGTAACAAGCATAAGTATGACATTTAATGTTACTTAAACAATTAAAATTGCTTAATTAGGTATATACGTCTATAGCAACCGGTTTTTGAAAGTTTACAATAGTGAACACTAAAATTAGCTTTGTTAGCTAATTTTACTTAGTTCTATATTCTTTTAGAAATCGGATATAAATAATGTAGCTAAAGGATTGATTTGATTCTAGTAGCTTTTGTAGGTAACGCTTAGGTCGTGCGTTGCATTAGGCGCGGGAGCCCGCTTGGCGTGCTGTTTCAAGTAATCTCATCGACGGGCGACCCGCTGCACGCAGCGCTGATCCACATAAAAACAGCACGCCACGCGGGAGCCCGCGCCGTACGCACGCCTTACGCAGCGCACGGCCTTATAAATGACGCATTAGCATATTAGACAATGACAAGAGAACTTTTAGAGACTTATTATTATGTACTAGCTAATATTTAGCTTTATAACATAAGAATCTTTCAGTCTATTTCACTAGTACTAATATAAAAATAAATGAACGCCGGGTTGGCATCATTGCGACTAGGTTCGACTAGAACAATTGCTTTAAGAAGGTACAGTAATTTACTAACAACAAATTTTATCATCTACTCAGGTCACAATGGTAACAAATGCATATTGGCATTAATTTAATTTTCAAATTAACTATAATAAATAAAAAGAAATTGGCTAAATATGAAGAAAGACAACATTAGAATTTGTAAATGTATTTTAGTACATTTATTACTTTTGATGCATTTTATTACTTATGATAACGAACACTATATTTGAGATATCTAAGATAATAAAATATGTACGTTTACAGTATTAGCAAAGATAATAACAAATACGCTTCATACATACACACATATAATATATTAAGAAGTGCAGAATTAACAAGGCTGTGAATGTTAATCAAGTACAGTTACTTAAGGCCTCCTATCGGATAATGTTTTTTAGAAAGTGTATGGCACCTAAGACGAGATAATTTGTCTGTAAAATAGGTTTAAGTAGTGTGCTCATAGTTTATCTTAGATTGAGCTATAGATCCTATATTTGGAGGCGCAGGAGTAGATCTTGAAGGACGAGGAGTATTTTCCCACGTTTTTCGACTTGTTTGGGAACTTACCCATGACGCGACGCGACGCGATTCCAACTACATTTGAAAATGAACCTTACCCCTTCGACATAATGACATGAAACACGTTGATATCTACTGGTAGATGAAAAACAAAACACGATCGCCACGACGACGTCAAGTCAATCGAATTGCATCATTATTTCTTAATAGTTGTAAGGTTGATTTTCACTTATACTTGGAATCGGTCGTATCGCGTCGCATCGTGTCATGGGTACAGTACCTTAGTGTTGAAACGGTCGAGAATTTAGTATAACTTAGCAGAAATAGTAAAAAAAAACAAGGTACTAAAAAAACCTCGCCTTATGTTTATGTCAGTTTATGTATGTCTATAGTTACCGGTTAACTAAGATATTCAGACCAATATATTAGTGACAGTGCACGTTTTTAACATATCTTCCATTTCACAACACTCATGGACACACGAGCTAGAGTACGGTCATAATTTTAAAAAGATTTATTTACACTAAGCGTAATTAAAAAGCGTTTTTGAAATTCTAATTTAAGTATTTACATTTTTTTTAAGGTAGACAGTACAAGTACTTTAATATACAGGGTGTAAGTGACAGCCCTCCCAAACTTTCAGGGCTTGCTTATTAGACGAAACTGAACAATCTTCCACATTTTTTTAAATAAGGAAATGAAAAAAAAAATTGGCCTTACAATACAAAATTATAAACTTGACTGGACTTAAAAAAATTGTGGAAAATTGTTCAGTTTCGTCTACTGAGTAAGCCATGAAAGTTTTTGAAGGGTTGTCCGTTACACCCTGTATTGTGACTTCTTTTAGTTTCTCCTTGAGTTGTCACGGCCATTGATAATAATCAATAGTTTCAAAGTATGTAAGAATACACACACCGTGGATTTTAGTCAGGCGGGAGGACTCATTTGATGATTTTACCACACTAAAAAGAAAGTTGGTACTTGTATATTCTGTCTCTAAATGATAACAAGTTAATCATTTATTGTTAAACGAATTATTTTCGTTTATTGCTATCTTATTAAACTATTTTATTTTTAGAATATGTTCAAACAATCTTTTATGAAACACAGGCAGTCTGTCTTATATAACATTAAATGTTTTAAGAGGCGACTTGAACAATGTATACATTTTTTACAGTTTTTTTTTTATTATTTATATATTTTGCGCAAGGCATTTTAAGCTCTGCCATTTACAGCTGCTGTGATACGAAGAAAGAAGAACTACATACAGCAATCAGACTACCGTTAGACTTACGACTGCCTGTATTCTGCTTACCAAACAATTTCCACGTAGTTAAAGATAATATTTATTTTACACAATATTTACATAGGACACAAATGTTCGTGAGAAATATTATCTCATTGTCTTAGTCGCGTAAACCTAAAGTTTGGGACTAAATAATTACAACTAATTAAACCTATAGTGTGGGTAGCACTCTATAATAGTCCTTATCATTACGGTTTTTAGGATTAATGTACCTTTAGAAGTATAGAGTCTAAAAGACATAGTTACATCATCGTTGAGTTAATATTTAGAATTTGAATGAGTAACACGATCCGGCTGGAGCGTGTCATCAGTGCTTTATTATTATCATGAGGTCAATTACTAGTGCACATGCATGCGCATCACAGGACGCCGCGCAGCGACATGCGTGTGCGCACAGTGCACGAGGATCGCGTGCCAATCTCTTACAGCCTAGCTTACTAACCAATTTCATTAAGTTTCAACAAATAACTTTAATCGAACACAGCAAAATATAGCTTCGCATGTCACTATAGAGGATTATAAATAATTCTGTAACTTGTATTGCTCATAGATTGTTGTTTTCAAAAAAACATTATATATTAACTAATAAGATTACATAATAATTTGTTATACGAGTAGCAGTTGAAGATTGAACACACAGGTTTGTTACCCGACTGCACCAGAATGCGGGTGTTTTTAGATGTATGTCATAATGTAGCCAAATAACGTTAGGTATCAGTTTTTACGTCTGAATTATTGAATAAATCAGTCTAATCATCTGTATATAAAACATTTGTATTATTGCTTGTTCCTTTTAATCCATCATCTTTTAATTTAGATACATCTGACTTATATTTAATCATTAAGTATTTAAATGCTTGCCGCACATTGGATACTATTGTAAGCAGCTGGAGCGACCAACCCCAGGCGACAATTTAAATAGATTTAACTTATGTAGTAAAACATAATTTCGCATCGCTTTTTCTAAACTTATTTTTTAAAGTATTGACCCGTAATCCATGATATTTGACATGAGTATTGCATAATATTCTAAACATTAATTTGAGAATGGAAGAAAACGTGTTGCGCCGACCCCATATAAAATGGGATAAGAGATGAATGTTTTTATAAACACCCGGAATGGTCCACCCACATACAGTGAGATATGACATTTGGAGACCTCAAGTTACACCAGCGCCTTTAGCGCTGAATTTATACGCGATTGACAAAAAAGTGATGAATGACGGTTTGACAGCTTATATATGGAAAATATTTCAAACCGTTATTGTGGCCCAAGTGTACCCAAGTGATAGTGGCCAATGTGCGGCTACCCTTAGGCGTAAATAATATAATTGTACTAAAGGCCGATTTACACATCCATAAGTCGGTAAGCAAGTTCAACTTGCGTACTCTTAACATGCAATTTACTTACCTACTTGCCGGGTGGTGTTCACACGATGTGTAAATCGGCCTTAACCGACGATCACTTTAATTAGTTACTCTCCTCTCAATGACAAACGCAGGGCATCCAATTAACGCAGTCAATTAATAATAAATTCATAGTTTCTAATATAATCGAAGAAGGTAAAGCGTATCTTTACTAACTAATTTGAACATCAATAAAGATTTAATTAATTTTAAATATCAAATGATCACTGATACATTTATCGTTTTCATCTGTTTTCATTAGTAATAAGGCAGTACGCAGGTTTCTTGGAGTATAATTAATTTTACTCGACTAAGACAAAGTAAATAATTGTTTACAGTAACCAGCTTTCTATACACTCTTCAGATAATAATATGCAACAGAAGCATGCAAACACGAACCGTCTTACCACAAGAAAATTAAACACCCGTTGAACGCTTGTCTTGTCTAAAAAAATTGACAACGTCAAAACGACATTTCTCCTTGATATAAGGGTCGTTTTGCAGTAACACTTTTTTTTAGACAAGCGTTCAACGGGTGTTTATCTTTTTGTGGTAAGACGGGAATAGTCACTGGAGTAACTAATTGATGCTCAAAACAACCCTACGATATGCGTTTAACATCTTTGTCTAATAAAATCACAATTATAAAATACCTTAATTTATTTTGCGAAGCCCTGTTCGTGATAATAATATAATAATCTATTAAGCAAAAATATATTTAAGGTTTTCATCTTTAATAAGGAACCACTCATAATGCTTCTAACAAAATGAAACTTAATATTACATTTTTGTAACAAAATATTGGGCTAAATTATTCTAATTTAAATTTACTACATTCGACAATAATTTATGTTATAATATGTATATTAAAAGGATTTCAAAAAATTTCGTTAAATGTACATTGGTGCTAAAATTATTCTATGTGGGCTCTATGAACATCTGCAGCGGAGGTTTTACTAGTTGTTTTAATGTTTGGAGTGAAAGTAGGAGATATCTTACTGTACCCAGGAGGCCGGCACCCACAGGGGCTCGGACTGGACCCGCCACGCCGCCTTCAGTAGCTGTGACAGCGCACTGGGCAGCTCATCGTTCACGATCTCCTCATCAAACATGTACCCATACAAGAAGTTGATGCGATTGGACGAGCGCACGATATCCGAGAACTCTTCTTCCTGTTAATGAATTAATTATATTTAAAAAACAGGGTAAATATATGTGAGATAAAACTACCCTATTGATAAATTAGGTGTTTTTTTTTTTATTTATAAATAAATAATATTCCACAACTATCACACAACGCCATCTAGTCCCAAGCTAAGCAGAGCTTGTGTTATGGGTACTAGACAACTGATAAACATACATATTTCTAAATACATACATATTATAGACACAGAACAAATGATCGTGCTCATCACACAAACATTTGTCCTGGGTGGGAATCGAACCCACGACCTCCGGCATAGCAGTTAGGGTCACTAACCACTAGACCAACAGGCCAGTCAAAGTCGATTGATTAATAGGGTAGTTTTTGAAACCGTTATATTGATTGATAATAATGAATCATTATTTAGTGTATTCATAGTGATTACTTCGAAAAGAAATAAAGTTGTCGCAGCGTTATAGCGTAGAGTTTTTAAATTCAAATAACACGCGTTGATTTCGTCAAAAGCGTCTAATAACCTACAACCTTCACACAACGATTTTGTGTTTTTATTTTCGTACCTTTTTATGTTGCGTATAGGTACCTGTAATAGGCCTGCATACCAGCACATAAGTTTATATTTATTGTTTTTAATAACTGCATTGTATGTTTTGCTGTTGGTGTACCTTTTATATAAATAAATACCTATAAGGTTGCTGCCATACAACAATAATGTTCCGAAATGGTGCTTTAGTTCAAATTCAAAATAATATAAATTATGTGTAAAATGGAAACTTGTAAAGAGGCGTTGAGATTATTTAAAAAACTTAATCTCTGAAATAATAGACTTTAGTGATTGTATCTTTTTGTATAATGATAATCAAGCCGCTCAAAGGTTGACGGAAAACCCTTCTGCGGACAGAAGGTCTAAGCACATTGATGTGCATCACCATTTTGTCAGAGATCGTACCTAATATTTTTTTTTATATGTAGTTTATCTGCAAAATTCTGAGATGACAGCTGACTTATTGACAAAAGGTCTAAGTAGTGTAATCCATTCCTTTTTGTTAAAAAAATATGTATGCAGCATATTGTTAGATGGCGGTACATTGTTGATTAATTATATTATTAACTAGCTGACCCGGCGAACTCCGTACCGCCTGAGAAACGATTTAAAAAAAACCCTTTTAAACCTTCCCTGGACTTTCCAAAATAATTCAAAACCAAAATCAGCCAAATCGGCCCAGCCGTTCTCGAGTTTTAATCAGACTAACGAACAACAATTCATTTTTATTTATATAGATGAACAAGCCATGTATAACCCGGTTCATTGAAAGGAATCTCAAATGGCAGCGCTTATCGTGTTCTCTCACTCGCACACTAGTGGCGTCTTTACTCACTCCCGCGCATAGCGTAAGCAGCAAAAAAATAGTCTTGACGCGCTCAGTGACGTGTGTTACCATAGTTTTGTTATTTTTCTGTTGTTACCTGTTGATTATTTTAGTTGAATTTTGTTTTAAGTTTGAGAAATTATTGTGATCCAGTCTTGTTTTTATTATTTTTAATTTGAAAAAAACTTTACGTCGAAATCATTATAATGCTGACTGTACTATCTGTCAACGCAAGACCAAGCCGCCATTTTAGATTCGTTTCTTCAATGAACCGGGTTATAAAGTTTAGATTACTGACAGAACAATAGATCATACTTTCGGACTCGCCAAACATGAACGAAATAATCATGTATTAATCAAAGTTTCAATAAAATGGTTTAACCAGCCATTAGATGGCATAATTTTAGCCAGCTGATTAATAAACTAACCGTGAAAGCTCGAGAACATTCCTTGTCGAAGGTGGAACGTGCGTTGGCTGCTGTACGTGTCTCAACCAGGCGCTCAATAGTGGGTGGTCTGATGAACACGATGTAAGGCCGCAGCCGCGGCGTGCGCAGCATCTTCAGCGCCTGCCAGTGAGGACTCAGCACGCACACTCGACCTGTGAACGAACATCGAGATTGTTACTTAAAATACAGACTGAATGTTCTAAATGAGCGAAACTATGAGGAATAGTAATTTAGCAAAAAATACTGGAAGGTTTCACGAGCGCGATTTTGATGAAAACTGCATCACTATTTTTTCTAAATCCAAACTAAATCTGGAAATAATAGATGATATAAATATGTCATACAGCCGTGCAGAATATTTTTGACTGCTATGCAACTTTTTGGCATCATTTTTTTTCTTTCACCTTTATCACTAATTAGACCACTACCTAAGAAGTCCATTGGTGTGAACAAATAATAATTAAAGGTTAAATTCATATGGACTTCAGACTAAGGCTGCTTTTCCACCAGAGGTGCGGTATACTACGTTGCTGCGGATGCGTATAAGGATATCTCCACCAATCATATTCATTGGTTTACATACCACACGCACTGGTGGAAACGGATTCAACTAAGCTGTGTTTTTTATATGGAAGGATGCGTGATATGGCTGCGTGCTATGGATGCGTGCTATAGGTCGTCTTCCCTACTATCGAGACTCGTATAGCTCGAGTTGCGCATCTTCGTAGCGCACCTATGCAACTTCGTAGAGCAGCTACGCAACTTCGTAGCGCGGCTACGCATCTTCGTAGTGCTACTACGCTCCTTCGCAGCGAAGCCACGCATCTTCGTAGCACAGCTACGCATCTTCGTAGCACAGCTACGCATCTTCGTAGCGAAGCTACGCGTCTTCGTAGCGAAGCTATGCATCTTCGTAGCTAAGCTACGCATATTCATAGCGTAGTTACGTATTTTCGTAGCGCAGCTTCGCATCTTCATAGTACATCATACTCGCACTACATAGCGTAGCATCAGTGGAAACGGTTACACAGTTTCGTAGCTCAGCTTATAACATCTAACATCTCTAGTGGAAAAGCACCCTAAAAGCTAACCCCAACATAGTAGCAATGTAATTACAAAGAACCCGATGCTTATGTATATCTATAAATAATTGATTTTACTCTTAGTAATTTCGGCGTGTTTACAAGGCTTCTTATGGATTGCTTGAGTAAGTACCTACAATACAGTCATGTAAAAAGCAAACTAATGTATGTCTTGTGTAAAGGTACATGCTTAACATACGACATTTCGTGATCACGAACGACTTACCGGAATTTACGATGGTCTCAACGCTCTCCGCCGAAGTTCCGTATAGGTTCCCCTTATATTCGCCATGCTCAATAAATTTCCCATCAGATATATCTTGCTCCATTTTTTCACGAGCAACAAACATGTAATCTTTGCCGTTTTGTTCGCTCGATTTTTGAGGTCGAGATGTAACTGAAAAGGTTAGCACAATCATTTTCACTGATGTTAGTGCTCATCTAATGTATTCAAAAGAAAAAAACAACTCGCAAATTCGCTTGGAAAACTTATTCATGGATAATTAAAAGTAAAACTCTTGCTGTTAGCAATTTAATATTGGCATTAGCGGCTTAAGCGATTGTGTATTAGTGAGTTTATTATTTTGTACTTACATGGTATAGGTGTGACATATTTTTCAGGATCTGTGGCAATAAGTCTCCTGCGCAATTCATTTCTGCCGACGCCGGGCGCGCCCACCAACACAATCGGTCTCACCATACCCGGCCGCGGGTATAACCGGGCTACCTCTTCGTACGTTGGTATCATTTCACGATCAAAATCATCATTCTCTGTAATGTCATATATAACCTTTTTCACTTTGGGTGTGGACTTGCAGGGTAGAAGTGCGGTGGCCGTCGGGGTTGGGGAGCACGGCGTTTTCGGAGTGCAGTCCGAGTTGGTAACCGAGACACTGCAAAGAGCCGGCTTGACTGCGTCGAGCATGCAAAATGGGTAAATGATAATGATAATGAGTGACAGGGAAACGACACAACATGCATCGCATAATGAGTCGACAAGGAAATAATGCTTTTGCTTTACATTAAGGTATAATAAATATTTCACTTTTAAAACATTCGCAATTTCTAAAAAGTATATATTTCTAAATACTATATTCTATAAAACTAAGACACACCATCTAAAGTTTGTGGATCTGTTTGTCTTTCATGGATGATGCGACCTTCTTGTAGTGCTCTTGACGGTATCAAACCTGCTCTCATTACTCTGTCGCCTTCTCTCCGAGCTTGCCACCTGAACACAGGGATGGAACCGTTAAAATCAGTTAAGTAATGGGTACAAAATGCAAATGATAAGGAACTTGCCAATATGCATCATCCTGCGACACTATGTGCAGTACGTCTCCTTTCTTGAAGTCCAGCCCCGCCTCCTTGCACGGTATGTACGGATCTTCTGAAGAGTTGTAATTGAAAAGAGCGCGGACTCTTACTTTGCTCTCCCGTGAACCTCCTTTGCCAAATGATGGTACTAATTTGAAAGTAATAGTGCCCTCGGAACTTTGCTGTGAAATCGATAAAACTAATTTAGTGGCCCTTGATTACGTGGGTATCAACAATTGTGCATAATTACCGAGCCTGGTAATAACGTACCAATATCGACAGCACGTCAGCAGGTGTCTTGTTTTCCACACTGATACCGTTGACCTCGATAACCTCGTCCCCGGCGTGGATCAACCCAGATCTGTCGGCGGCCCCGCCGTGCATCACCCGAGCTATCACTATTTTCCCGGTCTCTTCGTCCGTTTTGATTGTTGCACCCTATTGTACAGAGTGAGTCTAAATATGGATAGTTCCATGTTAAGTCGACGGTTCTATTTCATGTTGTTTTGTAGCTGCCATGATAATCCTTTATTTGAAATATTACTTTTTTTTATTAAAATGAACCTTTTGGAAAAGTGGAGGGTTTGATTCACATACTTTATAAGTACTAGGTTATAGAAATAAATTATAATAACAAGACACTATGCAAAAAATCAAATACATATAGGTCAGGTTGATAGTCAAATAATAAGCAAGATGTATTGTGTGGGGGTAACAGTGTAACAAACAAAATATTTGCAAATGGTGTCGTACTGGACAACACAATACAAATTGCAGCGGCATCTAGAGATAGCAGCTAATCATTCTTGAACTTGAAGACACGGTGACCATGAAGAATAACAAATACAGAAGAACATCAAAAAGACAAATGAAAAATAGGTGAATGCGTATACGTACACTATGTGGAAAGGATTGAAAATAATATTGGAAGCATTCAAATGAGTAGCATAAATACTAAACATATATCAATACTTACCACTATTGGCTCTGCACTCTGTGCTCCACCCTTTTAATAAAAAAATAATTTCAATATACCCTAGATGATGACATGGTATCGTATTCACTAATAAAATCTAACATTACATAATGCTCGAGACACACTGATATTGCGCTGTATAAAGATGATCCATGCTTCATATTGTACTTTAAAATAAATTCACTGTTTTTTATGAAATTAGCAAACACTTTCACCTATATAAGATTTGAGTTAAAACTATTTAAATATTGCTGAGTATCATGTTCATTTAACATATTTAGCTGCTATTTCTAAATGAATTCATTGGTACTTGTTGTTAAATCTGTTATTAAGTTAATTAATTCAAATTCTTACCAGTGGCTCGTCACTTTTAACTAATTGAACGATTTTCACAGTTTCTTCTTCATCATCCATTTCAGGAGGAATATCTGGGAGATGCGGGTAGTAATCTTTTTGAGCGACCGCATCATGAGTGCAAAGTATTGCCTGAGGGATACACAAATTTCTTTGTTTTATTAAAATTTTAATTTTATAGTGCCATCAATTTAAAGCAAAGATTATATTGATGAAGATTTCAAAGAATCTCTAGTGAATTTGTACTATGGATTTTTTTTGTTTCCCCTTCAAGCCATATATATAAAACTGCTACATTTTCATATAACATATAAAATTAAAACTACTTACTTGAAAATGTGGTTTCTGCAATAAGCTAAGAAGCTCTCCATATTCTTTTGAAACTGATACTACATCATGGAGTAACTCGAATACTTCTACAGTCACTTGCATGGCATTGGATAGAAGAGGATAGAACTTATCATCTTTCCCTTTGGCTACTATTTTATTATGCACTTGAACAAGAGCATGAAGCTGTTTTGACTGCAGCAGTTCACTCAAAAATGCAAGATCTTCTCCTCCCGACTGTACTTCTTTTAACGATGCAAGGAGGCGAGTGAGAGCTAGGAAACAAAAAAAAAACATATTAATAGATTGCTTCTGAAATTCTGAAGGTATTCCTCCTTCTACGAAACAATAGGTAATGCTAGCGAAGGACGGGGCGGAATGCATGAGGGAATACAAAAACACTTACTCCAACATGTGCGGAACCACCGGTAATATGAGCACGACGGACATACCCACAACTATAAGGCTGCGTTTCCACTGAGCCAGAGCAGAGCGGAGAGCGGCTTGAGAGGAGAAGAGATGTGAATTTTAAGCCATTTGATTGGTTAATCGCCCTCCATTCCGCCTCAGTGGAAACGCAGCCTTAGAGATAGACTGGTAGTGTCACATTTTATGTTGTTCATAAACGCTCAAAGATTACAATTTATTTTAGTTGTCCTTAATGAATACTTGATTTGTTGTGGCCCAGAAAACTTAAATTTATCAAGCATGTTACACTTGCTCTTCAGTTAAAATTTAGTTACCACAATCCAAAAGCTTAAGTTTTCGAGCTATACTTTGCCTATTAAGGTCTTAAATGAACTGAAATATGCTTCTTCCATCAGTACCTGCACCTCTGGCGAAACATTTTATTGTGAATTCTAACTAACAGAGAAGCCACAAACATTGCTCTCTCATCGCATGTTGAGCAACCATAAATTTCTGGACCATGAAGCTATCAAAGTTAAGGCAAAGATGGTACATTTTTGTTATTTTTACGATTACATCTAGCTGTTACTTTGGAAATATGACAATCAAAAATATATAGATTTAAATGTCTGTGTCTGATTAAAATCCTCGACAATTACAACTGAGCTGTGGTTCAATTAGAAAAGAGGTATATGCCACATTTTGTTTGTTTTATATTTGCTTAACTGTACTTGCAGTAATGGTCGATTTACATTGAGTCAGTAACTGACGTCAGTGCTGGCGCCGAAAACTGACTCGTGCTATTTATACGGAGTCAGTATGTGGTCAGTAGGTAGGTACTGTACTGACTTGAAATCAATTTACACTGGCAGTGCCAGGTAAGCACTGACTCGTCAGTGGACTGACGTCAGTGGACTGACGTCAGTGGACTGACGTCAGTGGACTGACGTCAGTTACTGACTCAATGTAAATCTGCCATAACATGTACTGCAAATACAGTTAAGCAAATAACTTACACAATAAGAATTCATTGGGGCCAGAGCTCATTACCAGAGGTCGGAATTAGGAGTTATTTTAGTACTTGCATTGAAATATTGATATAATCCCGATGATTATCCCGGGATTGTTAATAGACAATCTTGTGTAGAAAACAGCAATACAAATAAATAAAAATAATAAAAACATCAGAGATAGATTAGACATCATAATAAATTTTGTTAAAGGTAATAACTTTTTGTTGAATAAATCATCTTTATGCTCTTCAAAAGTAATCCTGAGATTTGAGTCATATCCCCTTTATTCTTTCTCTTTTAGAAATCAGTGTTACATGAATATCTCTACCTAATTCCGACCTATGCACATTACTTAATCAAAAACTGGGTGTCAAAATAGAAATTTTGCTAAAAATATCTTGGTGTTGTTAGAAAATAGCTCCAGTGCTCCACTTGCAGTGACTCGAAAGTTGTTTTACTAGTCCCTTTCAATGCTTAGTGACTGGGATCTTGTGATGGTTCTAGAGCCAGATGTTGGACCCAGAAACTCTCAACTTAATTTTTTTATAGTTATTACTGTATAATCCACAGTTTGTTACATAACAATAATGACATCAGAATGAAACATACCTGGATCCCAGTGCTCGTGCTCAGATGAAGAGTCCATAGTCACAAAGTTCCACTTCAGCTGGATAGTGAATATTGGAAAATACAGACATTCAGCTATTGATTTTTACCATGAACACCCCTACTTCACATCCCTTACATCGCGTGCTAAATTAGGATGTATTATGTTTAACCGCGCCCTAAGAAACTATGAGTAGACAATTTAAAAACACTGAAAAAAATATTTTACACTGACTGCTAATTTTTTTAAACATTCATTTTTTCTGCACGAATTTCGTCAACCATTTTTTAATATTTATAAAACTGTTCGTTTGTCATTCGATCGCAAATTTTGATCTTTTAGGGGTGCATGTGGAGCTGAAAGTTCAACAGTGGCTATCCATTTTATTTTATTAACCCGGTTAAATTAAAAACTAACCATTTTAAAAATTATAATCAATTAATACATAAAGTAAATTATTATTTACAACTACTAGAAAAAATATAGACTCATTTAAACAGGACGAGCAGGCCAAATTAAACTTGTAAAAACTATGCTACACACAACACACATTTATGGCGTTTACGTACTGGAAACTGAAACGTCAAATGAAAATCAATATGTGCAGAAAAAAAGATGCGTTCGTATCCGTAACTTCATAAAATAGGGGATTTTTTGTTCGGAACGATTTTGCGGATTTTGCATTTTATGGAATTATCGCACGAAAGATATGACTCAATTTCATTTACGAAGCGTTTAATCGTATGAACTTATTAAGGGGGATGCTCCAACCAGCCCGCAAATTATCAAAAAATCGATCATATTAAAATCTCCGCAATCTAACTTCGATGCACCTTTTCTATGTGAGAGCTGATGGAGCGATTTTTTTGATAATTTTTATATTTAAAATTATACTAGTTATTACCGCAATTCATATTTTGATAAAGTTACAACATGTCACTGGCCTGCAAAATGCAAAAAACGTAAAAAAAAATTGAATATCACGGGCTACATCGAAGCAAACCTTTTATGGTGAACGCACACCTAGCCGCACCGCAGTCTCCGCAGTCTGTTTTCTTACCGATTCTGCGTGTGCGAGGTTTCTTATAACTTTCGGGGACTGCGGAGACTGCGGTGCGGCTAGATGTGCGTTCACCATTAAACCCCTTCTACACGGTGAGACCCGACCGCCTGACAGAGGTGAACTTGGTCGTGTCAACAGTACCCCACCGTCTGGAACGCTGTCGGCTGACGGTCGGGTCCCACCGCGGACGCAGCCTGTCGGGACGGCTGCGCTCCCGACCAAGGTCTGATTGACTCCGCCCATATTTGGTCGCACGACCAACGTCTACACGGTCGATTTTCATTCCCACCGGACCAAGATCACCTCTGTCAGGCGGTCGGGTCTCACCGTGTAGAAGGGGTTTTATTGCCATCTTCGCCGCCGACCGCCTGACAGAGGTGACCTTGGTCCGGTGGGAATGAAAATCTACAGTGTAGACGTTGGTTGGGTACTGTTGACACGACCAGGGTCACCTCTGTCAGCGGTCAGGTCTGACCGTGTAGAAGGGGTGTTATTAACACAAGAAAGAAACAGACGATTTCCGTCTCTGATCTCGATGAACAAACCATCATTCATTCATTATTTACGGAGAAATTAGAAGGAATTGCCCTGTATAGCGACTCCCTACTGTCATTGGTCTTAAAAGAGCAATCCCACCAAAAACATTTCATGAAAAATGTTGCCAAGACGACCAAATAAGGTTTGCTCTGTGAAAAAGATATCAGATCTCATGTAAAGCCAAGCTTCTGAATCTACACGGCCTAACTCTACCGACCCTAACTTCACAAATTCTACACATCAGTAAAAATGTATGGCTTCACTGTTTCGCTACTGCCGTGGAAGTGATGCTAATATTTAGTTTCTGAAATAAGTAACGAAACAGCCAAGCCATACATTTTTACTGATGTGTAGAATTTGTGAAGTTAGGGTCGGTAGAGTTAGGCCGTGTAGATTCAGAAGCTTGGCTTTACATGAGATCTGATATCTTTTTCACAGAGCAAACCTTATTTGGTCGTCTTGGCAACATTTTTCATGAAATGTTTTTGGTGGGATTTCAGTTCTTTTTGTAAGTTGCTAGGCTGTTAACACGCTCCTTCACCGTGAGCATTCCCCTGTGATGTAACGTTAAGGTGCCTATCGCGCGCGAGACCGCGACACGGCTCGCGACCGCAGATTGTTTACCGTATGGTAAGGTGGTAAGGTGCGCATTGTGAAGACAATCGAGCATTACAATGCGCACCTTGTATCAAATCTATACTTAATTTACGCGAATGCTCGTTAGTATTTATGCTGTCGCCTAATTGTAATTGTAATGAACTTCGTATTTTATTTATTATAATATTGTAATTGATTTTTTTCTACACAATGTATTTTGTTATGAAATAAATGACCATGACTATGACTATGAGTCAGGGAGGTAGTATTGTAATGTAATTCTCAAAGTCGAATATATATTATAATGCTACATTATACCCGAATGCTGGTGAGGGAGCGCCTTTACGCGATAAAATTAATTCGGAACTCGAAGTGAGTTATGGCAAAACTGCACTAATGAATAAAAGTACATTCTGTATGGCTAAAAAATATATTTATTATAATAAACTACCTGAAAACATTAAAATTTTAATCTGGACAAATTCAAACAACTATTTAGGATTTTGACTAATAAAAATGCAAAATACACATTAACTAATAAAACTCAATAAAGGACTATTTCGACGACAATTCTATCGCATCGAGCGGGACGGCATTAATCTCAACGAGCCCTTTCATTTGATACCCATATTGCAAAAGTGCATTTACAATTACTATTCCGCCATCTTGGATTTTGAATGATGTCACATTATTCATCGAGTTGCTCTCAACGAGCCCTTTCATTTGGTATCCATATTGTAGAAGTGCATTGAAAATAACTTTTCCGCCATCTTGGATTTAGAATAACGTCACAGTATTCATCGAGTTGCTCTCAACGAGCCCTTTCATTTGATACCCATATTGTAGAAGTGCATTAAAAATAACTTTTCCGCCATCTTGGATTTAGAATGACGTCACAGTATTCATCGAGTTGCTCTCAACGAGCCCTTTCATTTGATTCCCATATTGCAAGAGTGCATTAAAAATAACTTTTCCGCCATCTTGGATAAAGAATGACGTCACATTATTCATCGAGTTGCTCTCAACAAGCCCTTTCAATTGATACCCATATTGCAAAAGTGCATTAAAAATAACTTTTCCGCCATCTTGGATTTAGAATAACGTCACAGTATTCATCGAGTTGCTCTCAACGAGCCCTTTCATTTGATACCCATATTGTAGAAGTGCATTAAAAATAACTTTTCCGCCATCTTGGATTTAGAATGACGTCACAGTATTCATCGAGTTGCTCTCAACGAGCCCTTTCATTTGATTCCCATATTGCAAGAGTGCATTAAAAATAACTTTTCCGCCATCTTGGATAAAGAATGACGTCACATTATTCATCGAGTTGCTCTCAACAAGCCCTTTCAATTGATACCCATATTGCAAAAGTGCATTAAAAATAACTTTTCCGCCATCTTGGATTTAGAATGACGTCACAATATTCATCGTGTTGCAGTTGCTCTCAACGAGCCCTTTCATTTGATACCCATATTGCAGAAGTGCATTAGAAATAACTACCACCCCCCCCCCCACCCAATTTTAGGGGATGGGGGGATGGGGGACGTTTTTTGTATACTGAACTTTGTTTACATACCGAATTTCGGCTTTCTAGCCCTTCAGGAAGTACCCCAACATTTTAAGGTCTCATACTAACTTCCACCCCCCATTTTAGGGGGATGGGGGGCGAAAGTTATAAGTTTATCAATTTTTTTGTTGGTTGTATACTAAACTTAAGCTACATACCGAATTTCAGCTCTCTAGCACTTCAGGAAGTAGCCAAACATTTTGATGATCATCAGTGTGTCAGTGTGTCAATGTGTCAGTGTGTCAGTGACGAAATCCGTGTATTTTAGATATCAAGAAAATCTAAAGTATTATAGCTATTCTATTGATACTTTGTATGCCTAATAAGTCTATTATTGGTATCATATTCTGCGAATATGAACTTTCTGGTACATCGGAAACCAACTCTATGAGGGTTCAAAAAAACGACGAAACACTTCGAGAAAAGGTAGGTAGTGCCCTTGCGCTTCGCTTGGCTCGTCTTGGCGGGGGCACTACCGTGCCCCCAGATGCTGCCGCGCTGACCGACCAAGGTGGCAGCAAAATAGTTAGTTTAAGTAGAGTACTATGGACGGCGGACTTCGGAATCATAGGTACTGTATGTATGCCATAAATACCGGGCACGCGGCTTTCGCGGCAGTAAGAGAGATTCTTTCCAAAGAGGGGTGCTATGAGAAGAGGGGGAGGATGGAGAACCATCACGGCATTCAGCCAACACAGGTTCTCACTGGACACGAAAGTTTCAGGAGGCTCCTCTGTCTGATAAAAGTTAAGAAACACCCAGGTTTCACCACTGTGAAAATCGCCAGAAAGCCACAGCGGAGCATACGGTGCAGTACTGCTCCGCTAGAGCACCGCCGTGTCCTCACAGAGCCGGTAGGCGGCAACCTCTCGCACCCGGCATTGGTCGAGGCCATGCTGCGTGACGAAATGGAATGAATCGGTCGCCTTCGTCCGCTACGTCTTCCTTTCAAAGAGGTGGGACGCGGGAGGGACGGGACAGCGTCCACCTCATGACCCAGCCGCCACAGGAGATGCCTACGGCAACGGATGTCGAGAAGCGATTTTTATTTATTTTTAGCGTTGCTTTCCTCCCAATCTGATACACGAAACTCCCGAGACTTCCGTGTCCGACGAGGACCTGTGTCAAGCGGAAGGTGAGGACGCCGTGACGCCTCTCCAGCCACCCCTCAAAGAGGCCCTTACCTGGCATGCCCGATGATGTCACTTTGATTTAAACCCCTTCTACACGGTAAGACCCGACCGCCTGACAGAGGTGAACTTGGTCGTGTCAACAGTACCCCACCGTCTGGAACGCTGTCAGCTGACGGTCGGGTCTCACCGCGGACGCAGCCTGTCGGGACGGCTGCGCTCCCGACCAAGGTTCGATTGACTCCGCCCATATTTGGTCACACGACCAACGTCTACACGGTCGATTTTCATTCCCACCGGACCAAGATCACCTCTATCAGGTGGTCGGGTCTCACCGTGTAGAAGGGGTTCCTTGGGAGTTCCTGGTTCCTGGGAGTACCGTGTAGAAAGATCAAGTATCCAGACACGACAAGCAAGACATGAAAATGGATATTCGATTCCGGAGAATGGCAACACTGTGAAAAAGTTTATAGATTGTTTTTGAGGATTTGATCATTTGTTGCAAGCGGCAGCGGCTGCAAGAAGTAAATTAAATAAATAGTGATCTAACTTCGTGATAGAATTGTAGAAGATTGACCAAGCAAGTTGGAAATTAAGAAAAGGTTGGTATTCCTGTCGCTTATTTGTGTCGCAGAGAATGTATAGATACAGAAATAATGGCGCTAGTTGAAGATCCTCGATATAGTTTCGTGAACATACACAGGTAGGTTGATGTAATAGGTGCCTATGCCAACAGTACTGTGTGTAAAGAAATCGATTGACCTTAAGCGAAACGCCGATTGTTTACTTACTAACACTTCTTCTATTGAAATAATATTGTATTCGAGAAAAACTTGACTACGTGTCTCTGAACAACATAAATTGCTCCAACAAATAGATGTAGGGTAGGGAATGAGACTTGTTGAGTACCTACCTAGATCAGAAAATCGTTGATAAAAAATTATAGAGGATGGTGTTACTGGTTTTACTACATTGAAAACCAAAATAACGTCATCACTAGAAATATTTACACTTCCCATAAAAATTACTTCAGTTTATTCTAACTTGTGTCTAGCTAGAAATAAATAAGAATACAAAATGTCATGTAATTTGTGTTAGTACCTACTGTGAGTATAATCAGTGAAAGAAAGTAAACTTATCTAAATGATATGTAATTGAAAGATTAAGTAATGATTACATGTTATGTCTTTATTTTAGATTTTTTGATTCAAAAATAAAGCTGAGAAAACAGTAATAAATTTTCATTAGATTCTTATTTGATTATTCCTAAAATTTTACAGTACCCTCATAGGTACTTACTGTGAAATAAACTTTTCCAATGCCTTCATTCTATTTTATTGTAATTACTTATATTTAGCTGTGTATTTAGTATGCTTTATCCTATTGCAATTTCATATCAATCGCTGACTGATTTTTTACATAAAAGTATGGACACCCAATTTGGGGTGCTACACAAAGGGGCGCCTTTCTATTTCCTAACTAATGTCTGATTATTGAGGTTAGGTTAAAGAAAATAAAAGAAAGTACCTTCATTACAGAATTAATATTTCAATGAAATAGTTAATGTTGGTAAAGTAACAAGTCTATTGTTCACTGTAGTCCATGATCAAACATAGTGACCAACATTCACATAAAAATACATACTGAATGTCTTAACATAACAATACTTGAATTTAAATTAGCAATAGATGCGCACTGACATCACAGTATATGAGCCATTGACTGATGACATTTAAATACTGAATATAATGAAATCATGATCTGAATACAAATTTAAATATGTATAATTAAGGGTTCTTTATAAAGCTTTGTTTGGCATTTAATTAAGAAAATATAATATTATATGATATGTGGTGTGCAGGGTTTTTAAATTGCAGCACGGTTTATGCGATATTATTGAACTTATTAGAATAAATCCAATACTGAGAGAACCCTGTATTGGATTGTTGTTGTGTGGTGTAGACACTTAGATAGGTAGGAATACAGGCAGAGGTGGGCTTACAGCTTGTTAGCTATGTTTAAATATATAAAATGAATGAGAAATGAAATGGCATATTCAATTCTAGTGTTCAAGCAACAGACTAGATATAAATTAACAACTTGATTGCATATATAATTATTATGATTCAACTAAAGTCTCTAAAGTCTGACAACCAGTCTTACCATGGGGTATCATATTACCCAGTTACTGGGTTGTAGAGGTCTGATAGGCAGTTGCTTAATATTTAGCTGCATCCGGTTTGACTGGAAGCCGACCCCAATGTAGTTGGGAAAAGGCTAGGCAGATGATGATGATAATTCAAGTACAGTGGCCTTTTAGAACCCCTGTGGAGCTGTTAATTACATTATTATTGTTTAAAGATTCCTTTTAAATAAATAAAAACAATAATTATATATTTTTCATTTCAGAGAAGAGATGCTTGATGCCGGTCACTCAATTGAACTATAAGCCGGGGCCGGCAGATCAGTTTTCGGCCTGCACAGAGGAGTCGCAGCTCGAGCTCCACCTCCAGAGGCAGCTGGAGGATGATGTTGCGAGGTAACCATGTTTTTAATACTCTCCACTTTTTTGGATACACTCTAAGCTAGTAGTTACTTTACTGATAAAAGAATAAAAATAGTCATATTGGAGCTGGACCTACTGACTACTAGTGTTTAACAAAATGTTAGAGCAAGTATTGCAAATAATGCTCAAACTTATCTCACACAGTTAGAAGCTTGAAGCAAAAAGGAAAGTTTACTGAGCCTATGTCATATGCACTGTGCAGATGCAACTGAAAACTAAAGTGCAATGCAATACATGAGCATTTCTAACAGTCACCCTGCTATTTATAGTCAAGGTAACTTTAATGTCCTTGCTATAATCAGTGATATTACTTATCTCCTTTAAAGAACTTTACGCCTTAAAAATTGGACAGTCTCGCCTACATTTTATTCTTATTTATATCTCACAGAGGACGCATGAAGACGGTGATCCTATTGCCCACCAGGCACATCGATAGTGATTAAGACTTGGTATTATCTTTTTTTACGTTTTTTTTTTCTTATTTCATAGGCATAAACCTACCTGTTTCTCGTCCTGGAATGCAACATGGATTATCATAAATTACGCCTGTCTTAGTAACCAATCCAAAATCCTGTATAATGCTAACTAGCACTTTGCCCGCGACTTCGTCTGCGCGTGTTTCTAACTTTGAACTCAGTGAATTTAATTCCCGCTCACCGCGAAGAAATGATCTAGTTTTTTCGGAGCCTGTTCAATACAAACAAACAATCAATCGTAGTAGACAAACTGATTTTCCAATTTTCACCCCGCTAAAGCCCGGTTTCCAAAAATTAGGTTATACGTTCGGTAAAAGATCCTACCCTTTATACTTAAATACCTCTTTTCACTAACTTGGGGGGTGATTTTCGATTCAACTTCTAGATTACCAATGGAGGGTAGTTTTAAAAAAATAATAGAGGCAATCTTTTTTATTTACATGTGTTTTTATTTGTGGCAAGTTTTAAATTAATAAACCCAATGAATAAGATTTTTCATACGATCGTTTTCACCCTTTTTCACCCCCTTACAGGAGGATTTTCGCAAAATCCCGTCTTATTGCTTCTCTACATGGTAGACTGCAACTGCTGTCCAAAATTCAAGTTACTGTGCTTAGCGGTTTCGGCTGTAGTCGAGTCTTAATAAAAAACCCTGTTCTTTTATTATGGATTTACTAGTTTAATTAATTAATTAAAGTTAACAACAAGAAGATTGTTTTGTATTTTGGGCTAGTGCAGCGATTCCCAAACTACGACGCGACAAGGCGTCCTATTGCGACAGATTTAATTATCATGGGTCCAAGATTATTTCTATGAACAAGATCCAGCGGGAGAAGATAGTATCGTTTGGTTTGAAGTCCCTTGTAGCCTTAAAACTAGGTCTCATTTTCGCCTAGTATCGACTAGCTAGGGTCCGGAGTATATCTCGGATACAGGATGAATTTTTCAACTGGGCGTGGTTGGCTATCTCCGAAACTATGAAGAATATCTCAAAACGTTAAAAGGAGTCTCGAGGCCGATTTTGACGAAAACTAAAACTGCATCATTAGATTTTAGAAAAATTATTATTCTGGCCAGGAACCTAACCCGCTGATTTTGGAAAAAAAATCACAGCCTGTACTATTACACCATTCGATAGTGTTGCTAATAAGAATCAAATTCTGGAAAGTGATCATATACGGCAAACTTAATGAAATAGCAGATTTCATGAAATTGATATATTTCTATGTTACTATGTTCTGCTGAGCCATAATTTAATCAAAATTAAAAAAATTTCATTGTTTTCAATAATTGGTTGGTTATTGGTGGTTTCAATAGTTGGTTATTATTATTATATTATTACTAGTATTTGCGCGTTGCGCGAGCTGCAAGCAGCTCGCGGGGTCGTAAGTATTTCTTACTTAGAATTTTTTGCAGTCGCCATTTTAGATTTTGATTTTGACCTTACTATCGGCTTTAGCATCCTCGAAAACTATTAAAACGACTCCCATGATGAACAATTCAAAAATGATCGCAGCCGCCATCTTAGATTCTGATTTAGACTTCACTATCGGCTTAAGCACCTTCGAAAACCATGAAAACGGCATCCAATATAAAAACCGGCCAAGTGCGTGTCGGGCCACGCACAGTGTAGGGTTCCGTAGTTGCCCATCAAAATACTTATGCGACCTACCTAAACTGATTCGCTGAATTTAATGTTAAAAAGAAGAATTTTCAAAATCGGTCCAGGAGTCTTTGAGAAATCAGGGAAAATACATAAGAAAAAAGATTACGACGAATTTAGAACCTCCTCCTTTTTTTGAAGTTAGTTAAAAATAGTTGACGATAAAAACCTACCTATCCCCAAAAACAAATCTATTAAAGCTGTAAAAATAAAGTTGACAAACTTACATTTGCAGTTGAAGAGCATGTTCTCCGATACAATTTGTTTAAGAAAACATATTATTCAAGTACATTTTATAAGTTGGTCGACTATTACTCGTAAAGTTGTAAAGCCTACTCAGTCGTGATAATTTTCTTTTAAACTTTGTTATTTATACTACTATTGTGAATTTTTTCACACCCCCAAACATAACCGTTTAGCTGGTAGAGGGGGGGGACACTCGAATCGAGCATAATTTAGCACTTTAAAGCTTAATATTTCACAAACGAATTTTTTAATCAAAAAACTGTTAATGGAAACTATCATTATTTTTTGAAGGCCTATTTAATGATACCCCACACTAAGGGGTACGCGAGAAAAAAAAAATCCTCACTTTACGTGTAAGTACAGGAGGTACCCTAAAAAAAAATATTTTACGATATTTTATTTTACCACTTTTTTGGCACAACAAATCCGTATATTTATGCCAAATTACAGCTCTCTAGTACTGTGCGTCTCTGAGCTAAACTGCGGACAGACGGACGGACGGACGGACGGACGGACATGGCGAAACTATAAGGGTTCCTTGTTGACTACGGAACCCTAAAAATATGATTTTTTGAAGTCGCCATCTTGGATTTTGATTTTGACCTCACTACCGGCTTTAGCATCCTCGAAAACCATGAAAACGACTCCCATGATGAACAATTCAAAAATTATCGCAGCCGCCATCTTGGATTTTGATTTTAACCTTACCATCGGCTTTAGCATCCTCGAAAAACATGAAAAAGACTCCCAGGATGATTATTCCGAAATATCGCAGCCACCATCTTGGATTTTGATTTTGACCTCGCTATCAGCTTTATATCATCATCAGCCTATTGCCGTCTACTACTGGACGTAAGCCTTCCCCAAAGAGCGCCAACCATCCCGGTTTTGGGCAGGCCGCATTCATTCACTGCCAGCCACCTTCCTTAAATCATCGACCCATCTTGCAGCAGGGCGTCCTACACTACGTTTGCCCATTCGCGGTCTCCACTCAAGCACATGTTTGCTCCATCTGCCGTTTGTTCGTCTACAGACGTGCCATTTGGTTCTACATTTGGTTCTCTGGCGAATGACTTCATTACGAATTCTATCCACCAGAGAAACCCCGAGCATTGCTCTCTCCATTGCACGCTGAGCAACCTTAAATTTGTGGACCAGGCCGATGGTAAGTGATCACGTTTCGGCTCCGTAAGTCATTACGGGTTGGACACGCTGGTTGTAAACCCTGGTTTTAAGGGATTGTAGGATCGATGATTCAAAGATATGACGTAGCTTCCCGAATACCACCCAGCCCAAGCGTATCCTTCTAGCTGCCTTCTTCTCAAAGTTGTGCCTGCCCAGTTGTACACTTTGGCCTAGATAAATGTATTCTTGCACAACCTCGAGGGCAGCATCATTCACGATTACAGGTCTCGGGGTGACGTGACTATTAAACATGACTTTGGTTTGGTTCAGCCAGATTTATTCCGAGACCCACACGCCTTGAAGAATCGCTCAAGCTGTTCAGCATTTTTTCCAGCTCCTGCAGAGACTCTGCTATGATGACAATGTCATCCGCAAATCGGAGGTGTGAGATGTAGGTACTGACCGTTGATATTAACACCCCGTCCTTTCCAATCAATCGTCTTGAAAACGCCCTCCAACGCGTTTGTAAACAGTTGGATTGGTTTTGTGCTCTGCTCTTGTACTTAGACGGTCACTGTTGCGGCCTTATACAGACATCTCATCACCTCAACGTAGCGACAGTCGATGAGGCATCTCTGCATGGACTCCAGAACAGCCCAGGTCTCGACGGTATCGAAAGCCTTCTCGTAGTCCACATACGCTAGGCACAGAGGCTGGTTATACTCCTCGGTCTTTTGAATCACTTGCCTATGGGTGTGTATGTGATCTATGGTACGGTTACCTTTTTGAAACCCGGTCTGCTCCGGTGGCTGAAAATCATCGAACTTTTGGGCGAGACGATTTAGAATAACCCTCGAGAACAGCTTATAGATATGGCTCAGAAGTGAGATGGGGCGGTAGTTTTTAAGGAGCGCTTTATCGCCCTTTTTGAAGAATAATACTACCACACTCCCCATGCCTCCGGTGTTATGTAAGTGTGGATGACGGAATTGAAGAGTTTACAAGCTCTGTCAAGATAGGTATTCCTCTTGCCTTGAGCAGCTCTATGGTTATTCTGTCATCCCCTGGGGTTTTGTTGTGGTGAAGCTGCCTGAGTGCCATTCCAATCTCACCCATGTCAATGTCGGGAAGCTCGTGTGAGATGGCGTGTCAGTTTGGTCAAAGTCAAAGTCAAATCATTTTTTTTTTTTGGCCCGTGGGTCATCCGCGCCGTGGGCCTGAGGTGGGCATGGTTTTTGAGCATATAAGTCTCCGTAGAACTTTTCGACTTCAGCTAGAATCTCTGGCTTTGAGGTGACGGAGGTGCCTTGTGACGTTCTGAGCTTTGTCAGGCAACAGCGGGAGGTATTGGGCTTGGCAAATACCTTCGAGCCTTTATTCCGAACTAAAGCTTGCTCTATAATTCGGTTATTTGCACTCCGAGTATCGCGTATGAATTGCTTTTTGACCTCCCCGTTACAGCAGCGAAGCTTCCTAACATGCCGATTCCTATCGGCTTTACTTACGAAATATAGCAATATAAGTATCAATGATTTTCATTTATCATTAAAAAAATATATTTACGAAGCTACATTACTTGTAAAAATAACAATCAAAGAAAAACACTCTAAAACTAAAATTAACAATCAAAGAAATAATAAACAATTTCAACTCCCGCAAAACAGAAAGGTTTGTAAGCCGCACGGCAAATCAGGAATCCCAATCATAGTTCCTCTAGTAGCGATCGTGAGCTTGACGCTACATAACACCGCTGAATTAAGGACGCTGGTAAGCCGAATGTCTCCGGCTTATGATAAGGACAGAGATATGAAATGCTTACGCCAGAACGAGATGGAATGATACTGGACTTCGTAATTTGTTTAGATAGTTTATTTGGATTCACATTAGTTTTGGCCCGCTTATATTTTTATAGTTTTGAATACCATTGTTTTCAACTGTCCATTTGTTTTTGATTTTGTATTATTTTTGAAATTGATAAGTTTTGCGTAGTTAGCGCAGTAAAAACATGGTTCGTTCAGTTCAATGATAATGTTTGGTAATGTTCACTGCAAAACAGTGTACGTTAGTTACAAGTTTTCAACTAGATGGCGTTGTGCAATTTCGTCACATTTTTGAATCGCGGTGTTAAGATATGTAGGCGATTAGTATAAGGTTTTGTGAACATAGAATTTTTCAGAGTTAGGAATACCAATAATGTTCGTTGTTCAATATTTATGATTGTAATGTAATAATTGGATTATCCAATTATTACATTACAATCTACTCCTTGTCCACCTTTTCTGTAGTCAGTTATCCAATTTGGATAACCGACTACAGAAAAGGTGGACAAGGAGGTTACTCAATACGTCCGTACCGTATCCATCGGAATCGGACGAAGTATCCAGAAAATAAATATTACAATGTTTTTGTTTTTTGTTCGCGGGATAACTTTGTCGTTTAAGAACCGATTTTGATGATTCTTTTTTTGTTGGAAAGTAGATATTTTAAAGGTGGTCCAATGATAAGAAAATCAGGGTTTGATGATAGAAGACTAGAGAAGTCGAGTGGAACTTTCAAAAATCTTACGGGCGACTAGTGTGTTTGTAAGTTTTTTTCATTAAGTATTTCAAATAAAGGTCTGGAGTATAATATCTCCACAGTCTAATAATCCTACAGTCGTCCGACGAAGACGTCTAGACAGGGCAATCGTGCGGGGTGTGAGAGGTGAGACGCGGGTAAGCCGAGCCCAACTTGGGAACAAAACGATGTTACTATGTTGGGCTCTATCATTCAGGGCTATCGCGTGTGACGTGCGTATTTATTTTTATTTGTTTATTTAAAATGGCCGACCCGTGCACGCCTTTTTTTTAAATAGGTTATTGCACAGGGCATCTGTTTGGAAATTCTACTAATATTATATTTATATGACTGTGTTATAATTTGTATGTCCCATGACAAGATGGTGGACTTTTTGAAGTGAAAACTTCTTTAGCGGCGTTGTACACTTTTTCTGTAATGGGTAAAAAATTTAAAACTCGCGTCAGGGTCACGTGACCAAAACTCGCGTCAGGGTCACGTGACCCTGATCGAAAATGAGTAAGACGTCATTCAAATTAAAAATAAAACATAGTAACAAAAAAGTTTTCACTTCTACCGGCACTCCTGGAGTGCAACCTTTTTTTTATTAATTACCAAGGGTGTATTTTAATTTACCAAGTACGGGTATCAATTGTGAGTTTATAAGGGGTCCTTGTTACAAAAAAGCCATCCTTTTTGAAATCCAAGATGGCGGAGGTCATTTTCTTATAATTTGATATGTGTGTCAATTTCGAGGTTATTTGGGGTGCTTGTTACGAAAAAGCCATTCTTTTTGTACCTAATCCAAGATGGCGGACGTCATTTTTTCCTTAGAATTTGATATGGGTGTCAATTTCGAGGTTAATTGGGGTGCTTGTAACGAAAAAGCCATCCTTTTTGAAATCCAAGATGGCGGAGATCATTTTCTTATAATTTGATATGGGTGTCAATTTCGAGGTTAATTGGGGTGCTTGTTACGAAAAAGCCATTCTTTTTGAAATCCAAGATGGCGGTCGCAGTTTTTTTCTTAGAATTTTATATGGGTGTCAATTTCGAGGTTAATTGGGTTGCTTGTAACGAAAAAGCCATTCTTTTTGAAATCCAAGATGGCGGACGCCGTTTTTTTTCTTAGAATTTGATATGGGTGTCAATTTCGAGGTTAATTGGGGTGCTTGTTACGAAAAAGTTATTCTTTTTGAAATCCAAGATGGCGGACATCATTTTTTCTTTAGAATTTGATATGGGTGTCAATTTCGAGGTTAATTGGGGTGCTTGTAAAGAAAAAGCCATTCTTTTTGAAATCCAAGATGGCGGACGCCGTTTTTTTCTTAGAATTTGATATGGGTGTCAATTTCGAGGTTAATGGGGTGCTTGTTATAAAAAAAGCTATTCTTTTTGAAATCCAAGATGGCGGACGTCATTTTTTCTTTAGAATTTGATATGGGTGTCATTTTCGAGGTTAATTGGGGTGCTTGTAACGAAAAAGTCATTCTTTTTGAAATCGAAGATGGCGGGCGTCAATTTAAATGTATTACGCCAATTCCGTGATAAATTGGGGTGCTGGTTACGAAATGCCATCTAAATAACTTAAATCTGTCTCGAGTTGGTCCTATAGTAAAAGTTGTTCATTTTGGTAGTCTGTAGCAATTTTTTTTTCACATGTATGTAAGTACCCTTTCGGTTAGAATAATATACTTATTATTTATTAATTTGTATTGTATTTATGATATTTATTTATTTGGAAGTTAAAATTAAAAAAAAAATCGCAGTTCACGTCGTCAGTGTCACATAGTAACTATTTATCAAATGCATCAGTTCAATTTTTAAATCTCTTAGTATACGTCTTATCTGCATTTTTTATTTTCATTCAACTTCTTAATAATACATGCAGTAAAGAGGGGGTTAAAACTTGTTTTCATTATTAGATATATAAGTGTTTAATATTGTTTTCATTATAATTCTGCCATCCATGTTTATCTGCAATAAATAAATAATTTCACAAAATATATTCTTTACTTGTGACAACCCTGGCCGATGCATAACTGTCTAGACGATGTCGGCATTTTACCCGAGATCAAAGGCGTCGTCCTACTGTATGATTTCTATACTGTGATATCTCGATGATGGAGCCGAGAGACATTGAGAGAACTCCTCAACGATTCACAGCAGCTACCTTGTGTTTGAGCTTCATTAATTTGTATTGATGAGAACTTTTCACCTAGACGGGTTGCAATTGTCATTAGGGGTCTGATGACGAAAACGAAGATAGTTCAGAGAACTCCTGAACGGTTTATAGCAGCTATCTTGTATTTGGACTTAATTAATTTATGGTGATGGGAACTTTGCACCTATATGGGTTATATTATTCGATGCCTCGATACCTGCCATTTGTTCCCATAAAAAATAATTTGGTTTGTTTCAGTAGTTTTTATTTTATGAACATTTTTAGCTTATTATGTAAGTACATGGGCGATGTTATAACCGGTGCTACGGATATTACAATTCTAGTGCCCCAAATTGTTGTTGAATGTTTAAACTAAAAAGGCTAAAATTAGCCCAAAGCTATAGTTACTAGAATTCACGTTTTGGTCCGGGTTACCCTTCAAAATTTTCTGCCCTTCGCCACTGCCCCGTTAAGAACCTGACTCTCAGCCTGTGTGGCTTTGTGAGTTCTCGTCGTTTCCTCATCAGTGCCAGAGTCTCGCTGGTAATTAAGTTCCGACTTACGTCCATTCCTGATCGGTCGAAAAAGCTTACAGCCCACCTCGCAGACAACACGCAGCACTTCGGTGACGTCGTTTATTTGTCGCTGGATTTTAAACCTCACTATCGGCTTTAGCATCCTCGAAAACCATGAAAACGACTCCCTTGATGAACAATTCGAAAATTATCGCAGCCGCCATCTAGCATTCCCGTTTTGACCTTGCCATCAGTTTAACATCCTCGAAAACCATGAAACGACACCCATGATGAAAACACAAAAACTATCCAAGACAAAAATAATTCTTCAATTCCAAAACAAACTTGTCAGTTTAGATAAAAATATGATATTTCAAAATATTATTGTGTTAGGTACGCGCTTACCGCCCCTCGAACGCTCTATGCGATCATAGGATTTGGATTTTAACCTCGCTATCGGCTTAAGCATCCTCGAAAACCATGAAAACGACTCCCACGATGAAAAATTTGAAAATTATCGCAGCCGCCATCTTGGATTCTCATTTTGACCTCACTATCGACTTTAGCATTCTCGAAAACCATGAAAACGATTCCCATGATGAACAATTCGAAAATTATAGCAGCCACCATTTTGGATTTTGATTTGGACTTCACTATCGGCTTTAGCACCCTCGAAAACCCTGAAAACAACTCCCATGATGAACAATTCGAAAAATATCGCAGCCGCCATCTTTGATTTTTATTTTGACCTCACTATCGGCTTTTGCATTCTCGATAACCGTGAAAACGAT
Organism: Agrotis segetum; assembly: GCA_036375495.1. Taxonomy (NCBI): domain Eukaryota; kingdom Metazoa; phylum Arthropoda; class Insecta; order Lepidoptera; family Noctuidae; genus Agrotis; species Agrotis segetum. The sequence goes on along the minus strand of JAQSVV010000088.1, from coordinate 12,754,443 downwards.
TCCCATGATGAACAATTAAAAAATTATCACAGCCACCATCCTGGATTTTCATCCTGGATTTTCATTTTTCAAATGTTCATCCTGGATTTGGTTTTAGCACCCTCGAAAACCCTGAAAACGACATCCATGATGAACATTTTGAAAATGATCGCAGCCGATATCTTGGATTTTGATTCTTACTTCACTATCAACTTAAGCATCCTCGAAAACCATGAAAACGACTGCCATGATGAACATTTCGAAAATTATCGCAGCTGCCATCTTCGATTTTGATTTTGACCTCACTATCGGCTTAAGCATCCCCAAAAACCATGAAACGACTGCCATGATGAGCAATTCGAAAATTATCGCAGCTGCCATCTTGGATTCTCATTTTCACCTCACTATCGGCTTAAGGATCCTTGAAACCATGAAAACGACTGACATGATTAACAATTCGAAAATAATCGCAGTCGCCATCTTGGATTTTGATTCTTACTTCACTATCAACTTTAGCATCCTCGAAAACTATGAAAACAACTACCGAAATGAACGTTTCGAAAATTATCGCAGCCGCCATCTTCGATTTTGATTTTGACCTCACTATCGGCTTTAACATAGGTATTCAAAAATCACGAAAACGACATCCATGATGAAAAATTCGAAAATTGTCGCAGCCGCCATCTTGGATTTTGATTTTGACTTCATTGTCATCTTTATTACCCTCGAAAACCATGAAAACGACATCCATGATGACATCTTTGAATTTTTTGCTGAAGCCATCTTGGATTTTGATTTTGACCTCACTATCGGCTTTAGCATCCTCGAAAACCATGAAAATGAATCCCATGATGAACAATTCGAAAATGATCGCAGCCGCCATCTTGGATTTTGATTTTGACTTCACTATCATCTTTATTACCCTCGAAAACCATGAAAACGACATCCATGATGATATCTTTGAATTTTTTGCCGTCGCCATCTTGGATTTTGATTTTGACTTCACTATCAGCTTTATTACCCTCGAAAACCATGAAAACGGCATCCATGATGATATCTTTGAATTTTTTGCTGTCGCCATCTTGGATTTTGATTTTGACCTCACCATCGACTTTAGCATCCTCAAAAACCATGAAAATGACTCACATGATGAACAATTCGAAAATGATCACAGCCGCCATCTTGGATTTTGATTTTGACTTCACTATCATCTTTATTACCCTCGAAAACCATGAAAACGACATCCATGATGGTATCTTTGAATTTTTTGCTGTCGCCATCTTGGATTTTGATTTTGACCTCACTATCGGCTTTAGCATCCTCGAAAACCATGAAAACGACTCCCATGATGAACAATTCGAAAATGATCGCAGCCGCCATCTTGGATTTTGATTTTGACTTCACTATCATCTTTATTACCCTCGAAAACCATGAAAACGACATCCATGATGATATCTTTGAATTTTTTGCTGTCGCCATCTTGGATTTTGATTTTGACCTCACTATCGGCTTTAGCATCCTCGAAAACCATGAAAACGACTCCCATGATGAACAATTCGAAAATGATCGCAGCCGCCATCTTGGATTTTGATTTTGACTTCACTATCAGGTTTATTACCCTCGAAAACCATGAAAACGACATCCATGATTCATATCTTTGAATTTTTTGCTGTCGCCATCTTTGATTTTGACTTTGACCTCACTATCGGCTTTAGCATCCTCGAAAACCATGAAAACGACTCCCATGATAAAATTGATGAACAATTCGAAAATTATAGCAGCCGCCATCTTGGATTCTCATGTTGATTTTGAAAAATGATTTTGACATTCTCTGGGCCCCAAGAGAAAATGTTCCAAGTTTCTTCTGAGATCCACTTAAACGGGGGAGAAGGGGGTGAAGAGGGGAGATTTTGAAAAAAAATGTTTTTTTCTTTTCCGATCCTCCTCTATATGAATCCGTAAAAAAACACCAAACACGGGTCTCCTAGTTTCTGAGATACGATAGGGAGGGGGGGGGGGGAGGCCAAAAAGCGGAGGCTTGGTACTTTTGCCCTACTTATGAGAGTTATTTGTAAGTTTGCATGTCGTGACCCGCGAGTTACGCTTCACCCGCTCAACCTTCGTTACGCTAAGGAGGTCGCCGGCTCGCTTCGCTCGCCACCTCCCCCCTTCGCTCAACTCGGTCTCGCAGGTTCGCTCCACTCAGGACCTACCTACCACCGGAAAGCTATCGTGACCTCATTCCTACGCTTCGCTTTACCGCTACATAGGTTTTGCGATATATACGATGGGGGGGGGGATGGGTGAAGAGACGGAAATGGGGGAGTTTAGAAAAATCATTTTGACCAATTCCGGGTACCTTGATGTGAATCTGAAAAAAAAATGTTTCAAGTCTCTTCTGAGATCCGCCTTAAGGGGGGGGAAAGGGTCTAGAGGGGCAACTTTGAAAAAATGGGTTTTTCTTTTCTGAGCCTTCTCTATAAGAATCCGTAAAAAAATAAAACCTGGGTTTCTTAGTTTCTGAGATACGATTGGGGGGGGAGGGAGACGCCACAAAGGGGAAGCTTGGTACTTTTGCCCTACTCATGGGAGTTACTTGTAAGTTTGCTTGTCGTCACCCCTGAGTTACGCTTCACCCACTCAACCTTCGTTACGCTACGGAGGTCGCCGGCTCGCTTCGCTCGCCACCTCCCCCCTTCGTTCCACTCGGTCTCGCAGGTTCGCTCCACTCAGAACCTACCTACCACCGGAAAGGTATCGTGACCTTATCCCTACGCTACCTAGTTTCCGAGATACGATGGAGGGAGGGGTGAAGGGGGAGAGGGGGGAGTTTTGTAAAATTATTTTGAAATACTCTGGGCCCCTTGATATGAATCTGAAAAAAAAATGTTCCAACTCTCTTCTGAGATCCGCCTAAAGGGGGGAGAACGGGGTCAAGAGGGGGGGACTTTGAAAAATGGTTTTTACTTTTCCGAGCCTCCTCTATACCAATCCATAAAAAAACAAAACACGGGTCTCATAGTTTCTGAGATACGATTGGGAGGGGGGGGGGAGCAAAAAGGGGAGGCTTGGTACTTTTGCCCTACTAATGAGAGTTACTTATAAGTTTGCTTGTCGTCACCGCTGAGTTACGCTTCACCCACTCAACCTTCGTTACGCTACGGTGGTCGCCGGCTCGCTTCGCTCGCCACCTCCCCCCTTCGCTCCACTCGGTCTCGCAGGTTCGCTCCACTCAGGACCTACCTACCATCGGAAAGCTATCGTGACCTTATTCCTACGCTACGCTGCGCTTCGCTTTACCGCTATGGGGGGAGGGGTGAAGAGGGGGAGAGGGCCAGTTTTGAAAAATGATTTTGAACAACTCTGCGTTCCTTGATATGAATCTGAAAAAAAAAATGTTGCAAGTCTGTTAACTTCCGAGATCCGCCTAAAGGGGGGAGAAGGGGGTCAAGAGGGGGAACTTTGAAAAATGGGTTTTTCTTTTCCAAGCCTCCTCTATACGAATCCGTAAAGAAACAAAACACGGGTCTCTTAGTTTCCGAGATACGATGGGGGGAGGGGTGAAGAGGGGGAGAGGGGGGAGTTTTGAAAAAAGATTTTGACCAACACTGAGCCCCTTGATATGAATCCGGAAAAAAAAACTTTCCAAGTCTGTTAACTTCCGAGGTCCCCCTAAAGGGGGGAGAAGGGGGTCCAGGGGGGGGAACTTTGAAAAGTGGGTTTTACTTTTCCGAGCCTCCTCTATACGAATCCGTAAAAAAACAAAACACTGGTCTCTTAGTTTCCGAGATACAATGGGGAGGGGGGAGAGGGGGGGCGAAAAGGGGAGGTTTGGGATTTTTCCCATACTCACCAGAGTCACTTGTTTACGAATCTGTCAAAATATACCCACCTTCCCCTTCACCATCTGGGAGAACAATTCTGTCAATCAGTCAGTCAGTGGTAATCGAGCTTTATATAATATAATTATGTTTCGAATACAGTTATCGTGTTGAACATTCATCAGTTTTTTTTTCAATTGAACGTTTTCTTTAAGTTTACCGTATATGATTACTTCCCAGAATTTGATCCTTATTATCAACACTATCGAATGGTGTAAAAATATAGGGTGTGATTTTTTTTAAAATCAACGCTTTCTATTCCTGGCCAGGATTACAGATTTTTCTAAAAAATTCATCCTGTATATTGAACCTGCGTAAAGTGCGCCAAGACTTGAAATGATCGGGAGCCCCTGGAATAGTGGCCACAACAGTGAATTTTTTCAACTGGGCGTGGATGGCTATGTCCGAAACTATTAGGAATATCGAAAAATGTTGAAAGGAGCCTCGAGGCCGATTTTGACGAAAACTAAAACTGCATCATTGGACTTAAGAAAATGCAATACACCTGGCCAGGAATCATTCGATAGTGTTGCTTATGATCAAATTCTGGGAAGTATTCATATATTATAAAAATAATATATTATCTATAATATATAAAAATTCACCCTGTATATTATCAGTACCTAAGGTAGGGAAGGAATTAATATTCTGATAAAATCCAATATTTTGCATTGGACTACCACGTATACCTATAAAAATTGTAGATTGACTTCCCGATTGCACATAGCCAGTCATTCAGGAATTCAGGACCTTCTCAACCGATTGAGTTGAAATAGCTACCTCAGTTTTTAATCGAAATCCACTGAGGCTCCATCTAATAGATACTAGGAAAAACACAAACAAAACTCCAATAACGATTGATTGGTGTTCAATGCATCTCGTTTTTCCCTTATCCCTTATAGTTATTGTAAAAATAATTCGTAGATTTTTTACCTTAACCTTTAGTCGTTGTAAGTATTTACATATTTTTGTTGTATATCCTTTTGTAATTTAGATTGTGGATTGGCTATTAAGATCGGGAGCTGGTGCCTATTTATTACATAGGATTTTAACACGCTTTTTCGTGACATACTCATTATCTAATATATAAAATTCTCGTTACTAATAAATTACATGTTTTGTGTTCTTATTTAAATACAATTATTTTAAGAACTAGATCTGTATTTTGGTTCTAATGTTAATAATTTTGTGTATTGTGTGTTTTGTCAAATGTAACCTGGTTATGGTGACTCTGTGACGTAGGTTTGTAGGGATGCTTATATACTAACAATGCTTCATTACATTTAATTGTTACAGAATTTTTGACGAATCGATTTATTCTGATCTTGAAGTGGTGTGTGGGAAATTAAAGATCCTGACTCATTCTTGCATTTTAAAGGCACGCACAGATAAATTTTATCACCAACTACATACATTTTTGCATGTGAACATTGAGCGCAATACTTTTGATGAAATTTATTCTTTCATAAGGTACGATGATGATTTGGTATATTTATGTGATTGTAGTTTTCTTTTGTATCAAAGGTAGTTTGTGAGTGAAAAGTATTGATCAGGTGAATTTTAATATGGGAATTTAGGGCGGATGCCTTGATGAATATTTATTTATACTTCAGTGTCGCAAATAGCTTAACAAGTACGGTTTGTGCAGTGGTTGAGCGATCTGCTGATGTTGTGTGTCGAGAATTCGTTTCTCGCACGCAATAAAAATTTATATGATCTTCAGTTTCCATGATTTTTAGCGTAAGAAATTCTTAGAGCACTCTTTTTTCAAAATTAAAATGTGAAAGGGTACTTGCTCCTTTGTATGATGAGTGTGGGAATAGCTATTATATCTGACATAGATCTGTCTTCCCCACGCCAAAGTAATGTGATGGTCGGCCTCCTGATTTTTCAGAAACTACTCTTGTGTGCACAGCTGGACATGGAAATGGTTATTTATAGAAGTAAGCGGTCCACCCCAGCATATCACGGGTTTTCGAAAACTAACTTTTTCAGTAAGGTTGAAAAATGTGTTTTCGCAAAATCTTTAGAATTAATCGCGATAATTCGAATTACCAATTCATTCTACGACACATCTATAAACTAATATTATGAAGTAGAAGCAGTTAGTTAGCTTGTTTCTTTGAACGCTCTAATTCCAGGAAATACTGCTTCGAATTTATAATTTTTTTTTGTTTTGGATAGGAGATAGATTTATCGAGGAAGGCTTTTTAATATCACCCTACAAGTGAACGGGAACGGTTATTGTAGAATATGACCCGAATAGAAAATTTAGCCATTTTTTTTCGCTTATTAGTATGGAATTGCTTTATTTTCCATTCGGTTATATACAACAGCTGCTTTAGATATATCGGTTTTGAAAGAGTTCTAGTATTCAGCAGTATCGAGTGAGTTCTTCCCTGAATTCCCATATTTAAAAATGAAACCTGTATAGCATTGTTGTTTTTTATTCAATAGAGATATTTTCGTTTGCTTTGCATGTCTGTATGTTAATTACACACTAATATTATAACCATAAAGTTTTTTTACACGGTTTTTATACGGAGTGTCATCTCAAAACAAGTTAAATAATAATATTATCTATTAAATAGTCTAGCAAGACTTGAATTTGATACTACCTTAAGAAGTCTCGTTGGTCTAGTAGTCGCAAAAGTGACTGCTAAACAAGAGGTCTTATTAGTTTTTCCATCATTAGCTCCTCAGTAGCAATTATGGAGTATAGAGCTGTGCCTCCTTGATGGCTAAACGGCTGGCCCTTTTACATGGCACTGAAATTGCAGGTACTGTTAGGGAATTGCATGACTGAGGTTATGGTGCTATTATATTTCTCTTTGGGTAACTTTGAATACTCTGTATCTAAAGCACAGTGCACACACACGCAATATATCTTCCAAGACACCTGTATACATATTTGTGTTCTATTTAAAACGAAAAACTCGAATATTTTTATGCAACACTAATTTCAAACTTACTGCTTACGTATTGCGAGATTAATGACTGCTTCTTCCTACTTTGACAACAGAGGCCCTAAGACGCATTCTACGTATTCGACAAGTGTCTATGACGTAAATTGTATGCAAAATATGCCTCTAATGTACGAACGAGGAACTTATTTTATCCATGAAATTAAAATTTTCATTTATTTATACGCCACAAAAACGTGAAAACTTGTGTTAAGGCCTCAGTACGCTTACTTTTTCACTACATATTATGCTTATTAGTTTCCATAAGATCTTGTCTCATAAAAGGGCTTTTTTAGTAATTTCTAATCATTTTTCTACTAAGTTGCTTTTTTAGCTTCTTCTTAATGTGTTATGTGAGTGGCAATGTAATAACGACCATCCAACATTTGTAAAATAAGGGATTTTGTATTAAAAGAATATTGAACTATCAGCACAATATAGCTGTAATGTGAAATAAAAAATATCTAGTTCATTCATTACATTTTACATAGAATGGAACGCTTACTCTCAATCGGGTATGAAAAATATTAATGAACTGATTTCTTTAAATTAAAGATTTAGTTTAAATGCAGCCACAATAAACTAAATAATTGTATTTGTATATTATTAATACAAGTAAACAATGCTTACACAAAACCCAATTTAATAATATGTACTTATTGAATTTACTACTCATTGAAGTAAGTTGTTACCTGATCTGTTTTTAAACACTGAACATTTCATTATAAACGAAGTAAATCTTAGACCATGCTGTAAGTAAAGATTCCCTATATGATATTCATATTCTATTGCAGTGATGTGTATACTGAATGCAACATTCAACATGAAGAAAAAGAAATAATTAAATACCTGAAACGCAATTTAAGTGTTATAAAACCTACCCCAGTAAAACCTAACAAACCAAAGGAAGAAGAGGAAGAACCTGAGGTGTTTTCAACGCCGAAGTGCATTACTCCATACGTAGATAATGACGTCCAGAAAGTAATTCATTCTAGTCCAAGCACCGAGTTAACAAAAGAATACTACGCACTAGTTCCCATTGAAGGAAATTTACTTGAGAAGGAACTTATTGAGCAGGACGAACTCTCTAATGCATTTCATTCCATTATAAAAGGTCAAGCAGAAGACACCAGTCAAGTAAAAAATTCACAACTCAATAAGCCAACTTCGCTATCCCTTAATTCTAGTCATACTTCCAAAACAGTCAAACATTCCAGTAGTTGTGATATTTTGAATAACATTTGTATAAAAGATAAAATCTCTCCAAAACACTTTAATAATCTAAACACAGTCGCTGATAAGGACTTTAAAACTAATCAGACATTACCGTTAAGTGATACTGGGCCTAATACAAGTAGGAATATAACCAAACCTAATCTGAGCGCTGATAAATCTTTGGATCCTCCATATTCACCTGATAGTCTTATCACGGATGAACCCAGTTCTTCGTCAGATTATCTATCTGCCGCATACATTAGTTCTCCAGGCGTTCAGTCGTCTGGTTTCCAACATCAAGTAAATGTTGAAAACATCACTTCCAGGATGGAAAACATTTACACCTTATCAGATTCTGGCTTGGAAGATACAGCAATGTTGGGTAGCGTCAATAGTCACAAGGACGTTACTTTAACAAATATGTCTTTATCTGAAAACACGCTCCACGATTTAATTGCTGACGATGCGAGCATCTCTGCAACGTCCATACCTAGTTCGTTAGCAGAAAAAAATCACTTACAAAGATCAAAGCAGACTGGTATATCTTCAGAAAAAGATTGTAATGGCCAAGGCACCATTGCAGATTTATGTGGTAAATCACTTAAAGAAGAGAAACAGAGACAAAACGAAGAAATTGTAATATTAGAGTCGTCTTCCTTATCTTCAGAAACGGGTTCTTGGGAGTCGGTATACCCACCTAAATTAATAGAAAAAGAAATATGTGAGAAATTTTTAGTCCATGAACGCCGGCAATGTTTGGACTCGCCTAGTTTAGTTCAGAACACTGCTTTTAAATCAACTGCCTGTTTCATAGATGCTTCGAGCTTAGTTGATGAAGAAGAGACAAAATATCAAACTACTGACAACGTACCTCCCTCTAACGTTAAGTTGGATATTTTACCCGCACCAAGTCAACCGGTACCCTGCTCCACTATTAAACCGGATATTAGTCCAGTCGATTGGTCAGAAGGTAATGATAATGAAGATTCCTTGGAACAAGGGGAAAAGAAAGACCCCGATTCTATACAAAAAGATTTATCACCTACTATTTTTGAAATGACTCCGATTACCGAAGATTCTTTATGCACAAATGCATTTGAGAATGCGACTCAAATGGAGCAATGTGCAGAAATCGAGGAAAGTGGTAATTATATGTCTGACAAAGAGAGATCACTTCCAGTTAGTGCTGTTTTCATGTCCAACACTCCAAATAATTCAATATTATCATTAAAAACCTATAAGCAGTATGAGTCAGAAGACAGTGAAAGCAATACTACTATTGTTGATTCCGGCAGCTTTACAATAAAGCAAAGAAAAGGCAGCAATTCTCCACCTATTTTGTCAGGAGGCGTATCGGTTGAGGATCACTTGCCACAAGTAGGCACAAGTCACGAAAGTAGTCCATTGCCGAAATTTAAACTGGAAAATATACCTATTGTAACTGGCGCATATTTACCACAATCCACGGATCAAAGTCAAGGAAGACCAAGAACAAGTTCTGCTTCAGCTTGGGTGGTTGATATGTCTAATGATCCAAAAACAGATGATAGTAATTTAGAAAATTCGAAAGCATCTGATGAGGTTGTAAACGAAAAAAAGAATATATTTTCTATGTATATAGATTTAGGTGACAAGTCTACTTTAAAAGACATGCCTACCCGATTATCTTCTTCTATGAATACAAAAAAGAATTCTGTTAGTGTTGAAAATAAGTCAGCCCTTCGGAATTCTAAAACCCCAGCAAATACTACCGAACGTACTGTAAAAGAAAATGATGCTAGTGTGTTTATTTTTGAGAAATATGAATCTTTGTGCAACGATCCTAATATTAGTATTTCAGAAATTATTGCGATTCCGGAAAAACATGAAGCTATTCCAGAAATCTTAGAAGATTCTTTTGCAGATCTTACACCTAAAGCAAACCAGTCGCGAGCACAAAAAGGTGGAGACAAAATGTCCTCGCATAAAGAAATACCTGAACAAGAAGCTTCAGCTGATGAAGCCAAAGATCTTTTCGTAAAATTGTCAGACTTAGATAAGCCAGTACAAAAAACGGACACTTTGATCTCAATCGATGAAAACAGGGTCGATGTGCGCATGACAAGGTCCATTCCCGACTGGGGTGAACAAGCATATTCCACTAACTCTAGATCAATTGACGTTATAACGTCGTTTCACTCAGAAAATGCGCTCAGTCTGAACAGATTGTTTCCCCATTTGAGAAACGAGTTCAGCAGAAGTATGCCAGGTTCGTTGTCAAGCAGAACACGCTCGCCTTTGAGACTAGGAACATCTATTACCCTCGGCGATGGCGATGAGCAGGTGTCGGATATGTCAGAAATAAGTAGCATGCAGAGCAGCAATTGTCGCTCAGGATTTGGTAAGATTAACAAACGAGTTTATATATATAATTAAAATACTGTACATTTTTAACCCCACTTGTAATTTATCAATGTATGTCAGATCCTCTACCTTTTCTTGTTGATGGTTTTGATTTGGCTCAATAGATGATAGTAAAGATAACGTACTAACCTCCCAATATTACCTCAGGAAACAGTACAACAGATAGTCAAACATCGAGTTTAATAGAAAATTGTACATCACGTCTCGGTCAAGATCTACTACGAATGTTTCTTGAAGAAATAGCGCCTGATGTTATTGTGGAAGTATCAGGAAAGCGATTTAAAGCACATAAATGCATTTTGTCATCCAGGTAATTTTCTTTTCACTTAGGCGAATAAAAGTATGAATCTTAATTTAGTATTGCTTCCTAACGTTCTTAAAAACTTGGGTACTTAAGTGTGCTCATTTCCGCTTGAAAATTTTGATTCAATTAATAGTATTATGATATAAGTGCGGTAAGTTGATAATTACAGCTGAGGCGATATTGGTAGCACGAGCCGTAAGGTCTCGTAAGGTCTTTAGGCCAGCCGCTCACTGGTGATTTTTTGTCGTTTGCCTATTTTTTCCTTATCGAGGGCTATGACGATAGATATACTAATTATGGTGACTAAAATGTCGTTTCTAACGGTCGGTATATACAACTGGGTGACAAAAAGTCACCGCAATAAAAAAACCAGTGAGTGGCAGCTCTTAGATTGTCTGAAATTAGAATAATCTAATCTTAAACTGAGTAATTTATTTATGTTTTAGGTGCCAGTATTTTGCCGGTATTTTGAGCGGCGGTTGGGTGGAAAGCTTAGGCAACGTCATTGTACTTCCACCGTAAGTATGTTGGTAGTTAATATGGGGTGTCAAAGCAGGAATGGGTGTCTGTAAGTTAGGATTAATGGCAGTAACCACCGACTGCATAACCACTTACTAATAACTGCAAATTAGAGCTAGGTCGTGGGATACTAATGACCTAAATAAAAGTGTGGCAAACACACTGCATATGCGCACTAAAGTTTTATTTTCTGTTTTGGTAAACTAAATAATGTTAACAAATTCAATATGTTTCAAGGTTCTCGTATAATGTGGTATATTTCGCACTGTGCCACATCTACTCTGGTCTGGCCACCATCCCAGACTCTGTGAGCATCGTAGAATTGGCCACAATCGCCGATATGTTGGGTTTAGAAGGGTTGAAGGAAGCCATCATGTTTACGCTTAAAGCTAAATATTGTCACCATTTCCATAAGGTATATAATCAATTTTTTTATAATTTCATTAAATTATAATTTATGCTCGCTTTTTACTAAATAACTATTTAAGTACTAAATAGGTATAATCACATTTGGGTGTCACAGAGAGTTTGACTGCAATCTAAAATTTCTTTTTTATTGCAGCCATGTGAAGTGTGCATAGTTGGAGTTTTGGAATGTTTTCCACTGTCTGCCGTGTATGGTTTAGATGATTTATATCACAAGTGTGTAAAATGGATTACAAAGCACTTCTCTAAAGTTTGGCCAACCAAAGCATTTGCCACGTTGCCCACAGATCTGCTTGATAAGTGCTACCAGCATCATACTGTTAACCTAACCATTGATAATGTTGTAGAAACAGTATACGGGTGTGGCATCGCTGGTAAGTTTGTTATTATAATATGGTGTGGAACCTAACATAGTGGTTGCTTCTGTGTAAGGTTCTTCAATTCACTACAGTATGCATATGTATTTTAAATATCATAATCCAAGTGATTGCTCTTTATAGCGGCGTCCTTACAAAACAGCCGATGGTCCGAAGGCGTGGCGCGCATGTGTCGGAGGCTAATAAATGTAGCAGCACACTTTGCAGCCCCCAAACTTGTCGCCGTGTACAAAGCCATCCCTCCATTGCCCAGTGAATCTCCTCACGCCGCCAAGCAAGCCTTGGACGATTTTCTAGCGGCTGCAATAGAATGGGCACCTCCTGAATCAGTCTGTTATGCTTATGGTTACCTCTCAGCAATTGTCAAAGAAATACGTAACAGTCACTACTCGAAACCTGATTTAATCAGCAATGGAACCGAAAACCGCAAAAACTTCGGCCCGGGTAACCTACTGTACGCGAACGCAAACACTTGGCGCATGCAATGTGAGGGCGCCTTAGTGCGCGCGTCGCCTCGAGTTGTTTCTACACAAGCTTTTAAGGAGTTACCATCTGAATTACGGAAAAGATTACGTGAACTGGGCTGTATCAAATATGGTGCGCATGCTATGCCCCTTTCCTCTCCTACACATCAGCCTGAGAGAAAATCGAAAACCAGGCCGGTAGGCAAAAACAAACCAACAACTTCAATGGTTCGCAGTGTAGATATAGCGCAAGTGCGGGCTTCATTTGTACCCTACACGGCAAAACCTTTGATTCCGGTTGGTTCGGTTGATACTCTTAAAAGCAACAGCGGTCTCCGTATGAATGAATTCAAGAAACCATATGTCCCTCCACATACACCGAAAGTGAGAACAACGAAAGCGCAAGAGGAGCGAGCTAAATTTAATAAAACAAAGAAGACGAAATCTCAAGAATTAGTGAATAATAAAACAAGTGCACACCGAACTCTTTCATATGAAAAGACCGCATCGAGATATTTAGAACCGTCACAGAAGGAGAAGAAAACGACAGTTGTGAATAAGCACTTACCGAAGATCGAGTCCTCAAGTGAGTCATCGCGTAACTCGAGTCCAATACACTTGCGCAACTTGCGCTCGAGCCCGCAGAAAGGACGGCGCGCTGAGATGGGCGGACTGGGGGGGCAGACCATGTCGCAGGACAGCCTGGCCACCAGCTCGCGGCCGCGCACCGCCGAGCCCAGCACGGACTCGCTCAGCGAGTCGCAGACCAGCAATAGATACGCCACCTACACCAAACAGAAGCACCCCAAGGGATCCGCCGAATGTGAGTACTATTTTTATCGAAAAGGATTGGCAGAGGAGTTACTTATTTTGATTTATCTTCACCTGCATTTCGCCAGTTATTTATTTTGATATAGTACCGTTATTCGATACGATACTGTGGGTGCTGAAAACAATTTCACCACCGAATATAATTAACCTGTACATTTTTTACAGCCATAAAAAACCTTAAAAACGTTGAACCAGCCCCTGTCTCGGTAAACGAAAATAAAATGAAGACTAAGATACCTGTATATTTAAACCAAGGACCAAAATACAGGGGCATTGACACTCGGAATTCGAGGGACCAACAAAAGTGGGGGAGGCTTGCGCCCAAGACGAACGCGACCAATAGCAGGCCCAATGAGCGTAAAATGCCTGGGTCTTTGATGAATGCTACAAAGTCAAGCTCTGCGAAGATAGTTCCGAAGGTAGATTTGGTTTCTTTGGAATTATTGCTAGTCTGGTGGCCTACAGGCCTACCATGACATCTTAAAGCGTGAGTAGTTAGGCTGTGGGAAAGAGACAGAGCTATATAAGTCGTCTAGCGCCATCTCGTTCCCTGAGTGGAACCACTCCCGCTTTAAGACGTAGACATGGTAAGCCACCCTTTCTTCCATACTCGATCTTTCGCGTTCTCGTGTTTCTGAAAAAAATGTAACTACCATCCTCGCGCACGACGACATAATTTGATAATATAGTGTTTTGTACCTCAACCATTAATCTATTACAGGTAGTGAAAGAGGCAGAAGCACCCTCCAAGACCAGTATGTCAAGGAGTCAGAGATCACACCTCAGCAAACAACAGCCTCACCATGATGAGAGGGAATCATCTTCCTTGGTTGAGTCAGAGACATCCAGGAATAATATGTCGAAGAGTCAACGAAGTCCACATGCGCACTCGAGCAGGCAACAGACTCAAGATAAAGATTCTTCGTCGTTCGTGGAGACAGGGTCGCATAAGAATCACACTTCAAAAAGCCAGCGAACACACTACAACAAGCCACAGCCACAAAAAGAAGAGAAAGAGGCTCCCACCCTCAAAGAAATACCCGTGATGGAACGCTCTGGAACATTCCTTAAAGATGAACCTACTTTCGGCGAAATAATCAACTTAGATATATCACAATAAATAGCTTCAGTCTAATTAGCAAATAGTCGATCATATTGAGTAGTATCTCTATTTAATATCAAAGCACTTCATGTATATTTTGCCTCAGTAACTAAATATTTTAGAGTAGTACGAAATACTTCGTGCAAGAGCTCGTCCGGGGAAGTTCTTTAGTCTCTGTTGCTAGGATTTGTTTATTATTGCAGATGGCTGAAGGTGGTGGTAACCACTTCAGGCGAGCTATTGGCATTAGTTTTACTGCCCGGTATTTAAAAAAAACATTTAACCCTGTAGGTTTTCATATTCTCTCATTGTCTCAATTTACTCATTTATTGTGCTTTGAATGTATAAGATTCTACAGTGCATTAATAATTCCCACTGCAAGTAACTTGTATATGAGTTGCGCTGCTGGCGCTTGACTGGTCTGGGATCAGAACATTGGCAATGGGTATGGTGCACACTCTTCTTAGTACTTGGTGAGTACATCAATCAATAACTAATGAACATTTTAAAACAATTATGATTAATTTTTAGCTAAAGTAGCATTTTCTAGATTCCTGGTGCTACACCAGCTTAAACGTTATTTAATTTTTTTTTTGTATTTAATCATAAAATGTATCCTGTAATTTTCCGGTTTTTTTGAACGGGTTTTACCCCCGGTCAGTACTTATCCATACCTGTTCATACCAACAACCTGTTTGTTTATAACAGCACCATACGGTGTTACAAATATGATGTCTCAATCAGTTTAATTATAGCTCCTTAGTCATATTATAATTTTAATTTATTTAAACCTAAAAGGGAGTGAAATAAAATTTCTGTTTTCAGACTTCGTGAAATACTCAAATAATTGTAAATATTGAATGCATATAAAGGACATGATGGATATACAAGAATAATAGATGAAAATAGTGACAAGCTTTAAAATAAATAACAATCAAGGTAAGCTGATGAGTAGGTCATCATCTCATCTTTAAATATAGGTGTTTATATTTTAATATATTCATCCTCATTACCCCAGCATAGATGAAGTTATTTCCGTACGGATGATATCATAGTAAACTTGTCTTCTAAATGTAACTCACGCATCGCTCAATAAATCTGGTGTAGGCTGATAACGCTACTATTTTATATTTGCCTAATTTTAGGTTAACGCTACTTTACTTTAGGATTTTGCTGTAGTTTATAAGATTACAAGCTGTTGCCAGCGGTATCGCCCGCTGTAACTCGAAAATTATCCCACGGGTGTAGAATATCGGGGAAAAAGTATCCCATGGTTAATCCACGTTATAAACTATCTGAGTACCGAATTTCATCCAAAAACGAAATTTTGTCAGGCCTATAATTTAAGGTTGCACAGCTCACTACAGCTTCGTTTAAATTCTGAAAGGCGCGAGTGGTTCTGATTGATGAGTTTGTTAGGCGATGGTTATATCATGCAACGGAGCACCATACTGCGCTGTCATAAACTAGTATTATGACACAGTGTGTGGGCTGGGACCCCGGGTGAAATCGTGTCCTTGAGTAATAGTATTTATCTCACAAAAAAAAAAGCTCTGAGGAAAGATGTATTCCCGTAACTTTCTAGGATATTCACTGTACCGGTTCCCAGGCGGTTCTGAGATAAGTCCCGCGACCCCGGCAGGCTTTGGCCGCGTCATCTTACTGACGATCTTTGAGGCGCGCGTGGAAAACAACGCACCGTAGGAACGGGCATGGTCCATGGCCCGGCGGCGAGCTGCCCATTACTTGCCACCCGCAGGCCGGAGATCGCCTTGCGACGTCCGTAGCCTTGGGCGTCTACCTGCGGCTGGGGCGGAGGGAGGACTCTGTCTCTGTCCTCTCTTTTTGTATTAAAAGAATATTAAACTATCAGCACAATATAGCTGTAATGTGAGATAAAAAGATCTAGTTCATTCATTACATTTGACATAGAATGGAACGCTTACAGCCCTTTCACACGGCTGTCCAGTTTTTTTGCAGGATCCCGTTTTCTGCAGGATCCCGTTTGATCGCGCAAGAGATTATATGCTAGTGTTCACACAAGCAAACCGCGTGCAGGATCCTGCATGCGGATGCGATCAAACGGGATCCTGCAGAAAATGGGATCCTGCAAAAAACTGGACAGCCGTGTGAAACGACTGTAACTCTTATTCATATTCATATTCTTTCATATTCATATGAAAGTATGAATAAATGAATACTCTCAATCGGGTATGAAAAATAATAATGAACTAATTTCTTTAAATTATAGATTTAGTGTAAATGCAGCCACAATAAACTAAATAATTGTATTTGTATATTAATAATACCGGTAAACAATGCTTACACAAAACCTAATTTTATAATACTCATTGAATTTACTACTCGTTGAAGTAAGTTGTTACCTGATCTGTTTTTAAAAACTCTGAACATTTAATTATAAACGAAGTAAATTTTAGACCATGTTGTTAGTAAAGATTCCCTATATGATATTCATATTCTATTGCAGTGATGTGTATACTGAATGCAACATTTAACATGAAGAAAAAGAAATAATTAAATACCTGAAACGCAATTTAAGTGTTATAAAACCTACCCCAGTAAAACCTAACAAACCCACGGAAGAAGAGGAAGAACCTGAGGTGTTTTCAACGCCGAAGTGCATTACTCCATACGTAGATAATGACGTCCAGAAATTAATTCATTCTAGTCCAAGCACCGAGTTAACAAAAGAATACTACGCACTAGTTCCCATTGAAGGAAATTTACTTGAGAAGGAACTTATTGAGCAGGACGAACTCTCTAATGCATTTCATTCCATTATAAAAGGTCAAGCAGAAGACACCAGTCAAGTAAAAAATTCACAACTCAATAAGCCAACTTCGCTATCCCTCAATTCTAGTCATACTTCCAAAACAGTCAAACATTCCAGTAGTTGTGATATTTTGAAAAACATTTTTTGTATAAAAGATAAAATCTCTCCAAAACACTTTAATAATCTAAACACAGTCGCTGATAAGGACTTTAAAACTAATCAGACATTACCGTTAAGTGATACTGGGCCTAATACAAGTAGGAATATAACCAAACCTAATCTGAGCGCTGATAAATCTTTGGATCCTCCATATTCACCTGATAGTCTTATCACGGATGAACCCAGTTCCTCGTCAGATTATCTGTCTGCCGCATACGTTAGTTCTCCAGGCGTTCAGTCGTCTGGTTTCCAACATCAAGTAAATGTTGAAAACATCACTTCCAGGATGGAAAACATTTACACCTTATCAGATTCTGGCTTGGAAGATACAGCAATGTTGAGTAGCGTCAATAGTCACAAGGACGTTACTTTAACAAATATGTCTTTATCTGAAAACACGCTCCACGATTTAATTGCTGACGATGCGAGCATCTCTGCAACGTCCATACCTAGTTCGTTAGCAGAAAAAAATCACTTACAAAGATCAAAGCAGACTGGTATATCTTCAGAAAAAGATTGTAATGGCCAAGGCACCATTGCAGATTTATGTGGAAAATCACTTAAAGAAGAGAAACAGAGACAAAACGAAGAAATTGTAATATTAGAGTCGTCTTCCTTATCTTCAGAAACGGGTTCTTGGGAGTCGGTATACCCACCTAAATTAATAGAAAAAGAAATATATGAGAAATTTGTAGTCCATGAACGACGGCAATGTTTGGACTCGCCTAGTTTAGTTCAGAACACTCCTTTTAAATCAACAGCCTGTTTCATAGATGTTTCGAGCTTGGTTGATGAAGAAGAGACAACATTTCAAACTACTGACAACGTACCTCCCTCTAACGTTAAGTTGGATATTTTACCCGCACCAAGTCAACCGGTACCCTGTTCCACTATTAAACCAGATATTAGTCTAGTCGATTGGTCAGAAGGTAACGATAATGAAGATTCCTTGGAACAAGGGGAAAAGAAAGACCCCGATTCTATACAAAAAGATTTATCACCTACTATTTTTGAAATGACTCCGATTACCGAAGATTCTTTATGCACAAATGCATTTGAAAATGCGACTCAAGTAGAGCAATGTGCAGAAATCGAGGAAAGTGGTAATTATATGTCTGACAAAGAGAGATCACTTCCAGTTAGTGCTGTTTTCATGTCCAACACTCCAAATAATTCAATATTATCATTAAAAACCTATAAGCAGTATGAGTCAGAAGACAGTGAAAGCAATACTACTATTGTTGATTCCGGCAGCTTTACAATAAAGCAAAGAAAAGGCAGCAATTCTCCACCTATTTTGTCAGGAGGCGTATCGGTTGAGGATCACTTGCCACAATTAGGCACAAGTCACGAAAGTAGTCCATTGCCAAAATTTAAACTGGAAAATATACCTATTGTAAATAACGCCTTATGTTATTGTGGAAGTATCAGGAAAGCGATTTAAAGCATATAAATGCATTTTGTCATCCAGGTAATTTTCTTTTCACTTAGGCGAATAAGTTAAGATTCCCACCAACCGGCCAGACTCGGCGGCATTTTACAATGCGGTAAAGAACATTGAAATCTAACAACAGTGCATACAGTTCATATTTGCTGCAACTTTCGGGACACGTCGCTACGTGTCGTGGAATGCCGACGGAGATAATTTTGCAAGCCTCCGCCGCCGAGTCCAGCCGGTTGGTGGGAATCTTACCTAAAAGTATGAATCTTAATTTAATATTGCTTCCCAACGTTCTTAAAACTTGGGTACATAAGTGTGCTCATTTCCGCTTAAAAATTTGATTCATTTAAAATAATATTTTTTAGTGACATGTCCTGCAGGTAAAACTTTTGAAATTGTTTTTTTTATATGACAGGTACGCACTGTCTGGTGCTATCGCTACTGTCTTTAAGCCAGCCGCTCACTGGTTATTTTTTGTCGTGGTGACTATTTTTTTCCTCGTCAAGGGCTATGACATGACGATAGAGTGTGCTAAGTATGGTGACTTAAATGTCGTTTCTAGCGGTCGGTATATGCAACTGGAAGACAAAAAGTCACCATAATAAAAAAACCAGTGAGTGGCAGCTCTTAGATTGTCTGAAATTACAATAATCTAATCTTAAACTGAGTAATTTATTTGTTTTAGGTGCCAGTATTTTGCCGGTATTTTGAGCGGCGGTTGGGTGGAAAGCTTAGGCAACGTCATTGTACTTCCACCGTAAGTATGTTGGTAGTTAATATGGGGTGTCAAAGCAGGAATGGGTCTCTGTAAGTTAGGATTACTGGCAGTAACCACCGACTGCATAACCACTTACTAATAACTGCAAATTAGAGCTAGGTCGTGGGATACTAACGACCTAAATAAAAGTGTGGCAAACACCCTGCATATGCGCACTAAAGTTTTACGTCGGCATTCTGTTTCTGTTTGGTAAACTAAACAAATGTTAACAAATTCAATATGTTTCCAGGTTCTCGTATAATGTGGTATATTTCGCACTATGCCACATCTACTCTGGTCTGGCCACCATCCCAGACTCTGTGAGCATCGTAGAATTGGCCACAATCGCCGATATGTTGGGTTTAGCGAACCCAGCACGGAATCGCTCCGCGAGTCGCAGACCAGCAATAGATACGCCGCCTACACCAAACAGAAGCACCTCAAGGGATCCGCCGAATGTGAGTACTATTTTTAACTGACTTAAAAAAAAGTAGTTTCTCAGTTCGACCTGTATGTATGTATGTATGTTTGTTTGTTTGTCCGTCCGCGATTATCTCGCGTTTGGATGAACGGACTTTGATGCAGTTTTCAGGAAAGTGTTCATTACATTCTGGAGAAGGTTTAAAAATAAAAAACTCTGAATATTTAATTAAAAACGAAGTAAATCTTAGACCATGCTGTAAGTAAAGATTCCCTATATGATATTCATATTCTATTGCAGTGATGTGTATACTGAGTGCAACATTCAACATGAAGAAAAGGAAATAATTAAATACCTGAAACGCAATTTAAGTGTTATAAAACCTACCCCAGTAAAACCTAACAAACCCAAGGAAGAAGAGGAAGAACCTGAGGTGTTTTCAACGCCGAAGTGCATTACTCCATACGTAGATAATGACGTCCAGAAAGTAATTCATTCTAGTCCAAGCACCGAGTTAACAAAAGAATACTACGCACTAGTTCCCATTGAAGGAAATTTACTTGAGAAGGAACTTATTGAGCAGGACGAACTCTCTAATGCATTTCATTCCATTATAAAAGGTCAAGCAAAAGACACCAGTCAAGTAGAAAATTCACAACTCAATAAGCCAACTTCGCTATCCCTTCATTCTAGTCATACTTCCAAAACAGTCAAACATTCCAGTAGTTGTGATATTTTGAACAATATTTGTATAAAAGATAAAATCTCTCCAAAACACTTAAATAATCTAAACACAGTTGCTGATAAGGACTTTAAAACTAATCAGACATTACCGTTAAGTGATACTGGGCCTAATACAAGTAGGAATATAACCAAACCTAATCTGAGCGCTGATAAATCTTTGGATCCTCCATATTCACCTGATAGTCTTATCACGGATGAACCCAGTTCCTCGTCAGATTATCTGTCTGCCGCATACTTTAGTTCTCCATTCGTTCAGTCGTCTGGTTTCCAAAATCAAGTAAATGTTGAAAACATCACTTCCAGGATGGAAAACATTTACACCTTATCAGATTCTGGCTTGGAAGATACAGCAATGTTGGGTAGCGTCAATAGTCACAAGGACGTTACTTTAACAAATATGTCTTTATCTGAAAACACGCTCCACGATTTAATTGCTGACGATGCGAGCATCTCTGCAACGTCCATACCTAGTTCGTTAGTAGAAAAAAATCACTTACAAAGATCAAAGCAGACTGGTATATCTTCAGAAAAAGATTGTAATGGCCAAGGCACCATTGCAGATTTATGTGGAAAGTCACTTAAAGAAGAGAAACAGAGACAAAACGAAGAAATTGTAATATTAGAGTAGTCTTCCTTATCTTCAGAAACGGGTTCTTGGGAGTCGGTATACCCACCTAAATTAATAGAAAAAGAAATCTGTGAGAAATTTTTAGTCCATGAAAGCGGGCAATGTTTGGACTCGCCTAGTTTAGTTCAGAACACTGCTTTTAAACCAATCGCCTGTTTCATAGATGCTTCGAGCTTGGTTGATGAAGAAGAGACAAAATTTCAAACTACTGACAACGTACCTCCCTCTAACGTTGGATATTTTACCCGCACCAAGTCAACCGGTACCCTGTTCCACTATTAAACCAGATATTAGTCCAGTCGATTGGTCAGAAGGTAACGATAATGAAGATTCCTTGGAACAAGGGGAAAAGAAAGACCCCGATTCTATACAAAAAGATTTATCACCTACTATTTTTGAAATGACTCCGATTACCGAAGATTCTTTATGCACAAATGCATTTGAAAATGCGACTCAAGTAGAGCAATGTGCAGAAATCGAGGAAAGTGGTAATTATATGTCTAACAAAGAGAGATCACTTCCAGTTAGTGCTGTTTTCATGACCAACACTCCAAATAATTCAATATTATTATTAAAAACCTATAAGCAGTATGAGTCAGAAGACAGTGTAAGCGATACTACTATTGTTGATTCCGGCAGCTTTACAATAAAGCAAAGAAAAGGCAGCAATTCACCACCTATTTTGTCAGGAGGCGTATCGGTTGAGGATCACTTGCCACAAGTAGGCACAAGTCACGAAAGTAGTCCATTGCCGAAATTTAAACTGGAAAATATACCTATTGTAACTGGCGCATATTTACCACAATCCACGGATCAAAGTCAAGGAAGACCAAGAACAAGTTCTGCTTCAGCTTGGGTGGTTGATATGTCTAATGATCCAAAAACAGATGATAGTAATTTAGAAAATTCGAAAGCATCTGATGAGGTTGTAAACGAAAAAAAGAATACATTTTCTATGTATATAGATTTAGGTGACAAGTCTACTTTAAAAGTCATGCCTACCCGATTATCTTCTTCTATGAATACAAAAAAGAATTCTGTTAGTGTTGAAAATAAGTCAACCCTTCGGAATTCTGAAACCCCAGCAAATACTACCGAACGTACTGTAAAAGAAAACGATGCTAGTGTGTTTATTTTTGAGAAATATGAATCTTTGTGCAACGATCCTAATATTAGTATTTCAGAAATTATTGCGATTCCGGAGAAACATGAAGCTATTCCAGAAATCTTAGAAGATTCTTTTGCAGATCTTACACCTAAAGCAAACCAGTCGCGAGCTCAAAAAGGTGGAGACAAAATGTCCTCGCATAAAGAAATACCTGAACAAGAAGCTTCAGCTGATGAAGCCAAAGATCTTTTCGTAAAATTGTCAGACTTAGATAAGCCAGTACAAAAAACGGACACTTTGATCTCAATCGAGGAAAACAGGGTCGATGATTCTACAGTGCATTAATAATTCCCACTGCAAGTAACTTGTATATGAGTTGCGCTGCTGGCGCTTGACTGGTCTGCGATCAGAACATTGGCAATGGGTATGGTGCACACTCTTCTTAGTACTTGGTGAGTACATTAATCAATAACTAATAAACATTTTAAAACAATATTATGATTAATTTTTAGCTGCAGTGGCATTTTCTAGATTCCTGGTGCTACACCAGCTTAAACGTTATTTTATTTTTTTGTATCTTATCGTAAAATGTATCCTGTAATTTTTCGGTTTTTTTTACAGTCACGAGCAATAACATGTATACACAAAACAAAATTCAAACGCAATTTACTCGTAAAATACTGGTTTCCACTTTGAAATAAGACCTATTTCGTAATAGTATGGCTTCCAAAATTGAAGTCTAGTGGAAAGGTAAAAGCCTAATCAGTATGTTAGCAGAAAATCGCTTTTGAATAGTTACTGCTTAGTGTTTACATACTATTGCTCGTGACTGTACGGGTTTTACTAACACCCGGTCAGTACTTATCCATACCTGTTCATACCAACAACCTGTTTGTTTATAACAGCACCATACGGTGTTACAAATATGATGTCTCAATCAGTTTAATTATAGCTCCTTAGTCATATTATAATTTTAATTTATTTTACCTACAAGGGAGTGAAATAAAATTTCTGTTTTCAGACTTCGTGAAATACTCAAATAATTGTAAATATTGAATGCATATAAAGGACATGATGGATATACAAGAATAATAGATGAAAATAGTGACAAGCTTTAAAATAAATAACAATCAAGGTAAGCTGATGAGTAGGTCATCATCTCATCTTTAAATATAGGTGTTTATATTTTAATACACAGTCGTGCCATAAGTTCTGTCAAAGGTAAAATTTCGAATTTAGGATGCAAGTCAAAGAAATTTATGATGAGCATTCGAAATTAGATTTTTATAGGTTATAAAAACAAAGGTTTTCTGGAATTGGCTTCATTTTTTAAAATGGAGTGGACGCGCAAAGAAGACGCAGTCGCAGTAATTGCATTGCATCGTTGCAGTCACGCGCCAACTGAGATTTTCAAACTGCTTAAAAATTTGAAAATTCCAATTAGATTTATTTATCGTATTATCAAACGATTCAGGGAAGATTCAAGATTAGAAGACAAAGAAAGGAGCGGTCCACCTCGAACTGTTCAGACTTCAGCGGTCATCAAAGCAGTTAAGGCGCGAATCCAACGAAATCCTGTCCGCAAGCAAAAAATGTTGGCTCTGCGAATGGGACTAAGCAGAACTACTGTTAAAAGGCTGTTGAATGAAGATCTCGGACTGCGTGCTTACAGAAAAAATACAGCAAATCTTCTTCACGCGCGACTGAAGAAAATCAGACTCGAAAGATCCCTAGTGTTGTTAAAGCGGCACGCGGGAAAAAAATACCGCGAAATACTCTTTTCGGATGAAACATTTTTTAATGTTGAGGAGAGTTTCAACAAACAAAATGAAAAAGTGTATGCACACTCTAGTGAAGAAGGGAGCAGACGTGTGCCACGTGTTCAGCGTGGTCATCATCCTTCGGCATTCATGGTTTGGCTTGGGGTGTCCTATTTGGGTCCAACAGAGGTGTTTTTTTGTGAAAAAGGAGTGAAAACCAGTACTCTCGTATATCAAAATACAGTCCTAACAAACATTGTGGAACCTCTTTCACAAACAATGTTCGAAAACAGGCACTGGGTATTCCAGCAGGATTCTGCGCTGGCTCATAACGCGAAAAGTACCCAAGACTGGCTCACGACCCGTGGAATCGACTTTATCAGGCACGAGGACTGGCCTTCCTCCAGCCCAGACTTGAATCCCTTGGATTATAAAATATGGCAGCACTCAGAGGAGAAGGTTTGCGCTAAACCCCATCGCAATTTGGAGTCACTTAAAGCATCCCTAATTAAAGCAGTCGCCGATATTGACATGAACGTCGTGCGTGCTTCGATTGATGACTGGCTTTGCAGATTGAAGAGTTGTATCGAAGCAAGAGGAAGACATTTCGAATAATTTTGATATAGTTCAAATCTGTATTTTATACCCTTTCATTTGATATATAAATGGTTGTAGTACGTTACTTATTGTGTCATTTATTTAACTTTCCATATGGGACAAAACTTATGGCAAGACTGTGTATATTCATCCTCATTACCCCAGCATAGATGAAGTTATTTCCGTACGGATGATATCATAGTAAACTTGTCTTCTAAATGTAACTCACGCATCGCTCAATAAATCTGGTGTAGGCTGATAACGCTACTATTTTATATTTGCCTAATTTTAGGTTTACGCTACTTTAGGATTTTGCTGTAGTTTATAAGATTACAAGCTGTTGCCAGCGGCATCGCCCGCTGTAACTCGAAAATTATCCCACGGGAGTAGAAAATCGGGGAAAAGTATCCCAAGGTTAATCCACGTTATAAACTATCTGAGCACCGAATTTCATTCAAAAATGTTCAGTAGTTTTATGTGAAAAGTAAAAACCATCCATCCTCACAAACTTTTGCATTCATAATACTAGTTGTTGCCATACATATTAATATAGTAAGATAATGAAATTTTGTCAGGCCTATAATTTAAGGTTGCACAGCTCACTACAGCTTCGTTTAAATTCTGAAAGGCGCGAGTGGTGCTGATTGATGAGTTTGTTAGGCGGTGGTATATCATGCAACGGAGCACCATACTGCGGCCGCTGTCATAAACTAGTATTATGACACAGTGTGTGGGCTGGGACCCCGGGTGAAATCGTGTCCTTGAGTAATTGTATTTATCTCACAAGAAAAAAAGTGCTCTGAGGAAAGTTGTATTCCCGTAACTTTCTAGGATATTCACTGTACCGGTTCCCAGGCGGTTCTGAGATAAGTCCCGCGACCCCGGCAGGCTTTGGCCGCGTCATCTTACTGACGATCTTTGAGGCGCGCGTGGAAAACAACGCGCCGTAGGAACGGGCATGGTCCATGGCCCGGCGGCGAGTTGCCCATTACTCGCCACCCGCAGGTCCGCATCTCCGGTGGCCGGAGATCGCCTTGCGACGTCCGTAGCCTTGGGCGTCTACCACTGCGGCTGGGGCGGAGGGAGGACTCTGTCTCTGTCCTCTCCCTCACGCGGCCCGCCTCCTCCTTCGCGAGCATGACTGCTTTGCAGAAGGAGGCAACCGCTTCCCAATCCGTCTCTCCCTGTAGCATAGCCTCGACCAATGCCGGGTGCAAGAGGTTTCCGCCTATACCCGTCGTGAGGACACGGCGGTGCTCTGCCCAAGTGGGGGCAGTTCTGCATCGTATGCTCCACCGTGTTCTCCGGGCTATGCTCGCAGTGGTGACACCCAGACTTTTCCTCCTTCCTCATCAGACACAGGTACTTGTACGTCCCGAAACTTTCGTGTCAGGAATGGACCCCCTCAAGCACTATAGGACATGTTTGCCCATGTTGTTACGTCACTAAGACAATGTTCGATTTTAATACAGATCGTTGATGGAATTAATGGCTATTTTGTATTATGTTTGCAGGCTAAAATACTATCACAGTGAACATAACCTATTCTATATAAGAGAAAGTGATAGACCGATCATCAACAGCTTGAGATGCTGAATAGGAAAACAAAATAAGTTAGATAGACCAGCGAAACTGGACATTCTTGCCGTCAGGGCGAACGAAGCCAATATCGAGACCAAAGGACAAGGATCTTTGATTAACACTATAAGGACAAGCTTGTCAAAGATAGTTCCAAAGGTAGGTAGAATGCATGCGTCTCTAAGTCTTCCTTATTCACTCGCGTTGCAGCTACAACACCGCAAAAAACAAATGTCAAAACTTAGTTTTACGAAATCAAAACACAGACACCCCTGTTTATTTTGATTTTTTGTAAAACTTTTATTATTTTGTGTTGAAAAACCGATAAATATTAGATGCTACTCGAAAAGATTATTCAATGCTTTTCTGTCAGTCTGCCCCTCCTTCCCCCTTAAACACTTACCAAATTCTCCCGGGTCGGTCCTTTCGAGAGTTGGCAACCTGTTACGGCCCACATTTTTCCATTCATATAATTATTTTGTTTTCTTTACAGGTCTCTGTATGTACATCGATGTTATTGAGCACTAAGAAGATCAACAGGCAGTCTCCTTGATTTTCAAAGAAAGTATTTTAAACTAAGTTGCTAAACAAATTTTTCTTCTGCAAATTTTAAAATATTTGTTTATTTTAAGTACATATCTATAATAGACAAATTGATTTCTCTTTAACATATTTGGGAAGCTAAACTATACGTATGTACAGAGCAGAGGATAATTTTATTTTGTGTTGAGTCTGCATTAAGGTGATTGTGATTTGTGTTCTTCCCCTGATCGAACTCTTTTTAATACTTAACCTAATAACTTACATGTGCCAAGCTCTCTATGGAAAACATTGTGCTTCGCTTCTGCTTCGCCATAGTCCTATGAAAACCCATTTGTTCTAACTAGAAAAAAAATGGTTTTACTGTGTCTTCTGTAAAGATTACGTTAGTTAACAGTAAGATAAGACATCCTCTGACCTAGACTGGAGTCAAGAGCCAACACATCTGTATTAAAGAAAAATAAAAACATTGAATTCTAAAACATATTATAACAGAATAAAACTTAGTGCCTCTTTGCTAATCTTGATGTTATAGTTCTTGATTCTATAAATTTTTATCTATATAGTTACCGAGGCCCTTATGTGTATATAATGTCTTGTTATCCTTAAGGAATTTATCATAATCCATTTTATCAAATAGTCTTTTACTCCAGACAGTTTATTTACACTGACACATTTCCTAGGAGTTGTATATACGGTATTGGTATTGTAGGCAGGTTAAGAATTTTGTAAGAAAATCCAACATTCAGTGCGCGGCAAATTATGTCCGCGTTTTAATTTTGTGCCCGCTTGCTCCATATTTCACAAAAAAGAAAATAAATCAAATCATCATTCTATCTTTCTTATCTAAAAACGAATAACAGAAACAGATTGATGTCTAATGTTTGATGAGCGCGAAAAATATTTATCTTTATGTTCTTATTTTTACTTTTTTCGTAATTTGTAATGACTAGCAGTGTTCACCTAGGGTTAAAGGCTTATTTAGTCCTTCCAACTACCTGTTAGTACTCTCTCCGTTCGGGCGACAACCCTCGTTTTGATAAGTTACTTTCACCCCTTGGATTACAATGTACTGTAGTGATTAGTGGTGTAAAGTGGGCCTTAGTCTGAGTGGAGGAATGTGTCGACACTGGCGCACAGTGCTGCTCTCGCTGTCTCCGAGCGTTGACACTAAGAACTCTAGTGATATATCACACTTAACCTGTATGGAATGCGTATTTAGGGAATCAATATTTTATATTTACATGTTTACTTGTAATTCTTGGTGAATAGTAAGATCGTTATGCGACAAATGAAATCCCATTCGAATTAAAATGAAATAAAAAAGTTGCTGTTTAGGAATAACACAAAAATATATTTATATACTGATTGAAAAATCTTACAGATTTAAAAAATAACTAGGTCTTTATGTCATTATTAAATTGTACATTATAAAAATAAAATTGACAAAAGATAGGGAGGAGAAGGAGGGAGGGAGGTTATAGATTCCTCTTACTAATTCATATATTATTTAAACACAATTATACACAACTCACCCAGTATGTACTTACTGCTTTGCTATCTTCTCGTTAAAAATTTGAATGTCTAGCTGGATCTAGTAAATATAAAATAGAAGTAGCGATTATTAAAAGTAAAATTTCGTTGCCATTTAAATGATTAAATACTAAATATTATCTAGCCTCTAGAAGTAATAAATTAAAGGCACTGTCTTTTGCATTATAAAGATAGGTATAATTATTATAATTAATTTTCAAAATAAACAGGTATGATTTTGAAATTGCATTTCAAATAATATTTTAACGTACTTAACATGTTGTAATGTACTAAATTCGTATTAGAGTTCATTTCCGTAACACATCATGTCAACTCAGTATTAAGTATATTATAAGTCTTCCCTCCGAAAAAGGTAAAATAATTAATTGTATTATTTAACTGAAACAATACTTTTTATATTTATATGCATGCTATGGAACTGCTTTATATTTCCTAATTGTTAAGGTTTCTAACTATGTATATTATATACTTATTATTATGTATGCGTACTTGGAAATACGAACTCCACGCGAAAGGATAAAAATCTCATGATGATTCTAATAGCCCATGGTACGGAAAGTGATCAATTTCTTTTTTATTGTACACATAGAAAATTGTAATCAATTGAATACAATTTTCATGAGGTATTTTCCAAACACGTGGTGTTCGTTATTTCACATTATTTAAAAAAAAAGTGCTTACTAAGATATAAATGTAGGTGATCCAACTGTAGTGTGTACCTATGAAACCATTAAAATAATGCAGCAACATCACTTTCTATTTTATACCAATATAATCATAATGTGTTAATATTTATATATATAGTACTAAGAATTTCTTTTTAAATAATGATTGTGATAAAATGATTTAGGTAATTTTACTTTTATAAAGTGTTCTTTGAGTGGTCTCATTATTTTTTGCAACTAACAACTTCTTTTTTTATTTATAATTCTAATCAAACATACACACTTCACTTTCAAAATAACGAATTTATGCGGATTTATGCGTGTCAAGTTTAGTCTCCAATCGCCTTTTTACTATTTAGAGCATAAATCGTCAAGAGTGACTCCACAGTCCATATTAAATGAAGCATCTATTTTCTATTTACCCCTTTTCTTATCTTATCGTGCTTTATTCGATGATGGGACCACGAAAAATTGGATTTTTTTATTTTGCTACTTATTTGCTATCAGTAAAATCTTATTAGGTTATACTGCATTTAAGTATTAATTAATATTGTAGCTGTAATTCAATTAATTTTTAAATTATTAAGATACATATAATATGTTTTTACTTGGGTTTACTCTAAAAATGATCTCAATGATACACAGTATTCAATAATTTTGTTGGTTTTCGCACCAGGCCATCAGCCGTTGCAATATTAGTTTTTATTTTTATTAACTAATACATTTCTATATAATAATAATAATAGGACGTGTTTCAGTGTCCTGATAATGTTAATTGTTATAATTTGTTGTAAATATTTTATTTTACGTACATACATAATTAATGTTCACATTTTATAACACATTACTGTCACAAATTGCATCGTTTATAAACATTTATTTTAATTTTGTATACTTCTATAGATTGTAATTATGAATATATTTATTATTGTAATTGTTGATGGAAAATGTTATTTTAGAAAAAAAGTAATGACGTTAATAAACATGTGCAAAGCTATTTTCTTATTTTATTAATTCCTTTCATTTATCATAGCTAAATAGAAGCTAAGAGCCGCTAAATGGGGTTCATTTCATTTGGCTGGCCCTGCCTCTTCAATGGGCTAGATGGAAAATTGTAACAACGAGCCCGCTAGTGTCGACGTGTGACGGGTTGGATTGCACTGAATAAATTTTACGGATGGCAATGGATAAATTTTACTAAAGGGTCAATTTATACTAGCGCAGAGTCGAAGCGCATCGAAGCATTAAATTAAAATAAAAAATTCAAATTAAAGCGAAGCCGCACGATTCACGATCAGCGTTGTTCACGCGCAGACGCGCGAATTCCGAAGAATGCGCGCGTCTTTTTAAAATCTCAGAAGTAATGTATGCGTTACGCTGTGGAGTTAAGGTTGAAATTGTTATGTTCAGTTTTGGAAAGACTCTTCGATGCGTGTCGACTCTGCGCTAGTATACAGGGTGAATTTTTCAAGTGGGCGTGGATGGATATTTTCGAAACTATGAGGAATATCGAAAAACGTTGAAAGGAGTCTCGAGGCCGATTTTGACTAAAACTAAAACTGCATCATTGGATTTTAGAAAAGTCTATTATCCTGGCCAGGAATCGAACCCGCTGATTTTGGAAAAAAAATCACACCCTGTATTATTACACCATTTGACAGTGTTGCTAATAAGGATCAAATTATGGGAAGTAATCATGTACGGCAAACTTAAGGAAAACGTACAATTACAAAAAATCTAATCAACCATCAAGGTAATATGGGTATTTGAAACATCAATTACCATTTCTTCTTTAAAATAATAATGTTATATTAGTTCAACTCCACAATTTCGTATTGCTAAGTACAGTGGGATTGTTGAGACGTCAAATCCAGTGAAACATGGAAAAATTTAAATTTTATTAGTATTCTCACCTTTTTTTTTTTAATTTATATATATATATATATTTTTTATTATCATTATTATTTGTATCTTTTGTTTTTCATATTTTTACCGCTTTGTCTGTTTTTGTTATTTATTCCTTTCTTTTTATACAAACTGACATTTATTTTTATGTTTATACAATTTGACGTGGGTTACTTTGTGACTTTAATTTTTTGTTGTTTTTTACATTTTACCATTTGACATTAATTACTCTGTAATTGTATTCTATTTTTATTATTATTATTTATTTACAATTTGACATGTTTCTAATTTTTTAAGTACTTTATTTTTTATTTGTGTACTTTTTATCATTGTGAATGCGAGGACGAATGTGGGGAAGTTTTGCTTTTTTTTTTATATATAATAATTTTACTGTCTGACAATTTGAGTACTTTAAGCGGCCTACCCAAATGTCCTTTCTTTGGTATTGTTCGTCGTGTCGTTGAGCTCCTTGTGTTCTGAGTCGAGCTACACGATTACCGACAAATGCTTGCACTGACTGGACAGGTCCACTCAAATCTGTGTTGCTCTTTCCTCAAAAGACCATCTCAGACACCCGCATGGTCCTCGTATGACCCGAACAAAACAATGTCTGGACTTTAAAAGAGACTGTGACCTCTGAGTTTGTTTCGGCTGTTTCTTCTCAGAGTAGTCAGGTACGAAACACCGGCCCCATCTAGCTTTAAAAATATTGATGACGTGTAAAAGTGTTTTTTAAAACCAACTTGCAAAATAAATATCATTTATCATTTATTAACTTCGAATAAATTATGGCTCGGTAGAAGTAAAGTAACATGGAAAAATAGCAATTTCATAAAAATCTGCTATTTCCTTAAGTTTGTCGTATATGATTACTTCCCAGAATTTGATCCTTATCAGCAACACTATCGAATGGTGTAATAATACAGGGTGCGATTTTTTTTCTAAAATCAGCGGGTTCGATTCCTGGCTAGGATGATTGATTTTTCTAAAATCCAATGATGCAGTTTTAGTTTTCGTCAAAATCGGCCTCGAGACTCCTTTCAACGTTTTTCGATATTCCTCATAGTTTCGAAAATAGCCATCCACGCCCACTTGAAAAATTCACCCTGTATATTGACCTCAAGTCCAAGGGCATACACCCCGCTGGTTTTGTACGAGGTGCCTTCTGATATTTGAGATTCACACGGGGTCAAGCTTGGCCACCATATCCTTTTAGCTTTTGAACGAATGTCCAAAAAATTCTGGAGGTATGGCGACAAATTCCTACAAAATAGCGATTGAGTACTGTGTTAAAAAGCTAAAAGGATATGGTGGCAAACACATGATTCTAATGCTGCTACACACCCTACGATAAATCGTTACGATTTGTCGGTACAGTTCAAACTGCAACGATAAACTATGAGAAAAATCGAACAAACTGTACAGTTTTTTCATACACACTTATCGATTTATCGTTGCAGTTTGAACTGTACCGACTAATCGTAACGATTTATCGTAAGGTGTGTAGCAGCCATAAGCCAGTGTCGGGGACAGGGAAGACATAAAAGACAACTTTTCGAACGATGGGATTAAAAAGCAAACATTTGAGTCATAAATTAAGTCTTTTATTTCAGAAAACGATACAATATAGCATAATAGTACAATATAACAACAATACCATACGGAAAGGACCATGGGCAATTTTCTATGAAATCTGGGCGTAGGATCCAACAGAATTAAAAGATCTCAAATAGTAGATTATTAGGTATTACGATATCACTTCATTATATTACAACAAGTAAATTAAGTCGAAGTAGAACAACAAAATTAGAGACACTTCAAATAAATTGCCTTTTGCAGAAGAATAATAAACCTAGTTGAACAAGGTGATTCGAGATTCAGTTAGTCTAATCGGTTCTAGAGTTTAGCCAGCTAAGCTCGGATGAATTAATATTTAGCTCTAGGAGAATGTTTTAACCATGATCTACTTTAAACCAAATTACACTGCGATCAAATCTTTAACGAAATACAGGAGACCCTAATATTTCAATCGACATTTCTTCTGGTTTCGGGTAAATTTGGTACTTGTTGTATTATTATGAGTTGGAAAACTTATCCTTAAACTGATTTAAGATATAGATAAATTTCAATTCTGTTGGATTTAGGCCCCTTTTGACCAAGACCCCTTAAAAAGTTTTCTATTGTTAAATTTAAAATAACCCTACTGTATGCTGAATCTGTGAATACAAAGTTTCCATGTATAGATTACGACACATTTCGTCAAAAATAAAACCTCTTGTGTTGATTCTTACGCAAATTAAGCCTGAAATACACATGCTACTTAGTAGCACAAAAGCATGCTAATTCCGAGCAGATGCTACCTAGTAGCACACGATTTGCAAGTGTATACGAAAAGAGTATGATTATTTTTCACACGTGGGGGAGCATGCCTTAGATAAGCATACTACTTACTAGCAAACAAAATGCTTTGTAATAGCACGTGTATTACAGCCTTTAGGTATTTATACATTTTACGAAAGGTTTTAACTCAATTCTGCCGATATTCCAGTTAGCATATAAAGTAGTATTCTGGTACTCTATGGCCTATTGGAATTTAAAATTAGTGTTCCACGGGTTAATATGCATTATCATAATGTAGTCCTAAAAATGCTCATACTCATTTTAAATATGATTATTAACACAATGACTAATTCCGGTTAATATGCAATAACATTAAGTCTTTAAAAATGCTCATTTTAATAACACAATAACTTCATGATATCCAATTTACTTTTAAATATATTTAGGGACAAATTTTCATTAGATATCCTTTCCAATTAGTGTTGTACATATTGGACAATGAGTGCTGTCAAACTTTTCGGTTTTCTGTACAGTTGGAGTGTTAAGAGTCGGATATTATTTAAATAATGTAGATACATTTAATACAAATAAAACATTCTGTCCATCGGCAATAATTACAAAAAAACCACCACAAATGAAAATTAAAAATGCCATAAACAAGAGTGAAATTCTTCTAAATATACTGACACAAAACTACGATTAAATGTGCTATGAAACATGACATGTTGACGCCTATTTTATATCGAATAGTAGTCGTGGAGTTAACACAGAGCCACGGTTGTACTACCAATTTATTTTCTCAAACAATCCTCACTTCGCTCCTTCTATCTCAACCCGACACTAGCTGAGCTTCAATACAATAAACCTACAATGTGTTTACCACACCTGAGACCACACCATGAAATGTGATCAGTTCTTACCATAACGAAAATAAGTATTTGAGTACACATTATGTTTTTAATAAGTTAAATGTTGCATAATTATTATATTATCTACATTAAGATAGAAGAAAAGCTCAGCTAGGATCAGACCAGGCCATATTATTTTCGTAATGGTTTTATAAAGCGAGTCCCTTACCTCACTGCTTGTCACTCCCGCTGTGCACTTAACATAAATAAACTTAATATTCGTTGTAACAAAATTAATTTTATTATGGTGTCAAGCAGAATGTATTTTCAAAATTATAAGACTGCATTCTAACAGACTGATTCAAAACGATGTGCTCCCCAAACCCACAGAGAAATAAACACTGGAGTAGAAAATGGTAGAAAAATTGCCGGCATTCTCTAAACTGTTTATACCATAATCACGTCTACCTAGGGTTATTAAGTTGTCAAATTGTGTAAGCGTATAATTATCTATCGAATTTTAAGAATTCATTTACAATAACCAAATACTTATGCACTTACAATACGAACATTTCAAAAGCCATTATTGTATACAAGTTTAAAAATAATTACGAGACATTTTACTCAATTTTTACACGAAAATACACAATAAGTATATGAACCTGATATTTTACGCTATGTTTTCCACTTAACTCGTCATAACATTAACTCCTAAGTATTCAAGGCTGGATATTGTAAGTATGACAACAACTACATACCAAAACACAATGACTTACAAGTTCTATACAATATTTGAATTATTCCAGGTGTGTAGCACACTGAAATCAGTACTTATCACACACAGTGAAGAGTCCGGCCATGCCGACGTTAGTGTGTCAATGGATGTGGTTTCAGTGTGTGCACTGCCGTAGTGAATCTATGCACTAATTTAAATGAATGGCTGATTTTCTGTAAGCTCGGGGCCTTTGGAATATTAAATGGTTAGTGTGTCAGAAATAACTTCCGCTAAAACAATAGCCACAATACGGTTTTTTAAAATAATTATGATTGATTGGTTTGCCATAAGCTAGTAAGTAATTATAATTTCGAAAACACTGTATAATTTATTATGAATATTTACCTATGCACGAAAACACAGGCTAACGAAAATTTAAACAAACAGTTACCCCCTAAAACGTCGCAGTCGATTATTAGGTGATTGCCTCTCACATGCACATAGTCATTTTCGCCAGGTGCTATTTCCTATAATCAACAACTTTAATATTTTAACATTTACAGCAATTTGTTAAAACATAATATTAAATAGAGTATTTTACTAAATTGAAGAAAATAAACAGCTGCATCCCTAATTATTATTAACGCATTTTATGATGTCATGGTGATTTGTTAACCACAGTTTTTATAAAAGCAATTAGGGAATCTCAAAGATGAGTTTAAGAAAAATAGTTGCGTAACAAATGGCTTTTGATAAGTCTCTCCAATTTAGTGGAACGCTCTAGATTACTTGAGGCACCAAACTACAGTTCCAACATTCTGAAACATTTTTGAATACTGTAAAAACCTTCTCTACTACATACATCTATTTAATGACCTAAGGTAATGAAGGGTAGCTGACACCAGTCCGAATGGAAGAAATGATGGCACTTCATGTACTTCACCATGAGACACACATCCACTATATGGTTTCACAAAGCAGTAGGATCTTTAGCTTATTCGTTATAGTTTTAATTATTTTAAGAGACGATCCTTCCACCACGACGAGGTGGCTAACGTCTAATACAACATTGTCAACTGGATCTTGCATTACCTCATTGTTTTACATCGAAGCTGTAAATTGTTGAATGTGTACAATATTACACTAATTTTATATTCATATCATCAATTTAGTACAAATGTCGACAAGCACATTTGGCAAGCCGCATTTAGTAACACCGTTTTCTTGATAATATTTGGTAATTTGCCAAAGTAAATTATTCTGCATTCTTAATGGCAAATATTATTTAAAACTACGATGAACATGAACTTTGTAATACAGAAGACTGTATGGGCCTTACTTTATATATTACGTGGTATTTTATAATGTCCAAGTTTTATCAAGAAAAATAGTTACATCTTTATAATTAATAAATAAACTACGCAAAATAAAATATCTATCATATATATAATATATTGTACCAATCTACTGCCCTGACATCTTACCACTGTTATAAAAATGCTTTATTATTAATATACACACTGATGATAACACCTTCATTTTAACTCAGGATTGTCTTGAATATTTAGTATGAGTCGACCGGGATCAGCCTAATTACACTGAATGGTGACATTAGACAAAGAAAAGCTGCAGTGTACCGTCAAAACCTAGATAATAACTAACGGTAACAGCATTTTATAACGTAAACGTAGTGCTACTTATAATGAAATAACATGTCAATTGCTAAGTTCTATTGTAAGATGCATAATTCGTAGTGATAATGACATTGTGTGTTAGTTAACAACAATCTAACAGTGGTTCCCAACATTTTTTGACCACTGACCTGCTCATTCTAGATATAAATGGGCGCTGGCAGTCTTATATTGAGGGAGGTACATGTTCAGCTCCACAAAGTATAAATAGAAATACGTTTTTACATTAGCTCAGATATGTTACGTTGTTTCATAATTTGTAATAATTCAAATTATTACAAATTATTATATATTTAACGTCAAAGTAGAATTTCGAATACATTAGCGAGCTCAGTGACACGTGTTTTTAATTATTTACCTATTTCGAAACTCTGTTGATCTCGTGTCCGTCATATTTATTATAGAAAAGCTTGAGAATCAAGAGAGAACGAAACAAGTTCGCTTTTAAGTACTCTGATTCGAATAAAATACTTTAAAAACCGAAAAATCTTTACAAACCCTGCTTTGGAACATAATAGTTTTTTTCTTTGTTTCATTGATATAGTAACAAAGGTCAGTTCAATATAATTATAACTTGATGTAAACAACGACGAAAGCTTTAACATTCTACATCTTTTACGGCCCACATACGAGCTACAGCGGACCATAGGTTGGGAACCAATGATCTAAGACACGAAGTTAAACCTTAAGCGTAGGATTTAACAATTAAAACGGAATTCTTAGGATGGATTGTACAACGACTCGCTAAACCTATCGTCATTCTGTCTTTAAGTCTTGAAACACTGTCAGGAATACAATGATGTTTTGAATATCTTTATTAAGCGAGTCCTTCTACTAGCAACCTTAAACCTCTCTATCTCACATTAAAGTAATATTATATAAGGGCCGGTCCCTACGATAGAGAAAGCTGGTGAGCGGTAGCGAGAGGTCGTTGGTACCAATGCTATGGCTCCTAGTCATAAGAACCTGGCCTTAACAGGCAGGGCAATGATTGGTTTTGGAAACATGTAAATAATTCGTAAGGTCCACGGTATAGCTTCGGAAGAATAGCTTGGCATAAATACTAGAGTATTTCAAAGAGGTAATATTAAGAAAATCCTTATATAAACTTTTGTGAAAAGGAATATGTACAAAATTCTATGATCTGGTTTAAAAACGTTTTATTATTATTTTTGAGTATACCATTAAATTAATAAACAACTAACAGGAACACATTGGTTGCCTTGGAATTGGATAAAGCACTTTATTAAGAAATAACAATCTAACAAACTATTTAAAAGGGAAACAGTGGCTTGATTTACGTTGTTATTAGAAAATCAAGTTAGTCTTGGCGAATCTAGTGGATTTCAATTAGATAATTATGTGAACGTACAAATAAAAAAATGAAAAGTTTAAATTCAGAGATTAGTTAAATAGTCGGTATTATACTGATTATTTCGTCGAATTAATAAGGGAACACAAGAACGGTCATGACGCAAGTTTTGGAGAGGTCGCTATAAAAAAAATAAGCTGCCTTGTGCGAGAGGGATGCATCGGGAGCGGTGTAACAGCGGTATCTGAGAGGCGATGTCAAGGTCACCGCAGGATTGAGTAGACCATTCACATGAGGAACTTGCCGATGATGATACCGAGGAGTGCCATGCCGACGGCGGTCATCACCCAGGGCATGAGCGTGATCTGTGCGTTCTTCTCGGGTCCATATGAGTGTGGGGAGCGCGCCGCGCGCCCGTCGCCACCCGCCGTCTGGCGCAGACGCATCAGTTCCTCCTGCAACACAATCACCACTCATGTACCACACTTGCTTTACCTTCACACTTGCTTATCGGACTGAAATGTGCAATCGCTACTGCTTTTATAACACAATAAACTTTATTACAATAGCAATGCAACAGGATTCATGCAATCATAACACGCTTAGTCGCTCACGTCTGTATGTTATATTTTAAGGTATTGTTTAGATTAGTTTGAAAGTGGTTTCATAAGGTCAAAATTTGCGTTTTGTTTAATAATGATAAATATACGCGAGCGTATGAAATTTTATCTCGTAAAATAAAAATCTCTAATACAGTCATATTACAAAGCAGCCGAATATTATAGTCTGGATTTAAACCATATCCCGAATTCATTAGCTCATGTATAGACAAACTTTGGGAATTTAGAGTCTTGAGTATTTTGTCAACTAATTGAAAAGGTTTTGGAAAATACAATTTAGACATGGAAAGGTCTCATCAATCTGTTATCTTGTCGAGATTTCAAGTATAAAATAATAAGGTTCACAAAACGTTGCAGTAATTAAATTAATTAACGATTTGGCCCACAACTCTCGAGGATGTCTACGAATCCAAAAATTCAACTTGAGTTACGTAAGTGGGATCGTTACCAAGTATTATTTTTATAACCTTGGCCAATATCAACTTAGCGTTATAATAAAAATAATGGTACGAGCAATCACAATGGCTGTGTTTAAACACTTAGATCCCGATAACTCATTATAAGAATAGTTGGACTATTTTTATAGACTAAACTAATATAGACTAAACACAAACCATATTCTCACTGGTTTTACTGACAGTCTTATTTGTTTGTTATTATTAGAACACATTTTATACCTGGTACAAATGTTAATATTGTGACAATCCAAGATCTCTTGGTCTTGGTTCAAAGCAGTTTTAAATAATTTTATTGGAATAAGGTGGTAAGACTTGAAAGTGGTTGGACTGAATGACTTTCCTACAATCATAGCATCTGAGGAAGTCACTTTACTGGACTTATTGGAAGTTGAATTCTTTTTTGTTTCTGCTTTGCCGTATAAAATATGTGGGCCCGTGCGCTACATCCGCACTGCGGCTTTTTATCGTTTATTTGTTCATTTTTATGGATTCACAACGCAACGCGACACACCACAGCCTCCAAGTGGTAACTTGTGGCTAAATATAATATTAGGGGCTTCATTTCACTTAAATTAAAACGCATAATGGGTCTCTGCAAGATTGCTTCGGTTCCTGGCACGCCCTCCAAAAGTCCGCGATCCCATGATCCCGAGATGTCAAGATACATTGTGATAACAATAAAATAATTTACTACGAGAATCGCTGAGGCAAGTAGTGTCCTACAAAGTTGGGACTATTCTGACGTGTTTTGCTCTACAATAATGTGATTCGGAATTTGAAAAAAAAAATACCGTCTAGATGCGAGTCGGACTCACACAGGATGGGTTCTGTTCCATAAAAATAAGATTGTTCTATGGAAGCCCCCCTTAAATATTTTTTAATACGACAGAAATACATCAT
The DNA here is from genome assembly GCA_036375495.1 of Agrotis segetum. Classification (NCBI taxonomy): domain Eukaryota; kingdom Metazoa; phylum Arthropoda; class Insecta; order Lepidoptera; family Noctuidae; genus Agrotis; species Agrotis segetum. Next base: position 12,714,444 of record JAQSVV010000088.1, on the reverse strand, counting down.
ACTCTCAACTAGTGTGTCTCCAACTGTGCAACTATCACTGTTGAAATACAGCTCAGTGACACATACAGACAGGCGGACAGTTGGGTACGGAACTCCAAAAACCCATCATTCTTAAAAAATATTCACGAGTTTTCATTAAATTACTTTACAGCGTCTTTCCAGTATTTACAGCGTTTCTTGTAAGGAAAAATGGAACAGCGCCTCTGGTGTGCGAAGAAGGAACTAATTTTTTCCTTGTCAATTTTTGAAAATGTCAAAGTTCCAGTTTATTTTGCGTCAGAATAACTGAAAACTCATGATAGGGCCTCTGAACTAATTTTGAAAACTGCTCAACGAATATATCATCATGAGCCTATAATGTTACCACTGCTGGGACACAGGCCTCCTCTCTGTGAGAAGGAGTGGGCCCTAATCCACCACGCGGGCCCAATGCGGATTGGTAGATGTCACATGTCTTCGAATTTTTGGTTCTAGGACATGCCGGTTTCCTCATGATGTTTTCCTTCACCTTTTTGAGAGCAGTGGTGATGAAATAAATTACACAAAGTAATGCGCCTGGCGGGGTTCGAACCCACGACCTACAACCCGTAAGTCAGGACCGACACCACTGGACCACCGCTGCTCTTTAAATGCAATTCTTGCAATGGGCGCGGCACACCCTTTCAATTTACGTTGGAAATTCGTCATATGAGTAAATTCTGCTCCTCTGTGGAGCTGAATTGACTGTCAGACTTGACTGACAAAGAACAAGCTATTCTTTCAGTTGACCTTTCCGTTCCACGGCCGCGGTACCTTAAAACACCGTTCCGCAACCCGCCGAGGCATACCCTACTGCGAGTTTTTACTCAGTCTCCGCGGTAGACCGCGAAGGAGATGGCGGGAAGAGCTGGATGTCTTCCTTGAGAATTGGAAAGAGGTGGCGCAAAGTCGTGAACGTTGGAAGAAATGGAGGGAGGCCTTTGCCCAGCAGTCGGACAGTTCAGGCTAATATAATAAAATAATAATAATATAATAATACCTTCACTTGCTTATGCCGTGCTATAGACATTATATTAGGTACTTTCTTTGTCTCTCTCTTGCACCTATGTATCTCGAAAGTTGTGCGACAGTACCGGTTTATGTTTTTTTTACGTGATAAAATCATCGAACATCCGGGTGGGAGGACTCATTCGATGATTTGAGGTCAGGGCGGGGAGGGACTGTCAGACTCGTACTGACAAAAATTCACGGTGTCCTTCAATAGTCCTTTACGTACCAGGATCACGGTAATTGGATAAGTCCCGTGACCGTGCATAGGCCCTTAGGTTTGGTATATTAACGCGATCATGCTCTGAAGTTTTGTACCTATTATCTCTTGATAAATTATAAGTTGATTTTGCTTTATGAATCAACAGACCAACCAATTAAAAGTAATTGGCTACACTGCACCTTGACCATTTATTCTGATTTAGAAATTAAAACATAATCACGCGCAAGTTTAGCAGAGCATATATCTAATCCCACTGGAGATTTCGGACTCAAAGTGAAATGACTAGGGGTCTAAAAAAAGGGCAACTTTAGCAGAATTGTAAAACATATTGTATTAAATTACATAAGATTTACCAACTAGAATATTCAAATTTTTCGCAATACATAATTATGAGTGGGGGCGAAAAGTGGCCTTTTCGCCCCCGCCCTAGTTAACTTGTCAGATGACGCATCGGCAAAAAAAAAACAACAAGTGGTCATAGAAGGAATCGCTCTCATGCCTCATTCAGATGTTGATAAGCATGACGCCGTGCTTTGGGGGCTATAAGATCTGCCAGCTATTGGCAACTAGATATTTTGATTGATGAACATCTTTGGCTTGTTCTTCACTAATAAATAAAAAGGTTTGTTTCATTTCCGTACTACCCCCAGCTGGTCTACATAAGTTCAACTGTGTCATAGAACGGATACCTATATCGTTCTATTTTGGTTCACTTTTATATTTTTTAATTGTAAGTACACTCTTCTTGGTTGTCCAATTCATCTTTTTTATTGGCAGAACAGTCGACATCGGCTTTGTTTGTCATAATAAGAAATAGTACTAAAAAGTTTGCATTTAAACTTAACATGTACAGACACCACCACATCCTGTCACACCACAATCTGTCAGATTTCTTTAATAGAATTTCAATCTTATCACAAGAGTAGAAGGTTAATGTTTGATTGGTAAAATCTGAGAGATTCAGGTTGACTTGCTGGCGTTTGTACTTCATTACGCGGTCCCCATTAAATTACATCTCTGTCATATCGCGGGCTGCGATCGATTTTATACGACCCACCACCACCACCGATTTCGCAAAAAGCGTATAAGGCACGAGTAGACACAATGCGGTGTTTGATTTTTTAAACTTTGACCCATACTATGTATTTATTTCTGAATCGTGGGTGCTTTTAAAACAACTCACGTACACCAACACCCAGACCCGGAGAACTACTTGAATATCATACTACAAATATATGTTCCGTGCGGGGATCGAACCCGCGACACGCTGTACAGCAGTCGATCGCTCAGCCACTGCGCCAACCGTGTCGTCATTTACACCAGTAGCACGGTAAAAAAACACAGTGAACACATCAAAAAGTATGCGGGCTTGATATCTCTTTGGGCAAAAATACCGTATCATCTTGATAAAAGATATCTCTTTGGGCAAAAATACCGTATCATCTTGATAAAAGATTTAATGTCAAATCATGAATGCCTTGCAAAAATTTTGGAAAAATAATGTAAATAGTGGCATTTAGCTCGTAAGAAACATCGCATTTTGCAAAAGAACATTAAAATCGCAGAACGCTTACATAAAATGCTCGGTTGAACATATAAAAGTATTGTATAGTTAAAAACATGGTTAATTAGGTGAGTACATTTACATGCGGCAATATCGTTGGAGACTCTTATCGTCCTGTTTTTCCCTGTAGGCACGGATGTCGAACAGAACTTGTTAATATTTTGACTCGAACTAAAGATTGTCGCGTAGATTTATTTCCTCACTTTTGTTTTGCACGGGAAATATTGTTAGCTGTGAGACTGCTATGTTGGGCACTACACGACAAACCAATGCCTTTACGTAGAGTCGTAAAAACAAATGGATTTTATTCGGTAGTTGCTATCATCCGAACATTACGCTACAGCATTATGTCTTTAGAAGTTAAACTTAGGACTTGCACATTTTGTCCAGTATTGAGCATGCTATGTCACGAATTTTTGACTTTTTGCAAATCGCATAGCATCCGAGGTTTCGTATAATTCGTCAGATTCGCTTTGAGTGCATGTGCACAACATTATAGCCAGTACTTTGCCAATCATTTTTTTATTTAAACATTTATGGAACGTTTGAATACACACATATTTTTCTACATGAGGGAATATAAGGCTATGTTTAAATAGATAGACAATAGGGAAAAAAATAAAGAAATTCTTTTAGTTTCGATGATTAAGATAGAATGCAAAACCCAGAAGAAAAATCATTAAAAATTGACTCACTTTTAATTGCAGATTTTCGTGTCTTAATTTGCTTTCTTCCTCCCTCAAAAGAATAACTTCTAATGTCGCCTTTTGCAAATCAGTTTCCGCATTCTCAGACTTAGGGAAAGTCAAAGTCTGAAATAACCATAATAAAAAAAATGTATATACGACTAGTCATATGATATACTTACGTAAACAATAACAGAAAAAAATAATATAAATAGTACTTTTGCAAATAAATGATAAACATGCAGTAAAGGGCAATAATAGGAAATATACAGTTGTGTGGGTTAATGGGATGTTAAGGATGTATTGGAAGTATTTAAGATACGCTAAGCTAATCGACTCAGCTAATCTATAATGTTTAGCAATACTTAGTTGCAGTGCTAATGCATAGAATATTTTTCCTTCAAGCTTAGTGTTTTACTAATAATAATATAATTAAATGTGCCAAATTAAGAGTACATGGAAGATTTTCACTTAGTTGTAACCTTTTTATTAATTTTAAATTCCTCTGAATGAGACAAATATTATTGAAGTATTTACATATTTACAACGCACACGTGACGAAATGACTGTTTAAAAAGAAAATGTTGCAGATTTTGTAACTTTAGAATAAAAATGTAATGGTCGGGTACCGTTTTCACGCCTGTAGTGTGATCATCATCCTTCCGCTTTGCTTCATTCTGGATAAGACCTTCTACGGCATCCTGTAAGACAATCGAAATAACATGCCAAGCTTGGACTAATATTATCCAATGTGGATACGATATTTACATATTCATAATTCACTAATGGTACTTCGATAATGATCATCTTATTGACTACAGGTAGTACATCATCTAAGCTGAGCGTTAGTCGCAATACTACGTGGCTTAGAGGCGAAAGGGCAAATAAAAAAATGAAAAAGCTCACAAACACAACGAAACCGTAAAATAAACCATACAATAATTTCGTGCGCAGTCTCATTCTACAAATTGAGGTAGAAGAGAACTCCACAAAACAAGACATCCACGAAGTTGTAAGTACAAAGTTGGCATTTTACCTTTGTCGATGATTTAGCTTCATCTGCAACGGCGACACGTTTCTTGGTCACTTCGTTTTGAGCGACGTTGTCCCCAGCATCCTACAAACATTACAAAGTTAGGTATCTACCAGAAACGGACGATAGTTTAGCAGCTAATTTTGTCTTGGAAATCGGCAAGTGGAACGGTGATCATCGTATTAAACAGCTGGATGTGAGTTGCTGAGAATAGAGTTGAATGCCATGAAAATGAAGAGGCCTGTATCATTGGTGGCTGATGATGATACCTGGTGCAGTTTCAGGGCATATTTGCAATGTTACAACTTACGTTCAAGTTGGTGCCGCGCGGAGAGTCAAACACGCACTTCAGCTTATAATCCATCAGTTGATCTGGACTGATCTCCTTCCACTGAAATAGTGAAGCATAAACATATTACCCAAAAATACTTTTAATTGGCCATTGAGTTGATGTTTACATATTCAAATTGGTTTCATGAAAAAAAGGATAAAATCATTATTTTTTTTACTTTCAATTATTGTAATCATGTGCGTATTGTATTGGCACAATATTTACTATAGCAGTCAATGTACATACCACTTGATCAATGTTAGTCTTGCCCTCCGGAGCGACGACACTCTGCACCATGAACTTATGTTTGTGTTTCTCATTGGGGTCGACATACACAGGCTGTGGTGTAACTGAAAACATTCACTACATCATTATTTTGTTACAGACAATTTTTATGATGCGACATTTTAACATTTGTAACAACAACTTGTAGCAGTAACTTTAAACATAACGTATTCATCTTACATATTAAATAACTACTCATAGAGGATGACATAGAGTGAATCATTATCAGCCGGAAGACGTCCACTGCTGAACATAGGCCTCCCCCTTAGACCGCCACGCCGAACGACAATTCTCCACTTGCATCCATCGGTTGCCCGCTACCCTCACGATGTCGTCGGCAAACCACTCCACCTAGTGGGAGGCCTGCCTACGCTGCGTCTTCCGGTCCGTGAAATAATATATTGAATGTGATACGTTGTATAATTTACACTTACTAGCAATTTCCACCTTGGAGTTCGGCTCCAGTACTCCAGAATTAGGGCGTACGCAATATTTCTTTGGTGCAGTCGTTTTTATCTTGAAGAGTACTGTATCATTTGATGGGTTTGTCAATCGCATGTAAGTGGTACACCCCTGCTCGAACAATCCTGAATAATCAACTAAAAGATTCAATTATAATGACTATTTCCATTCGGACTGGCACAACTAGCAACAATATGTACTTGTGTTAGTAGCATAGTGTTACTTGTAGTGCTCACAACATAGCTGAAAACGTTAAGAAAAATAATACCTATAATAATATACTTGAACATCAGTCTTGAGTGTTTATGTAGGTATTTGTGTATAAAATACGTACTCGTAGATGTATGCAACGTCATAATCTGAATAGCCCAGCTATGTTGGGGACGACTTCCAGTCTCATCATCATCATCAGCCGGAAGACGTCCACTGCTGAACATAGGACTTCCAGTCTAACAGGATTCAACTGAATTATCAGCTTTCAACATGGAGCGACTGCCTATCGGACCTCCATAAACTCTTCAACTGGGTATTACGATACCTTTTGCCAAGACTGGCTGTCGGACTTTATAGCTTCTGACTCAGAGTAACGACTTTCTAAGTTCTACAAGTGCTTCCAGAGACAGGAAGGAATCTTTGGAAGTTGTCCGGAAAACCAACTTCAGTCGAGTCAATATGAAGTTTAAATTATATAGGTAGACGATTTTTATCTTCTTACCCGATAATAGAAGATAGCTTAAATTATTACGTAGGTAACATTACGTAGGTAACGACGACCAACGGACGGGAGCAACTAACTATTATGTGAATGTTTTAATTAACAAGAAATAATTAAAAGCGAGTCATCAGAAAAGTCAGTACCACTTTATTTTGCTATTTTATACTCAACTCTAAAATTATACATGAATGTAATCGAGTAAAGACGATTCCGAGAATTTCCTAACGTAAACTAGAATCACTACTACGTTTGTAGGTCGTGGTCGCGGGACTAACGAATTACCGTGACCCTGGAACGCAAAGGACTATTGAAGGACACCGTGGATTTAAGTCAGTACAAGTCTAACAGTCCCTCCTGCCCTGACTTGGGTGGGTGGACTCAATTGATGATTCTACCACTGTAAAAAAACTACTTTTGTAGGTAAGTATTTGGTAACCGGCAATTGAACCCATAAAACCAGACGACTAACACAACAACCAAAACACAGACGAATAAGTTCCAACTTATACTTTTTCCCAACAAATAAAAATCAATACAAAAGAATGTTGTGCAACTTTCATTTCAAATATGGAACCCTTTGGCCCCACAGGGCTTCACGTTGAAAGTGAACGCTGACTCAATGCGCACGTGTCGTTTAAAAAGGCACGTGGACCCAGATAGAACGGGGTTCTTGTGCTGACAGGTGGAGCCACTGTCGATTATCCCACTTCAGTGGAGATTAAGTGGTTGGGTGGTAAGTCTTCAAATTATCTTTCTTCCCAACTTGGTTTGAGCAGAAAGAACTGTCAGAAACTTCACTGAGTAAAACTCTACCCATTTCTTATAATTATGTTACCCTTTGCGTTCTAGGGCCATGGTGTCCCTTTAAGCCAGAACCGCGACAAGTGGGGTAAGTTAATATATTTGAGTAATATGCCTTGGTTATTAGGACACCCTACCTCTGAACACTGTTTCACTGTGTAGAAATGGATCTATCGAGTAATTAGCCTTAGGGCGGCCACATACATCAGTTTTTCTGATCAGGAACCCTGATCCGTTTTTCGAAATCTGTACGGGAAGTTATCGAATGTGAACAACACACACACTCATTTGTATGAATTCACTGCGTTCGGATGGAAAACGGATCAGGATTCCTGATCAGGAAAACTGATGGACGTGGCCGCGCTTTGAAAAATTTTAAGTAATAGAAAATATTCACACACATTACCACGCGTGTCCATGTCAAAGCCGTACGGAAGCTAAACAACGAATACAGAAGTTTGACAATAGAACCAAAGATAACATTTCCTTATGAAGTAGGTATGTAAAATTCTTTTCAAAAGTTATGGATCAGAAGATGAAGACACTCGCGTGTGTGGAGTTCAGAAATAATTCTATGGTAACATTCTAATGCAAGACTTATCTATATATATAAAAGAACAGGGGTTTTTCTTTTGACACGACTACAGCCGAAACCGCATAACGCAGAAACTTGAATTTTGGACAGCATTTGCAGTCTACCATGTAGATTGGCAATAAGACGGGATTTTGCGAAAATCCTCCTCTAAGGGGGTGAAAAGGGGTGAAAACTTTTGTATGAAAAATCTTATTCCTTGGGTTTCTAAACTTGAAACTTACCACGAATAAGAACATTAGTAAATAAATAAGATTGGCAACACAATTTTTTTAAAACTACCCTCCATTGGTATTCTAGGGGTTTTTAAAGTTTGTATGGGAAAATCATAACGCGTGAGCCGATGAATTTGAAAATCAGTATTTATATACTAGATAAGAATTAATCAAACACGTGTTTTTGGATTTTTCGAAAATCACCCCCCAAGTTGGTGAAAAGGGGTATTCAAGTTTTAAGGGGAGGATATTAACCACTAAACGTAGAAACCTGAATTTTGGATGATAGTTGCAGTTTATAATGTACGTAAGCATTAAGAAAGGATTTTGCGAAAATCTACCTCTAAGGGGGTGAAAAGGGGTGAAAACGTTTGTATGCAAAATCTTATTCTTTGGGTTTATAAACTTGAAACTTGGTACGAATGTGAGTGTAAATAAAAAAGATGGACACTATTCTTTTTTCAAAACTACCCTCCATTTTGGGTTTTTCGAAAATCAGCCCCTGAATTTTGAAAAGGGTTGATGAAGTTTTAATAGAAGAATTTACTGCTTGCTTCGATAAATTCTAAACTGGGCATAAATTATCTCTAAATCGAATAAAGGATACGTATTTCTTATATTTAAAAAATCAACCCCTAGCGTGTTTTTGTTTGTTTGTATTGAATAGGCACTGAAACTACTAGAGATTTTCCAAAAGTATCCTATACTATAAGGAGGGTGAGCGCGAATTAAATTCACTGAGTTCGAAGTTAAAAGCACGCGCAGACGAAGTCGCGGGTAAAGTGCTAGTTCAGTATAGATAATATACCTTAGAGGTTACTTAGATCAAAGTGATATTACACTATCTGTTATTGTCATAAATTAACATCCAATTCTAGCATCGTCATTTAAACACTTGTCTAAAAAAATGTCAGAGTATGACATTGAAATAAGGTCCATTTTGCAGTTAGTAAGGCTGTTAATAATGTTCATAAAAGCAAGCCAATCCAAATAGAAACTTAAGCTGAAAGCACTTAAAAGGGGCTTACAGTATTCTCAATAGATAAAAACTATACATAATCTAGCTATAAATTGAAGCCTTTTGTGTTTCCAACAATCAATGATGCCGTTGTCCACAGCAACAATGAGTGATATGAAAAGGTGGTTTACATATTGTATGTATATATAAATGAATTGACATTGTTCAGCAGAGTTTAACTTCTTTCTACCTGTAGTAAACTCATTTTTATTAGACTTCAAAAAAAGGAGGTGTCGTATAAGTAAGGCAAAAAGTATGGCAAATCTAGCTAATATAATGAATAGATATGAACTAGTATTTTTATTGCTTAAAAATCATCTACACATTATGTTTTGAAACTATGCCAAAACTCAATTTTATGTTTGTCCCCAAAATAACGTCAGTATTGTAAGCGGGAGAATTTAAAAAATCGTTTTAATGAAGACATCATTCACGATTGTCAATTAAAGCTTGGCCAAAACGGATTGAAATGGAAGTAATCTTTTTGTTTGCTAACAACCTTTTAAAATCTTTGATATTTGATGTAAACAAAGAACGCAGGTTTGTTAGATTTATCATTGTGCCATAAAAGTAACGTAATAAATTAAATAAAATGAGAGCACAGTGGCGACTTGCGGTTTTCTACTGCTTTTTGCCAAGCTGTAGACAGTAGTTAGCTTGAGTCTAGTGCATTCAACAAAAAAAAAACTCGTTAGCTTTGTAACATTACTAATGTGATAGATGTACAAATGGGTTTGTTATCTTTGTACAGAATTTGATGATTTCTGGAAAAATAACCTGGAGACTTATAAGCTACTTTTTAGCGTAACGGGAGTAGGCTAGGAAACCCGGGGAAAAAAACAATATTTCGCACCTTTAAAGTAAAACCGTTACTAAACGAAAATTTTCTCAAATTGAGTTATCAATGCCATCTATGTAAAATATACGTAAACTTTAACATAAACTTGTCATTTTTAGGGTTCCGTAGTCAACAAGGAACCCTTATAGTTTCGCCATGTCCGTCCGTCCGTCCGTCCGTCCGTCCGTCCGTCCGTCCGTCTGTCCGCAGTTTAGCTCAGAGACGCACAGTACTAGAGAGCTGTAATTTGGTGCAAATATACGGATTTGTTGTGCCGAAAAAGTGGTAAAATAAAATCTCGTAAAATATTTTTTTTTAGGGTACCTCCAGTACTTACACGTAAAGTGAGGATTTTTTTTTTCTCGCGTACCCCTTAGTGTGGGGTATCATTAAATAGGCCTTTAAAAAATAATGATAGTTTCCATTAACAATTTTTTGATAAAAAAATTCGTTTGTGAAATATTAAGCTTTAAAGTGCTAAATTTTGCTCGATTCGAGTGTCCCCCCCCCCTACCAGCTAAACGGTTATGTTTGGGGGTGTGAAAAAATTCACAATAGTAGTACATATAACGAAGTTTAAAAGAAAATTATCATGACTAAGTAGGCTTTACAACTTTACGAGTAATAGTCGACCAACTTATAAAATGTACTTGATATCATATTTTCTTAAACAAAATGTATCGGAGGCAACTGCAAATATAAGTTTGTCAACTTTATTTTTACAGCTTTTATAGGTATGTTTTTGGGGATAGGTAGGTTTTTATCGTCAACTATTTTTAAACTAAATTCAAAAAAAGGAGGAGGTTCTAAATTCGTTATAATCTTTTTTCTTATGTATTTTCCCCGATTTCTCAAAGACTCCTGGACCGATTTTGAAAATTCTTCTTTTTAAAATTAAATTCAGCGAATCAGTTTAGTTAGTTCGCATAAGTATTTTGATGGGCAACTACGGAACCCTACACTGTGCGTGGCCCGACACGCACTTGGCCGGTTTTTTTAAAAAAATATTGTATTTTACGCCATCTGGCGATAAATCAAAGCGTTCCTAAACCGAATTATGATCGGCTCACGAAATACAATATTGTGTCTATACCAATAAGAACGTGTTCATGGAAGACTGAAAACGGAAGTTTAAAATAAAACTGTTATTATTTGGATAAAAACGGCGCTGAATGTCACAAAAAAGGGTAAGATGTTATTTTTTTTTTATAGCTAAAGTGTTTCAATTTGTTTAAACACAGTTTTCTGTGTTAATGACCAAAATTATTAATGGTAAAGTGTTACTATAATAATATAAATCACAATAAATAATACTGTAAATAAAAATAAAAACTTTTCTAAATCACGTGTTATAAAGTAAACAGAGATCTATAATAATACCTTATTATACGTCATAAAGAACCCTGCATTCAGATTTTATTGACAAAAAATGTTGACTTTTTTCAAATTTTGGCTCTCCTGTAAAATTGTAAAGTTCCGTTTAGTAACGGTTTTACTTTAAAGGTGCGATTTGTATTTGATTAAAATAACCAAGCATATCCTTTAACCAAAGTAATGTTCAATGAAAAATCTTAATTGATGCTTAAGTTCTTTAACTATATCTCCTCAGATAAAACACTACTAAGTGTTGAGTGGAAGGGGGGGGGGGGAAGTTTCATTTTATGAAGATTCCCATGATTTAATTTAACCGATCTGTTTTCCAAAATCAAGTATCTCTATTTTTCGAGATTTGCAATAGAACATAATAAACAGAAAAGTCACAAAAACATTTTGTCATTTTCTGAAATGAGTCAACTCTTTGTTACTGCTCTGAATGCGCCAGCAGTAATCAACCATTATATTAGCATTCCAATGATCTTGGTCGAAACATTCTCTCTGCTCTTCACTATTCACTTACATTTTATAGGAAATAGTCTAAATGACTGACAAAATTCTCATGTGGCACCATGGAGACTGGAAGTGACTTCTCAATGTGTTGAAATAGTATGATAACTTCTTTGTTTCTATTTGCAACGACCCAAAACCACATAGATTTTTCGACATCAAACATACAACTTGTGTTGTACAATCGACAAAGTTGAATCATGACCCATTTTGACAATAAATCATTTGAATCCGTCAAATTGACAAAGATCAAAGTCGTTACCATGGATATGTCAGTTTACGCAAATGTAAACCTAATTGGATTTGAAAGTCTGTAAGAAAATAAGCTTATGGTGGGTCATGATTCAACTTTGTCGACTGTACAAAGAAGAATTGATTGCAAGCCGGTTTCGAACCTCAAAAGAATATCAGGAGCTCTTTCTATCCAAGTTACCGCATTCTATTCAACTAAAAGTTTCAGTTTTCATGACACAAGTTTGCATAAAATACATACAATCTGATTAGTCATTATTTATTATTATGATCTTGGTTCATTGAAGATCTTTGCCTTAGATTTTTTTGAACAATGGCTATTATCACTTCCTCAATGCAAAAAATTTGCTACTTGCGTTTTGAAATTATAAATTTGTCACAACTTGATACCGGATACCAAGAGTTAATGAGTTGGGATTGTACTGATTTTTAGATAGGAAGTCAGAATTGGTCTTATTACTGATTACAAGTTTTGGTAAACTCACTTGGAACAGTGAACAATTTATTCCAGTTACAGTCACAATACCAATCGTCAAGACGATGGTTTGTGCCCAATCATAGAAATTTTGAACTTGTTTTGTTTAAATACAAGCTGCATTTCTATTCACCATGTTTTATTGGATGGGCCGCTGCCGCATACAAAATATGGAATACAGGCCAGGTGTTGAGATCACTAAGCTTTCTTGCACATGCTCTTCTTGATGTTGATCTCTTGTTACATGTGTGATCAGAATAAACTGTGTCTAATTCTTGGATTTTAAAAACTAGAGTTGCTATGTTAAAAATGAGCATACATCATCGGATCAGCAACCCTAAATTAGCAAGAAACAGTTCTAAAATGAGATAGATAGTAAACAAAAAAGGGCAGTTTGTATACCAGTGTGAGATAAATAATAATAAAATTCTCATTATTCACACACAATTCAAAATAGACAAATTTTGGACAATAAATTGTGTCAATGAAAATTATTACATCAAAAAGAACATAACTATAGAACAAGAAATATACTTAGCATTAAACATAGATGAACAACAAGTAATGATTCATCCTTGTTACTCAGAGTAAACTACTGTTTGTTTAGTAAGTTTCATCCAAAACTCCACTTTGACTTATCTAATTAAGTGCCCATATTGTGTTCAGTAGCTATTGTTACACTATTGTAATCACAGTAATAATATATTGTAATGCCATGTTGTTGTTGTAAACGACCTGCAGGGTTAAAAACTATGAAGAAGTACATGAACACCATGCAGATTATTGATATTTTCAACATCACTGCTCACACATTGTGAGAAAACATAGGTAGGTGACATACAACATGCAATATGTACCCACAATGATCACCTATTCATATTTAACTATACGCAATTTCCTAAACCATTACTATTAAGTTACGTGAACGGAACAATACAGCTGGTCGTTACACTTAGGTTTGTCTACGACTCAAAAGGAATCCATGATAATTTTCGAGAATCTCGGTTTTTTCCGGATGATCATTTCTTAATCAACTTAAAGCTATTTATTCATCGTTTACTAGGCCATTCGTAGCAAATAATAAGGAAAATGTAAAAAACCGCACCCTGACAAAACGCCGATATCTGGAAATAGAAACTCCATTTGTCAGCAGCTAGTTCGCGACCTATGTATGCTACCCAATTTACAATGCGGCGGTTCTTGGCTTGTGCAAAATAAAGATATTAAAGTACTCACCTTTAAATTTTAGCTCGTTTTGAGGCTCTATAGTTAACACCTGGTTAGGCATTTTGTTTTATTATAACTTTAGTATCTCGTTGGCAAAAATTGCAGATCACGAAAAAATGACCGTTCCGCGATGTCGACCAAAGCGAACGAACGATGAATGACGAATTCGACATGCGTATTGCGCATGCGTTCTCTTTCTTTTTCTTGGCGTCTATTCTTATTCGACTGAAGTTATAAAATCATAATCAAATCTATTCTTTCTGAATAAATATTTCTGGCATTACATTTAAATAAACCAATAAATACACATGGAATATCTTTAATTGAAAAAATGCTATTAGAATTTTTTTGTGTTGGAACGGTACTTTATAGAATACTTTCCTCTATGGATTTATAGATTGGGACCATGGGGTCCATGGGACAACGTGTGACGAACCCTGTGGACATTGGTGGACGGACATAACCGGACGTCACCCTCTTGATTGTAATAGTAACCTAAATAGGTACCTAAATCTGCGCGCGCATGTTTCTATTAGAGATAGTAAATACCCAAACCAGATTTTCAAAATAAAACTCTAGTAGCAAACGAGGATACGGATAGGTACTGCTTATGAACAACCCAGTACGAGACTTGAAATGGCTGGCAATAAATTAATTCGGTCATTTAATCAAAGCCTTGTCAATCTGCTTTGTCCATGTTAGAGTATTCATTAATACTTCATAACTATATTGTACTGTGACAATACTAAACTTATAAAAATGTTCAATAAGATGGCAAAAAAAAGTTAGGATTAGGTCAAGTTGGGATCGCTTTTTTTTCATATTGTTAGCTGTCATATACTTTGGCATATATATCTGTTTCGGCATTACAATTTATAGCATAGTTATACTTTGCCATAATTATTTTCTGGCATTTTTAACGTGCTTTTATCATCCAGTGAGTCCTCCCACCCAGTGCGGAACGAGACGGACTGTCACACTCATACTGACTGAAATCCACGGTTTTCATTCAATAGGTAGCCCTTTATTTTCCAGGGTCACGGTTACCTGATGAGATAGTCCCGCTGACTCTCGCAATCTCAGTACATGTTGGCCCACGGGGGGTGGGGGGAGGACACCTGTTAAATACGTGAAACCCGACCTGCCATCAACCCGGGCATTGTCCATGATCGGACGGCAAGTCACCAATTACTAGCCGTCAGCATGCCCGTGCCTAAAGTGGTCGGAAATCGGTCACTACAATCGCAACTTTCACAAGTATTTTGAAAAAAAAGAAAAAAGCCTAGATTCTAAAAATGAACCTACTTTTTTTTCTGTTGTGCAAGGGCACATTGTCTATCCCCGGCCACTCACATGCGTGCAAAGGTTCGTACATTGTACGAATCTTTGCATGCATGTGGAGGGCCGTCAGACATACATTCGCGAACTTCGCTTATTTGCAAATGGGTTCGCATACTCTATGATCAAATTAAAACTAATAACTTTAAACTAAGGACCAAAATTTAACGGTGTATGAATAGGTACTTATACTGATCAGTATTTCCTCACACAAAATATAACCACGACACGACCGTTTGCTTCGCAATCGTGTGCGCAACTGGTCACACGAATGTGTAAGAGACTACGCGAAGGTTCGCGCACATAAAACCGACACAGCTTGGAAAAGCACGAATGCCACGAAAACTTCGCGAAGTCATTCGCAAATGTCGTCCTACACATGCGGGTTCGCGTATTCGCGCGAATGTGAGTGGCCGGGGTTATAAGTAGTCGAACTAATATTTAACTTGTACCAAAAAGCACAAGAAAAAGCATTTCTGAGTTGTTGCCTGGAGGCCACACATTAATGACCCAGCGGGTGCAAAGAGTTAAAATGAGCTCGCTCTGGGAACGCAGAAACTATTTGTTGGTGGAAATACAAGTATGCAGTTTGTGCCTGCGAGTTTAAAGGAGTCATTAATGGGTCCGTTCCGCTCGCGGTGGAAACCGGGCTTAAGGGTGAACGCAGACCTAGCCGCACCGCAGTCTCCACAGTCCCCGCATTACGAATGGGGAAGGCAAGTGTCAAAGTGGATTTGACGTTTTGGTCCCATAAGAACTGTCATTTCAAAGGAATTTTAAGAAAAAATACGATTTATTGATGTTAAATGATTAGAATGTTGTGTAATAAGCTGTAAAAATGATGGAACATACAAATTTCCTACAATCCACACTATCAAGAAAAATGGGTAGCTGCTGTGACTGCTGTCAGAACAAAAATTGTATTATCACTCAAGGAAAAGCTATATAATAAACAAATATCTACCCTTGCGAAGCCGGGACAGGCCGTTAGTTGAATTTATTAATGAAATTCTATGATTGCACCATACCTTAACCATCGAATACACCTTACAAAATTATATCTAATTTTCAATTGGAGGTTAAGTACTGCAACGCTCTTTAAATCATGAAACGGTTCGTCTGGTGGAAGAGTTATCACCGGAACCGAGATTTATGATAGAAGTGGTGTTAGGAAGTTAAAATTCTTATCATATCGCTCCAATCTATAAAATAGATGTAAAATTAGATGAAGAAGACAAACAAAAAACTTGATGTCATTTTTCTCAATATACAATATCAGAAGCAGTACTATATTCTTTGTAGAGGCTAGCTCATGTAATACCTACTTAAAAAATGCAATTTTAAATCTTAACTACAAGTAAATGTGTGTTTAATGTAGTAGAATCAAATTTCTAACCTCTCAACTAAATCACTTTTTTTCCTCTTGTAGATGCACCGCGGCGTCTTAGTTTTTCTTCTAATAAATACACTTGTATTGACGAATAATTTTCTATATTTTTGTTTTGTATTTATACTCAATTTTTATAACAATAAAGTCTTGTTTGTTTTTTGTACAAGGTTGACATTAATCTGAAGTAGGAGACCAACTATCACAGCGCCATCTACAATTAGCTTTGAGTTGCCATCCCCATTCTTTGTATAAGTTCTATGAAACCGTGATGAAACCTCGCACACTCACCCTCATCGCAATAGCCGCAGAAGCGGTAAGAAAACGGACTGCGGAGACTGCGGTGCGGCTAGGTCTGCGTTTACCCTAAAGAGTTCACAGAAAAGTCCGGTTGAGCAGAACACAACAACACAACCATAGAGTTTGACCTGCGAGATGCCATATACAAAAAAAAAATTGTGTCACTTCTTGTTTGGATTCACCTTCTGCAATGTTTTTTGCTTGCTGTCAATTTTTGACGTTTGCAGTTTTGAGGTTGATTGAAATGTCAGTCAAAGAGTTTTTGGTTTTATTTGATATATTTTAATTGATAGACCCTATTTATCCTACTGAAAATGTGCGTTGTTAAGTTTCTGAATGAGTAATGTGCCTATGCCTGATATAAATAAGCGATTAATTGGTTGGAAACTTATTAGTCAATAAAATAATATTTAAACATTTGTAATGCTTGCATAACAAGTTCGTGATGCCCGGCTATTGCTGTTAGCCAGTTTTGTAAATATGAATAGTTTATATATAAATTTTTCACTGAATACGTGTTTGAAATTAAATGTGAATACTAAAGTTAAATTATTGTTGAGTAATACTCATAAAGATCACTGTAGAGTTATCAACCAGAAATGCGGCCTTAGGTCAACTTCCTATAGTTATTTTCGCACCACAGAAGTTTCTCCGGTGCTCAAAGATGGTATTACAGGTTTACCTTCACCACAAGAAGTAAGTGTATTGAATTTACATAGCTGACTGCGTGAGTTCCTTTACTACTATTTTATTGGACTCCTTGATTGAGTCTACATTCAATTTGATAAAAGATCAATCAACTTCTTCAAAAGTCTATTATGAGAACAATCATAAAGCTTTCAATTTTAATTACTCATTCTGTTGCACAATAAGGAAATTATCAAATACTGTTTGTTTATTTCTAGGTTACCGTCATTCTGCAGAAAAATGAATTCAATAAAGAGTTCACCGAAGGGTCTGTTAAGTCGTATGATTCCAACCAGCTTGCTTCCAATAATCCTATTGAAGATACGAGAGCAGAAGCTGTCTGCACAATGTCTCCAGGTACTTATAAAAAGAATATCATAAAAAGTTAAATTTAAAAAAAATGTGGAATTTACGGCAGTAGCTGTAAAATTAGCCACTGAAAAATATATTAAAAGTAAAAATTTGTCATTTGCTTTCCTTACATTTGACCTCTCCCCAGTTGTGTTGGATAATTAACTCATCAAATTACTTTTGGAACACAGATCTGTGTTTGAGCATACTTTCTTACTATAATATATCCTTAAAAATGAAAACAAAGAATTTAATAGTATAATTAGTTTTTCATATGAAGTAGATCCAAATCAAGCATGATTGTATAGTGTTAACAACTCAATACTTCTATCTTTAGTGTTAACCTAGAAGAAACTTAAATGAATGATTCTTTGCATACTATTCTCTCATTATTATATGTTTTATGTTATGAACCTTGTGTGTTATGTCTAATCTTTAATATAGAAATATCTGGTTGACCGAGCTTCGCTCGGTTTTTAAAATGTCTATATCTTTGGAACCAAGCTTTTCTCGAACCTGGGATAAATCGATTCCTTGAGCCAGAAAATCCCTAATCTATAACTTTCATGAAAATCCTTGGAGCCGTTTCCGAAATCCTGATTATATATATTAATAAATATACAAGAATTGCTTGTTTTAAAGATATTAGATTTGAAGTTTCAAGTTCTCAGTTGAGATTCTACAAATAAACCTTTAAAAGATCACCTTTATTCCATTTTAACTCCTCACCCCCTAGGGGATGAATTACCTAAAATACATCCTTAGTGTACACTGATATCGTCATTTAGGGGTGCTTATGCAAAATTTCATTCTGGTCCTACCAGTTACAGCTGTGCCTTGATTGATGCCAGTCAGCCAGTTCCTTTTTTTCCGGTATAACACTCTTATTTCTCAAAAATAATACAATTCACTTAATATGAATAATACTAGCGAAACTTAAAACTAAATAAAAGAATTACTTGAAAAACTAGCGGGTACTTGTAAATAAAATAATCCAAGAAGTAGTCATTTATTAACTGTATTTATCATATTTTGTACACATATGTATATAGATTTTTCATTGAACACGTTTTTTTTTTCAGGTCTTCTGATGGGTATATTTGATGGCCATGGCGGTCCACAGTGTGCACAAGTGGTGTCAAAACGACTGTTGAACTATATAGCAGCTGCTCTCCTGCCTACAGATGTCCTCAAGAAATTCCGGGATGATGGACTACCACCAGAAAAGTTGTTGGAAACATTTAATGACAAGGTATTTAGTTTAATAGTAATTCAATACTCCAGTAGCCCTTATTATCACTTAAATATTAGCTTTGCTATTTGTTTGTTTTATAATAAGCAACAGCGACTGATATCTTGATGCGAAATCTTATGCTAATCACCAACTCTCAAGTGAAAATTATTTGTCTAATTATATGTTCTTCTATGTTATTATAATAAAATGCTTACATGCTAGCAAATTTTTAGTTTATGAATAGAATTTCTAAAATATGACATGTAAAAAACATACCTATGGATTTCAGATGCAAATGGTAGAAGATTTAAGAGATAAATACCATAGTAGCTTCAAACAATACTTGAATGATCTTGCTCAAGAAACTGGGGATGTAATAGTCGAGAAGTCATTAGAGAAGGCTATATTACGATTGGATAGCGATTTATCGAATGAGGTTCTTGAGAGTTACAAACTACATGGTAAAGTCAGTCAAAGGACGCTATCTGTAGCACTGTCTGGAGCAGTCGCATGTGTGACGCACATCGACGGGCCGCACCTGTACGTGGCTAACGTTGGCGATTGCAATGCAGTGTTGGGTACCATGACGGATGAGAATGAATGGATAGCCAAAAAAATTACTAAAGAGCACAATGCAGAAAACTTCGATGAATTAAAAAGAATTTGGAATGAGCATCCTGACAGTGAGCGGAAAACTGTAATAAGAAGAGATAGGTTGCTAGGTGAATTGGCACCTCTTCGTAGCATAGGAGACTACAGATATAAGTGGCCAGCTGTGCTTTTAAAAAGCCTAGCCGCACCATTTTTCGGAGCTAAGGCGGTGCCCGCAAATTATTACACTCCTCCATATCTAACAGCTATGCCGGATACTTACTACCATCGACTAACACCTAAAGATAGTTTTTTAATAATAGCTTCTGATGGCCTCTGGGATATGTTGACGCCATTGCAAGCAGTAAAATTAGTTGGAGAGCATATGAAGGGAAAAGTTTTCTTTAATCCGCTAAGTTTACCGAAAAAGAATATACAACTAGGTGCCATCGATGAGCTTTTGTCTCACAGGAAGGAAAGTTTGAAAAGTAAGCCTAAAGATAAGAATGCGGCGACTCATCTGATCAGACACGCAATCGGCGGGACAGAATACGGCGTGGACCACTCGCGTCTGGCTCACCTGCTGACGCTAGCGCCGGACGTCAGTCGCACATTCCGCGACGACATTTCGGTCACTATCGCCTATTTCGATCCTGAATTTCTCAGACAGTGTCCAACATAAACATTTTAAATCTAAATCATGTGCCTTCCTATTTTGGTTAAATTTTATCGAGACGCCTCAGCAGCGTGACCGTTGCGCACCTCGGAACGACTGTATAATAGAATGTCAATTTACTGTTTTTAATTACAGTGGTAGGTAGCGACGCTAACTAGAATGTCACCCGTGTGAGCGTTCATACGCACTATTCGGTTACTCACAATGCGGCTAGCCGTCCGGCTGACCGCAAGCACAATTATATACGTAATATTCATTTCTATGCGCAATGCGATGCGGCTACCCGCAGATCGCTCCGGTCGCTCGGTGGGCTGCGGCCCGAGTGCGGCCACCCGGACGGTTGCTATACGCACTGTGGGGCTCAGTCTGCGGGTGCCCGCCATTGAGTGAGTGTGGTGCACGTGGTACATCTGGTAAAATGGAATTCGATACCAAAAAAAATATTATCGACATCCAGAGTTGGCCAGCAATTTGGAACACCAAATTACCAGAGTATTAATGTAGTAAATAGCTGCAAGTTCGTCTACGTCCATCTTTGAAATGGATCGATGTGACCACAAATTGCAATGGCAACGACGATATAATACTAGACTCCACATGCGCGATCTAAAGAACACAAACTATTCTGCCAAGTTGCTGAGGTACTACGTAAGCGAGGGGGACGGGGTACTGCGTTGTGATTGGCTAACTCAAGGTCTGTGCTGTCTCAACGTATGTTTACGGCTCACAGGATTGGTCGAAATGAGACGAATATAAGACTTTTTTGCCTAATGTGTTGGCAGACATCGGTCGCCTGTTATTAGGAGTCTAGTATTATATCGTCGTTGTGCAATGGTTTTTCAACCGCACCAAACCGCACGTTGCGGTTGCGAATGCGGCTAGCCGCATCACAGCATCCTGCGTTCAGCCGGACGGGTAGCCACATTGCGGGTAATTGCATAGTGCGTATGAACCCTTATGTCAGCACAGCTATGACTTGAGTGCCTTTATATTACGCTGTCGTGGCGTCTTGGTGACACGTTAACCTCATTGTAATGGTTTTGCCTATAAAATTTAAATTATTTTATTTTATCGTTAAACATTTGTGTGTGCACTCAGTCATCAATATTTATTACATTTTTTCATTATTGCTGGAGCTTTTTGGAACTAAGTAATTTATTGAAATTCTGGTTAGTAATGGTTTAGGTATAACAATTGGTGCATTTATTGTGAATGCTGATTTGTGAAGCTTGACATTGCAACACTCACCACAACATTACAAATGATGAAACGTTTGTTAGTTATCGTCGAATATACGTACGGTTTTTATGGTTGTTGTAGCTTTAACTGAACGATTCGGAATAATCATGGTTATTTGAAGCCCTTAAGCCGGAAACACATTATTAACACCGGACGCCACCCGATGAAACCTGATGCGTGGTGGGTCAAATCAAATGTATTGTTTTCTATGACCAGAATCACACTATGAACACCCCACGCGACGACATGTCCTTACTGCACATCGGGTGTCGACACGTTGCGTCGCGTGGCGTGTTAAATAATGTGTTTCCGGCTTTAAGGCTTCACACACAGCAGCTATAATGTAAAGATGTACATTATAGCACGATACATCATCTCATTACATCATTCCATAGAAATCGTCAGGATACCACACACGACAGCTATAATGTATATTTTTCGTCTTCGCATCTCTATGGAAAGATGTAATGAGATGTATCGTGCTATAATGTACAGACGCCAGCAGGTCAACCTAACCGAATTTATCAAATTTTACTAATCGAATATGAACCTTCAGCTATTGTGATAAGGTTCTAAGTCTAATAAGTAAATAAAGATAGACTGAGGTAGGTTGATGTGCTGGCGTCTGTACATCTTTACATTATAGCTGCTGTGTGTGAAGCCCTTTAGGTCTTAAAGAAATGGAAGAAATATTTCATCCGCACATAATATTATAGGCGTAATAGAGATCAAGGATACTTATGAATACTAAATATTTTCCTACAGTTTAATACGTATAGTTACGGGTTACATAGAACTTGTCACAAATTATTGTTATTGAATTTAAAAAATATGTAATTTTTGTAAATACACTGCTAAAATCATAAAATATTAAGAAACTCTCACCGCGTGTGATTGATAGTCATCAGATAGTAATAAATTAATTATAATTTAAAATAGGATCCGAAACAATTGAATCAAAATACTTAGCTGTGGTAAACATTTACATTGAATATGTTTAATAAAATACAAAAATTGAGACTTTTATTGTTTGACCATGTTGTTTAAGTTTGTCGTCGTGCGGTCGTTAAATTAGGCATACCTTGAGAGGGGTTTGAAGATTTTTGGGAATCGCGTGTACAACGAAAAAAAGGACACATGATTTTATTATATAAATACATAATGTCCTAAAGCGTCATGTTTCAGAGTTATTCGTCAAAATATAAGTTAAAAACTGAACATCCTTTTCAGAAACACAGAAACAAAAAAAAAAACTTGTTTTACCATTCTGTTTGGATTATAACGACATACGATTAATTATATAGCTTTCCACAGAAAAGATTTAAGACATTTTTATTACTATAAAGTTGGTTAGTGAATATGAAACGGTACTATCCACGGAGCCCTGATTTTTTTAAATAATATTTAAAAAAATTGTGTTTTTGTCGATCCACTCGACATTTATTGGGCAAATCGCGATATGGCCGTTTTAGATTGCCAGATCCTACAATGCCCAGTATCATGATATTCCAAGGCATATTAAGATGTGGTTAATTTGTCGATCGGCAGACGACATTCCAAATGGACGTTTTTCATTAACCGGCTCGGCAACGGCATGGCCGTGCACCGTCACCGGCGCCGGGGCTTTTTTTTTCCGCTGCGCCGTTTCCACGTCGGTCGCCCGGGAGTGGTACAGTACTCACATGAATTTCAGCATGACCACACGTAGAGTGTAACGTGTAGATATAACAATAATGTTATTATCTCTTATCTTTTACATGAACGACGCCAATACCAACGTAGAGACGTCGAATTTTCGATTCATCCAAAAGAACTACAAACCAAAATCGAGTCTCGAGCTAATGTCGTCCACGTGAGTACTGTATCACCGGGCGACCGGCGTGAAACAGGCGTGAAAAACGAAGCCTCGATGTCGGTGCCGGTGCCGGTGCACTTACATGCCGGTGCCGTGCCGGCTAATGTGCAATATAGCCACAAGTGTTTGTTGACTGTTGAAATATCTAATTAATATGGAATTGAAATGTACGTAAGATGCAAATTGTATAGAAGCGAATAAGGTCTAAGTCATTTACTAATGAAGGTAAAATAATTATGTGTTGCGTTGTCTTTGGGAGATTTAGATAATTTTCGCATTATGTTATCGAGATGTGAGAAACGAGTTGCTGACAAAATGGACTATTGAAAATTTTGTGGCAGTGTTTCTGAATGCATAAGAACATGATTTTCTGGCAATAAGTGTTGCATTGCTGTTCCTCAACTTTTATCTCAATAAATAATTATTTAATTTACTTAGTTAATTTTCTACACAACAGTTTTTATGTTTTGTTAGTTTTTAACTTTTTAGAGACATTTTAGTGAAATCCTGAAATAATTAATTTATTTATGTTATATTTACTAGAAAATTTTACAATGAGACAAAGCTCTTATTTAGCTGCTAGTTTTGGCGCGTGTTTATGGTTAGTCACTATAATGCTAAATTGTATTATGATGATAATTTTGGAATTAAATATTAACTATGATTTCAATGGTTTTATTTTTTTACCCGCCTCTGGCTAGGTACAACCGACATGAGACTTAAACACGTATTCATTAAGCAAGTCTTGCAAACAAGTTTTAAGTCTCATTGGTCTCTCTCAGGTACCTATACATAGGTATAAAGCGCCATTTAGACGGAGCAAGAACTCGTATGCGAGTTTCACTACATTGCGGCATTTGTTTCACTAACTGATTTTGTTCTACCTATAAATTCCGCAATGTAACGCAACTCGCGTTCGAATTCTTGCATCGTCTAAATAAGGCTTTAGTTGTAAAAATTGAAACAAAAACAAGCCTCAGTTCAAACTACCTATTTGCAACTTGTAACTTGTATGCAGGTTTATTCAAGTTGCGTACAATGTGCAACTTTTATACAAACGTAACTTGTAAAGTGGCAGCCTTAGAGCCAGCTGTTTGATCATCACAATAGTATCTCAGTAGGTACTTCCATTCTCTAGTTCTCTAGATTTGAAAGGAAGCAGATCGTGAAACGCGCATCAGCAGCGCATATACGCGCTTCACTGTAGGTACGCGTCGTCAGGATATGTACGATTCTTTGTACGCGCGTTTGTATCGCGTTTAACGTACTTTTGAGTTCTTAAAAACGCAGAAATAGCGTCGAATGCGCATACCACACGCGTTCTTGAAACGCGAGTCTGCGAGTTTAATTACATAAGGTGGGTGGACCATGGAAGGCCATGCTCCTTCGAAGGCCAATTATTAAAATTTCGTAGTTATTGCCATGTGATGACAAATTCCTTCCGTTTACAAAGATCCATCCAACTGAAAATCACAGACGCAGCCGCGAATCGCTCGCGCTATTATTTTGGTAGTACGTAACAGGCCCTCGCTTCTTGGATATCGGGAATAGACAACGTAAAATTAAGGTGGTGTACCATGGAAGGCCACTCTCATAAATAAACAGTTATTATTAATTCATTTATTGCATAAATTAAACTAACAAAAATGTTAAAGTGATACTTTGTTTTATTATATAACAATCATATAAACCACTTCTTTTTAACGTAGATTTAATAACAGTAACTTTTAGTGTTAAATAACCTATTTATTACGATGGCCTTCATAGAAGCCCCTGTTCCTAGTTAGGCCATTTATGTAGAGTTCAATAAAACTTATGTCTAATTAATATTGATTAAATCTGCAATTCAAAAAAGTGGTCTTATGATAAGTAATAAAACAAAGTATTACTACAATATTTGTTAGTTTTATTTGTTTAGTAAATAAACGAATAATAACTGTTTATTTGTTAGTGTGGCCTTCCTTGGTTCACCTACCTTATATACCTAATAGGTACGCGGTGTGCCGTCGGCCTAAAACGCTTCCACTTCTGGAACGTACGTCTCCTCTTATCCATTATGGGCCTTATGTTTTAAAACAACACCTTATGATTTAACACGCCGCTGACTTAGGATCAAGTCACACCGAGACGCGATACTGCATGCACGTTTCAATTGAGTTACTCAAAATCGAACTTTATAAACTTACCTTTACACGAAAATATACACATTTCCAGTATTGTTGCGTCATGTCGCACTGCGACGCGTCTCGTTGTGACCCCTTTTTTATCGTGGTAATAATATCATCAAATGAGTCCTCCCGCACACGATGGGACAGGAGGGACTGTTAGACTCGTACTGACTAAAATCCTCATAGCCCTATAGCCCTTTACGTTCCAGGGCCACGCCAGTTACCTGATGAGACAGTCCTGCGATGTTGTCTGACACCCTGTTCCCTGCACCAGGGTCGCCTATTGAGTCCATGAGGAAAAGGCAGGGTGCAGGTTCGCTCAGCTCCGCCCAAGCGCGGCATACCAGCTCCGTAGGCTCCACTGTGTCCTCGGGTCGGTCAACACCATGGTGACACCCTGGTGGCGTGTCCCTCCCGCTTAATCCGAACAGTAGTACCTACCCTCAGCACGAGTTTTCACTCTTTTACTTTACAGCGTCTTTTCAGTATTTACAGCGTTTCTTGTATGAAAAAACCGGCCAAGTGCGTGTCGGGTCACGCACAGTGTAGGGTTCCGTAGTTGCCCATCAAAATACTTATGCGAACTAACTTAACTGATTCGCTGAATTTAATTTTAAAAAGAAGAATTTTCAAAATCGGTCCAGGAGTCTTTGAGAAATCGGGGAAAATACATAAGAAAAAAGATTACAACGAGTTTAGAACCTCCTCCTTTTTTTGAATTTAGTTAAAAATAGTTCACGATAAAAACCTACCTATCCCCAAAAAACATACCTATAAAAGCTGTAAAAATAAAGTTGACAAACTTACATTTGCAGTTGTCTCCGATACATTTTGTTTAAGAAAATATGATACCCAAGTACATTTTATAAGTTGGTCGACTATTACTCGTAAAGTTGTAAAGCCTACTTAGTCATGATAATTTTCTTTTAAACTTCGTTATATATACTACTGATGCGAATTTTTTCACACCCCCAAACATAACCGTTTAGCTGGTAGAGGGGGGGGACACTCGAATCGAGCAAAATTTAGCACTTTAAATTTAGCACAAACGAATTTTTTTATCAAAATATTGTTAATGGACACTATCATTATTTTTTAAAGGCCTATTTAATGATACCCCACACTAAGGGGTACGCGAGAAAAAAAAATCCTCACTTTACGTGTAAGTACTGGAGGTACCCTAAAAAAAAATATTTTACGAGATTTTATTTTACCACTTTTTCGGCACAACAAATCCGTATATTTACACCAAATTACAGCTCTCTAGTACTGTGCGTCTCTGAGCTAAACTGCGGACAGACGGACGGACGGACGGACGGACGGACGGACGGACGGACGGACGGACGGACGGACGGACATGGCGAAACTATAAGGGTTCCTTGTTGACTACGGAACCCTAAAAATGGAACAGCAGAACAATAGAACATTTCTATTTTGAAATGTTCTATTGTTCTGCTGTTCTATTTTTTGAAAATAATTGTCAAATGTCAATTATTTTCATGGAATAAATTAGTTCCTTCTTCGCACACCAGAGGCGCTGTTCCATTTTTCATACAAGAAACGCTGTAAATACTGTAAAGTAAAAGAGTGAAAATTCTTGCTAAGGGTACTTACTGTTCACAAAATCGAATGCCTAGATCAAATCGATGAAATGGCTGGAGCTTATTGTTTTGTTGTATTAGGTATACTTACAGTGTGTATTTCGGACTAGTTACCGAAACTTGAGGATAACATACTATAGACTAATTTTTATCGAACAAACGGCTTTAAAAAAAAAATCTTACATAAAAAGAATTTTTCAAGTCCACCCATAATGTAGATAGTTTCTGAGATTATAGCGCGTTCAACCAAACAAACAAACTCTTCTGCTTTGTAATACATACTTGTACCTATTAATTTTGATACCCCAGTTCGACCGATCAAAGAACTAAAATGGCCGCCATTCGCGAGGTGTTGAAGTAAGAATTTTTTTTAAAGCAGTGTTGTCGATGAAAATGAGTCTATATTATCCCCTTTATTTATTGGTAGTTCGAAACTAAACACACTGTGCTCGTACCCCTTCGTACACTAGGCGACGCAAGTCTCCGGTACCTTACGATTTTGGTATTCATTGACGCGTGCTTGTGTTCGAACCTCTATGCCGCTTGGATACCGAAGTCGAAAGGTATCGGAAACTTGAGTCGCCTTGTGTACGAAGGGCATTATAGGTAGATATCGTTCGTAAAGTCAATGGTGGTTAATATATATCAAGAAGTTGTTAGGAGGGTTAACAACTTCACAAGTTAAAATAAAAATAATAAACCAATTTCAATTCGTTTATTATTAATCATCATTATTATTAAAAGTGAATATTACCATAATATCTATGAAAGTAGGCGAATAATAATTTACTATTTACATAGAAAGAGAATAAGTAGGTATTATCAGTTATAAATAGGTCATGATTACAAATCGGTGGATGGCGACTCTACTGCTGAATTTCAGCTTACAAACTTGCTAATTCATTATTCGTACATTAAGTAAGTATTAACTTATACAGGTTAGTTAGATACTAGACACACTTTGCGTTTAGTTTATACGTTCATCGCAATCAATGTCGCATCAATGCGACATCAACCAAATCTAGATGTGAAGGCAAAGGCACCTTTAACCTCATTGTAAATTCAGTCAGTTCGTCGCCATTTTGAAATAACATGAAATATATGTAAGCTTGTTAGTTTTACGTTAATCTAGGTTTACAAGAATAGGAATACATGACAAAATAAAGTTTGGAACTGAAGATTCGTACACATAATAATCGTTATAAGTTAGTTCTAATTCATGAACAATTTAATAAGTACCAGAAAGTATAGGTACTTATCTATTTAGGTACATCTGAGAGATTTCCCTTTTTAAACGAAGACACAATAACATTTTCAACGTGGTACATGTTTTTAAATACGATACAAACAACAGATGAGGTCTTTGGGTACAGGAATCTGTACCTAAGCTCCTCTGTGAATACTGATCTAAAATGCCTAGGTCCTTTAATTTTACTATTTCTCTCTTTAGCCAGGCACAAGATATTCCAATTAGGCGCCTTTGTTATAAACACAAATTAAAGTTAAATGGGTACCTAGGTCCTAATCATTAGGATGAGATCATTGTTGAATCAACTGTGAAACAAAATGATTTGTAAAGCATTTCTAATTAAGTGACTTTTCATCCGTGGTCGATCTAAATGTAATTACGATTGGCCTGGTGTTCTGCGACCTCTCATCTCGTGTTTGTTTTTTACTCGATTTCAGATTGTATCCATGTTGAGTAAAACTCAGTTCTTAAAGGCCTATCCGCACACAACAGTTCCGTACCGTACCGTTCCGTGACGTGATCAGTGCCGTATCGATCAGTGTCAGTGAAATATGATATTGTACCATACATTTTGTACGACGCTATCCGTACTCATCAGTGTCAGTGCCGTTCGTTCATGAGGAGTAACAGATCAAAGTGTAATACTCCATCAATGTTACTAATAAGATACAGGCATCATCCATAATACTTTAATTAAAGAGAGCACACGAACAAACAACTTTTCTCTATAATTTGGTTTATTAGCAGTCAATACAGCAAATAAAACTGTAATTTACATACACTTATGGTTTGAAATAGATAAAAAATCCGTTTTTACTATTTTTATTATGGTGGGTGGGGTTAATACACTTTGATCTGTTACTCCTCATATTATTATATGAATAACACGTCACTGAACGTTACGTGTCGGCACTGTTGTGTGCGGATCGGCCTTAAACCTACTTTTATTCTTAGGTCTATGACGTATTCTTACTTAGGTCACAGTTCACACAGACGTAGGTTCCTAGTTTAATTTAGTTCGATCGCGGATTATACCTACCTGTTCCCCCAAAAGTACACAAGATTGAAGTTATCAAGCAGTAAAACAGTTATAAATGCATTTGGAGCAGAAAATAGCTACTCAAAAATACTATGTCTATATAATTTATTATTTCTTAGTCATGTATGAATATTTAATATTTAAATGTCAGCGTACTTTTAAGATAAGGTCAGATTTCATAGCTTTAAGTAGATAAATCAATAAGAATGAAGTCCTATAAATCAGTCGTAGGGTCAATAATTATGATGTTCAGTTTCTCCCCGACTGATTTGTGAGTTAGGTAAGTGGAGTATTCTCCATGAATAAAATATATAATCAATCTGTCCATCATTGTCATGCTTTCAGTTGTGATATTAATAAAAAGATAGCCATAAAAAAAGGAAGCAAATTAAGTAATCAACAACAAAAAGCATAGAATTAACAGAAGAGTAAGATCTCTTACAATGAGACAGCAGTAAGGCAGCTATGCGATTTTAAACTGGTCACAAAGTTGAAGTTGCAGAAAGGAAAATAAATAGATAATAAAGTAACTATGTTATACAAGCGCTTTATAAGATACACTTTCACCAGTCCAACATGAGATCCGCTACTTAACCTAGACGAAATGCACAGCCCGCGACAATTTATCCCTACACTAGTTCGTTTGAAAAACGCATCTTAACGTCTACAAACACTGTTGAAAGACACAAATTGACACGTGATCCAAAACTACCAATATAAACTTACCTAGTATTACAGAACTCCAAACGGACAACGCCATCGCATAAATAGCTGAAAGGTTACGAAACGTGAAAGTTCACACCTTAATATAGAATCCATTACATGTATCATAAGAAGTTTAGTTTACTTTATAAGCAAAAGATAACAATTAATTTCGTATAAAGCTGTAGGTAAGTTCCTTACATGATAAATAGACTCTTAACAACTACATTATGTTGAGAATCGCTAAACGGAAATATCCAAAAGTCCTCCAAAAAATATTTATAATTATGTGAGAGAGGATGGGGAGAGAGAGAGATGTTGGTAGCCCTGTCTTTAGGGAGCATTTGTATAGATATAGATAGAAACTATATATTTGGCAATGATTATATAAGTAAAGTTTAGTGCTCTCCAAGAAAAGTGCTTAACAGCCGCTGAAATTACTCCGAGCGACTGAAACGTTCCAATCGTGCTTTAATATTTCAAAGTTAAAATGTATTACACCAACTACATCATATACTACTGCTCTAACACATGGATAACTTGTCATAAACATAGACATAATGAATTAAATAGATTTATTATGTCCTCATGGTAGAAGTCGCTGAAAGAATTGCGCTGTTCCTAATAACGCATCGCGCTCGTCTCAACAATCATCATTTTTAACATTACTTACACTATTTTTTATATTTTATAACAATTATTAAAAAAACAACTCAGATAACGAAGAACTATAATTGTATGACGATTCATCTTCATTATCGAAATTGTGTTTTTTACTCCTAACCAATTGCTTGTTTCCAAATTTCTACGTATTTAAAATAAATCAACGCCTAATTCTTAAGTTTTTAATTTAACTTACGAATCATAAGTTTAAAAATGTTGAATGTTTCTCGTCTTCAACGAAGTTTCCAAAAAATTTAGACGAGCATTACTTTATAATGGATAAAAAATGGTACAGTTCGCTTTTGGGTATGGCTTTGCCACATCTGCACTCAAATATTTGAGTATTTATATTATTAATATGGGGCAGTAAAAACCCAAAACGCCTGTACGCCAAAATTTTTATATTGTCTTAAAATGCAAATTTAACGTTAATGGGGCGCAACACTTAAAAAACTAACAATTTATCAACAACGACAGTAAAGTGTTAACGTTATGTTCTGGCAAAACGCATTATGTACCAAAGTTGTAAGCGTAACGCCAGCAGGGGACGCTGTGCGACCCGCGTTTCTGTGTGTTCACACCTTTATGAATTTTTTATTGTAATTTAGTAAGTTTTGTTGATGACGTTAAGATTAGGCGATAGTTTAACAAATGGTGTTTATTCGCTTTTTCACGAAATGAGTGCCTAGTGCACTGACGACTTGTCTCACAGCCGTCTGCGTTATCTCCGGTCATTCTCTCGCACGGATTTAACTTTATTTTGAGCGAGCAGAAGCTCAGTCTAACAAGTACCATTATATTTTGTTGATGATTTTTATTGAACAATTATTTAATGTTGTTGGATTAATGGGGAATGAACTTAATGAAATGTCATCAATTACTTGATAAAGAGCTTTTAAAAATTTGCCAACACGAAGCGAATGGCGAGGATACTCAAGTTTAATATAATACTGAACGGCCTTAATACAGCCAAAATTTTGTTTGGATAATACAAATTTTAGTAGGTACCTTGAAATATTTGGTTATGATGAAAACCGTAAATGAATTTATTCGTGAATGTGGATTGCCGCTCCCAAGCATGTCGATGCTAGGCTTGATTTGAGTGGTAGACGTTCCAGTTCCAAAGACAAATGTGTCTGATGAAGGTTCACGATCAGAAAAGAGTCGGGAGTTCTTCGTGAGCACCCCATTACTTCATCACATCGAGGCGATTCGTACATTACCTACCTACCTATATCACAAATACATGCGGAACTCACTACCTAGCCGTAGGTACCGCGTTTAGACACATTCATTGTTTCGTTTTTCAGAATTTTCAAGAATACATTCGAGGCGGAATTAAAATTAATTAGGTATCATATCTGTTTATTTTTTTCTCAAACATTTTTTTTTATATGCGGAAAATTCTTAGTAGCTTTTTTTTTAAAGTAGGTAATTTATCTTAATGTTTTTAAAACAAAATGCTCGAAAATATTTCGAAGTTAGATTCACAATAAATTCATTTTACCAAGATGTAAAATAGTAGCGACACAAGAAGTTTAGTAAATTACCTTTTGTGCCTGAATATTTAATGTAATTAATCGTTAAGATTTATAAAATAATCCTTGCTCCTGGCCTGGTGTTCATATTGGCAAACATTGACATACAATTATTTATTTTGATCATTATTCATCCGTCGCCCATGCTACAACAGATTAACAAATCTTAATGCAATAAATAAATAAAAATTTTAAAACTACTTATAAGTAGATTAGATTGTTTAGACTGGTCTTTGAGTTGCGTCAAACCATTTCACATGACGAGAAATAATACAGTTACTAAAGATGGTTGAAACAATACAATACAGCGAAAAAATCAGTTTTACAGTTCATCAAAGAACAAAATTGAATTATATTCTTAAAGCTACACGATGACAAAAAAGTACAGTAAATGAATACACAAACACAAGCGGCGGAATGAATAGTTTCCTAAGAAAAAGTGAAGTCCGGCGAGAGGATGACCGTCGATTAATCGCCTCCAAGTGAGAGAGCCTGCACAATACGGGGGTCTGCCTTGCTGCCCTCACGGAACTCCTCGAGGGTCAGGCGGTCGTCGTGGTTCTTGTCCATCTGGTCGAAGATCTTGTCGACGCGCTTCTGAGGAGTGTTGTCGTCCTCAGGCTGAGGGGTCTGACCCTGGAAACAGGACAGTGGCCAACATTGAGAAGAGAATTATTGAATTCAGGCTATGAATACCCATTTAATTATTTCTTAAACTTTGACGTTAAGAGCGCGTATTCTGAAAGTTGGCAACGTCGCAAATAGCTGTCAAATATGTACAAGTTTTAATTGGACAATTTACTGTATGAAAATAAGGGATATGGCTCTGTAGTGCACTGAATAATTGATATAGGAATGCTATTAAAACACTGAATTTAATGTTGTAACTGTTTCTGGTGTAAAAAAGGCATTGGCAAGTTTCCAAAAACCTTTTTTAGGGTTCCGTAGTCAACAAGGAACCCTTATAGTTTCGCCATGTCCGTCCGTCCGTCCGTCTGTCCGCAGTTTAGCTCAGAGACACACAGTACTAGAGAGCTGTAATTTGGTGTAAATATACGGATTAGTTGTGCCGAAAAAGTGGTAAAATAAATACTCGTAAAATATATTTTTTTAGGGTACTTCCAGTACATACACGTAAAGTGAGGATTTTTTTTTTCTCGCGTACCCCTTAGTGTGGGGTATCATTAAATAGGCCTTTAAAAAATAATGATAGTTTCCATTAACAATTTTTTGATAAAAAAATTTTGTGAAATATTAAGCCTTAAAGCGCTAAATTTTGCTCGATTCGAGTGTCCCCCCCCTCTACCAGCTAAACGGTTATGTTTGGGAGTGTGAAAAAATTCACTATAGTAGTACATATAACGAAGTTTAAAAGAAAATTATCATGACTAAGTAGGCTTTACAACTTTACGATAGTCGACCAACTTATAAAATGTACTTGATATCATATTTTCTTAAACAAAATGTATCGGAGACAACTGCGAATGTAAGTTTGTCAACTTTATTTTTACAGCTTTTATAAGTATGTTTTTTGGGGATAGGTAGGTTTTTATCGTCAACTATTTCTTACTAAATTCAAAAAAAGGAGGAGGTTCTAAATTCGTTGTAATCTTTTTTCTTATGTATTTTCCCCGATTTCTCAAAGACTCCTGGACCGATTTTGAAAATTCTTCTTTTTAAAATTAAATTCAGCGAATCAGTTTAGTTAGTTCGCATAAGTATTTTGATGGGCAACTACGGAACCCTACACTGTGCGTGGCCCGACACGCACTTGGCCGGTTTTTTTACATCTAAAACTATATTTATTCGGTGTTAAGGTATTTATTATTGCATTCCCTTACCAATTTTTTAGTGCACTTTCGAGCCATATTTCTTATTTCCATACAGAAACATTACTAAATCAATTAAAAAACTTGTTAACTACTTTCGTCGTTGCCGACTTTCAGAATACACGCTCTTAACAGCATTCAAAATAAAATATTTTATATTTAGTTATAGCTACGGTCAGTCATAAACAATTTGAAAAGCTTCATCACGGTTTGCAAATAAATTCTAAAGAGCTAATGAAGCTCAATTGAATATTGCCTCTACAATATGGAACGTGCCTCTCCGCAGCAGTATTGCATATTAAACACTGGCTGTGTCAATATTAAACAGTGAATTATAACATGAAAATAAACAATATTAGTGGCTGCATGACAACCTATCAAAAGTAATAAATAATAAATAAATAAATAAATTTTATTCATAAATCTTTTACAAAGAGGGGTGTAGAAAGCCACAAAATAATACTTAATAATATAAAGTAAAAATTAATGCCTACATAGAGATAGTGTATAAATAAATTATTATAAGTACAAAATATTGACATGAGAATTCAAACTACATGTAGCGACCTGCCTGAACTAAGTTTATAAAAACTTGTGTTTCAGGTCATCACTTCATCGCAATTTAAATAGGTCAGAATAATTTATGTTTTCAGGATTAATACAAAAATACATTGAACACTTTATCGATTAACAAAATAAGCATACTTTACAAATATTATAAAACTATTAAAAACTACATATTAAGCAATTATCGAACAAATATTTGTTTTACTTGAATTAAAACTGGGTCAAAATTACATAGGTATGACATTTCAAGGTTTCACATATTAACTGTAGCAAAGCTACGCGTGCATTTCTAGGTAGGTGGTGACATACATAATTATTTGCAATGTTGATGATAGAGACCCAAGTGCCGAGGTAGTAACAAGGTATTGGGTTGGTTTATTACATTTTATACGGAAATTATCGAAACAACTAGATATAACAGATTGGCTGATTGATCATTCTAAACTACATACAATCAAAATATAAGGAAAACTACAGTTTGAGAATTAAAATACTTAAATGATTACTTAATAGGTACATTGATTGATGGCGCTCTTAGTCACCTTCATAGTCTATAGAATTGATATAGTTGTCTTCTGCATATTTTCGAGCCGGACAACTGACATCACCAGTAGCATGGTCACATTTTCTTTTGACGCGTTTACACGTCGCACATTGGGAGGGAGAAGATTTATTGTTGCATTCCTTGAAGGAATGACCTGTTTCTCCACAGTGGTTGCACGTAGGACTTGTTTCTCGGCAATACTTGGCTGCATGTCCAAACTGCTGGCAATTGAAACACCTGGTGACTATTGTGAAATCTCTCACGGGGCATGAAGTCCAATTTACAAATAAACGGCCTTGATTCAGAAGAATTTTCCTGGTGCTAGCGGGAACTTCGAAAATATAGTTGCAGGTAGGAAGACCTTTTCTACCCGATTTATGGCTCAATTTTATGTTTCCTTGAAAGGACTCACGAGTTGTGCTCGGTAACTTATCAGCAATGTTTTGTTCGTAGATGCAATCCAGAACTTCCTTTTCAGTGAGGGCTACGGGGACACCGATGACAACGATCCTGGGACGACGTCTGGATGGTTCTTCAACTGTAAGACCTGATGAAACCAATATCTGGGATTTTTTTAATTTATCAATGTCGTCCTTATTATCTGTGCTAATAAGGACACCCCCATTCCTGACTTTTCTCAGGCCGCGGACATGCAGTTTTAGTTCTTCCGGCGAGATGATTTTTTGTACTAGGGTCTTTGTTTCGTCACTAGTTTTGGTCTTGTCACTAGGATAGATGGCCACAGAACTCAGATTTGCTGGTAAAACAAAATTATCCGAACTTCTTTTAACCATACTAGCGTATGAGCAATTGTCAGGTTTGAGTTTAGTTGCGACGACCTCCTTGACTTGTTGTAGAGACGTCGAAACGTCCTGCTGTGCCTGTAGGTGCTGGATGGTGCTGTGCGCCTGGATTGTTTTCTGCTTCAATGCTTGGTATAAGACGGCCATCTGAGATGTCCCACTTGAGACCTTCCGACAAAGACTGGAGACACGGAGTTTCTGCTCGGAGTTCATTTTTCCCTCCGAGACAATGGAGCACACTTCGTTCAGAATGGTATCTATAGATACCATCCATTTCTGGATCTCTGGCGTAGTTATGACTTCACTCGGCAATTCATTCGTCGTTGAAGGCGGCGGACTTGGATCTCTAGGATGAACATCTTTGATTGGGGTTGGTGGAGGACTTCGTCGTAGTAATTGGCTTCGACCAAAGGGACTGGATCCCGGGTTAGACATAACTAACACACACTATTTGTCTATTAATTTAGTTCATTTTGCACAATAGTCAGTCTGTAGTAACCTACTAATCACACGCGACACACTTTACTTATAAAATATTATTACTTTACTTATAAAGGAACGCATTTAGATAAGTCCGGAGCACCTTATCACAGGATTTCTGTATTTTATTTATAGCGTACCTAATTAAAGTAGTTACTGCGTTTTTTGCATGGAAAAATGAAAAGACAGTTGTAGTGTACAAACGAGGAACTAATTTCGGCAAAGTTCCAATTTACTTTACGTCACAAAAACGAGAAAATTCATGATAGGGCTTTAGTTTGACTAAAATTACAGCGCCAACCATTTCTTAGTTAAAAGGTCCATACTACTTTCGTAATTTACTAAATGCGTTCGAATTAAGTCTGTTCCGGATTTAGCTTTTAGAAAACTTTTTCTATTAAATAAAATGAAGAAGGAAACAGACATTTGCTGGAGTGTCTCTCAGTTGCTAATCGAAATAGAATCAATCATGATAATATCTTTTTTTGTGATGACATTTAAGAGCGACTGTTTTGAGGAAAATCCAGGTGCACGCTACACTTTCCGTTTCCACAATGATTGGACAGGAGGATGACAGCTTCAATAAAGATGCTAAGGAAAACAAAAGCAAATAAAAGTACAGCTTGGCCAGAACGGATTGAAACGGAACTAATTTTTTTCGTTTCGCACAACGTTTAAAATCTTTGATAATTGATGTAAACAAAGACCGCATGTTTGTTAGATTTATTATTGTGCCATAAAACTAACGTAATAAGTGAAAAAAAAAACATTCAAAGTGCTGGTAGCGAGAAGACAGTGGCGTCTTCCGGTTTTCTACAGTTTTTTGCCAGGCTATAAGTAAGGTTATTAAGTTGATGGAGGGTCATTTTATACGTACCACCATCTGATAGATCGCGTCGACTATGTTGTACATTTCATCCCTTGTGATGTAACCGTCGTTGTCAACATCGTAGAGCCGGAAGGCCCCTGAAATTTATAACAGCAATTAACCTGCATAAATTTTAACTAAACAGGATACCTTAGTTTAAGGAAATCATTAATTGTAGGGAATCGAAATTACGTCGTGTTACATTTTACGTTCAGACGCAATATCTGCAATAAGTGTTTGTGTGTGTTTGGCATTTTGGGTGGGTGAATTATATATGTTTTTCGTGTAGTAAGTAAGTGAAAGAACGGTTACATTAAATCTAGCTATAGTTTCCGGCAGATAAGTGTGGAATAAAATACGTTGAACCCCGCTGAAATTTATTGCAATATTCCAAAACCATTCGAAAAAATGTAAAGAAAATGTCGTAGAACGACCAAAAGCAACGTATCGTGGTAAGAGGCGATCTTGACCTTATATTTATTTTGAAATTCGAACGACGGTGTTATAAAATTCGAACGATGCATTATTAGGATCAATGACCTTTTCATCCCACCACCTCGGAAAGACTATTTTTTCTCTTCGATATCTGAGCGTAAAAGCCGTTTTTATCCTCTAGTGAATAAAGTAAATTGAATTTAGAACATCGTGTGCAATAATGAGTTGTACCAGTAATGCGCCCGCTGACCCCAACAGCTGATCGCTTATTGTGGTGCCCATTTCATGTTCGAAGGTTGTCGTACCACATCAAATTTCAAAAATAGAATTGTTTTTTCATCCCCCCATCTCGGAAAGGCTATTTTCCTCTTCGATATCTGTGGGTAAAA
Source organism: Agrotis segetum (assembly GCA_036375495.1). Lineage (NCBI taxonomy): Eukaryota > Metazoa > Arthropoda > Insecta > Lepidoptera > Noctuidae > Agrotis > Agrotis segetum. The sequence continues at coordinate 12,676,284 of JAQSVV010000088.1, read as the reverse complement.
GCCGTTTTTATCCTCTAGTGGATAAAGTAAATTGAATTTGGAACATGCACGTGCACTAAAGAGTTGTACCAGTAAAGGCGGCTGCTGACCCCTACAGCTGATCGCTTGTTGTGGTGCCCATTGGGCTAACTTGAATCCCGAACCAGAATCCTTTGGTGCGTAATCTACTATTAATTTATTACAATATAAAAAGAATAGAATAGAATAGAAAACATTTATTTTAAATGGACACACACACAGACATAATAAAAAATAAAATCTCAGACTCGGAACCTTCTTGACTCAGAACTTTTCTTTTGCGGTTTTCTTTTCACGTCCTACTTATTGTTAAGAAAAACCAAGATAAAAATAAGAAACTTAAAAACATACTAAACTATATTTTATTTTCTGTAATAATTACCTATAATAACGTAGTAAGTAGTTATTACCTAAACCTTTTTTGCATCTACTCATTTCCTCGCTGAGGTGGGATGAAAAGTTACGTGTTACACTCGAGTGCAAAGATTTTTAACCTTGTGCTCTTTTGATTCCCTCGCTACCGCTCATGATTCTAATTTTTGAATCACTCGTTGCACTCGTGATTCAATTTTAGAATCATTCGCTTGCTCGGTCATCAAAATTGAGCACGCGGTTAAAAAGCAACTTTGCACTCTTGTATAACAAATAACTATTTCATCCCCCCATCTCGGAAAGGCTATTTTTCTTCTTCGATATCTGAGCGTAAAAGCCGTTTTTATCCTCTAGTGGATAAAGTAAATTGAATTTGGAACATGCACGTGCACTAAAGAGTTATACCAGTAAAGGCGGCTGCTGACCCCAACAGCTGATCGCTTGTTGTGGTGTCCACTTGGGCTAACTTGAATCCCGAACCAGAATCCTTTGGTGCGTAATCTACTATTATTTTGTTACAATCTCAGACTCGGAACCTTCTTGACTCAGAACTTTTCTTTTACCGTTTTTTTAATTTGCTTTGTGCGGTTTTCTTTTCACGTCATACTTATTGTTTAGACAAGCCAAGATAAAAATAAGAAACTTGAAAACATACTAAACTATTTTTTGTTATAATTTAAAAATTATTCTGTAATACATACCTATAATAACGTAGTAAGTTAAGTAGTTATTACATTCTAAACTTTTTTTGCATCTACTCATTTCCTCGCTGAGGTGGGATGAAAAGTTACGTGTTGCACTCGAGTGCAAAGATTTTCCACCTTGTGCTCGTTTGATTCCCTCGCTACCGCTCATGATTCTAATTTTTGAATCAGTCGTTGCACTCGTGATTCAATTTTAGAATCATTCGCTTGCTCGGTCATCAAAATTGAGAATGCGGTTAAAAAGCAACTTTGCACTCTTGTATAACAAATAACCATTATTCCAGACTTATTTTCCGGGGACTAAAACTTTTACAGAATCCTATTGAAATAAATATACGTACAGTGCAACTTTTCATCAAGGTTTCCCCGCGACGTCACCGACAGGGCTCGAATGAATTCTTCAAACTCAATCGAGCCGTCCTGAAAAGAAGAGAGTAATCATTCTATAAGATTCCACGATTATCTATTTGCGTGGTTACAATATAGGGTAAAGGGATATTATTTGGTGAGACAGGCAACTCAGTGATAGAGTCTTAAAAGTCTCTCAAAACGTGACCTATGCATACTGTAATGCGAAATGATGTGTCACTAAATCTTGTCCACTTTAGTGGTGAACTAGTTGCATCATTTCGCATTACTGCATGCATAGGTAACGTTTTGAGAGACTTTTAGACTTAATTGAAGAGAGTTAGAGACTATTACTCTCGTGGAGCCCCCACAAAGGCTTTACGGAGCCACGGGGCTCCGCGGAGTACACTTTGAGTACCTATGGCTGGACTGCTGACTCGCTTGAAAATGTTCGTGATCGTGAAAATGTTCATAACGGTCTTTTTATTCTTGACTCTGTTTGACAAAAAGCGGTGAACGCTCAATGTTTTGTTACAAGTGAATGCTGACAAGTCTATCAGCACTATAATATTGAGTAGTAGATATAAATAACCATCTACACCCCTTGGTTTCCCCGCAGTGATAATAGTAGCCTATAAATCTCATGAATTGGGCTCTCAATTCACCTTCAGAGTTTAGCTGGTTTTAACAAACAAACTTTTCGAGATCTCGTGATTTAACATAGATTTTAACAGTCTAACCATCTAACGCAGGGGTTCCCGAACTTTTGCAGCACGCGACGCACAAAGAGGTTAAGATTTTTATTTCGACGCCCTAGTAGCTCGTTGATACCAGGTGAATAATAAAACAATACTACCTGGTTACGAACTCCACGAAATCAGATCACGTAAGTAAAACTGGGTTTGTAGCTGCAAAAGAGATCAATGAGACTATCCTCTACCTACTTTCTGTTGATGATTATATGCACAAAATATAGAATCTTGGTTCCACGCAAAATCAATCCGGAGAATGGTCGACCCCCGCGTCTCACAACGCCCCTCTGTACTGTCTGCAACGCACCAGTGCTTCGCGTCGCGACGCACAGTTTGAGAACCCCTGGTCATACAGACTTATACCGTTTAATGAATATTAATTTTTGAAGTCAGCACCGCCGGTGACATAATATTAATTACATAAGGGCCATATATTCTAATCTTATTCGCGTGGAAAGTAGGTCACTGATGTTTTGTTGTAGTCTAGTTTTCTCTCAGTCAGCTGTGATACTAAGATGCTTTTAATTAAAGAAAAAGGAAAAAATAACAAACGGGTCAAAGATAAGTCATGCACCAGAAAATGGAAAACTACCTACTTGTTAGAAAATAAAGTCAATTGTCTTACATTGTTTTCGTCGAAAACACGAAACACTAATGACGCGAATTTGCTTGGGTCTCCCTGCGGAAAGAACTGTTTGTAGATCTTAATGAACCCCTGGAAAAATAAAAATGAAAATGTTATTAAAATAGATGAAGATGATACAGGATGTAAAATGATGTCGGGATTCTCTTTACAGGACTGTTACTGACTGACTTACTGGTTGGAACGTATAGATCAATGGCTAGTTTTATAGAACAAGTGTTTTATCTTTAAATAATAATACAAGTACTTCTACTCAAACTACAATAATCATACTAAAAAAACAGATTGAAAATAAATCATATATTCACTTAATCATAATTTTAAAGAAAGATAACATCAGTTGAACACGTCTTGTCTATAAAAACTGTGAACTGAAAATGACATTTGACATTTATATACGTAAAATAGGGATTATTCCTAACCTGACCCGCAAACCTAACCCGGGTGCGGGTTAGGTTAGGAATTTGGAAAAATAAAGAATTTTCATTCCTAACCTGACCCGACACTCACCTGATGGACTGTTCCTAACCTGACCCGAAACCTGACCCGGTTGCGGGTCAGGTTAGGAACTTGAAAAAAATTACATTATTCGTTCCTAACCTAACCCGACGCCTCTTTTCTTCCTTACCTGACCCGACGTATTGTTCCTATCCTAACCCGAATTGCAATTTGGTCGATTTCTTAGTATAAAGGTGCGAAAAGGTGCTTAGTAGCTAGGTGGCGCTTAAAAGGTACATAAATTATGTCAATCGGGAGTTATATGAAGTTTCATAGGACGTTATCTCGACGCACGCTATTTCGAAGAAAATTACACATAGAGTGCTACGCCAGTAACGGACTTCCACTTCACGTTTCCGTGCCGTGCCACGTTGCGTCTTCGTAACGTGTTCATGATTGTGTTTGAGCCCTTAATCCTTACCCAAATAAATACGTTGATCATTACAAGCATTTAATTTATATATTATCTGACGAGATATAGTAGTTTCTTCGACGACAGATGATGGGGAGCATACGGAATACGAACGGCTGTATGTGTCTCAGAGTACATTCAGCTGTGTCAATTTCGGATCAATCAAGCAGACAAATTGTCTTGCATTTTTTTATAATCGCATTATTCCGCCAGAAAAATGGGTAACAGCAGTTTTTTGTGCTGTAGATTGCAGAAATAAAAATCTTTAAGATTTATTGATTTCCAAGTAGGAGATGCTTAGCTGCCGTGAAGGTAAAAAGAAAATAACATCATAACGTAATCTACATTTTCATCCTGAATTTGATATTTTTATTTATTTCTTTGATCTTAGTTTTTATTATCATTTTGCCTATGTTAATTTAATTTTTTTCAGAGCCGATGAATCGTCATGGAATCCAGGACCATGATGTGATTTGTAAAAAAAAATGATTTCAATCAGAGCCGTTGAAGTTGCGAACGCTAGGTGGCGCTAAAATCGTGCACGGTGCCAATAGATAATGCGACGTCCACCCGTGGACCATCGTCGACAGTATAATGAATTAATAATAATAATAATAAAAATATATATAAATATAAAATGAATTCGGTATATTATTCGATATAAATGAGTACAAATTATTAGGCATGCTACCGGGTCTGCCGGGTAGGTTGAGCCTGGTATTGCGAAGATGTGGACCCCTATTTGAGTACTGCGTCGTCGAGCTGTGACAGGTCACGGAATCAAACACTCTGCTTGTAGATTATGAGTGACCACGTTATTCTCCAAAGTCCTTCCGCTTGGAGCAGTGCGCCCTGCGCCGTAACTGCCCCGCCCTTCATTTTACTCTCACTCGCATGCATTTATGCTTACCTAGCGTTCCGCCTTCTAATGATTTATAATATATAAGATGGAAATTTAGCACTTTTCCAACATTTGATTAATGGTGTACCTAATCATAATTATTTTGGTAAAGTAACTATAAATAAATAAAATATAAATGGAACCCTAATTAGACATAATAATGAATCTACCTACGTCGTATTCTAAAAAACTTAGATACCATATTTCAATTCGGGTTACGATAGGAACAATAAGTCGGGTCAGGTTAGGAATAGGGTTAGGTTAGGAATACATAATATAGGTAAGTTTTTAATACCTTACCCCCTTCGGGTCAGGTTAGGAATAACCCGTTGGGTCAGGTTAGGAATAGGGTTAGGTTAGGAATGAAAATTCTTTTTTTCTCCAAATTCCTAACCTAACCCGCACCCGGGTTAGGTTTGCGGGTCAGGTTAGGAATAATCCTAAAATAGTCGTTTTGCAGAACGCAGACTTAGCCGCATGGCAGTCTCCGCAGTTCCCCGCATTACGAATTCTTTGTATGAAGTTCTATGAAACCTCGCACACTAACCCGCATCGCAGTTGCCGCAGAAACGCTAAGAAAACGATGACTGCGGGGACTGCGGAGACTGCGGTGCGGCTAGGTCTGCGTTCACCTATACACTTCTTTAAGACACGTGTTCAACATTTGTTTAACTTCTTATAGCAAGACGATGCAAGTGATTTAAGTATTAAAATCACGTCCGTAGGGAGTGATTCATGATATACAGGGTGGAATTTTGTAATGCCACCTGTACGCGTAGCATGGCGATTCTATCTCTATTCTACCAAGAAAAGACAAAGTTATTTCATCGTTATTTCTACACAAATCGACTGTTTTTTTGCACAAGTATGACACCATTCTTACACTATTGAAGAAAAGAACGTTTATTTTCCATATTTTTTACATAAACATGCTTAAAACGCTAAAATTATTTCTACGTTCTGTCATTTTGTCTATTCTTGCGTCGACAAAACCCCTTTCTACGGCGCCATGCTACGCCTGCTGGAGGGAAAGTACTCTTAATACTGCAGATAGAAAATTTTATTCAAAGGATTCCTTTATTTTTGAATAGAAAGCAAACTGCATTCAAAGATTTTCGAAAATTTTCTTCTCCCTCACCCGGGAATTGAACCAAGAAACCATATTACATGTTACGAGAGCTTTAATTTAAGATTTCCTGGTTTTCCTTTCATTTAATTTATCATGTTTGTTAGAGAGATTTCATCGTTATAATTGACCCTAACGATCGGTGCAATAAAAGTACGGGTATATTTTTTTCAGATTTTAGCCGGTTCGATTCCTGGGTGGGAAAAGAATTTTCGAAAATCTTTGAATGCAGTTTGCTTTCTATTCAAAAATAAAGGAATGTTTCCTTTGAGTAAAATTTTCTATCTGCAGTATTAAGGGTACTTTCCCTCCAGGTGGCATTACAAAATTCCACCCTGTATATACACATATATATGTATATTGTTATCTAATAAATAAATAAATGATGATTACCGTCCTAATACAAAAAATATTAACGTCTGTTGAACACTTGTCTAAAAAAACTGTCAACTGGCAACTGTCAAAAATGGCATTTGAGTTGACGTTGAAATAAGGGTCATAATATAGCAGTTACACTTTTTTAGATATGTAAGTGTTCAACAGACGTTTAATTTTTTGTGGTACTAAGATTAAAATTAATATAATTCTAAGGCCATATCAGAAGCCTGTGAGGTTATCAGGGGCAGTTTTATTAAACAATTCTTACAAAAAAAAAAGAATATAAGTGTGAAGAGGGTTAACTAAACATCATAACTATGTACAAGTTTTGTGAGCCTCACCTGTTCCGTCAGGAGCCCGTTTGGACAGTCCTTAAGAAATCCTTTGTGCCTAAAAATATAAATAAAACCATTAATTATCTTAATAAAGCTAAGAGAAACAAGAATACCTTAATTTTTCACGCAGCGTACATACCAAAGCCGGATTTCCTTTTCCGTAACTGAAACAAGCAAATAATAAAGAATTAATTTAAAAACATCTAACATTCCTTCTGACCTGGTCGGGTAAAAATAGAAGTACGGCGAAAAAACATTATTTTCTTCATCATCATCATCTCAGCCATAGGACGTCCACTGCTGAACATAGCCCTTTAGATCTCCACATACACCGGTTGGAAGCGACCTGCATCCAGCGTCTTCCGGCGACCTTTATAAGGTCGTCTGTCCACCTTGTTGGTAGACGTCCTACGCTGCGCATGCTAGTCCGTGATTATTTTCTTAAGTGGTCTCAATAGACATCTAACACAAAAATAAAAACCAAGCAAGGAATTGCTCACTAAAACCAGTAATAAAGAAAATTCAACACCCAAAAATAAACATAAAAACGTCAAAAGATATTTTAACAAGAAAAGGAGAAAGATCCATTAATCTCTTGACCTATGTAGAACTGTCCACTTGAGAACATGTTACTGTCTCATGATTTCCGACAACGCAATACATTATGCGTCCATTGTGTTAACAATACCACAATAGCCTTGGTGTCCGATGAACCATTTCATAGAAGCGTAAACTGTGTGCGAAAGTCAATATAACTCAATAGGTATAATGATGCAGATTGAATCTTTTTTTTTTTTACAACTGTCACACAACGCCATCTAGTCCCAAGCTAAGCAGAGCTTGTGTTATGGGTACTAGACAACTGATAAACATACTTATCTATATAATTTCTAAATACATACATATTATAGATAAATTACACCCAGACACAGAACTAATGATCGTGCTCATCACACAAACATTTGTCCTGGGTGGGAATCGAACCCACAACCTTCGGCATAGCAGTCAGGGTCACTAACTAGGGTTGCCAACTTTTTTTCTATCAATTATAGTGTTTTGAAATTATCACCTTAAAAAATATAGTAGATGGCAAAAAGATGAAAAAAATATAGTATGGGTTAAAATCTGTACTTTATTTTTAAACCGCAAACGTTGATGTTAATATGGATGGATATTCCATGGGATCGCAAATTTTATTTAAAAGAATATTCTTTGCTGCTCTGTGACTTAATAATTAAATTTTTATTTTTCGGTGTTTTGCATTCACCTTCACCTCCTGAATTATTGTCACCATCCATTTTAATTTTAAAGAAGAACAATGCAATACAAGGAATACAAGCAAGCGTAATATTGGCGCAAAACAAACAGGCAAAAGATTATGATTATTGACTTTGACAGTTGTCAACTTGACATGACAGATGAATGTTTTACACAACAGAAAGAGGCCATAACACGAAACGTTTCGTAAAGCGTTGGAATAAGATTCATTTTAGATTGGAGTATTTCGCCGTACACCCACAGAGGGCTTTAGTCAAAGTTGTGTTCCGCTTTACGCAAAATATAGTTGTTTCGCCTACTATATTTATTTTTTAGAAATATAGTATTTGATCCCATAATATAGTAGGATACTATATTATATAGTAGGGTTGGCAACTCTATCACTAACCACTAGACCAACAGGCCAGTCGGAAATCATGCAGTTGATCCGAAACCCTAGCATAACTTTCCAAGTTTTTGTGAATATTGAAATTTTTTGGCGCACTTCATAGGAGGTACTCGTAGGTACGAGTATTTCGCCTAGTAATTTGTTTATATGCAAAAGGTACGTTAAGTAATGACCACTGCCTAAAGCCGTGATGAGTACGGAGAGATATTCTAGAAAAAAGTTCAGAACAAACAATGGCATTTTTGGTGTATCATATACCTAAATAGAGCTCGCTATAAGCCCGTCTGATCCATAAATTCGTTTGGTACAGCGTACGTTGTTATTTTACGAAACATTTCATTACAATTTGGTAGATGAATGGTTTTTTGTTTGGTGTATGTGGCAGCAAGCTCGCTTTCATACAGGAAAAACAATATGAAGGTGAAAACATTTGAAAATTGATCACAACGAATGATTACTACTTTTTGTGTTGGAAAATAAACTAATGAGTCCAACCAGAACGATAGGTTGGATCGGAATAGATTGTTAGTCTCGTTCTTCGAGTTTCTTTGAATTAAAAAATCAATCTAGAATAAGGAAAAGAACCTGAGTGACCGACATAGCTTGCAGAGTTAAATGATGGCGTGGCAGTGGGCTGGACATGTTTGCCGAAGCACCGGTGGCTGGTGAAGCAGACGAGTCTGACCGCGTGTCGTCAAACGTCGTGCGGGACGCCCGCGCCCTCCAGCAAAATGTACCGACGACCGGTTGGGACAGACTGGATACCGACGGCAGATGACAGGGTGACGTGGAGCTGCCTGAGAGGGGTCGTTTGACTAGTAATGGACTAGGATAGTCTGGGTCGATTGATTGATAGTACATCGCAAAACTAATAATATAATAATAATATTCCACAACTATCACACAACGCCATCTAGTCCCAAGCTAAGCAGAGCTTGTGTTATGGGTACTAGACAACTGATAAACATCCTACTACTATTATAAAGGCGAAAGTTTGTAAGTATGGATGTATGGATGTTTGTTACTCTTTCACGCAAAAACCACTAAACCGATTCGGCTAAAATTTGGTACACAGATAGTTTATAACCTGGATTAACACATAGGATAGTTTTTATCCCGATTTTATGTTCCCGTGGGATAGTTTTCGAGTTGTAGCGGGTGAAGCCGCTGGCAACAGCTAGTACTTATATATTTCTAAATACATACATATTATAGATAAATTACACCCAGACACAGAACAAATGATCATGCTCATCACATAAACATTTGTCCTGGGTGGGAATCGAACCCACGACCTCCGGCATAGCAGTCAGGGTCACTAACCACTAGACCAACAGGCCAGTCAAGTAATGGAACCTCATTTACAGACACATGAAAACAAAGCAAAATACTGTACTGCAGAAGGTCTCATATTTTGTAATGGTGGGTAAGGAATGTAATAGCAGCAGAGTTGCTGTTTACGGAAATATGATGTTAAAATTAATCAACGTTTTTGATTACGTTTGTAATTGAGTCGCCTTCATCGTAAGCCTGGGATCAGGACAGAGAAAAAGGCGGGGAATGTTGTTTACCCAAGAAATCCTAGTTATTACTGTAAATTACATTACAGGAATTAGAATCGCCGTACGACAAAAATACCATGAAAATTATAAGCACGTCTAAGCTATACTCGTAAGTACGGTCCACATAGATATTAAAAAAATGTTGTAAATTCTGCGAATGTTTCAATATTGCAAGTTTTAATATAATCTAATGCAGAAAAAAAATGTGTCACAGTGATTGTGACTTGCAATTCTTTGAGAACGTCTAGACCTATTTTAAGGCCGCATATTCTGAAAGTTGGCAACGTCGCAAAAAGCTGTCAAATATTTACAAGTTTTAATTAGTTTGGCAAATTTTCTGTATGAAAACAAGAAATATGGCTCTGTAGTGCACTAAAAAAATGATATAGGAATGTAATTAAAACACTGAATTTGATGTTGTAACCGTTTCAGGTGTATAAAAGGCATTTGGAAAGCTTCCAAATGCTTTTTTTACATGTAAAACTATATATTCGGTATTACGATACTAATTATTGCATTCCCTTATCAATTTTTTAGTGCACTACAGAGCCATACTTCTTATTTTCATACAGTAACAATGCTAAATTAATTAAAACTTGTTAATATTTGACAACCATTTGCGACGTTGCCAACTTTCGGAATATAGGTTCACCCTTGTTTGGTCGAACAACTTTTGATATAATTTTACTAATTCGAACAACGTTCGAGAAAATAATCAGTTTGTATAATATCGGTTAACTTAATTTTCATTTCATCGAATATTTATTTGCGATAACAACATTTGCGCTATTGATCAAAAGGTATAATATTCATTTGATATAATATTCAGGTGGTATAAAATTTAGTTTATCGAATATTCGATTGGTGTAATGTAATGCAGAAAGAAACATTGTAAATATTTATGTTCCGTCGATCTACCTTGGTAGGTGGTAACCAGTAACTAAGGATGCAAGAGCGAGCGAAGCGAGTTCGGGACTTGGGGCACCCCGACTCGGACAGGTTAGGTTCGAAGGGGATAGCGGGGTCTGAAAGACCCCGCCATCCTCTTCATGTTAGGTTACTTTAAACCTTGTAAACAGAAATAGGAGCCCCGCGAAGCGGGGCTCCGTCAAGCTACCTCGGTAGGTGGTCATCAGTAATATACGCTCGCCCTTGCATCCTTAGTCAAATTGCCGATTACTACCTACTAAGGTAGCTCGACGTTTCTGTTTGCAAGGTTTAAAGTAACCTAACCTAACCTGTGCGTGCGTCCTCCTTCCAATTTGGATAGAACCTGTCCAGTTCGAGAAGTGGAAGGAGTGGAGGGAGGCCTTTGCTCAGGAGTGGGACAGAACAGGCTATTAAAAAAAAAAAAAAAAAAACCTAACCTGTCCGAGTCGGGGTGCCCCAGGTTCCGAGCTCGCTTCGCTCGCTCTTGCATCCTTGGTAAAATTGCTGATTACCAAGGTAGCTCGGCGGAGCCCGATTTTTTTATAGACAATGAAAGAAAACGAATAATTAATTAAATGAATATTCGATGCGATATTTCGACTAAATCATTATTAGTCTAGTGAAACATTAGTTTTAAATAAAATTAGTGAATTTGAAAATTCGGTCTAATGTAATTATTTCAAAGAAATAAATAGGCTTAATAAAAATATAAAAAGTAATTATTCGGTGAAATCAATAATTCGACTAAACGACTTTATAGTAACCAAAATTAGCCGGAGTGATTTTCGACGAAAAGTTGTTCTGCCAAACAAGGGTGAACCCGGAATATACGCTCTTAAATGTAGTTTTTTATTCTTGTATATTATTTGGTAGATACTCGTAATTATGTAAATAGCTCGTGAAGTTTTTGCACGCTTCAGCCCCATAACATAAAAAAAACTAATCCATAAAAAAAAGTTTTAGTTACTCGTATTAATGGCTCTGTTGTAGAAATATTTTTTATTGCAAATAGCCTCAACTCCACCTTGTTTTGTTTGATCCACGATTTCTGCCCATCCGAATTTTCACTCTTTTACTTTACAGTATTTACAGCGTTTCTTGTATGAAAAAATGGAACAGCGCCTCTGGTGTGCGAAGAATGAACTAATTTTTTCCTTGAAAATTGTCAATTTGAAATTGTCAAAGTTCCAGTTTACTTTACGTCTCAAATAATGAAAATTCATGCTAAGGGTACTGTTTAATATATCTACTTGTTACCGTTAATTTGCGTAAATCAGTTACAGTGCAGCTAACAAGGGATTCTGCAGATTATCTGGCTAAGTCAATTAAAGTGGAAAATAAATCTATTTTTGCATCAACTAGATTATCTGGAGAATACCTATGTAATCTGCAGACTAACGACCATGCACACGGTAATATCTAGGTCTAATCTCGGGACTTACTGGCACCCCGACTCGGACAATTTAGGTTAGAAGAGGATGGCGGGGACTGAAAGACCCCGCCATCCTCTTCGTGGTTATTTTTTTTAAACCACGGAGTAATTAGGAGCCCCACGAGTTTTGTTTATATTTGTAGACAGACATGTCTCTAATATCTGAATGGGTAGAACGCCTACTTTCAAAGGCCGTAATATTATTATGTTCTGATTAAAATATAGCTACGATTGAGTTACTTAACATAATTACGTAGTGGGACAAAATTTCCACTCTTTATGGTTTCTATGGTCGTCAATCTGTGTGAAACTGTTGCATCGGTTGGTTTTAAATATTTATGTATCGTGGTATTATGGGCATGGGTGAATTTAAGATGTGGATTATAATATTTTAATGGAGAGGTTATGCGAGAGCGGATAGCGGATAGCGAATTATCTCATGGGAAAACATTGGTTATTCAGCCCAGGATTTAAAATAATAAATAGATTATTTTAAATAAAATATCAGGGAATTAATTATGAGCACAAGATTTATTTACCAGCGGGGCTGATCTTTGCACCATGATGGGCAAATAATACTATTTCGACAATCCATATAAAAAAACAAAAAAATAATTACACTTTTGATAGAACTAACTAAATTACCTACTATCCAAAACTTTTTCCATATAACGTATCATTATCCCAGTCATAATCCGCCATCATTGTCACAAAATCCGATACCTTAGTGAGTCCGGAAATGTGATCGAATCTAAACTCATCATTTATACAAAATTAGCAAACCTAAGACACATTTTATCAAAGGGAAAGTGTTTATAAATATTGCCTCTGAGCCAATAATCTCATCATTTGGTGTGTGTATGGGAAAACGAAGATGTCACTCGTGCTGGTCAGTCCCTTTAGTTTAATAAGAAAGAAAATGTGTCTGTGAAGTTTTAGCTAACATGTGGACAAATGTGATTTAACAAGTTGTGTTATTGTTCTAGGTTTTAATAGTGGCCAGCTTGGCATTAGCAGAAGCAGGTCATCAGTACAATGCACCGAGTGGATCCTTCGGTCTGCCTGGTAATCAACCTGTAAACCTTCAACCAGGACATGGTTCGCAGCAGATCATACTCCCGAACGAGTTTGACCAGCCAATATCTAACTTACTATCATACAAAGAATATGTTTATTTAAAACAAATTAATAACGGGAATCATGGAAGTGTAAACCACGGTAGTGACAGTGGATTTGTAGCAGGACCTACAGTACAAGTTATTACTGGTCAAAGTGCGAACGGCGGATACGTAAATGCAGGTTACGCACAAAGTTTTATTCACCACGCACCGATTGCGAACTTGAACAATAACTACGCGCACGACCATCCTCATGTTAATAGCCATCTCAACAGCGGTCAAATTCAACATTTTTCACCGGTTACAGGAGGCAACACCAATACTGGTTATTCACAGTCTACATTACTGTCTGGTTCTAATTCAAATGCTGGTTACGTGCATAATTCTATAGCAACCACCGCTGGTCCGAGTGCGGGATATGCTCAAACTTCATCAGCGTCTGCTGTTCACAATATACATAATAGTTACACGCAACCTTCAATATCAGCTACCACCAATAATTTGAATGTGGGTAATGTCAATTTGAATAGTGGTTACTCATATGCTCCAGCCCCAAACGCAAATAAGGGCTTGAGCAACGGTTATGCCAATTCTGCCATACAATCTATTGGTTCTAACCTGAACACAGGTTACTCACAGGCTTCAGACACTGAAAATTTGTGCAACGGTTACTCAACATCGTCTGCTAGTAGTACACTAAATACAGGCCATTCACAGATTTTGGCACCTTCTAGAACTGCTACTTTCAGTAACAGTTATGCTCAATCATCCATACCTTCCAGTGATGTGAATCCAATTAATAGCTACTCTCCACCTGTAGCAATATCTGGTAGCGCTGGTTTGAACCATGGATATCCCCAGGCATCAGTCTCATCAGCTAGTGGTAACCTGAATAATGGTTACTCCCAAACTCAAGCCCCATATTCAAGTACGTCTAACACCAATAATGGTTACGCCCAAATATCAACTGCATCGACTGGTGATCATTCGAATAACGACTATTCATATAGACTAGTTCCATATTCCAACTCGTACAGTACAAGCAACACTAATGCTCAAACTTCTGCTGGTACAGATAGTAATTTAAATACTGGGTACTCTCAAATTCTCTCACCAACCGTTAGTAGTTCAAGTAATACTGCTTATTCTGAAACTTCAATCCCCTTAGCGGTCGATGGTATCAACAATAATTATAATACGGGCTTCTCACATTCCCTGTCTTCTGGCACTTCTAGTGCAAGCCATAGTTTTGCTAATAATGTTGTACCTGATGGTCCTGCTCTGAACACAAGATATTCACAGACAACTGATTCCAATTTAAATACTGAATCCTCACAAAGTGTCTCATCTGATGGTGCGAGTTTTAACAGCGGTTACAGCCAGACCGTTTTGCCCCAGATTGATGCACAGTTAGATACTGCATACGGAACACCGGTCAGGTCTTCTCTGAGTAATAGTTATTCAGAGATATCAACTTCACCTCTTAAAGTAAACCTTAATCCAATATCAACTTTCGACACTATTAACAGTGATAATGCTCCAGCATCAACAGGTTCATCAAATTTGAACGTAGGTTTCACGCAAACAGGTTCTAGTAACAATTTCAATGGAAACACAGTTGGTGGATTTAGCAGTGCAGTGATCGCTCCGGCGGTTTACAAGCACATATATTTACATGTTCCTCCACCAGACATTGAAGAACAAAATGTGATTCCACCACCGCCACCACTGAAGAAAAACTACAGAATTATTTTTATAAAAGTGCCATTGCAAGAATCTCGGACGAATTTGGCTCGTATTAACCAAATAGCTGAAACTATTAATGCTGCCTCTTCGATTGAACATAAGACGCTAATTTATGTGTTGGTGAAGAATCCGGAGACTCAGCAACCGGTTGTGATTCCTAATCAAACTCCATCGGAGCACGAGGTATTCTTCGTTAAGTACAATGGTGATCCTATCGACATAGCGGCACAAGTCAACGATGAACTGGATAAAACTGGTGCAGTGCAAAGTATTGTTCCTTTAGAGCAAGGTCTAGTTAATGGAAAGAAGTGAGATGACAACAAACACCCGGCACAAAGGCCGCATGTACATAGTTGAAACCTGATGAACATACTGCAATGGTAAAATTTATATAAATAAGAGATACGAGTATTCATTCCTGGTAATCTCTGCAATTCGACTCAATAATATTATTTAAAATGTACTTTATGTTATTGTAAATAATTTAATTATCTTTATTTTGTATTTCATGAATTTCTGCCGTATTTTCGTTGAATTTATTTGTCGTAACGCGGTGTATGAATACCAGGAAGAGTAATGTGAAATGTGTGCAAGGTGTTTTTAAATTAACTTTTCAGTTTTTTAATTAATACGTGCGTTAGTATGCACAGCTATGTTTTGCCTTTATGCGAAAATGCCGAGCGAACTGCTAAAATTATATTAATTTTTTTGTACATGTGGTTTGTATTTTAAACTTTTATTTCTGAAATAATAATAAAGCGCCATTTAGACGGAGCAAGAACTCGTATGCGAGTTTCACTACATTGCGGCATTTGTTTCATTAACTGAATTTGTTCTACCTATAAATTCCGCAATGTAACGCAACTCGCGTTCGAGTTCTTGCATCGTCTAAATGAGGCTTAATAGCATACACAATGAGGCTTATAGTGTATCACAGGAAATGTGAATTTCGGACAGTTAAAATTTATCCAGGTTTAGCCAAAGTTTGTGTTAAGTTAATAAGTTTTTAGTAATTTATTAGTTGATAATGAAACTATATATTTTGTAGGGAGACTGAGCAGCCATATCCATGATTCATTGTGCAATATTGGAGTCCCATACATCAGATCAATCAATCAGTTGTCTATTACTTAAACATTATGTTTAAGATCACCTGAAATTAAGCTCTATTTTGAGCAATTTTAATGAAATGGGTAAACAAAAAGCATTCGTATAACTTCGTTGAGGTGAAACTGTTGCTGATTGTGGTTTGGTTTAGTGGTTTCGTCGCGTCACACGCAACGATCCACGAACACAATAAACTTTGTTAAACACATTGCACCAATTCACAACCGACCATGAACAATGTTAATAAAATTTTATGCAATATTCCCAAAACGATGTCTATTTAATATTGATAAGATAATCAAACTAGTTTGTAACATTATACAGATAACACAAAATAACAACATTATGTAAATTACCTATTTTTAGTCACATAAATTAGTTATATAATATGTGAAATCCAACCATCGGTATAGTAATATGGAGAAAATAAGAAAATTAAAGTTAATGAATTGTTTACATTGCGTTTTTGTATAAATATTTATGTTATCGTGTGAAAGTTTTATCGAGTATGAGAGGTTTCCAAACTTTATGGTTAGAGTTTTTGAAAGTTATGCCTACAAAAATAATTCGTATTATTAAATTAATTAAACATTTTTACTTATGAAAACATCACAGACTAAAAAAGTAACATTGAAGATAAGTTTAAAGTGAGTTTACTAACAGAAATAGGTTA
Organism: Agrotis segetum; assembly: GCA_036375495.1. Taxonomy (NCBI): domain Eukaryota; kingdom Metazoa; phylum Arthropoda; class Insecta; order Lepidoptera; family Noctuidae; genus Agrotis; species Agrotis segetum. The sequence goes on along the minus strand of JAQSVV010000088.1, from coordinate 12,659,563 downwards.
CAATTATACACTCGTGTGATACCTACTTTTAAAAACTCGCTTCGTTCGTTTTCTAAACTCACACTCGTGTATAATACTCCTCATTATATACCAGTTTCATAAACTACTATTTCTGTAATGTAAGTTTGGCTCTAACGCAAGCAGGTTAAATACTTTGGTGGTGCGACGCTTCCGACTGCTACACAGGTGTCGCGGGTTCGATTCTCGTGCGGAAGAAATATTTGTATGTAGTTAACAATTATAATTAGTTGTTTCGGGTCTCTGTAGGTGAGTTTAAGCACGACACAAGTTAAAGTAATTAGAAAAGAGGGTAGTTCCAACGGTTAGCGCTTTTAAGCAATCTCAATCAATTAGTTCTGAACACCAGAGGCACTTTTTCCAAAAAACTAGTACGTCATAATACATCAAGTAAGTACCGCCTCCGCCGCTGCTTGTAGGTCTAATCGCGGCGTTTGACTGCTGATTACCGATTCAAAAAAAATCGCGAATTGTGTAGCACACTCGTCACTGATGTATTATAATTGTGGCTTAAGAGATAATATTGTCATCACCTTGCTATTTTTATGGCCAAATACGTAGAATTTCTGCTAGGGTCTCAGTTAAATTAAATAAATGTCCTATAACTCCTCTCGACTATTTCAAGGTCTGTCAATAAAGATGCTCAATGAGTCTGAAAAGCTATTAATTTATCATTAGATAAAATTCGACAGACGGACAGCACGGTTGGCGCAGTGACTGCTACACAACGCGCCGCTAGTTCGATGTCCGTACAGTACCCTCAGCACGAATTTTCGGTATTTGAGACGTAAATTAAACTGGAACTTTGACAATTTCAAATTGTCAATTTTTGAGGAAAAAATTAGTTCCTGCTTCTCACACCAGAGGCGCTGTTTCATTTTTCCATACAAGAAACGCTGTATAGAATACTGTATAGTAAAAGAGTGAAAATTCGTGCTATGGGTCAGCACAGACCGATACGTGACGCTGCGCGCACATTTCAATAGAGTTATTCAAAATGTAACTCTATTTTAAAAAAACAAAAGAAACACCTTTCGCAACGCAGCGCGACGTAGCGCGGCGCCGCGCCGCGCTGCATCTTATATTAAAAATCTGACTTTGTTTACTACAAGAAAAGAAACAAATTTAAAGTATCGTTGCGTCACGTCGCTTCGCGTCGCGTCTCGGTGTGAACTGATCGTAAGGGTACAGATCAATTAATATTTGTACGATTTGCAAGTAGTTGTTCCGGGTCTGGGTTTATGTGTATGTATTGTGAGTTTCTATGTTTGTAAACGCAACCACCGTCACCATACAGGAAACATTACTAGAAAGAGGCAAGTTTAAAAAAAATAGTGCCTAGTTCTATACATAAGTATGTTTATCATTGAAATGATAATTTAAAGGTGTACGCTGCAGTCTTCGCGATCGCTTTGTCATCAGAGACAAACCTACTGGAACGTTTTGACCTATGACCTTCGGGGATAGGATAAGGTAGCTGTAATACCTAGTAGAAATTCTTTCGTAGAGGAATAACTATTTTCAAAGAAAACACTAAAAATAAATCTAATTGAATAAAAGTTTGAATATAAGTTAATATAGACCACCAAAGAAGAGGGGAAAAGTTGAAGCGAACGTGGTAGGTACGTATTTTTGTCACAGAAAAATGTATTTTTCTAGTGGACTCAATTTGGAGCGCTGACAATGCCAAAACCAATAAAATCAGATGCGTCATACCGTGGGTGTTGTTACTGTGAACATTTTACCCCTAGACAGTTCGTCGTCTTTTCAGTTGCCCCACTTACAGTACAAGATATAACCAGATACAGGCTTTTTATCGTGGTAAAATCATCCAATGAGTCCTCCCACCTAGGACGGGACGGGAGGGACTGTCAGACAATAGCCCTTTAATTTCCAGGGTCACGGTTACCTGATGAGACAGTCCCGCGACCCCGGCAGGCTAGGCTTGAGGAGTGAGGCCCAGTTGGGTCTAAGGAGGGGGCCGTCAGATTGCTGACAGGTTTTTGCAGCGCTCGTGGAATACGACGCGCCGTCGAACCGGGCATAGTCCATGATCGGACGGCGAGTAACCCATTACTCGCCAAAGCAGTTTGACAGTCAAAATACAAAAACCTTTTTTGATTGCGTTACCTAGACAGGGCATATTTGCGCATAGCAATAATCACGGGGCGGTACGTCGTAAACAAATTAGATTTAGTGGCCACCGGCCTGACCTTTACCAAACAAACGGAAATTACATCCTTATCTCTTTCATCTGGGCCTATTAATTCGACATATACTTGGCCGTGGCAGTAAATGGGTGGATATAGTTGCTGCCGTGCGTCCGCGTCCTTCTAATTGTGCAAATCGACCCCTAGGGGTGGCTTTGTGACCGGTTTTTTTATGTCAAGGTGTTAAGTAGTATTGTTATGGTATTAAAATGGATTGATTTGTTAATTCATGAAAGGTTACCGCCCTTCCTTACTAGTTAGTTTTTGGTAGTGACTTCGCCTGTGTGGTAGTCGAAAATTACTATCCTACGGGAACACAATACCGAAATAGATACAGGCTGTCGCATTAATTTCATCCAATTTCCTCAGATTGTGTAATAGAGTATAAAATATCAAAAAATATAAACTTTCACATTATTTTTGTTTGTTTGTTTGTAATGGAAAAAATCAAAAATTATTTCACCATTAGAAAGCTACATTATCTGTGAGTAACATAGGCTATATTTTATTATAGAAAAAAATAGGGGTCTTTAAGATATTTCAAAAAAAAAAAACCAAAAAGTTCCTTTTTTGGCTTACGCCGCCTAAATTATACTCGTAAAAGATATGAGAACCATAAAATGCGCTAATTAAATAAAGACCTTAAAAATATCTACAAAAAATCCGCAACACAAATTAAGCACAACAACTATTTTTTTTTTTAAATCTTGTCTTTGTTAAGACTTCTTTTGAACGCATTTATTTTACACATCTCTGTCATTACTCTTTATCAAAATAAACTAAAGTACTGCTTAATGCAGATAATATTTAGTCTATAATTCAATAAAATTGGACGTTTGGTTTGAAAGTTATGGCGAAATCAATATACTCGTATGTAACATAATGATCTCAATGATTCTCAATCGAGAATCTCAATGATTTTCTGATATCCGCGGCCCTACCGCGGATATCAGAGAATCATTGAGAAAAACTGTCGGTTTATCTGCCTGTTTGCCTGTGCTGTAAAAATGTTGAATTTACTTTGGGTAGATGAACACGTGGGATCAAACTTAGACTTTTTGTAGCGGTAATCGTCATCCACGCAGGCCGAGCCACGGGGGACCGATAGGTAATATAAATTAGAATAACACGTAGGCTACTTTTTTCAATAAAAACCGACATCCATACGGACGGAGCCGCGAGCGACCGCGAGTATTCAATAAAAAATATACGAAAAAACTTTTCTTAAGAAAATCCCTGTCTGAATTTCACGTTATACTCGTATTTTATGAAATATTGCTTTTTATCGTAACTCAGTATAGACGCTATGAATTTGGTTCTAACAATAAAGTACGAAAACTTTCGTTCCCATAAATAAAATCGGAATAAACCAGCATTGTCATTCGTATGATATTTCATTTACATGTAAATTATTCCGATCGCCCGTTCATCACAACAATGTCTCTGAATTGGAAATATATACGAAGCATCGGGCTGATTTTTATGGGTGTGTAAATAGGCTATCTTTGGTATTGTAACGTCCTTGTCGCGCAGTGGTTAAGCCATTGATTGCTGCGCTACGTATCGCGGATTCGATTCCCTCTCGGAACAAATATTTATGCTATCGACATGTAGCTGTTTGGGATATACTAAACTTTTACGTAGTCAGCTGCAAAGAAAAGGAACACCCTTTGGTAGAGATGTGTCACTACCAAACGCGAATAATTTTCTGCAGCTTACCCTATGTAACACATTATTTGTTTTAAAAATATCTTCACTTCACCAGAAAAAGGCTACAACATAGGCACTTAATTGCAAATAGATAAATCGTTGCTACTTTCGTACCAGTCGTGCCTGAAAACCCGACTAAGGCTGCTTTTCCACCAGAGATGCGCTATGCTACGTTGCTAAGGATGCGTTTGATATCCACCAATCATACTCACTATGTGTGTGTGCGTTATGAAAACAAATGAATGTGATTGGTGGATAACAAACATATCCGTAGCAACGTAGCACAGCGCATCTCTGGTGGAAAGGCAGCCTAAGCTAGCTAAAAGGCTAAAAGAAAACAATTGAAAGTATTCGGCACTCCATTGCTCCTGTTAAACTGTTGTTTAACTACCCTCTTTGTTAATCGTTTAAGTCAACGAAACAGTTAAATGGTCCGTGAATTAGATTTAACCCCTCCTAGTCTTCGGTTCCGGTTTCAAGTCCAGAGGCCTTACCATGAGCTCTTAACGCGATCCAGTTTAGGCTGTGGGAAAGAGACAGCGCTATACAAGTCGTCTAGCGCCATCTCTTTCCCACAGCCTAAAGAGTTCATGGTAATCCACCATCAAATAAATAAAAATAACGAAGCTCAACGCTAAAAAAAGTAATAAAGTTTTATCCTACTACGCTATGGTAGCCTACCGGATGCAGCTGAGTTGTTATTGATGCAACCAAAAATAAACATGTATACCCGAAGAGGTGCACTCCAACAAAATTGACCGAAAGATTCAATATAGGCTTTTGATGCAACGTTAGGGATTCTGTCAGTGAATCTATACATACCTAACATAATACAAACATACATATAAATAAAATCGAGTGTCTGTTTGTATATACGGTACATATCCTACCAAAATAATTTTTGTCTGTCTGTCTGTTTGTAATGGGTAATCTCTGAAATGGCCGATTTCGACGGGACTTCTATTGGCAGGTAGCTGATGTAGTAAGGAGTAACTTAGGTTACCTTTATTTAAAAATACATTGTTGAATTCAGACATCCACGCGAACAAAGTCGCGGGCAAAGCTAGTCGTCTATAAATCTTCAGTGAGATAAAAAACAATGCAATGGGCGTTTTTCCATTAGCCGGCCCGGCACCGGCACCGGCGACGGCGCCGGCGCCGTGCCGGTGCCGGGGAAGCAAGAATATATGAAAATGTATGGCTCGCTTTTCCACTTACCGGCGCCGGCGCCGGCCCGGCGCCGGCCCGGCGATGAGTCCTGCCGGCGCCGTCACCGGCGCCGGGGTAATAAGCTTCCTAGTCGGTGCTGGCCTGGCGTTTTTCAATTAGCCGGCGCCGGCACCGGCGCCGGTGCCGGGGAAGCAAGAATATATGAAAATGTATGGCTCGCTTTTCCACTTACCGGCGCCGGCGTCGGCCCGGCGTTGAGTCCTGCCGGCGCCGTCGCCGTCGCCGGGGTAGCAAGCTTCCCAGTCGGTGCCGGCCGGCAAATGTGCATAATGTGTGTAATGTGTGTATGAAGTAGCCGTGTGCGTGTGTGAGTGCGCAGGCGTGTAGTAGTAGTAGTGAGACTCGGTTTGTGGCTCGTAATAAGGTTAATTTAGCCTCTTTACTTTTGAAAGTCTAATGATCATGTTATTTTGTTTTTTAGAAGAAATATATGTTCTTGCGTGTCATTCAATAAATTACATAAATGAAACATAACATTTTTATTTATTATTTATATCAACATAATATTTCATTAATTCATTTTTCATTCATTACTCTAATCCAGTAGCAATTGAATGGTACTGCCTTTGAACAACAGAGGGCGATCAAACACATCAAATATTCTTGAATTGTTATTCAAATATATTGAAAAACGTGGCGAGAATTAGGCGCTTCGCACTAAAAAATACATTGTTAAATTCCGACATCCGCGCGAACGAAGTCGCGGGCACAGCTAGTAACAAATAAAACCATGCTGAGGAACCGGCGCCGGTGCCGTGCCGTTGCCGGGCCGGTTAGGAACCGGTGCAGTGGAAAAACGAAGCCCCGGCGCCGGTGCCGGTGCACGGCCATGCCGGTGCCGTGCCGGTGCCGTGCCGTCTAATGGAAAAACGCCCAATGCCTTTGCAACAAATCCAGCCTGGGGCCTTACCACGAGCTCTTAACGCGATCCTGTTTTGGCTGTGGGAAAGAGATGGTGCTAGATGACTTGTATAGCTCTGTCACTTCCCACAGCCAAAACGCTAAACAGGATAGTAAGGCCACTGCTTCTTGTTCCTCCCGAAGCGAAGTCCCAGCTAGGTCACTTTTTATGCGATCCTCTACGCTCTCCACCGACCCCTGTAAGCATTTCCGCCTCTGCTCTATTTCAATTGATTTTATGTCTTAATTCCTTACGTTACGACCACTGGCCACAAAGTTTTGTATTAGAAAACTTTTGATTGGAATCAAGACAATCAAACCTGTGACTTTGGTTCTTGTCGCAATTAACTTGTATTTGTTAAGAGTTCTATTATGTAGGTATATATAGCCAGTCAGGGTAGTAGCAATAACAATTCATCATCTGCCTAGCCTTTTCCCAACTGTATTGGGGTCGGCTTCCAGTCGAACCAGATGCAGCTAAATATCAGTATTTTACGTGGAGCGACTGCCTATCGGACCTTCAAAACCCAGTAACTGTGTAATACGATTCTCCATGGTATGACTGGTTGTCAGACTTTAGAGCTTCTGACTAACAGTAACGACTGTCAAAGATCTATAATTGACAGCCGGGACCAACGGCTTTACGAGCTTTCTGAGGCACGGAGGAAACTCGCTATGACAGATGGAGCCATCCACAGACCAACCTTGGAAAGCGCGGCTTAACCCGGAAGATCGGCCTATGCGGCTGTAATTATTTAGCCACGAGCTTCTTTAGTAGCAATAACAATTTGGCAGACACAATTTAGTGCTAGCAGCAAAATCGATCATTCTCTGTCCTACTATGTTACACGAGGATAAATTGAAATGTGATATTTTCAATTGGAGTGCACTCAAAGTTATTGGAGTAGAGTAGATACTACGGTTATGGTATTGTTTACCGTCACAGCAGACAATCGCGTTGTATGAAATCGAATCAAGTCCGATGCGTGACTATTTTGATGTATCCAATCAAATTTTCATCAAATTGATACCGGTAAGTGACGTTAATTGAATGTTTGTTATAATATTCTGGGACACCAACGATTTTTTGGAATTCTATTTCTTTTCGACAAACAGTTACGTTATATAAAATTATAAATAGACCTATGTCCATTTGCCATTACTGATTCATCACACTGGGCTTTAGAAATACAAAATATAAATTAGCAATTTTTATATAAGTACATTTAGCCCACTTTACGATTAAACATGGCTGGTGAGATTAGCCATGGATTAACGCAATTAATGAAAGTAAACGCAACTTCTTCCGGTTTTAAACCGGCACCAACACGCAAAAACAGCCAGCCTTTTACTCACTACCTATACCTACCTACTCAAAAATTATGTAAGAACAGTGGCCCTGTAACTCGTTTTTGGTCGTTTTACAGCACTTCCCCGGACCCGTGCAGAGTGTTAGAGCAAACGAAAGATTATAGAGCACTATGTGAGTTTTGTTTGTGTTCGATTTGGAAACACGTGTCTGCGAATATCGATGAGAGTGAATGTCGTCACAGAATTTTCTGTTGACCCTAACCCTAACCTTGAAAAAGGAAGTGTACTTTTTTCTTTTATTTAACTTTGTCCCGACGAGCTCGTGGCTAAATAATTACAGCCTCATAGGCGATCTTCCGGGTTAAGCCGCGCTTGCCGAGGTTGGTCTGTGGATGGGTGACCATCTGTCATAGCGAGTTTCCTCCGTGCCTCAGAAAGCACGTAAAGCTGTTGGTCCCGGCTGTTATTTGTATGTGTAGATTTTTGACAGTCGTTACTGTTAATCAGAAGTTCTAAAGTCCGACAACCAGTCTTACTATGGAGTATCGTATTACCTAGTTACTGGGTTGTGGAGGTCCGATAGGCAGTCGCTCCACGTAAAATACTGATATTCAACTGCATCTGGTTCGACTGGAAGCCGACCCCAATTTGTGTATAGTTGGGAAAAGGCTAGGCAGATGATTTATATTTGTCCCATACGATACGACTAGGAAATACTAGGAATTTGTTTTATCTTGTGTGTATGCGTTTACAAACATTTAAATTAAACTAAAATATTGAAATTAAAATTTTAAGTAAACTTATTTGTACCCGGAACTGAATCTGTCAAACAAATATTTGCTCAGTGCGGGGATCCGGACTCTGTATCAGTCCGGATACCCGGTATAGATATCCCAGATCAATCAAACCGGACCATCCGAATAGATTATGAAGTTGTCTGTTCTACTGCTATTTTGTCAATATTCGCAAAGGAGGTTTATTATTGGAGTACATATCGATGCTCATATGGTGGTAACAGACAATTCCCTACGCACATTCGTCGGAATTAGTGCAACCATAGCACTACAAAATGGAAACTTTTAACGGATTTTGAACCTTGCTGTATTTTATCTATCCCTGCATCATTTAAGTCCGTAAGAGAATTTGATTGAAAAATGTAAACACAAACATAAACACGCGCACACACACATTTGTCTTGTTCAGTCTGTGGGAGACCATCTAAACCTAATCTTCTCTGTAGAGAGCACGTTATATCGTTAGTTTTGGCTGTCATGGCTTATGGGCCTACCACACTCACAAGTTTAACCACAGTTCTCTTCTGCCTGTGCAAGCTTCTCGCATGGAAAACTGTACACGGACGGTATTACGACAAGGCACAGTTAAGTACGCGCAGGCCACATGAGTCTGTTAAAATATATGTATAAAATATTTATATTGTGGATTCATTTTACAGAAAAAATATTCGTAATCCTTATGCAGCAGAAGGAAGTTTGAAAATCTATGCAATTGAGAATAAATATAAATTACTGCAAAACGACGTTCGCATTTCTATTGGAATAAATTGAATTCTCGCCGCCAGTTGAATCGAAAAATCAAATTCTCGACGACTTCTGAATCTCTAGCCTAAACCACAATGCGATGCAAGGATGACTTTATGATGTAAATATTTTCAAAAAGTTGTGTTGTACAACATTTTTCTGAACACGAGAAGCAGTTTATGTATAGTTTTGGGCCGATTCTGTATTTCAATGAAGAGTAAATTCTGTCTCAATAATTAATAAAAGGTCGCTCCTAGTGTGTGCTGTCAAGTCGAATTTGAGTTGCGAAAAAAGGGTTTTCGTAACTCATTATTAATATGAACTCATTCGAATAAATAGTTTGAATAATAAACATATTACCCTCCTTTGCGTTGCGCAGTCGGGTAAAAAAACTTGTACATTTGTTGAATTTATTATATTTAAACGATTTGTACAAAATCTTTGTTTCTGAAAATATGTAAATTTAAAATAATAATTTAAAATAAAATAATTTTAATATATTAATTTTACAATAAATTGTAAATTAGAAAAAGCGTCTCTAGGGTGCGAATGAAGAACTAATTTCATGAACCAAATTAACGTAAAAGGTCCCGTTTACTTTACGTCTATAAAAATAAATAAAGTTACGTCTATAAATAAAAATAAATAAATAAGTAAATCATGATATGGCTCAAGTTTGACTGAATCTTTTCGAAAACCAAACACCGTATTTTTCTTATTGTACTGATTTTGACATACGTCGGTTGCTGAACCCAGCAATAAATGAAGTACCTATTAATGGATGTGCTCCAAAATTGGTGCAATTTCCATATTTTAATTAATACATAGTTCTGTTGTTTAAGCTTATCATTGTTCAGAATTTGTTCTCTATAATTGGAATTTCCAAATTACTGGTGAGAAAGCGGTGAGCTTTGGAAAATTATTAAGGACTTTGCGAGCACCGTGGCCCGATACACAGTCATAATACTAATTAATCTTCAGTTCAAGTTTCAACCAGAAACAATTAAATGACTTGGTATTATTTGCCTTGGCCGTAAATTGAAGTTTGGGTTCAGGCTTAAGAGGAAACAGCACGGCCGTTTTTCCATACAAACGTAGTCCCCTGTTTTCTCCCTGGATATTAATGCCAGTAGAGCAATAATTTTTTTACAAAAAATCTATGACCACTATTGGCATGTCTCTATGTTTTCCTTTTTCCCATAAATTAATTATGAAAAGAGATATGAACATTCAAAATCCTAAAAAAAATGGCCAGATTTTCCGCTGTGTTCAAATAATCAGTAAACAAATTTGACGAGAATATATAAAAAAAGGAAAACATAGGAACACGGCCAATGCCTTTCTTTATTTTTTAAAGGAAAAAGTAGTGAAATCGGTTAAGTTTTGGAGGAGTAATCAGGGGACTACGAATCGTTGATTTTGTGCCATTTTTAAGATATTTTCAGTCCAAGCTGCAGTTGTCTACTTCGCGCTCTGTATCTCTGTTGTGGGCACTGTGCGACAGCAATAGATTTTACAAATACCTATTTTTCAATTCTCCAGCCCTTGCTGTTTCCTCTTAAGGCTCATTTAGACTGAGCTAGAACTCGCATCCGAGTTTCGTAGTGAAACTCGGATGCGAGTTCATTATGTCCATAATCAGACATAAACTATTATAGCGATTGTAAAAATGTTGGAAAAAGAAATTAACACACAAATAATTTATAACCTGGATGAATGAAGGATTTACAGCTTATGTAGGATCTCCTGGAGATCCAACGCGGGGGAAGCCACAGCTTATAAGTTAGTTGTGAGACGGCCTTTCAGACTTCGTGTAGGTAATAAGCTAGTGAAAGATGAATTTACTGGGACTTAAAATAGCTCTCTTAAAAGTAAAATTAGGAAAAACTAGGTTTTTAAAGAAAACTTTTTGGCTTTTTTTAAGAAACGTTGCTTTTGTTAGAAAAAAATTTAAGGTCGGAAACTGCGTCTTAAAAAGAGACAATCGGAGACAATTATCCAATAATATCTGTTACTTACTAAATTGATGATTTTTTATTTGTTTTGTTTGTACGCGCTAAGGGCGACTTTCACCAAAAATTAAACATGTTTAAAATTTTAAACATGTTTAACTTTTGGTGAAAGCCGCCCTAAATCTCTGACTTACCATATTATTTGTTTTATTTTTGCTATTTCGATTATGTGTTTGAGCCGTTTGGGGTTGAAACTCTGGGGCCATGGGGTCCGAGTGCCCACAACGTTTTTAAGGATATCGCCAGGCGTTTAGTTGACTCTTCAGGTGACCAGAGGGCTGGCCTATTCCTAGGCCAACGAATCAGCATTGCCATACAACGTGGCAATGCTGCCAGCGTTCTGGGCACCGTTCCCGTTGACAGCGATGTGGACGTATTCTTTGACGCCCTTTGAATGTTTTTTTTTTTTTTATCTTTTTTTGTTTTGTACATATTACTAGTAAGTTTTTATTTATAGTTCAGAAAGAAAACTTTACTAGCGTTATCGAAATACGGACAAAAAATTCGGCTGGACAGTACCCAGACAGGGATACCAAATGCCGGGCATATTTAGATGGATCGCTGAACCCTTTCCCACACCGCAAGATTTTTCAAATACGATAAAATATAGTTACATAGTGTCTCTTTTAGAACATTAATTTGTCGTTCAAATACAAAAGAAAAGTGATCGGATTAAAAATGATGTCTGCTGAGCGATTTATTCTTCAAATTAATTATACAAATTTCTTAAAATATAAATAATAATTAGAGACATTTAAACGTAAACAGAACCAGAGTTGGATACTCCTGGATTATCCCTAGATCAAACTATGCTAGCTAAAGGTAATCTCTCGCCGGATAACAGCGACTATTACAACTGTCATGACGTAAGCAAGTTGTTAATTGCTAACATAAATCGTGGGCAACACTGAACTTAGTTCTCACCGTCTAAGATTGCTGCTCCTGTTTGTTGTAAAATTATGACCCTCATATGACCGTGTCATGCACACCGGAATGCAACGGTTACACATAAATCGATGGTTTCCCTTTACGCGGTTTGTTGTTTTTCAAAACATCCGTTGTCAGTCAATTTGTTTGTTGGAAACAAAACTAACACTGTCGACAACTACGCTTTGAGTTACAGTGTAAGACTGGCTACGGAAAGTGATGGTTTTCATATCTAGAAGTTCATATGGAGCACGTGAGTTAACTTTATTTTAATCAAATCTACTTTATAATAAAAACCTTTTTAAAAAAAGAATTAACCGACTTCAAAAACAACCACAAATAAGGGTAAAATAACCTACAAAATAACTTTTCTTTCGGAAGTCGGTGGCTTTATTTTTTATTTCGTTGTCTTTTTGCCACCGACTTCCGAATGAAAAGTTATTTATATATCGCCGGGTTTGCTAGTTAATGTACCTATATATAAATCCTTGTTTATCTTCGTCATCATTACTTTTGTGCAGCCATAGATTGCAGTGTTCGTTCATCTTCTACTCTATATTTTAAGAGGAACATTTGACTGTTTGTTTGTATTGAATAGGCTTCGAAACTACTTGACCAATTTCAGAAATTATTTCACCAGTTGAAAGCAGCTTTGTTCTTGAGTGTCGTAGAGCAGGCGAAGCCGCTGGCAAAATAAAAGTAAAGCACTCTGTTTTCCTTTACAGGTTATTGCATTTCTTATTTTCTCAATGAATTTTGTCATTCAAAGTTTACCCATAGAGAATGGCTTTTCGGTGAAGTTTAATCCCATTTCTCCTAAAGAAGAGCTTAGACCGAGACTGTTCGGCACAATATTTGCAAAAATTCCACAAGAATTTCAAGAGCAAGAAGAAATCAGGAGAGAAGATGTTCTCAACACGATTAAGCTTCCTCAGAAATCCGAAGTAACGTCAGGATATACCAATCAAGTTGGTAAAGTATATCCCGCTAAATATGTTTACAATAGAAACGTTACTAATGTTACGATGTCGATGGAAACGCACTGGGAGGGTGTAAATAACTTTAGTCTTCCTCTAGTGATGCAACCGTATAGTGATTATAAGGTGTTAGTAGCTACTGCACCACCAAATGTGCATCTCGGTGGTGACGACAAGCAGACATTGATATATGTTGTATTCCCTCAAGACGGATCCGGGGAAAAAGCGGTTTACAATGTACCCACAGTATACTTTGTAAATGAAATAAAAGAGAAAGTACATGGTAGTAAAAATAAAAAGGAGAACATAGACCCGATATTGATCGTCGACAGCAACCGAACCGTTACGGGAATAAAGAGTAAAGAAATCGAAAAATTCGTAAGTTTTAAAAACAAATTGATTAGGAGCTATTTAAGGGACTGAAGTACTTCTGATTACACTAATGGTTATGTTGAAGATGACAATGTTCATAATGCTCTAAATGATATTCTGCTAAGTATACATTTAGTCGCAATTATGTATTTTTTTCCAAGAATAAAAATTTTGATTGCTGTTGTACGAAATTTTCAATTTTATTTCTTTCTGACAACCCAATTTTTAGGCTCCATTCGCGTACGAGTACTATACAGTGGTAGAAAGGATCATGACAGTTCATGCATGATATTGAACATCACATAATGTGGATCGTTAGGCACGCCACGAGGTAAAGTGCAATGAGTACGTCTAATGAAATCATAGGAATACCCATGGTATTTTAATCTCGAGAGAAGTAGTGAGGTGCTCCAACATGGAATGCAGTTTTTAATGTGAGATGTGCGGGCAACCAGGGACGGTGTCCGAATGATTTCTTCTTAGATCTTTAGTGGTATGTATTTATATCTTGTTTAGCTGCTATATTCTTTAGTAATACAGCTCTACTAGACTGTGATAATGTAAATTATTTTCATAGGTATTGTTATTTCATACGCTTAATATTTATTATGGCTATGTACCTACTAGGAAAATATTGCCAACGTTTTGACAAAATCGTAGAACAGCCGAGGCATTCAAGCGGACCAAACGTCAATAAGTTAACACAGATATCGGTAGGGTTACCAACCGTACTATAATATATAGTATTGTACTGTATTTAGGGTCTGCGTACTATATACTGTTGAAGAAATAAATAGTACGCGAAAATACTATATTTCTGTACAATAACTCAATGTTTATATTTAGCGTTTCCATTTAATTACTAAGTTAGTAAAAATAAAAACTTCCTGCAACTTTCGAACACGTGACCTTTAAAAAATGGAAGAAGTGCAAAGAAACATATTTTTATAAAAAATAAATAAGTAAAAATATAACTTTAGCTTATTCTTCCCGACTAAAAAACTATTTAATTTTTAAGCGTACTATATTTTTTATGGCTTTTTCAAAAAATACTATATTTAGACAAAAAAATGTTGGCAACCCTAGATATCGGTCATTTAGGATCTTAATCTAACTTTAAACAAGAAAGTTAAATTGTTATTAAAGGTGTCAGCGTGGATACAATTTGGAGTTGGAGTCAGTCCAGCCTTGTGAACTGCGTCAGTTGCTAAGTTTGTGGAGGTAGGACAAGGCAACAAGGTCGATATAAGCCAGATGTTGCGCCATCAACGTGCAGCCATTTTATTGTTTGACCCCTTTTTGTGCTTGGTCATATAGTGTACCTTCTTTTTTGACAAATAAGTTTTGCACAACAGTATTTATTAATTTCTATAAATGTTTTTTTTTATGCTATACTTATATATTAACATAATTATGTGATAGGAATGTGTACAAAATGTATTTAACATTTGTATCTTCACAGATATTCGCAGGGCAGACATGGCCAGAAATTGCCCAAAATAGAGAGGTTTGGAAGGAGAAAGGGGAGGCCTTGGTCCTCCAGTAGGGCACAGAATAGCTAAAAAGTAAACTGATTTATTGATTACGATTACCACACTTTAACACTTATTGTTGATATATCGTTTTCGTTTTGTTAATAATGCACTTATTATACACTCACGGTAGATCCCTGTTCTATATGGTTATCCGTCCGGGACATATAGACCCATCGAAAAATGGACGACATAGAAAGAAAATTAACCGAAGAAGAAAAAGAAGCAATTAATCAAGTTGACGAAGTCCATAATAGATTCAGTTTCGTTCCCAAAACGTCTCTGTATTCCGGAGAAGATGTTCAAACGGCGAAATTAAGTGTAAAGTTTAGAAATAGTCTTTAATATTTCAAGGCGTATAATAAGACAAATCTTTAAGTATTTCAGCTGAAATATTGTGAAAGTAGTTGGACGAGGGTCAAATTTATGTAAGGACTTGTTTACGGTGAACATTTCTCTGTGCATTTAATGACCGTCTGAGTATAAACATCACAATGAAAAGAATCTTTGTCCAATGTCATGGTCGGCTCACAATATCGGACAATAATAAATTACCCCTCACAATTCTTACTCCTTACGTTCAGGATAATCTATCAATTTTTTATTCCAGACATGAATTATTACAATAATAAGTAACGGATTTTGAAGTTTCGCTTCACGTGATCTGAAAAGCTATTTTCAATTTAACTTGTAGGTATTCTTTGCTAATGACCCGAGCCGGCCGCGGGACTTATCTCATTACCCGAAACATAAAGGGCTATTGAAGGACACCGTGGATTTTAGTCAGTACGTCTGGCAGTCCCTCCCGCCCTGCCCCGGGTCAGAGCCCATTCGTACCCTAAGATTCGCACCCTGTGCCCACTCGTACCCTGAAAGTTTTGAGGGGCCAACTCGTCCCCTGAAGAATATTTATTTTTATTCATTCTTCTAATATAAGTACATGTACATGTGTATACTGCAGATTGGTAGTCCTGGTACAGTCGCGCAGAAAAGGGTAAAATAAAAATATAGTAATTCGGTAGATGTCATGTTTATTTCAAATAAGATTAAGTTTAATAAATGCCTCTAGGCTCTAGGCATTAAGTCAGTCTTCAAAATAATTTATCAACTTTTAGTTTCTTGTACATTTGTAAATATTTAGCAAAATATATGATAACTATAATAATCTATATGCAGTAAAATAAAACTGTGTAACTATTTAAATAAAATTTCAGTAATTACTGAATTTTAGATAAATTTACATCCAGTGTACAAACAAATAAACAATTAATTGTCAGTAAAATAAAACTGTGTAACTATTTAAGTAAAATTTCAGTAATAACTGAATTTTAGATAAATTTACATCCAGTGTATAAACAAATAAACAATTAATTGTCAGTACTTTGTACAGTCAAAGAGATCTACAAAATAATGCAATATTACAATAACTTTGTATAAAAGTATATAAAAAGTAAAATCAGTCTTTATCCACTACGTAAAACTAACATTTTTACTAACAACAAATACACAAATGCAAAAACACAATTTCCTAGAAACTAACAAAATACAACTCTTTTTACAAAAATCAGCCTTGATTGACCATCATTTAAATCAAAATTAAATATAAAATATGCAAAAAAAAAACACATATCATCAGTAAATAATCACTTCTTATTTTTTTGTATATTTACCAACTACATACATGCAAAATCATAATTTATCTTAAATCTAATTTGCTTGCGCGCAGATACTCTGGCTAAGTTTACCCCTCCCGCTTCTACATTCCACACCCCGCCCACATCTGGAGAGTACTTACCAAATTTTAACGCAATTTTTGGAGCAAAACACAATTAATGTTAGAACGTTCATTATTTTTTAACCCCCGACGGAAAAAGAGGGGTGTTATAAGTTTGACGTGTCTGTCTGTCTGTCTGTCTGTCTGTCTGTCTGTCTGTGGCACCGTAGAGCCCGAACGGATGAAGCAATTTCAATTTAGTTTTTTTTTGTATTAAAGGTAATTTACGTACGAGTGTTCTTAGACATGTTTGATGAAAATCGGTTGAGCCGTTTAAAAGTTGTGGGGGTAAAAGTGAGAAAGGGTAGCCGAGGGTTTGCAAATATACTCGAGTGGGGTCTTAAATCAAAGCAAACTGAAAGGGAATATTGATCACTTAATTAAGTGTGTACCTATAAAAAGTTTCAAATAAAAATTAAATTAAAAATTTAAAAAACCCCCGACACAAAAACCAAGATCCCTTTAAAAAGTACTAAATAATAAAAAAAACTCAATCCTATGTTTTAATAATTATTAAAAAAAATACGTCACGTTGGGGGACCGAAAAAAAACCTAGATAATAAATAATTTGGACCGGTCCCCCAACGTGACGTATTTTTTTTAATAATTATTAAAACATAGGATTGAGTTTTTTTTATTATTTAGTACTTTTTAAAGGGATCTTGGTTTTTGTGTCGGGGGTTTTTTAAATTTTAAATTTAATTTTTATAACCGACTTCCAAAAGGAGGAGGTTATCAATTCGGACGTTTGTATTTTCTTTTATGTTTGTTCGGGCATAACTCCGTCGCACAACCGATTTGAAAAATTCTTTTTTGTTGGATAGGGTATACTTCTAGAATGGTCCCATTAAAATTTTATCGAAATCGGACTAGCACTTATTGAAAACTCAACAATAACCTATAAAGTTTTCAACTTTGTCTACACCGATTACTCCGAGGTTTCTGCCATTTGGCCCATACAATTTGGGTTGAATAGTGAAACTAAAAAGGATAAAATAAAAATAAAACTTTAAAAAAAAATGTAACCGACTTCAAAACAACCACAAAAAAAGTTCAAAAGAACCTACAAAAAAACTTTTCTTTCAAAGGCAGTGAGAAAAAAATTAGTTTATTTCGTTAGGCGAACTTTATTTTATAAAAGACCAAAGACACATTGAACAGTCTCGCATTCACAGTCACTTTCAAGAACCAATATGTCACCGAGGCAGCCATAACATACAAACAAAACACCTTATCTAATTTTGTAACTCGTTTTTTTGAACAAGCCATTCGTAGAGAGACAATTTTACATCGTAAGCCTATCGACAGGTTATATTATTATCATGACGGATTATCATTCATCATAGCTCTTTTTTCAATGAGCTGTTATGATTTTATTAAATTAATTCCGTTAGTAAACTGTTCACAAGTGTACTCTGTGAACCGTTTCATAAGTAAAATATAGCTAATTTTATCTCAGGGGCCCAATAGGCACCTGAATAGGTGACGAATCTTTAACTTATATTGTATTATATTAGAGGGTACGAATGGATACCTTAAAAATAATATATTTTATTAAAATATTAATTGGTACCCTACCAGGAGATCAATGGGCACCTATAAAGGGGCCGAATCCACAACTTTAATGCTGGGGTACGAATTTTAGGGTACGAATGGGCTCTGACCCCCTGCCCCGTGTGGGAGGAATTATTTGGCGATTTTAACACGTAAAAAAAAAACAAAAGTTCACAGGTGAATTTGACAGAAGAAGTTCTGACATAGATACTTTGTACTTGCAATATTAACATACAGCAAAAATAATCAGTAAAATAGGAGTAGCGTTGAGTTCTGAAGTGTTGCGCTTACTTACACCTTACGGAATTGTTTATGTTTTTTTTTAATGGCTTCTCGCAGTTTAATCTAGAGAAGGTTCTGAGCTGCTTAACCGGTCTTTTCTGTAGATGCCTTGAATGAAATTAAGGCCTCCAGGCAGGCCCTTATGGAATTCTAAAATAGAATTTTATTTAAACTAGTGGTCACCGAGATGGAAAAGTATCAACATTGACATAATTCTGTACTTAATATCTATAGATTTAAACTATGGCCACACTCCCATAGCTTAGATCCTGCAGCAATAATTGTTCGTTCAAAATTAAGTTTTTCAATCAAAATACATTAGGTATATACAACAGTTTTTTAAAGTAAACTAATACAGGTCCAGAAAATAGCCCTTATGATGAGTCTCCATGAGACAATATCCCCAAGGTCCAATATCTCTTTAAGAAGAACATTTGCTACTTCTACAGCATTTGGTAGTTCGCAGTCCATTGAATTATTGACCTAAATAGATGATTAATTGGGCACCAAAGTTAACGTTTTCTGGGTAACCAATGATGATAATTATTATTATGAAAGTGTGCGCGTATCGTATTACTAAGTTTTTGCCTCACGTAATAATATGAACTGTGTCAATCACAGCCACCTATGTTGTAGAATACGAATACGTTTTTACGTAGGCGTTGGTAACTTTTTGTGGCTCGAAAATGTCTGTTGATATAATTAATTAGTTCGATACATTTTGTATAGATGGCGCAGACGAATTGATCGCGTATTCAAGACACGATGTTGCCTTGCTCCTTGAGGAGGAAAATGAACAGCAAACTCGGGTAAAGATTTCATTTTTGGAGTTTAATTTTTATTGGCAGGTAACTTTTTATGGTTCGATTAAGTGTTTAGCTAAAAGTGTGAATGGTATTTATCATTTTGACTATAGGATGGAATCTAACGGTTTAATCTTCAGAGTAAACCTTATCGCAATAATAACCTGAAACAACCGAAATGTTAACAAAACCGCGGGCAAGATGCCCGTTCATGACCTTGCCGCTGTGACTGATGTCCCAGCGCGGGGCGGGGCGAACGGTAAGATCAAATGTGTAGATAAATGTTTGAAAAACAGCATGAGGTTCCGCCAGTGGTGAATTCGCGTACTTCCAAGTTATTGATGTTGATCTTATCCGCGCCACCTGTCGCACTGATCACTACTAAGAGCCGATATGCACACCACGTTTTTTAAACGCGCCCGCCGGTGTAGCGCGTTTGACGCGATACACACGCAAGTCAGACACAGCCTAAAACAAACGATAACAAACTGCTCTGATGAAAACGCGCCGACGCCGACGAAGCGCGTTTCTAAAACGCGCTGCACCGCACCGGCGCGTTTAAAAAACGTGGTGTAAGACCAAAGTTGCTGTTACGCTGGCGTCATCCTCGACTACCAGTAACACTGAATTACTCTCGGTATTAAATAACAGTATGCTCTAAGAAGAACCACGTTACCCAAAGGTCTGAAATCATCCAAAACAAGTCCAAAAATAGACATTCAATAAAGAAATGACGAATCACAGATGTCGATGTGAAAAAGTGTCAAAATTACTTCGAGCAGCATCCAATTTTAGTACAAGGATTTTTCCCCCTTATTTGTCAATTTTTTATTATCCTCGAAGAGAAATGTCGGCTATAAAAGACTTCGGCAGTAAAAGTCAGATCCTAAAGGCGTTTGTACTTCGTAACTATAGAACAAGCAAATTAAAGTATTCGAAAGTTTGCCTTTTAAATAGGTCTCGTTAAATCTAATGGATGTTTTCTTCCCGGGTCGACGACGGCGCGTTGTGTTCCACGCGCGCTTCAAAGAGCGTCAGCATAATGACGGGGCCTTTTAAAAACTAAACTTTCGTATTAATAATTTTAGTAAGGATTTAGATGTGAGATACACTGAAAACTAAAATACTTACCTAAAATACTAATATCAATACTCGTATTTAGTAGTAGTAATATTTTGTCCATGTGGACCGGTGCTGCAGACTGTAGATAATTCCGAAATGTTATTCAGAATTTCATACGCTAACGGGCAATTAGTTTCTTATCAGTTTTTTGAATATCCAGTGCAATGTTCAGTGCATCCGTTCAATATTATCAACGGTCACATTGTCTGCTAAGTACATAAAACCGTCATAAAAATAAATCGTCCAATTCACCACTATTCGTGTAATGTTAGAATAGGTATATTTAATTTACTAAAGGTAAAATACATACGCGAATTTAGCTGTCTTTCTACTAAAACCACTGACTTTCCTTTAGTTCCTAAGTGTTTAGGCAATGCATAAATTTTATGGAGGTAATGAGACATAAATAAGTGTGTGAAAGTGAACAAACAACTTCCAATAAACCTTGAAATTGGTTAATTTAGATGCTAAGCACAGTAATGGTATATTTTGAACCGTTGAATCTCATCCATTTGCAAACATTACTATTCCCTTCCCATTCTATCAGTTGAAAAGATTTCTCCTGAGAAGCCAGGTCCAATAGACACCTTAGTCTCAGCTAAAGGGGATGAGGGGACTTTTGGAATTCATTTCCATGAAAATACGTAGGTTTAATGGACGAGAAACGTTTGAGCTCTTTTCCCCATTACTTTGTTTAATCAGAAACTGAAAGTTATTAACACTGAAACGGGATTATGTGCTTTGTGCACTTGTCTCAAAGTTCCAAACTAAGTGATTGATATCTTGGATAGTGGAGTTTGAGGGATTTCAACTTTTCAATGTCTGAAGTTGAAGTTGCATCAGCATTAATTGTGACAGATGAGGTTTGTGTGACTTCTGTGCACTTTGTAGCCCTATCATAACTTTTCGGTTGCGTTGATCATTTGTCTGAGGTTTGTGTGACTTCTGTGCACTTTGTAGCCTTATCATAACTTTTCGGTTGCGCGTTCACTCATGCGTCACCTTGTGAATCTAGTCATTTTTCTTAACACACGACACATTCGTTTAACGCACAGTCAGCGTCAAAAATATCGTACGATGCGTCGTGATGGGTCGGGGTCCTAAGAAATTTCATCCGGACGAAGGCGCTTTCAGGCTGAAGCGGATTTAAATGGGCACATGGATAGACCATGACCAATATGAACTATGTCACGGCTCATAGGATAACTTTATCTGGTCAATACGCCCCCGTGGGCAATACGCCACGCGGGTGAAGCCCACAAGCTAACAGAAGATCAGTAGATCATGATCTGGATTAAGGGATACTTTTCATCTCACTAGTACGTTGCCGATCCCCATTTTTAACATCCACGTGAGCGTAGCCGCGGGCGGAATCTAGTTAGTGACAAAGATGATTCTGAAAAAAAAAAAAACAAAATGGAGGGCGTTCGATAGGGTATAGATTCGAGGTTATCAGCTAAACTTACAAGATTTTTAAGGAATTTAGTGACGTCAAATAATTGATTAATGTACTTGAAATCGTGATAGATGTTCTTTCAAGTTAAGCTTAGATTGGGGAAGGGTCATGTTGGAAGACCAATGAGTTAGTTCAGTCAGTTATTATAAAATGATTGATTACAAATATATTGATTTGTTTGTTCTACGAACGTACATTTGCCGTCGTACCCAATGATATTAAAATATCATTGGTCATCATCATCTCAGCCATAGGACGTCCGCTGCTGAACATAGGCCTCCCCTTTCGATCTCCACATAAACCTGTTGGATGCTACCTGCATCCAGCGTCTTCCGGCGACCTTTATAAGGTCGTCTGTCCACCTTGCTAGTTGACGTCCTACGCTGCGCTTGCTAGTTCAAAATCCAGTTAAAATCACATTTTTTTGACAAGTGTTCAACAGACGTTTAAGTTTACGTAGTAAGGCTGATCATATTTTTATTGAAATATTTATAAATATCTCACAATTTTAGCTATCGAATGTAAACGTACCTTTAATTATGTCCAGAGCTTTATTACAGTGTCAGCTACAATATCACGTTTTAATGGGGGTACCATTCAAACATGATATTTTAGCTTATTTAATGTGTAGTCTTTTTAAGGTATATAATTCAAAATAAAATATAAAATTTTGGGTTAATACACTGGAAACTACATTAGAATTCAAATAAATGTAGAGTTGTCTATTTTGTTGCATTTTGACCCTACTATCAGCTGCTGATAGATATACGTCTAATTACAAGTACCAAGTATTCTGTACGTAGTAGTATTAAGTATTCTTTGCCCTGTATATTAAAAAAGAAAAATATCATCGGAGCTACCAATTCAATCATTAGCCACATACCTAGGTATCTAAAATACCGATATCTGAAAAACGGTATTTAAATATCTTAAATTATAGGTATGTATTACTTGTACGTCTTCCTTCGTAATGATGACAGATATGGCATTTTTTCGTTCAGTACCTGGCTCTAATAGCTAGACTATATTTTCTTTAAAGTACCATAAAGTGCAGGTGTGACAGTAACTATGAAGCTACCTACCTAAAGATACTGTGCACCTTTGAAGAGCAGTTTCTGAGCAGTTCTCCGAACATAGACAAAGTTACTGGCTAGTTCGGATTGCACCTATAGACCTGCAGGACTTACAAGTTTGCCTGCAATGGCTAGATACCGTTGAGTTTATATTGCCTGTTTTCGTTGAGACTTTAAAATTACATACTTGATAGCTGGTTTAAATTATAATTATGTCATCTTGTATTAGCATTCATTGAAGATGGCAACTGGGGGTATTGCTGCTTAGATAAGCACGAAAGCCTTGGCTATGGCCATACCTAATTTTCTGATTTTCACATTTTTTCATTACTCATACTGTGAAAGTTGACGTACATGTCTGATTAGCCGTTTGAAAGTTACCCATTGTAGGCCTAGGGAGAATCGCTTTCAATTGACAGCTGTCAAATGTAAGAAAAATAAAACAATTTAATATTAAAAAACATTTGATTTCAGAACGAATAGGGTTTGTTACACATAAGTTTCGTGTTTCGTTCCGTATTTTTGTTGACGGATTAAGACAACAGACCCTAGGTCTATCGCCCCATCCAGGTTGCGTATTTCCAAAACCTATACTATTTCAGTCACGAGTCGGACTCTACTCGATTAGCTTTTGTTTGTGCATATTTCTCAGCAAAACCTAATCTATCTCAGTAAAAAACTTGACTCAAATAGATTAGCTTTTGTTTGTGCATATTTCTCAACAAAACCTAATCTATCTCAGTATAAAACTTGACTCAAACAGGCTTTTGGTTTTGATATTTTCAAAGAAAATGCACGGACAAAATCTAGTACCATTTTAGTTACGCACGAGTCAAACTCTAAAAAAAGACGATGTTTTGTTTATGCATGTCGCAGTGACGGGCACGCCGCAATTGCGGCGGTAAGACCCCTCTTTGAGGAGTGGTTGGAGAGAAGTCATGGCGTCCTTACCTTCCGCCTGACGCAGGTCCTCACGGGGCACGGGTGCTTCGGGAGGTACCTGTGTCTAATGCGGAAGGAGGATACGTCTGGGTGTCATCACTGCGAAGATCGCCCGGAGGACACGGTGGAGCATACGGTGCAGGACTGCCCAGCTTGGGCGGCGCACCGACGTGTCCTCACGGCTGCGATAGGCGGAGACCTCTCGCGCCCGGCATTGGTTTCGGCCATGCTGCGGGGCGAGACGGAGTGGGAAGCGGTCGCCTCCTTCTGCGAAGCAGTAATGCTCGCGAAGGAGGAGGCGCGCCGCGAGCGAGAGAGGACAGAGTTCTCCCTCCGCCCCAACCGCGGTGTAGGACGCCCACGGCGACGGACGTCGCGCGACGATCTCCGGCCACCGTAGGCGCGGGCATGCGGGCAGCGAGTAAAGGGCAACTCGCTGCCCGACCAAGGACCATGCCCGGGTCGACGGCGCGTTGTGTCCCACGCGCGCCTCAAAGAGCGTCAGCATAATGACGGGGCCCCCCTCTCAGAGAGGGCCAAAGCCTGCCGGGGTCGCGGGATTATTCCCTAACCGTAACCCCGGAACGTAACAGGCTATGAAGGACACCGTGGATTTTAGTCAGTAGAAGTCTGACAGTCCCTCCCGCCCTGCCCGGGGTTGGAGGACTCATTTGATGATTTTACCACGCTAAAAAAAAAAAAAAAAAAAAAAAAAAAAAAATGCATGTCGCAGTGAAATGAGGAAATCAGGGATTTCACGAAATCCAATTATCAAGAAAAGTATCTAGTGATAATTATGACAAAAATACTAATATAAAGTCAGAGATCATGTCATTTCACTAAACTAAGTAAAATGTTGAAAACGTCGACGGAGCACCGCCTCGCGGTGCTCCTACTTCCGGGTGGTTTAAAAAAAAAACCACGAAGGGGATGGCGGGGTCTTTCAGACCCCGCCATCCCCTTCTAACCTGACCTGTCCGAGTCGGGGTGCCCACAGTCGTATTTGCGATATTCAAGTACTACAAAATTTAAGAAAAGTTAAATTCCGAGGTTTTACTCATATAGCTAGTGAGCCTCTACTCGACAAGGTTTTGCTCGTACGTAATGTTTAAAAATAACTCGCCGAAAGTCTAGCTATTCGAGTGACATGAATTATATAGAACTAGGTTTTGTACGTGCATTTTCTTTGAAAATATCAAAACAAAAAGCTAATCTATTTGAGTCAAGTTTTTTACTGAGATAGATTAGGTTTTGTTGAGAAATATGCACAAACAAAAGCTAATCTATTTGAGTCAAGTTTTTTACTGAGATATAGATTAGGTTTTGTTGAGAAATATGCACAAACAAAAGCTAATCGAGTATGTAGAGTCCGACTCGTGACTGAAATAGTATAGGCTTTGGAAATAGGCATCCAGGTTCATACATATATGTTGAACTAAGTTGAACTAACTATGGTTTGACTACTAACTATGTATTTGAGCCGTTTGGGGTTGAAACACTAGGGCCATGGGGTCCGAGTGCGCATCGGGTTTTCAAAGACATCGCCAAGCGTATAGTCGACGCCTCGCGTGACCAGAGGGCTGGCATGTTTCTTGGTCAAAGGATCAGCATTGCCATCCAACGTGGCAATGCTGCCAGCGTTCTGGGCACTTTCCCCATTGACAGCGATGTGGATGAGTTTTTTGACGCCCTTTAAATTTTAGTTTTTGTTTAGTTATTTCTGTAAATATTTTATAAATAACTTCTTGAATGAGTCATTAAATATATGTTGAATAAAAGTACTTTGATCTGAATCTAAATAAAAATACTCGTTTCTCCAAATCCAAATAATTAGTATTAATTTATCCGTATGAATTTAGAATAAAGACCTATGTAAAACATTTTTAAGCTGCACGCTCGTTTGTTTATTTTTTTAATAAATACACTCACACTAAGAATTTCTCCTGTCTCGTGAATTCGACACGCTGCGCAGGAGTGGGTTGTACGGTGCACACGCTCTACTAGAATGTCTAAAAATGATTGCACTGTGTTACTTCTAAGGCTAGTGATAGTACTGATCCGGTCCCAAGATAAAGATATGACCTAGTTCGTGGACCACCGATAAGATAAATCGCTTGTCACAAATATTTAGTTACAGATCAAATAATGACAGTTTAGATCGAAAAGTCCACCCTGTAACATTTTAAAATTATATTTGCTTGTGACAGATCAGATTGACATTACATTTTATTGCTCTCGGTCGAGCAGTTTTTGACTTTTACCGAGACTAACGAACAGAATTTAGATTTTATGAATAAAGAGAAGCTATTTGAACTTAAAACTCTCGGTGCTGTTCTAACCGTTGTAAATTCATCAAAGAGCTTTTATTCAGGTGTTTCCTAGTTTCAGCAAAGCATTATTGGCGTAGGCAATAACCCGAAGCAAAACTTGTACAACCAGAACTCTACAAAAATGTTTGACTCGCAAATACTCCCGAACTTGGCTAGAACTTTAAAATTGTAAAGAAGTTTAATGCCGCTCATAGAATGGATTTCAGAAATTCATCGCTGAACAACGGTAAAACACGTACAAAAATTAATCGTGAATATACGTTAGAAGATGCCTAGACGTGTCTTACACTGAGAAAATTCTTACAGGATAAAATATTGTCTTGCAGTTTCATTCTGCAAAGATTTTTCACAAGAAAGCTGTGCAGTTTTAGGCTATCATTTAAAAAAAGAAAATTGTCTGATTAAATTCGTTACAAGATTCTTGTACAGGTATTATTTATGGACGGAATTAGGAAACCTTAGGAAACCTTTGGTAAATTAGAGTAGAAAACCGGAAGTCGCCACTGTGCTCTCGCTACCAGCACCTTGAACGTTTTTTTTTTCATTTATTACGTTAGTTTTATGGCACAATAATAAATCCAAACCTGCGTTCTTTGTTTACATCAAATATCAAAGATTTTAAAACGTCAGCAAACTAAAAGATTAGTTCCGTTTCAAGACGTTCTGGCCAAGCTTAAGACAAGTGCCTTTTCTGTTAGGGCTGGCAGACACTTCAGAACACCACCCAGAAGGTGATGTATATGATATTTTTTTAACATATTATGGTGTTTTCCTCACTTTGATTGCTTGTTTGAATGTGAATGTGAACTCAGTGTGAGTTTTACTCACGAAAGTATAAAAGTCTGTTTATTTTTTAAGCTTTCACACCTAAATCACTACCCCCCTAGAGATTATTATATTATATAAAGCTCGATTATTATATTTATATAGTTACTTCGCGCAAGCAAAAGCTAAGAAATGGTACTTAGTAAGTAAAAATATATAGTTATCTGTGAAGTAAACGGCGAATGAAACTGCGGGTCAAGCTTGTATTTTGTATGTTAATATCCGAAATAATAAAGTCAATTTGTTTTAATGTTGGGAACGTGAAGGTCGAGGGGCTGTTTCAGTATTTTTTCAGTACATTTACCATTTGGATTATCGTACATTGTACATAAAAATAATTTTAATATTGAAATTGTTTTAATTGGCATATACGTAGGTACTTGTGAATATTAGCTTGCAGCTTCGTCCGTGTCATAGCCCAGGAGCCACCAATCCTGAAAGCTCCGTGATCACGGAGCTTTCAGGATTGGTGGCTCCTCGCCTATCACAAAGACATTCATATAAGTTTAAGTATAAATATTAAAAGAAAAGTTCGGATTGTTTCAGTACAGATTTGTACGCGCACTCCAACAGTACTTTTACTAAAGCTGGTATCGCGTTTAGCCTATGTGTCCATCGGCAAGGCACAGTACAGTACATGTATATAGTTGGTCTAGTGGTTAGTGACCCTGACTGCTATGCCGGAGGTCGTGGGTTCGATTCCCATCCAGGACAAATGTTTGTGTGATGAGCACGATCATTTGTTCTGTGTCTGGGTGTAATTTATCTATAATATGTATGTATTTAGAAATATATAAGTATGTTTAGCAGTTGTCTAGTACCCATAACACAAGCTCTGCTTAGCTTGGGACTAGATGGCGTTGTGTGATAGTTGTGGAATATTATTATTATTATTATATGTGCGCCAAAATTATCACTGAACTAAGTCTAGCAATGTGCGTGCAGAACTAACGATTCCACTGCCCGCGTGTGTACGTGCACAGAAGGTTTGTGTGAATATTTTTATAATGTTTGAGCACAAAGGACCACGGGCAAAAATGTGCTGTTTCAAATCCCTTGGAGAATATTGCCACAGGTTAGGTTAGGTTGACATTTTCAGATATTCCAAGTAAACCTTAGACATCTGAAGAATGTCGCCGTAGTAAAAGTATTTCGTGTCAACCACGCGCTTCGAATGACACATGTTTCAAATCCCCTGGAGAATATTGCCACAGGTTAGGTTAGGTTGACATTTTCAGATATTCCAGGTGAACCTTACACATCTGAAGAATGTCGCCATAGTAAAAGTATATCGTGTCTACCGCACGCTTCGAATGACACCTGTTTCAAATCCTTTGGAGAATATTGCCACAGGTTAGGTTAGGTTGACATTTTCAGATATTCCAGGTAAACCTTACACATCTGAAGAATGTCGCCTTAGTAAAAGTATATCGTGTCTACCACACGCTTCGAATGACACCTGTTTCAAATCCTTTGGAGAATATTGCCACAGGTTAGGTTAGGATGACATTTTCAGATATTCCAGGTGAACCTTACATATCTGAAGAATGTCGCCATAGTAAAAGTATATCGTGTCTACCTCATGCTTCGAATGACACCTGTTTCAAATCCCTTGGAGAATATTGCCACAGGTTAGGTTAGGTAATGGAAAATTTTTTCGATGCTTGAAATCACCTTGTTGGCGCTCGAATTCGACTTAGCTGCCATAATAAGAAATGCTTAACATCCTCTAAGCTTTCATTTGGCATAGGTTTCATCGCTGTTGAGCGATGGCCCAAAATGACGCAAGGTCCTTTGTTCGTGAAAGAGTGAGTACACTATAGCGAACATTTGTGCCGCACAGTGGTGGAATCGTATCTCACCGCGAGCGTTCACTAACTTTACAGATTCGCACATTCGAAGAATAGAGCATCACATTGAGCAGTTTTATGTTACATTACAGGTGAATGCTCGCGGTGAGGGAGCGCCTTTAGGTTTCAAAATAATTGTTCTAAGTTATTTTGTGTAAAATTGTATGAAAAATGTGAGTTGTTTCGTAAAATAACGCAATAAGGCATGTATTGGAATGAAAATCTGAAAAACACTGCTTTGGGGGTGCAGAAGTTAAGTCCTTTTTATGTGGGTAATCATCGAATGACTTCGAAAAAGGAGTTTGAGACACATACTAAATATGACTAACACTGTTCCTCCAATTACCATTTTAGTTCCAGGTTCACGGTAACTCTTCTAACTTTCACGCACCTTTGGCTTCAGTAGCTCCCTAGAGCTTCGATTTAGGCTTGGTTTACAAAGGATAACGGCCATATCTCGATTACATGGGATTCAATCATAGCCAAATCTGGTTGTACAGACGGATCTCATCAAGCTATGTAGACCAGTATAAGTAGACCGTTCTCTGTACGAAAGAATCATATAAGCGCGACCACGGTAAATTGGTTGTAAGTCTTGGATGTGTTCCCGTGTATACTCTTTGGGGAATACAGAAGTTATACCAACACAATGTTAGGAATATCTACGACCAGTCGATCAACCTGTTAGCATGAATTCAGCGCGTGATAGTGTATATATTTCTCGTTTGTTTATTTTACATAATAATGTTCCTCGTAAACATCACGTACATAGCCAAGAAAAAGAAAATAATAAAGTTCTTATTGTTACTGAAACTTTTTTTCACCTCCGATCAGCGTGATTTTTGGATATGTTTATTAAAATTACTCAAAATTGATAGGAAAAATAGTTAAAAAAAAAACAGGTTTTCCAGAAAAACGGAAGGAAAATGTCATATTTTGCTATGCTCATAAATTGGGTTTTTAAAAGGCCATTGATTTCGAACAGAATAACGTTATTTAGTTGTTGTTTGTAAACAAGGATGGTAATAGGGTATTTATTTCATTGACATTTATCTGACGAAACGGGAAAGAGGGTGATGGCTAGCCAGCTAGAAGTTACAGGCAGAAGCTAGATGGATGCTTCAAAGAAATCTCACCCCCTTTGACATCACTACCAAAGAGGGTCTCTGAAGTTGACAGTACATAATAGAATTGTTGAGAGAGCAGTGGTGGCCCAGTGGTATCGATTTACGAGTCGAGGTCGTGGGTTCGAACCCCGCCAGGCACATTACTTTGTGTAATTTATTTCATCACCACTGCTACCCACTGCTCTCAAAACGGTGAAGGAAAACATCGTGAGGAAACCGGCATGTCCTAGAACCAAAAATTCGAAGACCATCTACCAACCCGCACTGGGCCCGCGTGGTGCGTTATGGCCCACTCCCTCTCGCAGAGAGGAGACCTGTGACCCAGCAGTGTGAACATTATAGGTTGATGATGAATAGAATTGTAAAAGGCATCAATTTGCGTAGAAACGCTTTAATATAAAACATTTTATTACGTACTAGCTTCTGCCCGCGACTTCGTACGCGGATCCTGTTGCTTATGCCAGCGACAACGGGGTCGACAAAATCGATCATCTATAACGTCTGATGTGAAATTCTTAGAGCCTGGGGACGGGAAAACAACGGGACGCGCGTGACGATTCCAGACGTTCCAGATCTTTCATTTTTGTAAGTCAACAGGAAATCCTCATCAGACTAAACAGCTCTTGCTAAGGCGTGATTCCAATATAATTATGTAATAGTGTAGCTAGGCTCTTGGAGTTCCACATCATATGTCTTTGTCTTTGTCAGGTGTTCCAGATCTCAATTTTCATGCGTAAACAGAGAGTGGTCTTTAGGCTGAACAACTCATGCTAAGCCATAATTCCTACATACATATATTATGTTATAGTGTAGCTGGGCTCTTGGAGTTCTACATCAGGTGTTCCAGATCTTCAATTTATATACATCAATAGTGATAATGCTGATCAGATTGAACAACTCTTGCTAAGACGTCATTCCGGTATATGTTATAGTGTAGCTGGGCTCTCGGAGTTCCACAACAGATGTTCCAGATCTTCCATTTTTGTACGTCAACAGAGAGTGCTCATCAGACTGAGAATCTCTTGCTAAGACTTCATTCCTATATATGTTAGTTATAGTTTAGCTGGGCTTTTGGTGTTCCACAGCAGGTGTTCCAGATCTTCAAATTTTAGAAGTCACCAGAGAGTGCTCGTCAAGCTGAACAACTTTGCAAAGACGTCATTCCTGTATATGTTATTATGTTATAGTGTAGCTGGGCTCTTGGTGTTCCACATCAGGTGTTCCAGATCTTCAATTTTTATATGTCAACAGAAAGTGCTCATCTGGGTGAACAACTTAGCTGAGACGTCACTCCTGTCTAAGTCATAGTGTAGCTGGGCTCTTGGTGTTCCACATCAGGTGTTCTAGATCTTAAATTTTTATATGTCAACAAAAAGTGCTCATATGGGTGAACAACTTTGCTGAGACGTCATTCCTCTATATGTTATAGTGTAGCTGGGCTCTTGGAGTTCCACATCAGGTGTTCCAGATCTTCAAATTTATTCTCTCAGCAGAAAATTCTCATGACGTGGACCAATTTTTGCTATCGCACCATTTTTCTATCTCTTATAGTTTAGCTGGTCCGTTGCGGTTCAGCACCAGGTGTTCAAGTTTCCAAGATAAATTATAGCCTATGTGTTGGCCAGACTTAATACCTATACAGCAAAAAAAAAATCATTCAAATCCGTCCAGTACTTTTTGAGTTTATCCCGGACATACATACAGACAAACAGACAAACAGACAAAAATTCTAAAAACTATATTTTTGGCTTTGGTATCGATTGTAGATCACACCCCAAGTATTCTTTTTAAAAAATATTCAATGTACAGTTTTGACTTTCCTACTATTTTATTATATGTATAGATTCAAGTGCAGTTTAATGTGTAGGTATCGTAAGCCGAGATGATATTAGAAATCAGGTCACCCAACCGTTGCCTCGTCGGTTGCTCGTCATTTTACGAGCCTTATGTGAACTTGGTTGAGCAATAAATTTCTCCGGGAGAGTTCCGGCACTAAACCAGGGAACGTTAATTGGTAATATTCTTAAAACTGTTGCTTCAATCGTTACAGTGTTGTTGATTACGATGGTGATCACTGATTAGTCTTAGTTTTAATTGACGAGTCGTTTGGATAAATTGAGGATGTGGTTCCTAATATGAATTTCAATACTATTGAAGTATCTATACTGGGTGTAAGCGACAGCCCTCCACAAACTTTCAGGGCTTGCCCAGTAGACGAAACTGAACAATCTTCCAAAAACAATTTTTTCAGGAAGTGAAAAAAAAAGCAGCCTCACCATGGAAAATTATAAACTTGATTGGACAGTTTTCATTTCCTGAAAAAAAAATGTGGAAGATTGTTCAGTTTCGTCTACTGAGCAAGCCCTGAAAGTTTGTGGAAGGCTGTCCCTTACAACCTGTATACCTATCTGCCATTAATATTTGTACACAGCAAAGACGTAACTTAAATCTAAGACGAACCGGTATGATATTAATCTAGCGACATCAACTATATAAGCAAAGGAAACTTGAGAGTCTTTTCTCCTACGTTTTATTTACAGTTGCTGCCTGCGACTACTTCGTTTGCATTACGTTTTCGCATCTGCCTGACCAATCGCAAACCATCACCGGTCATAAAAAAATATAACAGCTTGTAGCAAGTATCAGAAAATAATCAAATAGAATTAGATAGTTTGTTCTGGAGATTGCTCCAGAACTTTTTTAACTTTTTTTAGTAGGTACTGAGTTACTGATTCGAAATAATAAAAATGGTACCATTTTAAAGACTTAACTGTTAACTTATAACTTATACAATTTCATTCAAATCATGCCATATTATTTAAGGAGCTCAACTGGATCAATTCCATGTTATTCAAAAGTATTGAATCACTTGATTCAATACTTTTGCTCGATAGTGTATTATGTCGGGTCGACGGCGCGTTGTGTCCCACGCGCGCCTCAAAGAGCGTCAGCATAATGACGGGGCCCCCCTCTCAGAGGGCCAAAGGCTGTCGGGGTCGCGGGATTATTTCCTTACCGTGACCCCGGAACAGAAAGGGCTATTGAAGGACACCGTGGATTTTAGTCAGTAGAAGTCTGACAGTAAAGGGTGGGAGGACTCATTTGATGATTCTACCACGCTAAAAAAAAGTGTATTATAGGTACACAAAAATTGACGTGCAAAAAAATTGCATACGAGTTGCCTGCAAATCTGACTGATAATAAATTCAGTTAAAGAAATAACTAAAATGCCAAACTTGCATGTAACTGGGCCTTAAACGACCTAGATTAATTTTAAACCGCTTTTTGTAACTATACTCGTTGAACCAATCAACAATGCGCAGTGTCTCAAATTTCTATAGAAAACGAATGTTTGTATCTTTGAAATCTATGCGTTTCGTAAACATTGACCCGAATGTGATGAAACTTTGGTTTTTCTATGTAAGGCTATGGCCCAAAAACTTATTTCGGTTTTTCCGCAATATATTTTCTCCTACGCATAAGCGAAAGCCATTCCTTGTGTATAGCGACGTTTAACCCTCGGATTAGAACGTTTTATTGCAGAACGGCAGGTAACTGTCATCTTGGTTCACCACACCCTTTACTCTTTGAACTGCGGATTAAAATAATAGCACCAGGGAAGGATAAACGGAGATTTTACTGCAGCGCTCCAAAAAGGTCATTTCACCAACTCATCATCGCAATATTATTTACATATTGCTACAATAATCGCTAAATATAATTCTCTATTCTTCTACTCAAGCAATAATAAGGAAGGTATTAAAAATAACATTTTTATCGCAATTCTATCAGCAGCATTGCTAAAGTAGCGTTTTTAGATGCTCGGCTCAGAGTCTAAACACGAACGCACGGTGTAAACTTCACTTAGATTTAATGAGCCTTTTTTCCAAAAAAAATAGAGAATGTAAATGATATTTATTCAGCAAATTGGTTTTGGCAAACTTTTTTACTCGTCAAAAAGATACTTTTTTTACACTAGATGAGGCCGGTGTTTCGTACCTGAGTACTCTGAGAAGAAACATCCGAAACAAACTCAGAGGTCACAGTCTCTTTTGAAGTTCAGACAATTTAGTATTGATCAAGTTACATGAGAACCATGCAGGTGTCTTTGACTGCTGGCCTTTTAGAGAGACTAAGAGTCATTCAACGAGCAATGGAAAGAGCTATGCTTGGAGTTTCTTTGCGGGATAAAATCCGGAACATGGATATTCGGCGAAGAACCAGAGTCACCGACATAGCTCATAAAATTTGCAAGTTGAAGTGGCAATGGGCACTAATGGGCAGGCCTCATCGCTCGTAGATCTGACAACCGATGGGGAAGAAAAGTTCTAGAGCGGCTACCACGGACCGGAAAACGCAGCGTAGGCAGGCCTCCCACTAGGTGGACCGACGACATCGTGAGGGTCGGGGGCAGCCGATGGATGCAAGTGGCGAATTGTGATCGTTCGGCGTGGCGGTCTAAGGGGGAGGCCTATGTTCAGCAGTGGACGTCTTCCTGCTGATGATTATGCATGCACACTGATTTGAGATGACCTGTCCAGTTAGTGCAAGCATTTGTCAGTTACCGTGTAGCTCAACTCATAACACAAGGACCTCAACGATACTATACTCGATTCATATACAAAAATACGTATATTGTAGTGACCAGCTGATTCGAGCAGAGCCTGCGATCGAGATCATTATCCCAACTTCTATCTTTCAGCTGGAACCAACCATACCCAATTATCCATTCACAAAGTATCAGTGATTTCGGTTCGGTGGTTTAGAAAATTGCGCATACGAACTTATTAAAATGTGTTTGTTTTATATTATTTATCTACTTCAATCAAAAAATCGAATCATCTATATGTGGATGATATTCATTATCCAAATTCAAAAGCAGCTTTAAAATTACAGATAAAAATCGTTCGTATTTAAGGTTTTTATCCACTGCGATCGCTCCATACCGCCAGGTGTGGACTCTCAGTTTGTGGGGCCCTGGGCTACTACGTACTACTCAGGGGCCTGCCTATTTAAACAACTTTTGCAATGTATGTGCCACTTTTAGTTGTAATTTTTAACCGACTTCAAAAAAAGGAGGAGGTTCTCAATTCGTCGGAATCTTTTTTTTTTTTTTATGTATGTTCCCCGATTTCTCGAAGACGCCTGGACCGATTTGGAATTTTTTTCTTTTGTTTGAAAGGGTATACTTTCCAATTGGTCCCATGATCACCAGGTCAGGATCTGATGATGGGATCCTAGGGAAATCGAGGGCAACCTTCAAATTTTATAGGCACATAGTACCATTTTCATATATTTTCTAAAGCTGTTCAAGTATTTGCATCTGATAATCATCATCTCAGGTGGATGACCTGAAGATGGAAGGTACAACTCCTTAACAGTAAGGAGTAGGCATCGATTGATTTACTTTGTGTTCGCATATCTCCGGAACTACAAGTCCGATTTAAGTAATTCTTTTTTTGTTGTAGTACAAGTAGGTATCATTTAACTTAGAGAATACTGCAAGTTTCATCAAAATCGGTTTAGTAATTTTTGAGATATGGAATTTTATTAGCTTAATGTGTACATGAGTGATGTAAGTACTGGTGCGAAGGATTACAAAATTATAGTGCACATGTAAGAGAATAATGTTCTTGACAAGAATTCGGGTTGAATATTTAAACTAAAAAGAGTAAAATAAAAACTTTTTCAAAAAAAATGTAACCGCCTTCAAAAACAACCACAAAAAAGTGTAAAATAATCTACAAAATAACTTTTTTTTCGGAAGTCGGTGGCTAAAAAGACAATGAAAAGAAAAAAAAACAAAGGCACCGACTTCCGAAAGAAAAGTTATTGAAGTGAAAACTTCTTTAGCGGCGTTGTACACTTTTTCTGTAATGGGTAAAAAATTTAAAACTCGCGTCAGGGTCACGTGACCAAAACTCGCGTCAGGGTCACGTGACCCTGATCGAAAATGAGTAAGACGTCATTCAAATTAAAAATAAAACATAGTAACAAAAAGTTTTCACTTCTACCGGCACTCCTGGAGTGCAACCTTTTTTTTTTTTGAAGTGAAAACTTCTTTAGCGGCGTTGTACACTTTTTCTGTAATGGGTAAAAAATTTAAAACTCGCGTCAGGGTCACGTGACCCTGATCGAAAATGAGTAAGACGTCATTCAAATTAAAAATAAAACATAGTAACAAAAAAGTTTTCACTTCTACCGGCACTCCTGGAGTGCAACCTTTTTTTTTGTAGATTATTTTACACTTTTTTGTGGTTGTTTTTGAAGGCGGTTACATTTTTTTTGAAAAAGTTTTATAACTCAAGAACGGGCTCACGTATCCAAACCAAATAATATTTAGGACTTGTTCGGACTATTTAGTAGATGGTTTATGGGAAGTTTGCATTAAATTGGTCGAGCGGTTCTTCATTTATGACATTTTTTGTAACAAATTAATTCAACAAATGGCGGATCATTTTGTTAATGGGGTATTTCTGTCAAAGTAGCAAAGCACGTACCTGGCCGCTAGTTTCATTATAAAACTGTCTCAATTTACGAGCAAACAACATTTATAACATAATCATGACTATCTTTAAAAGGGTTGAGCGTTGGGGTCTTGAAGACACGTTTGGCGCAGTGGCTGAGCGATAGAATGCTGTGCAGCGTGTCGCGGGTTCGAAACCATGATCTGCAAGTAGTTATTCCGGGTCTGGGTATTTGTGTAAGTGAGTTTCTATGTTTGTAAACACACCCACGATACAGGAATAAATTACCTAATAGTGTGGAGCAAAATTAAAAAAAAAAGATAAGATATCCGCGGGGCCCCGCAAAAAGCCCTAATCCGCCCCTGCATACCGCTCTAATACGACTTGACGAAGCGGTCTGTACCCTTTTCACGAATTTTCACTCTTTTACTTTACAGTATTTACAGCGTTTCTTGAGGTTTCTTGTATGAAAAAATGGAACAGTGCCTAATTTTTACCTTGAAATTGTCAATTTGAAATTGCCAAAGTTCCAGTTTACTTTACGTCTCAAATACTACAACGCTTGCGTTCTCTGTTACCAATAACTATCCGCGTTTGGCCTGCGGGAACGCGCAAATATGCGTTCAAATGCTCGCATGTGTCCGGTGACAGTGACCGGTACGTTTACAACGCATGTTCGTGCTAGGCCGTTCTCCGCTTAACGACTACTGTTTACTTGTGCTTAAATTTTTATACCTAATGTAATGACACAGATTACTTAATAGCCTCTACGTAACTTAATGTAATCGTAACTGTTCTAAAGTGGTCTAGCTAGGCACTATGTTGCAAATGTTTGACTTTTAAGTATTTATTTATTTGACTATACGATGGTTTGTCTAGACTGACTTACTGTGGGCAGATTAAAGGTTAACTATAGTTTAGCTATCAATAAGTCAATTTTAACTAGGTATTCTAGTAAAATAATTTGTAAGGTACTTTAAAAATGGTTAACATAGGCGTGTGTGAGGTGCGGGTAGGCTGAATTAGAATCTAATTTGAGAATTCTCAAGAAGAATTAAAAAAGAAAGGAGAACTGAAATAGGGAAAGCCTTTGTCCATCATAGGGTACATTTTGCCTAGACTAAACTGTGTCCATCTAAAGGCGCTCCCTCACCGGGAGCATTCGCGTGTAATGTAACATTATGATTGTAGATTCGCTTTTGAGCATTACTTTACAATAGGTACTACCTCCCTGACTGACGAGCATTCGCGTACATTTAGTATACCTGGATTTGATACAAGGTGCGCATTGTGATGCTCATTGTCTTCCCTTGCTGATAAAAAATGTTCGAATCTGTAACGTTACATTACAGGTGAATGCTCGCGATGACGGACCGCCTTCACATTAAAATATAATGCGAGTGCTTTTATGTTTTCACCACCTGTAGCCCGGTAAAGAAAGCAATATTTTTTGTAACGGTGCGCATTTTTGGGAGGTTCCTTTCTCTGGCCGGATAGCTTGGGCCCTGTTTCTAATACTGTTGGGCTACTACTACTATTAATCATATTTTTAAATGGTATTTAATATATTTTTTATTACGATACATGAAAAAAGACATGTCAATTTGTAAAAAGTAATCAACCATCGAGCTTTTGTATCCACTTCAGTGGAAACAAGGCCGTTGTATAAAATTTTAGGGATCACTAACCTATCATCCATGCTAAAATTATAAATACTTTAGCATATTATTATGTCCATTCCCTTTTTTGACGGATTTGGGTTATAATGTAGCCGGTTATAGTGACCCTGGAACGCAAAGGAACAGTCAAGAGACTGAGCAAACACCCAAAAAAATTGCCATAGCCTTAACGTCTATTTAAGGTCCGGTTTCTACAAAAGTGGAGAGGAGCGGAAACGAGAGAAGATAGGTTACAGATATACACGCCAATAGCGCAAAACCTTTCGTGGGGTAAGTCAGCCCATGTTAGTGAACAATTTTTGTTCTAAGAGTTTTGAAAAAATATGGTTTTTCATACAGATGTGCCCGACCAATTTCTCATTTTGCATGATTTGTTCAGTAACATGGGCTGAGTTACCCCACGAGAGGTTTTGCGCTATTGGCGTTTCACGTTGTATTGAACAGCAATAGAGTTTTAATCATCTCCCCTCCGCTTAGCTTCAGTGATGGACTTTTTCAAAAGACGTCTCCTTCCCTCTCCTCTCGTCTCCTCTTTGCTGGGAACGTTACACTGTTTATTAATAACGCCTAACATTCACGTTACCGTGCAGCTTCTCTCATGTTGTCAATTCTAAACTAGGCGAACTAACGCGAACTACAAACTTCGTGTTCACATCTTATTAATAAAGTAAGTTAATCACGTCAGTTACCATATTTCAGTTACGCAACATCAGTTAACTGCAGTGACGTGTTGAGCTACAGCACAATAATGGAGTTTCCTTGTTACATTGATACAGAGGCTTTTATTACCTCACTAGCGACCCGCCCCGGCTTCGCACGGGTGCAATGCTGATATTAAATGCACTACAGAAAAACTGTGAACGTTGTATATAAAAACATAGCGGCCCGCTCCGGCTTCGCACAGGTATAAATTATATAGCCTATGTGATTAAAATCGATCCAGTAGTTTTGATTAATTCATTAATGCCCGTGGCCCGCACGCGTTAAATTTGGAGTGAAACAATCCCCCTTTCCCTATACCATGAAGATTTCCTGCTATCTTTGGAATATCTAAATTCATACACTACATTTTAACTTATTTACTTTTTACATTTTAAACTATTTATTTTATTTTTACAACATATTACAGAATCACTACATAGTATAAAACAAAGTCGCTTTTGACACACCGGGCGGCCCGCCGGCACCGCCGCAAACGCTACGTCCCGCAATTTTTAAATCTGTAATATCTTCGAAAATATTCACTTAAATCATACGGTGTAAAGGGCCATATAGATCTATCTAATATCTTTAAACGAGCAATTCTTTTATATTTATTTATATATAATCAGGATCTCGGAAACTGCTCCAAGGATTTTCATGAAAGTTACAGATTAGGGGTTTTTCGGCTCAAGGAATCGATTTATCAAGGTCCCAGGTTCGAGAAAAGCCCGGTTCCCAAGATATAGACATTTTAAAAACCGAGCGAAGCTCGGTCAACCAGATATTAATTATTAAATGAACAATGTATTCAAGGTATTTAATTGGTTAAGGATTAATGCTGTATTGGTTAAAATCGCTTCGAAAATTAGACATTATTTGTCGTAAAAAGTAAATGACAAAAAAAAGTTATTGTGGGTTATCCACAAGAGATAGACATATACCATCGCGGACTTTTCTGTAGACCTTTTTTATGTGTACAATACTTAAAAAAAGGTACGTTATTTTGATAAAACTCGTAGGGTTCAGCCTGCGTTTGCAATGTAAGCGGAAAAAATGTAATTATTTACGACATCACATTAGAAACCTCAAAAATAACAGTACTTCTCCACTATTTAATGGATGTTATTAAACATATAAACCTTCCTCTTGAATCACTCTATCCATTAAAAAAAACCGCATCAAAATCCGTTGCGTAGTTTCAAAGATTTAAGCGTACAAAGGGACATAGGGAAATAGGGATAGAGAAAGCGACTTTGTTTTATACTATGTAGTGATGTACAGCTGAGTGCAGTTGAACTGGCGCACGAAGCGTACCATTAACTAAAAAACAAGTTTATTTTTTTAAACGCGCCGTTGACGCGCGTTTGCTGCGATACGCATGCAAGTCAGACGCAGCATGTAGACCTTTGCACACCTGTATAAATTGCAGAAAGCGCGTTTGACGCGAAACAAACGACAACAAACTGCTCTGTTTGATAAAAGCGCGCGTCGACGGCGCGTTTAAAAACGTGGTTTTGTATAGGCCCTTAAATGTTTATTTTGTTCAATTTTTTGTATTTTTGGTATTTATGAGGTACAACCGATATACCGATAGTCAATATACCTACTGCCATAGTACTGATCATGGAACTGTTTTTATAATAGGACAATACTAAGATAGTGAAGTGTGATTGCTAAACGTCTCCGATGTACGGCTAACCGTCACAAAAAAAAGTTTTGTGACGGTTAGCCGTACATCGGAGACGTTTAGCAATAGGGTTCCGTTCCACCATTCGATACTGTACCCTAAAATATGACTACTTGCTAAATATTCCGTAAACAAACTGATGCCAAATAAAAAAATATTTTGTAATACTCGTATTAATGAAATTGCGGTCAATAGGTAGGTACCTAAATGGTAACGTCTAACTATAGACACAGTCATTAATATTCAGAGTAACGCAATAATGACTTTGTAGCAGCATGGGTATATGTTTCTAAAGTACTTTTGGAGTATTTTGAAGTAGCAGTTGGAGATGCACCTCATGTCAGGGTCAAATATTTTGTTACTAAAACTAGAGAAAAAAATAACAGGTATTTTAAATTCTATCTTTAGTAGTATCATGGTATATAAAATATAAGAAATTATTTGTAGTAAAACGTAGTCTCACGTAAGAAATTGTTTTATAATAATTATATATTTTATAAATTGTTCATCTAAAACACATCACAGTAAATAAAACGAACGTAAATGAATTTGCAGAAAAGAATGAATGGTCGAATGGCGAAGTAAATTATATTAGGTTGACATCGAAACAACGTTGTTCAAACAATATAATTGAACAAAAACAAGGTATGAGCCGTAGCCATATTACTGATCGCATGTCAATCTTTATTTGTATAAACTTTCACCATTGGAGGCCTACCTCTAAATATGCTTTTTTTTGTTAGAAATGTGCATTTGAATAGTAAAATATAAGGGAGACAGTCATGTCGAACTGACGTACGAATTAGTTTTGGCTTATCAATTCAGTTTATCGTCCCCAGCGACATTAACATATTACTTAAGGTAGGTAGGTATTCGGTGTCTAGCGACATTGATAAATTGGTAATTTAGAATATCTCTAGATCTCTGTTAAGTAACATGATTTTGAAAATAAGACAGTTTATTGACAGCTACTACTGTCGTAGTACTATTAGGTGTTCTATGCTACTGTGTGAAACCATGGTTTAGTCAATGGTTTATCGCAAAACCACGATTGCTACTAAAGTTTTGTAAAAAACCGTAGTTTTACTAGATTTAAACCTAGGTTTTTAGTTAAACCACATTTTGTAATACTATGGTATGTGTTTAAATCTAACAGACGAAAGAAGTTTAAATTTCGCATGATTTTCTAACCATAGGTTAAGGTTAGGGCCAAATCCGTGTCACTATTTCCCGTATAGAGAATTATACGCATGTATAAATGTGTAAAAAAATTCAAGTATATATACCAGCCTATATACCAGCTCTATTTTCGAGGGCAATTGTTCACGTAATGTCCTTAGAAAGTACAATACACGCTAAATTATACTGGTCTTAATTATTAGGATCTAATTTACACTCCATTTAGTTTAACGCAGGGAGCATAATGGATAATTAAACCGTAAGGGTATATAATATACCTAGATGTCACGCCGCTTGTTTATTTTGTCGATCGATTTTGGTTAGCCACGGAATTAAATCCTACTAATATTATAAATTCGAAAGTTTGTGAGGATGTATGTGTGTATGTATGTATGATTGTTACTCTTTCACGCAAAAAACACTGAACGGATTTGGCTAAAATTAAGTACACAGACAGTTTATAACCTGGATTAACACTTAAGATAGTTTTTTATCCCGATTTTATGTTCCCGTGGGATAATTTTCGTGTTGTAGCAGGTGAAGCCGATGGCAACAAAAGTCAAAGTCAAATCATTTATTTTAAATAGGCCATCAGTGAGGCACTTTTAAACGTCGAATATTAAAATTAAGGAAAGGGATGGGATGGGATTGATTCTACACCCATTCGCTAAGGTAGGTTGTATGGAGAAGAATGGGCAAACAATAAAAAAACAAACTCCATACTAACAGCTAACAGCTAGTCTTTTGATACCTATACAGTTATGACACGATTTCACGAATGACACAATGTGAGGCACGCTTATATAATCTTTTGGAATTCCAATATGTATAATCCCAATAAATGGAAATTAATATGAAAATTTATAAAACTCGTGGCTCAGTTTTACCACAGCATAAAGTTTTACTGTTCACAACACAACATTGTAAATCACTCATATATTATTTTTATGTCTTTAAACTCTAGATGACTTACTAACATAATATTAAAAATAAAATAAAAATACGTAAATTACTGTTAATTAAGTTTTGTACGTTGACAGAATTAAAACTTGAGGATAATGGACGTTGAAGATAAACAGTCTGT
The DNA here is from genome assembly GCA_036375495.1 of Agrotis segetum. NCBI lineage: Eukaryota > Metazoa > Arthropoda > Insecta > Lepidoptera > Noctuidae > Agrotis > Agrotis segetum. Next base: position 12,616,890 of record JAQSVV010000088.1, on the reverse strand, counting down.
CGCCCTTCATGAAAAGAGAACAATGTCATAATTGAGTCTTAAATATAATAAAAATATAATATTCAAGCTACTGAAACTGATAGCTACACTTGAAGTAGTTAAGCCCCAATGTTTTAATTACTTAAGTAATTATTTTTGACTTTAACTTTGAGTGAAATGGAAACCGAAAAAATAAAAGGGTTTTTAAAATTAATTCCCTGTAGAAGCAAAACTGTTTTCTTTTTCTTATTGGAACAAAATTTTTATGTTTGTTACTCAAATTTTGTAATTTTTAAAGGTGTTCATTTTGCATTGTGGGCAAGCATCAACTTTTCTATTCATTGTTAACAATATTTCAAGCATAAAATAACGTTGAGGCATGTATTAGACGTGCAATTTTGTATAATAACAGGTATTAGCATAATAACACAATAAGTACTATTCATTTACATGATACGAGATCTTATTGTACACATTTTAACATGAATGTTAAGATAACACGGCCATACAAGCAAACACAATCGAAAGTAATGTCTTAACTTTGTGATTAATGTGTGTATTGTTAAGTTGGTGCAACACTAGTTTAACTATGTTTTGTTAAAGAGGGACGTGCTTCAGCACCACTGTGCTTCATTACTTACTCTAACACAGTTAATGTTTATCTTCGTCTGAGTAGTAATTGATCAAATTGGTGACGGGTGTTTTAAAGTTCATTCAATAATCTGCAAAAACTCATTATGTAACGACGTCATCAATCGATGTGGTAATCTGTCTAAAAATTGAGATAATCAATAACCATTACCGCAGAAGTCAAGGTGAGAGTCCGTATCTAATAAAGAGCAGATGTCGGCTGATGAAATTACCTTTCAGGATCCACGCCAACGACACTCGTCCATATTCCTTTTAAAGTTTCTTAATCGACACCAAACATAGCTATTTTTATTGCTCCAATTTACAAACTTAGTGCATATTAACACTGTATCGTTCTATTACATCGATACACCTAATTTTCTAAATTAAAATAGCGGAGATGAAGTGAATGGAAGGTCAGGTTTACATCACAACAGGGAGGTATTTGCGATTTCGTTGCGAAATCAGGATGCATGTGCCAACTCTTACTTTGCTTTGTAAAAAATAGGTATCTACCTATTTACATTAGAGACAAATTATGTTAAATTTAAAGCAGAATATGCTGTATCACATACTTTATATATTACAAAAATAAGTGCTTATGTAAAATATGTAGTTATGCAAAATTTTATATTTTTACTGTTCTTGTACAATGTTACAAATTGTGGAAAATATTTCGCGGCACTAGGTAAACTACATATTTATAAAGTTTGCAGCGTTTCAAGTGAATATTTATGACGTCATTTGTTTTTGCAATAATTTCGTATTCCTACACATAATCCCGGAAAAGGTTGGATACCTGGCCTGGTAGTTGTTTCATTTTCCTTTTTTCATAGAGTGTGGAGCACTATTGGTATGTTATTGTAGCAAGGGGATACTTGTTATAAATAGAATTTTGGGTTACAACCTTGCGCCGACCTTCGGAAAACAGGTACAGCGGCGATAGAAACTGAAATCAAGTCCCTGTTAATAATTAATTTAGTTGAAAACTATTGAAGTTTACAGTGTACGTGAACAAGTACCTAAAGATAATGACCTTAATGCCTGAATTATAAGTAGAAGCATCAGTGTTCTGAAATCATTTAACAAAAAAGTACAACTCCATCTTATGATTTGGTCTTTCTTGTTGCAGTGGTGAGGTCAAGAATGCCCATCAATCAATTAAAACAGACTGACTTTAAGTGATGACCTTATGAACAGTGACGTAATGTCGATATCAAAAAAATAACATTATAAATGAGTTTAGATAACAGGTGATCAGCTTTTCAAGATTCTGCACAGTCCAGACGTGATAATTGAACACACAAACACTTTTGTGACGAATCAGGGGTATCTACTATTATCTAAGCACGAAAACCGTAGCTGCAGAGAACCGAAGTTTCAGACGCGCTCTACACTTTGTCACTTACGGACGTATGATTAATTAGTGGTACTTACGAAATAAAATAAATTGATGACATCATGATTTGACAGTACCGACTCTTGACTGGAAAGAGAAGTGTTGGTCGTCCGGCGGCGAGATGGGCAGACCGTCTGCCCATCTCGCCGTCGGACGACCAGCACGTCGTCTGCCGCAGACGACATTGTTGCTAATGTTGCCATTGCGGGAGTGTCCTGGATGAGGCTGGCGCAAGATGGTGGAGCTTGGCACAAATAAAGAGAGGCTTATACCCAGCAGTGGGTGAAGACGGGCTGTGGATGATGACTGACTCCCAATGTGTTTTCAGAACTTATTTTTTCAAAACTAAAAGGGAGTAGGGTTCATTTAAAACTTATAACTTTATGAGTTACTTTCGTACAGGTTCGTATATCTTTGACGGAGAAAGAGAGTATCTAAGCCCCCAGCATCGAGTTCTTCTCTGGTGTAAAAAGAGAAAATACTTAAAAATAAAAAAGTGACCCTTTTAAAAAAAATTCAAAACGAAGACAAACAAAAACCCTGTTTTGAGCTGGGTTTAGAATCTGCGGTCATCAGCATAAAAGGCCAACACGTAAACCATTAAGTCCGTTCAACAACGGCAAAATTATGTAACATTAATTTGTGCAGGAAAATCTTATAAAGTGAACAAGGCACACTAATTTTCCCAGACATGGGACCTAGCTAGATCGATTTACCGCACGGTGTTCAATCTAGCCGGATGCCGTCTCTAATTTTCAATAATTATGAGGTACAAAAACTATTGAAAAATCAATTAGAGCCTTTTTGAGAACGTGAAATTAACGTAAACGAGTACTTACAATTAATATTGCTCGTCAATTTATTATTGGAGCATTCGTGGCGCGGTGGTATTGGCTTCGACTTTCGAGTAGTAGGTAGTATGTAGGTTCGCACCAATAAGGCGCATTCTTTCCTGTAATTTATTTCTTCACCCACTCTCAAAAATTACTACTACGAACAAAAAAATCATGAGGAAACTGCCCTAGAACCAAAAATTTGTAGATATCTGACATCTAACAACCCGCACTGGGCCCTTATGGTGGAAACGGCCCACTCCCACTGGCAGAGAGGAGACCTGTGGGCTGTGGCGCAGGAGTGGGAACATGGTCAGGCTGATGATGATGATTATTGACGCTTGTCTATTGTGCTAGTTTCCATAGTCTGTCCTCACTTAGATCAGTTATATCGCTGACCCCGGAACATACAATAATGGGGAAAGGGACTTATTAGGCGCAATACCCCGGTTTATTGTTAGCTATTCTAGATCTCTGCTTACTAAAGTTACAGTAATACATGTAAGTAAAGGGTAGAACAGTACCCTTAGCACGAGTTTTCACTATTTTACTTTAGAGTGTATAAAAATGGAACAGCGCCTCTGGTGTGCGAAGAAGGAACTTTTTTTTCCTTGAAAATTGTCAATTTGAAATTGTCAAAGTTCACGTTTACTTTACGTCTCAAATACTGAAAACTCGTGCTAAGGGAGGGATTTACGTAATCGATCGCAAACTTTTCCTTGCATACATTCGTATTGTATGCTAATAAACGATTCTCGATTGACTGCCAACGATTTAAAAAAAAAATTATAAAAAATGAAAGTTGGCTAATTTAATATGATGAAATTCTAGAGTTCTAATATTATTTATACTCAGAATTATTATATGCCAGGGTCAACTACAAACAAATCATGTCATCAGTCATAAACTTTATGTAATTCTAATACAACAATCACCATATTTATTAGTAAAAGTTCTAAGGTCAAAGAAGAAGAGTTTTTAAATTAGATTGTCAAAAAATATCTAGTGGGCTTTTCCGTATTTTGTGAAACAATCTGATAGAAAAATGATATACCTACACATGCTGAATAAACATATGTCGGAGACAGAAGAGAAGAAGAGAGAAGGTGAGGACAACGTGGTGCCTTTCCAGTCACTCCTAAAAATAATAATAATAATATTCCACTACAACCACACAACGCCATCTAGTCCCAAGCTAAGCAGAGCTTGTGTTATGGGTACTAGACAACCGATAAACAGTTATATGTTTCTAAATACATACATAATTATTATAGATAAATTACACCCAGACACAGAACAAATGATCATCCTCATCACACAAACATTTGTCCTGGGTGGGAATCGAACCCAGGACGCGCTTAGCAATCAGGGTCACTAACCACTAGACCAACAGGTCAGTCATTCAGTCAGTCAGAAGGGTATTTTTTACGAGGTTTACCGCCACGATTGCGGCGTGATACGTCTACGTTGAAGAGGCTTTTTGGCTGGTATAAGTTTTTATTAATGGTTAATCGATAAAATGATTTGTTTTATCTACTAGTTATTAGGTAGACTACCAGTATAATATGTAAATTATAAGTTCTGAAAATGAAATTATGACAATAACCTATTGACATTAGACACTCCAAGCAATAAAAAATGCATTAGCAAGTGATCGGTAACAGTTTCTGTAGACTTGCGAGTAGGTATGTCAAATTTTTCCAAGTTTTACTATGCGGAGTAGACCCTTTATTTTCAACGGGTCGGTATACCGGCTTCGTTACGTGTAAGTATATAAATCACATTAACAAATCACATAATTGTGAGTTATCCGGTACACTTATTGAAAGAATACTATCCGCTCACATTTGAAAGTATAAAAAAACAATACCGCAATTTGTGACGGCACAGTGGCCGCTGCGGTGATTGTCGCGGGTTTGATTCCCGCTGGTAAGAAATATATTTCTTCGGGTCGAGTACCCAAAGCTGTTTAGATACAGGAGGAATTTCTAAAGAGCTTTATACTAGAAGAAGATTACACTATGACTATTACACTATACTATCACTGGCCTGTTGGTCTAGTGGTTAGTGACCCTGATTGGACGACCCAGGACGAAAGTTTGTGTGATGAGCATGATCATTTGTTCTGTGTCTAGGTGTAATTTATCTATAATATGTATGTATTTAGAAATATATATAAGTATGCCTATCAGTTGCCTAGTACCCATAACACAAGCTCTCCTTAGCTTGGGACTAGATGGCGTTGTGTGATGGTTGTGGAATATTATTATTAATATTATTACAGAAAAACGTATTTGTAAATAAGTGTGAAACTGTTTAGTAACATTGCATCTCAATGCAACTAACAAATTAACACTTTGTAACAAGTCTATCCAAGCCTATCAGTCTGTCGCTAGAGATGATAATTAAGTTGCAGTGTCTCCACGAGACTTGAGTTTAAAAGTACTTTAGTAATTAATTTTCCATAATTACGTCAGGCTAAGGGTACTTTTGCACCAAAGATGTGGTTTACTATTTTGATATAAGGGTAGTTCTTCAGAGACAAAATTTTCGATGTCTGTGGGTATATTTCTGTAACCAACTAACAAAACGGCATGAAATATTTTTTTCTCTACAGTTTAGCTTTAGCTCTACCTGGGACAAATTCTATTTTTTTAATAGTAGCTATCTAGATACAAAATAAAAAATTTTGAAGTCTGTTCTCCTGATTCATATAGGGCGTCCGTTTCCCATTTTCCGGAACAAAATCGTCGATGTCGCATTTTCCTTTTGATTTATCAATATAAATTATAGTTATATCGAAAGGTAATTAATTGACCTCTTACAAAAAAAATACATATTAGATATAACTACGTTAGTGTATTTTTAATTAAGTAAATAAGAAGTGTCCGGCGTATAATACTGATTCATGTGGAGTAAGCTTTGCTTGACTGTACTTGGTCGAGGAATAATGATGAGAGTCTGGGATCTCACATGGGGGAAACCTGTCGTACAACGGACGTGCTAGAAGGCGGACATGAGGCTGGTTGGCTTAGAACCTGGTGAAACAAAGGTAAATGTCTGATTCATCTGTGCTTGGTTTAGGTACCTTGCTGATTACAATGCCTTATTTATTAATTTTATTTTGCTGTTTTAAGACTTTAATCTGAGTTTCGTGTGATGCTTTTGGGTTACAGATTCGTGTAGAAAAATGATAATACTGAAGTCTGTATGAATGATGAGTTAAGTATGATTTTAGGCAAAATCATGATTCATCTGTGCCTGATTTATATGTTCAAAAACCCACATGAATCTGAAAATAAATTAGTTTTTCTCTTTTCCAGCCAGAAAGGAGCACTTTTGTTACGTTATTTTACTTTACTCAAAAATGCATGTAATGTGGTCATTATTTTGACAACCTTGTTTGAGCAAAGTCGCCTTTGCCGGAGTGTTTCAAGGAGCGGTCAGTAATGTTTTTGCTGGCCGCTCTACAGGTCGGTAATACATTGCCGGCCGCTATTTTGACGTTTCAACGTTTTAAAAAAACAAATGCAAAAAGATTTTATTTAAAACACAGCTGTTTGTATATAAAGAGGTAGGCACAAAAAGATTGTATTCCATATTTAAAAAAAAAACACAAAGAAGTAACAAAAGCGCGGTTCAGCGAAATTTTTATTTTTATTTAGTGACTTTTTTTTTGCTATAAGTAAGTGAAGAAAATATACCTAACAGTCAAACACCGCATTAAAATTATCGCAAACTATTAGTAAGTAATATGAAACCCGGAAACCCGGTGTTGAATTTTAGTAACTGTACTTTTCATATTGTTATTTTAATTAATTTTCTAGTTAATACCTATATGTATTTTATTTAAATCACTTGCTGGTTTTATTTAGGTTAGGTAGGTACTTGCATTTTTGAGTAAAGCACTATACAAGCCTTGGCCCATTATGACTCTTCGCTGGTCACGCTATGATTGCCTCCAGCTAGCCTAGCTACGCTCTAGGCCTTCCAGCTTGGCCATCATGCAGCCCTTGCTGTCCTCACTGTAAAGGCCTCGGCCTCCGGCCTCGGCCTTTGTCTCAGCTCGTCCATCAAGTGGTGCATGCTGACCGCGCTGTGTCGGCCTGGAGCTGCGCTAGGCTGCGCTGTCGGCCATCATCAGCGCGACCAGCAAAGTAGCCATTATAGGCCGCGGCAGTAATGTACTATTTTCATGTCAGTAGAGTGTGTGTGACATAATTTTGACATTATTCTTCGGTTTTTATTCATTAATAAGTCAAACTCTATCTATTTTATTTTATATTGCTGTTTACAACAATGCCACTATCAATCGTAGAAAAGATGGAACAAAATATACTATGAGAAAAGGAGACTCACAGAACGTACGAATTTTTGTCTTTCTTAGATGGAAAATAAGAAAAGTTCCAGGCAAGTATGCTGCGTGGAAATTAGAAATGAAAGAATTATATTTGAAAAATAAGAGAGAAAAACAAAATTAAACAGAGAGAATATTATAACGTATCATTAAAATAACTATCTAGTATCTATTTATAACAAAATTCTCGCTTTTCTGTAAGTATTTATTTCTGTAATTGTTAGTTTAAAAACAAGAATTTTATTTTTGAATTGACCAGATTTTTTCCTTGTTAATATGATCACTGTTAATAAATTAATTGTTTTATTAAAAAATAATATTGTTGTTATAATATTATGATTATTTTCTTATTACAAAGCCCATTTTTATTTACATCTGTAAAAAATTCTGATTCATCTGGGCACAAAATTTTTAAACGTCGATATCTTAAAAACTACTTTGTAAAAAGAAGTCCCTCAAACAAATAAATGTTATTTGGAATATCTATTTTCATATGAACATGTGTTACTAGGCTGAAAGTGAAATTAAAATTTGACCATATGAATCAGTCAAAGAATCAAATTTCGAAGAACTACCCATAAGTTTAATATCCAGCACTCATTTTCCATGATTAACATAGCAGAGCACTTCTGGTGAAAAATGTGGAAATGGGTTCAACTAAGCTATGCTTTGCGTGCTGTGGCTGCGTGCTATGGATTCGATTTTTAGATGAGACCTACGGATGCGAGCTATGGCTGCGTGCAATGGATGGTCGCTAATAATGTTGTTATTTTGTATGTGTATAAACTTTGGTTTAAAACATTCAAACATGAATAAAAACATATTTTGAAAAGTTGAGTAATGCAAAAATTAACATTAATACTGTAACAAAATCTCTCATTGTATGTGGCAAATTGTAACGTTACGTCAATTGGCAAACAATATTGCACAGTTGCACCAATTGAGAGGATTCATAATGATAAAAAGTGACCGTATAAACAAAAGGCTTGCATCACTTCCTCACTCGATGTTTGTATCCATGTGGTCGTCTCAAGAATTCTTATGTAATCATTTTACGATTGCTCGGATTGCTCTCACACGGTGGAACGCCCGCGCCGCTCGATTGCCGCTACACTATCGCACTGACGTCCATATCTATACTAACTCAACCGGATGTAGGGCCCTGCCACGAGTTTTGCGACAAGCGAGGCAGAAGCAATGGCGGTGCGGCTAATGCTGACCCGTTCTCAAAACCAGCGGCTAGATCGCAGTGGCGCGGCGTAGTGTTGTTTCGTCGAGATAGTTATTTTTGTTCATGAACAAAATGACTGAATAACGGCAACAACATGTTTTTGATTCAAATTGATTCCTAAAGCTAGATTTACAATCTAAAGAAGCTCGGTCAAAAGAAGATGTACAGTCGTACACTATCAATGCGCCGGAAGTTTCATTTGATTACGTTCATGAAATCCTACAAAAACAGCGCAACGCGAGCGCTTCCGCTGCCGCTACCGCTTCGCTCACCGCAATATTCGAGGCAGAGCCCTAAATCATGGCTATAAGACGCCATACATTTGACTATCAAACTGGTTAAACTCACTCCAATAAAAATAGATTAACCCATGTTGTTGAACCTCCGATCACGCGACTCATGATGAGAACAGTCTTACGTAACATGTATAGACTGTACTACCAATTAATTAAAGCAGATAATTAAGTGATAATTTGTTAAGATCCACCGAGCTAGTGCAGGGAAGTGAATGGCCAGATGCAAATGGCATTATGCCACTGTAATACAATCTTGCCGCTCTGTTTGCAACAATGACCAACATGCAGCTGATGAAATACCTGGTTTTTAATAATTAATTACATGTAAAAGTAAAAATAATTGACAGTTGTTACAGGTAGTCCGTGGCCTGTCCAAGGGGTAAGGTACTAGTACGAAGTCTTCCGAAAATTCGTGCTAAGGGTCTGATGATGAAGTCACTTGATGAAAATATATTTAATTTTTTTTTAGAGCAGGTGTTACTGTCACTAAAATCCACCGTCTTCCTTCAATTAAAATTACTGCTTACGTCCCAGGGTCTCGATGACCCGTGTGGACAGCTCCACGACCAAATATATTAGTATTCAGTTGGATCCGGTTAGACCGGAAGTCGACTTTGTGAAAAGGCTAGTGCTATGCAAGTGATGATGTTTTTGTAAACATATTTCGGTATTAGTATTTGAACTTAATAGCTATTAACATCGTCTACTCAGATGAAGTGAAAGGAGACAGCGCATCTTAGTATGAACGTCAACAGTCGCGGTAAATGCTCGGAGCAATATAAAATGCTCAGCTGCATCAAAGTTCTTACCTTTTATTGGCAATTAAATTGCTGTAACACAGGATTATGAAATATTCACTCGGTAAAACTTCCGCAATAATAAACATTTTTATTTCAGACCTGAACAACGAACAATGTAAAATGATTTAGAGAAGTCGATTATATCGAGATCAAGCTTTCAGTTTCGATTGTATTAACAATATACAAAGTTCGTGCATTGAATTGATTGCAAAAGCTTTATTTCAAAATCATAAATATGTTCTAGGTATTCGGAATTAGTTTATTCGTGTGTCGCAATATGTTGTAACTTAGTAACAGGCGACTTTGCCTGTGGTCTCGGATCTAACGACTCTCAAGTCAGAAATGAATCATCACTTAGCTCGAGTGTACTCCACCTTGAATAATAAATCAGATAGTAAATGTATCGTGCAGTTCAACACGTAATAAGTCCTTCACATTTTTCGCTCGTTTTCACAAACTGCAGTTGTGTTTTAGTTTTCTGTTAGCGGTGCAGTGTTAACTCATAAAATCTTGTCTGGTAACCCAAAAAGTTAGACAGCGGTTTTCAGAAATAGTACATTCACTCATATTTCAAAATAACTAGCGAAGGTAGTCGTTTGCAGCGAGGGAGTGACCCTATTTCCATCAAAAGGTCCCAAATCTAGATTACGGCGATTGAGAATAATAATGGAAAAACCCATTAAAATTGCTGATCTGGGAATCAAACGCAAGATTTAATGCTCAGGAGTATCCTTTGCAACTACAAAGCAGCTCAGTGCAGAATTTTATCTTCATTTTTCAGACCAGTACAAAGCCACGTTTGTTCTGTATGTTTGTTCAGCTTCATATCTTTTTGTTCTGCAACAATGTCGGCTTTAAAACTTCAATATATGCCCTTAGGACACAGGTCACTGAAAGGCTTACTGTAAGATTCACGAACGTAAGCGTCTCATACGAATATGAGGACAATTCACATAAGATAACGTTCATATTCGCATGACACGCCCGGTCATTCGTTTATAGGAATATGGACATTCTCCGCGACTATAAATCCAACAGTACCAGTAAAAAAGGTATGTTTTATTTAGGGGTGAAGTCAAAACTTATTTTTTGTAGCGTATTGGCTGGTTTCAAGAAAAACTTACGGTTCCTACATTTTAAAGTCATCACAAAAACAGTGAAATGTACCTATTCAACTGGTTCATATCAGAGAGCGAGACGAAAGGTACCTACACCTTTTGTTGCTTTTTCTTATTGTTTTCACAGCAACGAGATTTATTAATTAGTGTGTAATTTTCATTAAATGTGCACCATATCTATAAGTTTATTTCATTATGTACCTATATCTACATTTAAAATGAAATTTCCAAAACTATAAATTGTTTCTGGATACACTTAATTTCTGTTACCAATCAAATCGTAGTTTTTGTTATTCTGTAGTTTACTTTATTTACTTATTTATTTATGTAAATGCAAGGTAGGTTTATTATGTTTGGTAAAATTTCAAATAAGAAACAATGAAAATTTGAATACGAAAATAAAAAGAGAAATACTAACTCTTCTGTTCTACAGTTTTAAGTGCAAAATTGTCTTTTAATGGCCTAACTGAAACAAAAATGTTTTGTTGTTGAAGTCAGTTTCTCTTCTAAAACTCAGTGAGTACTGATTACGCATACATCTTCCGAGGTATTAAATCGTCTAGATCCTGGTAATTCCCCTCAGTAATACAGGAGTTTAATTATTTAGGCGACCAGTCGCAATCAAGGATGGGTTATACACCGTGACTTTTTAGTCGTCTTACAAAAAGGGTCCACTTAATGTATCCGACCTAAAATACCTCTAGGCAAGTTATTTTTTTTTTTTATCGTTAATAATAATTTTTATTTTTAATAAATAGGTTCATTAGAAATCTGAAACATCCTGTTAAAATGTTTACGTATCAAGCTGTAAAGTATACCTACCCAGTGCAATAGTCGGGCAGATCATTCCATCTCCATTTTCTATGAGTAAAGGGTGTTTGTATCTAAACCTTGCGTCATATTAAAGAATTAAAATTTTATTTTAAAAAATTTCAAATCTCTTAGATACCAATTTTTTTATTATAAACGTGTTCTAGTAATTGGGTACATGAACTGGGCTGCTTTTGTAAGACGACTAAAAAGTCACGGTGTATACTTAGCGTCGGGTTGCGACCTAATCGCCCAAAATAACAGTTTCGTCTCTGAAATGACTGACGTTGCCTGATAGTGTTTATTTATGCTTTTTGTGATTATTAAGGTAAGGCATTGTTTTGTACTGTGTTTTGGGTTTTGGATATTCACTAGGTATATGTGCCTAATGTTTTGACAATAAAAGAAAATGAAAAAAAAGTCCGACAAAGTTGAGCAGGTTTGAAAAAGTTAAAAAATAAAAAGGCATGTATAATTTAATTTTTATTTCCATCTTGACTAAGTTAGTATCTTAACGAATAATTCAGCAAGTCCATAAGTCCTTAGTAGTCTTAAGAATTAACCATAATCTACAACCAAAAAAATTAGAAAGTTCATTTAAAACTCTTATAATACGAAGTGTCGATCGAATTGTAACATGACTTTTCGATAAATTTTGAAATATTCAATATTCACAGCTAAACTTAAGATGGATCAATGACTGAAGTTTCCGATCAAATTTAATGATGTTATACATAAATTCGTATTACAACTATTTCTGTGTACAAAAACATACTTAAACAGCAAACGACGCGAATTTCCCGAAGAAACAAAGCCTACACATAAGTTCACCAAACAAGACAGACAATAAATTCAGAAGATAATTTATTACAGTGCGATCGAATTGCTTGGGATTCATGATAATATTGTGTACTTGTATCAGAGTAATGTAGCTTCACGGAAACCATTTTACTGCTCAGTTTTTGGTACGATTCCAAACATCGTCTGTTTTGTCTTACTTCTACACAACGTTGTATCTTTGGATCAGTCAATATAATCCTTTTCTTCTCAGGCAAATAGAAAAGAAAATTTCAAAGTGCTACAGAGTATTCGGTTTTCAGTTGCTTTTATGTGAATGTTCAGAGTACATACGTCGTGAGGTGTTCTCACCGGTCCAGCATAATGGTCACCATCTACGTTGGTAATTCTGCACGTTAAATAAATTATTCAACACACAGACCCTTCGTAGATTTTTCCGTCCCTGTTACTCTTAATTCTTCGAACAGGGTGCAAGGGGGACGCATGTCCGTTACTTATACGTGTGAAAGAGCCGATGATGTGTACACAAAGGATCCCTCACTTATCATTCGGTCGGAACATTGTCATTTGTGAAGTGTTTAGCGAGAGTGTCGATACTTACCTTCAAAAGATATTAATTTTACTCTTTTTACCGGGGTCGTTGTGAGATGCTAAAAATAGCACTTCTAATGTAGTTACTCAGGTTGAGTTTATAGTAACACTCTTGATTTTGGAGTCATTAATCAACCCGTGTCAGAAACGTCGCCACTCGCAGAGGCACCACCGAAGCTTGAGGGAATATTGTAGGGTACACCGAAAATTATACTGTATGTGTCGGGCTCAAAGCTATTTTAATTTGTCCCGTACCTTTAATTATAAAAATAATGGCAATAAAAAGGGTGGTGACCTTTTCGTCAAGATGTATATGAAGCTGTTAACACCTGAGTAATGAAAGGCTTCGAGAGAATTTATGTGTATGTGGGAGGCAACAATCCACAAATATTTGTTTAGCAAATACAAAGAAAGACTGCTTTAATAGGATCAAGAAAAATGGACCCGAAAGTTGGATATTTTTCCGCACGGACTCACATGACCAGTGACCACGACATCAATGTATATATCATAATATGATAAATATAACGCGATATGCTATAAATATTACTTATAGTGCTTCATTTATTCCAAGTGATAGTCTCAATGTTATTTTCTAAAACTAAAAGATTGCGATACAGTTCTAATGATGACGCACACGTTTTGACATTTTCGATGGTCGTGCATCTTTTGCAAACTATGCTATCCATAAAATTGTATGCGTTGGCTTTCTTTTAATTTATTTGCCATTCATGTCGCACTGCTATGCGGTTGGTTACGTTGACTTTTGGTTACCTGTTACCCAACCTTGCATATTCAATTGTAATCACAGCACCATCGTAAAACGCCTACTTTGGTTTTACGGCTACAAAACGAATATCAAATCTCTAATGCAACGTTTTTTTAATGTCATTGTCGATGAATGTAAAATTTGGATATCTTGAAATGATCACAGTATGTGGTCGGATGTAACCAGTAGTGTGGTATGTCGACCACTCACCGGTGACGTCACCAAGTGAACGTCGACTGCGATCATTCTAAAGAAGCACTTATGGTGTAACAACTGGTTAGGGATAGCGATGGACCAATTTATGGATTTGAACCGCAGTGTATGCTTGGATGATTACGATGAGAGCCCGACCACGCAACCACGCAACGCTCAAAGAAAACTGCCGCGCGCGGACGAAGGTGACCTTCCAAGGTCAACTATAGAAAACAAGGTCTCGCAACGTTTTGGAAATTCTTCAAATTAGATGTAATGGCGCGTCATTTAGGAATGAGGTCGCATAAGAAGCGTCCACCAAGTCGTTATATAAACAATTAGCTATTTCAAGAGCGTTTGTATTCTTTATTTCGGATATGGCACTCATTAGTCAGAACTATGTGGTTAGGTGTAATTGCTGCGTTAGTTGCACGCAGTTTGTGAATATGTATTTCACGTTTCGCGTTAAGTGAAACGTAGTCAAAACACTGCTTGTGGCTGGACAGGTTCAGCAGAGAGCGAAAGTGGATTTGCTACCTGATATCATTTTTGAGAGTGCTACAGATAAATGCAGCCTCAACTTTAGACTATGTCGTAAGAGTAATGTTGATGGATGTATAAAATATGGTATTGACTTAATTAATTCCGAAAGTAGGTACCTACATAAGAAATGAAACTTTTAATTTCAATAATTTTCTTCAGTTGAACCATTATAATTAGAACCAAAACCAACACGTGATGGACACTCAACAATCAACGTTATATATTAATGAACATGGAGCAACAAAAGGTCAAACGAAATTATAATTTCAAACGCATTAGCCATTGAAATGGTTTGAACTGACGGCACCTTAATGCTTCTGTAAGCGCGCGCGCAGATTACCACTAAGATAAATTGATCACGGCGCACCACTTTGTTGTTCTAATGAAAGTTACGAAACTCGTTTGCTACAGACAGACACTACATACCGATTACTCCCATCGATACGTTTAAGTGGCGTTTATGTAATGTTTAACTAAACAGGATAAACTTCACTCTGCCTAGAATCGACATATTTTAATGCTGATTTGAATACACACAACGTAGGTGGTAGCGCGGTATCACTTGCGATATCATCTGCTGTGTCCTCATATTTGTCATAGCAGCGTGGTGTTATCATAGCCTCTAACCATCGTCGATAAATGAGCTATACAAAAATATTTGTCAATTCGAATTAGTAGTTCCATAATAATAATTAGTAGTTCCTTATAATAAGCGCGTTTAACCAAACAAACGGACAGTCTCCTCAGATTAATTATATTGAAGTATAGATTAGCATAGATCGGTTACAATGGGGATGGCAACTCAAAGCTAATCGTAGATGGCGCTGCGATAGTTGGTCCCCACGTCTACCTTGTACAGAAAAACAAACAAGATTATTTGTTATAAAAATTGAGTATAAATACAAAACAAATATGGAAAATTATTCGTCCATGCAAGTACTACATACTAAAAGAAGAATTAAGACGTCGCGGTGCATCTACAAGAGGAAAAAAGTGATTTAATTGAGTGGTTATACATTTGATTTTACCGTAATAAATCCACAATTACTTGTAGTTGAGGTTTCAATTTTTGAGTTTAGGTATGTTTTACCTGTCCTCTCCTTTATCAAGAATATAATGCTGCTTTTGACTTTCTATTTTGATAAAATATCATAATGTTTTAAGTCAGTAATTTTAACCTTTTTTTCTATTTAGATTCGAGAAATATCACAATATATTTAATTTCTTAACACCACAACTATTACAAAACTTGTTCCAGGTGACAATTCTTCGATTTTCGAGCGATGCAATACTGGTACTTAACCTCCAAAAGAAAAGTAGATATAATATTGAAAAGTGTATTCGATTGTTTAGTTATGGTATAATCATAGGATTTCATTAATTAACTCATCTAACGGCCTGTCTCGGCTTCGCAAGGCTGGATATTTGTTTATTATATAGCTTTTTCTTAGTATTAATACAATTTTTGTTCTCACAGCAGTCACAGCTGCTACCCATTATTTCTTGATAGTGTGAATTGTTGGAAATTTGTATGTTCCATCATTTTTACAGCTTACTCCACAACATCTAGTCATTTTACATCAATAAATCGTTTTTTTTCTGAAAATTCCTTTGATTTGACAGTTCTTTGGGGACCAAACTGTCACTTTTCACTTTGACACTTGCCTTCCCCATTACATAACCACTGTTTGCATTATGCGATTGGTTTGTGGTCACACATCCATGAACTGGGTTCCACATCAAAGTATTCTCTTGACTACGACGATCGTACGATCGTCCATATGTCTACATATGTTCCTCCGCTCACTCAGCACCCTCCTTCCCACTAGCCCCTTTGTATTTAAAGTCAGCGAAGCATGTCTTTTTTGTATTTCATATATTATTATATCTTTATTAGCTACGAGTATCGAGTATAATTCACTTTTTTGAGACATAAATAAAATTTGTCACATAATCTTTCCTCCTTTTTATATTTTATAGCTAATAATTAATATTCTAAACTGCACACTCAAATACCTACGGGCCCATAACTTTCATCTCATCATCATGTGCTTAGCCTTTTCCAATAGGCAAAGTAAAGGCTGCTTGTCTAAAAGGATGCAGTTAGATATCAAATTATTTTACTAGGCGTCTGCCGAAAATGGTCTTCATAATCCTACTGATGGATAATAAGGCTTCACATATTTGTTCCATCCATTTTTCCAACAACATACATTAAGCAGACTTGGGGTTTGTGATGTATTTGTCAACCGACGTGTGGAGCCATAGCTGAGATTGTTGTTCTGTGTGTTGCAGGTTCAATTCCCACCCGGACAAATATTTGTATGTCCTGCAAGTTTTTGTTATGATTGTTTGTGTGAATTTAAATATTTGTAAACGCACCCAGGATTCTGGAAAAAATCCTATTGCGGGGCAAAGTTTCGTCGAAAAAACTAAGGACTAAACTAAACTAATCAAAGGAAGAGAAGATTTCTAAACCAAGTGGATTACCTAATCAACGAAATTTTATATTCACAATGCAGATCACGGCCGTCTTCGGCCTCGGTCACAGAGATGTTTTGAAAGGGGATTTAGTCAGAATCCACCGACACTTAAATATGTAAATTCGTATGCAGTATTGCAGATGTTAGGCCAACACTTAGTGGTTGTATGTGAATAGATTTGATAACTATGCGACCTTAAAATGGTTGACAATTGCCTTTTACAGACAGATTTAACTTTCTTCGTGTTTACTATGCGTATAAGGGTTTAAGCAGTAAAATGCTTAGACTAGGTCGTTTCAATCTTAATATTTTACTAAGAGTCAATACCGAGGCGCGACACACGCATGTTTCAATAGAGTGACTCAAAATTGAACTTTATATACTACACGAAAGATACACATTACCAGTATCGTCGAAACAAATGGATTTGTGATGTGTCGTCGTCGTGCGGAGAGGCGTTGAGTGATCCTCACTCGTGCGCGTGGTGGACGTATGTTAAGCATCGAGGGGGTTCTCATACAAGCCGATGCGACGAGGTATTCGCTTCACGGACGTTACGGACGAGCGGCATCATGTAGGAACTGCGTTATAACTTAACATAATAAGTACAAATGTCACGTAAGTAAATTTTCAGATGCCACAGTAAATTAAGACTCGACTTGGCGCTGGCACTGCTGCGCCCCCAGATGTTGTTGTGAAGTTTCAGGTTCACAACGGGCCTATAATTATGAAACCAATTTTCAGCTACCCTATGTGAGCGGTTCGCGTATCCGATAAATTAAAAAGAAAGCGACTTTGTAAATAAATAAATCGTAAATCTTAACGTAGGTACATCGCAGCATAGCAGTTAAAAGTATCCTTTAATGTCCTTTATTTAAGATCGCCTGATGATCGATAAATATATGTACACAAAAAGTGGTTTAGAACTGTTTATTCTACCTTGATTTATTTAACAAAATAACCTTTTAGTTTGTCCCATACTTGCCAACAAAAAGAGGACAAGCAAAACAGGGCTGCGGACTTTCAGGTTCCGTGAAACAAAAAGTGTAATTGGTTTGCAAAATTCTCGGTTACCGGAAATTTTGCCCGATATTGGAATTGTCTTCGATAAATCGGTAAAGGCTCGTTATAACGGCTGCCATCGGGCTCGAACTGCCTAAGCTTTAATAAAAAGAGCTTCCACAATATGGGCTTAAAGATGAGCTTTTGCACTCCTAAAGTAATTGCATATTTCAAAGATCTAATCTGCCGTAGGCTCTGTGATCACGTAGGGACCTTGGTAGACCGCTCTTAAAATTTATTATTATCACTACGGTTTCTGTATGTTTGTTGTTAAATTAATAAAGCATAGACAAACTCCTCGCATAAAGTTATATATTATTATGTAATGTTTATTGAAATGTTTGGCTTTATACTGGTATAATTTCTAAATAAAATATTAACTTCTCCAGAAAAATATATATAAAAAGGCTCTGTTTTATTTATTCACATTTTATTGCTCAAGTCAAATGTCGTATAAAGTGCCTTATCCCAGTGACTGTCCGCTGGCATCCGATCAAGTATTGAGTTAAGCAAAACACGACGAATGTTTGCGTAATAAACTTATATTGAACCATTCCTACTTTTGATAAAATAAAAACAGATATTCCGGACGAAAAATATTTTTCTAATCGGATTATAGTCTAAATCTAAATGAACATCTATAGGTTCTTTGGTATAATATTATATAACTTAATTAGAAAAAATCGGATCGCTGTCGGACGGTATCTGTCCTACCTCCGGTAATAGCAATTAATTTTCATACCCTTGTTCAGGGAATATTTTTAATAACCTGAAAATTTAGATTAAACTTTAATAGCGGATTTCGATTTTGTAGTCCACGGATTCTTCAGCCAAGATAATCAGTTAAATTAGTCTTTTATTTCGACCCTTTTGAAAATATATTTTTTTAAAGGTACCGTTACAAATAGGTAACCAACAGGTAAAAGGTACCGTTACCAACAAAATGATGAATTTAATAATTACAGAAAGCAACTATACAACTATTGCACTATATTAAGAGCTGCAAAAGACGGTTTTTGTCCTTTTATTTTAGCGAAACAAGCGTTTTTATTTGTAGATACTATTCTTGCAACACCATACCTAAATGAAACAATCTGTTTTGAAATAAAATTGTAACTGCATTTTCTTTAAACATTTTTCATCCAGGGCTGTTAAATGTAAGTGCCGTTTGATATGAGAATATTTATATTTTCACATCAGTGCGTATTTGCCAATGAAGGTAATGCTGCTTTTGAAAATATTTAAGAGGTGTGTTTGAGTTTTTTTTTACTATTATTGTTATATTATGTTTTTGACAGCATTACGATATGCAAAAAGGCCTCGAAAATATTTTTTTATTTTTTTTGTCACTTTTATTCACGGTTCTAGAGCTACACTTCTTTTAAAACCACCTTTTTGATAATTTTCCAGTTATCTTTGCCTTGATGATGTTAATTAGCATTGTGAACGGTTGCTACTCGACTCAAGCACCATTGTGGTACACGCGCTTGCACACTTTGATCATAATTAATCTGTCAAAATCTAATGTGGTAATGATCCTTGTCCAGTTTTACATTTTATTCTAAGCTTATCTCTTTATATTATTGATGATTTTACAGAATTGTCTGTATGTAAACTTCCTGTGTACACTTTTTACTTGACTCTTCATTCTCATATGACCATCTCATGATGAATGATGTTACAAAGGTAAAAATAATGTCTATGAAAAAGAATGTCAATGGATTTTCTTGCTTGTTCTTCTCTATAGAAAAGCTTTGGAATGGGCACCCGCAGTTCTTTCACAGTTATTATGTCTTGTGACTGGGACTGTAGATATTTAATTTATTTTTATTTTTGTGTTTTGACAATTTAAAAGTGTCTGTAACCTTGAAATAAATTCTTTAATTTTTGAATGATTTTATTTAAATTGTTCTATTGTATTTTTATCAATAGCATCATGATATGCTAATAGTGTTCCCAAGATGGGACACAGGCCTCCTCTTTGAGTGAGTGGGCCATTATCCACCACGCGGACCCAGTGCGGGATGGTAGATGCCACATGTCTTCGACTTTTTATTCTAGGACTTAACTCCTCACAATGTTTTCCTTCACCGTATAAAGAGCAGTGGCGATGAAATAAATTACACAAAGTAAAGTAATGTAACTTGAGGCCGATACCTCTGGCCACTAACGCTCATTTAGATTTAAGTCCTATATAATAGGGGGCGAACCTATTACCATTAACCGGGCTCAAATCCAGACATAACATAATCAACATAATCTAATTATAGAAGTACCCAAATGATGGCCGTCCAGTCTCGGTAGCAACTCTTATCCAACGAGGATCTTTACTGGCAGGCTTGTATATTATCTTTATGGCGAGTTTTTTGTTCAGGATATGTTATGGGGCAAGTGATTAATGCGGGCAGTATTCATAATGCCCGGGCAGTATGAATAATGCCCAGTCATATCGGGACAAGTGATTAATGTGAATAATAAACTAGCTTATCGAAAGGTCGACGGAGCCCCGCTTGGCGTGGCTCCTACAACTAAACTAATCACTTGGCTTATGAAAGTTACGCTAACAAGTATTAAAAATTCTCCTACAACAAAGAAGTTCTTTACTACAGTAGTGCATCACAAACCTTTTATATAATTATTTTCTCGTTAAATATACGCGGTAAGCGATTTTTCTTAAATAAAAAATTATATTAAAAAAATGTTATTCAATAGGTTCACCGCGGCAGTCTCCGAGTGCCACATGTATTTTTTTATGATTGGTTCAGCTTTCAGTCTAATCAGCTGCAGCTGTCACCTGTATTTAACATGTTTAGACATGTAAAATACAGGTGACCGCTGCAGCTGATTACGCTGAAACCTTCGCAGCAACATTTATCGGAGTCGTTGGAAAGCCTGTTTATCAGATCTTCAAGCTTCTAAATACTCGTATTTTAACTACAAATGAAACAGATCAATCTAAACATTTTTCTAACTTTGATTGTTCTAAAGAAAGCTCCTTTTTACTCTCTACAAACTAAGTTAACTTATCTCTACAAATTCAACGTAAACAGTCATTACATTTTTATTTTATCTGTTTCAGATCAACTTGAATGGAAAGTTTATTTTATGGCATCGCCCCGGTCGGCCATTAAAATAAGTAGAATTATCACTCAAAAGTTTCGAACGAGAGCGTTGGAACATTAGTCTGAATTCAACTTTTTATCGTACAAGAATAAAATTGTAAAATACTTCGTATGGTTATACGTACATTATTTAGTCTCTTTCTGCTTTTAAATAGTAAGAATAAGTTCAACAGGTTAGTTTTCAGCATCAGTACATTGCAAATGGGTTTAGAAACTTTTTTTTCTTTTCTTCATCATCATCATCAGCCTATTAATGTTCCCACTGCTGGGACACAAGCCTCCTATCTGTGAGAGGGGGTGGGCCTTAATCCACCACGCGGGCCCAGTGCGGATTGGTGGATGTGACATGTCTTCGAATTTGGTTCTAGGACATGCCGGTTTCCTCACGATGTTTTCCTTCACCGTTTTCAGAGCAGTGGTGATGAAATAAATTACACAAAGTAATGCGCCTGCCGGGATTCGAACCCACGACCTATATATGGCCGATACCACTGGGCCACCACTGCTCTTTTCTTTTCTTAAATCATTGAATTTACAAATCGCTCACGATTTTATTTCTTTTGAAAATTCGTTAGTGAGAGATTTGGAAACGAAAGCGCAATTTTCGACAAGTTTACGTATCGATAGAAAAAAAACGGGTCAAATATATTTTCATCACAAAAGCTTATTAAGTACAGAGCACTGCCATTTTAGACCAAATGAAAGCTTGAGTGGAGACTACGTATCACATCCCATCTAAATGGATCTAAATGTGTACATACGAACTACACAAAGTCTGCATACTAAGGCCAGACATGACGGCGGCATGTCTGAACGTTTACGAAACTTATATCTATCATGTTAAATATTCGATACAGAAACCTGTCGGCAACCTCCACAGTCTCAACCTCCTTAGAAAAATTTCCTAGTAGCTGGTGGGCTACTCCAAATAGGCACCTTTCTACGAAGTTGGAGGAATTTGTGCCCTCTTCCTTATTGCCCCGAATGTCCAGCACGCGTAACATGGTGATTCTATCTCTATTCTACCAAGAAAAGACAAAGTTATTTAATCGTTATTCCTATACAAATCGACTGTTTTTTTGCACAAATATGACATGATTCGTACACCATTAAAGAATAGAAACATACCTCTTCTATATTTTAAACATTACTATGCTAAAATCTATAAAAATCTTTTACGTTTTGTCATTTTGTCTATTCTCGCGTCGACAAAACTCGTTTCTACGGCGCCATGCTACGCGTGCAGGAAGGACTGCGAACAGTGCGGAGGTGTTGTGATACTACCCAGGAAGAGACGAATGTTCAGCTGTGGGTTGACAATAAACTGAATTAGGGTGCTCACACATCTATCGACGCGGAATCGGATTTTTCCGTCGCCGTCCGCCGTCCGTAGACAATTCGATAGCACGCGGCCGCGTCGAGGATCCCGCCGCGTGCGATCGCATTTTGCTTTCTGTCTCGGTCTAGCAAATGGCAGTTCTAAGCGACAGAAAGAGAAAGGGCGACGCAAAAAGCCGATTCCGCGTCGCTAGATGTGGGAGCACCCTTAATTGATCAATTGCTCGCATGAATCCGTGACATTTAATAAAACCTATAAAATTATAACATGTGAGAGCGGAACATAAAACGATATGTGGTAATCCGTCTCATCGGAGACATTGCGCCCTAGAAATTAAGTAACACTCGAAAAACAACATTTCTGTTTATACTTTATAGTTAGGAGTCGTAATCATCAATCATCGATAACTGTTAGATAAGTTTTGTGGAATTTTCTATGGATTATAGTATAACTTGCTTATGTATATTATTGAAATGAACAGAAACCACCTTCTAAGCAACTTGAGTTTCAGATTACGGGTTGGATTTACTTTCATCATCAATGCTCTCAAAACGGTGAAGGTAAACATCATTTCTATTATAGACAAGAGTAACGAAAACATGTGATTAGACTTATTATGTCTTTGATTTTGTAGAAGAGAATTCCCAGAAGCATCGACGATTACGGCTCATTAAAATAACTATAGAAATTCCAAATTAATTAGATGTGTCCATCATAAAATTCTAAGAATCAAAAAATATAACTTTCGTATTGCAGCGATTCATTTCAACTGAAAAAGGGTTTTGTTTGTGTAATTTCAAGAGCGTATTATAATCCGATTAGGCTGGATTTAATATGGCGCTTAATGAAATAATTTAAACCTTTGGAGATCAACGTTAGGTTTGAAAACGCTCTTTGCTAGCGCTAAAGCTACTTCAACAAACGGACCGTGGACAAAATAATAGGAATGGGGGTCGTTTATGATTGAAAATCGGTCTTGTATATAATTAGAATGCAGTTGTCATTTGAGTAATGGACGTCTGCATATTTGATGAGTGCAAGAGCCCGATGAAGAAATAGCTCATTTTATAGCACCTCTATTTTATGCAGGGTTTTATCTCCACCGCAATCGCCAACGCCTCGCGCTCCGGTCTCCGACGAAGAAATTACTTTTGATGCATTCACTTTAAAGTTTAGAACAGGTACGCTAGATTCGTTCTCATTTTTATAGCAGCATCGTTTGAAAACAACTCATCTTTTTTTAATGAAATGAAAGCAGTAGAAAGGATAGAGTTTGCGGATCGCGCGAATGAGAGGCTTTGTATAAAGTAGATTATCAGATGAGATTTATACCAATAAAATTGTATGGTTAATTGATTAGCGGGTGAATGTATTGAAAAGGTCGTGCCAAGGTTCGCGGCTGGCCGTTCGTGGCATCGGCCAGTTGAGCGAGCATACGTAGCATATGACGGCGGTTATGCAACCCGACCTCCAGTAGATAATAAGGCGCGTGTAAGAAGAAAAATAATATCTAAATCATTACCTACATTGCCTACTGGTGACCCCTTCAAATAGCCATAGTTCAAGGTGGCTGTCGTTTTATATAAATTGATCAAATAACTCTTTAATAACGCTATGAATAAGACAGGTACAGTTCAGTGCCAAACTGTATGCGTAATGTTAGTTTTATTGATATTATTTGTGTGGCACAAAAGCTTGCCTAAGTCCGTCTCGAGTTGATTGATCTCGTTAGGGGATTTGTTTTAATTATTCGTCTATTTAAGTTGGAGAGTTGAGGTCATTTCGTAATCTGTTAAGCGCCTTAGGAAAAAGGCTCGCTCACAACGGTTGGCGTGGACGTAGCGATATATTGTAAAAAACATCTTTTAAATTATAACCATAAATTTGTTTATTCTCATCCGCAAGTTGTTCTAATAAGAGTATCTAGTGTTCCTCCTTTTAACCATACATAATAATAATTACGTTTGAATTTTTTTTACCTAGTAAAATCTAATAAGTCTTCTCACCCAAGGCAGGGTGGAAAAGACTGTCAGACTCGTACTGACTAAAATCCACGGTGTCCTTCAATAGCCCTTTGTCCCGCGACCCCGGCAGGCTTTGGCCCTCAAGAGCCCAGTCATCATTTATAAACTAAGAATAGATGTGATTTAAAGCGCAAGTGCTGTAGTATGTTCCAACCTTTAATGCCATTTTACGTTAGCTTAATTTAAATATTCAAACACCAATTTTATTATATTAAGCATCAAATTTACATATTACATTCTCGACTATCGCTGTGGCCGCCATTCATGTCGAGATAATATCAGACTAAAAATAAAAATAATATGAGTTAGAAGATGCATCTGTCGTAGTCTTACGGAAGTAATTAAGAGAGTTGAATTCCAGAATGATTCAGTATCAGTAATAAACTAGCTTTTATACCTACAACGATAGTTCCGTAGTTCTTATATTTTCAACAATTTTATTTCATGATATGTTGAAACAGGCATGGCATGATGACGTCACTATCAATAAAAGTTCATCAATTTTCGTTAGTGACATGGTTGTATGACGGGGCCTCCTCTCAGAGGGCCAAAACCAGCCGGGTTCGCGGGATTTATTTCCTCACCATGATCCCGGAACATAAAGAGCTATTGAAGGACACCGTCAATTTTAGTCAGTACACGACTGACAGTCTCTCCCGCCCTGCCCCGTATGGGAGGAATCATTTAATGATTTTACCACGGTAAAAAAAAGTTGACTCTCTCATTTTAACTGTAAAAAACAAAATAGTGACAAGGTTGGCGCAGTAGCTAAGCGATTAGACTGCTATGCAGCGTGTCGCAGGTTTGATCCCCGCACGAAACAAACATTTGACTGACCTACAAGTAGATTTTTCGGGTTTGGGCGTTTGTGAATCTGAGTTTATATGTTTGTAAACGCATCCACGATACAGCAGCAACTTCTAGAGTGTAGCAAATTTAAAAGGAAGAGTATCCGTCGCGTTATAAATGCGTTGGAATCCATAAAACGCATTACAAAATGTTTATGAACCGTTCAGTTTTATAATAAAGGCTCAGTTATTTCACGGTACAACCTTAATTCGAGGAAAAACATATCAATGATTCAACTGACCTCTGATTAGGGCCAATTGACTACTTAAACAAATCTATCAATTTGCCTCAATTCATCGTGGTTGGAACCGTTTACGAGAACATGAAGTTCTTTGAAGCAACCAATCAGTTCGCAATTAGTTAGTAGTGTAGTATTACATTCCTAATCAATTCTCGAAGGCTTCTTCAATAATAAAGTCTATTGAAGGCAAGTGAAGCCGTAGACACTGTCGTAAATAAAATATAGTTGGCCTCACTGTCTGTAATTAAATGTTGGAATGTACCTGAATACCATAAGTTTGATGAAAGTTGAATAAGATTTCGATGAAAGATCTATTTAAAGCACTATTGTACTATTCTATATACAGGGTGGAATTTTGTAATGCCACCTGGAGGGGGAGTACTCTTAATACTGCAGATTGACATGATATGTAGATAGACTGTATACCTATGTTCCTTGAATACTGATTACATTGTGTAGTAGCAATAATTAGGAACTGAGTCTAGTTCACCAAACTAATGCAGCTTGGTGATTGTAGGTTAGGTAAGAAACTTAAGACAAAATAAATAAAAAAATGAAATATTTGGCAAATAATAGAAAATTGCCTCAACTCACTTTTATGAGTTACAGCTATTTCCAGCGGCTTCAACCGCTACAACTCGAAAATTGTCCCAAAGGAACATAAAATCGGGTTAAAAACTATCCTATTTGTTAATCTAGGTTATAAACAATCTGTGTACCGAACTTTAGCCAAATCTGTTCAGTAGTTTTTGCGTGAAATAGTAACAAACATACACATACACATTACATCCTCACAAACTTTCGCATTTATAATATTAGTTGGACAAATTAGTGTTTTTATTTATATTAGAATGATTGATCTTTGCGTGGCTTTTAAACATTCCCTTTGTTTTAAAATAATACGTTCAAATGTTCATTTAACTGCTGCACTCTGAATTTTCGCGGATTTCCAATGAATGCGAGTTCTACTTTGCACAAGATATTTAAAACGAATTCTGTGCTTTCGGGAGTATCAAGTTACTATGGCCATTTGTTACCACATTGTTTTTGCCCTGTTTGCTCGTTCGGAATGTCATGCTGAGTAGAATGGATGGCGCACAATGAGCAAAACTTTATGCTGTAACCGTTCGGAATGTTACTTACTAAGAAAAATACACAGAAAAAATAAGTTTATTTAATTAATTCCTTTAATTTTTGGCGCAAAATGAGCAAATCTTTATGCTGTTAGCATGCGAAATGTTACTTACTAAGAAAATAGCACAAAAAAAAATAGTTTATTTAATTAATTCCTTCTTTTCTTTTAATTGGCCTATATTGTCCCACTGCTGAGCAAAGGCCTCCCCAATAGGCTAATTAAAAAAAAATATTTTTTAATAAATATTTATATTTCAAAAGGCAAATAATTACAGTGTTAAAAATTCATTCGCATTGCTGTCAATAGCCAGGCAAACATCAAATCATCATCATCTGCCTAGTCTTTTCACAACTATATTGGGGTCGACTTCCAGGCAAACCGGATGCAGCTGAATATGTATTTTACAGGCAAAAATCAAAACAAAGTAAAATAATATTTATTTCTTCTCCGTCCGCGAAAGAATGTGTGAGCATTCATCTTTATCTCTTGAAATAAATATACTGATTAAATAATTACAAGTTCATCGAAATCATCAAGATGACAAGAAATAACATACCTATTTGATGTAACCAAATTTGCCTCCAGCAAGATTACATATTTAGAGTTATTTACGTATATCTGTGCTAGAGTTTCGCTATTTCCCTACTTAAAAGCCGTTATTGGGAAAGTCAAAGCGTCATCGAAATAATTATACTTATCTTTTTTATTTTATAATTATGAAAGAATGACGCTGGTTTTGCGAATATCGCCCAAAGTATTTCATTTTTTTTTACTCTGACGAACGTGTTACATAAGGGTGAGGCAGTTACTTCGAAATCACCTGGTTTAACATTAATTAAATCAATGTAATGAGTAAAAATTGCTGGATTGTGAATGAGAAGTCTTTATTCAACCCCGTATTGGATCGCAGTCGATATTCAGATGCTCTTTTTATTTTTAATGCAGCTCGGTAATTTTATTTACACATTCAGAAATCCGTTTAATGAGAAGCCGAGGATGCACAAAATACGAACCCATTTATTTCGTGAATCCTTTCCTTACGAGCGAACGAAAATGAAACCAATTAATTCGTTCGTTAGACCCGACGGTCATTACATATTACACTTGAACGAAACTAGCATCAATTTATAACCGGAATACTTTTAAAAACAGGTTTTATTTTAACTAGATGTGGCTGAGACAGTCACTTTTTTAACGCTCTCCTTTCTCTGTGACTAATATATTAAATTGTACGATGTTTCAGCATTGTTAAATAAAATAAATAAAAGGATGGTCTGCATCCAGATAACCTACATCAAAGCTGCAATCTTTTAGAAAGGAAACATTGTTCAGGTTTTTAAAACTGACATGGTCACTTACACTATCATTAGAACTTGAAAGAGGTTTATTTATTTGTTATTTTGCGAGCCGGATATTTCGAATTTTCGACTCTTTTGTCACGAAGAAACATGATAATTATCACGTTTTAGTTCCTACCCGGAAATGTCTCTAAACTGGTAACCATGACACTGAAACGTAAAGGCCTATTGAAGGAACATAGTGGATTTTATTCAGTACGAGTCTTACAGTGTCTTTTGCTTCATTCGGGGGACCTTTGATGATTTTTCCACAAAAAAAGTTCCATTAATAGTAATACATAATTGTGGCGGTCTAAGGGGGAGGCCTATGTTCAGCAGTGGACGTCTTCCGGCTGATGATGATGATGAATGATGAATGAGTTCCTTTATATTTACAGATGTTTGCCTCACCGTAGTGCAATTGTAGTCTACATTCCATTAATAAAGTACAATAAGATCTTTACTAATTCAATGTACATTGTAAGCAACATTGGCACGCAAGCTCTACTGAATTTCATGAGAGTTTCAGTGTTAATGTGTATGTAGTATACTCTGTTTTGCGGTTTATCTCCCCACTTAGCACTTTGAGTTTGATGTGTAAATATTTTACATTTCCTGAGTACTGCTAACCGAAATTTTATTGCAAATTAAACGAATATGAAAAGGTAACGTGGTTTTTTTACCGTGTGGCGCAGACATATTTTTCTTAATTCGGTCGGTATGTTTTTTTTTTAATGTATGTACATCGATTACTCCGAGGTTTCTAGTCCGATTAGTGTGATTATTTTTTTGTTCGATGCAGTATACATGCAGTGTGGTCCCATAAAATAAAATTTCAAAAATTCATTCAATTTGGTTCCGTACTATTTATTTTGTGAGCATTTTTATTATACCTCTTTTTATTGATTTTGTCTACTTGGATGACATATTTTATGATGATCATTACTTTTTGCGTGTTTGTTACGCGATTACTCCGCCAATTGTGGACCTATTTTCGAAATTATTTTTTTGTTTTATACTAGGAATCCTTCACCTAGGGAATACTGCAAGTTTAATTTTTTGTTGTTGTTTTTGAAGGCGGTTAAATTTTTATTGAACAAAGTTTTTTTACATTTTGGAAATTGCGATTTAATGAAAGAAGATATTCACTAAGAGGAAAAATCGGCAGCCTCGTTGGACGATGAGATCTTGGATTCTCGATTCGGGCAGTGTTATTTGGTTTTTCTATCAGTAATTTCACAGTAACAACTACACTGTCTGGAACTGTGTCTTCAGAAGAACAATAACTGCAACCAGTACATATACATATGACGGTGCCTCTCAGAGCGCCAAAGCCTGCCGAGGTCGCGGGATTATTTCCTTACCGTGACCCCGGAACATAAAGAGCTATTGAAGGACACCGAAGTCCGACAGTCCCTCCCGCTCTGCCCGGGGTGGGAGGACTCATTTGATGATTTTACTACGCTAAAAAAAAAGCTATTACACATATGAACTTGTATGGACATTTCCACTTAACCCTTATTTTTTCGTGGTAAAATCTTCAAAGCCTCCTTCCGTCTCTTCCCGTCCGTAGGAGCGATAGGTACCAGACTCTTACTGGCTAGAAATCCACCATGTTCTTCCGATGGCCCTTTACGATCCAGGGATACTAACAGATGGTCGCGCCATACTTCTACATTTGCCCTTCTTCTAATGCCCAGTTGTTTGATTAGAAGTTTATGTAACTACTAGCTGTGCCCGCAACTTCGTTCGCGTGGATGTCGGAATTTAACAATGTATTTTTTAGTGCGAAGCGCTTAATTCTCGCCACGTTTTTTATAAATCATATCGTTTTCATATAAACCCTATATTTAGAATTTATTTAGATTTTTCAAGAATATTTAACGTGTTTGTAATAAACGCCCTCTGTCGTTCAAAGGCAGTAGTACTATTCAATTGCTACTGGATTAGAGCACCCATTCCATCTCATTCCATCCCACTCCATCCGACTCCATCCCACTCTATCCCACTCCATCCCACTCCATCCCTCTCCAACCCATTTCATCCCACTCCATCCCCCTCCATCCCACTCCATCCCACTCCTCTTCACTCCACCCCACTCCATCTCATTCCATCACAATCAATCCCACTCTATCCCACTCCAACCCACGCCATCCCACTCCATCCCACTCCATCCCACTCCACCCCACTCCATCTCATTCCATCCCACTCCATCCCACTCCATCCCATTTCATCCCACTTCATCCCACTCCATCCCACACCATCCCACTCCATACCACTCCATCCCACTCTATCCCTCTCCTCCCACTCCATCCTACTCCATCCCATTCCATCCTACTCCATCTCACTCCATCCCGCTTCATCCTATTCCATCTCACTCCATCTCGCTTCATTCTACTCCATCCTCTTCCATAACATTCCATCCCATTCTATTGTGAGTCTAATAAAAACCTTTTCTTTCTTTCTTTCATTCCATTCTATTCCATTCCACTCTACTCTACTCCACTCCACTCCAAGCCAATCGACTCCAGTCCAAACTATATTTGAATAGGTTTGTAGTTTTCTATTCCAAGCTAGATCGCGCTACTGAACTGCGCGTCTCGGTGTAAACTGACCGTAATTTTACTTCTGGAACACTTTAAATTCAAATATCTTTTGATAGACTGATCCGATTTCAATGAAATAAAAACTAAATGTTACTTCAAGTTACAGTCAGTCGTTGTGTATTAAAGTTATCTACATAGCTTTCGTAGATTTTACGTGATGCCCGAACAAATAAACATACAAACAGACAAACAGACATACAGACAAACAGATAAACAGACAAACAGACAAAAATTCTAAAAATGCTAGAAATGGGTTCTATTGGTTGTCCTTTAACACGCTGGCTATATTTTTTGAGTTTTTTTTTAATGTACAAAATTTTTTTTTCTACAGTTTTATTATATGTATATAGATTGTTACAAAAAATAACAATTGGTACTATTATAGGATTTAACAAATAGTTAGGTAGTTTATTATAAAGACTATGACAGATATGATAGCTCTGTGACAAACGTATGACCTGAGATGTCACTCCGAACGGGATACGCGTGAATTGATAAAGTTTGCCGTTCGCTTCAAAAGCTGTGTATATCTTCTCATTTTCCAGGATTGGAACCTGATGATATGCAGATTTCAAGTCTAACTGACTAAAGACTTTGTATTTTGATACGTTAATACAGACTGCTCAAACAACTCGCCCTTAAACCACTTGTAATCAACATCAATTACGCCTGTGGATCATTGTATGGGAATGACATAGGATAACACACGTAAGTGGATTCCTGTGTGTAGTAATTACACCCTAACAGTATTAATTATATAGGACCGCCACATGCCGCAACCGATTAAAGGTCGCCTGCCACGCTGGCAGCGGTAATCCGTTTAGGATACCTTCAAATTTGGTATCAAGTGCCGCGCGATGCTGTTGTGGTGTTGCTGTTGTGCTGCTATGTAAATTCATATGTATAAACAAAAACTTTCTTAAAAATAACCTAGGAAGGTAGGCCAAAGAAGATATGAATGGATTGTCTAAGGAATGAAATGAAAGAAAAAGGAGTAAATGATACTATGACGTGTTATAGGGTAGAATGGAAGAAAAAATCGTGGTGCGCCGACCACATACGGGCAGTAAGATGGGCAGGAAGATGATGATGATGAAACAAAAATTTTCTTAAAAATTACTTACGGAGGGACTGTCAGACTCGTACTGGCTATAATCCACGATGTCCTTCAAAAGCCCTTTACGTTCTGGAACGTAAAACTTTACTAAGGCTCATCAGGAAACCGTGACCCCAGGGTCACGGTTAACCTTAGTAAAAAATACATACTATGAAAATAAGTACTACTTTTCCAGTGATGTATTAAAACAATTTGATTTGACACTAATAATTATAATTATTTTCCTGCCATTACTGAACTACCGTTGACTGACATAAATGCTATCTAAAGTTACTATCCATTATAGTAGGGGAGCCGAGGATGCTAAATTTGCAGTTACTCGAGCGTCATGGAGACCTATTGGATTTGAAAGATTATGTTCTAAAAAGAAAAAAAGTTTCTGACAAGTTTTCTATTTTAGTGAGGGGGAGAGCTTGTAAAGAGCTTTGAAAATGTAAAAAAAAACAGTTGTACAGAAGTACTCGAGCGCGTCAGATATTTATAGTGTAAACGCGCTTTACATTTCTGATAACCAATACATATTAATCTGACGATTAACTCGAGGGGGCTGTCCGTGGCAAGCGGTTGAAAATCCAAAAAAAAATAAGTTACTCGAGCGCGTCAGATATTCAAAGTGTATGTAAAGTAAACCCTAAAAAGTGTCGTATTAAAATGTCTGACGATTTGGATGTGGCGCAAAGTAATAATTCATATTTCTATCTGTAAAAAAAAAACGTAATCTCGAGATACTCGAGCGCGTCAGATTTTTATGCAGGAGGTTCAAATTGATATCATAGTCCTCCTGAATAATAATCTGACAATTATACGGAGGGATATCGCTATTCTGAGCATCTTAAAATAAATTTATAAAGAAGATAACTGCATTCACGCATAAAAAAAGTATAAAATTAAATTAAATGTAGTAATTACAAATAGAAACTCGTCTACATCATTAAAATCCTATCAAAAACATAAATGTCAAATGAGAGCCAAGTTCAATTATGATATATGCCTTGGTTTACGACTTCACGGACAAAATAAGTGAAATCTAAATATGTAGGTGCCAAGTTCAGTGGTCAGAGGGCCAAAGCCTGCCAGGGTCATGGGACTTATTCCATCACCGTGACCCCGGAACATAAAGGGCTATTGAAGGACACCGTTGATTTTAGTCAGTACGAGTCTGACAGTAAGGAGTGGGAGGACTCATTTGATGATTTTACCACGTTAAAAAAAAAAAAAACAAAAAAGTTAAGTGGTCAGTCCTGAAGTTTATTTATACATATCATATAAAAATCAATGGCACTTTTCGTTGTAATTTTATAACTCAAGAAAGGGCTCACCTATCCAAACCAAATATTTTACTTTGTTCAGACTATTTAGTAGTTGGTTTATGTGAAGTTTGCACAAAATCAGTAGAGCGGTTCTTCATTTATCACATTTTTTTGTAACAAATTAATTCAATAAAAGGCGGATCATTTTGTTAATGGGATTTTTGCTGTCAAAGTACCGAAGCACCTAACGGGCTGAAATGAAGATGTAAATAAAAATTTGCTCGTCAGGAATGAGGCTCTTTACAACAGCGTAATCTTTGAGTCGCTTATAAATAAGTCTCTCTTAGATTTTTCCGCGAACATTCAGGAAACTGATAGGACGGTAACTCATGGACTCGGACTTGGGCTTGCCTGACTGATGACCAATAACAATGGCCTCTTTCCATGCCTGGCATGCCATATTGTTGCTCGGAACGCCACATACATTAAATCACGACCGATAGTAGCGAACTAACTGGTACTTCACCTTTTCTTCACGATTCTACCGACTTCGCCCCATGGAAAACGTCAGATTATTAGTGAGTATGATTTTTACAGTGTAACCTTCAATAAAAAAAAAAAATTAAACGCGCTCGAGTATTTCAAAATGACGTTTTTTTTTTACAACTTCAGTACTCGCTCATTTCCTAATGCCACGCTCAAATTGTCAGATTATTGAAATATACACTCTTCTGAACGTAATTAATCTACCTTTTCTTAATCTGACGCGCTCGAGTATTTCTGCGGATCGATTTTTTTTTACTAATCTGACGGGTTCTCCCAGACAAACCCCACCAGATAAAGGGCTGATATTTGGTACAGGTACATTAAAGGGTGCAAGGATTCTCCCTTATAATAATCTGACGCGCTGGAGTAACAGCAAAAATCCCTTCCTGGGCTCCCCAACTATTACTGTCTATTTGTCTAATTTCCACAGATACACGGATATCCGATTCCAGGGGTAGAGGTATTGAATAGTGTGACTTGCACTAAATTAACTTTGACGTATCTAACAGCCCTATTTTGTATTACTATCGAACGCTGAAAAAAATACTGCGGTTCTGTTCGAATAACAGTGAATGTAATTTGAAACAGTATTTTGAAAATGATTGCTTCCTGCCATGACTGTCCCATCCAGGCTCTCCTGGTGGGAATAGTGACGGGAAGAAATTAAATTAAATATTTTTAAATTTTTATCATGTTGTACATACATATTTACTAACATAGTTACTACTTCTGGGCTACTCTCCATGAGATTTATTCCCGTTGAATCCCACGTTATGACAACATGTGTACATATAGGAAGAAAAGTGTTACCTTTATTTTAAAGATTTATTTTATTCTCTGTTACTAAATGAATTTTACCAAAAAAAAAGTTCTAAACAAAACCAATTTTGTCGTTGAAAGTACTCGCATTCAGATTTTTAAAGCATGTGGGATCCAACGGGAATAGTTTTTGGGATTCAACGGAAACAAAACGTTTTTCTTTTGTTATGGGATTCAACTATAATACATTTTATTTTTTTGTGGGATCCAACTGGAAAAATATTCAAGTGGGATTCAATAGTGGGATCCAACGGGAATAATTCCTCCATGATTTATATGTGAGCTACTGGTCGTTAGTTTTGTCCAGCTCATCACGCCATCTTCTCGAGGCCACGAGGTCTTCCGGCTGTGTCAGGGCACTATATACCTAGGGGAACGGAAAGCAAAGGGCTATTGAAAGACGCCGTGGATTTTAGTCAATACAAGTCTGGCAGACCCTTCTCGACCCGATCTCGTCCCGCCTAGGATGGGAGGACTCATTTGATGATTTTAACAGCTGAAAAGGGGACCTCACGTTTGCGACCTACTTTCGTTTTATTTCCGTCTCTCGTTTTATTGACCTCTTAAATATACACATACAAAATCATGTTTATAATTTATTTAATAGGCGTTATGTAACAACATCAATTTTATTGCCCAGGTTATGCGTAAAAATGTAAATTTTTGAATCACAGTTATACATAATTATTAGGTAGACACGAACCCAAATATATTGTAGGTATAGATGTACATATATTTTGGTACAGTATAAGCGTACGTTCAATTTAATATTATCTTGCTCAAACAGAGTCACAATTTGATTTTCTTCCAATATTTTTTCACGCGCCACTTGGCCCGCCTTTTGTACGAATTTTTCGGCACTCGATAATGTGGCTTTCCGTCATTGATATCGGCTAAGTAGTTTCAGAGATTATATATCACATATATACAAATACACTTTAGCTCTTAAATGTTGGTTATGTCGTGTTTATTAATCCGTAAACAGTAGTATTTAATGAGAGTTTAAAAGAGGATTTTTAAGAATACTTTTAATACCTCCATTGAATATTTTTTTTAAACCTTGCCCAAACTATGACCTTCACGGTGACCTTAATCTATAAATAGTTACGTCTGGTACAAAATAACGGCATGAATGGCGAAACGGCTGAGCGATCGATTGCCGTGCAGCCTGTAGCGGGTTCGATCCCCGCACGGAACAAATATAATATGTATGATCTGCTAGTATTTGTTCCGGGTCTGGGTGTTTCTGCACATGTGAGTTTCTATGTTTGTAAACGTACCCACGATACAGGAGAAAAATCAACAGAAGAGCAACGTTTAAAAAAAAATATACCACCTCTCAAGTCAGCGTTCCTATATTTACCTAGGTTTTTATACTCTCGTTAAGAAGATATGGCTTTAAATATAATCAACAATAACTGTTGCCAGCGACTTCACCCGCTACGACTTGAAAATATCGGAACTGGACCATAAAATCAGGATAAAAGTATCCCTTCAAGGATAAAAACAATACGTGTGCCAAATTTTATACAAATCCGTTCAGTAGTTTTTGCGTGAAAGAGTAACAAACATCCGTCGATCCAAACACACTTTCACGTTTATTATTAGTAAGATATGGAGATGGATACAATATTTGTTTACTCAGCAATGTTACTGAAGAGATATTATCGGATATTTGTATTTAATACATTTTAAAAATGTATTTTACAGATGTTACTTTTATAATTATGAACGGAATTCTTTCAGAATTTCGTGTATGGACCAGAATGGACCTATTTAGTCTAAACGCTGCTGTCTTAACAATTTATTTTGTTCATAATCTAAATTATCTGAAAGGAATATTGAAAGTCACCGAATCATAATTATGACCTTCGTCATAGCGAATTTTGTCAAAGCACTTAAAGCCGTTGGTCCCGGCTGTCATTTGTAGATCATTGACAGTCAATACTGTTAGTTAGAAGCTGTAAAGTCTGATAACCAGTCTTACCATGGGTGATGGGGTATCGTATTGCCCAGTGACTGGGTTGTGTAGGTCCGACAAACGGTCGCTCCATGTAAAATACTGATATCCAGCTGCATCTGGTTCGATTGGAAGCCGACCCCAATATAGTTGGGAAAACGCTAGGCAGATGAGGATGTTTCGACTGGGGCTAACCTCAACATAGTCGGCAAAGGCTAGGCAGATGATGATGTTTCGACTGGGGCTAACCCCAAAATAATATTTGGCAAAGGCTAGACAGATGATGATTGATATTATCTACCACTAAGTGGATGGATGGCAATGATATTCACATAAAACGCACCAAATGGTTGCGAAGTGCTGATCCTGGACTATTAAGTAATGTGGGATAATATCCCGGGTCTGAGCTTAAAAGGAAAACAGGGATAATGTAATTACCACTTTATTTCTGGGTCACTAACACACTCTTAATAAAATTAATGTAACTAGGTTTGAATGCGTAACACAAAGTTAAAGCAATGAAACAAATTAATTTGGTCCTTCGTGGGTTTTTATTACGCAGATCTGCTTCCGAGCTATTATGCAATTTGCGGACGATACAATGAAATTAGATGGGATTTTGATCTTTTCGTCAAACTCCGGCGAAAACCTCAAATGGAAAGAAAATTATTTCATTTGGTTCATCAAAATGGAGATACCAAAGTTAATCAAACGCGAAACACTTGACACCGCTTCTGGATATCACAATCTGTTTCGTCTCGTTCTATAAATTATGTTTTGTTTGACTTAAAATAATGGAATTAATTTTCTTTATTGTGTATTTTTTATATAATTCTTGGTAGTACGACTTTTTCCAAATTCTGTCCTGGACCTCTTCGTATTTTTGTTTGAAGACAAAGAAAAATTATTTTGAAAGTAGAAATGTAGTGGATCCCAAAAAAATCTAACTAAAAAGTTCACATACGAATATAAATTGTTAAAAATTTTGCTCAAAAACTGAAAAATGTTTGCGTTTGATTTTTGATTCAAATCAATTTCGTGAAACATAAAAGCGTTTATTTTTCCCCGTAAAGAGAACAGTCATAAAATGCCAGTTGCAGTCTACCTGGCTTTCAGTATTTTTTATTTACTATATTTTTATTTAACAGTTAGTTATGCGAAAAAAAATGAAGAAAAAATACGCATGCAAACATCGCGTAAAAAACAACCCCTTATTTTTCCGTGATCGAGTACTGAATTTTAAATTGAATTTTTTAGTATACATTATTTTCATTAAAAATTTAAATGATCGCTGTTTTTAACCGACGAAAAAAAAGGAGGTTCTCAATTCGACATGTATATTTTTTTTTTATGTATGACCACGCATAACTTTTCCTAGCGTGGTCCGATTTCAAAAATTCTTTTTTTGTTGGAAAGAGTATATCTCAAAGTTGGTCCCATTTAAATTTCAAACCTAAAATCGGCCTCTAAGGGTAGAAAAAAAAAAGAATTAATTGTCAATCTTCCTACAGAATTTTCAATTGTGAACCGATTCTGTTGAAATAAAGTTAACAATTGTAGTTCTGAGGACATTACTATACAGTGTGTCCGGGCACGAGTTAGCGATATTTGAAGAGGATATTCTAGGCTCATTTTCATCGACAAAAATGCTTTAAAAAAAATTCTTACTCCAAAACTTCGCGAATGGCAGACATTTTAAATTTTTGATCTGTCGAACTGGGGTGTGTACAATAAAATGCAAATATTTTTGAATCCAAGAGACCTAGATTCATGCAAATGACTTTACTGTAAAGTTAAATGTTGAGGCTTATCAAGAACTTACGAAAGTTTTCTAAATAATATGTAAAAATAGCCAAAAAACATGGGCAAACATGAAATTTTACACAAAAATTACTGAATAATTTCACATTTTTAACTGTAGCTCGATGAGTACCCCTGAATTTTGCAAGGGTTTTTGCATTAATTTAAAAGTGTTTGAGTCAGGCTATAAAATGATATCAAAATTATCACTCTAAGTTAAGTATCTTAGGAGTTATTCTCAATTGAACATCACCCTTCCGTCTCGCCCCGCAGCAATAAATCCAAGAAACTGTACTATTTCGGTTTAAGGATGGTTACTTGGGGATCATTTACGCGGTGGTCAAAAATGCCAGCTCCTAAATATTCGTTGGAACGATTTAGCTCACCCAAAGAATGCGACACCTGTAATATTGGGGTACATGCGCTAAGGAAGGGTGATGTTCAAGTGAGAATAACTCCTAAGATACTTAACTTAGAGTGATAATTTTGATATCATTTTATAGCCTGACTCAAACACTTTTAAATTAATGCAAAAACCCTTGCAAAATTCAGGGGTACTTATCGAGATAGAGTTAAAAATGTGAAATTATTCAGTAATTTTTGTGTTCAATTTCGTGTTTGCCTATGTTTTTTGGTTATTTTTACATATTGTTTAAAAAACTTTCGTAAATTCTTGATAAGCCTCAACGTTTAACTTTGCAATAAAGTCATTTGCATGAATGTAGGTCTCTTAAATTCAAAGATATTTCCATATTATTATACACACAGATCAAAAAATTAAAATGGCTTCCATTGGCGAAGTTTTGGAGTAAGAATTTTTTTGAAGCATTTTTGTCGATGAAAATGAGCCTAGAATATCCCCTTCAAATATCGCTAACTCGTGCCCGGACACACTGTATAGCAGAGATAATATGGAGAACATAACGTGATGGCGTCACCATCATCAGATCAACTCCAGATACCTGTTATTTTGTGAAGTCAGTCCCAAGAGTTCCTTAACAGTTTACAACAGCTATATCGTGTTTGGGCTTACTTCACTCAGCTTGATGAGAACTTTAGACCTAGCTGAGGTATCATTGTCATCGACGGTCTGAAGATGGTGACGGATAGCAGGGGGAAGAGGTCCTTAACAGTTAACAGCAACTATATCGTATTTGGGCTCATTTCACTCATCTTGATGAGAACTTTAGACGTAGCTGGGGTATGACAGTCGTTGAAAGATTGAGAATGAAGACAGAAAACAAGTGTAGGAGGTCGTCAATAATTAACAAAAAAAACTTTTTTTTTGTTACCTACAGAAATTGGCACGATATAGAAAACTCAAAAGTAAAAAATAAAACCTTTTTAAAAAAAAATCAAACCGACGAAACATCGAACTGAAAAGCAAAAAATAAATTTTGAGGCGGCGCCAAAGAAACAATCAACGAATAGCTACGACGAGCTATTCAACCACGACAAACTATACAACGAGCTATTCGGCTCTTCAAATTTATATGTTTGTTTGTTTGGCGCCGTCTCAAAATTTATTTTTTGCTTTTCAGTTCGATGTTTCGTCGGTTTGATTTTTTTTTAAAATGGTTTTATATAGTACTACTATAGATTTATTATTCAGTGACTGGATTCCACGTCAAGATAGTCAAACTAAGATCGGATAGAGCTGGATTTAATAAACGATCAGTGGTCTA
This sequence comes from Agrotis segetum, assembly GCA_036375495.1. NCBI lineage: Eukaryota > Metazoa > Arthropoda > Insecta > Lepidoptera > Noctuidae > Agrotis > Agrotis segetum. Next base: position 12,577,169 of record JAQSVV010000088.1, on the reverse strand, counting down.
TAACTCTATACTATACTACTTCATTGCACTGTACTTTTAGTCACCCATTTTTTAGGGTTCCGTAGTCAACAAGGAACCCTTATAGTTTCGCCATGTCCGTCCGTCCGTCCGTCCGTCCGTCTGTCCGCAGTTTAGCTCAGAGACGCACAGTCTAGAGAGCTGTAATTTGGTGTAAATATACGGAATTGTTGTGCCGAAAAAGTGGTAAAATAAAATCTCGTAAAATATTTTTATTTAGGGTACCTCCAGTACTTACACGTAAAGTGAGCATTTTTAGGGTTCCGTAGTCAACAAGGAACCCTTATAGTTTCGCCATGTCCGTCCGTCCGTCCGTCCGTCTGTCCGCAGTTTAGCTCAGAGACGCACAGTACTAGAGAGCTGTAATTTGGTGTAAATATACGGATTTGTTGTGCCGAAAAAGTGGTAAAATAAAATCTCGTAAAATATTTTTTTTTAGGGTACCTCCTGTACTTACACGTAAAGTGTGGATTTTTTTTTTCTCGCGTACCCCTTAGTGTGGGGTATCATTAAATAGGCCTTTAAAAAATAATGATACTTTCCATTAACAGTTTTTTGATAAAAAAAATCGTTTGTGAAATATTAAGCTTTAAAGTGCTAAATTTTGCTCGATTCGTGTGCCCCCCCCCTCTACCAGCTAATTGGTTATGTTTGGGGGTGTGAAAAAATTCACAATAGTAGTATATATAACGAAGATTAAAAGAAAATTATCATGACTAAGTAGGCTTTACAACTTAACGAGTAATAGTCGACCAACTTATAAAATGTACTTGGATTTTTGTTTTCTTAAACAAAATGTATCGGAGTCAACTGCAAATGTAAGTTTGTCAACTTTATTTTTACGGCTTTAATAGGTATGTTTTTACGGTATGTTTTTTGGGGATAGGTTTTTATGGTCAACAATTTTTAACTAATTTCAAAAAAAGGAGGAGGTTCTAAATTCGTCGTAATCTTTTTTCTTATGTATTTTGCCTGATTTCTCAAAGATTCCTGGACCGATTTTAAAAATTCTTCTTTTTAAAATTAAATTCAGCGAATCAGTTTAGTTAGTTCGCATAAGTATTTTGATGGGCAATTACGGAACCCTACACTGTGCGTGGCCCGACACGCACTTGGCCGGTTTTTTTTTCTCGCGTACCCCTTAGTGTGAGGTATCATTAAAGAGGCCTTTAAAAAATAATGATAGTTTCCATTAACAATTTTTTGATAAAAAAATTCGTTTGTGAAATATTAAGCTTTAAGTGCTAAATTTTGCTCGATTCGAGTGTCCCCCCCTCTACCAGCTAAACGGTTATGTTCAGGGGTGTGAAAAAATTCACAATAGTAGTACATATAACGAAGTTTAAAAGAAAATTATCACGATTAAGTAGGCTTTACAACTTTACGAGTAATAGTCGACCAACTTATAAAATGTACTTGATATCATATTTTCTTAAACAAAATGTATCGGAGACAACTGCAAATGTAAGTTTGTCAACTTTATTTTTACAGCTTTTATAGGAATGTTTTTTGGGGATAGGTAGGTTTTTATCGTCAACTATTTTTAACTAAATTCAAAAAAAGGAGGAGGTTCTAAATTCGTTGTAATCTTTTTTCTTATGTTTCTCAAAGACTCCTGAACCGATTTTGAAAATTCTTCTTTTCAAAATTAAATTCAGCGAATCAGTTTAGTTAGTTCGCATAAGTATTTTGATGGGCAACTACGGAACCCTACACTGTGCGTGGCCCGACACGCACTTGGCCGGTTTTTTTTAATTTCCGTCATCCTTGAAGATACTACGCCAGAAGCATGGCACAGGAGTGTAGTTGTTCTCTTCTTCAAAAGGGTGGCAACCTCCTCCTCAGAATTATAGACCAATTTCACTTCTGGTCCACAAGCTGTTCTCGCAAGTCATTCACTCTCTCACGAACGCAGGCTGGATGACTTCCGGTTGATGATGATGATAAGTGGTCTATTCCAGTTTTTGGGACAATGCTAGCACACAATATTAGAAAGGAACACTCCTTTTCACGAGTTTTCACTCTTTTACTACAGCTTCTTTCCAGTATTTACAGCGTTTCTTGTATGGAAAAATGGAACGGTGCCTGTGGTGTGCGAAGAAGATACTAATTTATTCCTTGAAAGGGTTTTGTGCTTTTTGTCCCAGGTGCCATCCGCCATTTTGATTTTTTGGCAGCCACGTCTGAAACATTCATAAATCGATAAATGATTATCAATGCAAACGTAAAATTGTAAGAGGCAAAACCTCCAAAAACCTCACGTTTCCGAGTTCTGAGCTGTCAAACATGTACAAATAGTTACTTGTACTTGTACTTTCGTTCAGAGGTGACTGCCAAAAAACCAAAATGGCGGATGGCACCTGGTACATCCCCAACACAAAAGTGTTCAAACCCCTTTGTCAATTTGAAAATGTCAAAACTAAAGTAAACTTCCAGTTTACGTCAGAATAACTGAAAATTCATGTTATGGCCTCTGATTATCTAGAACAAATATTTACTGCACTCAATGGTATGCTTGGTCAAAGCAATCGTTTGAACTTGATGGGTCATTTCACGCAGGCTCTTTTACTAATTTCGGTGTATTTTTTTATTTGTAGGTTTTTGGATGAAAAAATGAACTTGTTTTATTCTGGAACACATATTACATATAGTATTCTTAGTATGAAATAAACAACTGTAGTTGTTTTGAAAATAAGACAGCCACCGAAATTGCTATCCCACCGAAATTAGTAAAGGATTGAGCCTGCGTGAAATGACCCTGATACAAAAAATCTAGACAACTAATCCAGTTCAATTTCGACATCAATGCAATTTGTAGGTATTATTGCATTGTGGCTTAAGCTCTACTTGTTAATTGGACTTTCTAAAATATGACAGTCGTGTTCGTTTAAAAAGTAAAAGATAACTTTTAAAAGTAAATTGTTATTACTTTTTTCTTCGTCATCAGCCTATAATGTTTCCACTGCTGGGACACAGGCCTCCTCTCTGTTAGACGGAGTGGGCCATTATCCGGATCCGGATTGGTGATTGTCACATGTCTTCGAATTTTTGATTCTAGGAAATGCCGGTTTCCTCACGTTCACAGTTTTAAGAGCAGTGCACTTTTTTCTTAACGTATCTAACACGTAGTTTTTTATTGTTGTTATTTAAACTTTACCCCGCAGTATATATTGTTCTGGGTGCTTTTAGAAACATTTTTATATTTAGACACTAACAAGCAGGTCTGGAAGAAATATTGATAAACATAGGGATTTAAAACATTATACACACAAAGGCGGTATATAACCCCTGCCAGGGTCCTGGAACTGTTAAAACAAGTACCCTGGAATGTAAAGTGCAATTGAAAGAACACAGTGAATTTTAGTCAGTACGACGAAGACTCATTTGATGATTTTAACGACAAAACATAGCTGTATATTAAACAGTACGATGCGTACTGCTTGTAAAAATTATATATAGTGACAACAACGCCATCCCCTGGGTCACGTGACAGAAAATACTAATTCTTACTCTAAAATCCCTTTAGTATAATTTAGACCATTCCAGTACAGTAAAAAGCTTTTCATCCACTTAGTACCTAATTTGAAGAGCAGTTGTTATTTTGCACACACGTTTAGGTCAACACTGAGAGTATTTCGCTTGCCTCTCCTTAAATTTTAAGCACTGATGTAATTAAAATGAAATTGTTAACCGGAAAAATTAAGGGAAATTCCCTTCATACAACTCTTTGGATGAAAATAGCTATTTAGATTAAAAAACTCACCGTTTATTGGCGCCGTTTATTTTAATTTCTGAAAAGTATGTAATGTTGTAAACTGTTTTTCAGAAACTTTAGTGTAATCGCTTTTATGGTTTTTCCTTGCAAAGCATTTTCCTTTTTTGAATAAAAGGTGATAATAATAGTGATTTTAATCTTAGATCAAATATTAAGCAGATGGAACTTAACATTTTAAATTCGAATTGGAAGGTAGATAATGTTTCTACCGGGGTCGCGGGACTGTCTCACCTGGTAACCGTAACCGTAACCTGGTAACTCGTACCAGGGCCACGCCTGGTACGTAAAATGCTATTGAAGGATAACCGTGGATTTTAGTCAGTACAAGTCTGACAGTCCTTCTCGTCCCACCCTGGGCTCCCGAGGATTCATTGCATGATTTCACCACGATAAAAAAAGTAGTAATGATAAATCTAGTTTCTTTTTTAACGTAATTCAGATCAGGGCTGTAAAACAATTAAGTACTGGAATGACTACTTCGGATCATAAAAAAAGATCTCATGGCATTTAAAATAAATAAATAAATTTAAAAATATTTGTCAATGTTGCTTTCCATTTTTTTTGTAAGCCAAGATTAAAAAGGGTTTACTTACAATATGTCGAGGATTTAAAAAATCTTTTACTAAGGAGCGTGCCATTACTATACAAAAAACTACAATCAATAATATTATTTGTTGTAGTTGTAGATTTACTATACTGGAATTAAAGTTTTGTAATAATTTGTTCTCATACCCCAATTCACAACATTAATCAAATGGTATCAACGAGCCCTTTTCAAATGTCAAAACCAGAGACAACACATTGACCCTGGGCCGAGGAACAATACCAATATCTGAGCACCACGGAACTTTGAGTGCCACTGTGCCATCTATTCACTGGACCTAAATCTGTTAGTACAAACTTTGCATACTGGAAATGGTAACAAAGCAAATACGTCACATTTTCCGCGTCCCACGTTGGATATTGTTTCAACTAAATATTTGTAGTTCACCATTTGCAGTTCCTAACTCTGGCGTTGGATCAACTACAACAAAGTTGCAAAGAGTATGGTCAAACAAAGTAATTCACCGAGGGCTTCCCGGTTACCGCTAACAGGGAACTGTTTGGTATGAAATTTACAACAAACAAGTTTTATGATTCAATTTCGTGATTTCTACGCTACTATCGTGGCCGCCAACGAAAATGAAAACACGCCACACCGATAGTCCGACAATGTATCTAGTATCCAGCCACATCTTTAATGTATATTCTCTAACGCTCATTAAAATATTTGACTGGAGTGTAAATTCCCGACTGGTTATACAACCGACCAGGTGAGATAGAATTTCAGACGGCTGATGCATTATACGGAAACCAACATAGATATTGATTACAAAAAAAATCGATCCAGTTGTACGGGCGAGGCGTCCGAGCTAAAGTAGGCTGTAGTGGACATGTAAGTCGAGCAAGGCGATGCGTGCAGGCGAGCGATGGTCGCTAAGGCAGCGTATCGAATGCGCCCGCGCCGGCCGTGGACCTCGACGAAAAGAAAGGACCGTATACTTGTTAAATAATGACGATAGTTGCATGTTACCGAGTGAAATGCTCGCAGGGATGGAGTGTTCTGACGAGATGAGCACCTTAGTATTTAAGAGCGGGTCGGCATGGCGAATGTCATCAGTTAACACAAGCTCACAGCCACAAGAACATCTCCAAAAAGCGGAGTTGTTCTAATCAGTCACACCACTTGACTTCGTAGTAAAGGTCTTTACCGCTCGGAGCCGCCGCACCCAAGCACAATATGCGCGCTTTTATGGTAAGCAGCTCGCGCCATATTTTCTTCCATCATTTATTATATTTACTGTTTGGCACATGCGATCGATAATTAACTTGAAATAATATTTTTTATTTATTAAATCCAGTGTTCCTAATGTGACATTTCATACAGAGTATAATCAGCATTTCAGGATATTTGGAACTGAAGTGAAGTGTTCAGTGATTGGACTATCGCAGTGTGCCAAATAGTGAAAATACTTCAGTGACGTTGAAGTGAAATAGTGGATCAAAACTAATTAGTGTTTGTGAATTATTGCCAGTTAAATGCCGGAAAAACTAAAAATCAATAAAAGTTGGTGCATAAAGCAACGACTAGTGATCATATTATTAATGAAAAAAAACAAACTCATAACCAAAATTAAACTAATACTTGGAGCTTTGTTTCTAAAAACCGTTGGTTCAAAAAATATAAATGGGAACATAGTTACATTTCGGGTATTTTAGATTTGCAATGCCAGTCACAATAAAATCTCGGAAGAAGAGGGAGCAATGTGGATAATCTGTGCCTAATGATACATTTGGGGCAATAGTTCGTTTCACGCACATCAGCATGATTCATGGACTGTGGGCAGCGCGAGCCTCGAATATGTGGTTCGCATTTGTTACTCAAGCTCATGAAAGGACCACTCGATCGTTATTCACTTCGGGTGCGATCTCCATTTCACTGAGTCCATTTCCACGCCGGGCCACTCTTTAAATGCGCGCAATAAACGTAACTCGTCCATCTGTATTCCGCAAACCTAGCACGTTCAGAAATCAACTACTACCAAAATTCCCCATGTCCCTCTTGCATAATATGAATTATTTCAACTTGTTTACGACTACCGCGTACGAAAACTTACGTCACATCACATTTTGAACAGTTTCTTCAATATCACTTTCGCATTTTTTATAATTATTACAAAACTTGAATTGATAATCTAATGGGTTGATTAAGCTTTGCGATTTGATAATGCTGCGCGTTTGCTTTGTAGTACAGTATAACTGTGTTAGTTACCTAGTGAGTGATGTGACTGTTACCTTCTTCTCAACATATTTCACTCCGTCTTGACTAATGGCGATGCTTATTAATTTAAGCCGTAGACGGAAACTTGTAAGTTTTCATATCAATAAGATATTGTTCATATTACGGTACTAGGTTCAGTCAGTTTACACTTCCGTTAGCTCTCATGCGTTGGAAATGATATTTTGATCGGAGTTCGCACCCGAAGCCGCGTACTTAAGCATTTCGTGTCTCGGTCACGACCACCTCTTCATACGGATACCACAATAAACGAAGCTTGATTAGCTGCCTCGTTCTCATCCAAGCATGACTACATACCACTAGGCGTAAATGTTAAATTGGATCCTGTTGTTCAAAACATTTGTTGTTTGTTACAGGTACTCGCCTGCGTGGCGCTGGCTTATGGCCGCCCCGAACCCCCGGTAGGCTACAGCTACTCGGCTCCCAGCTCGGGTGGACATAGGACCGTGTCTGTCGGAGGAGGACACTCCGGCGGTGGCTCCTTTGGCGGAGGCCATTCAGGAGGCGGTCTGTCCTTCGGTGGCGGCCACTCTGGTGGCGGACTCTCGTTCGGCGGCGGACACTCCTCAGGAGGACTCTCTTTCGGAGGTGGAAGCATCGGAGGCGGCAGCATCGGAGGTGGAAGCTTCGGAGGCGGTAGCATCGGAGGCGGTAGCATTGGAGGTGGAAGCTTCGGAGGTGGCAACATTGGAGGTGGATTCGGAGGAGATGATGGTGGATTCGGCGGCGGTGCTCTCGTCCAGAAACACATCTACGTCCACGTACCACCCCCAGAACCCGTTGAGCAGAGACAGCCCCGTATCCCTGAAGTCGCTCCTCCCCAGAAGCACTACAAGATTATCTTCATCAAGGCCCCGACTCCTCCCACCCCTACTGCCCCCATCATCCCCGTCCAGCCCCAGAACGAAGAGAAGACCCTCGTCTACGTGCTCGTCAAGAAACCCGAAGAACAGCCCGACATCGTCATCCCCACTGCCGCTCCCACCCAGCCCTCAAAACCAGAGGTATACTTCATCAAGTACCAGACCCAGAAGGACGGCGGTATCGGCGGTGGTATCGGTGGTGGCGATGCTGGCGGTATCGGCGGCGGTATTGGCGGCGGCATCGGTGGTGGTTCCATCGGCGGCGGCATTGGCGGTGGTTCCATTGGCGGCGGCATCGGCGGCGGTGACTTCAGCGGCATCTCTATTAACAGCGGCTCTGGCTCTGGCATCGGCGGCGGTGCTGGCGGTCACGGTGGAATCGAAATCAGCGGCGACTTCGGCGGTGATGACAGTGGTTCCGACGGACACAGTGGAGCTACTAGCTCCCAGTACGGACCCCCCGGACATGTTGCGGGACCTCTTCACTAAACGAAGCAAAGCTGGGGTGGTAGGATAATAAGTGGAGTTATTTATTGCTAAGCGAAAATTATGCCAGTCTTCAATGTAACGCGAAAGCGATCGCAGGTTGTTTCTGCGATCGAGAATGTTCAAAAGGATCCTACCACCGCGCTACAGCTCGTGGCCGGACGCCCTGCACACAGTCACCTGCACCGCGTTCGCCCGCGAGCTTCCTACGACATAACACGATTCATCGATTATCTCATCATCGCCACTCATTTACTTGTTATTAGTGCACAGTGTTAATGTTGTTCGAAAGATGCATTTTACTGCGACTGTTATGTTATGTATTATAATATAGCTTTTTTTATTTTTTATAATAAAAACCAAAATGTGATGCTTAATCTGTGTATTGATATCTGTTGGGGAGTGGGAATCCAAAATGGACAGTTGCATCACATCCGAAAGTAGTGGTGAAAGGTAGCCCCGCGAGTGAGGGCGTTGCGGTGGCGAGCTCGGGTCTGAGTGGGTCCTTTCTCGGGCTCGCTACGATTAGTTTCAACATAAAATCGAAATTTGAACAATCAGAGAGGTGTTACATAACACGCAACGAGTTCTGGCGGCGAGTGGCGGCGAGTGGCGGCGAGCGGCAGCGAGGGCTCACGTGTGCTCGCCGGCCAGCGGCCCGACACGCTCTCATTAAACGACCGCCTTAATGGATCATACGTGTAATTATACTTTCATATAATTTAGTGGATGTCGGAGCGGTTACGTAAACTATCCCTTTCTTCACACCGCTGGACCATTAATATTTTTATGGATTAGGGAATTTCAACTTCCACGATATCATAACCATAATGTGAACGTAAAATGAGTTTAAACTTTTTAAATCTCTTTTAAAAAAGGCCGAATGATATTTGGAAAGACTGTGATAGTTAATTCTAGAGGTGTATAGTTCCACTAATCACTCATCACTGGCTGTGGTTGGCAACAGATTATGCTATAGCGATCATGAGCTTTAGTAGTTTGTGAACTTGACTGTGAGCCATAATTTTAATTGAAACATTTTTTTAAATTAAATATTTTATCCAAAGCTGTAAATAAAAACATAAAAATACAATCAATTTCCAGACTGGAAGGAAAGCACTCTAACACTAAAAGTCATACAAAATAGCAGTACTTGAAACATTAGTTAAAGCGCATCGTTTGTCTTTATATACTGCCACCAAAAGCTACGAATTACTGAGACCACAAGTGGCCAAACTTAGCGTGAACTAAATGGGAAAACAAATAAATAGGTTAAAACAGTACAGCCTACACACATTGAGAATTCTTCAACTTTATTCCTCTTTTCAAAGATAGTATTTACCCGGCATTTGAGCGCCGAGGGTTTTGCTACTTCCAAACAATAGTCGATATTTACGCGGGGATCGCAATAAACTTCTGGCTACCTTTCCCTGGCCGGCAAGAAATGACAGTTTGTATTGGCAACGTGCCCAAAAAGTTACGCCCGGCCATATCATTGGATGTGGTTTGCTAACTCGCTCGATACTCGCCGAGGAGATAATATGGTGACGTGGGCTCTGGCCATGCAGCTTAGTTCATAGATCTGATCCGACACATAATATCTACAAGAGACTTTTGACTCTACATGAGATATGAAGATCAATACTGTTTGTTGGCAGACGACGAAGTACTCGCATTAACACGATACATATTTTAGGATTACTTTCCCAAACTAACCCGCATAAGTAATGGAAAACATAAAAACAAAGGGTAAATTGTTATGACTGAAGGGAGAGAAAACGGAGACCGGAAATAACAAACAATCAGGTATCGATTTTTTGTAAGGCGAAACGAAAATTACCGTTGGCCTAAAGATAAAACGGGATGGCAGATATTTCAGAATAGTAAAAGAGGAAGTGAATGTGACTATATAAAGAGTTCTTTATAAAGCGGAATTCCTAAACTGCTACGTAAAAACAGGTAGGTAGATTGTAGCTATTAGTGCTACCTATTTTACAGAAAAGTCCACTTTTCCTGGAGCTTATTTTAAAGGCGTTGGGAGAGACCGTCCTTGTTACTCGGCCAAGAGGTGACGTTGATAAATGAAGCCTTTCTAAGCTTAATCTTGGAGTTGTTCAGGGAGCTGCATTAAACGCGTGTTTTTACCCTACATTCACTGTGCCAATGCGAAACCTTTAGTTTAAGGTAAGTTTTTTTTTTTGTTTTGTCTTAAATCCAAAATAATAAAGAACCTACACGTCAAAAAATTTTGTGATCACTAGCAAAACTTCGTTTTTTTTTTTTAATTTCATGGAGTATAAATTGAAATTCTAAATCTATATTATTAATATTATTTAGATTTTCCAAAGTGATCGCAAACTGTTTTTGATGTGTGTATACCTATAAAATTTCGAGAGTTAGAATATGTGCATTAAACAAAAAGAATTGGATGCATTGTGAACCCTGTCTAAAAGAATACTTAACACTGTTCAACATTTGGAGTATTCCGCAGTGACCGTCCGTATACCATATACTATACACCGTATACCGTATACTATTCCGCAGTAACCTGTTATATATATATAACAGGTTGCGGTTTCTGATTGTACAGAAGGACAAAAGATTTTGCGCAATCCCAGAAAATGCAGTAAAATGAAGGTAGTCGCACACATCCTGCTCATTAGAGCAGCCGCAAGTGGTCGGCCACTTGTTAACTATTATTCATGCCTCCATTTTGCAGTTACACTGATTGGCTATCCCTGACCACAGTACTGCGGAATGCTGCTGTTTCAATTCTTTTACCAGCTGCTGGACTGAACTCAGCTCGGTTTTTAATAGAGAACTCCTTAACAAATGTAATCTTTTGAAAACCCTGAAAAATTACTGACAAAATGAAAATTACAAACTTGGCGTTTGAACCTCCGCTATCAACATGAAAATCTAAGCCGTTTTAGCGACGAAATTACAAAAACATTGTGCCTGTCATGAGTGAAATTCGTGAAAACTAGGCGAAATTTCCCAGAAATTTTTGCGTCAAAATTAGCGGCAAAACATAGCATAAACGGACGTTTTTTTAGCTTAGGCATTGTTAACCTGGAAACTTGAAATTTCTGCTTGATATCTCCATGCGTTACTGAGAAAAAGGGTCTTGACAGACGGACAGACTGACAACAACGTGATGCTGTAAAGGGTTCTTATTTCTTTTGAGGTACGTAACTCTAAAAATGTATACTTCAATGAAATACAGCCTTGTGTTATAAGTCGGGGTATTCCCATTTGAGCAACTATTTCCTACAAATACTATAAATGCTTCTATGAAAATAGTTGCTCAGATGGGAATGTGATTGTCATATGTAGAGCAAATTATGCAACATGTATCAGAAAGGTTTTTATTAAATATGATCATTAAGAAAAAATAAAAAAAGATAATGAAATGACTGGTGCAGTGGAAGAGTAATATATTTTTGGATATCTCTAATTAAATGTTCTCATTGAGATAATTCCGTTTGATGATTTCGAATTACCAAATCTAAAAAAAAAAACATTTTTCTGAAATGCTCTCTTCAATATACTATCCATCGGTTCTACATTAATGTGGTTGCATCCTTATATACCTTCCATGAAAGATATTATCAATCAAAGTAGAGACTTTCGACGGACAATGAGAAGAAAAGACGGGCAAGCACGCATTCTTCCATTATTCCATTGTTGGGGCATGCATTCATATAATATTAGCCGCAAATATAAAAGATTTTCTTTTTAATAATATTGTAGATATAAAAATATAAGAATACCTTAAGATTTTACACATTAAAAAGGATAGGTATAGAAAGTGGAGAATTTTAGACCATCCTATTTTATTATTATTTTTATTATATTACTATTACTTCCTATTTTAATCGATGAGAAACTCTGAATTTGACATTTCGCTGAACCAGTTTAGGGATTTGATCAAAACACTAGATTTGTTTAGGGAAATTATATAATCGTGTTGTTATTTCAACATTATCCGTTGTTTGATGAAAAACCTAGGTTTTTCATCAAACAACGATTGATCAAAAACGTACGACACATACATATAAATGCTCGTCACTGTACGTCTACCTTTAAGTTATTTCAATGATTTTTTTTATTCCTTATGTGAAGATTTCCTCATCGCTGTCAGAAAACCGGAAATAATAGATTTACCCCAATTTCGCTCGCTTGCCGACTCAGTTTTTCTGTACATTTGTAAACAAGGACTGTTTTGCAAATGGGAAATGGGAATACACTAACATTATGTATTACTATTTTCTCGCTGCTTACTCTTTTTCCCTTTATTGAGACTACGTTACAATTAATTTATTATTCTTTTGCGTAGCTAAATACGCTTCTGGCATTAAAATATTATTTTATTTTAGCCGTCGAAATTTTTTTTGGAGCAAATATAGAAAACTATGTAACTTTTAACAATAAAAGGGTCATAGCACACATATCAAAACGGAAAGGGATCGTCACCGCTTCGCCTACCATACTAATCTACTTATTTACGTTTATCAACCGTAACAAACTTTCGTTAATCTATTTTGAGGTTGTTATAGAAGTAAAAGCATGTCAACACCGAATTATAAACACATTAGGTATACTAATATTTGAGCTAATAGCCGATTAAAAAATTAAATGCTGAATACCTAAAGCGAAATCAAAACTTTCTCATCAACATAAGGCAACGAGGCTAACTGTTGTAAAAGGAAAGAGAGGAAGAGAAACTAAGGTGGCGGGACTGTCTTATCAGTCAACCGTGACTCTGGAACGTAAAGGTAGCCCTTTACGTTCCAGGGGAACGTTGAACGGGATCACCGATGGATTTTAGCCAGCACGAGTCTGACAGTACCCCCGCTCTGCCCTGGGTGGGAGGACTCATTTGATAACTTTACCACGCAAAAAAATATCCATACCCTTCCTACCCTTGAGTGCAGTGCATAAATAGCGCCAATCAAAGAAGTGTGTGTTTAATTTTAAGGCTGAGTCCAGACTTGAGTCACAACTGTTTTAAGACAGTCTTGTCTCACATAGACAAGTCTGTCTTAAAACATAAACAAAACTGTTTTGTCTATGACACGCCGCTCACCTGAAACAAAACTGTTCAGTGTCAGACTTGTCGCTGTGCAGTTCTTGTGTCTATTAAGGCGCATCCACACATGCCCGGCGGCACGGCCGGCGGGCATGTGTGGAAATGTGGCAATGAAACAATATCTCATGTTTAGTTTGTTTATGTTTTCAAGGCGGTCTGAAACCCGGCGGCATAAGCCGGCGGCATGTGTGGATGCGCCTTTAGACAATATTGTCTATGAGACGTTTTTTTTTAAGTGTGCGCATCTTCATGGTTTTTGTAAAGCAATAGTCTGTCTTAAAACTGTTTTGACTCGAGTCTGCGGACTCAGCCTAAGTGCATACTCGTTAAAGATTCTACATTTAAATCTCTTTATATCCGTGTGTTGCCACGGACGAACATAAATCGTAATAAAAATAAAATTTTCTGTCTTATAATATTTTTTCTCATCAGACAACATGTTTTTTATGTGTGAATGCACAGTAAAACTCGTGGAATCGCAGCCCTAAGGGAAGCAAGAAAATGTTCAGAGTAAAATTAACAAATAGAGCTGCCTATGTGAGCCGGCAAACGCGGGAAAAGGAATGTGTTAGTGCGTACTGGTAAATTTGTTTTCTCTACAATTCAATACATTTTGAGCGGAACGTTATTTACATACAGAAGTCGTGCAAGTTCACGTGACAAAATTACCGACGATTGGCGTGGCGCGCACACCAATCGTGGGTTGAAATCGAAAGTGCCGACGTCATGTTCACCCAAATTAGCTACATATATTGGCAATATTTAAATTCGTTATGTGTTTCAAGGAATAAATGAGAAATTTATGAGAACAGCGGCTATGTTGTCATGTCTTACGCAAACTGGCACTATGGGACGTGCTTACACAGTCCTATGTTTTGATATTGATATAATTAATTCCTATTTTATTTGTCTTCTTTTTTTATAAGAGAAGTTTCCCTACGATCATGCATTTATATACCTACACGTAAAAAAGTGCAAACTTTTTTCAATCACTTTGAAAAATTTAAATCTTTTTTGTTACGGTATATTATATTATATTATGATTTCTTCATCAGTTTAGCTACTTTAAATAGAAATATAATTATAAAACATTAAAACAGTTGTTTTGTTTTTTTATGAGAACTTTTTTTTTATCTTTTGGTAAAAAGTTGCTTTTTTTACCCGACTACGGCAAAGCCAAATGGAGGGTTATGATTTTACACTGCTTCTTTTTGTTAATGCAGTCTGTTTCCATGCTTCCCTATTATACAATAATATTGTATAATTACATTTCCTATTGTAATTATCTTCCCAATTAAATCCGGGTCAAGTAACGCAGGGCACTGACTGTATCTAGTAACCTTTAATTGTTGATTAGTGATAACCAATCAAGCGTTATTGTATTAAGCATGTCTAACCACTAATTAGGTAGTCTTGATTTATGGAATACTAGGTATTCACTAAAGCAATCATGCATTCATGTTCAGTTATCGCATCACCTGGTAGTGATCGGGTTGTGAAGGTCAAATTAACTGTATTTCCATGTAAAATCGACTTATAGAAACAAGCATCATCTTCCTGCCCTTATCCCATTTTACTTGTGGTCGGCGCTACACGTTTTTTTCTTCCATTATCCCCCTATCACACGTCATATTATCATCTACTACTTTTTCTTTCATATCATTTCTTAGACAATCCATCTATCTCTTCTTTGGCCTTCCTCTTCCTCTCCATCCATCAACATTCAACAACTCATAGAAACAAGCAATATTTGTATTTACATTTCCTGGTTCTAACTATTAAGGAATTTGGAATATGGGGGAAACAAGGACAAAATCAATCTAGCTAGGTCGCATGTCTGGGAAAAATAGTTTTCAGTTTCAATTTACACGCACAATATGGTTCATATATGCGTTTTTTTAATTGACACCTCGCAAGCCAGGTGTGGGTTGCGATAGCCTAGTTGGTTAAGGTGTTTGGAGTACCCATCCAGAAGACGTGGGTTCGAATCCCGCTTGCAATCTAATTTTTCTTTCCTCAAAAAAATCATCTTTATGCAAAACTAGTTCGTGAAAGCTGGTTTTTATGTCAAAATCTGCGATATCTACCATAAAAGTGTACCTAGATTAGTGATACAGTTTAAAACCTCATCATGAACAAATCAGTTAGGGTGGTACCTGTCACGGGGTCACATAAAACATTGACATACAAAATGACCTCAAAAACTTTCAATACCAACAGAATTAATGAAATAAGCTTTTTACGATAATAATCAGACACGTTTATTTAGACATCAGGCTCTATTTCCTCGATGCCTTTTTTCATGAAATGTAATCACGACGAAACAATATCTTTATTGTTACTGACTGGTATACAACATCATCATCATCAGCCAATAATGTTTCCACTGCTGGGACACAGGCCTCCTACTGATGGACAGCATGGTCTGAGCGAGTTGTCCTTTACTCGCCGCCCGCATGCCCGCGCCTACGGTGGCCGGAGATCGTCTTGCGACGTCCGACGCCGTGGGCGACTACCACTGCGGCACCCGCTTCCTCCTTCACGAGCATTACTGTTTCGCAGAAGGAGGCAACCGCTTCCCACTCCGTCTCGATCCTCAGCATGGCCGCAACCAATGCCGGGCGCGAGAGGTGTCTGCCTATCGTCGCCGTGAGGACACGTCGGTACTCTGCCGAAGCGGGGCAGTCTTGCACCGTATGCTAGACTGTGTCCTCCGGGCGATCTTCGCAGTGGTGACACCCAGGCGTTTCCTCTTTTCCCTTCAGACGCAGGTGCCTCCCGAAATTCCGTCACCTTCCGTGTCCGGTGAGGACCTACGTCATGCGGTAGGTCAGGACGCCGTGACGCCTATCGAGTCACTCCTCAAAGAGGGGTTTTACCGTTACGACTGCGGCGTGCCCGGTTTTAAGTATGCCTAAAGAGTGTATGGCCCCCTATTATACGAGTACCTCGCATACCCGTATTTTCGCGTTAAACACTAGTAACAAATACTTTATATGGCAACTGTTAACAATGTTGTTGTCAGTTCTGATGGAACAGCAACATGAAATAGAGCATGAAAATATTTCAACAAGAACTTTCAGACTTTGTTTTCAACGTCAATCGTCTTTCACAGAAACAAAGGGAACAGAGGCCCTACCATGACGTTTAAAATTTTTGTGACGTCAACTAAACGGGAACTTTGACGTTAATTGATGGAAAAAATCGTTCCTCGTTAGTATACTAGAGGCGCTTTTTAAATTTTCGATACAATAAACGCAGTAGATAATTCAAGTACCTACGCGCTGTAAATGAAATACAGAAATCTTGTAATAAGACCTCTGAATCATTACATGTACATCTTTTGATATTATTCTCCAATTGAAGTACCTTTTTAATGATGGCAAATACACACCGACTGTATTAAAAGAGGGAACTAGACTCATTAAGTATTTTAATTCATATTTATGGTATTTTAGTATGGATTGGATAATTATCTCAATTTAAATTGCGTTATTTCTTTGCATTTATGCATTGAATTAACAACAAAAGAAGTGTCCATTATATGAAGGACTAAGTGCGGAAACCAAAACCCCTAACATAGAACATAGTATCCTTATTTTTTTGCTGACGGACTAATTAAAATTGCAAATTATTGATGCTGTCAACGTACCTACTACACTTATGTGATTAAGAGAATCAGCGCCATGTTTGAAACCTCCATAAACTTCACTAACAATCAAACACTTAACAAAGTCAAGCTTCGTCGTTCCGGGTTGTTAACTCATCATCAGTTTAATGACAGAACAATTAACTTGGCTAGAGATGTTGCGAATATTCACATTCGCATTCGCGTCCGCATATATTCGCAGATTTTTAGACCATTCGCATTCCCATCCGCATATATTCATGCGAATACGATCGACTGAAATATACCTATATTTGGAACTCCTACTTTTACGCATTTAATTCATTCTCATTTGGCGTGTTCCTCTCCATTCATCATTCTGCCTTTACGTATCTTGCCATTCATGCTAAGACAAACGTGTTTCATTCTGCTTTTCTTTCACTGACTGACCCTCTTAGAGCTACACTTACATACTTTTTCCATTCTCGTTATGAACAGGAAGTAAAAAAAGATGTAAATATAAAAATTCAAAATTTAAAACTTAGTTGTGAAGTTCGATCATTTAAAAATGTTTTTATCAAACGTGATTGACTTTAAGCTGAATATTCGCATTCGCGAACGACAGAAATCGAACATCACTATCAATCCGCAATCTTTCAATCCGCAACATCACTACTTGCTACGTACTTCAAATGAAATGGAAACTACGAAGAAGTTTTCCAGGATCTAAATTGGTTTCGGATTAATCCTTGCAACCTAGAAATTACCTGCAGTTAGTTTGTAGTGTCAAAAAGATTGCTAACGATTCTAAAGTAAATAGAAATTGGAACTGAATACTTTACTTATTAGACAGAGAGGTGAGAAGGAATATTTTGCTATGGGCCTGTAAGTTAAAATATTTTTATGAAACCTTTGGATCACTATACAAACACAATTCAATTATTAAATAATTCTTTAATAGTACTTATAAAAAAAACAAAAAATCAGCTTTTAAAACGCACTAAAATTGTACTTTTTATTTTTCTTTTATCATACCTACTTGATTTACTACGTATATGGTACGCCACCTTGGGACGGACGCCATGTTGGATTTAGGTCACGTGATAATTTTGTCGTATCCCATTTAGATTTAGATTTGGATTCATGGGGGTGCATTTTAAATAGCCAATCCGCCCACGCCATCTTGGATATCCGCCATGTTGGATTTAAGTCACTTGACTATTTTTTTTCGTATTCCTGACAGCAATCCCTTTCATTTGATACCCATATCATGGGGGTGGATTTCAAACAGCCAGTCCGCCATCTTGGGGAGGCCGCCATATTGGATTTATAAAGAAGTTTCTTAGCTAATCATTTATTGTCATCAGAACTTAGAGCGTGTGAAATAATTCATCCTAATCGAAGACATAAACGGGAAGTGGGTCAAATTAAGATTCCAAGATTTTCTTACATACATACATACATAGTTACAAGTGAAGCTAATATAATCGTGTTAAAAAGCTCGAACGTTGGTACAACCTTAAACGATTCGGCCAGGTTTTTCTTCCGTAGGTATATTGATTTTGGCAGACGGATCTCGAAACTCAAAATCAGTTTTTGTATTTACAATCAAAGTTCTGTCGTAAGAGTTTTGAGTCATTAGCATTGCCATTCAACGTGACAACCAATGGATGGATGTTTGTTATTGTATCTGTAACTGTAATTCGTGAGTCCCGCGACCCCAGCAGACTTTCCATAAAATTGTTTTTATTTAATCAATAAGATCCCGAAGGAAAAGTGACCAAACACCACGTGAACAAGCCGCAGTCACAAGTTAGCAATAAATCTATATTCAATGCAAATTGACACAAAGCAATATTATTTGATGGTTTCTATCCAGGATTTTGGGAGCAAGTAATGCTCAAAGCCTTCCATAACCAACCCGAAGTAAACTAACACAAAATGACGAAATTCAAGTCAAGAATGCAAGCTAGAATGATTCGTAATAACAGAAAGTAGAGTTTAGATTTATTTGCGCCGTTCACATTTACGATCAGTAGATGCTTCGGGATCCAAGATTAAGACCGCTATCACCAGAATGTGTTCGTCTATTAAAGTAATGGTAGTACTTACGTAGATATCAAATATTCTGATTAGAAGCTTTACGTATTATTTATTCTTATTATATTAGAATGCATGTTAAATTCTCTCACAGTAGTTTTATCGCGTAAATTACTATTTTAGCTGTCTCCTTGATTATGTCAGGAACATCAGGCATCGAACCCGTAACACGCGGCGCAATAGCCAATCGCTAAGCCACTGTTTGAAAAACCAATAACATAATTTAAATCAAAGTTTCTAAAGAGTTGACTCTCAAAGGAGAATACTGTAAAATGAACAAAAGTGAATAAATAGAAAGCATAGTCTATAACACTGTCTCAAAAGAAGTAAATATCGTCTTCTCTTCTATTAAATAAAAGCAAGTCCTTATTCCAGCAAGAAAAATCGTAGCCCATTAAGTAACAAACAAAGAAAACTCTACAACTTCAGATACTGAATATCGCGTTCAGTAGAATTTTATTAGAATTTCGCAGGCATGTCTATAATGGCATAACTATCTTGGCTTGAAGAAAGAAATCAATATTTTGATTATAAAATTGTATTTGACGTACTCAATAGGGTGGATTTATAGTAAAAAAACGGTTTTTTTTCATGAAGCAGTAGGCCTATCTAAATATAAATCCAGCTTATTCCCTCGATAGCCCTTTGCGGTCCAGAGCCACTATGCCTTTCTAAAACAGTCCCGCTACCGAATAAAATCGAACTCACAATAAGCTACATACAATAGACCAAGTCCAAATAAAGGGCACGTTTTAAAGCAAAGTCGGTGAAATGCAACGTGCAACACTTTTGCTCCATATGAACATTAGTCAAACGTACGTTAAACAACTGTTTCTGTTTTAACGGGTATAGAATCAATACGTTTCTATTTCCTTCCATTTTAATAATCGACGTTCTAAAGTGCCTCTTTGATAGCCTAATTGAAATAAATGATTTGGCTTTCAAATTAAGTCGTCCATTTATTCCTACTTATTCTAAATATTATATCGAACACCGCTGTATGAACGGTCGCTTATGCAAGGATCTATAAATGAGAAGACTAGCCTGTTGGTCTAGTGGTTAGTGACCCTGACTGCTATATCGGAGGTCGTGGGTTCGATTCCTACCCAGGACAAATGTTTGTGTGATGAGCACGATCATTTGTTCTGTGTCTGGGTGTAATTTATCTATAATATGTATGTATTTAGAAATATATAAGTATGTTTATCAGTTGTCTAGTACCCATAACACAAGCTCTGCTTAGCTTGGGACTAGATGGCGTTGTGTGATAGTTGTGGAATAAAAAAAAAAAAATACTTAGCTCGTAAGTACTATTAGCATTATTTCAATAAACTACTTATAATTCGGATAGGTACAGGAGTGTAACGACTAGTTTGTAATGCATTTTATAGGTATCCTAAATTATTAGTTTTTTATTTACTTTCTACGTAAACGTGACGTGAAAACCTTACCAAATATGAATTTAAACTATAAATAGGTACATGATTTAACGTTGGAGTTAAAGGAAAAGCGTAAAAACTCAGACGATGCTTAATTAGCGCAGACAATGCTTGTTGTTAACCACAGTAAAGTTTGATAGAATAACTTTTGTATTGTTCATGTAGTCTGTATAGTTACTGTACAGATTTGTTTACAGAACCACGAAGTTTCAAACTAGGTACTGGGCGGCGCAGGTTGGACCGGTGTTTCTTCCGCCATCCCGATTTTTTTCTTCCGATACAATAAATGATCCTTACATAAAACAGAGTCGAACGGCATTACAAATATATATGGCCAATTTCACTCATTTTTGTGGACAACTCATACTTGACCAAAAACATAGAAACGCCAAAATTGTAACCTCAAAAAAGAGATAAAGGTTCCTTCTCTTCGATCCTTATATTAGCGATGGGTCGTTGACGGTGTTTCCGTCAACGAAACACAAATTTTTCCCGTATCTCTTCTGAATGTGGATTTCTCACTTTTGGCCAATTTAAAAGAAAGACCCTGTGTATGCATATTAGTTTATTTATGTTTGTTACTAAAACTTTTAGGGGAAATTCCCCTGTATTCCCAGTGCGGGTTCAAATACTAAAAATAACTCAGCTACTGAGTTTTTTTGAGACTTTCGGTGTAACCGGCTACTTCCCGTTGACTTAGTCAATCAGAATACAATTACTTAGCTAATTATATATAATGCCTCCAAATGGTTCGTGTAATATTACACACTGTGAGCGCGCCTGTGCTTTGGCTGGCCACGCTCTCGCGTGTCTAGATATCATAGACACATCACAGTTCATTGCATTTAAAACGAATTTGAATTAAACTTTGGAACACAGATAGTTTATAACCTGGAGTAACACCTGAGATGGATGGATTTAATCCCGATTTTATTTTCCCGTGTGATCTTTTTCTAGTTGTAGCCTTGCGTATTAGATGAATCATTTTCAACTGCGGAACCTGACATTGCGACACGCACTTGGCCAGTTTTTTTATTTGAACTGTATGTATGGTGATCTACATACCTACCTAGTCCCAGCGTATAGTAGCCAAAATGTCCAACTAATCATTTAGTTTTAGAGGCAAAAGAATTTTAGATGCATACAGGGCCCCCGCTACCATATGTGCAATGTGTGCAATGCACACGGGCGCCATCCTTTAGGGGCGCCAAAACCAAGGGCCCAGAAAAAAAATTAAAAAAAAAAACAAAAATATTATTTAAAGAAAAGTTGCCAACCTAACTAGGATCTTTTAAGTACCTATTAAAGACTTCAAATATCTGATCTCACTAATTTTAGATTAAAATTTGAAGTCCGGAAACGTTAAACTTTTAGAGCTCACTGCGTTCTTCTAGGAAGAATTGCCTTGTCCGATTCCAAAAATCTAAAAAATTTCGCGCTCGCTTCGCTCGCGCTACATTTAAGGTTGACATTCCCTTAAATGACATCGCTTTTGATAGCAATAGCAAATGCTTCATATGTTAGTTAATCTTGTATTGGTCTACAAAAAATGAAATTTGTCTTCTCTAAGATGGTACGGAACTCTGGGTGTGAAGTTTGAGTAGCACTTGATGGTTTTTTTTTTTGTGTTTAAGTTCCGAAGCGCAAGCTTTACAGCCCCAGGACGCTGAATGTTAAAATACGCCACTGACCGATCTACCATAAAAAAGATAATTCAAAATGCCTTAAGGGGCGCCAAAATCCTTTTTTGCACACAGGCGCCAGTAAACCTTACGGGGGCCCTGGATGCATAGTAAACTGATGCAGACAAGTCAATTGCCGAAACGCTTTCCACACACGAATGGAAATACGCTTAAAAGCTTTGCGGTGGCCGGATTTTTGCTCTCCGGCACATTTTTATCCAAAAAAGTATTCACTTCGCAAAAGAATGGGTTTCAAAATTTAAATTTACAGCGGGTCTAGAATAGGGTTTTAGTCAGCACAAGACTGTAAGCCTATTCCGCTTCACTCAACACATCATCATCATCAGCCTATAATGTTCCCACCGCCTGGGACACAAGCCTCCTCTCCGTGAGAGGGAGTGGGCCGTAATCCACCACGCGGGCCGAGTGCGGGTTGGTAGATGTCATATGTACTTATTCGAATTATGGTTCTAAGACATGCCGGATTCATCACGATGTTTTCCTTTACCGTTTTGAGAGCAGTAGTGATGAAAAGTAATGCGCCTGGCGGGGTTCGAACCCACGACCTGCAACGCCACTGGGCCACCACAAGTAGTTGTTCCGGGTCTATGTGTTAGTGTGAGTGTAGGTATTTCTATTTATAAACGCACCCACGACACGTCATGAGAAAATTCCTAGTGCGCTCCAATGATTGTTTTAAAAAAGTCTACGAAACGATTCGAGAACTCTAAACGATTGGAGAACATGAAGAAGAATCACGTTTTCCTTTTCAGCTTGAAATACTTAATGTATATGCTTAGCTGACCCTTTTGCCCCACGCGGTATCGAATCGATTTCAAATACGTGAGGCACCTCGGAGAGAAAATTGTTACTGAACGTACGTACCTATTGTAGATATCTATTACTGCATGGTAAGATTAAATCCTATCAAAATATTGTGAATTTAGGTTCTTGTGTATTCAGAAATTTTGATGTTTTCTTCTATGAAAATGGAGAACTCGTTAATGACCGCGGCTTCGCCATGAAACGTAAACTCTTGTGATCATACAACCGAGGTAAAAACTATTTTTTTGTTATAATTATAGCCAACTGATCGCAAATAACTGAAATTGCTTGTAATATCTCAGTTTTTTAGTTGAAAACGTCTTTAGGACTAGTTAAAATCTAAAGTTTATGATTATTAAATTAAATTCCTTTCAGCGTAACTATTCAGTTATAAAAATCTAATTTAGTATTCAACGTCACGGCATCCAACAATTTCTGCTCATAAAAATATGCGTAGACGGTAATGTAGTTTATAGAACTCATAAAAAAGTACTTAATAACCTTTTTTTTTCAATTATTCTTTAAATAGGTAATTGTTTCGTTGGTCTAGAAGTTGCAGGCGCGAATGCTGGCTGAGCAAGAGGTTCTGGGTTCGGTTTCCGGGTCGGGCAAAGTGTTAACAAACTTTTCTTTATGAATTTCCCAGAAGTACTCGTATATGTATATCACGTAGTTCGGTTTTGTGCCCTGTTGATGTCATTAGGCTCGGCGCCTATTACATTGAGATTAAAATATAACTACACATGTAGCATGGCGATTCTATCTCTATTCTATCAAGAAAAGTCAAAGTTATTTCATCGTTATTTCTATACAAATCGACTGCTTTTTTTTCCCAGGAATGATAAGATTCTCACACCATTAAATAATAGAAATATTCTCTTCTGTATTTTAAACATTGCTATGCTTAAATAGATAAAAATATTTAACGTATTGTCTACATAGCGTCGACAAAACCCGTTTCTACATGTTACGCGTGCTGCACGCGTAGCATGGCGATTCTATCTCTATCAATTACCACATAAAATTATTATTATTACCTCTATTCTACCAAGAAAAGACAAAGTTATTTCATCGTTATTTCTGCACAAATCTACTGTATTTTGTACAAATATGACATCATTTATACACTATTGAATAAAAGAACGTTTATTTTCCAATTTTTCACATTACCATGCTTGAAACGCTAAAAATATTTCTATGTTCTGTCATTTTGTCTATTCTCCCGTCGACAAAACCCCTTTCTACGGCACCATGCTACGCCTGCAGCAAGCGTAGCATGGCGCCGTAGAAAGGGGTTTTGTGCGTGCGAAATGAGGGTGCTATTAGGTTTACTCTACCTACCTTCTGGGATTATAGACGTGATGTTAAGTAGTATACTTAGTAGTAGCTAAGTAGAATCTTCTCGTTTGTAAAATAGGTCAGTGTGTTAGGCTGGCCCAATTTCAACGAGGGCAGATTTATCTATTAGTTTCTGTTGACAATGTTACAGCACCATATCTATTGACTGACTAACATGATACTATCCATGTGCTAAGTTAACGCCATTATTTTACAATAGGGCTAATTTATTCTTCTCGGATTCTGTTTGCTAGATCTACAAACTCCACGACCTATAATTTGCAACATCTGATGAATGACAATGAATCTTTACTTATTGAACAATTGACACTGCTTCCAAAACTTAAAAAAAAATCCAAGAAAAATACATATTAAGTATAGATTAATTACACCCAGACACAGAACAAAATGATCGTGCTCATCACAGAAACATTTGTCTTTGGTGGGAATCCATGACCTCCGGCATAGCAGTCAGGGTCCCTAACCATTAGACTAACAGGCCAGTTCCCCAGCTTCCCTATTGTATCGCAATTTCCTTTTCTACTTTAAATCCGCGCGCTGCATACGCGAGCGCTTGTAAAATGTTCAGAGCTCAGTTTTTGCGCTTCGTCGGGAGCTGATACAAGTGTCCCATTTCTTTTTTAATCCCGCTCACAAAGCTCGTGAAACAGGTGAGACCGATTCGAACGCTGCATCATATATATATGAAGATCTGTCTTCTTTTTTTTAGAGTGGTAAAATTATCAAATGCGTCCTCTGAGGGCAGAGCAGGTGGGACTGTCAGACTTTGACTGACTAAAATCAGTCCTTCAATAGCCGTTTACGTTCCGGAGTCACGTCGGTAATCCCGCGACCCGGGCAGGCTTTGGCTCTCCAAGGGAGCCCCGTCATTGAATGGGCCACAACGGGCCACAATCGACCCGCGTGGTCCATGATATGATCAGACAGCGAGTCGCCCAAGATCTACCTATCTAGGTAGCAATTTTTCCCGCGACTTGTATCTTATTATCTTAGAAAAACGACGAGGCGTATCACATAAAAAACTTTTATGTTGAATAGTAAGGAGGTATGTTTTAGGGCGAGGAGAGATCGTAAACTTTGTTTTATCCATGGAGTTTGCTGAGATTGAGTTGCGACCTCCACCAAACTAGATAAATATCTTTATGAGATTCTTAGTTTATGCTCTTGTTGATGCTATATTGTAGCAATTATTTCTATTTTTTAACTTTTTGTGTTTTAGCTGTCGAGAAGAGTAGGAATGCTCACACGTCTTGTATTTTAATCAAGTTCAAAAATTCAAAATATACATAGATAATGTTACCGACCAAACCCGATTTTAGGACAAACTAGAAAATACAAATAATATTACGGCCTAATTTAAAAAAACTTTTAAGTCAATATCAACGTTCAAATTTTTAAATTTTTTCTTTAAAAATACCCGCAAGCCTTCTAGCCTTGCTAGCGTAGCCACCTAAATTAAAAAAAAAAACACGCACAGTGAAATATCACACAGTATAATAATCTTGTGGGTAATATTTTTCAAAAAGACATCGCTGAAGTTTCACGGCTCGACATTAACTGGCCATATTGTTATTGTGGATATTGTTAAAATGAAAATAAGTATTACTTATTTTTGCTGAACTGATCTCTTACATGGCGAATAGATCCCAGTGTACACCTGCCACCTGCTAACCATTTTCCATTTTCCGAGCGAGGTAACTCGTGGGAAACATTATAAGGGGTTATAGGGTTAATCGATGTTATCTATGTGATAAAAGGTTTCATGCATACAGGGGAGCGGTTTTCCGGTTAACTTATGACTCTAATTACAAAACTTTTTGAAAAACACAAACAAAAAAGCTTTAAATAACTTTCGTGTTAAGTCGTTGACTTTGTTTTTTATCTTATTCAATATTGACACCGACTTCCGTTAGGAATGTTATTTCACACTTTTTAGTGTTGAAGTCGGTTCCTTTTTTTACAAAAAAAAATATTTTTTATTTAACTCTTTTTAGTTCAGATATTCAACAAAAATCTTTGATTAACAGCGTCTTTGAAAATCTCCAATCAAAGTAACGAAAAACGGATACATGAAACTAATAGCCTCACGAGGTATCCATTTTTGTTATATGCTTAAACCTTCTCCAGAATGTAACGAACACTTTTCAGAAAACCGCATCCAAATCGTATCAAAAAAACGCGAGATAATCGCGGACATACATACATACAAACATACAGGTCGGACTGAGTATATACTTTTTTAAGTCGGTCACTAAAGCTAGTGAGACCTCGCCAAACTCATGTGTAACAAAGCCAAAGGTGCGGAGTACCTTTTAATGGATTTTTTATTCACCATCGGTTTGCACTTTCATTGTTCTCCAGCAAAAGAGAATTAAACGGTCTTTAACAAAACGCTGAATTCATTTCTCTGAGTAAAATAAAATGCAATTGCCTTTCGGGCAAATTATAGGGGTTTGTGTTCGCCTTCCTTTAAGTTTTGTCAAAGAATAGTACCTACTTACTATGTTTTCTAGCGCAGGGTGATAAATATAAATAGTGTTTGTACTTACTAATTACTCTGTCTTTATAATCAAACCCCCTATTTTAAACAAAGCACAAAGCAAACCCCCTATTTTAAACAAAGCACAAAGTTAAATTATTAAGTGCCGCAGGATTTTTCTTATCTGAAGTGTTTTAGCTAATTGCTCTTGATAGATGCACGACTATTGGTACAATTACATACTCGTATTATTTATGGGTCACTAGTCCATCGTGCTACCTCTGTTACTTGAAAAGAAAATCAGTTGGGTATACCTACTTATGATATGTCCATCAATCCGAAGGGTCGTGAGCGGCATTCATCTTCGTGTCCCTTCTGTGAACACGTGAGGTGAGTTCTTACAGAAAACATACCTCTAATGAGTACCTCTCAGAGGCTTACTTTCATTCGCTATTTATAAGCCGGCTTTAGAACTTGAAAACTAATGCCAGGATATTAAAGCGCTACTTTTAAATCGACCTAGGTTCCACGGTAGGAAACTTTTCGTATTAACGCTTTCTAGGTACCGCATAAGTATTCTGTATCACACGGAATATGTTTAAAGTAGAAGCGATTTATTAATTTTTAACCTACTTTATTGAAGAAATACATACATATTAATTTTGACATTAGATATAACTTTAAATTGAGTTTTTTTTGAGGTATTCCCGTCTGAGCAAGTATTTTCAGAGCATTTATTTTTAAAGCAATTTATGTGATATTCCAGATTGAGAAGATTATGTGGTTTAACGGGAACAGAAATATAATTAATGAAATCCATTCCCATTAATTAGAGCAACTACGCTAATTTACAGTGATGGGGTGTATATAAAATACTAGGCATAGGTTCATGGTGGTTTGTTCATAAATCCTTGAAAAGTTTAACTGAAACAATTACTACCAAAAGTACTAGTTTCAAGATGGTATGTTTTTAAACCATTTTGGGAGGGTTAACTGAAATACTAAATACAAAATCACTACAAGTTATCAAACCGTAGTCGGTCTAAAGGGAATAGATTTGAATTATTTCATTCCCAATTGAGCAATACGAGAATACCTCGTTTTTTAAAAGATTTTGTCCAATCTACACCAAACACCACATCTAAAATTATCTTAAACATTCCGCTGTCGAGAAACGAATTGCTTTAAATGTTTCTGCAGGAACTCTCATGTAGCAAGAAATTAAGTAATTGAAGTGGTAATGATAATAAACAAATGTCCAGTCTATGATACGAAGATAACACAGTCTGCCATTTTCCTCAATTTATGACAATATAAATTCAGCGAATGCCAAGTTCTTACGTAATCACTTTGTTAAGGTCGCGCCTACAATATCTAAAAGTACCATGGACGGCAAACCTTAGCTTATCATTCTTTGTGCGAGGTTTTAAGGATTATTGCCCCTGAGAAATCCGGCCAAGTATACAATTATGTATGGTTACTCTATGTCGACTTATACAACATGTAACGTAATTGACGCTCACCCTCAGACACCCCAATTAGAATATTTCGGTTTAACCATAATATCATATATTCAATTTTTAATTTAACTGTTAATGCATTGGTATTAACTAAATTAGTTATTTTGCAGCTTAACGTTTATTTTTCTTTATTTTGTATTGAATGACGGAATTTGTATAAATACAAATAAAATTGCACTTTTAAGTCTTGTTGCCTTGATTTTGCGGTCCATCTTAGTTTGTTTTGACTGTACACTTGTACAGGGGTGATGTGACTATAATTTCTGTAATTTTAATTATTTTTGAAAATAAAAATCCCTATATTAAAAATTATAGAAATCGATTCAGTAAACGATTCTGAACAAACTAATTTCAGGATGTGCGTTAATTATGTTACATGTTGTATATGTTGCGATACGTACGACGATGGTGTAAAATTAAGTAATAGACGAGTAGATCGACCAAAGGATAAATTTAAAGACACTCTTCTCAATTATTTTTTTTCGATTAATCAATGAATTAAGTTTTTCAAGGCACTTCACAGCGGAGCATAATCCAAGTCAACCGGTCCCAGACGCAAAAAAGCTTAGATACTCGTACTTCAGAACTAACCAGCCCCCCTAGACAAGTCGCAAAACGATAATCGTTAACGCTCGGTTCTCCCCAATAGATTTTCAACCTTATTCCTTCGAGTCTTTAGTTGAAAATCTATTTAGGATTTCTAAGCGTTAGCGACTGGAACGAACGACAACGCCATGAAATCTTCAATAGATTTTCATCTTAAGACTCGAAGGAATAAGGTTGAAAATCTATTGGGGAGAACCGAGCGTTAACGATTATCGTTTGCGACTTGTCTAGGGGCGCTGTTTAAGCTAGCTTCGTGGCCTACATTCTTCAAATAATTACTAAATGTAACTTTAGAGTTGCGGAACTTGAAATATTTGGAGAAGGAAGATTTCCATGAGGGAATTATTAGTTTAAGAGATCTTTTCTAAATATACTTAGCTGAATACTGTTTGAAAAGGTGTAAAATGACGCTACATGACTATATGCAATAATTTCCGTCATCTTATTTGCTTTTACTTGGGGTTGGCGCAACACGTTTTTTTTTTCCATATTCCCCTGCCAAACGACATGGTATCATCTATTCCCTTTTCCTTTGCCCTGGTTTTCCTCTTCCTCCCCATCTATCAACATTGATCAGATCTCTTCTTTATTGATTGCAATATGTGTCGATTAGTAGGTATAAATCAGCTTTTATAACCTATTTAAATTGCTCAGAAGGGCGGTCCTTAGTAGAGGCGAAGTAATGCCTAGCCTTTCCCATGACATAGCTAAACTTAAAAAACCTGACATAATGACGTTCATCGACAAAATCCTGTTTATTAATTTTGTTTTTGTCGAGCTGGGTCTTTGAATATCTGACGAGTTGCGAATCTGACGAGTTGCGTTTCTGTCGACATGAGAATGATCCCTTTAAAATACATGTTTAAATGTATTTTATCATTTTCATCTATCACTACTATCCAACAATTAACTGTAGGTATTATTTTAAAACAATTATTTAACTCTGATACTTATCATTTCGGGTGACAAGCGTCTTAAAAGCTGCGTTGTCCAATGTCAACCCTCGTCGGTTTCAGACGAAGACGCGAAGTGTAAAACAGACTTGATCGATGGTAATCATTAGTTAAGGGATAATCAATGTTCGTGATTAAACCTTCGTCTAAAACGGCCAATTTAAGCAATATTCAGTCTTCGTGAATTTCCAGCAATATCATCAATAACTGCAATAAGACTTTAATAATATTATTTATGCAACTGTTGTTTATTCAGGGGTATTAAAACAAACTCCAACAACACTCGGCTATGCCTCGTGTGATAATAGTATCACATGAGTGTTTTAATACGTCTAATTATAACAGTTGCATACAAGACTTTATCGACAATCATGATGTGAATCCTCTATAAAAGATTCTCATACCATAGGGTGCTGTACAGTGTTGTAAGAACTATGTAAATTCAAGAAAAGTCTTATTGTGTCTTGATGAAATTATTGTCCTTTTTTCAAAATTTTAGCGATCTGGTGGTGAAAATGTCATTGCATGAGAATTTGCTTTTTTTGAAATTCATAATATCACGCGTTTGGATGATATAATGATCATAATACTCGTATCATTGAGTATTTTAATGTTGGAAATAAGCTAATTGTTATAGGTTCTTTTATAGAGGATTAGTAGAATGATAATAGATAATAACATTTTAAACTATTATTATGAAAGCCTGTCATTCATAATAATAGTTTAATAATTCATAATTACAGTTTATAATGTATTCTCCTTCATTGAACTGCATTTTCACCCTTCAAAGGGAAGTTTCCTTGAAACCTAATTGTTAGTACTTATTTATTTATAGCGAATTTAACATTATTTTGCCATATTAGTAATGTTTTTCAAGGAAATCCTTGTTAAAGGAATATAAAATAGTATATTAATGTAATTGCTGATTGCAGTATCAAAGGTTTTATAAACCGGCCATTTACCTACAGTTACTAATTCTTCCACGTTGTGGTGCATACGAAATACTGCTGATGAGTTTTTATTACTCTTTTTATTTAAATACTTTGCGGCCTTTATTTATTTATACTTTTAAATATATTTTTATTGGAGAAGGTTGGAATCACAACACTAAATATTAGCACGATATTAGTAGCCAGGTTCACGCGAACCTCACTATATATAGTTCCCGCTAAATAAGTGTGGAATATAGGTCATTGATCCTAATAATGCATCGTTCGAATTTCAAAAAAAAAAGGTTGCACTCCAGGAGTGCCGGTAGAAGTGAAAACTTTTTTGTTACTATGTTTTATTTTTAATTTGAATGACGTCTTACTCATTTTCGATCAGGGTCACGTGACCCTGACGCGAGTTTTGGTCACGTGACCCTGACGCGAGTTTTAAATTTTTTACCCATTACAGAAAAAGTGTACAACGCCGCTAAAGAAGTTTTCACTTCAATAAAATATAAGGTCAAGATCGCCTCTTACCACGAGACATTGCTTTTGGTTGTTCAACGACATTTTTTTTACATCTTTTCAAATGGTTTTGAAATATTGCAATATATTGGTACACGGGAGTCAACGTATTTTATTTCATACTTCTCTGGCTGAAACTATAGCGTGTCTAACTAACAGTATGAAAACGGCATTGCGCCCCAGAGCAGTAGCAGTAGCGACCTAGCCAAGATCAGATCACAGGCTAACGAGGGATCTATATAAACCCAATTTATTTACTAGTTACCTAGTCCCTTCAGTAATCGTTGTGTAGTCCTGTACCCAAGTAATTAAACGCCAATGAAAGCACAGCTTGGCCAGAACGTCTTGAAACGGAACTAATCTTTTTGTTTGCTGACAACGTTTTAAAATCTTTGATATTTGATGTAAACAAAGACGCAAGTTTGTTAGATTTATTATTGTACCATTAAACTAACGTAACAAGTGAAAATAAATAAAATAAAATTAAAAGTGCTGGTAGCGAGAGCACAGTGGCGACTTCCGGTTTTCTACTGTTTTTTGCCAAGCTGTAGTCTTCAGTATTCCGTGAAAACAGCGTTTGGTGGCTTCTACTCTCCACCCAACAAGGTTCTTCGATCCAAGCTGTAAGATTGGTCAGTTGTTATGATAAGGTTTAAGGTGCATTCACACTAATCAGTCACCGTCGAGTCACGTCACCGGCCCGGTTTAAAAAACAATATGTTTCTATACTCCTAGTATGACTTTGTCACGTCAGTCACCGGCACGTCATCTATCAGTCACGTTACCGGTCAAGCACGAATGGCGCCACAATGGCGTTTCAATTTTCGAACCATCGCCACAATGGCGTTTCAATTTTCGAACCATTTTTTATTCAGCAGTAAAAAATGGTTCGAATAAGCACTACAATTGAAACGCCATTGTGGCGCCATTCTGAATTAGCAGAGTCGACACCCTGGAGACGTGACTGTCGAATGATGTGACGGTGACTGGTGACTAGACAAATCGTCACCGATCCGTTGTCTTGTTGTTTTGTAAAGTTATTGTAAAAGCGGACAGCTCGCGTATATTTCTCGTCAAATATACAACGTGTAACGTTAATAGCGCAAAACGTCTCGTGGGGTAACTCAACCCATGTTACTGAACTGTTTTCAAAAATCTTACAACAAACATTTTATTGTAAGATTTTTGAAAACACGAAAAAAAAAATGGTCATACTGATGGGCCCGATAAATTTCTCATTTTGTATGAAAAATCATTTTTTTTTTTGCGAATTTTCAAATGTTTTAGAACAAACATGGTTCAGTAACATGGGCTGAGTTACCCCACGAGAGGTTTCGCGCATTTGACGTTACACGTTGTATAGGTACGGCAATCGATAAACCCGTTACTTTAGGCCCTAGACCCGTGCTAAGGCTACTAAATTACTGACCATTGTGACGTCACTCTTTGAATGCTCACACTCTGATTGGGGGTTAACTGCCGACCCGGGCACCCTTTTGTTATCAAAGTAAAGTAGTTAGGTAGCTGGCTCTCTACAAAGCCTTTCGCAAAACCTGTTTATTTCTTAAGAAAACATTTCAAATATCTTGTAGGTATTCAATACTTTGCTAAAGTAGTTAGTTCCAAGGATTTTATATAGAAAACGTATAAGTGGGGGTTGAATTGAGAAATTCAAGGTATTTTGCAACTGACCAGTGATAAACAATTTCTAATGGAAAAAACTGGTATTTTTTTCCGCCCATAAATAGCATACTTATTATAACACTAGCTGTTGCCAGCGGCTTCACCCGCTACAACTTGAAAATTATCCCACGGGAACATAAAATCGGGATATCCTATGTGTTAATCCAGGTTATAAACTATCTGTGTACCAAATTTTAGCCTAATCCATTCAGTAGTTTTTACGTGAAAGAGTAACAAACATCCATACATTCATACTTACAAACTTTCGCCTTTATAATAGTAGTAGGATTGAATCGTAACTGGATACAATATGTTTTGAAAATAATAAAGTTTTACAGCAAATTTTGATTGACATAATATCGTTAGTAAGTAACGGTAGGTACTTTGAGTTATTGATACATTCTGGCTTACAAAAAGTACTCGTAGTTCAAAGCATTTCATAATAATGCCCACATTTGTATGGGAATTATTACAGGGTATGCAATTCCCCGTAAAATTCAAATACCGCAAGATAAATGAACTCTGAAATTATTTACTTAATTACATTTTATGCTTGATATTCGTGACGCAATAAAGCTAAAGCGTAGCGAGCATTTTATACCTACAATTAAATTGTGGATGAGCGCGAGCATTGTCGCAAAACAAACTCGGGTGTCAGGAATGGGAAATACCGACCTCTACCTTGCGACCCTCAGAGGGGAGAGGGCCGGGGGCGACCTCCACTGTCAACCAATGTAGGCAACAAACTAACACCCAGTACCTATTATATCTTGGCGAGACCTTGTAATTAGTGGTTTGTCTTTGACTGTTACAAATTAAGCATTATACCCAACCTGGTAAACAGCGGCAGAATTTGTTAATGTAAACTTAGAAATGAGTAAGGTAAAGGGCGATTATTTTTTGAGACAGGAAACTCAGTGATAGAGTCTTAAAAGTCTTTCAAAACGTTACAGTAATGCGAATGAATGTCACTACGCTACGTCTTGTCCACTTTAGTGGTGAACTAGTTGCATTATTTAGCATTACTGCATGCATAGGTAACGTTTTGAGAGACTTAAGACTCTATCACTGAGTTGCCTGTCTCACAAAATAACCTCCCTTTATTCTACATTCTAATTGGAAATGTTCATACAGGGATTATCAAGTAGAGACGATAGTAATTTAGTGAGCGTTCATGTTAGTGAGATGTGATCATCCGGAGACAGGGGCGGGCTCACGGGCGTACAGAATTTCCCCAGTAATTCCGCTTTTTCGGAACTATTTGACATTATAATTTGTAAAGGACGAAAGAAAAGTTTTGTGAACGAAACAGACCAAGTTTCAGAACGTTTTTCTTCGTTGAATACTTTAGCGTGTTTAAAATTTTGAAGGTATTCAATTTTGTAATTGTGAGTTTGGAGTTGTTAGAATTCGTTAAGAGTTAAAATATGGTTTTAACACCAAAAAAGAGTTGATAGATGTAAACAAAATAAGCCGTTGTCTATGAAAGGATTATGGAACTACATATTTATATTTGTAAGAAAGAATACGTACAATTTGCAGAGTTGGTACTCTTAATATTACATACATATGTATGAGACAGGACGGTGTTATCGGGCTGCAATGGCGACTAGCGAGTCGAAGCCGAGTCTCCCGGCACAGCCTGCCCGGCGCCGCCGCCGACAAACTTCCTCACTTAACTTCGCCATAAAGCTAAGTTCGCCACTTATTTGGGAAAACTCCGCAATTACTACACAGCTAAGATCCAGAGATCCAGCTACTTCTGACTTAACGCTGTTATTTATAGACAAGTAAACTTCAATTTACATTCTAAAACATAACCAATTGAAATGCTTATATCTTGATTATGGTTTTGTCGAGCTATCATGACATGTGCACTAATTTGTTAATTAGCCCACCTATTGCCGGTGGCAGGGTAGCTTGGAGCTATTATTAGCATAAATCCATAATACGACTGTTTTGGTTTAAGCGCCGGAGCGCCGGATTTCCATATGTTTGTCAATCCACGTGGTTAAACGGATTACACCTTCAATAAATTAATTTATTCTGCATGAAATTTACACTTTAGTCCTTTCGAATAATGAATCCGTAGCCATTCCTTTAGGAATGTTTTTTTTAGGCGTGGTAATATCATCACATGAGTCCTCCCACCCAGGGCAGGGCTGCAGGGACTGTCAGACTTGACTGAAACCTACAGTGTCCTTCAGTAGTCTTTAACGTTCCGGGGTCACAGTAATTCGTTAGTCTCGCGACCGCCTGGGGCGCTCTCATTGTGCTTATGTCGTAGGATAATTTGATACTTCGAATCTTCGCGGAAATCCTAGGGGTTTTGCGAAAACGCGGATAATTAGACATAGGCGAAAAATTATCAAATCTTACTGGACAAAGTCAGGATTTTTGCGAAAATACTCGTTATTATAGCAATATTGCGAAACGGAACGCTGGCTGTTATGAAATAAGAACGCTGATTGGTCGGTCAGCGCGTTTAATAAGAGATCGTCTCTGATTGGTTGACGTCTTAATTTGATTTATTCCCTTTACGTCGAGTCCCGTTACGTCGAGTCTGAAAGTCTATTGTTCTCCAAAGTAGGTATTGATATTTTACGCTTTCAGTCAGGGATGTAAATTAAAAGCCAATGGCATAAAAACATGTTAAAATGCTCTGATGATACTTAAAACAAGTATTAGGTGAAGATTACCTAAAAAGGAAGTTCAACGAAGCCCCGCTTCGCGGGGCTTCTATTTCTGCTTACATGGTTTAAAGTAACCTAACACGAAGGGGATGGCGGGGTCTTTCAGACCCCGCCATCCCCTTCGAACCTAACCTGTCCGTGTCGGGGTGCCCACGAGTCCCGAGCTCGCTTCGCTCGCTCTTGGATCAAAGAAGATAAAGGGAATCAACCCTTAATTTTAACGTTAATCATCGGCAAACTAGGAACCAATTAGAAGTCAGCCAGCAAAATTGTAGCCAATCAGTGTTGAGCACATCAAATCTTACTATAATAACGAGTATTTTCGCAAAAATCCTGACTTTGTCCAGTAAGATTTGATAATTTTTCGCCTATGTCTAATTATCCGCGTTTTCGCAAAACCCCTAGGATTTCCGCGAAGATTCGAAGTATCAAATTATCCTACGACACTTACACTGTTCGAGGCGCACGTGGAACACAACGCGTCGTTCGACCAGGGCTTGGTCCATGGTCGGACAGCGAGTCGCCCATTACTACCCATTGCCCGATAGGAATGGATTAAGCTTAAAGGTTATTACCACAGTTTCACGTGGATAATCTGTTTTTATTGGGACAAAAGACTACAATGCTGCAAGGTTTTACAAAAGAATTTATCTGTTTTTGATCTAAGCGGAGATTAAACCTGCGGCCATGACCCAGTGTCTTAATGATAATTCGTAGAGTGATTAAGAAGTTACGAGGTCGGGTGTGAAGCGAGGTAGTGGAATAAGCGCGGCGGGCGTGGCCACGGCTCATGGGCTTACGGCACGCACCACGCGTCCATGAATCATGATCATGACAGTGTCGCATTCACTTCACTTTACCATTAATACCTATTTAGGCCCAGACTCGATATGACGACAAGAAACTGAAACGCCTCGTCGCTTTTTTTGTTGCCACGTATGGGGTGTTGTATTTTTATACGCAATAAAATAGCACATCACGGTGCACTTTTAATAATTTATTTAAGTTTTTTCTTGTATTTAGGGCCGTTTCGGTCATAAATTATATGAATAGATCTCAAATGCGTAGATTACAGTTATTTTTCAGGTTCTATATTCTTGTATTAAGATTGTGGAAGCCGTTTGCTTTCACTTTTCTTATTTATAAAGATAGGCTCGTGAAATGAGTGGGCGCCGGCACCTTATGTATTTAATATGCAATGTAACAGGTGGCGTTACGTAGCTAATCTTGGATTACCAGAATACCTCTATTAAGTAGCAGGTAAGAACCGGCCCGAATAAAACACTAATGGGATAAAGATGAACTCTGATTTCTCATAAAATGTCAAAATAATCGGGGACCCGAAACACGTTTAATATTGGTAAAGGTCACATTATGATTACAAAATTCTTTTTTTTAGGCAATAAGCACCAAAGTGGCACTAAAAAGGCTAATTTTATAAAATAAACTTATTCGGCAAACAAATCGTTAATTCAGACCTTTTGCTTTACCGTTCACAATAAAATCATCCGCGTACAATTGTTCGCGTTGCCTTTAATTGCGATTCGCACGGTTACAACCCCTGATGAATCGATTTTCACTTATGGTCCCATTCGGCACGGAGGGGACCTTATTGAATCGACCGAATGCGCAACTTAGCTAGCTAAGCCTGAATCGAATTGTGCAATACTATCAAGAACTTTACTTTATTAACAGGTATTGATGGCACGAGACTGCTGTGCTCACTCAATAAGATTGCTATCGACACGCAAAAGAAGCAATTGAAGCCTTATTTCAAATCTGATTAACAGTAAAATGTTTGCTTATATACTTCAATATTTCAACAGTTATTTCATCGATGCCGGTGGTAATTAACAGACTTGGGGACCATAGAAAGGGTGTGGTTGCGCCGCAAATGAGAACGTTGTGCCGCAACTCCACCGCACCAACGCGCATCACGGCACGTCCGCTTAAGATGACTCGCTTCAAGTATATTTTTTTATACTTTGTATAGTTGATAAGCCCAAGATTCGAACCTGATTACCTACAAGTCTTTGAAAAAAGTTTCGCATATAAAATTATGCAAAATATTCCTCCTTTGTTCATTGAAACTCTATTGAGTAATGAGCGGTTGAAAACGACATGTTTTCAAAATAATAATGTTATAGAATAGTAATCATTGTGATTTTTTTTTGTATTAATTTCCGTGGGAACAGCAGCTTTCTGACAGTCCGTATGAATATTCAATGAAAGTTCAATATTCACTGTAGGGTATGATTCAACTGGGCACATAGGCAAATGAATGCATTCATTATAAAACATGTGTATCGTGAATTTGAGGCTGTAAATCACTGTGGATCGTACTATAATGCTATCTGGAATGAGTAACCTCGATTAGCCACATTTTATTAGTATTTCAGATCCTGTTGGCGAGACAGCCGGGCGACACGGGCCTTTGGAAATCATTCGCCCGCTTTGAGAGTATTCTGATAAAACCCGCACTGTACAGTTGAGACGTCTACAACGAAGCCATTGTAGCGCCAGTAACGGAACGTTACCACAATTCGAAGCAACTATCGACGAACTTCCCGAATGAGATTGAAATGCGCATTTGCTTCTTCAAAGTCTGTCCTAACTCTGCGGATGCTTATTTACACTCAACGACGATATAATACTAGACTCGTAATAACAGGCGACCGATGTCTGCCAACACATTAGGCAAAAAAGTCTTATATTCGTCTCATTTCGACCAATCCTGTGAGCCGTAAACATACGTTGAGACAGAACAGACCTTGAGTTAGCCAATTACAACGCAGTACCCCGTCCCCCTCGCTTACGTAGTACCTCAGCGAGTTGGCAGAATAATTTTTGTTCCTTAGATCGTGCATTATCGCGGACTCTAGTATTATATCGTCGTTGTTTACACTGATTATCAAGAGTATTTCTAAATAATAAATAGTGTAAGTACTCACAGTATGTTGCGCTCGTCAGACGGTCGATCGTATCTTGTTTTAGCTTCGAGTTCTTCTTACCCATCTTGACTGTGACGACTCTCCGGCACCAGGTACAACTCACACTAGGTAAAGTCTGGGTTTGTCACTAGGCTGTGACGTTTTACATATTATTCAACTGCACCCGATTCACTCCACCTGTAAACAGGAATATTATATTAGAACAGAGTTTCACAATTACTTGACGAAGTTGTAACAAAATAATAAAATGTTTACAATGGTGAACTTATCGCTAACTGCGATATCTTTCAGAAAACCTTTGTATGGGTCGTATGAACTCTACATAAAAGGGTAGAATTGGATTGATTATTATAGTAGGTATTGAGAAATTTTAGTTTTTTTAACACACCGTGAGTATGGTCACGTATTGTCACAATTTGTACGAAGCTGCGTCAACAAGGTCCCTTGCTTCTCTACCTCTCTTTGTCTAACCCGAACACTCCTTTACATCCGTCTCGCTCTGTATAAATTATAGCTGTTTTCCTTCTCCTGAATATTGTAGGGTGAGTAGCGAACGGCGGCGAGACGTAAACGAAATACTTATTTTGGCGTATCTTCGGCGAAAACAAGCCATTTATAAGATGGCGATAAATCAAGTGTTACTGTGTGTAGGCAATATTTAGTCGGAGGGAACAGTCTTAGCCATAACTGGTTATTACAGTAATGGAGACGATAAGGAGTGATTGTTTAAAAGGTTTGCGTGATTAAGAATTATATTATTGAAGTTTACGGATATTAAACTCAAATATGAAAGAGTTCTCGTCTATATCTTACATTTGTTAAAGTGTTGCTACGAATATATAGGTGAGCATCATGTGAGTATGAGTACATTATGTACTTCTGGAAACCACCTTTTTTCAGTAGACGAAACTGTCACAATCCTCGTTACAACTATAGTAGAATTTTGTTAGTAACTCTATATTATAACATTTTCAGTAACCTTGATAACTAGGTGCACCAACTTATCAATTATTTAGCAGAAACCAAGAAGTTCGTGAGACTAGCGATATTCGAGTTTTTTCAATATAGGAAACAAAGGAAAAAAAACAATTACCAAGAATCGAGAAATTAATTTCAGTTGAGGAACGTAATAAATGGGTCCCCCGCGTTCGTTCTACTGAAAACATTAGGATAAAATATACCTTTCAGTAAGATTTTTTATTACCTTTTAGTGTAACTGTTTTGTATTTATCCTCCAGGAAAACAGAGCATACTGGCTCCCCATCTCACTACGACAACCGGGTTATACACTATTTATACGTTTTCAGACACATCTACACTGTTTTCAAGCAGTCGGTTCGATATCTGAAACGAGGGAGAAAATCTCTCGTTACTATTGTAAGAGGTTTTATATTAACAAAGCTAAATATTCGCGGAGCATTTTCGCTTTTTCATTAACGCTCGAAGCAAAGTTTTCTTCGCTAACTCTATTACTTAAAAAGTTTTCTCTGTATAACAATCCTTCTATTTTAATACTGTTTTCAACAAAGGTGATTTATGGGGGAAGAATTTGTGATAGTATGATGTAGTGTTACTTCACGTGTGAAAAATTTAGGGTAGGTTTTTGTTATTGAAATGGCGTGGCTGGAGCGTCGGAGCACTTAGTGTAATGATTTTTGGTATGCATGTAAAACGCATTTGAAGTGCACATAAACTTTTCTAAAACGTGTAACGTTAATAGCGCAAAACGTCTCGTGGGGTAACTCAGCCCAAGTTACTGAACAATGTTTGTTCCAAGACTTTTGGAAATTCGCAGATTTTTCATACTGATGGGCCCGATCAATTTCTCATTTTGTATGAATTCGCAATTTTTTTTTTTGCGAATTTCTAAAAGTCTTGGAACAAACATTGTTCAGTGACATGGGCTGAGTTACCCCACAAGAGGTTTTGCGCTATTAACGTTACACGTTGTATATAACGAGAGAATAGGGGTGGTGTGTCGAACCTATCCAGTCATCTATAAACATTCTTTTCTGATGATATAGCGTGCCTTTATATTGCATATGCAGTTCAGCCCTTGAAATTATGATTTATTTTTCAGATTTAACATAAGAATGGTTGCATGTAAGCCACAGGTTGTGGCGCACGACAGGAAACGAAACCTCATAACGATGAAAGTAATTTGGTCAGAATTGTGTTCCACGATATCGTATACAATGGCGTTTGTATTAACGAAATTGCTTGCTTGGTGAGTCGTGTCTTATTATGGTCAATATTTCATAGATTTAATATCGTTGGCCAACCCTGTGGTATATTTAAGTATCTTCAAGCTAAAGTTAGTGCGGAAACTAGTTAATTACTTAATGAAGCTATGGTAGGCCATGGCTTGGTAACTTGTGCACTAACTTCCGTGGCACGATCACTTAGTCAAGTAACTCTTCCTATTCATTATGCTAATATGATGCACAGTATGCACGCATCAAGATTTTCTTTAGACTTTTTAATTTAGTTCAGTTGCGGTCAGGGCTGGAAAAAAGACAGTTTTTTATATGTGTTGCGTACTCAATACCTTCACATTCACCCCGTATGTTACAAATTCATTTTGATTTTCAAATTGGGTGACATAGAGACTTTCCGTATTATCTATATCCATTTTATATCATATTTAAAAAATAGGGGAATAACCACTAATCCACTGAATAAATTTCTTTCAACAGCCGACATTAGTAGGAATGATATTATAATAAAATAAATAATGTTGTTTTTTAATTAAAATTGTTATTATTTTAGCTGTTTTTAAATCGTCTTGCTAATGTTTCAAATATAGGTGTTGTCCCATACAAATGATTTTAAAAGCTAGTCAGACTCCTAAATATTAATTTATTTTCATTTTATATCCTGTCATTTGCCATGAAAAGTCGTTTTATAGTGATTGTTTTTTTTTCTTATTGTTTTATACAATGTTTAAAACTTAATGGAATGTTTGATCTTTGTTTTTAAACGTGTAATAAATAACACGGTTTCAATTCAAACTGTTTTAAACAGTACTTTATAGAAGATGGAAGCCTTCAGCCTAACCATCATCCAGTCTTTATTTATTAAACCATTTTCCACTTTCATTATCATAAAACTTATTGACATCATAAGAAACTTCTCTACCAACGCGTGCAATTTATTTTGTGGACAGTTAGTGACGTAGACATCTTACGTGGAAAAATATCTTTGAAAAGAGAAACGTCAAAAGTGTAAAAGTTAAATTGTTTTGCACTCGTTGCGATGGTTCAGAAGGTAGGTAGTATGCTGAACTAAAAAGAATAACAAAATAGTGCAAGCGGAGAAAAAATCACCTTTTATCTTACCTATGTCTGTTCTGGGCCAGTAGCCAAACAGCAAGCGATAATCGTTAACGTTCAGCAGTTGCTAATACATTTTTAACTTTATACCCCTACGCATAAAGTTGAAAATCTAATAAAGACTGCTGAGCGATAGCGAACGAAACAAACGAAAACGATCTGTAATCTTTAATAGATTTTCAACTTTATGCGATGGGGTATAAAGTTGAAAATGTATTAGCGGCAGCTGAACTGTGACGATTGTCGCTTGCCGTTTGGCTACAGGCTCTGAACCATCTTAGTCTTTTCTGTAAGCCACTTTCTACCAAACAAATTCATGAGTTTTCGTGCAGCCTTTTTTATGATGTTGTTTGGATATTCAATGTTTGTTGGTGCCACTTCAGTTTTACAGCATCGTA
Organism: Agrotis segetum; assembly: GCA_036375495.1. NCBI lineage: Eukaryota > Metazoa > Arthropoda > Insecta > Lepidoptera > Noctuidae > Agrotis > Agrotis segetum. The sequence goes on along the minus strand of JAQSVV010000088.1, from coordinate 12,535,015 downwards.
AAAGTAAGCGTGAATGGGCGCAGAACATTGATTAACAAATGTCATCCGCTGGTTATTTGATTGCCAAACTTTACGATCGTAAAGCTGCACTAACGTATTTGATTTGATGACTATTGGCACTTTTATGATTGGGGTTATTAAACTAATATCTCTATTAACAAGTGCTGCATCGCATTTTATGATATCCAAAAACAATATTTCGGTTTAACTATATTTAAGCAAACAAAGCAGTATAAATTTCTAAGTATTACAACATTTGTAACATAATTGGAAAAGAATAAGTTTATTCTTTCAGATTTACTGTTGTTTCATTTTTATTAGATTTTTCGTATTTTATATATTCAAAAAGTTTTTTATTTCATTTATTTAATCTGTTCGTGAACGAATCTTTAAAAAAGCAATTAAACCAAACAATTTTCTTCTACAATATCGTATAAAAGCTATTATTTATGAGTCTAAGTAACATTGTGTCATTTATAATATTATTCCAAACAAAAACTGAACAACAATGCTCATTAATCAGTGTCATGATTATTAATTGACCTGTTCCAGTATTAAAATAGAAGGAATTAAAAATGCCTGTAACTTCACGGGTAGGATTGTGATACAAAAAGAAATTCGCCGATGGTGATAATGAATTGTTTTGATAAAAGTTATTATTTACCAAATCATGAACATATCAGTATTTTGTCACCAGAATGTAAAATGAAATGAAGGTCTCATTAATTTGTGACGATGTAGGTTACGATCGTAACAAACATGTGATCCGCTACGAGCTACGATATCCGAGCGGATCTAGGCTGTTTTGCTACGCTCCAGATCCGCTGCGATACCGGCTCCAGCAGAGCAATGTAACCCAATATACATAACCATATACTATCGGTAATGTGAATCAATTCATAGATAAGCTTATTTTCGCATTGCAATTTCGCAGAGCCTATTTCAACTTTGATAATACACAAAATAAAAAGAAAAGAATTATCATGTTGTGATAATGGCGAAAGCCACAAAACTTCGTAATAGCCTCATAAACATTGTTTAACTCATTTCAATGAAAAGTTATAGTTCGCAAATAAGTAAATGAAATTTATTTTGTTTATTCGATTAACAAAATGTAATATCCAATAATTGTGTTGTCCATTTATTTTGTTTGTGTCCAATGGGTATAAAAGAGAATTTTGTTTTGTTGTAAATATTAGGAAGAACAAAATGTTAGGTCCGACGTTAAACAATGTTAGTTGGAGGCTTGAATAAGTAATCGCAAGCGGTCAGTCAGTAATATGTTAATAGTCCTAAGAGCAAACATGTTACAAATCAAGAGTCAACTGACAAATAACATAACATAATACAAACACTTAACCTCTTTGTAGCCGGCCGTAGACAAACAACTTCAGAATATCGAATAACAACTTTATGTACTTTTGTTTAGACGTAAATAAAACCTTTTTGGGGATATTATGCAGAAGTTATAAGTTTGTGTACGTATCGTTTGTGTGTTGAGGTAAAATGGAAGACGACAGGGTTTTCGGCCGTTTCAATGTGTATGCATGTGACTGTGTGTGTTGGATCACGTACGTCCTAACTCCAGTAAATTACGTGTGTCCGTTGTTAAGGGATGCCGGGCGTCTCCACACGCTACGAATTATAGCCTCTTGAATTATAGATAGATTTTATCAGGAATCCCTATTTCTGTTAAGCCTTGTCATGCACACCTTTAACTAAGGACAAAATCTATCAAGGCCTTTTTTAAGGTCAGACCAAAAGTAAAATAAATTTTTCATGAGTTAAATCTCGGTTGAATCCAGGGATTAGAATTGTGCCGGGCATGTCGTAAGCTCGCTGAGTAACGTGAGGTCAGTACCCATAGCACGAATTTTCAGTATTATATATATTACTATATTTTATATATTATAGTACGTAAAGTAAACTGGAACTTTGAGTTTCAAATTGATAATTTTTGAGGAAAAAAATAGTTCCTGCTTCGCGGTGTGCGAAGAGTCGCTGTTCCATTTTTCCATATAAGAAACGCTGTAAATACTGCAAAGTAAAAGAGTGAAAATTCGTGCTAAGGGCACAGAACGGTCCAATATCCATGATCTGTGACGTCTGTGATAACTTGTACAGTCGCGGCCATTAACTATGTAGACGCTCTAAAGCTCAACGAGCAAGAACAGAGAGTCAGTTGTATCAAGTTAGCCCATTGACAAGAATATATTTGGCTGGTAATTGGAGCTGTAGTTTCGAAGGCAAGAACAGAGGCCTTACCACGAGCTCTCGCGATCCAGTTTAGGCTGTGGGTAAGAGACAGAGCTATACAAGTCGTCTAGCGCCATCTCTTTCCTACAGCCTAAAGACTCACGCTTTAAAGAGATACATAGCAGGCCACCAGAGCCACAAACACAACAGCATATTTGCAGTCCATGTTTTTGAACAAAGCTTCGGTTTGTCTAAAACGGCCACTTTAAGCAATTCTTCAAAAAGTGATTCACTTCGTGAATTCCTACTAAAATCATTGGCATTTATTCTAATATTTGTAAAATGGTTATGTACGCACTAGCAGAGTTGCAGTTTCATAATTTACGTGACTACTGACTGCGTGGACTGAGCTGGTCAAAATTGCCACACTCTCTAGAAAGAGTGAAAAATAATTGTAGGACCATCCATCTCTTTCTTTTACCCGTTGATAATGTAAATGTCTTTGGTTATGTAAAGGTGTAGTTCTGAACTAAAACAATTGTATTTGACATTAGGTTAGGGAAGATTATTTTCAAACTATATGTCTACACTAGCACTTTGCCCGCGACTTCGTTTGCGTGTGATTCTAACTTCGAACTCAGTGATTTTAATTCCCGCTTACCCTCCTTATAGACCCACTTTTGGAAAATCTCTAGTAGTTTCAGGGCCTATGCAATACAAACAAAAATACGCTAGGGGTTGATTTTTAAATATAATAATTACGTATCCTTTATTCGATTGAGAGATAATTTATGCCCAGTTTAGAATTTATCGAAGCAAACAGTAAATCCTTCCCTTAAAACTTAATCAACAAGGGTTGATTAAGTTTTAAGGGAAGGATTTTCTGTTTGCATTTTTGGGTTTTTCGAAAACCACCCCCTAAGATAAGGATCTTAGGGGGTGATTTTCGAAAAACCCAAAAATGGAGGGTAGTTATAGAAAACGAATAATGACTATCTTTTTTATTTACTTATAGTCATATTCGTACCGAGTTTCAAGTTTATAAACCCATTTTTTTTTTTTTTTTTTAGCGTGGTAAAATCATCAAATGAGTCCTCCAACCCCGGGCAGGGCGGGAGGGACTGTCAGACTTCTACTGACTAAAATCCACGGTGTCCTTCATAGCCTGTTACGTTCCGGGGTTACGGTAAGGGAATAATCCCGCGACCCCGGCAGGCTTTGGCCCTCTGAGAGGGGGGCCCCGTCATTATGCTGACGCTCTTTGAGGCGCGCGTGGGACACAACGCGCCGTCGACCCGGGCATGGTCCTTGGTCGGGCAGCGAGTTGCCCTTTACTCGCTGCCCGCATGCCCGCGCCTACGGTGGCCGGAGATCGTCGCGCGACGTCCGTCGCCGTGGGCGTCCTACACCGCGGTTGGGGCGGAGGGAGGACTCTGTCCTCTCTCGCTCGCGGCGCGCCTCCTCCTTCGCGAGCATTACTGCTTCGCAGAAGGAGGCGACCGCTTCCCACTCCGTCTCGCCCCGCAGCATGGCCGAAACCAATGCCGGGCGCGAGAGGTCTCCGCCTATCGCAGCCGTGAGGACACGTCGGTGCACCGCCCAAGCTGGGCAGTCCTGCACCGTATGCTCCACCGTGTCCTCCGGGCGATCTTCGCAGTGATGACACCCAGACGTTTCCTCCTTCCGCATTAGACACAGGTACCTCCCGAAGCACCCGTGCCCCGTCAGGACCTGCGTCAGGCGGAAGGTAAGGACGCCATGACTTCTCTCCAACCACTCCTCAAAGAGGGGTCTTACCGCCGCAATTGCGGCGTGCCCGAAGTTTATAAACCCATGGAATAAGATTTTACATTCGTAGGTTTTCACCCCTTTTCACCCCCTTAGAGGTAGATTTTCGTAAAATCCTTTCTTAATGCTCACCTACATAATAAATTGCAACTACCACAAAAATTCAGAGTTCGACGTTTAGTGGTTTAATATCCTCCCTTTAAAACTTGAATACCCCTTTTCATCAACTTGGGGGGTGATTTTCGAAAAATCCAAGAACACGTATTTGATTAATTCTTATCTAGTATATAAATACTGATTTTCAAATTCATTGGCTCACGCGTTATGATTTTCCCATACAAACTTTAACATCGTCTAGATTACCAATGGAGGGTAGTTTTAAAAAAATGTGGTGCTAATTTTATTTATTTACTGGTGTTCTTATTCGTGGTAAGTTTCAAGTTTATAAACCCAAGTGATACAATTTTTCATACAAAAGTTTTCACCCCTTTTCACCCCCTTAGAGGAGGATTTTCGCAAAATCCCGTCTTATTGCCAATCTACATGGTAGACTGTAAATGCTGTCCAAAATTCAAGTTTCTGCGTTAAGCGGTTTCGGCTGTAGTCGAGTCAAAAGAAAAACCCCTGTTCTTTTATATATATAGATAATTATTTTGTGTACCATTTTAGGAGATCCTAAAACTGTATTATACGAGTATAAACAGATGAATTGTGAATTTAGAGATAATTTTACGATTTTTGTATGAGACATATAATTATGACGCTAGATATTGGTTATAAAATATCTACACCCTCAGTAGACAGTGAAATATTGCTGTGATTTTCATTTCTGAATCAAAAAAGAATTAAATTCTTGATTGTTTAACTATTTTTATCGATCAGAATGATTCACTTGTGACGGTAGGTGTGAGCATTACAGTCAGCTATCGAAGCGATTTGCGCAGACAGCGGACTGAACTCGCAGAGGACTGACTAATAGCCACAGATTGACAAAGGACAGACGGTTGATGGAGTTACGTGTCCACGACTTGTCAGGGATCAGGAAAAAGTAGTGAAGAATCCAAAAAGAAACGTCGAGACTTTAGAGAAACGAAGGATCTAATCTCTTAGCACGAAAACCGTAGTTTCGGCCTTAGTTACGGGCGTTTTTACGAACCGTGACATCGAGCTTGAAGTAAGAATGAATGATACGAGTATTACGATTTGACAGATAACTTAAGTCTGCGTCACCACTCATGACTTGCGGAAAATTCGTGGTACGTGTCCCCCTTAGAGGGCCAAAGCCTGCCAGGGTCGCTGGACTAACGAGATACCCTGATGATTGAAGTAAAGGGCTATTGAAGGACACCGTGGATTATAGTCAGTATAAGTCTGACAGTCCCTCTTGCCCTGCCCTGGGTGGTAGGACTCATATAATGATTTTACAATGCTAAATAAAATATTGTTTAGATTCAATTGCTTCATTCATAGCACATTGACCGACCCCAATTTGTCTTTCGTATATAGATTTTCACCGAAAACATAAAAAATTTGGCTATCGGGGAAAACATCATGAGGAAAGTTTGATTTAAAAAATATAAGTTTGAAATATCTAACGCATCTGCAGCAATCATGTAGGAAGCTCTATACACGAAAACGCAAAACAGTAATTAGCCTGGTCTAATAATATTGATGCTATATTGAGAGCACAAATCCAGACACTGTCTGCTAATTTAATCAGACTGTTCCTATTTTCCAACGAGTGTACTTGCAGCTGTAACCTGTCCATTGACTTCGTTACTGTCAACATTACTGGATATTTCCATTGCCATTATCTGAGTATTATTTCTGTAATACCAAAGTTTGCTGCCAGAAGTACTACGACTTTAAAATAAAATATCGGGCAGTCAAAGTCCAACGTTAGAAATATGAAAGGTATTTCTTTTTTTCTCATGTGAAACTATGACCAACAAGAGAGTGACTACATATAGTCACGTCAGTCACTCTCTTGTTGGTCATAGTTTAATAAGCCGCCTTATAACAACAGGACCACCATGAACTCTTAAAGTGTGAGTTCTAGGCTGTGGGAAAGAGATGACGCTAGACGACTTGTATAGCTCTGTCTCTTTCCCACAGCCTAAACTGGATCGCGTTAAGACCTCGTGGTAAGGCCTTAGGTATTCTCACACAGCACTTAGGCCGTGTTCAAGATTTCTAGCGATACCCAAAGTCGTGAACAGTCTGCAATCTAACATTTAAAAACACAACTGGAATTCAAACTGAAAAGCCCTTCATTCCGGTTGCAAAGAAAAAAAATACAACATGAAGTTTGGTAACGATGAAACCAGCGAGAAATTTTCCAACAAATTATTTAAACCTATCATAATTTGTTACTGAACACTGAAGTCTGAACACTGAAGTGAAGTTGGCGCTAAATGTTTGCCTACTTATATGTGCAGTTTGAACCAGAAATGAGAACTTGTGGGGAAGAAAATTAATGTTTGCCCAAGTTTGGCTTCGGTAGTTTTGTTTTTATTTAGTTGAGTCCAAGTATAGTCATATATTCAATAACCGGACGACTTATCCCGTCTTCATATAAAAATCGAATTATTTTACATAAAATAAAATAAATAGTCATATGTAATAAAACCCGCAGAAAAAAAGGAAAAAATGACAAGGGTGAAATACAATGCATGTTGAACCAAATTGTAGTGCGATAAGCACCAGTTTTCGAGGAGGTGTATTGAAAAAAAGATCTCATCTTTTCTACTAAAATAGCGACAGATCAAGTCAACATTTCACGTTGTGCAAAGTTGAATTCAGTAGTCGGTGCACGTCGCCCGGTATCCTACAACACATTCTGAATTTGAGTCAAAATTGCCCAACATTTGTCTCCTCACGAACACAAGTTTGAAATAAACCTTTGAAAATTTTAAGCGTTATTACTTGCAAGTGGATCTTGCACTCAGCTGCACGAGCTAGAACTTACGTTACAATTATTCCTACAGTATAAAGGAATGTCAATTTGTTCTCGAACATTTGCAAGCGTTAGCTCCCTAGCTTCGGGATTTACGGACCTTATCTATAAGAAGAAAGTTGTTCTTATTTTATCCTTTATCTCGGCAACCTACTTTTATGTTTATTTTATCTTAGGATTTAGTTTTAGGCTTGGTGTTACAATAACTTGTTACTACTTACTTACATGTTAGATGAAAATGGCTTTGTTATAAATAAACATTGTTTTTTGCTTTCTGATTTAGATGGAAATATTAGTTACTTGTAAGAATTCATTCTCTTTATATAATAAGTCCAGAAGTTTTGTCTTGAAAGTATGTTTAAGAACTCATGGATAATTATACATATTTTGTAGTTACTTAAAGAGTACCAATTCGGAATTCAGAGAATCAACATCGCTTGAAACTTCACCGACATAAAACTGAATCGTCTTTTAGAACGATAAGTTCGTGTTTGACTATCAAACATTTTCAAATTAATAATTAAGACTATCGTTTAACTTGGAGACATAATTAGTAGAGTTAGAAGCCGATCTAAGTTCAATATCTTCTTAGAAAGGCTTTCAAGGTAAATAGACATCTGATGCAGTAGACAGTTGTTTTTACAAGTTTTTATTTAAAGTTTGTATTTATTTGTATATTAGAATAAGATACCTAGATAGATATATAACTAATAATACGAATAGTGTTTATAAAAATTGAGCAGCTGATTATATCAAAATCATCAAGTTTTTACACGAAAGCATTTGGTAAGTTTAGTGTTAAGTACCCTTGGCACGAATTTTCGCTCTTTTACTTTGCAGCGTCATTCCAGTATTAAAGCGTTTTTGTGTGAAAAAATGGAACAGCGCCTCTGGTGTGCGAAAAAAGAACTAAATTTTTCCTTGAAAATTGTCAATTTGAAATTGTGAAAGTTCCAGTTTACTTTACGTCTCAAATATTGAAAATTCGTGCTAAGGGTACAGTACCCTGCTAGCTATCTGTATATTCACATTATATGTAATATTTTAAATAAATTTCCAGCCTAATCGGAATGGTTTTGTCTTGTACAGGAATTTTGGAATGTGCGAGTTAAAACACTGCAAATACAAGTCTCCGTATACCTCACATTTCTCTCCCTCAGCTTTCCCTATACAACAGTAAGCGCAGTGCATAATTTTCACCAAAGAAATTCCTCGAAATAAATTAGAATCTGCCACTAACTTACAGGCGATATAAACCGTAATTTCATTGTTTTATCTCATACATTCAAGTTATCTCGACAAACTTTCTTCCAATAAGATATTTTAGTGAACAAAACTGGCGGGATAGCGCTCCTTCATTTGAAACGGTGGGCTTGTTAAATGAAATTGCTATTTGAAACAGGCTTTGAAGAATGAAACCACCAGTATTACTGCCGAAATTGGAAGATTACACGTATTCTGAATGAAAACAGAATTGGTTACAGTAACAACAAAGCAAGAAATGTGGCCATGATATTTTTTTAACAAACTTTTGTAAGCTATTTTTGAAACATCTGCTAAGCTTTTCTACGAAACTAAAAAAAACATATATTAGATTATGGTTCTTGGCTTTTCTTCAGCTAAAAGAAAAAAATAAAGGTAAGATCAGTTTTGATCCCGCAATATCCGTTTTCTTTCTACTTAAACTTTCAGTTTCTGTTCCAATATTTTAGTAGAAAGTTAAACCTAATATTTTTATGATTTTTTAGTGCTTAACTTGCCGAATCATGAACTAATTCTAGACAGTCTGAATGAAATTGACATCTATTGCTGCCCTTCAAGATTGCTTTTCACGATGATTTATCTTAGCACGTAGCTTTTTCCTCTCTTCTTCCGAGTATTTTTTGTTTAATAGCTTAGTGATCCCGTGGGACGTTGACTCTACCCAAGTAAGGCCTTTATCTTTTGTGGACTTATCCGACATCACGTACACTGTGATTTCGACTTCAGATTAACTTATTTTGTAATTAAAATAGATATTTTCTTCCTATACACTTTTTGAAGTCTTTTTCCTTAAATCAGTTATATTGTAAATGAAAGTAAGTATTTAATAAAAATTAGATTCTCAATTACTTTTATTTCAAGGTCAAACAATGCCTTGAGGCCAAATTGTAGTAGGGTTATTGAGGACAAGTTTAACTAAAGCAATTGTGTAGTATAATTTCCCTGACAGGGTTATTGGTCCTCACTTCAGACCGTGAAATGTATACCTCGGTGTGCCGAGTGTTGCTGAATTACATTTCTCGGATTACCATGCATATATTATTTAAACCGAATGCTGTTTGAAATCTAAATTCAGAAAAAGGAGTACGATACATTATTTTGTACCGAATTAATATGGACTGTTCTAAATACAGAAGATATGAAGGATGAACGCGTAAGTACTGCGTTGAGGTCGTTTTATTTCGTCGTAAAAATGAAATTGGCACACGATACAATAAAATTTTATCTTAAGTTTTATGTCTTCGAGATAGGGGTTAAGTTGTGGGAGATTATAATCAAGTGATCAAGTTCTTGTAAAGGAAGTCTTATGTATCCGGTGTCGTATGCGTCGAGAAAGTTATAAGACGAATTATTGAGTATAGAGGACTGCAGGCGAAAAAGCGACGCCTGAAATACGTGTCATTGAATACAATTATCTTAATTCGCTAATTCGCTTACAACCGGTCCTACTGGAAGTCCAAAGGGGAGGCCTATGTTCAGCAGTGGAGGTCTTGTGATGAATTCGCTAATAATCCTTTTATTTAAAAAATCACACGCCGAATCCTACATATTATTTAAAAGTAGGAGTAGGTGATGGCGGCGGGATTCAAGACTAAGGTAACAAAACCCAATCGTCCCCAATAACACGGGCATCAGAACGGCATCACAGACTTTTGGGATTACGAAGCACCAACGCCAATAAAATACTGTGCCCAGAGGACATACTATATAAAATATGGAGGTTGCAATTTATAGAACTGTCCCTTGACACTGTGCCTCGGGAAATCTTTATTTAGCTTACTAAAAATGTAATGTAGGAGCTCGTAATTTGGCAACAATTTATTGAACTTAAATCTAAGCGTATTTGAACGAAGTTGCGTTCCCGTTTTATAGCAGGTAATGCAATTCTATTGAAGGAAACTGTCGAGCTGAGCTAACTCGTTTTCTGAGTTTGATATAATAAACGTGGGAAATAGTTTCCCTCTTGCTTACCTAGCTTATTTATTTATGTACTTCAGAGATCCTAGTGTAGAGAACCGTGTAACATTATACCAAATTTAACGAAAGTGGAAAGTTGGGGTGTTATGACAGGAAACCTCCACGTGCGCCCGTGGACTGGAGTTCCCTCTCGGATACGTCCTTGGGGGGGGGCTTGGGGGGTCTTCCTTAGGCACTGTGTGCCTAAGTGGTCTCTTCGCCCGTATGTGAATAGCCTGTCGTGTGGACGCTCCAACGCGTGTCCCCTGATCAGCAGAGGGCACAGCGGCGGACCGGGCTTGCGGACGGTGAGTGATGGGTAGCTCGCCGTCCGACCAAGGACCATGCCGGGTCGGTGACGCGTCGGGTTTCGCGCCAAATGCCTACTGAGGTCGCGGGTTTTTTCGTAACCCAGGTTACCGTGGCCCCGGAACGTAAAGGGCATAGGAAGGAACACGGGTGGATTTTAGTCAGTAAGAGTTTGACAGTCCCTTCCACCCCACCCAGGTCGGGAGGACTCATTTGATGATTTTAACACCTAAAAAAAGAAAGTGGAAAGTTTAAAAGCATCGAGTTTAAATATGCTATTGAAAAGATATCTTAGTCTTGCCTAGACCACAAGGACTGAATTTCTCGTAAATAATTTTCACTGATAACGTTTCCAGTATATCGGCACTACAAACTTAAATATTAGCAATATAAACATGTTCATGAACAAGTTATGTCATGTTTATGTAAGCTAACTAATTGAACATAAACACTATCGTGGCTATGACAAATTACGTATAGATAAACTTCACTTCGCTTAAGCGAAAGATAAGACAATATTAATATAAGCAAGCGATTTCTGTCCTATATAAAACGATTTATTCAGAATTGTCTAAGCCTGTGTCCTAATAGAAGTCGACGCTAGAACATGCGAATGTCACGTTCATTCGTTCGAAACTGGCCGTAATTGCGTAATATACGAACCATGACACTGCTCTTCTTTTACTGATATAAGCTTATTTACGTACGTAGCTATTTGAGCCGATGCCATTTATGAATAAAAGTAAAAATGAATAAGGAATTTGTTTATCAATAACGCAACATGTAAGAGTGGTAAACACGAACTCGACACATCGGCACGACGTACTACCGGAACGACACACAAAATAACTGCTACGAACGAATGATCGCTTTCATTAGAACGCAGCACCTTTCAAGATCTTTCTGATTGCCAGAGACATTATCAAACCTTCGTAATATAATACAGTTTTGAAAAAGTAGAGAACTTCACAACTCAAGACTTATTTGATTAATGCAAATAACATTTCACAAAATGATGTCTATTAAATAAATACTTTGGAGGACATTATGTTGAGTTTTGCAGCAATTCCTATTAAAATATTAACTCGCTTGTAGTTAAAGTAATTATGAGGGGTATAAATAGATAATTTTTTTTTAGCGTGGTAAAATCATCAAATGAGTCCACCCCGGGCAGGGCGGGAGGGACTGTCAGACTTGTACTGACTAAAATCCACGGTGTCCTTCAATAGCCCTTTATGTTCCGGGGTCACGGGTTATGAGATAAGACCTTCAAAATAAGAACTTCTTAAGATCTTCACGTGTATCGAATTGACCAATCAATTGTTTGGACTTTTAAATAAAGAGTGACCTCTGAGTTTGTTTCGGCTGTTTCTTCTCAGACTATTCAGGTACAAAACGCCGATCTATTTTCTTAAAAAAAAGTTTTGTTACCTCAGAACTTTACCATTATAAATTTATTTTGAAAAGTGTTATTATATTCTAATTAATCGAAATCAATTTGTTTTTTTAATTAACTTCTAGATTGGTCTCATAGAAATTTTATTTGAAAAGATTCAGTAGTCTTAATGATAATTGATGTCGTAATATTTTCTAGTTGCGATATAAAAAATGTACCTATGTTATAAGAATTAGAATAAAATAATACACGAGTAAAATAATAAACTTTTTGCATATCAAGGCCTTCGTGTTTCCTTTAAGAAAATGAAGTAGCAGGGCCACTTACCTACGGCTTATAAATATTTCATTCAGTCCAATCCCTAGGTTTTTCATTTTAATCTCGCCATAATATTAAAAGAAGGTAAATCATTAACATCTAATAAATTATAATAGTTATAATTGTGGAACACTAGCCGACAATGCGGAAAATTAATGGAGAGTATTACTTTTTTTTTAAAACGTCGCCCACTTTATGAATTTCTCCTGTATCGTGGCCGTGGGTGCGTTTAAAAACATAGAAATTCACGTACACATACACCCAGACCCAAAATAACTACTTATGTATGTAAATCATATAAATACATGCTCCGTGCGGGAATCGAACCCGCGACAGGCAGTGCAGCAGTCCAATTGCTCAGTATCTGCGCTAACCGTGCCGCCACAGTTTGGACAGTGACTGTCTTACTACAGAATAATGGTATTTTTATAAGTAGTACAGAAAATTAAGAGTAGACACACACACACAGGTTGAATTTCTAGATCTAGAAAACTTGGAGGACGCCAGTAGAAGGACTGATTTAGGCGTGAGACTAAAGTAGATTTTTAGTAAGCAAGAGTATGACTATTCCTATTTTTTTTTAAAACAGCTGTTTACACCTTTGTAGGGAGTCCAAATGGAGGGAAAATACCCAACCTGGCACTTACTACTTACGTGTACTAATATTTAGTTGAAAATCCTGCGTCAGTGTCCCAATAAACCATGTTATAAGCCCACCAAAAACGATTAATCACGGTAAACCAGCAACTTTTATTCTATTTACATCAGACTAAGCTGAAATATAGGCTATCATGGTATAACCGCCTTAGGTATCAGATCTGAATGCCTCCCGAGATAAAAGGCATCTTAGGCTCAGCATACGAAAGAGTTTCTTCAACTCGCCACCAATAGGGTCACATCCATTTGAGGTCATTCAATGACATCCATGTAATACATTAGTTGCTAAGCAGTTTTAGACTTTCAGGGAACGTATTAAAGTTTTAAGCTCCTCAAATGGGACCTGCTAAGTGATGTGTGTAGGTTGTATTAAGGTCCTAATTGAAGACCTTATGTATACCTACCTACTTTATGTAAAGTATATTAGGTATAATATATTTATTTAGACTAATAAAAAGGGAAAATGTTTCATACATAACTTATTAGCATTTAACTTTTAAGGCACTAATATAATCACCCATCCGTGGACTAGCCCAAGCAAGTGTGGCCTAACTTTTAAAATTCACCCGCCTTTATTAAAATTCCAACATATTATATTTTAATTCTATCGCCACACTTCCAAGGGCGTAAAGTTTATAATATGGTAACAGCTAAAATATATACAACCGTTAGGTGTTAGTTTACGAACAGTTAATATGAAAACTTTTGCTTAGGTACCTGAAAATCTGAAATCTTGCCCTCGTTAGTTATAACTAGTCATCATTTTAAATTTAAAACCGCTCGGAGGAACTCGTATTATCTAAATAATAACAACCACACAACCACAAGCTGATCTTCAAAGTTAAGTCGCGTTTACCGAGTTTTGTCTGTGGATGGGAGAACATTATTATCATAGCGAGTTTTCTCTGGCTGGGAAAGTAACATCAGAAAAAGTTTGCGATCAGTTTGAAAAATCAAAACCTTTTTTGTGGCGGTAGATTATACTAAGATTTCTTCTTTTTAGTTTGTTCATTTAAAAACAGGTTTACATTTATAAAACAGTACAATTGTTTTTCAACAAAAATTAAAAAATATCTTTTTATGCTATTCAGTACGTAAAGCTGTTAGTCCCCGCTGTCATTTGTAAACCTGTAACAATCGTTACTGGTATTCAGAAGCTTTAAGGTCTTCGCACATTATAACAACTCCACGCCAACGCGGCAGCAACTCTACTCACACTCTCGATGAGTAGTCAACTAGTTGATCCACCCAATGGTCACTAGTGGACAACGCGGTGTCAAGGAGTGGCCAACGCGGTGCCAACGAGTGGGTTATTCAACAGACAACTCGTCTAATCTCAGTTTTCGGTTAAATTTTGTCCAAAGAAGTCGTGTTGCTTATGAAATGGCTGGCAAATGGTTGCCCGTCACGCGTCAGTCGCAAACGCATAGTCGTTACGTGGACAACGTGTGGTCGTTGCGTGGACGACGTATGGTCATTGCGTGACAAACGTGTCGGGGTTGACCTCTAGTGTACGATGCGTAGGCCACTCGTTGTACACTACTTTATAATCATTTTTTGAAATTGAACCTTGAACATATGATACAGGGCTTAAATTTCAATGTCTAGCATAGAGTCGAGTCGCCGGTGAGTTGTTATAATGTGCGAAGACCTTAAAAGTCTGACAACCAGTCTTCCTGGGTATCGGGATTACCCAGTTATTTAATCGTGGAGGCCAGAGAGGCAATGGTTCCATGTAAATACTGATATATTCATCTGAATCTGGTTCAACTGCGATCCGATCCCAACATAGTTGGGAAAAGCCTTGACAGAAAATGTACTCAGTGTTCGCACGCATTTAGTTCACAACTTGTTTGCAGTTTTTAATGGTTTTTTCAGACCGCTGGTTTCAGAGTCATGCTCACAAAAGCTAGTCTTGTACCGTTGACAGGTGTTAATTTCCGCAATCATGTTTTGACCGAACTATCCTTTAGAAATAAATAAACTGTAATGTATGAATGAATGTCTGAATAAAACATTATTCACCTCATAAAGGGTGTAGAACTAAAATATGTGGTCATCGGCTTAGGCAAGACTCGCCCAGTTAATAAGTAACACGCTCTATATTACGTACATAATGGCGGGCTTAAACGTTTTCATAAATACCTTATAGAGGGGAAGTGAGGCAAAATAGTTGAGTGATAAAGTAAGCTGTAATTATGACGCTTCGGCGGTCGCTCGAGTATTGAGGCGAAAATCGATCGATGATGTCGGCCGGATCTTGAGGACGTTTACTCTGGCTAAAGTTTCTAATAGGTAGTACATTTAATACAGCTTGCTGCCTTGTTAATTTCAAGTGATTGACATAGAAAATATTGTCTATAATTATAATGTATACAAATGAACAAAAGACGTAATAGTAACAGACACATGTACAAATAATAATAATAAAAATCATAGGGCGTCAAAAAATACGACCACGTCGCTGTCTACCGGATATGTGCCCAGAATAGTGGCAACTTTGCCACGTTTTGTGGCAATGTTGCCAACGTTGAGGGCGATATAATTTGGCCATCTTTTCACGAGGAGAGTCAACTAATAGTCAGGCGTTTTTTTTTTAAACTTTGTGGACTCTCTGACAATTTGGTCCTATAGTGTTTCCCTCACTCACACATAGGTACTGCCTTGAGGGTTTGTCGTTTGAGGTTTTTAGCGACTTCAGTACGAAAGAGATTTTACTCTAAAGTTGAGATTACTACTATTATGTTTTCTCATTGTCGCTTTTAAGAAGCTTCTAAAGTGCATTGCAAATAAATTCCAAGAGAAAGTTAAAAATAACAAAATAAAAGCGTTGCTCACTCATTTCCCCAGGGTTTATTGAATTGTTCTCAATCCGTCGTTGAAATTCTGGTTACTTCCACTATAAATAGATTTCTTGTTATTGGCTCATTTTTATACCACTGCACAACACAAACAATTCAAAGAAAATTGACGTGATCGTATTTTTATTTTATTTTAGACTAGCAGCTAGCGGAAGATGAAATGGAGACTATATTTACAGCTAGTAATATATCAGTAAAGACTGATTGCAATACCATGCAGCTGCTTAAAAAAATCTAAAAGCTTTGGCTTCCGTTGCTTTAAGATACATCTTATTAGTTTTTCTATATAATGGGGAATCGTTATCAGAGGGGTTGGGATATCGGAAATAACATTCACAAATTCTTCGTTAAGGTGATTGCTTCGATGTAGCCCGCGAAATTCAAATTTTTTTACGTTTTTTGCAATTTGCAGGCCAGTGACATGTTGTAACTTTATAAATATTTGTGTTGCGCAAATAACAAGTATAATTTTAAATATAAAAATTGTCAAAAAATTCGCTCCATCAGCTCTCACATAGAAAAGGTGCATCGTAGTTAGATTTCGGAGATTTTAACATGATGCACCTTTTCTATGTGAGAGCTGATGGAGCGAGTTTTTTGATATTTTTTATATTTAAAATTATACTTGTTATTTGCGCAACACAAATATTTATAAAGTTACAACATGTCACTGGCCTGCAAATTGCAAAAAACGTAAAAATATTTGAATTTCGCGGGCTGGTTGGAGCATCCCCCTTAACACTTTTAATTACTTGCTAACACACACTGAATACAAAATAGTCAAGGATGTCCGAGATATCGCTCGATTAAAAACTTAGGAACGCGAGAAGTTTAACATGGACGAGCAACCAAGATGTCTACCCAGCTTGCCGGACCGATTCAAAGTGTCCATTTTCCCCAAAACTGTCCGAACATGTGGCCTACCCCACACAGGTTAGCCAACATCTGTCAACGTCACTACCTGTCGTCGTCGTATTGTGCTTCTGTGTTGATTCTGCGACATATATAATATACCTTTCATATTAAACAAACATTGGTTTGTTACAATTTAATTATGTGTATAGGTAATTCATCATCATCAGCTGGAAGACGTCCACTGCTGAACATAGGCCTCCCCCTTAGACCGCCACGCTGAACAACAATTCGCCAGTTGCATCCATCGGTTGCCCGCGACTCTAACGATGTCGTCGGTCCACCTAGTGGGAGGCCTGCCTAAGCTGCGTCTTCCGGTCCGTAGTCGCCACTCGAGAACTTTCTTCCCCATCGATTGTTAGTTCTACGGGTGATGTGGCCTGCCCATTGCCACTTCAACTTGCAAATTTTATGAGCAATGTCGATGACTCTGGTTCTTCGTCGAATATCCGTGTTCCGGATTTTATCCCGCAAAGAAACTCCTAGCATAGCTCTTTCCATTGTTCGTTGAGCAACTCTTAGGCTCTCTAAAAGACCAGCAGTGAAAGGTACCACGTTTTAGAGCCATATGTCATCACTGGCAACACACAGTTTAAACACGCTTGTCACAGGTAAATACATTTTATATTTATTACAAAAGTGAACTTTTTAAGTGCGCTAATTCGTTGTAATTTAAAAACCCTGAATACAGAATTCCTATTTCGGATGACTTGAGACCAGAAAAGCGACAGCTTTGGGAAATCAAATTAAAATATTAAAACAGTAAATAAATGAACACAGAGAGGCAGCCTATACCTATCTCAGCAGACGGAAAGTTATAGGCCGATGATGAAAATAAATGAAGCTAATAAACCATTGTTTTATCGTCACTATCTACTAAAACTCATTAGAATACCGAAAAACTTCAACTACGTCACAGTTTTACAAAATTACAAGTTTGCGGCAAAATGGATGACGCAAATTCAGGGTGCTCATACTAATTAAACAGCTAACGACCTAACCCGGTAAGAAGTTGTTGCCTTGGGGTCTAGAATCGCCACTTTAGCAATGTTGCTCTTTTTCAATGTTGCTTATTGTAATCAATATTTCAAAACCCCACAATTATTCATTGGTAGGATATTCTAGTAGAAACATCGACTGAGGCGATAAACCATGCGATCCAAATAACTTAATCACAGCTAAAATTATAATTAGGGATCGACTCTATTGTTTGAGCAATACAATAAAATATTCTATTTACGAATGTTATTGCAATTTTGTTAGCAATATTGCTGTAGTTGCTTTTTTAGACCCGCTGTATGCTTCGGTGAAAATGAATTGTGCAGTGACGCTGTGCATACGAAAGTACAGAGACGCGACTGTAACGCTGATGAGTACTAGGAAGGTTCCTCAGATGAGGTTCAACTCACGGCAATCCCCGAAGGATACAGAGGTGTACTAAGGGTCCAAAAAAGGCACTATAACAGGATCGTGATATATATTGTGATAATAATATTCTATTCTACAAGAGGAGGAGCTCGTGGCTAAATAATCACAGCCGCACTGGCCAATCTTCCCGGTTAAGCCGCGCTTGACGAGGTTGGTCTGTGGATGGGTGACCATCTATCATAGCGAGTTTCCTCCGTGCCTCGGAAAGCACGTAAAGCCGTTGGTCCCGGCTGTCATTTGTAGATCTTTGACAGTCGTTACTGTTAGTCAGAAGCTCGTAAAGTCTGACAACCAGTCTTACCAAGGGGTATCGTATTACCCAGTTACTGGGTTGTGGAGGTCCGACAGGCAGTCGCTCCATGTAAAATACTGATATCCAGCTGAATCTGGTTTGACTGGAAGCCGACCCCGATAAAGTTGGGAAAAGGCTAGGCAGATGATGAATATTTCTATTCTACACGCATACAAAAAAAATCGCGTGATAAAAACATTCTAATATTTCGGTCCAAGATGGCGAGATGACTTGGAACGCTTCAAGAAGGACTGGACCACGGTTGCAGAAAGCCGTGAGAAGTGGAAAAAGTGGAAGGAGTGCCTTGGCCCAGCAGTTGGACACTGTGTTCTGATAAAATAATAATACCATCTAATATGTACTTTTGTTATTTTTATTTGGAATCATAATAATACATATATATGTTCAATTTTGGGAGTACCTATTTCGTAAAATTCATATATCTCAGAAACTATTAAATTTTGCCCATAAATGGGGGGTTAAAATTATTGCATTTTGGCACGCTTGTCAGCTCCCAACGGATACAGGTACGTCGAATTAGAAGGTCACCCTGTATAAAATATGCATTATCTACGTGTTCTTAAACTCGCATCTGCGTATACGCATTTTTGGGGCAGAGCTTTGAGTTTCCCAAGGCAGTCCAACCCGGTAGGCTTTTGCCCTCTAAGGCCCGCTTGCAGAAGCCCGGGTTAACTTTTAACTCAGAGTTAGTTGCTAACACAAGGTCCAATTGACAGTTCGTCATACAATACTGTCAATTTAAACTCGTGGTGGCAACTAACACGATTCAAAAGATAACTCGGGTTCTTGCAAGTGGGCCTAAGAGGGGCCCCGTCAGTTGCTGGCAGCTCTTCGAGACCTAGGATACAAAATAAACTTTAAAAGCTGAACATCAAAGTGGTGGCCGAGTAGTGTCGGCCCCGACTTACGAGTTGTAGATCGTGGGTTCGAAGACATGTGACATCCACCAATCCGAACTGGACCCGCGTGGTGGATTATGGCCCACTGCCTCTCACAGAGAGGAGGCCTGTGTCCCAGCAGTGGGAACATTTATAGACTGATGATGATGATGATGAGCTTCGACTGCTGAATCCACGTGATCCAAAAGAAGACTGGCAGTTAATTAATGATTAAGAACGGCAACGCCCCCCTCTGTAACTGATCTTTATTTATGTGGCAAGTGTAATAAATAAGCGACGTTGCCAGCCTCTGAATATTATTGAAATATTTCACGTAGCGTCATATTTTTGTTTTTCATAATCTTCGGGATTATGTATCGGGTACGGATATTGAATATTTTCGATCATGACTGGAAATTGTAATCGCGATTGCTCTTTGCGCCTGCATAGGAAATCCATTTCAATGGAGTACCTACTCGAAGTTAATTTTATTTTGAATGAATTCACTTTAGCTTTGTTTATTGCCTGCCGAGGAACATAAAACGCTTTTGAAGGACCCCGTGGATTTTAGTTAGTACGAGTCTGACAGTCCCTCCCGTAATGTCCGGGGATCATCAAATGTCCGTCTGATATCAGTCCTCCCACTCATTTGATGATTTAACCAAGTTAATAAAATAAAATAAGGCTTGTTTATTGAGAAGTTAGGTACCTAACTTATAAGTTTGAGTTTTTCTAATTAATATAAAAAAAATAAGATTACAGTTACATGCCGATATAAAATCCAAATAACTTAAAATAAAATAAAAGACAGTAAAGAAGAATGAGTTTGTTTATCACGCAGTTACTCCTAAATTGCTAAACCGATTTTTGAGATTTTTTGAAGACGGTGCAGTGCCTTTTATGCGCATAAAATTTGGAGGGGAGAAAATAGGGGGTGAGATCGAAGTTGCGGGCAAAAGAAAGTTGAATATAAAAATGAAGTTGAGCTTAATTATTGTTGCCATTTTCTGTTATTGCGCCATTTCTGTTGAGGGCTACAAAAGGTTGAGGATATTTATCAATGGAATGAATGTATTAAATTGAATGGCTGCCCTGATCGTCGGTTGGCATGATATTATAACTATATAGACGGGAGAATTAATGGCCTTGCTTGTTTATGTTACCGCGCACGCAAAGCTTTCTGTGTCACACCTCTGTTTAACAATTACCAGGCAACTCGTATTGACAGTTGGAATAACAATTGATATCGTTGGCAAGGTTTATTCCACTTTGTTCACCTGGGCGAACAAAGTGGACAACATTGGTGTCCTCAATTCACCTCGGAAAAATATCACCTGAGTGATATCACCCAGGTGAATTGTGGACACCAAAGTTGTCCTCTTTGTTCACCTCGGAAAAATATCTGGGTGAACAAAGGCGAATTTTCTTACGCGATTTAGTGACTTTGGTGTCCGCAATTCACCTGGGTGATATCAATCAGGTGATATTTTTCCGAGGTGAATTGAGGACACCAATGTTGTCCACTTTGTTCACCCATTTGATATCACCCAGGTGAACAAAGTGGAATAAACCGTTGGCAATGGTTTTTCGTACCTTTTATAAAAAATAATTGGTGCTTTTTTATTTAGATGGATGATCACGAATCATGTGTACGAAATACTCCATAATCAAATATTTTAAGGCGAAACCTGAAGGGTTTTGTACCATTATCTCTTTAATCAGCAAAAAAATATGTCTGAGGATCCCCCTTAAAACTTTTTATTTTTTTAATTATATTTTAAGGGAAACGTTATAAATACATAGGAAATAAGTAGAGTTTGTTTTTTGGGAGCTTTCTTAAATATTTATTATTTATATACTGAGTTTTAGTATTTGTTGTTATATCACGGTTTAAAAGATAATTATAGCCTGATAAAGATGGACAGCGGAGTCTTAGCAATAGGGTCCCATTTTACCCTCTGAATACGGAACCCTAAAACCAATAAAAGCAATCTCGATCATGTAGTTTATTTCAAAGAAGACAAGAGGAAATGAATGTTTCTATTGAAGTGGTGAACAAGTCAACAACAGTTTTATTGAAAAGTAACGTTCCGTTCTGGCTTCTCACAGATAAAATAAAAAATAGTCTAATAATATGTCAGTTATGAATAATATAGCTTCTTTTTTTTTAGCCTGCTCTGTCTCACCCCTGGGCAAAGGCCTCCCTCCACTCCTTCTACTACTCTCAAGTCTTTCCCTAGTTCGGACAGAACTGATCCAGTTTGTCCCGCCATATCCTACGCGGCTATATTTTGTCCCACAGTTTGTAACAAGCAAATGTCCTGCCCAGTCCTATTTGAGTTGGGCAGCCTTTCGGACCACGTCCGCTATATTTTGTATGAGACGCGATCCTTTAATTAAACATATAATAAACTGCTTTCTCTTGGGGAAAGGTTTTTCAAAAGTGCTTCAGTGTGTCAAAGCAACCGATGATCGCTGATTTAATTATTAAAGCCTAGCTTTTACCCGCCGCTTTTCTCGCGTTTACGTATCAAAATTGTTCCATGCGTGCACGTTAGCGGAGTGCATGGTCTGGCTAGCGGATGGTCGCATGACCTTGGAAACCACTAGGATCAGGTTCGATTCTTATCCGGTAAAAAACATGCATGGGAATGTTTGAAATATGCCTTATGACACTCGGCAATTAATAGCTAAGATCATTGGTGGAAGAAATGGGTTATGCTGAAACTAAGTGACAAATTTCTGCTCCCTTAGACAAGTGGTAAACGATAAAAGAAAACGATCTGTAATCTTTAATCGAATTTAAACTTTTACAGCCTTACTACGTTGACTGCAAAACGGACGCGGACCTTATTTCAACGTCTTTCAACGTCATTATCTGAATTTTTTTTAGACAAGTGTTTAATAGAATGATGTTCAAAAGTTTTTGTGGTACCGCGGTTAAAATGAGAACGTTTTCGTTTTTTGTTAAACATTTGTCTAAGCTTTCTGGCTATCGAAGCAAAACTAAACGTCCTTTTTCGTAACAGCCAGTTACAGATACAAGTATCTTCTCATGATTAAATTAGCAAACTGTCTGACATGGTACCGCCAAATTACCAGTACTAATTCCCACTGGATATCATGTAAGGACTAGTATTCGCAAGTGTTCGCAACTAGTAACAGATGTGGCTTATGTCTACTTGCCACAGCACTTGCCACAGTCTCAAACATCCTCGACTATTTTCATATGACTCGACTTAAGCCAAGCTCACCACGCCCCATTAAACAGTTAACGACTGGACGTCTTCGTCTGGCCTGTTGGTCTAGTGGTTAGTGACCCTGACTGCTATGCCGGAGGTCGTGGTTTCGATTCCCACCCAGGACAAATGTTTGTGTGATGAGCACGATCTGTGTCTGTAATTTTTCTATAATATGTATATGTATGTATTTAAAAAAATATGTTGTTTATCAGTTGTCTAGTACCCATAACACAAGCTCTGCTTAGCTTGGGACTAGATGGCATTGTGTGATAGTTGTCGAATATTATTATTATTTTCATATGACTCGACTTAAGCCAAGCTCAACACGCCCCATTAAACAGTTAAGCAGTTTTCTTGTAAAATGCCAGAAACACCCACGACTGGACGCTAACAGTTATTATATAGAATCAACTGTAAAAGCGCGGCCACTATGATTTGGAGATTTCGTGGGCGTTCTGAACCGTTGTCATGGTAATTGAGTCTAGCTGAGCTGAATAATTGACTTAACACGGGTTTTGGAATATCACTGTAAGTTAAGTTATCATCTCAAGTTAATCTGATTTGGTTGACCTCAGGGTCCATACAGAGACTGTCTTACCAATCCAGCAATGGAAAATACATATAAAATACCTTTTGATACGAAAAGCTGACGCTTAAAACACTTGTCTGCCCTTTTTTCTTAATATAAGGGGATTTTGACTCAGTTTCAAATAAAGAATAGAGTTTGACGTTATACGTGGTAAAACTAACCTGTAATAAAATGGTTTCGTCTATAAATCAATTTAGATTACTCGTGACTTGAATTTATAAAACCTAACTTAATAGAAAAGAATGAAGTGAAAAAGTCAAGGCTCTTTTTTTTTTTTTTTTTTTAGCGTGGTAAAATCATCAAATGAGTCTTCCAACCCCGGGCAGGGCGGGAGGGACTGTCAGACTTCTACTGACTAAAATCCACGGTGTCCTTCATAGCCTGTTACGTTCCGGGGTTACGGTTAGGGAATAATCCCGCGACCCCGGCAGGCTTTGGCCCTCTGAGAGGGGGGCCCCGTCATTATGCTGACGCTCTTTGAGGCGCGCGTGGGACACAACGCGCCGTCGACCCGGGCATGGTCCTTGGTCGGGCAGCGAGTTGCCCTTTACTCGCTGCCCGCATGCCCGCGCCTACGGTGGCCGGAGATCATCTTGCGACGTCCGTCGCCGCGGGCGCCTACCACTGCGGCTGGGGCGGAGGGAGGACGCTGTCCTCTCTCGCTCGCGGCCTGCCTCCTCCTTGACGAGCATTACTGCCTCGCAGAAGGAGCTGACCGCTTCCCACTCCGTCTCGCCCCGCAGCATGGCCGCAACCAATGCCGGGCGCGAGAGGTCTCCGCCTATCGCAGCCGTGAGGACACGTCGGTGCTCCGCCCAAGCTGGGCAGTCTTGCACCGTATGCTCCACCGTGTCCTCCGGGCGATCTTCGCAGTGGTGGCACCCAGGCGTCTCCTCCTTTCGCATCAGACACAGGTACCTCCCGAAACTTCCGTGTCCGGTGAGGACCTGCGTCAAGCGGTAGGTCAGGACGCCATGACTTCTCTCCAGCCACTCCTCAAAGAGGGGTCTTACCGCCGCAATTGCGGCGTGCCCGAAGTCAAGGCTCTTAAATTGAAAATGTCACAGTTAAATACGATATAGATACACAACAGTATCTTTTGGGAAATCCTATTATATATATCTATATATATCTCTCCATTTTTGTTGAGTGTAGTAACGTCAAGAATTGAACTGATATATTTCTCTAGCTCTTTTACATTCGCAACATAAACTGTTTTCTGTCTTATTTCCTCAGGAACTATCGAAATGCTTCTGTTTCAGCGTAAATACCGATTTATAGCAGTCGGTTGCAATCGGCTGCAGTCGGCGTTTTGCCTTCACGACGTGAGGACCACGCTACTTTGGCAGCTTATGCACGTTAAAATGATCGTAAAAATAAATAACTTTTTACGTTGGAAGCTATCTCATGTTGGCTTGAATTTAAATCACTTTTTTATTCCATATCGTTTATTTAAACTTGATTGCTCAAAACGTCCTACTTTTTTTATGGAAGAAATACCTATGATATTTTAATATGTTATTAGCATTGCCGCAGTACGTGGCAATGCTGCCACGCTTTGGAACTCTTCCCTTAGAACTGCGAAGCGCACAAATTTTGTCCGCCTAGAGGTGGCATTACAACGTCATAAAACCAGGCTTATTCCGGGGAGCGAAAGTGACAGAGCTATACAATTCGTCTAGCACCATCTCATTCACTCACTGGAACAAGCCTGATTTTAAGATGTTGTAATATTCCCCCTGTACTTTTTACCCCAGCAAGTAAGTATGTATTTATTTCTACATCTCATAATAAGTGTTCAAAAAAGGAGATAGTAAAGAAACGTAACTTGAAGAGATATCATTCTATATCTCGTCGCATCATTAAGACAGAATATTGAAATGTCTTCGTGTGAACATTAAAAGTTCGATGGACAAAGACGAATTTTAAAAATGTTATATGTTGATTTCAACAAACAAACTAGTGCAATTAACTGGCCACACCGTGAATATCCGAGCCGAGGTTTGAAGTACATAGTACCTACAGTATAATCTGTTTAATTGCAACAGCAAACATGCTTATGTAAACTTTGCGCGGATTTGATCGGTAAACATGTAGCTGTTTTCCTAATCAATAACTAACTAGATTTTGGAACAATATCCGTCGTACCACAAAAACTCTTAAACGACTGTTGAACACTTGTCTAAAAAATTGTCAGATTATGACGTTGAAATAAGGTCCGTTTTGCAGTCACACTTTTTTTAGACAAGTGTTTAACAGATGTTATTTTTTTTGTAGTAAGGCTGATAGTATCTTAAGTTTAGGTATTCGTAAGTTTGGTTGTATGAGGTAATCTCTAAGCTATTTCCCTGAAATTCATGAAATTTATTATACCTATACAACATGTAACATAATTAACGCACATCCTGAAATTAGTTTGTTCAGAATCGTTTACTAAATCGGTTTCTATCATTTTTAATATAGGTTATTTTTTATCAAAAATAATTAAAACTACGGAAATTATAGTCACATCACCCCTGTACAGTCAAAACAAACTAAGGTAGACCGTAAATCAACGCAACAAGACTTAAAAGTGAAATTTTATTTGTATTTAATTAAATACAAATTCCGTCATTCAATACGTAAATAAAGAAAAATAAACCTTACTGCAAAATAACTAATTTAGTTAATAACAATGCATTTAAATGTTAAATTAAAATTTTAATATAATTATGTATAATGATTAAAATGTAATATTCTAATTGGGGTGTCCAAAATAACTAATTTAGTTAATAACAATGCATTTAAAAGTTAAATTAAAAATTTAATACATGTATTATGATTAAAATGTAATATTCTAATTGGGGTGTCTGAGGGTGTGCGTGTATAGTCAGCAGTATAGCGTCGTGTCGAGCGTACTACGTTATTTTTACCAGACAGAAAGACGCTCTTGTTTGTTCATTTGACGTAATCCCTTAGTCCGTAAGTCGCCTCTTACTACTCCCACACGCCGGGGGTGGAATTATCCTAATTTTCTCTAGAACCACAAACTATTTGTGTTAGCGTCTAGTACTTTGCCTGCATTTTCTTTTGTATATATTTTAATTTAATTTTCGTTTGTATGCGTACATACAAACATACAATAAATATAATTGGAGTGTCTGTTTGTAATATTGCAGTAACCGTTTTTTACTACATGCTTGCTTATATACGGTACACACACCACATTTTTTTTTTAATTTGTCTGCCTGTCCGTCTTTTTGTAATGGCTAATTTCTGTAATGGCTTTGCCAATTTGACAGGCAGCTGATGTACTATGGAGTGACTAGGCTACTTTAATTTTAGAAAAAAAAACTTAATTTAAATAAAAAATACATTGCTGAGTTCCTACATTCACGCAAACGAAGTCGCGGGCACTGCAACTAGTCCAAAATAAAAACGAAGGAAGTTCTAGCAAAACAACTCTAGTGAAACCCCTCATTATAAAATGAATGGTAGAGAATTAGTGAATGTCACTGACTTTCTTTACTCAGATTTACCTGCGTCATTATGGCGAGGTCAGGTTAGAATTAAAAATCTTTAGAAAACTTAAAGATCTTATACAGAATGAAAAGTTCTTCCAATTAGATAAAACAAAAAATGATGATAAGTTTTACTAAAGAAAACTTGAGATAGACCTGAAATGTTGCTAAACTAGACATATAGACTTATACATAACAATACAAAATGAGATTAATATAATATGTTATTTTGTATATGCAGAAGAAAAAAGCCCCAGCTGTATTTCTTTTCTACAAAAAAAGAAAATAATTTAATTACAATATACTTAGGGCTGATTTTTCAATACTCAGATAACCTGTACCCGAGGAATTAAAATAACGGTTTGGCATATTTTCCATAGGTATGCTGTCGAACGTCAGCCGTTAATATCAAAACAACTGAAAACTTTTCCTTAGAAAAGTAACTCTTTGCCGCCTGTAACTTTCAAACTATTATAAATTTTGAAAAAAAGAAAACCTACAAACCTAGTTTTTTACTGTGTAGGAAACATTCTAAAAAATCATTGAGATAGAATAACATTTAGGGGTAGGAAAACGTTTTCTCTTTTAGTATGGACGAGCGCTCGGTAGACGATCCTCTTATGCTAGGCTCGTGTCCTGTGTTTCAGGACACTTGTACCCTTAGCACGAGTTCTCACTCTTTCACCTTGTAGATTTTCATAGTAATAATAATTTATTAGGCGCCGTCACACAGACTCTTATAAGACATATGAATCAGGCCACATCTATTTATCCCACAAATGCACGTCACATTCTCTGAACCCTCACATTTGGCTGCCTGCTGGCTCCTTGCCAGTGTTGGCTTGCTTTGCTTATCGAAACTGGGTTGGCCGCTTGTTAGCTCACCCACGTAACGTTTTTCCATCTTTCGTAATAGTTATTATGACCGTTGCGACTGCTTAAACCCACAAAGTATTGATGTAAGTGTCGTCATTTTCTAACCAGCCTTTTTCCAATGGAGAAGGCAAGTCAAAGCTAATTGTAGATGGCGCCACTATAACTTAGTTCTAATCCGACCAATGACGTAGTACTATTTTGAAGTGCCTTTAAGATTTGAACTGATTTGAACCAATGACAATGCTATACAAGCTATACTAGCGCTACTAGTTCCCCAGTTGCCATCCCCATTATATTGTAATCTGATTCGGGTAAGACACCAATCATCATCATCATCATCATTCAACATAAGGATCGCCTTCCAGTCTGACCAGGTGCAGCTGAAGTTCAATATTTTGAATATAAATGGAGCGAGCACAATGACGGGGCCTCCCCTTAGAGGGCCTAAGCCTACCGAGGTCGCGGGACTAACCAATACCGTTACATCGCAACGTAAAGGGTTATTGAAGGATACCGTGGATCTTCAAACGTACAGGTCTGACAGTCTCTCCTGCCCGGCCCTGAGTCCGGATATAATTGATGATTTTACTACGCTATATAAAAAGTTTTTTTTTGGCATTGACATTTCGCATGTCAACCTAGAAGACGTCGTGTGCTGCTTAACCGGACTTTCCTGTGGTTGCCAAAGATGACTCTAAGGCCTCCAGCTGGGGCTTAAAATTAACGAAAATTAAGTGACCACACGCTAAGGGCACCCCCTGTGGGGTACGAAGCTCGGCTTAGGGCGTCGCTGAGGGAGGACAGCAAGGGACAGGCTGGATCGCAATGATTCATTATTTAGGGGCTAATTGAAAGCTACAGGCCCAGCATCACGGGCTGGCTCTTGCAATGGTCTTCGGCGTCGCGACGGGCGTCCTCGGCGGCGAGAAGTACATGGAGCGACTGCCTATTTGATCTCTACAACTTAGTACTGGGAATTACGAGATCAATAGCTAAGACTGGCTGAAACAAACTTATAAAACAGTTATGTCCACTAGTAATTATGAATACCAGATATTTACTCTGTTCCCAGTCCGTTAGACACTTTCATAATTATAATTCTAGCTTTAATAATCTTTAAAGTGCCAAATTCACTAAAAACAAACTCAAAAATTGGTTCTGTTTATCATTTATTAGTTTAATGCATACTCCGAGCCGGCTCGGATTATTATTTTAAAAATATTATGCACGCAATAAAAGTGGCGAGACTGAAAAATGGCTGAATTTTTAATTGAAAGTAGAGTGGCAACACTGGAAATAAAATCCTGCATTATTTAAATATTCGTCAACATTTTAATTCCGACAAAACGCGGTTGAGAGTGTTTATTTATAGTCAGTAAAAATAACCGTTTTGTGAAAATGTTTTCAGGGGACAACGAAATGGTAAAGGGATATTTGTGGCTATACATAATAACAGTTGCATAATTATGTCAATTGTTAGGTTACATCGTGAATGGTTGTGGTGAGGTGAGCATGCTTTTTTTTACGTGCTTAGCAAATGAATCCTTCCCATCAGGGCGAGACGGGAGGGACTGTCAGCCTCATATTAACTAAACTAGCTTCTGTGTCTTATGCCAGCGGCAACGGGGTCGTCAAAATCGAAGATCTGAAACGGCTGATGTCAATTAAGAAAAACAACGGGATGAGCGATTCCAGACGTTCCTAATCTTTCATTTTTGTAAGTCAACGGGAAATGCCCATCAGATTAAACAACTCTTGCTAAGATGTCATTCCTGTACTTATATATTTGTATTATAGTGTAGCTAAATAAAAACGCTTCGGATCGCATTCGCTTCGCCTGATTTGTTTGTTTGACAATAACTTTAAACAACAAAGGCCCCAATAATGCTTGTCATTGAATAAGAACCCCTTCATCAAGCACGTTAAGGTTCACAAACCAAAGGTTCTTTAGTCAATGCGTAGGAAGAACGTGGGAAACTGCCCACGGTTTTCCAGAGTAATATACTACTTCTATAGTACTATTTACGGAGTAACTATTACTCCCACTTGATAATGACAGTTTATATTTGTATTTTACCATTTAAATATAAAAATTTCAGCACGGTCAACGGATTCCATCGTTTAACATAAAATATTAGTTTTTTTGAATGTTGGATGGGTTTGCTTTTGACCTTAGTCTAGGTCAGAAATGACTAAGACAAGGTTGACGATGGAGCGAGCTTACCCAGAAGAAGCCTGTTCACTCTAACTTTGAAGAGATTAGGGTTGTATGCGTTCGGAAACACAGACGCAGGCAGAGAGATCCACTCCTTCGCTATCCGCATTTCAAAAGACGTTTAGAATTAGTTTTATTCTAGAAGTAGTGTTATTTACTTTTCTAGTTTAATTCTGGTAAATAATAGAAGTACATAAATAGTTTAGGTACACGGTCGTGGAATGTTAAGTTAACATAATTTTCAGTTGCTTTAAACAACATGACATCAGGCATTTACTTCCCTGAAGGGATAAGCATGGGTGAACAAGAACAACGACCGTATTACAACGTCACACAACCAGGCTTGTTCCAGTGAGTGAGCGAGATGGTGCTACACGGCTTGCACAGCTCTGTCACTTGCACTCACCGAATCGTAACCAATTAATAACCGTATCGAGGAGTTCTGCCTTATTATTATTAAGATGTTGTAATACGGCCGCTGGACAGACATAAAACACACAAGCGCCAAAATATCCTTGAGGCACGTATGCCATTTTATTTTCTCTACAGTGTATTCTAAAAATAAAGCCTCATCGGTACAGTGCGGGCCATGCGCAAAAACCAGCCGTGTGAGCTGTCAACTGTTTTGAAGTTTGATTCGGAATTCATAGTCCGCCGATTCGCTGTGTCGTTTGATCAAAGTCGTATTTATCCAGAGTATTTAACTGTGGATTAGCACGACAAAAAAGATTGAAAAGCGAAGTTATATTGATAAAAAAAATACAAAAAAATACTCGTAGTGATGGTTTTCGAAAAAAATCTAAACGAATGAAATATGAATAATAAAATTCAGCAATTTACTTATTCGTTTATTTTTACTGGCATTTATTTTCTGTTAGACTCGTAATGACTAAAATTCACGGTGTTCCTTCAGTAGCCTTTGACGTTCCGGGGTCACCCTTTCACGATAAGACCCTTCCGCTACCAACGTTGGAACTTAAATATTGTCCATATTTATGATTAATTTCAGCATTATTTTATTTTGTAAAAATTAACTATCATTATTGTTCATTCTAAACCCTACACCATTTTAAGTTTTAAAGATATCGTGAACCAATCATAGTTATCTTCTAAACAAATTAATAATTTAATATTGAGATCAACCCCAATTCGCCTGTGACATTGAAATTCACTGATCCTGGAACTGATTAATTAACCAAATACATTCTAACATCCACATTGTAATGAACCAGCCAACATTAAATCTAGGAATACATTTCATCCCGTAAGGGTGGAGGACATTTGGCCGTAGGTACAATTGTGAGATAAAATTGTCGACACCCCTCTGAAACTTGTCGTTTATATGTTAATTCCGAACGTTTTATTGTTTTCCCGGTACCTACGTGGAAATAAAATGAGAAGCGCGCTCGTATTTTGATTTAAGCTTAGAGAGAATTCGATGGTCATAAACGTTGATTCTTTGCCCAGACCTTTTTTGCTGTTGGGCAAACATCTCTATTTTGGGCACTTTCTGGTCTTGTTTGCCCCGCGAACATTCTTAGGTCACTACCTCTGCCGCGGTCGATCTCCAACGAGTCCTGTCTCGTTGGAGATCGACCGCGGCAGAGGTGTCTTTGCCCACGTCTCCTGATTGGTCGCCCACGTCTCCTCTTTGTCTACTACAATGTCCAAACCATAAAAGTCTTTAGTCTTTGTAATCGTCATCGTTACAGATAAATTTTATTGCTATAACTTCTACCCTAATGAGTTTTAAATTGTTATTCGCTTGGCCATCTTGCCAGAATAAGAATGAGAGTAACAAAAAAGTAAAGGTTCTCAACAAATCTAGTTTTAAATCAAAGCACACTTGAACGTCGATATTTCAAATTGAAATTCTAAAGGGCTACTTGAGTATTGGACTCATGTCCTCGCGAGGGTCGTAAACCTCTCATTTGGACGACTTTCTCTTCACTTTTGTGTTGTCACATACATGTACGAGCAAAATAATAATATTCACATGATTTTATTTTTATTATACCTGTACCATTAGCACGAATTTTCAGTAATTGAGACGTAAATTGGAACTTTGACAATTTCAAATTGACAGTTTTCAATGAAAAAGTTAGTTCCTTCTTCGCACACCAGGGGCGCTGTTCCATTTTTTCATACAGAAACGCTGTAAATACCGGAAAGACGCTGTAAAGTAAACAAGTGAAAATTCTTGCTAAGGGTACAGGTATATTTATGTAGGTACCACAGTAAACCACATGGCTTATTACGGGTGCAATAAATATTTTTTTTATTATTATCGTCCGTTAATTATTTATTCAAGTAACAAAGAATCGTAGTAATTATATTTGGTATATATTTTACAATTTCACAACACGATTTTAACACGATTTATACATTACATACATTTATAACATTGATTATAATTTTCAAACCGGCATTGTAACAGCATACCTGCCTGCCACAGCAATCCGGACATAATATGGACAATCTAGCCTGATGGCGATCATTGTCAGAATAGCAATGGGGCTAGGGATGGATGGAGTGGGATATCTAATTATGAAAATAACTCTTTCTTTTTAAAACCCTATCAGCCCAAAAGATCAAACTATTTTGATTTGGGGCTTTAACGAATTTTTATATTAGATATAGATGAAAACCTAGAATTTTAGGCAATTTAACTTTAGTAGCAGTTACTCGAAGAAGCATTGTTTTTTTTTTTTAAATTAATATTCTGTTCTGTGTGTTAGTAATTGGAAACAATAAAAGAGTTGGAATAAAACAAAACATAACGTGGCTATATCATCCTTTGAGGAACGTCTGTGGCATACTATTTAGCCCAACTGTCAGCCAACGATACCAGTAAATAAGATCGCATCTTTTTATCTTTTTAAACGTTTTCCTTTAGAATTTGTTTCGTAGAGTTATCACGAAAAGTTTTAATTAAGTTCTAAAGGTCACGTCCGGGAAACTGCTACCGGCCTGACACTGTTTAGAGATGTACGAAACATGTGCTGATCCTATATATGAGGTCCTAGCACCAAGTCTACGTATTTGATTGTACTTCGTACTTGAAGTATGTAACTTCAAGAATGAAGTACAGCTTGGCAAAAAACAGTAGAAAAGCGGAAGTCGCCACTGTGCTCTGCTACCAGCTCTTTGAATTATTTTATTTCATTATTTTTCACTTATTACGTTTGTTTTATGGCACAATAATAAATCTAACAAACCATGTGTTCTTTGTTTACATCAAATATCAAATGTTTTAAACGTTGTCAACAAACAAAAAGATTAGTTCCGTTTCAATCCGTTCTGGCCAAGCTGTACGGTCAAATACGTAGAGTACGGCAAAATAAAAACGAGTAACTATTTTTTTCCATAAAAAATAGCGTCATAGTTTACAATTATTGCACGAGTTTTATTAATTTGTGAAAACCCTAAGATCTTACACCAATAAATGCAATACCGACTCAGTACTTGCAATTGCAGTGGTACTTGAACCAACCACGTCGTACTGAATTCGGTTGTCTATGAGCCTTGCTCATAAACAACCGAATTCAGTACGACTTGGTTTAGTAGTCATTGCCATGACAATTGGGTCTCTAGACTGGCAGTGGGAGTAATTCTAATTGAAATGATGATGACAGCGGTACGGCAACATGTTCAACAATGGTGCATGCCTGGTGTGAAATGGCTACCTTCCAGTCAAAAAATCAAACTCAAAGCTTATGTTTCCACTTTCTATGCTGTGGATGTGTTATCAGTTCGATCCCCGGCCAGTAATCCTGTGTATTTTTCAATACCTGACCTGGCAAGGACTTAATTACTTATGTAAACCAGGATTTACATGAGACTGTGGGATTCCCAGAAGTCGTATTAAAAAAACTGAAATGAGAGGGTAGCCCTAGCCACTTCCAAGCGTGGAAAAGTTATTTTTCATGATACACGCAATATAATTTATTTCAGGTCGCATACAACGAAACATCGTCAACGATCAAAAAGCATTAAGTAGTACATAAAACAGCTCTAACCACATTGTCGGCGACGGGACCCCACGAAATGACAAGGGGTGCAAGTAGTGGGTGGCCTTTTGACGTCGAACAGTGCAGTGTTTACAGTGAAAGTGACGGACAAGTGTTTCTAATTAGAATCTGTTGATTAATTAGTGTAAATAGGTAATACTTGTAAGATTGTGTTCTACTTTAGTAATAAGATTCCAATTAGATAAGGTTTTATAAGGAAAAATTGTAAATACTTTAGATTTCTTTAAGAATTACGTAACTTGAAAACTGACTTTTTTGTTTATGGTTATTTTGGAATTAAACTATTTGAAAGGGGTGTGTTTTACTATAAAAATAGTGGCACAAGTTGTTCCACGCAAATCGGATAAGTAGTTTTTAAGATATTTGAGTTTTTGTATAATCAAACTTTGTTCATACGTAATTTTAATAAGTTTTTGTTCTAGGAAATTTTTTGTATTTAGTTGTAAGTTTATTTTTATTGTTTCATGTAAAAATAGAGTTCATAAGGAATCCAAAAAGGTAACATACATAGATATAAGGATTAAAATTCTATGTAAATAAAGGCAACGAAGGCCTCGGTCTTAGTGAAAATTAAGGGAAAACTGGCTCAAAAAACGGGTGTTCTCGCTAAGGTAAGGACGGGCAGTATAAAAGGCGGTACGACCGCCCGTACTTCGTTCAGTCGCAACCGAGCCATCGAAGAGGCAACATCAAAGGGAAGACCGAAGCCTTCAAAGTTAACTCTTCAAAAAAGGTGTTCTTATTTCCGTTGTCCGTGGTTCCCCTAGCTATTATTTCCGTAACCTTCCAAAAACGGTACGCATTCAGGGGTGCGTGGGTGCATGCGTCACCAGCAAAGTAAGGCACGTGTGCACAACAATAAAAGGCCTGTAGTGAACCGGCTGTGGCCATCCCGGTCGGTCCATTACAGTGTTGGTCCTTCGGAGTTCCGGATCCCTGTTTGGAAGAAAAGAAGTTGGTGTCAGAAGAGGTACCAGAAGAGTACCAGAAGAGTACCAGAAGAGTACAGAAGATAAGAAGAAAAGAAGATGCCCGTAACCAGGTCGCAGAAGGATGCTCCCTCGCGCCCCCCGTCACGTCCTTCCGTTAGGGACGCGACAGAAGATGCGTCAGGGGGGGGAGGGGTCACGTCTGCGTCAGCGTCAACGGGAACAACGACTACTTCGGGTACAACGACCACGTCGGGCACGAACACATCGTCAGGAACTACTGCTACGGAGGGGACCACGGCAACGGAAACCACGCAAACGACGGTTGCGACCACAACCACAGCGGCTTCAAACAAGAAGGAAGGAGAAGCCACCCGCAAGGAGGCGACAAAGAAGACCCCAGAACAGGCCCCGGCTGAAGAGTTGCATGGGTCGAGGACCACTCTTAAGCCGATGGGGGTCAGTCGCCGCGCCAGGTCAATGAAGACCACGAGCACCGCAGCCAGAAGACGTGAACTAGAAGCCAAGGAAGAATTAGCGCGCCTGGAGCTGAAGCAAGCCCAAGCTGAGGCCAAGCTAGCACGCGTCAGGCTGGAACTGGCACAGTGTGAAGATGATGACTCCGTCGATGAAGACCAGGAAGATCGAACAGCACAGGTCCAGAACTGGATCGAGACGTCAGTACTAATGAAGACGTTCAAGAACAACCAGAGCTACGAGGTCAACGCCCCCCTGAAGAGTCGAAGAATATTAAACCTGAAGAGAACTCTGCAACCAAAGGAGCTACGATCGAGATTCAAGCGTTGGCGTCGGTGTTAAAGGAAGCTCTTACCACACGAGAAGGACCAGCATCGCAGCCCAAGTATATCCACGAGTTGCCGTTCTTCGACGGCAGCAGCAGCGAGTGGTTGGCCTTCAAGGTTGTTTATGAAGATACTGCGCCAATGTTTAATGACGTTCAAAACATGGCACGGCTTAGAAGGGCATTGAAAGGAAACGCGAGAGAAGCAATCAAGAGCCTGTTGTACTCAGAAGCCTCTCCGCTGGAAGTTATGCAAGCACTAAGAAGAAGATACGGGCGACCGGATGCACTGGTGCTGGCGGAATTGGAGAAAATCAAGACTCTACCGAAGATATCAGAGAACCCGAGAGACATATGCATCTTCGCGAGTCAAATCAGCAACAGTGTAGCAGCCATCAGAGGATTGAAGAAGCCCCAATATCTTCATTCGCCAGAAATGGTGAAGCAGATCATAGAGAAGATGCCAACGGTCCTCAAGTTCCGCTGGTACGACTTCACTGCAGCATCGGAAGAAGGCGAGTTCTCCAACCTGACATTGGTGTCCAAGTTCCTGAACATAGAAGCAGACAAGTGTGGAGCCTTCGCTACTACAGAAGAGAAGAGCGGATTCAAGAGGACTCATCGACAAGCGGCGCATTCTACGAAGGAAAAGGAAAGGAACTCTAACTCGTCGAAGCAACAAGAGAAGAATGAGAAGACTTGCCCTATGTGTGAGGGTGGTCACTTCCTCCTCGAGTGCCAGAAGTTCCAGAAGGCGTCGGTTCAAGATCGGTGGGCAGCAGTTAAGAAGAGTCGCGTCTGCTTCAAGTGTCTTCAAGGAAACCACAGGAAGGAGAGCTGCAGGAAGCCATCGTGCAAGGAGTGCAAGAGGTGGCATCATCATCTGCTGCATGTGGAGTCGGAAGAAAGGAAACCCGAAGACAAGAAAGAAGATACGCCACAAGAAGAAGCAAGAGTCACCGCATCAGTAAACGCGGTCAACAGTACGAGGGCATATTTGAAGATTGTTCCTGTGGAAGTCTTCGGGTCGAAAGGATCTAAGAAAATACTGGCCCTCATGGATGAAGGGTCAACGGTGTCACTACTGGATGAGAAGATAGCAAAGCAGGTCGGCGCTCAAGGAACAACAGAAGAACTGGTCATCGAGACAGTAGGAGGCAAGTTGCTAAGGAAGAAGGACTCTCAGACGTTGGACCTGATAGTGAAAGGTGTTCATCAGGGAAACAAGAAGACATTGAAGAGGGTCCGAACTATCGACGAGTTGAAGCTTGCACCGCAGTTCTTGGACAAGAAAAGGATTCAAGATTGTCAACATTTGAAGAAGATCGCCGACTCTCTCTACTACACAGGGGAGTCACCGCAGCTGCTCATCGGGCAAGACAATTGGGAGCTGATCGTGACTCAAGAAGTAAGAAGAGGCAAACCAGGGGAACCAGTCGCTTCAAGAACGGGACTCGGCTGGGTACTACATGGGTCGGACAATGGAAGTACGAAGCCCGTACATTACCTAAATACGTGTCTTCACATCAGCACGGCAGAAGAAGAGATGCATCAAGCCATCAAGGAACACTTCGCCATTGAAGCACTAGGGGTGTTACCGAGAAGACCAACGACCGACTCAGAGGGAAGAGCACTCGCCATCCTGGAGAAGACCTGCAGAAGACTTGAAGATGGTCGATTCGAAGCTGGACTCCTATGGAAGAATGAAGAGGAGCAGATGCCAGAGAGCTACACTTCTGCCCGGAACCGATTGATCAACATCGAGAGGAAGATAGACAAGGATCCTCAGCTGAAGGCAGAATACAGCAAGCAAATCCAGCACCTCATCGACAGCAAGTATGCAGAAGAAGCGCCTGAGGGACAGGAAGACCCCAAGAAGACATGGTACCTGCCTCACTTCGCCGTGGTACATCCATTGAAGAAGAAGATAAGGATCGTCTTCGACGCGGCAGCCAAGTCAAAAGGAAGGAGCCTCAACGACGCTCTGCTGCCCGGACCAGACCTACTGCAGTCTCTTTTCGGTGTGCTGCTGCGGTTTCGACAAGGACCACTAGCGGTGGCAGCCGACATCAAGGAAATGTTCCTGCAAGTTCGCATCAGGCCGGAAGATAGAGACAGCCTACGGTTCCTGTGGAGAGGGGAAGATCGCAACGTGCTACCAAAGAAGTTTAGGATGACATCCGTAATCTTCGGTGCGACATCGTCACCAAGCACAGCGATCTACGTCAAGAACCGGAACGCGGCGGACTACAAGGAGCGGTATCCAGAGGCTACAAGGGCAATCGAGCTGAATCACTACATGGACGATTATCTCCATAGTTTCCATTCAGAAGAGGACTTCAAAAGGGTGACAGCAGAAGTGGACTTCATACACAAGAAGGCAGGCTTCGAATTAAGAGGTTGGGCATCAAACCGACCTAAGCTGCTGCAAGAAGTGAAGACTGATACCACAGAGAAGACAGAAGTGGACCTCGGCGAGAAAGAAGAAAAGACTTTGGGCCTGCGTTGGTTCACAGAAAGGGACTCCATCGGCTTCAGGGCAAACCTGCGAAACACGCCAGAAGAAATCATCAAGGGGTTTCAGGTGCCTACGAAGAGGGAAGTCACCAGCGCAGTGATGTCGACCTTCGACCCATTGGGGTTGGCGTCACCAGTTCTCGTCCAAGGGAAGAAGCTGCTTCAGAACGTATGGAGAAGCGGCGTTGGATGGGACGACGAAATAGAAGAAAAGGACTACGAAGCATGGAAAACTTACCTGGAGAAGATGAAACTGCTCCGAGATCTTCACATACCGAGGTGTTTGGCGCCACATCGCACCGAGGGGGAGCTGCACACGTTTACAGACGCGAGTGAGACAGCGTATGCAGCCACAGTCTACTGGAGAACGGAAAAACCGAGCGGCACCTATCACGTCAGCTTGGTGGCAGCGAAGGTCAGAGTCACACCTCTGAAGCCAGTGTCAATCCCGAGACTCGAGCTGCAGGCGGCACTCCTGGGAAGCAGACTAGCGCACTCAGTGGAAGAAGAAATGGACCTGAAGGTAGTGAAGAAAACATATTGGACAGACTCCAGCATCGTGCTCTCCTGGATCAAGACAGACCCGAGAACATTCAAGACGTTCGTGGCTCATCGCTTAGCAGAAATTGAAGACCTGACCAAACCTCAAGAATGGAGATGGGTACCTACGGGGAAGAATCCAGCAGACGACGCGACGCGTGACGTACCAGAAGACTTCGACTGCAATCACCGATGGTTCACCGGGCCTGACTTCCTACGCAAGGAAGAGGTTCACTGGCCGGCAGCAAGGACTTTCAAGAAGGAGACTACCGGTGAAGAAAGATCAACGGACGTCGTAACAACAGCAAGCATCGCGTACCCCGTACCCGACCCTGAAAGGTTTTCGTCGTGGAAGAGATTATGGCGAGCTACAGCGAGAGTACTTCAGTTTATTCAGCTCTGTAGAACAAAGGAGAAGGTCAACGTCAGCAAGGAAGATCCAACATGGAGAGCGACGGGAAGGAAGAAGACAATTGCGACAGAGAAGCGACATCAGTTTTCGAAGAACGCCGAGAAGAAGTACATACCCTTAGACGCCGGACTACTGGAGCAAGCCGAAGTTCTGTTGCTAAAGAGAAGCCAAGAGAAAAGCTTCAGAGAAGACATCAGGTGTCTACAGCAAGGAAAGCAACTAGAGGGCAGTAGCAAGTTGAAGAAGCTCGACGTAGTGCTGGAAGAGGGTCTTCTGCGGCTGAAAGGAAGGATCGACGCGATACAGGGCGTGACCAGGGAATACAAGCGACCCATCGTGCTCGACAGCAAGGAAAGGACAACACGACTCGTCATAGAAGAATACCACTGCCGCTTCAACCACGGCAATCACGCAACGGTCATGAACGAGATAAGGCAACGCTTCTGGGTACTGGGACTGAGGTCAGCGATCAAGACAGTTCAACATCAGTGCCAATGGTGCAAGACGAAGAAGGCAACGCCGCACGAACTCCCGACGGGCAACTTACCTTCAGAAAGGCTGATGCACGGCCACTTTCTCTTCACGTGCACTGGCGTAGACTACTTCGGCCCGCTGACAGTCACCGTGGGAAGACGTCACGAGAAGAGATGGGGCGCTCTATTTACATGTCTAACCACAAGGGCTGTACACATTGAGCTCGCTCCGTCACTCTCCACGGACAGCATGATCATGGCGCTACGAAGATTCGCCGCGAGAAGAGGGATGCCGAAGACAATCTACAGTGACAACGGGACCAACTTCGTCGGCGCTAACCACGAACTGAAAGAAGCGCTAGACAACATGAAGCAAGAAGACCTCACCTCAGAAGCAGAGAAGATCGGCGTGCAGTGGAAGTTCATCCCTCCTGGTGCGCCAAACATGGGCGGCGCATGGGAGCGTCTGGTGCGATCGATCAAAATCGCACTGGGCGCCACACTCAACGAGCAGCATCCACGAGAGGAGGTTCTGCATACCCTCCTCCTAGAGGCCGAGCACATAGTCAACTCTCGGCCTCTCACCCACCTCTCCGAGAACCTTGAAGAAGAAGCACTCACGCCCAACCACTTTCTCATTGGGCGTTCCTGCGGCGCAGCGAGAATCGGCAGCTTCACGGACAACGAGCTCGTGGGCAGACACAGCTGGAAGACTACGCAGCGGCTTGCCGACCACTTTTGGCAACGCTGGCTGCGCGAATATCTGCCCACCCTGCTGCCAAGGAAGACGTCCGGAAGGAGCGACGCTGCTGATCTACGCGTCGGGGACATCGTGCTCATCGTCGACCGCAGCCTGCCGAGATGCACCTGGCCACGCGGAAGGATCCAGCAGGTGTATCCTGGACCAGACGGGCGGACCAGAGTCGTCGACGTCGAGACGCGCGGAGGAGTACTAAGAAGGCCGAGTTCGAGAGTGGTGCTGTTGGTGCCGGGAGTGTCGCCGAGCCAGGGAGATGGTGCGACGCACGAGGGGGAGACTGTCGGCGACGGGACCCCACGAAATGACAAGGGGTGCAAGTAGTGGGTGGCCTTTTGACGTCGAACAGTGCAGTGTTTATAGTGAAAGTGACGGACAAGTGTTTCTAATTAGAATCTGTTGATTAATTAGTGTAAATAGGTAATACTTGTAAGATTGTGTTCTACTTTAGTAATAAGATTCCAATTAGATAAGGTTTTATAAGGAAAAATTGTAAATACTTTAGATTTCTTTAAGAATTACGTAACTTGAAAACTGACTTTTTTGTTTATGGTTATTTTGGAATTAAACTATTTGAAAGGGGTGTGTTTTACTATAAAAATAGTGGCACAAGTTGTTCCACGCAAATCGGATAAGTAGTTTTTAAGATATTTGAGTTTTTGTATAATCAAACTTTGTTCATACGTAATTTTAATAAGTTTTTGTTCTAGGAAAATTTTTGTATTTAGTTGTAAGTTTATTTTTATTGTTTCATGTAAAAATAGAGTTCATAAGGAATCCAAAAAGGTAACATACATAGATATAAGGATTAAAATTCTATGTAAATAAAGGCAACGAAGGCCTCGGTCTTAGTGAAAATTATAGGGAAAACGGGCTCAAAAAACGGGTGTTCTCGCTAAGGTAAGGACGGGCGGTATAAAAGGCGGTACGACCGCCCGTACTTCGTTCAGTCGCAACCGAGCCATCGAAGAGGCAACATCAAAGGGAAGACCGAAGCCTTCAAAGTTAACTCTTCAAAAAAGGTGTTCTTATTTCCGTTGTCCGTGGTTCCCCTAGCTATTATTTCCGTAACCTTCCAAAAACGGTACGCATTCAGGGGTGCGTGGGTGCATGCGTCACCAGCAAAGTAAGGCACGTGTGCACAACAATAAAAGGCCTGTAGTGAACCGGCTGTGGCCATCCCGGTCGGTCCATTACACACATTATTGGAAATTCTTGCTAAAATGAAAAGGTTCCCGAGTCTACCTCGGTTGCATAACCTAATGTTATATTATTAATGGAGGATTAAAATAATAACATGTTTGTCAGTAATGTGAACCTTAATAGTAGATTATTAACCAAGGGGATAAAGCAGTGTCTTCTGTCGCGGGTGACGATTTAAATCGCGAGCATAACGAAGGACTCGAGGCTTACTCCCGAGCGTAGCGAGGGTGTTAGAAACTTAAATCACGAGCGAAGCGAGGGATTTAAGACGAGTCCTGAGTGTAGCGAGGGATTTAAGTTCACCCAAGACTAAGACAGCTTTATCACCGAGGAAAATACTCTACTTTTCGTACCACTTGCGAAAAAATTAACATAATAATAATATGAGATAAGCATTAATTAAGCATTTAAATTTAACAATAACCTTTCTTAAAAAAATAAATTAAACTCAACGTTTATGTATTTTTTTTTTTTTTTAGCTTGGTAAAATCATCAAATGAGTCCTCCAACCCCGGGCAGGGCGGGAGGGACTGTCAGACTTATACTGACTAAAATCCACGGTGTCCTTCATAGCCTGTTAAGTTCCGGGGTTACGGTAAGGGAATAATCCCGCGACCCCGGCAGGCTTTGGCCCTCTGAGAGGGGGGCCCCGTCATTATGCTGACGCTCTTTGAGGCGCGCGTGGGACACAACGCGCCGTTGACCCGGGCATGGTCTTTGGTCGGGCAGCGAGTTGCCCTTTACTCGCTGCCCGCATGCCCGCGCCTACGGTGGCCGGAGATCATCTAGCGACGTCCGTCGCCGTGGGCGCCTACCACTGCGGCTGGGGCAGAGGGAGGACGCTGTCCTCTCTCGCTCGCGGCCACGTTTATGTATTTGAAGAAAACAAAACGCGGCAAATTCCTAGATTAATATTGTAATATCTGGTTGACCGAGCTTCGCTCGGTTTTTAATTTGTCTATATATTGGGAACCGAGCTTTTCTCGAACCTGGGACCTTGATAAATCGATTCCTTGAGCCGAAAAACCCCTAATCTGTAACTTTCATGAAAATCCTTGGAGCCGTTTCCGAGATCCTGATTACATATAAATAAATATACAAGAATTGCTCGTTTAAAGATATTAGATTCACGGAAAAGCAAAGGCATCAAGCTCATACGGCCTCTTCGATTTTCGTAATTTTATTAAAATCATAACTGCATTAATAAATGCGTATTCCTTTTTCAAAAAGTTGTATAATGCTTTACATACAAACTCAATGGTGTAAAGACAGACTGATGTAGTTCACTATCGGTAAGTATTCGAAATTCAAATCACATTCTCTCCCTAGAGGATGAATGAAATTCAGTACAACTTTCTTTCCCTAGGGAAAGCTGTTTATAACAGATTAATAATGACTATTGTTATGTACGCTTTTTGTGGCATAGAATGTCACTTTTTTGAGCAAGTGGTACGAAAAATGTTATATTTCGGTATAATGTCGGTCACACACCAGGGTGAATTAAGGGTCTTAATAGAGGACCAGTCAAATGGAATTGATTGAGTTTTAGTTTTTAATGAGAATTATCATCTTTAAAATTCCAAACTTAACCCATACGTGACTCTACATAATATAATATCTGCTAGTCATTGATATTTGTACAAAGTAATTATTAATTTAGACAGAGGTACATCAGCAGAGTCTTTATAAGTCCGAAAAAATGGACAATTTGAAATTATGTATTCATTTCAAATCAGTAGCGTGGCGCCTTTTCAAAAGGAATGAAAAAATAACAAATACAGCGTTAATAAAAAGAGAAAAGTAAAAAAATACGATTTAATAACAAAAGCTCAAGTACAGAAAAAAAATCGCATCTTTAATTAAAAATTAAAGAACGTTGTGAAGCGTGTAGTTGAATTCATCATCATCATCATCATCTCAGCCATATTACGTCCACTACTGAACATAGGCCTCCCCTTTAGATCTCCACATATACCGGTTGGAAGCGACCTGCATCCAGCGTCTTCCGGCGACCTTTATAAGGTCGTCTGTCCACCTTGCTGGTGGACGCTGCGCTTGCTAGTCCGTGGTCTCCACTCTATTAATTTTCAACCCCATCGGCCATCTGCTTTGTAGTTGATTTACTAGATACGAAAGTTAAGTTCAATCGTGACCACCAACCAACTAAAATCTGACCTGAAATCACGGTCATTCGACATAATCCGATTTCCAGTTCCCCGTGAATGTTCTCCTTGATTCGGTAAATCTACAAAAGGTATCCGAATTTCGAAGAGACGAGCTAAAATATGAATCAAATAGGTATTAGGTATTTTGGGGTAAACCAAATTGGTTGGTCACAACGTTGGCTGGATATTACAAACAGAATGGTGATGGTCTGTAAAACGAGTTTGTCAACGAAATAATGGAGTGACGCCTTGCGCAGTCTAGTGTCCCTAAGTAGTTCTAAGTTTGACATAAGCTATTACAAGTTTTGTGCCGATTTTCTGTGTATCGAGAACCCTAATCTACTAATATAAAAATAAGTCGGGTTTTCCTTCCTGACTCCAGAACGCACCAACCGATTTCCACGGTTTTGCATTCGTTGGAAAGGTCTCGGGCTCCGTGAGGTTTATAATCATCTGGTGGCGAAACGGAGTTCGCCGGGTTTGCTAGTGTAGAAACCCACGTAACACATATTTGTTCCCGCTTTTTCTCAAAAACCACT
This sequence comes from Agrotis segetum, assembly GCA_036375495.1. NCBI lineage: Eukaryota > Metazoa > Arthropoda > Insecta > Lepidoptera > Noctuidae > Agrotis > Agrotis segetum. The sequence continues at coordinate 12,490,994 of JAQSVV010000088.1, read as the reverse complement.
CCACCGATTTCAAAGTATTTTTAATATTCATAGTTATGGTTGGTTTCAGCTTGTATGATAATAATATTTTGGACCAAAATAAATGGCGATGTGTGATGCAGAGAGAATTCGCAGGTCGCTACTGTTTAGTACAAGAAGACATTACAAAAAGACAGTGTGTAATATAACCGAACAACGAAAACTAATTTTGGTAAGCTTCGACCTGAGATTAGGACTTTCGTGAAACCATTAATTGCTTATCTAGCTCGCGAGACACCCAGATACTCATTAAAGAAGCTTTTTTGCCAGACTTGCCAGACACAAGATCGTCCATTTAAAAACTAATTAGCTATCAGATTAACATAAACTTACATACGTACTTGTAATAAGCAAGAAAGATAAGGATGAAGCTGTGTCGGCGCCATTTTGTGACGTCAAGCACTCTTTCACTCTTAAATAAACAAAATTTTAAATAATAACGATAGATAATATTGATCATTAATTTGCACAAAATATGTTTTCCGAAACTTTATTTTCACGTGATAGTTGACAGATAAAGGTCATTGACGTCTTCACCCTTATCGTGGTCGAAAGTACTTTCTTTAAATTCGTAGTTTGGGACTAAAGTTTTACTATCTCTAAATTGTTGCATGTTTCAAACAAACGTATACCAAGTCTCTACGGAAATAATTATAATATTAAATTACGGGTTCGCCTCAGTCGCTAAGGTGTCTTAAAATTTTATACAGGAGGTATTCACGCTCGAATGCTAGTGAAATTTCCGTCCCAGACCACGAGAAAAACGCCCCTCACTACCTCACCATGGGATAATGGGACTTTTACGGTTGTGCGCTGTAATCAGAAGGAGGAATGATTGTACGTATTATGGCAAAGTGTACATTCACAATGCGGATGTTTTCTCAACATTCCTTTTCGCTTTCCTCGTAAGCCATCGATTCCTTTCACCGGCATTTTTCTAGCTGCATTTATGTCCCTATTCATCTTGAATATCGAGGTTGGAAAAGGTTTCAATGCATCTATTTTCCGTTTCTGGTCAACTTTCAGGGCGAGAAGCATCATTTCGGCGTCAACTACTGGAAAATTATAAACAATTTATTCGCGTTCTAGTTTTCCGGACTTTTATATTTGTTTAAACAACACGCTGTGGAAAGTTTTCAACAGGGAACATATTTTTTTTTATTCAAACAAACTCGGGTAGAGTCTGTAGTGGTGCGCCGGTGACATTACGCTAAAATAACTTTGTTTCAACATTAGAAGCAGAACTTTTACTTCGAAAGTAGGAAAGGAAAATATATATTTAGCATTTTGGTACATAAAATACGCGAATTTTAACCGAATAGTATTAATTAAATAAAAGATAATGCATATTTTTGCTTTACCTGCGCCTGAAAAAGGCAGCGAGGCCTTGTCTTAAATATCTTTAGCATCTATTTTATGGAAAAGAGTATCTACCTGAGCACAAAGGTTTTAAATTTGATGTACTTTTTATGATTTTTAATAAAGCATAATTATTTTGTGGTTGTTAAAACATTTTCGGACTATACGTAGATAATTTAATTTTATGCTAGGTGCAAAAATGCTTTTACGTTTTATAGCAGGGCCATAATAACTGGCTTTGTGCAGGTGCAATAAACACGTCGTTGACGTATTTTTACAATCGCCGCTGTGGTTAGGAGTATACGATTAAAATTTTCACGTTCGTTTTACTTTTATCACATTTGCTGCATATTAAAACCGCTCTAAAAGCCGAGATACAAGATATGTGGTCACACCGTTAAAAATAATTAATGCCGGCGACAAACTTAGCAATTTACTGAGTGGCTCGTAAAGCCTGAAGTTTTGCCCGTCAAGCCACTGAGTGGCACACAACTTTGGACAATTCCAACGTTACGTCGACGCGTCAAATGACGTCGGGGGAGTGACGCTGCCCTAATGGAATATCCTACATTAAATGAACATTTCTAGTTACAATACTTCCACAAGCTTCTACCACATTATGACGTCAACAAAGCCATAGTTTCCATCAATTGAACAGGCTGATTATATGTTACATATAGGTTGAACCATGTCGTTTATGGAAAGTAATAAAGTCATATTGGACTAAGTTAAACTGCCGATGCCAAGCGCAACGAATTACGCAACACAAGTTTTAAGTAAATATGACTTTAAACGGTTACCTACTATAGTAATAAATCTAGTTCAGTTAGTTATAAAAGCACCTTCACTCGGTTTACATGGTTTTCAACTTCCAAACGAAACTCCACCACCCGTTCACACCCGCAGGGAAATAGGTTATGTTTTTGCCCAATTTACGGTTATGTTTTTGTTCTAACACAACTTTCGTTTCGTCACGACTTTTAGTACAGTGATTACTCGTTTAGATGTGTCCTTTTCGGAGTCATAATTATGTTAACGAAGGAATTCAGGCAACTTAGGGCCTATGCACACCACTTTTTTTTAACGAAACTCGCGATTCGTCGGCGCGATTCGTCAAACAGAGCAGTTTGTTGTCGTTCGTACCGTGTCGAACGCTCAGCACCAGCGCGTTTGTATTGCGTCAAACGCGATATGTTTGTTGTAAACTCTACAGGCTGCCTCTGACTTGCGTGCGTATCGCGTCTGTACCGCCACAAAAGCGCGTCAACGGTTAAAAATGGTGGTGTGCATAGGCTCTTAGATATAAGACACGGATCAAAAGGCAAAGAATCATCGAAGGTATAAGACATAAAAAACCTGAGTGAATAATGAATACCCTTGATAATAAGTCGACTGTTATGGGGAACCGTGACGAAATTGAGGCTTCGTTCCGTAATCTTCTTATCGAGTAAAAGTCAGAGGAAGTGGATTGCAGGCTCACCGATCCCATATCACTCGTCAGCAGAATCGCACTACGTAATTGTTGACGTCATGACTTACGTCACTTCGGCTCAAAACTGTCGTCTATTCTATCTAGTACCGACGCAACTTTGTCATAACTTATGTTGATAGTAATTAATGCGAATGCTTGTAATTCATTACGTAAACTATAGCGAAGTTTTCATCTTCAATTTTGTAATACTTTTGGTATATTATATTGAATATCTGGTTGACCGAGCTTTGCTCGGTTTTTAAAATGTCTATATCTTAGGAACCGAGCTTTTCTCGAACCTGGGACATTGATAATTCGATTCCTTGAGCCGAAAAACCCCTAATCTGTAACTTTCATGAAAATCCTTGGAGCCGTTTCCGAGATCCTAATTATATATAAATATACAAGAATTGCTCGTTTAAAGATATTAGAATAATATTGTGAAATTCAACCTTGTTCAGAGAAAAACTTTCATTAGAAACATTGGATTCTTTCTCCTTATAATGTTTTTCAGAGCTAACAATAATTTTACTGTGTAAGTAATTATTTTCTTGGAAAACTGAGTTAAACTGTAAAAAAACTCTCGTCCCTATAAATTATTTTTATTGAAACCCTTTTGCCAAACCTTTTCAATAGTCTCAGTTTATTGTATAGGTGACATTAAATGGATGAGGAAAAAAAGTTTAAATGTGTTGGCGTTTTCAACCCCATCGCGGGGACCATCTGTGGGGTTTGTTCCTTCTAACTTTCCTTTGTATACTTTCCCCAAAGTAGAAAAAAAGCTTTTTGTAATGCTTTCATTTTTCTCCCTTTTTTCAAACTGGCTGATTGTTGGTTAATTCTGAATAATTGTCTTCAGCTTAAACTTTATTGCATTAGATTTTTGTCTCTATTTACTTGTTTTGTGCCAGGACGATTTTAAAGCACAGTTTATAACGTACTTGTTCCGGGTATGTGTGTATGTGGGTTTCTATGTTGGTAAATGGTTCACGTTTTATTTTTCTTAATAAAACAGAAACTATACACTACATACACTAGCGATAGCTCCGTTTTGAGAATAATTATATGAAACTTGATGATTGTCTTTGCAAAATACTTAAAAACGTATCGCTCTCGGATCGGGATCGGTTAGTTTTAAAGGACCGATGCAATGCTGATCAAATGCATTTCTATGACACTTTTTGGTAAATAAATTAATGAATTTGTAAGCTATTATTCTTTTAAAGATATTTTTTTCGAAGTCCTTTCTTTAGGTCACGAGACTTATCTCATTACCGTGACCCCGGAACATAAAGGGCTATTGAAGGACACCGTGTATTTTAGTCAGTATGAGTCTGACAGTCCCTCCCGCAATTCCCGGGATGGGATAGGACTCATTTGATGATTTTACCACGCTAAAAAAAAGTCCTTCCTTTAAATATATTATCAAAAACGCCAGATTAATAAAGAAGAATAACAAATAGTTAAGTGAGTTGAATTGAAGCAGAAAGCTTTACAAAGTAGCAGCAACAAGCTTAAAGTCACGTCCAACATCGTACGCGCCTCAGACGGGGACCAGCCGGTACGTCCACCACCTGCTATAACAAAGTTACATTCACATATCGAGTAATTGGAAAAAAATCTGAATTATTCTGATAAACGTTCGAATATTTTGTCTTCATTTCTGAACTAGTCGTCGTATTTTGAATTTGAATTACTTTGAATAACAGTGCAAAACCAAAATAAAACAATGAGCGGTCTTTGATGTCGGACAAAAACACAATGGACACAGATACACGATAAGGCAAGAGAATAATATTTAAATCTACTTTATAAAAATAAGTCAGGTTTTCCTCCCTGACGCTCGCTATAACTCCAGAACCCACGAACCGATTTCCACGGTTTTGCATTCGTTGGAAAGGTCACGGCGGGCTCCGTGAGGTTTATAACACCATCTGCTGGCGAAACGGAGTTCGTCGGGTTTGCTAGTTGGATATACATAATTTACAGTCACATAGTATAATAAAATACACGTAACAAATAATTGAGTTATAACTATAAAATTAGTTGATTCGAGGGTTTCTCAGTCGCCCCGTTTCATAACAACTCTCCTGAATTTTAATTAGCAGTTTATTGCTATGGATGTGACGAAGTCTTAATAAATAATTATTCATATTGCGACAGCCACTGACGCTGAGTGTAAAAGTGTTTGAGTAACCACATTAACCAAAGTTACTTTCATGTTATAAGTACTAGCTTTTGTCTCTTTTCAGGAATGTGGAGGTCATAAAGTTTGCCAAGGGAAAGTAGGCAGTAGCAGTAAATAAAAAATGTTCTTTATCCTATCTTCTTGCGAGACTTACGTATAGAAGTTTATGAGGAACACATTTGGTTATTTTAAAAGAGTCCAATTTCCATGGAGTTTCTTTTCTGTTCTTCTCCATAGAGAGCTACGCTTTGGAATGGGCATACACACAGTACCTACTTTCACAGTTATTTTGTTTTGTGACTGGGACTTTAGCACCGTGGCAATATATAATAAAGAATTTATATATCTTTTTTGTCTTATTGACAATTCAAAGGTAACAGAAGCAGCCGAGGTAATTTACTTATTTCTGTCAATAAAATATATGTATAATATTCCACATGTGGGGTCGGAACCCAACCCCCTGAAGGGTAGCCATTTTTGTTTTTTGATTACATTGATTTAAAGTGGAATTTATTGTGGTCCTTATAAATGAATAAATACCACAATTCCACTTTAAATCTCAATGTAATATAATTATACAATGGTATATTTCAACCTCATTTTATTTAATTAAATACCTTCTAGTGTACTCATTGTACTTTTCAATGACCATGCTATAAATTAAAGTTTGAAATGAACAAACAATTGATTTTCGCTGTCATTATCGGGTTTGTTAATTATTATTAAACGCAAAAAGACAAACTTTGAATAAAATTGGAAAATCGTTTTAAATTAACAAAGGACTTCGTGTTGATTGTTAAATAATTAATGGAGGTTTCATGTTTAATTATCTGGCTACTTATTAAGAGACTTAATTTCAAATAAATTCAATTAATTACTTATTTACTGACTAGCTGACCCGGCGAACTCCGTACCGCCTGAGAAACGACTAAAAAAAAAACCTTTTAAACCTTCCCTGGACTTTCCAAAATAATTCAAAACCAAAATCAGCCAAATCGGCCCAGCCGTTCTTGAGTTTTAATCAGACTAACGAACAACAATTCATTTTTATTTATATAGATAATCTTAAAATCTTACAGTCTGTCAAACATTTTGAAGATTAGTTGTGTAATTCTAAAATATTCAATCTACTAAGGGCGTTTTTCAATAGCCAGATAACCTCTGATTGAGGAACTAAAATAACGGATTGACATATTTTCTATAGATAAGCTGTCAAACCAGTCAAACAGTCATTTTTATTCCTCAGTTTGAGCTGGTTACCTGGGCTATTGAAAAATCAGCCCTAAGAGATTTAAAAACAAGAATCATTCAAACGACGTCATAAATTATCGAATAGAAATCCCATGAGACATGTTTGAGTTTAATTCAAATTGAAAGAAACACGGTTACAAAACGAAGGCGCGCATACTGAAAAAGAAAGTGTAGCAACCTGAATGATCCACAAATACTTAACAGCGACCATCAATCAATCCTGAAGCCACATTGCTCAACAATACAAAGGAAACACAATAAAAAGCGACGAAAATTACTTTTTTTCGTGTTTCGGGTTAGTGGCTATTTTGGTCCGCCCCACATAAAAAACAGGGGTGGTTTTTCGTTGGACAAAATTAGGATGTCCTAATAAATAAATAGATAAGCTGCTTTAAATAGGTACCCCAAGCCACAGTATTTCTGACGAGGCCCTATAAGGCCAGAGTCTGCCGAGGCCGCGGGACTGTCTCATCAGGTAATCGTGATCCTGGAGCGTAAAGGGCTGTTGAAGGATCACCACGGGTTTTTAGTCACTACAAGACGGACTGTCCCTCCAGCCCCTGGGTAGGACGGCTCATATGATGATTTTATCACGATAAAAAAGCCTACATTTTCAAGCTTTCTCAAGTCGTTATTAAGTAACTACTTGAACACACATTTCGATTCAACTACTCAAAATCTAACTTAATTTATGACACGAAACGATACACATTTGTAGTCTCTGACCGTAACTGTCACACTTTTTTTTTCATAATTTTGTAAAAGCTCTTCTGGTTCTTCAGTAGCCCTTTGCATTCCAGCTAAACTGTTAGGCAGCCCCTCAGAATTATTTAACGCGGCTTAACTAAACAAACAGTGACTATCTGAGGCCTAGCCATTGCTCTTAATGCGATACAGATTTGGCTGTGGGAAAGAAACAGAAGTAGACGACTTGTATAGCTCCGTCTCTTTCCCACAGCCAAAACTGGATCGCATTAAGAGCTCGTGGTAAGCCCTCTGGTTTTAGAAGTTGAAAACAATTGTATTATTGTGACCCGTCTCGTATCGTTAGTACATTGAAACGTCTTGGATTGTAAACAACACCCTGTAGCCGAGAAGACGTTTGTAGCGCCTGCATTCTACTGTCAGATGCCACCAACACAGTTACAACTTAAAGCAATTATATTTGTCAAGTGTAGCATTAACTGCGCATTTCTGAGCAACTGTTCTCGAGTTTCAATAGCTAGCTCGCCTTTAATGTATACAACATTATTATTAGTGGCGAAACCTGAATATAGTTTGTTCAGAATCAGTAATTGAATCGATTCCAATAGTTTTTACAGCATGTTATTTTTTTTTTCAAAAGTATTTTAATTTTTTCTTACCAGTTTATTACAATACAATCCCTGTACGGTTAGCTAGTACCTATTGTCAAACTATTATCACGAGTGTATTACACAGGAGACGCGGTTTACGCGGGTGTACCGCGAAATGAGCATGTTTTTGAACGGACAATCAGGTAATATAAGCTTATAACTTTGTGATTTTTTATGATATCTACGGTTTTAAAATTTTGTACATAGATTCTTTACACAAAGATATTGGACAAGTGTATCAGGTTTCGCATAAACAAAAAATAATGTTGTATAGGTGGATATAGATCGGAACAAACATCATAGTAATTGTTCACTGGTACCTAAATTACTCGGTAACTCTATGGTCGTAAAAATAAAATAATAAAAATCTCAACCGTTCATAGCCTCTAACCTTGACCAAATGTTTTGTATAAAAGTCGGTCAAAGTTAAAAAGCCTTTTCTGTGGTTACGTAACAGGGGTAGCGGGGGAGGGGGAGTTGGACGGAGATAAGCTTTATAAAAGACTAGCTTTTGCCCGCGACTTTGTTCGTTTCAAAGTTCGACCCCAATTTGACACGGTCAGAATTGGACATTACGAAATTTATTTGTTAAGGCATGGTCACCAATGCCGATAATAGGGGGTCGAAATCGGAAAATGCTTAGCAATATTCCTAATGGTTGGTTCGCTTTGCAACGTAATTGGTTATTCTTATATTATTTATTGACGAAGTGAAACAGCATCCGACCGCACGAAAATCTCTCAATGCGAGTGTTTATATGTTAGTATTATTGTTTTGGGCCAAAAGGCAATGCACTAACTACTCAATAATATATCTAATCTATGATCATTATTTTTGTAAGTGGAATGTCCTGTCAGTTATCTATGCCCTTCTTCTTATCTTTGGCGTCATGCACAATGACTACCATGTAAGAAATTGCTCATGTTTTTTATTAATTAAAAGTATGTAGTTATGTCAATCATTTTGGTCATTTAACAAAACCTTTAACAGTTTTAAAGTGACGCAAATAGTCCTGTGGCTACCTAGTTGTCCGTTGACGAACGTTGCGTTCCGCGCAAGGTTCGCGTCAATCTGAACGGCCCATAAAAGTGCGCGTCCACAGGTCGGCATCTCACGTATCGGACGTATCGTACGTAACGGATTTTAGTTTGCCTTGTATGAAAACTCATACAACTGCGTCCACTGATCCGCATCGTACGGACGGCTCATCGGCAATGCCTTAATGCGATGCGTACCGATGACGTCATACGGAATTCCGATCAGTGGGAGCGATGAAGGTGGCATCGGCAATCCGATTGCTGATACTCGCGTCGGCAATCCGATCGCTGCCGACACAGAAATCCGTTTGATGCGATGCGTCCGATACGTAGGTACGATGCGGATCTATGGACGCTTACCATAATAGATGCGCAGGTTGCATGTCATGCTTAGTAATAGCTTCTAATCTTAGGGCAATATTGATACAACACACAATTTGCGTTCAGGCATGGTTAAAATTTATTCAACGTTAGTATTGGCGCCCCATCATTCGCAGCGTAAACCTTCGTATAATTTTCCAATATGTTCCCACTAAAATCTACTAAACTAGAACGACCAATAATTACAAAATTAACATAACAAAACTCTACACGATAACACACGGAAATACCTGTAGTTACCATACCTCCAATTTGCATTGAAATTGAACCGTACCTATATCTAGTTCATTTACTCTCTGGATGTCCTTTGTTGTAAAATAATGTGACGAACAAGAATCTTCTTTTTCTACCAAATTTTTTCTTCACAAGATATTTCTGCTGTATCATTGATATTTTATACAGAAAATTGAATAATTCAGTAGGTAACACAATTAAATATTTCAGAACCAATTAGTAATTCGTTTCAAAAATCATCGAACAATCGGAATCACTGTTTATTGTAAGGAGATGTTTCATGATTGTTTGTTTTCCATTCAACCCCTTAACCGCTAATCGACGTGAGAACTAAGGACGGGCGGCAAACTGGTTGTGAGTTTTGCTGATGACATCTCTCTCGCTAACTTGCCCAGCAATTTGCATGCCAACGAGACTCGAAGCCGACTGTCCATTCCATTCTCCTGTCTGTGTAATTCTGCTTTTCAATTTTAATTACATTGTTGGTCCGAGTGTTTGCGTTTTCTTTGTTAGTTTTTAATTTATAAAAACATCCTAGCCGTAATTTTAAATTATTTTCTTGTCAGTGCATTTTCTTCCAGCAAAGTATTATTTTTCTGCAGATGCATCATAGTCTATCACGTAACTTTCTATTTCATTTTGCTGGTCAATTTTGTCGCGACGTTTTCTTTGTTAAAGTTGTTCTTAAAATGTTTACAATAGAGCTCGGTCACGTTAAAAATAGGATGTCAGCGAGGCGTGGCGGGTCACTGCCGCCTGCCCTTACAATGGCAATTTAGGGTTGAACGTTGCCTACCACGACCATTGCAAGACTATAAGCCTAGCCGACATTATCGCATAAAATTTTATGATGGTCATGTAGGGTAATCTTTTTTTATTCATGTTGATTTATGGTAGTTTTAGATCGAAACGGCTTCTGATGTCGCTGAACGGTCAAAAACACTTTGATCTGGTTTAAATTTGACCCGTTTCCTCTGGTCGGGGTTTTTGTCCTTGTGAAACATGTCTCTTAAAAATGAACGTGCATTGCGATATATATTGAAAGTGCTAATATTGATTCACGCACCAAAACCAAGCGCGTTTAATGAAATTACTCGAGAGAACGTATAAGTTATGTGATTGGAAACAAGTAGGCTTATATTGTTACACAAGACCCGTGGTGTGTTTTACCAAAATATTCTACGCGTGTTTTGGTATATACATAAATTGTTTACAAACCTATTTATGTATGTACCTAGAATGTTTATCTTGATAAAAATTGAGTGACGTGGAGGTGGCATTTAGTGTTGTAGGTTGATCATAATAATTTTGATCATGGTTCCCACGCCAGTGGTTGCGCGCAGGTGTTATCGAGTTATGACGATAATTTACGGGATGCCTACGCAAGTGCGCGCGTCTTCAGGCACGCAGCCCCAAAATTTCGGGGAACGGGAGAGTTACGCAACAAATCCTGATCATTCATCGTACGACAAAGTTGTATTAAATTTGTTTTCAAGAGATTTTGCCGGATCATCCGAACATAATGTCTGTTGTATTTTTAATTTAAATTTCGCTCCCTTTTTGTAATACCGACACGCAGAGAAATGTCTAGCTATCTATACAAGAACTTCTGGTTGCAACCGTGACAGCAAGACTCACAAGTTGACTTTACAACATTTCTGTACCACCACATTATTTACATTTCTTTAACAAAACTTTGAAAATTGGTAAGGTCCTCCTTGGTTCTAACAAGCTATTGTTACGGTAACCCGAGAGTTCAAACATGACCAATTTTATTGATTGACCAACCAATCAAAATAGTCAATTAAATAAATGGAAACTGTTTAAAATCAATGCAACAGATGTGGTTAAAAACTTGTTTCAATAGGCTTTGAACTCTACCACCTACAATAACCCTGACTATCCATTCTGTCTTCAGATCCAGTTATTTATTCAGGCGAGTGGTGAAAAGCTACTTTTGCACTATTCATGCGATGCGGATGTTCCTTAGAGACACTAGTTTCTAGCGGTAAAGTAACATGGACAGGCTGAAGATATTAAATTCACATTTCCTTTAAAACATGGAACTGTAAACGAGAATGGAATCATATTTTCACATGGAAAGTGAAAGGAACTTGCATGTCTTTGGAAAGCTGAGGGAGAAGCCCATTTCAAAGCGATTTTGTATCACCGCTAGGCGTAGGCGAAAAATAGGTGGCTCGCCGTCCGATGGAACATGCCCGGATCGAAAGCGCGTCGTGTTCCTCCTTTAATGTACCCCGGAATGTAAAAGTCAATTGAAGGACACTGTGGATTTTAGTCAGTACGAGTCTGACAGGCCCGCCCGTCCCGCCCTGGGTGTGAGTACTCATTGTATGATGGTCGATCTCTATAAGACTACAATGAAACTGCAGCAGGCTGTTAAGGCCTAACTTGTAGCAGTGTGTAGATACTGTCCTAAGACAATATTATCAGAAAACGAAGGAGCTTTGACCTTAAATAAAACTCGCGGTTCCTAAAGCAAAGTTATAATTGTAATGTTACAACAATTTTGTAGAACTTTACATACGACGCAAATTTTGCCCGACCCGCTCTATCTTTTTAGCTATCTTGCATTTTATTTCGTTGAAATAAGAACAGATATAGAACTTTCTTACCTTCAGCGAAGCTTCGAAGCGGTAAGACAAAGGAAATGAAACAACGATAATCATTCTGATGGAATACGTAAATCTTTGAATACGAGAGAGTAATATTAATGTAGAGACACAGTAAATTTAATATTTACGAGAATTACGGTACAAAACTTTTGATTCCCACTTAATACTATCGAAATGACCATTTAAACGTAATTTAATATTTACAAAGTGATCTCGATATGGAGCAATAAAACTAATTGCTATTTTAATGGATTTCAATTAAGCGATCAATGATTTGTCACGGTCGGTTGCCAAATAATTCCGGTATTCTCGCAGAGAATACTTTCACCACTACCTGACAATAACTGAAAAGGTGATAGCTCAATTTATTGATGCCAAATATTATTAAGTGAACAAACGGATTATTGGAAAATAAGGAAACTAATTGTTATGATTAAAACGTAGTAATTACTGATGAGAGGATTTACATGACTAATGAAACTTGCTAGTTTTATAATCCTTTAAAATAAACAAAATTAACCAGAGGAATAAGATTCCTCGTGTTTCCCTCCTGCATGTGTAAAGGATAAAATATGGAAACGCATATATTATTTTCACAAAAGCATTTTCAGTATTGCTTCGATATTTTCCGGCTTTTTACGACGCGTCTACGTTCGATTACGAATGTCAATTTGAATTTATGTTTGTATTGTAGTCTATGAAATAGTATTAGGAGTATTGCTTATAATAAAACCTATTGGATATGAATATTACTATTACTATTGATACTTGTGTGCAGTACATTATGCTTGGGAATCAAGTGCAAAATGCTCCTTACATTGGTTCGGGGTTTCTGGGACCCGCTCCCAGAAGTTGATTCTAATCTCCTTGGCTAGTGTCATACAAACGTAATTAAAAGCTTGCATTGCCTTATCTTAAGTGTGGGCATGTCCCAACCTACAGTAATGCAGATAGCCCCCTAAGCATTCGACTCGACCACTTCGTATCTACTAAATAGGGCCCCATACCATATCACATTCTCTACGTATTCGATTTTGATTTTGGAATCCAGTCTGTTACAGATTATACGAATGTCCGTTCCCCAGTTGATCGTCCATTCCCTCCGCGTAAAAAGTCCCTTCCATTTAGTTTCAACGCTGCATTCAGTAAACTTTTCATTTAAAATCAATTTCCTTCAGCGAAGATGTGGAAAAGTGTTATGGAAATCCAATAGGATTACAATATTTCCCCTTCGCATCAGCGCAAAGAGAAGCATGTCGGCTGTAATCCCAAATATTGAATGGATAATCCTGTACACCGATACACACTCGAGAGCTGCGGTGAACGTAGTTTCTTACTTCTGTGGGTACATAATAGCATATAATGTTCCCACTACTGGGACACAGGCCTTCACTCTATGATACTAGTACTGTAAACAGGTATATAATAAAAAAAGGTTTATAATATGAACTTTTAAATAAATACTCACAGTAAAAGTAGAACTAAATAAATCATTAAATAGCTTGATGAAAAACGTGATCGAAATAATTTTCCTTCACTATCATCCGCCGAGTACCGAAATAAAAATTGAAATGTGGAGATTCTACATGATATACGTTTACGAGCCAAAATACACAGAATTAAAAATTAGATAGAGTTCACAGATGCCAAATATGTGAGTTAAAATACGTCACTTGTATTTTTCGGTGCTTTTAACACTTAGTTTTAGTTTAAGTAAGAAAAAACAAATATTTTTAAGTTATAGCATTTTTTCTAATTATTATTTAAATGTCAAAAGTTTCTTTGGATAATTTAGTGTAAAAATAAAATCCTACAAATTCAAGAGTGAGACTTTTTAAGAAAACAAAAAAGACGTCAACCATATCATTTAGTTTATTTAAGGTATAAAGTAAAACAATAAACATATAATTACATTTTCCTTCTTCCAAAACAACAAAACATTCAAAATGAAATAACTCATTTGTAACAATTTAAGTAACTCATTGCTACGAAGGGTAAACGCAAAAAAATGTAACGTAAAATATCGCTTCCATTCTCAACGTTTTGTGGAATGCCGAGAAAATATCTTATAATCTTGGTTGACGTTAATATTTCGGTGCCTTACAACAAATACGGAAAAATATCCTACAGGTTGTTTTTGTATATCATGATAATATAAGCTCGTCTGGTTTCCGTTACAAAAGAATATTGTTACAAGATAATACAACAGTGTGGGAAAGCATGTCATGTATACGAAAGGTCAACTAGCAGCTTCAAAGTTACCGATCATGCTAGTACATTCTCAACACAGATTGCCTTCCGGCCGGTACACCTATCCAACGATAGTTAACGATAGTTATTATATCTGCGATAGCCGCACGACTCGCCCAGCATCCGTTCACTGTTTATCATAGCTAACATCCCCACAATACCACATAATACGACATCCAGCTGACAAAATAGCAACGATGCTGCAACTTTGCAAGTACTCGTACTTTCAACTGCACAATTATTTTGTCTGTCCCATTAAAAACTTGAAATTTCGTAACTGCAGCTTTTGACGGAAACTTTTACTTTGTTCCTTTTTGCGGAAATTATTTGAACATTAATATTTTAATATTGCTGACTTTTATTATAACCCTGATTCGGAGGCGATTTCGCGAACCATAAAAGCAGATTTAATTTGAGATTTGCATGTTACGACTTATTCTTGATTAAAAGATACAGAATCGTCTCCGCTCGGGCAGGTACCGCCTCGACTTTACATATTAGATGTGGTTTTATTTTGCATACGTGAGTAAAAGGTACGAGTATGCACGTAATGCCTCCCTCAGGTTATAAAGGTACCTACCGAAATTTTGCATTTATGATGAGATTATTTTCAGACTACATAAGTTTTTCTTTAAAAAGGGAAAGCAAAAACTACATCCTTTTAACAAACCATATCAAAAACTTTTTTGGTGTGGAACAGGATAATAAGTTCGAGCTATTACGTTTCTCCGTGCCGACACCAGTATGAAACATAGGCACACAATGTCACGCTATAGAAAGAGACAACAAATAAGTTCATGTTGAATTTACGTGTTTAATTTATGTAAATTGACAACGCAGATTTTAAACTTCATTCGTGCTTCTTTGGGTGGTAATTTTCTTAATTGTGTACCATGCTAAATACATATAGTCCCATACCATGGGTGCATATACAACATTAAAACTCACATTTAGAAACAACACAACCCGGAACAACGACTTGTATTTCATACAAATATTTGCTCTCTGTGGGGTTCGAATCCAACACACACTTCAATTGCCACTACCCCAACCATGCCAACGATAATTAGAAGAGCATTGACCTCACCCCTATTAATATCTTATCGCAAGCCTAAATTTCGTTTCAGTAATTATCTCTAGGGCGCACTGACCTACACGAAAGCGCTTTAGTCATTAGAGCAAAATGGTTTTTAGGATACACCGTCTGTTATTTAATAGATCAATCTTAATACAATTAGGGATTTACAGGTTATGAAAATTTCGTTATTTTTAAGGCAACTTACGCCTCCCAGATGTTATGCACGCCTGCAGTGGACTGATGATCTAAATTGGTTATTATCTGAGCTTTTCTAATCAGAATGAATCAGTTGAAACAACTTCCCTAAATGGCGGTGAAAAGCGCAACAAAAAACATTGCGTAAAAAATCCTTTGGTCTCACTGAATCCAAAAAGTGAATTAGTGTACCCAACGTTTTTACATAAAAATTCAGTTAACTTAATTCAGCTCCTAAAATTGACCTTTTTTTAAACTGCTGGGTGTGAGTCTGTAACCAATAAAATAGTTGAAAGTGGATTGGAAAATACAATCCAATTCAATCCATTAGTCGACGATTTCCAAGCAATTTTCTACAAAAATATTTTCAGGAAAACGTTTTTATTTTTTCGATGAATTGAATATTAGTTTCGGCCCGAATTCAAACAATTCTAGCAATTTTAGTGACACTCGTTTTGAGTTTTTAATATTATTGAAAAGTTATATTTCACGTACATTTCAGATACAAAGTACTTAATAATAAACATGAAATATAACTTTTACACATTCATCTTTGTCAAAATTAAAAAGTGTGTCTATATTTTTTTCAACACTCGCATTGATCCAAATAGATTTGTAATGAAATGATGCCTTCAACTACCCTATTATTAGGGTTCCTACGACATAAGCATAAACCTTTAACTTTCCCACATCTGGGACACAGGTTTCCTCTCAGTACTTAAAAGGACGTGGGCTATCATCCATCATGATAGGGTTGTGGGTTGTTGAAAATGATACATTGAATATCAATAAATCTTATTTTCTATTTAACTTATACACATACATATAAGTTTATAGTCATTGCTAGTCCTTAAGAAACAGGCAAGCGGACGGCGAGTAATGAATGTCTTGCCGTCTGACCATGGAACATGGCCGGGTCGTCGGCGTATCGTGTACCAAGTGCACCTAAAAGAGCTGCAAGCAATCAGACGGGGCTACCTTAGGGGGCCGACGCATGCCGGGGTCGCGGGACTGCCTTATATGCTAACTGTAAACCTGAAACGTAGGCTATGGAATCAGGAAGACTCATTTGATGATTTCACCACGAAAAAGTCACATCGTGACCGCTATTGAAAAAACTCGTTAAAAAAAAAAAACTAAATTTTGGTTTTATATCCGGCAGTTACGTGGGTGTGTTTGCATTTACCCCCATATTAATAAACGTGGACTAAAGTTACGCCAAAGTTAATCCTTAAAAAATGTATGGTTAATCCCAGGACTATCCTGGTTGTAACTTTAGTCCACGTTTATTAATAATGGGGTTTGCGTTTAGACTTGCATTTGTTTATCTGACAAATAGCAAGTGCACAATATTAATGTTGCAATTTGAATGCTACTCAAAGTTCTAGCTTGGAATTAGGCTATAACGACTTAGTTTGACTTAATCTAGGACACCGCTTCGTCGGTAACTAAAATGGGTAAACATAACTCACTGTATTTCGTGTTAGTGAACTTAAATTTTTTTAATTCAAAAACTACTATTTCAAGGACTAATTTCAAAAATAATTTCACCAGGAAAACTGCATTTTATGTTACATCAACATCACATCCCTTATTAATAAACGTGGACTAAAGTTACACCAAGGTTAATCCTTAAAAATGTATACATGGTTAATCCGAAGATTATATCCTGGTTGTAACTTTATTCCACGTTTATTAATAAGGAAAAGATAGTAGGAATGCGCAGTAGAAGCCCTGTAAAAACTTAATAAATCGTAAGTGGCGACAAACGTTTTATAAAATGTCTGATCACACGAAAAACTGAGGGTTACGCGCATCGCCTACGGCGTAGCGCTACGCTGCTACGAAAAAAATATCTCAGCGAATCGTCAAGTCAGTGGTTCGAAGAAGACCGTCTAAAAGATGCGTTCCATCATTATTTTACTTGAAATTTAACATTTTCTCTGATAACTATACTAGTAGTATAGTAGTAGTTGAATTTTTTGATTAAATATTCGGGATGTTTTCATTAAATTTACACCGCGCGCTTGTGCTAGAGTATAATAAAATTATGTATGCTTTCCCTTTTATTACCTCACTCTGGCTATAAAAATGGAAAAAAAAAACTAAGCTTAAGTTATGTATATTATTTAAGCACAATAACGTTGCTACCAAGTTAATAGTTGTGCAGCTATTAACGTTGTATAATAGCTGTGCTTAATCACCAAAAAATCCCATTAAAAGTTTATTATATATTTAACGTGTGTGCCTAGCTACGTAGTTTATTTTAAAGTAAAGGCAATATTTTTGTTTTCAGTCCGTCTTTTAGGATGCACTATTGAAAATTAATATAACAATCGAGGCTTGGTCATGATCTTTTTGTGTGTAATTGGAACGTGTTAGTAAAAGCTTAATCGGAATGAATTCCGAAATTATAAACGTGTATTTAAGAACGTGAATATTTACTACGGTAAATGTCCCGTTTTGAATCGGAATAATAGTTGTAGTGACCACGTCAGACTAAAATCTTTGTAACAAAAACGTGCGCCTAATTTACAAAGCGAAAACAATGGAAAATTTTGAACGTAATTTTTGTCTTGGCTGTGAAACTGAAATGAAAAGTGAAGATTTTTGTCTTCGCTTTTCATTTCAGTTTCACAATATAACAAAAAAAGGAAAATACTGTATTAATATAAAAAAATGAACTTTAACTACAAGAAAATGAAGCCTCCTTTAAGCAAATAAGTCTGTTTTGGAGACTCCCTCTTCCATAACCTAAAAAATGTTTTCAGACGGCGGAGTTAATTCTGATTTAATTTTTTTTACATCTTATTATGTCTACATTTAAATCAACAAAGGACGAACAGTTTTCATGTGTGGTGTACGAAGTGTGATTTAAACGAATGTCTCAACAAAACGCTCTGTTGCGCTTGCAGAAGGAACAACGCTTCGGAGCGCATCGAAGCGAACAGAAGCGCATCGTAGCACGACGACGGTCGTATCACGGTCTCGACTTCAAATTGAATGACAAAAAGAAAGATTGGTCTTTCAAAATACGTCCCATTCACACTAACTAGATGTTTATAAGCTATGCAAATGAGGATCTTCACGTCAATTTCATTACATTACAATGCGCTTTGATGCGCGCCGCTGCGCTTAGCGGTGTCCCTATAATTCATATTTTGCATAACATGGCTAGAAATAATAACATGATACGTATTCCCATGAATTATTAACAAGTAAGTGGTGTGAATTTTATCAAAATGGCTTAAGATAAGACATGAGTATCACCCACGAACATTCCATTTTGCCACATGTTTGTGCATGATCTCTGCGCCTAGAACAG
Organism: Agrotis segetum; assembly: GCA_036375495.1. Lineage (NCBI taxonomy): Eukaryota > Metazoa > Arthropoda > Insecta > Lepidoptera > Noctuidae > Agrotis > Agrotis segetum. The sequence goes on along the minus strand of JAQSVV010000088.1, from coordinate 12,472,216 downwards.
GTTGACTCAATCAAGTATTTGGCTTTATCTATATTGATAAAATACTAATAACTTCAAGGATCACATAAGAATTTTATTCGGACGTGTTCTAAAACGTTTTTATGTCTTTCAGAATCTCAGAGCCATCGCTGATGAGGATCAGCGATGACGCAGAGCATAGTATATTCGCTTCAATATAATTATGAGGATATCTTGAAGCGAATATACTATGTTCTGTGTCAGTCACAAATATGATCCTAAAAACTTTAACTTCATCGGTCCCTATATCTACAATCAGCTAAATAAAAAACTAAATATTTATCTGTTAGAAGAAAATTAAAACAACCATACGTTTCGATGTTAAAGATTATGCAACTATAGTTTGTGCATTGATGTTATATAGCGACTCTTTCGCGACACAGATATTATTTTAAACCGTCGACAAAATACATAATAATTATAGCCGGAATGTCATTTGTAGAACTTAGAAGTTTGTTAATGTTAGTCAAAAGCCGAAAAACTGACACCCTTACCAAAGCTTTGACCTTAAATAAAACTCGCGGTTCCTAAAGCAAAGTTATAATTGTAATGTTACAACAATTTTGTAGAACTTTACATACGACGCAAATTTTGCCCGACCCGCTCTATCTTTTTAGCTATCTTGCATTTTATTTCGTTGAAATAAGAACAGATATAGAACTTTCTTACCTTCAGCGAAGCTTCGAAGCGGTAAGACAAAGGAAATGAAACAACGATAATCATTCTGATGGAATACGTAAATCTTTGAATACGAGAGAGTAATATTAATGTAGAGACACAGTAAATTTAATATTTACGAGAATTACGGTACAAAACTTTTGATTCCCACTTAATACTATCGAAATGACCATTTAAACGTAATTTAATATTTACAAAGTGATCTCGATATGGAGCAATAAAACTAATTGCTATTTTAATGGATTTCAATTAAGCGATCAATGATTTGTCACGGTCGGTTGCCAAATAATTCCGGTATTCTCGCAGAGAATACTTTCACCACTACCTGACAATAACTGAAAAGGTGATAGCTCAATTTATTGATGCCAAATATTATTAAGTGAACAAACGGATTATTGGAAAATAAGGAAACTAATTGTTATGATTAAAACGTAGTAATTACTGATGAGAGGATTTACATGACTAATGAAACTTGCTAGTTTTATAATCCTTTAAAATAAACAAAATTAACCAGAGGAATAAGATTCCTCGTGTTTCCCTCCTGCATGTGTAAAGGATAAAATATGGAAACGCATATATTATTTTCACAAAAGCATTTTCAGTATTGCTTCGATATTTTCCGGCTTTTTACGACGCGTCTACGTTCGATTACGAATGTCAATTTGAATTTATGTTTGTATTGTAGTCTATGAAATAGTATTAGGAGTATTGCTTATAATAAAACCTATTGGATATGAATATTACTATTACTATTGATACTTGTGTGCAGTACATTATGCTTGGGAATCAAGTGCAAAATGCTCCTTACATTGGTTCGGGGTTTCTGGGACCCGCTCCCAGAAGTTGATTCTAATCTCCTTGGCTAGTGTCATACAAACGTAATTAAAAGCTTGCATTGCCTTATCTTAAGTGTGGGCATGTCCCAACCTACAGTAATGCAGATAGCCCCCTAAGCATTCGACTCGACCACTTCGTATCTACTAAATAGGGCCCCATACCATATCACATTCTCTACGTATTCGATTTTGATTTTGGAATCCAGTCTGTTACAGATTATACGAATGTCCGTTCCCCAGTTGATCGTCCATTCCCTCCGCGTAAAAAGTCCCTTCCATTTAGTTTCAACGCTGCATTCAGTAAACTTTTCATTTAAAATCAATTTCCTTCAGCGAAGATGTGGAAAAGTGTTATGGAAATCCAATAGGATTACAATATTTCCCCTTCGCATCAGCGCAAAGAGAAGCATGTCGGCTGTAATCCCAAATATTGAATGGATAATCCTGTACACCGATACACACTCGAGAGCTGCGGTGAACGTAGTTTCTTACTTCTGTGGGTACATAATAGCATATAATGTTCCCACTACTGGGACACAGGCCTTCACTCTATGATACTAGTACTGTAAACAGGTATATAATAAAAAAAGGTTTATAATATGAACTTTTAAATAAATACTCACAGTAAAAGTAGAACTAAATAAATCATTAAATAGCTTGATGAAAAACGTGATCGAAATAATTTTCCTTCACTATCATCCGCCGAGTACCGAAATAAAAATTGAAATGTGGAGATTCTACATGATATACGTTTACGAGCCAAAATACACAGAATTAAAAATTAGATAGAGTTCACAGATGCCAAATATGTGAGTTAAAATACGTCACTTGTATTTTTCGGTGCTTTTAACACTTAGTTTTAGTTTAAGTAAGAAAAAACAAATATTTTTAAGTTATAGCATTTTTTCTAATTATTATTTAAATGTCAAAAGTTTCTTTGGATAATTTAGTGTAAAAATAAAATCCTACAAATTCAAGAGTGAGACTTTTTAAGAAAACAAAAAAGACGTCAACCATATCATTTAGTTTATTTAAGGTATAAAGTAAAACAATAAACATATAATTACATTTTCCTTCTTCCAAAACAACAAAACATTCAAAATGAAATAACTCATTTGTAACAATTTAAGTAACTCATTGCTACGAAGGGTAAACGCAAAAAAATGTAACGTAAAATATCGCTTCCATTCTCAACGTTTTGTGGAATGCCGAGAAAATATCTTATAATCTTGGTTGACGTTAATATTTCGGTGCCTTACAACAAATACGGAAAAATATCCTACAGGTTGTTTTTGTATATCATGATAATATAAGCTCGTCTGGTTTCCGTTACAAAAGAATATTGTTACAAGATAATACAACAGTGTGGGAAAGCATGTCATGTATACGAAAGGTCAACTAGCAGCTTCAAAGTTACCGATCATGCTAGTACATTCTCAACACAGATTGCCTTCCGGCCGGTACACCTATCCAACGATAGTTAACGATAGTTATTATATCTGCGATAGCCGCACGACTCGCCCAGCATCCGTTCACTGTTTATCATAGCTAACATCCCCACAATACCACATAATACGACATCCAGCTGACAAAATAGCAACGATGCTGCAACTTTGCAAGTACTCGTACTTTCAACTGCACAATTATTTTGTCTGTCCCATTAAAAACTTGAAATTTCGTAACTGCAGCTTTTGACGGAAACTTTTACTTTGTTCCTTTTGCGGAAATTATTTGAACATTAATATTTTAATATTGCTGACTTTTATTATAACCCTGATTCGGAGGCGATTTCGCGAACCATAAAAGCAGATTTAATTTGAGATTTGCATGTTACGACTTATTCTTGATTAAAAGATACAGAATCGTCTCCGCTCGGGCAGGTACCGCCTCGACTTTACATATTAGATGTGGTTTTATTTTGCATACGTGAGTAAAAGGTACGAGTATGCACGTAATGCCTCCCTCAGGTTATAAAGGTACCTACCGAAATTTTGCATTTATGATGAGATTATTTTCAGACTACATAAGTTTTTCTTTAAAAAGGGAAAGCAAAAACTACATCCTTTTAACAAACCATATCAAAAACTTTTTTGGTGTGGAACAGGTTAATAAGTTCGAGCTATTACGTTTCTCCGTGCCGACACCAGTATGAAACATAGGCACACAATGTCACGCTATAGAAAGAGACAACAAATAAGTTCATGTTGAATTTACGTGTTTAATTTATGTAAATTGACAACGCAGATTTTAAACTTCATTCGTGCTTCTTTGGGTGGTAATTTTCTTAATTGTGTACCATGCTAAATACATATAGTCCCATACCATGGGTGCATATACAACATTAAAACTCACATTTAGAAACAACACAACCCGGAACAACGACTTGTATTTCATACAAATATTTGCTCTCTGTGGGGTTCGAATCCAACACACACTTCAATTGCCACTACCCCAACCATGCCAACGATAATTAGAAGAGCATTGACCTCACCCCTATTAATATCTTATCGCAAGCCTAAATTTCGTTTCAGTAATTATCTCTAGGGCGCACTGACCTACACGAAAGCGCTTTAGTCATTAGAGCAAAATGGTTTTTAGGATACACCGTCTGTTATTTAATAGATCAATCTTAATACAATTAGGGATTTACAGGTTATGAAAATTTCGTTATTTTTAAGGCAACTTACGCCTCCCAGATGTTATGCACGCCTGCAGTGGACTGATGATCTAAATTGGTTATTATCTGAGCTTTTCTAATCAGAATGAATCAGTTGAAACAACTTCCCTAAATGGCGGTGAAAAGCGCAACAAAAAACATTGCGTAAAAAATCCTTTGGTCTCACTGAATCCAAAAAGTGAATTAGTGTACCCAACGTTTTTACATAAAAATTCAGTTAACTTAATTCAGCTCCTAAAATTGACCTTTTTTTAAACTGCTGGGTGTGAGTCTGTAACCAATAAAATAGTTGAAAGTGGATTGGAAAATACAATCCAATTCAATCCATTAGTCGACGATTTCCAAGCAATTTTCTACAAAAATATTTTCAGGAAAACGTTTTTATTTTTTCGATGAATTGAATATTAGTTTCGGCCCGAATTCAAACAATTCTAGCAATTTTAGTGACACTCGTTTTGAGTTTTTAATATTATTGAAAAGTTATATTTCACGTACATTTCAGATACAAAGTACTTAATAATAAACATGAAATATAACTTTTACACATTCATCTTTGTCAAAATTAAAAAGTGTGTCTATATTTTTTTCAACACTCGCATTGATCCAAATAGATTTGTAATGAAATGATGCCTTCAACTACCCTATTATTAGGGTTCCTACGACATAAGCATAAACCTTTAACTTTCCCACATCTGGGACACAGGTTTCCTCTCAGTACTTAAAAGGACGTGGGCTATCATCCATCATGATAGGGTTGTGGGTTGTTGAAAATGATACATTGAATATCAATAAATCTTATTTTCTATTTAACTTATACACATACATATAAGTTTATAGTCATTGCTAGTCCTTAAGAAACAGGCAAGCGGACGGCGAGTAATGAATGTCTTGCCGTCTGACCATGGAACATGGCCGGGTCGTCGGCGTATCGTGTACCAAGTGCACCTAAAAGAGCTGCAAGCAATCAGACGGGGCTACCTTAGGGGGCCGACGCATGCCGGGGTCGCGGGACTGCCTTATATGCTAACTGTAAACCTGAAACGTAGGCTATGGAATCAGGAAGACTCATTTGATGATTTCACCACGAAAAAGTCACATCGTGACCGCTATTGAAAAAACTCGTTTAAAAAAAAAAAACTAAATTTTGGTTTTATATCCGGCAGTTACGTGGGTGTGTTTGCATTTACCCCCATATTAATAAACGTGGACTAAAGTTACGCCAAAGTTAATCCTTAAAAAATGTATGGTTAATCCCAGGACTATCCTGGTTGTAACTTTAGTCCACGTTTATTAATAATGGGGTTTGCGTTTAGACTTGCATTTGTTTATCTGACAAATAGCAAGTGCACAATATTAATGTTGCAATTTGAATGCTACTCAAAGTTCTAGCTTGGAATTAGGCTATAACGACTTAGTTTGACTTAATCTAGGACACCGCTTCGTCGGTAACTAAAATGGGTAAACATAACTCACTGTATTTCGTGTTAGTGAACTTAAATTTTTTTAATTCAAAAACTACTATTTCAAGGACTAATTTCAAAAATAATTTCACCAGGAAAACTGCATTTTATGTTACATCAACATCACATCCCTTATTAATAAACGTGGACTAAAGTTACACCAAGGTTAATCCTTAAAAATGTATACATGGTTAATCCGAAGATTATATCCTGGTTGTAACTTTATTCCACGTTTATTAATAAGGAAAAGATAGTAGGAATGCGCAGTAGAAGCCCTGTAAAAACTTAATAAATCGTAAGTGGCGACAAACGTTTTATAAAATGTCTGATCACACGAAAAACTGAGGGTTACGCGCATCGCCTACGGCGTAGCGCTACGCTGCTACGAAAAAAATATCTCAGCGAATCGTCAAGTCAGTGGTTCGAAGAAGACCGTCTAAAAGATGCGTTCCATCATTATTTTACTTGAAATTTAACATTTTCTCTGATAACTATACTAGTAGTATAGTAGTAGTTGAATTTTTTGATTAAATATTCGGGATGTTTTCATTAAATTTACACCGCGCGCTTGTGCTAGAGTATAATAAAATTATGTATGCTTTCCCTTTTATTACCTCACTCTGGCTATAAAAATGGAAAAAAAAAAACTAAGCTTAAGTTATGTATATTATTTAAGCACAATAACGTTGCTACCAAGTTAATAGTTGTGCAGCTATTAACGTTGTATAATAGCTGTGCTTAATCACCAAAAAATCCCATTAAAAGTTTATTATATATTTAACGTGTGTGCCTAGCTACGTAGTTTATTTTAAAGTAAAGGCAATATTTTTGTTTTCAGTCCGTCTTTTAGGATGCACTATTGAAAATTAATATAACAATCGAGGCTTGGTCATGATCTTTTTGTGTGTAATTGGAACGTGTTAGTAAAAGCTTAATCGGAATGAATTCCGAAATTATAAACGTGTATTTAAGAACGTGAATATTTACTACGGTAAATGTCCCGTTTTGAATCGGAATAATAGTTGTAGTGACCACGTCAGACTAAAATCTTTGTAACAAAAACGTGCGCCTAATTTACAAAGCGAAAACAATGGAAAATTTTGAACGTAATTTTTGTCTTGGCTGTGAAACTGAAATGAAAAGTGAAGATTTTTGTCTTCGCTTTTCATTTCAGTTTCACAATATAACAAAAAAAGGAAAATACTGTATTAATATAAAAAAATGAACTTTAACTACAAGAAAATGAAGCCTCCTTTAAGCAAATAAGTCTGTTTTGGAGACTCCCTCTTCCATAACCTAAAAAATGTTTTCAGACGGCGGAGTTAATTCTGATTTAATTTTTTTTACATCTTATTATGTCTACATTTAAATCAACAAAGGACGAACAGTTTTCATGTGTGGTGTACGAAGTGTGATTTAAACGAATGTCTCAACAAAACGCTCTGTTGCGCTTGCAGAAGGAACAACGCTTCGGAGCGCATCGAAGCGAACAGAAGCGCATCGTAGCACGACGACGGTCGTATCACGGTCTCGACTTCAAATTGAATGACAAAAAGAAAGATTGGTCTTTCAAAATACGTCCCATTCACACTAACTAGATGTTTATAAGCTATGCAAATGAGGATCTTCACGTCAATTTCATTACATTACAATGCGCTTTGATGCGCGCCGCTGCGCTTAGCGGTGTCCCTATAATTCATATTTTGCATAACATGGCTAGAAATAATAACATGATACGTATTCCCATGAATTATTAACAAGTAAGTGGTGTGAATTTTATCAAAATGGCTTAAGATAAGACATGAGTATCACCCACGAACATTCCATTTTGCCACATGTTTGTGCATGATCTCTGCGCCTAGAACAGGTTGACTCAATCAAGTATTGGCTTTATCTATATTGATAAAATACTAATAACTTCAAGGATCACATAAGAATTTTATTCGGACGTGTTCTAAAACGTTTTTATGTCTTTCAGAATCTCAGAGCCATCGCTGATGAGGATCAGCGATGACGCAGAGCATAGTATATTCGCTTCAATATAATTATGAGGATATCTTGAAGCGAATATACTATGTTCTGTGTCAGTCACAAATATGATCCTAAAAACTTTAACTTCATCGGTCCCTATATCTACAATCAGCTAAATAAAAAACTAAATATTTATCTGTTAGAAGAAAATTAAAACAACCATACGTTTCGATGTTAAAGATGATGCAACTATAGTTTGTGCATTGATGTTATATAGCGACTCTTTCGCGACACAGATATTATTTTAAACCGTCGACAAAATACATAATAATTATAGCCGGAATGTCATTTGTAGAACTTAGAAGTTTGTTAATGTTAGTCAAAAGCCGAAAAACTGACACCCTTACCAAAGTGTGTCATCGTTTTACGTCATGTCTTCCAGGTAATGTAGGTCAAACAATCTGTAGTCACTCAATATAAAATTCTGGCTATCAGCTGCCTGGTTACACTAGTACCCAACCTTAATACAGTTGGGAAAAACCTAGGCAGATGACGAGGTGTGAACTTCATAAAATAAATTGAAAACGTACTAAGATATGCGGAGGGCACGTTTCGGGAAAAAAACTTCGCCTGCTCTTGGGAAACGTTTCATAAATAGGTCCTCTAAAAACTTTAGGTTGTTCATTACAAGTCAGCCGCTGAAAGGGGCGTGTTTCTTCTTAACATACATAAAGAATTCACTTTTGAACTACACGCAAAGTATCTCCTGAAATTGAAATCATTATATTGTAACTTTTTTTAACATTATTATTTTGTGCTGTTATTCAATTAAAACAACTAAAACCTAATCTCTATTCTAATCTAATTATATTATTGCGAAACTGATATCGCTATCTGTAAATTATTTCGCCGAATATAAAATGTGAAAATAACGTAACGGGCTGCCTACGCCATTCACATTGGAAAAAGAATAGCCTGACTGATGAGATGTGGCATGATCCTACAGATAAGATCTATCCATCGCTACAATAGTCTGGGAGCCCGATTGTCAATAACTTTTGTTCTTCAACTACTCTTTTACGACAAAAACATGTCAGGCAGCGCTGAGATTGGGGGCATCGTCTGTCGCCCGCAAAATAAAAGAGTCGACATATTTATTCTATTCATACTATATATATACGTATATGATTCGGTAGCAAGGAACACGGTTAAGTAAGTACATTATTTACAATACTTCAGTAAGTGCACGTTGATATACAATCTAGGAAACAGTACTGAGCTTATTACATGCCTTGTATTTTCTTCTTTGTTCCTTTATGTCTCTTCGCTCACTGGACCGCTTTTCTAAGCGGCGACATTACCTAATAAATATTGTCTTTGAAAATCTTTTCGAAGATGATATTTCTAAGCTACATATAACATATCTGTGAATGTCCATGTCCATAAATACAATTTATAGAGTTGTTTTGATGACTCATATTCGACTCCAAATCTATAAAAGCTGTATATGTTTAAAAAATCTATATCTGAAAAAATAACTTACTCCACATGACAGCATTCACATAGATTCTCATTGATTGATTTGAACGCAACTTACACTTGAAATTCGGAGTGTCACTTCAGCGATCCACATTTCTCAATGCTGAAGAGAACGGGGGATAGCTTTTTGTGAAAAAAAGCGGGTAACACTGTTAAAAGGGCGATGAAAGTATGAAGTACGTAAGTCAAAGAGTACATACGGGAATGTGGGAACATTTTGACAAATACCAGAATACTCGGAGTAATATTCGGTGGTAGGCAGTAGTGGCCCAGTGGTATCAGTCCCGACTTACGAGTTGTAGGTCGTGGGTTTAATCCCCGCCAGGCGCATTACTTTGTATAATTTATTTCATCACCACTGCTCTCAAAACGGCGAAGGAAAACATCGTGAGGAAACCGGCATGTCCTAGAACGAAAAATTCGAAGACATGTCACATCCACCAATCCGCACTGGGCCTGCGTGGTGGAGTATAACCCACTCCCTCTTACAGAGAGAAGGCCTGTGTCCCAGCAGAAGGATCATTTTAGGCTGATGATGATGATGATGATGAGGCAGTAGTAGAGTCCGCCGCCAAACAGTTTTTACTGTGTTCCGTACTTCCGCACAAGAGCAAACATAATATAGCAAATAAAAAGAAAGCGGTTTAATCTGAAATCACGCAGTCAGCTCATTGTATTCGAGCTGAGCCTGTCAGCAGGCCGTGATTGACGACTATGCCGAGTACCTACTCTACTGACTGGCCTGACCCCTCCGTTACATAATGAATGTAGAAAAAACTATATTTCTTGAGACTTGACGTTCTTTATTAAGGGCGCAGTTTTTATTACTACTTTATTCTCCTAAAAGTCAAACTTGGTTTTATGGGGGTATGAATATCCATAAAAATCAGGCTTAATTATTTTTTAGAATAAAATTTAACTGGAAGATTTTCTGAACTGAAAAATCTAATGGTATGGTAAATAGATGTGTCACAAAAAGTTGTTATTAAAAACAATGTGTTTAGAAAATGGTTTTGAAAGCAAAATGGCGTGTACCAAGGAGAAAAGTGTTTATAAAGACATTAAAAAAAAACTTTGCGCCCAACACCTCAGTCACAGCCAAACAAGTAATTTAAACACTTTTACTCTAGGTTAATCTGGCCAAAGGGACATCCCTTCATCATCATCATCATCAACAGCCGGAGGACGTCCACTGCTGAACATAGGCCTCCCCCTTAGACCGCCACGCCGAACGACAATTCGCCACTTGCATCCATCGGCTGCCCGCGACCCTCACGATGTCGTCGGTAAGGGACATCCCTTGGTTGCATTAAAAAACCTCAAAAACATAACTCACAAACTGACATCTTTATCTTTATCTTTATCTTTATCTTTTCTTTACATATAATAAAATCGTAGAGCTGTCATTCCTGTACATTGAATATTTTTTTCTTTTTGTATTTTTTTCGAGATAAGGGATCGATTCTGATGCCAAATCAACTTTTTTTTTCTTTCGAAATTTTTTATGTTTTTTTGATTTGATCTATCTCTTAAACTACTGTAAAGTTGTCGATCAAATTTTCCTCAAATATTCCTAATAATATGCTTCTGTTGATCGGCTATGTATCATTACGCTATTTTTCCTGGGAGATAAGCAATTTTAAATTATGTTGTTTTAATCTGTTTGTTTTTAGTTGGAAGCTAAACCACAGGATATTATTAAGTCAATTTTTCCCCAAATATTCCTTAAACTGCTCTTCTATTAATAGGATATGTATAATTACGCTATTCCCTTTGGGGGATTAGCAATTTAATAATATGTTGATTTTCAGTCATTGTTGACATTTGTATAAGAACCGCTATTTGAAAACACTGTCAGCGTACTAGCCAGTCTCGTTGGTATCCTGCTTGACTTTCGTGCAAGGGGTCTCTGGATCAAATCTCGCTGTTTCTTTTTTTCACTTTTTGAGTTTTCTTATATTTGTCCTGAGAGTTTCAATTAATTAAAAAAAATGTGTATACTTTTATTTCAATATTATTCGCGATTTTAAATTATTACTATTTTTTTTCAATAGTTTTCTAGGATATAAATATACACTGATTTAAATTGTAGGTAGTAAGTTGGATATTTTTTTTAAATTGTAATTGTTTCGAGGTGTGGAATTTTAAAGATTAGAAAAAATTGTGTTTATTTATGTTTTGAATGGGTGTTCAAACCAGTGCATAGATTCTGTTTTAAACGACGATAAGTTGTACTCATCGAGTCAGATAATTAGTTATTTTTTAGGTATCACGCGGAATGCAAGGGACAAGAGCAATGCTATCGTACGTTCAATTTGCAGCGATACTGTAAATCAACCCAAAAATGATAGTCTAATGTTTAAAATAAACACGGTTCTTTGAAATTAATGTCTAAAAACTATGTACCTAGATATAACATTATTGATCTAAACTAATAATAAAAATGCAAGTATGTTTGTTTTTTACCTTTTCACGCATTACTACCTACTGAATCGATCGTCCCAAAATTTAGCATATACGTTGTCAGGAGTATAGACACGGATATAAGGTATCTTACATCCCGAATAACAGAAGAGAGCTGTTGCCGAGAAAACAATTACGTTCATATTCCAGATGGCGCCACACGATCCGTATTGTTTCTCAAATTCTAAAATAACGCAAGCGAAGCCGCGGGTAAACACTAGTTATTTTAATAAAAACACACGAATTTCTGTACGACATCATTAAATTGTACGAGTATGCTTTAAACCAAAGTAATGACGTTCTGTTTTTATTTTTGAAACGTATCGTGACCTAAAAATTGTAATGCTCAAAAATATTCAATATATATGTATCTAAATGCACCATTTTGAAAAAAGTAAGTAGATACCAGGCGCGGCGCGTCTCTTGTCGGTACAGCCAATAATATTTTTTATGACGTAATAGAAGCTTATTTCTAGAAGGTAGGTACATATTATAAATGACAGATATGGTGAATTACCATTCGAGTAATGTCTACACTTAACCGAGACGACTTTTTTATTGTTCTTTATTTATTTAATGAAGTTATTAAACTTAACTTACAGGAATAAGACGCAGTTTAGGGTAATGTCTAACAATCTTGTCTATTGTGATTTCCTGTCTATTTTCAAGAAGAAATTATACGGTAAAACTGTTTCGTGTTAGCATCGATTTGTAGCTCTCGTCTAGACACATAAAGCTATCTAATTAAACTATTAAATTATTAATATTTTATCGGTTCTGCTGTTAAAATCTCTTGCAATGTTGTCTGAAAAAAAGGTTAAATATTTTATACCTATTTTTGGAAGTAAATATTGAAAGTGTTCTATTTAACCCTAGATTCATAATCATATGTAGGAAGAACACTATTCATAAACATTCGTCTCAGAGACGAACTTAAAAAGATATCGTTATTAATGATTTTTTCAATAAAAGAAAAATATTAAATTATTTTATTGTTTAACTTCTTTATCGAGCTATTTAAAACTTATGAGAGAAACCAAAAATGTAATCATTCTGATCATTCCAGACCACATCAGGCCGTGGGGGTCCATATACATAATTTTTTACATTGGTTACATTGGACCTTCGTCATTCGACACTTTTTGTAATTACAGAAGCTACATTTTTTTTTTTCGTGAGTCTCTTGGTCCAGGCGCATCGCTAGTAGGCAGTTCATTTGAAACTTCTGCCATCTTCCTTTTTAGGCATCGCCTCAAATTTGGCATTTCGCGAAGCTAGTGTAACCACGGTTCGGTCCTTTCACAAGCTAAGCTCAAGCCCGCATCTCCTCGCTGAGTCGAGGAAAAACAATCGTCATCATCAAATTCTAATAAACAATTCAAATGATTCGATTTTTGACGATCTTTTGCGTCCATTCGTAAAAAAAAAGAAATAGAAGAAAAAATACGAATATTTACATGTTCACACCATTTTACTAAATAAAGTGTGGTTGAATTATTTATAACTAATTTCAAATATTATCACAAACTTTTCTTTTACTTCATCAAACTAGAAAACTTCAAAATCGTATTTCAAAAATTGCATCTCATACTCATCTCTACTCGTCAATCGTCTATCTATTCGTAAACATTCGTCCCTCAGACGAATAAAACTCTGTAACTGATCAAGGACACGTCATTGTGAGAAAAATGCACTTGCGATACTTATGGTCCTATGACTTAGGAAGGTACTGGCAATATCAGCTTCATATCTCATTAACTCTAAAAATGAGAATCATTTTTACGTTTTGCGCGGTCTGTGCAGGGGGTGTCGACTTTGTTCTACGAACAAGAAGTAGGTGGGCTAGAAAGCAAGAAAGAGATATCAACATGAGAGTAAAAGAGATGAATTACATAATGTTGCCAACAAAAATACTATTTCACATTCAATCTGATTATAGAGTTTTTAATCGATTGTATAGTATGTTATCCTTAAAATTTATTTTAGCTTTTATTCTGATGCGAGAAAATGTTTGTTATGATATTTTTAACATTTAAATTGATGAATAAACAAAACAAAAAGAAGATAATAATATGACAACATGACAACACTGGAACGCCATTTTGTCTATCGGCTATTTGACGTCATAGGAAAAAAATATGTCTGCCATCGCTTGCATTATTTATATTTTGTTCTTGTGTTTATTTGTAATAAATAAAACAGTTGCATTCAATTCTACATACAATAATGTTAATGTGAGTCGAGCTTGCTCCTCTGTGTCTGTGTTTTAGTGAAATTAAGTGCGTATTTTGTGAGATATAGACCCGGTGTTGAGACAGTGACTCTTGTTTGATTTTGTGCCTTATTCGCGATGAGTTCGTAGAAAGAAAACACTAGAATCTGTGCTATGTGTGGAACTTCACCTTCTAAAGATCCCAGCATCACTTTACATCGGTTTCCGAACCTTAGTAAAATAAGTCATAAATGTAGCTTATGAATAAAGAAGTCAAATAAAATCGTTTGTTTTAATAAACTGCTCCTTACTTATTATTTTTCAGCATTTTATGCACAAGTACATTGTGTTTCTCGATAGTAAAAACTATCGAGAAACGCAATGTACTTGTGCATAAAATGCATTATAAAGAACCTGAAAGTACTTGTAGAATTTGAAATTCCCGCCCTGGATTCTACTGCCATGTTTTCGTGGGCTAAACATAGATGGCGCTGGTCGGTAAGGAAAGTTTTCCTCGCAAAATTAGTACGAAGCCGTTATTCTTCCCCTTTAGGGGTATATATGTTCTGTGGGTCTGTGAGACGAATGTTTATGAATCTAGGGTTAAATAAATTTTAGAGTAGGTACTTATTTATGTGTAGTTCTTAGAATAGCTAATTAAAATAAAATTCCATTTATGTATTACGGTACAATTGCAGTTAAATTCTCATGAAACTGTCGTAAACACGATGTATCGATAAACCATAGTCCATGCCGTCCAAATGTATTTACGATGTTCGGTTCGTACTTGAAGTATAATAAAACTCAAGCTATATTACGTCGAAATAGATGTACGTGTTACTAGCGCAAGTAAACAGGCACAGTGGGACTGAATGTGTTAAGACATAAATGGCATAGTAAGGGCGGCCAAACTAGGACACTTGTAGAGGTTTAAACATTGCAATGTTCTCGCTCCAGTGCACAGTCTACTTGGCTCGCAGTCAGATCATTACGCGAGTGCCATCGATTTTTCCAACATTAAAAGGTACTTTACAGTGCGCGTCATCTCGCGATCTTACTGTTCCAACTTTCGAATTGTCTTTTTTTTCTTACTTTAAAATGAGGCACCTGCTCTAAACAAAAGGTTATAAAAGTCGTTGAAGAGCCCTCGATGCCATTCTATCAGATTAATGTTTTTTGTTTCTCTTTTTGCAATGATAAATAATACCTAAATGGTCGACCCGAAGTACTCGTAGATCGTAATGAATGATATTCGGAGTCAAAATTGTGTCGTAATCTTTCGCCTTGGAAAATATTGTCTCAAAATAAAATCAGAACGAGTTGGGCATAAATTCGAACCTAATTGTTATTACAACTGAATCAGTAATTTAACAAGTGCATACATCCATGCAGTGGTGGCCCAGTGGTATCGGCCCCGACTTACGAGTTGTAGGTCGTGGGTTCGAATCCCGCCAGGCGCATTACTTTGTGTAATTTATTTCATCACCACTGCTCTCAAAACGGTGAAGGAAAACATCGTGAGGAAACCGGCATGTCCTAGAACCAAAAATTCGAAGACATGTGACATCCACCAATCCGCACTGGGCCCGCGTGTTGGATTATGGCCCACCCCCTCTCACAGAGAGGAGGCCTGTGTCCCAGCAGTGGGAACATTAATAGGCTGATGATGATACATCCATGATCTATCAGGTCGAATCTGCATTACATTTTCCAAAGAACACCGTATGAACACGACTACGTAGTAGAACAATAGATTCCCACTCGTTTAGGATTCCGACATGTATACATAAATATACAATATCAGTTCATCCACATTCTGAAAAGCTGCTGTTGCAAAAACTCGAGAGTTCCAGTCATGGTTGCGAATGACTATTGTTGTTATCAATAACTACTGAAACACTCGGCGCTGATTGCCCGCTCGTACTTTGCCCAGGTTATATATTGCCCAACTTGTATTTTTCCGTTATCATGCATTGGTTGTTCTGTGATAACAATGTGCTTAGAGCAAACAAGTCAACATTTTTTCCATAGAAACTTGTTTGGGGTTTTACTCCATTAATTGACAACGTACATCCAAAATTAAACATGGTATCGTTTTGTCTCATTATTAATTTTGTCTGTACGGAAGCAGAATTGTAAAAGCTAAGCTATTAAAAAGTTACAAGCTTCTAAAGATTCGTTTTTTTGCTAATTTTAACACAACTTTAGGTGTAAATTAGAAGCTAAAGAAGCATCAAATTTCCAAAACGAAGTCCGTACCGACACAGCAAATTTATCGAAGAATTTAATATATTTTATTTGAAATTAATTGGTGCAGTGGTTTTTACATAAAACCCCAACAGCCAAAGGCTTTTTCGTATTTTTTTACGCGCGCCTTTTACTCTGAATGATCGTGCATCTCACTGAATAAGTTTTCCCCTGTTTTCTCCACGGGGGGATGACGGACACATGAACAATATGGCTCGATTTCCGGTGAAATATCATGGTTTTTGACCATGCCTGCCAGTGAGTTCGAGCTCGCGACTAGCGCCGCCTTAAGTGTTGTTTATGTGGCAATAATTACCAGTAGCAAACAACACTATATCGCAGTCGTTAATTTTGGAATATGTACAGTTGTACACAATATCAGCGCGAGCATATGCACGTGTGGAGCAGCACTACGTATAGGGAACTAGCTTCCGCCCGCGGCTTCGCCCGTGTGGTGTTTTGATAAAAGGTAGCCTATGTTCTTTCTCAGGGTCTAAAGATTGTCTGTGCCACATCAAAATCGGTTGAGAGGTTTAAGCGGGAAAGCGTAACAGACAGACAGAGTTACTTTCGCATTTATAATATTAGTTTGGATTACACTGTCTTAATTTAATTATTTAATGTACCTAAGCATAAATCGTGCACTCTGAGAGAGACACTTACTTAAGTAAAACTGAAGTTTAATTTAAACATTTGCGATTGTTGCGAACTGTTTATTTTTACAAGAGTTGTTTTGATCGTGTAGCGTAGATTTGATTGAATCGGGGAACGAGTTATCTGTTTGTTGCTGGACAAATTGATCCAGCTCTTTGAACCATTGTTTCTGTTGGACAAACATTATTATATCTCCCTCAATACACGAGAAAAATATCCAACTTATTATTTACTAGTTCTTGTCCGTGGTTTCTTCCCGCTTCTCGTTATATAGCATTAGCAAATTTAATGGACTATCCAACACAAACATTATTTCAGTTGTAACCGGTGGTTTATGTTCAGTGCAGTTCAGGCTGTTGGAAAGAGATGGTGCTAGACGACTTGTATAGCTGTGTCTCTTTCCCACAACCTAAACTGGATCGCGTTAAGAGTTCGTGGTAAGGCCTCAGAGCGTTCAACCAAACAAAACCCTTTAGCTTAATAATATTAGTATAGATAACCTACGTATTACAAACTGAAGACTCAATACCGACATCCCGAAGTGATCTTTCATAAAATTGCTTCAATTTTCCTCCAGTCTTACGTAACAACTTCTCTTGTCTTTTAAAATAAATAAAATGTACGTTCAACTGAACAGTTTTAACTTTTAAAATGTAACTTCAACTTCCGCGGGAAGACACACTTTAAGCGCCTTACAATATAACTTGGTTATGATCGTTACTTGTGAAGGAAAAGGACTTTAGAAAACCCATCAATTTCTAAGACTTCGAAGTCGGGTAGAATCCTATTAATATTATAAAGGCGAAAGTTCGTAAGTATGGATGTATGGATGTTTGTTACTCTTTCACGCAAAAACCACTGAACGGATTAAGCTAAAATTTGGTACACAGATAGTTTATAACCTGGATTAACACATAGGATTTTATCCCGATTTTATGTTCCTGTGGGATAAATTTCGAGTTGTAGCGGGTGAAGCCGCGGGCAGCAGCTAGTACGTTAATAAATAAATAATGTAACAGTTAGTCTTTGGCATTCTGAACGCAGTCGAAAATGTAGGTACTATCTTTCAAGTGGCGAAATTTTAATCAAAATACAGCGTGGGCACAGCAATTTTGAAGCAAGAAAAAGTATTCATGACGTAGAAAGGGTTAGGTACCTACGGATTTTTTTCAGTTTCCTGTACAGTATACACATGTTTTTTTTTATAAATAAAGTTAATGGGGGTGTCCCCTTGCCTGCAGCACTGTCATTATTCTTTTTACACCCCTCACCCTAATGGACATTGTAGCATTTCTCCTTCTTTACGCACTTTATTTTCTCCTTCCGTAACTACTTATTTTAAGGAGGCTATACTGTAGTTCGTTATTTAAGACAGTTTTTTTAAGCATGATCAGTTTAATGCGGAAAGAGCTTATTATTCCTGAAAACAGTCATCTGCCTAGCCTTTTCCCAACTATATTGGGGTCGGCTTCCAGTCAAACCAGATTCAGCTTGATATCAGTATTTTACATGGAGCGACTGCCTGTCGGACCTCCACAACCAACAGTATTGAATGGAAAAGAAAGACTGTGAGTTTAGGCTGTGAGAAAGGGACAGAGCTATACAAGTTGTCTAGCGCCATCTCTTTCTCACAGCCTAAACTTACAAGACGCGACTTAAACACGCTTTTGTTAGTTATTTAGATCTAACACTTAATGTCATCATTCATTGATTTATTTCAACTATGGACTCAATCAAATGGGTTCACCCTTGTTTGGTCGAACAACTTTTGATATAATTTTACTAATTCGAACTACGTTCGAGAAAATAATCAGTTTGTATATTATCGGTTAACTTAATTTTCATTTCATCGAATATTTATTTGCGATAACAACATTTGTGCTATTGATCAAAAGGTATAATATTTATTTGATATAATATTCAGGTGGTATAAAACTTAGTTTATCGAATATTCGATTGGTAAAAGAAAACATTGTAAATATTTATGTTCCGTCGATCTACCTTGGTAGGTGGTAATTAGTAACTAAGGATGCAAGAGCGAGCGAAGCGAGTTCGGGACTTGGGGCACCCCGACTTGGACAGGTTAGGTTCCATCCCCTTCATGTTAGGTTACTTTAAACGTTGCAAACAGAAATAGGAGCCCCGCGAGGCGGGGCTCCTATTTCTCTTTGCAAACGGCAAATCGGGGTCTTTCAGACCCCGCCATCCCCTTCGAACCTAACCTGTCCGAGTCGGGGTGCCCCAGTTTCCGAGCTCGCTTCGCTCGCTCTTGCATCCTTGGTAAAATTGCTTATTACCTACCACCTACCAAGGTAGCTCGGCGGAGGCCGATTTTTTTATAGATAATGAAAGAAAACGAATAATTAATTAAATGAATATTCGATGCGATATTTCGACTAAATCATTAATAGTCTAGTGAAACATTAGTTTAAATAAAATTAGTGAATTTGAAAATTCGGTCAAATGAAATTATTTCAAAGAAATAAATAGGCTAAATAAAAATATAAAAAGTAATTATTCGGTGAAATGAATAATTCGACTAAACGACTTTATAGTAACCAAAATTAGCCGGAGTGATTTTCGACGAAAAGTTGTTCTGCCAAACAAGGGTGAACCAATCAAATGATCTATTTCAAAACAGATAAAATTATAAATAAACCTACACTACCTTGATAAACCTGCTGATCCTTCTGTTGAAAAGCTCACAAAACCTGTCAGCTAATTTTGGTATCCTGAAATATCTCATCATCATCATCATCTCAGCCGTAGGACGTCCACTGCTGAACATAGGCCTCCCCTTTTGATCTCCAGAAATATCTCATACCGACAATAAATGTACAACAATTTCAAAGAAGAGAGAAAGAAACAAATAATTGGTCTTCTTATCAGTAATAACATGGAAGAGACTTCGAAGAAAAGCCACTTTAAGTCTGATAGGAGTTGTAATCGAGGTATATACTGCCACGGCATAAAAGTTTCACAAAAGATACTTGAACTACGGCTGCAACTTTTAACATTACATTGTTTATCTGTTTTAATTGACGAAATTCGGTTAACTCTAGTGTTGTCGTGTGTATTGCCTACAATAAGGCTGCGGTTCCACGGAGGCGGAGCGGAGCAGAGCGGTGCAGAGCGAAGTCGAGCTGTGTTGCGATTTAGCAGATGTGGAGAGGGGCGAGTCGGGGCAGTCCGGCTCAGTCTTGCGTATTCATTCATTTTAGTATACCAATAGGATAGGCAAATCAGCTCCGCTTTACCTTGCTCCGCTCCGCTCCACTACTTAAGTAGAAACACCTACCTCTTTTCATAGCTTAGCTCTACTCCGCACCGCTCCACTACGTCTCTAGTCTATACTATTACTATCTATTCTGTTTCGAGTGGTTCGTTGGAACCCCTCAAAGCTATACTGAATGCGTTTGACTAATTAGAGAACCGAGAAAGCCGGCTTTTGTTCGACGAGAGGGACAATTCAGAATCGGCCTATCAACCCGATATGCTCTGGTTACGTCAGTCATTGGTACGTTCATCAGTTTTACGAAATACGAATGAAATACATGCTACTATTTCAGGAGTACCTACTTTTTTTAAGCCTAGTAGAATCATCAAATGAGTATAACCCAGGGCAGGGCAGAACGGACTGTCAGACTTGTACTGAATAAAATCTACGGTATCCTTCAATAGCCCTTTACGTTCTGGGGTAATCTCATTTTACTCGGGGTCGACGCAACACGTTTTTTTCTTCCATTCACCCCTATCACACGTCATACTATAATTTACTCCTTTTTCTTTCATATCATTCCTTAGACAATCCATTCCTATCTCTTCTTTGGCCTTCCGCTTCCTCTCCATCCATCAACATTCATACTCATCACTCTCTTAGTCACAACAATATGATTGTCATCCCTCCTCATCACATGTCTATACCAAGATAGACAATTCCCTTTCATTTTTTCTGTAACAGGCGTCACTTTCAAATAAACGCGGAAGAATAACTTCTTCTAAAGTAAACGCGCCCGCCCTGTCTGCCTTCCTTTTGGTCATCATTAATTTTTCTTTTTAATCCATCTATCTGTCTGTAGTCTTACTCTTGCTCTGAACTAACTCTTCAATTAGTTACTAATCTACAGAAGTACCTCCTATATTATTTCAAAAATAAGCTGTAAAGCTGAAAGCACAAAATTAAGCCTCATTATGATTTTCACTCGTATTTCACCACGGAAACACGGCCATACAAATATGAGTCGGATTTATTTTAATTGCGTCGTTTCATTTCAAAGATAAAGAGACAGGAAATAAAGTTGGTGGTTAAAGGCATATTATTAAGTGTAGAAATGGATCTATTTAAAGGTTGGATCAATTAATAAGCCAGCCGGGTCAACATTGATGACTTGATCGTCTTTGTCTTGGCAAAAGAAGAAAAACGAGCGCGCTTTGTGGAAAAATAGCTACGCTGCGGGATTGCAATTAGATGTGATTACAACCTCCTTTGCTTCGCCTCAGATCTGGACCATTTAAAACAACGACAATACAAACTCATGCACTTTGATATCATTAATGAATTAAACACGAAATCACAATTTAATACCAATTTAAAAATCACGTAAGTGTGTTCCCAACTGATTGAAATGAAGCAAATATGTGTACTTGTTTTCAAAATAATTAAAACCATACGAAATACGAACCGGTCGCAATAATTTTATTAATAAATAATCTTCATGTTAGACAATAGTCAACAATGCGGACGACGTTATTAAATTGTTCATTAATTACTACGAGTTGTAAAGCAAATACATTTTTATTTGCAAACGAATTTAAAATGTAATTAGTATTTTACAATTAGGCAACCCTTGTTCCGTTTTAAACGATTAATAAAGATACCTACAAACATTTACACCGAGTGTATTGAGCTTTTTAATAAGTTACTATTGATTTCGTTACGGTCAAACGTGGAGGTTTTTTTGGGATCGAACATTGTGTAATTCACTTATGGGTTTCATCCGGCGCGCCCTGTTTTGCTCGCCACTCCTCCACCTTAAATATCCAGCAATGTATGTCGGTTTGGAACGTAAGAACTACTTATCTAAGGAAAAAAGCCACCAAGGTTAAGAGACCCGATAAAGGTATTTTATTTATATCGGTTTTTATTCGGAATAAGATATTACGCTATTAGCCCATTTTAAAGCTTGCCAAGTTGAATGCCATTTGCCGGAATGACTACGTTTCATTCGAATAAATGAGAAATGCACCCTTTGTATATGCAGGTGAATAATTTAAATGATAAATGCACTTGTACTTGGTGCTAAGTTTTCAAAAGAAACTTTAGCAGAACAATTATGACTGTTGCCTACTTAAATTTTATTTACCATGTTTACTTTTTTATAATTATTATCTGCTTATACTAGTCACTGTGCTTATGTAGACAAATATAGGTTTTAAGTGTGGTTTATGTGGCAATAATTACCAGCAGAATAATTATTATCTGCTTATACTAGTCACTATATCCTGTCTGATAAATATATACTCCCGCATTTTACTTGTTTGCAAGTGATCACGAATGAACTGAGTGTCGAAATATCGGAAACTCAAACAATTTTACGTATTTTATCGCAATTCATATTACCAGTTTGAGTTGTATCCGTGCCCGCGACCATTTTGTGCATATTTTCATAATTCATATCACCATTATTCTTTTAAAGTGGTCTTTTTGGGCCCCAGGTACTAAACGATAGTACGCTTGCACAATTCCAAGCACAAATACCATTCATGAACTCAGTAACTCATATATCCTTTCCCTCTTTTATTTACTTTTATATTACACTACATTTCAAGATCACACAGTTTCAGTATTTTGTCTATAAATTCTGAAAATGAAAAATGAAACGTCCAAACTTTGCAGTCCGATCAGTAATATCCCGTTTGTAACTTTGTTACAACTATGATGTTATGGACTTGTGCAAATGACACATGTGTTGCAGAAATGTAGTATACTTGTAGCTATATCTTCAGTAAATTAGATAAAAGGAGGGCACAAACTTTGACGTACTCGTACGATTGTCCTAATAAAAATGGACAACTTGTACCTACACTGGAATCAAACGGGACGGTTAGCGCTGTGAATGCGTGTTAGGGCTTCGATTCGCACACGAAACAAATATTTATATGAACTACAGGAAGTTTTTTCCAGGTCTGGATGTTTGTGTATATGAATTTAAATAGTTATAAGACGTTCCCATTGTTAAAGTAAACCTGACTGAAATAGTCACCATCGTTGCAAACATATGACTTTTATTTCTTTGCGTATTTGAGAAAGTGATTTCATTCGACTTTAAAATACACATTATTATGTTACGACTTACACCCGAAGTGCGGTTACACCTAGTTTTATCCGGCTAAAACTAGGTGTAACCAATTCATTTTTTCATACAAAGATGTTCTACAATTCGATCCATGGATAGGTGACTTGTTAATGATAATAGTGTCCTTCGTAACTAACACATTGCACATCAGGGTGTAGCAGTAGACGTCGTAATAAAACTATTGGTTTTCGACACAGATGTTTAGTCTATATAGAGCACGGACCGGGAAAATTAATGACATTATGTCCTCATGAGTAAGTTCGTCCAGCTTTGACATAAAACATTATACATCATTTAGTAGCGAGTTATTCGAAAGACACAAGACATTATACCTGAAAACTTTTAATATAAGTAAAGAATTAGCTTCAGCATTGATATGGAACATCATCAAATGCGTAGCTTTTTGCCAACTGTATAGATCTCCTTCAAGTTTAACGATGCAGCTGAATTTCAGTTTTTTACATGAAGTGAATAACCCTCTGATCTCAACTAGGTACCCACCTATTTAGTATAGGTTATAATTATATCTTTCATTGACTAAGTACCTAACAACAGCTGTCAAAGATCTGTTAACAAACTACAGTACCAAATGTAACAAACATATAAAAACCGAAGTAATTAGATCAGATTGTGTACAAATGATAAATTATGAGACAAACTCGAACGAGTCCTCAAAGACAAACGTACAATGGACTATCTTATCGCTCCATTTGAAAGTTCAATTGAATCGCTAGACAAAGATCAAAAAGTTACTTGGCACAAGCCTGGAAAAACAATGTGAAGAAAATAAAATGCTCGGAAAAGTATAAAAATCCGACTTTTCACGGAGGTAACACAGCAGAAGGGAAGGGGTAGGACAGGTATGACACTTTTCTAACACGTCGCATCTTTAAATCTTTGGATTCCGATAAAAATGGGTCGTAAATAAGTGATTTTTCTTCACAGTTTTCTGTTGAAATATCTCGTTGTAGTAAAGTTTCACTTCAAATGAGAATGGTAGTAGTAAGTACCTAGACTTTTTTTGACAGTAGAACAAATAACTACCTCAAGGGTTTCAGGATAATGATAGGTATACTTTAAAAAATCTTCAGTTAAAACTAATAGATGCCTAATAGATTACATATTTTACTTACAAATGTTGTCATAATTTTGTTTAAATACTTAGTGAAATAATTATTCTACAACACAGCCTTTAAATTACATCATTTATACGTATTCCGAAACTATTCCACCGCAATAATCTGATATAATTATTTGTGTCAAGCACCGTTACATTGTTCATTGGCTTGAAATTATTGTTCAGGGAGACGTAGACAAAGCCTGTGAACTAAATTTGTATCCCAGCGAACAAATACAGAATTCCTAGTTTCATTCACGACCTGTACAAGATCAAAACATTGCTGTAACCCAACTGAAACAAGGAGAACTTTGCTGCTAATTATTTAATTAACGCGAAAAATATCGTTGAGAAATAAAGGACCGAACGGTGCAAGAACAAAACCCGGCGAGATTAATTAATTTTGTTCGCAGTCTCTGACTAAACGTCTTCATGAACGTGACTTATTGCAGTAAAGGCTCAATATAATAAACACGGCGCAAAAGAATGATGAGTAACCGTTTCGACTGCTAAAAGAGTGGCAAGAAGCATAGGACCGTTTTCCACATTCCCATGCTATTCGTTACAAACGAGCGAAAGCCGGTGCAAGCTGTCTGGCGAGCAAAAGGGATTGTTGCTCTAATTGGCGACAGTCCTTAGCTTGCGCCTCTATGGGCCTAACGAGACGTCCTCACTTCAGAGTGCAGACGCTTTTTTGCTGACAGCAAAAGATGCTTTTAACCTGCCTGCAGCCAATAAAGGCCTTTTTGTCTCCAGTTTGCTCACGTGATGCAGTACTGATAAATAATGCGTCAACATAACTGGTGTGTTTTAACCTTTTAACTTGTCAGCACTTTAATGTTTGCTCTCACGAACATGCTGGATGTCAATAATAATTAAATAATACGTAATTTACATTTTATCACCGTACTGACCGTTACAATTGCCCTTACAGTTTTTTGGGATCCTTAGTTTTCAGTACAAATATGGTGCCAAGTTTTTCTGTAAGAATTTTAGGAATATTTGATTTAATTTGGCAAGCGTGTTCGTCTCAAGTGTCTATTGATAGGAATCGCCCACTCAAAGCTAATATTGCCTCAATTATACGGTCCCGCGGGATCAAGCGGCAGATGCTGACCAAAAACACTAAGGCTAATCATTATCATCCTCCAAAACATTGTTAACTTTTATAGTGGTCGGCTTGTCCATTTCTGACGTATGCATACAACAACTAGCAGTTGCCAGCTTCACCCGCTTCAACTCGAAAATTATCCTAGTAAAAACGTAATACCGGGGTAGAAAATATCTTATGTGTTATTCCAATATAATATAACCTATATCTGAACCTTTTATCAACTTCCGTTCAGCCGTTACGACGCCATTGAGTAACAAAAAACCATCCTTTTTATATTAGTAAGGATTATTTATCCTTATTTAATGGATAGCCTTTTTTCAGCGTGGTAACATCATCTAGCTGCTACTTAAATATACGTCGTATGAGAGTTACATTATTGTTTTCGTCGAAATGCAATAACGATAGGCTTCACAAATGGCGAGAATTAAATACACAGGTACACCCAACGAACCTTGAATTTCCAGCCTTGCCAAAAGTACCTGATGGCCACATACCAGTACCCTTAACACTAGTTTTCACTCTTACTTTTCAGCGTCTTTCCAAAGCGTTTCTTGTAAGAATAAATGGAACACCGCCTCTGGTGTGCGAAGAAAGAACTATTTTTTCCTTGAAAATTGACAATTTGAAATTGTCAAAGTTCCAGTTTACTTTACGTCTCAAATACTGAAAACTCTTGCTAAGGTTCTGATTGCTCAACATTTTTATATATCAATATGTAACGTCTATGTTTAAAGAAATTGCTCAACATAGTGCGTTTAATGGATTCTGGAGTTTGTGCCAAGTTATCTGACTCTCTATTACATGGACTAAAAAAATATAACTGGTGAAATGGGTTTCGGAAAATAAAATGGCGGACGTCTCCTTTTTGGAAAAGTTATTTAATCGATACTTGCTCATTACTTGCCGAGTAACAGACATAAATGGAAGAGGAAAGGCGCAAACTTCAGCTTACTTTAAGCTTTCATTATGTTTTGATAAAATCGAGTCAAATGTACATACAGGTAGCTATAACCCTTGACAGTTACAAAATTACAGACGTGACGTGATACAAGTATAATTGCTAAGTAACTTATACTAAGTACATACTGTCAACCCACCAAGAAGGTAAGTACTTCAACGCACTTTTCCACGCGCAGATCTGAGTACCTTCGGAGTATCACATCCTCAAACCTCCTAAATGGGAACAATGGGTAATCTTTCAAATTTCCGCTCGTACGCAAGTGGGTTTGAGCCAAGTGTTGCCAGCTAAAATGAATTCGCAATGACCTACATGCCACTTCTTGTGAACCGTCGCTTTATTTTCTCTAATATTTGGTGATAAAACAATAGGTACTCCGCTAATCCAATTTGTCATTTGTCACACAAAAGTAATTTTTGTGAACAACTTTACGGTATAAAACTACTTTATTAGTATAATAAATACAGAATAAGCTACTCAGACCACTCTTGAAGTATTATAAAACAAGCATAAATAACTGTAGTCGACAGGGAATTAGCCTGTTTGTAAGAGTGCTACGAAAAGCCTACGGCGTAGCAAAGAGTCACCGAGAGTGTAATGAACAATACAGAATGGTCTACGGCTACGGCGTAGATTTCAATTTGCCTACGAGTTTTATGCAGATTTTTATGACCTCGATTTACTTTGTCCTAATCCAATTATTTTTGATGATAGATAGTTGCCCGTAAAATTCCGATATTATTAAATTATGTCCAGACAAGCCTTCAACAAAAAAGCTCAAAGCAAATATTTTTTCGCACCAATTTATTTTCAATGTTACTATCAAAATGGCCAGCAAAATTTAAAAAAAATATGTCACATCTGAAAGTAATAAGATTGAAGATTTTAATAATAATTATTTTAATTATAACGTTCAAGTTTAATTAACAGGATCGCGGTAATGACAACGTGTCATCTATAAATACTCGTATCTTGCGGTTCCAGGCAATTTGCTCCCATTGGTTCTTGTTATTTTTTACTAAGATTACGGGAACGAATATTAAATATTTAACGATAACGACACATTCAAATAGTAACTTATAAACTTACAGATGAATTTATGGTATTTTAAACATCTAAAAACATGGTCTGTTGAATGTCCGTTTTGCAGTCAAACTTTTTTTAGACAACACTCGTCTAAAAAAAGTTTGACCGCAAAACGGACCTTATCATATTCAAAGTCATAATCTGACATTTTTTTAGACAAGTGTTCAACAGACCATGTTTTTAGATGTTTAAAATACCATAAATTCATCTGTAAGTTTATAAGTTACTATATTTGAATGTTCGTTGAAGTGTTCAACAGATGTTTATTTTTTTTGTGGTAAAACTGTTAGTTTTTAAAACCACGCGTATAAAGTAACATCTATTTTTCGCTGCTTTTGAATGTTGCATAACTGTAAGTCATTTACAGCCGTCACTGTACATCTTAAAGGCAAAGATTCCACACGTTCGGTATTTTTCTTCAAAGAAGATTACTTCGAACCTGAGAACTCGGAAAGCGCATTTGATATATGCAAGTTATCGCTTCGAGAAACCCGTCTTATTTTATCAAAGAGGTAAGCGGAATTGAAATCGAACATTTACACAACATCTGAAAGATGATTTTCAAAGTCAAAAATATGTTATGAAGCTACTCAAGTTCTATTAGACTTGTTTCGTTTACCTATTGCGTTACGTGTTTGATTTAACGAACTTTTTAGCAACACTAATGGCGCCCAGCCTGGGACCCGGCTGTTCTAATTTTAGTAAAATTGTAATGCTATTGTCATTTCAGTAGACTGCTATTTGGATTAAAATAAGTAACACTGCCTTTTTATTATTCTGTTAGAATTTTTATTTAATATTATAAATAAACTGTATACCGCATGTCAGACTGCTAAGTGGCCAAATTGAATCTGTAATATATTCTTGCTCGTCGTAGAAAGTATCACGTGCTTGTCATTAAAGCCTGATCACTAAGTTGTTTTAATTTTTATCTTAATATAAATGAATCATTTCATTGACTCTAAATAAAATAATTTCAGGAAGACACCAGGTCCTTGTAAATTAAACCTACCGATACGATTTGGTGATTTACCCCATACGTGTAACGATGATCCCATCATGGACTACGAATAACATACGGATGGGAAGAGCACTTGAACAAAATTAACACGGCGAAAGTATTTCAAAGGGTAGGAAGGGTGCCGTGCTTGGAATACATCGAAGCCGGCTGACCATGCCCATAAACGTACACGACGCTATTTTAAGTGTAATGAAAACCAGAACACGAAGGATAAAAGGTTTTAATTAAAAAATTGCAAGTTTTTTTAAACCTACTACACTTTTAAAATGAACGTTTGTAATTATGATTACTGAACGGATTTGGATGTTTAACATGCAGATAGAGATAGTACCTATTTATTTTATTTATTACGGTATTATGATATTGTGGTACTCTAATTGAATCATTTTAGGAAATTATTGCTGTCTGTTCGCCTTGACGAAACTTTTTCAAGTTAGTGTAACTTCACCCCAGGGTAGCCTTCTCTCTCAAATCTGTCATTTGTTCCCATAAAATGTTCTTCTTTCAGTTTGGTTCAGTACTTTTTATTTTATGACCATTTTTCGCTGGATACCCTACTTGGATACTTGGATGTTGTTATACCAATTTTACGGATTACGTAGTTTACAAGAGGCTGTTTTAATATTTGAACTAAAAAGGGTAAAGTAAAACACTTAAAACCGAAAGAAGGTACCTAAATAAAACATGGGAAAGCTTGTGAGGATGGATTCTTGCTATTCAAAAAAACAGAACTCATTTAGAGGAAGTTTTGATAGTTAAAAACTAGATTTAACCTAACTTTTTATCCTGGTGGTATAATCACGGACACATTTATCCGCCATCACGCAAGTGAAGCCGCAAGCATAGGCTAGTCCATTCAGTAGCTCAAAAATAAAATACTAAATGGAGTCTCTATCTACTATTTGTAGGGATGTTTGTTGCTTTATTGCTCACAAAGGGTATGGGGAAGAATGGAGAAGTCTACCCCCAACGAGACGCCTAGGGACCTCCGTTATGGGGATATATGAGGGTACTTGAAAATGTTTGTTATTGCCACGGGTAGGACATGTCTGGCTATAAAAAATAAATGGTACGTTGGCGAGGCACTTACTCAATTTTTTCTTATAGAAACTACTGGCCCTATAGACAAACAGCAGACGACACTGACAGACGACATTCGTTATCGCTCAGCAGTCTTTAATGATGTTTAAACTTTATGCGCTAGTATATAAAGTTGAAAACGTATTAGTGACTGCTGAACTGACTGTGTATCAATGTTTTTGTGCGAAAGAGTACCAAACCCACATACATACAAACATACTTTCGCATTGATAATATTATAATGTATAGATAACTTTGCAGATATGCAAATTGCCAATCCATCGAAAATAGAAATGACATGAAGTTCAGGTATTCTAAATACACAAATGTCTTATAAATCTATATTTATGATACCGGGCCATTTGATGTGTTGGTTTACATTCAGAGAGGCATACGCGTAGGTAGTAAAACTCCTCCTAAAATATTAAGGGGACTGCTCGTATTGAATTTTATACTTTCAGTGAAATAACATGTCTAACTTTATGTTTGTTGGAAAAAATAAGGAATGAGAACTCATTTAAAAGAAAGCAATAGATGTTACAGTGTATCGATAACATACAGACTTGTTTACGAATAAACATTAATAATGATTGGATATTGATACCTTTTTGATTCATAAATGAACGTGTAATAAATTTATAAACATTTTTCGCAGTCTATTCAGTCTCTCTTCCGAGAAATCGTTAACACATCTCACTTTAAATAAATACATCTGTTTGTGAGAGGAACACGTTGAATATATACGATGTGATAACATCGAGGTTGACACCATTCGGCAGAATTTCATTCATATCAACACCCTTTTTTGATTTCTATTTCAATTGAAGAGACGAACTGCGACAACCGTTCGAGCCTTTCGAAATTTCCCTTAAATGTAGGTATAACAATTTGCATGTGCCGGAAGATATCACGACAATTGACGGTCACGTGAATTTACGTAGCGGAATATGTATCGGTATATTTCCTGTCCAATCTGCGTAAACAATTTACACGAATTTCAGCGAAAACGTTTATATTTTACATGACGTGACGGACCGATTTCACCTATGCAATTTTAATTTCGGTATTTTCATCGAGTGTCAAACAAGTTAATTAATTGTGTTAATCGGTATTGCGATTCAACGTGGCAACGCTGCCAGGCTTCTGGGCACTCACCAATGCGGGTGAATTTTTTGACGAAATGTGAATGTTTTTTCTTTTTTTGTTGTTCAATGCGTGTTTATAACATTATAAATAGCAACTTAATAATAATTATAGTTGTTATTAAAGTACTTACCAAGTTTTTATACTCATATTAAATTAAATGAACAATAGATTTTGATTACTATTACTAACTTGAACCGTGCACTCATTAGTGACGTTCTATTAAAAATATTAGAAGTTTATTTTAATGTTTAATTTAATTTCTTCACTTGGTTTTCATTGTTCTTTATTTTAAACTTTATTTTAACATAAAATTT
Source organism: Agrotis segetum (assembly GCA_036375495.1). NCBI lineage: Eukaryota > Metazoa > Arthropoda > Insecta > Lepidoptera > Noctuidae > Agrotis > Agrotis segetum. The sequence continues at coordinate 12,441,269 of JAQSVV010000088.1, read as the reverse complement.
GTTACTCAAGTCCATGAGTATTAGAAAACTGCAGAATAAAAACAGTTAATACATGCGGTACCAAGCAAAATTTAAAAAGGACAGAAGTCATTCTATACAGAAACTGAAGACAATGCTTTCTTTGTAATGTACTAAACAAAGTTATCTTAAATATTTACTCACAATTCAATAAGAAATAGTGTATCTTTATTACCCCAAGAAAGAGAAAATTGGATGTAAAATATCCAACACATAAAGAATTGGATACAGAGCCGTATTGTATAAAGTAAGAAAAGAGGAGGGTAATTCTCACACATGTCCTGCTTATGTCTGAACGAATTTATTTACTCTGTAGGGATTGTATGTAGAAGGTTTATATTACAAGAGAATAAAAGGTACTTAAGCTCACTCCGATTAAGGGTGCGTGCACATCTTAGCGTCGAAGAAGCCATCAAATGCGAGCCGTGTTACTTCGCTGACTTATATTGACGCATTTATGCAAGATATACCAACTGTACGCTAAACATGAAGCAGATTGTATGGACTATTAAATCGATCGCAGCGCGTGAAGTGAGAGAGATCTGAACTGACTGGGGACTACAAAACCCTTTTAGTAATTTTTCATTTTATTAAATAAAAAAGCCGATTTTTTTTATGTATCTAGTTGGCAAAGATTAGTACATCTTATGTCCCGATATAAAATGATCAATAGAAAGCGTTGTCATCGCGAACACAGCATATAATACCTATGGTAAAGGGAGATTATTTGGTGAGACGGGCAACTCAGTGATAGAGTCTAAGTCAAATGATGCAACTAGTTCATCACTAAAGTGGACAAGATGTAGTGACACAACATTTCGCATTACTGTTTGCATAGGTAACGTTTTGAAAAACTTTTAAGACTCTATCAGTGAGTTGCCTGTCTCACAAAATAATCTCCCTTTACCCTACAGAACATTGGGAACCCTATCTATGTAGTTCCAATATTTAGGGATGAATTGGTTAATGGATATATTCACCTTTAAGGCACAACTTTTACTGGCAAAATTGTCGTAACAGTTTGGAAAAATCATTAAGAAGCTTAAGAAGCTAATTTGGTCGAAGTTATGTGACTGAAAATGTTGTGAAAAACTTCGTATCGTCGTCGAAATCGGATTAAATAAACAATAGAGATATTTAACCAAACTTTTTTCCTGCTTTCGAAACAGGGTAAAGTGACACCTTGGAGATTTAACATTATATTTGTTTGATACGGAATTAGAAAAAAACAGTTATTACATTCTCGCATAAAATGGGCCTTAGCAAATTTAATGGACTGCCTTATCGATTCACCGGCTAAATTGAATCAACAAAAGCGTCAGAATTTTATGTAAAGCATATTCTCGGTCGACAAAGCGAGAAGATCGTTGCATAAACTATTCAAGAAAACAAAACGGTATGGTACGGTATTGTTAGGAAAAAACAAAAGCATGCCGGTGGCCCTGAGAGCAGCGAAGCACGGAAAACGCTAACTCAGGTCATTTCCTGCCAATCTCCGCCGTTGAAGTGTTAGTCCAACGACCATCATTTCATCTGAGAACAAGCCGAATTAACCGGCAGTACTGTTCGCAAATGTGATTTCGTAAATACAAATCAATTTATGTAAATGTGTCACCTTGAGCTCTATGATAAATGGAGGAGTTGTCTCCCGAAATACCTTTCAAATTGTAATGATTGTCGCATGTCATTATACACAGCCTAACGTAGGAACATATATCAAGCATATCTTACTAACTCTTACTAATCTAAAATGCTAGTTTTGATGATAGATGGATTTTTGTTACTCTTTTACGCAAAAACTACTGAACATATTTGAATGGAATTTGGTACACAGATAAAATTAAAGGTATCTAGTATAGTTTTTATCCCAACTATAACTACCCGTGGGATAATTTTCGGGGTATAGCTTTAAGTGTGCTCTGGTTAGCTTGGTACTAGATGGCGTTGTATGATAGTTTTGGAATATTATTATTATTACAGTGGCGCGGGGCGGGCAGCGGGAGCGGGTAACGGGTCACGAAATAGACTAGATTTCCGCGCTCAAACCGCCCCGTCCGCACTTGGTGTACATTAGTCAAAAACTATGTGTTTGCGTTACCCGCCAGCGGATTCCGCTGCCCACCCCGCTGCCAATGTAATTGCCACTGGCAACAGCTAGTTGTTTATATATAAAATTAGACTCACGATCCATACCAATTATTAAAATAAATTAAAGGTTGATTCCCTTTATGTCGAGTCCCGTTACGTCGAGTCGAAAACCTTGTCTCGCTTCTATTACCCCTATGTCGAGTTTAGTTATCTGTCCCGTTTCTATTCCCTTTATGTCGAGTTGATTTACCACGCTTCTATTACCTTTACGTCGAGTTTAAATATATCATATTTTAGAAGTACAGTCACGTCAAATAAGGTACCCCGACAAGGACTAGGATAGTTTAGTTTTATGGATATTATTATGAATTTCAATTATGGGTCCTCTGGACTTTGATTGTTTGCCTTCATGATTTGAATTGTTACTAGGAGAGATCCAAGAGCGAGCGAAGCGAGCTCGGGACTTGTGGGCACCCCGACACGGACAGGTTAGGTTACTTTAAACCATGTAAGCTGAAATAGGAGCTCTGTTGAGCTTCCTTTTTAGGTAATCTTCACATATACTTGTTTTAACATGTTTTTATACCACTGGCTTTTAATTTACATCCCTGACTGTACTTGTTCACCAAACTCGACATAAAGGTAATAGAAAGCGTAAAATATCAATACTTTGGAGAACAGTAGACTTCCAGACTCGACGTAACGGGACTCGACGTCAAGGGAATAAATCAAAATAACCATTGAAGTTTCGTGACAATAACGCTCACATTTTTACACTTCTCAGGCCATATTGTAGATTCATATAATAATACGCTTCCCCAGTTTTCCTACTCTGAATTGGCCACTCCACCAAGTTAAGGGTTGTAAGTGGAAGCTTAAGAATTATATCGAGTGGTTTTCGAGTAGTCGCTGATATTTCTACAGCCTCCCACTCACATGCTTGACATTATTCCACAAGATTTTAAAAATAGACGTTTTTATCTTAATAGAGAAAAGTCTTTTTGGGCAGGTTCTTCAGAAAGATCATAGACCGTACAATTCCCTAAGGACCAAGTTTTAGTTTTGGCTAAATTTAATTTGTGATTGGTTAAGGACATCATCATCTGCCTAGCCTTTTCCCAACTATAAGTATTGGGGTCAGCTTCCAGTCGAACCAAATGCAGGTGAAAATCAGTATTTTACATGGAACGACTGCCTATCGAAATAAAATTAACAAAAACACGATTGAATAACCCACTCTCGATGTGTTGTCAATAGTCATGTTCGAAAATAATACAGAGACTCATTTAAAAGTTTCGAGTTACTTTCTTACGAGCCTGTATCATCGTTGATGGACTTTTAGAGAGTAGACCCATGCGTGATACTCGTAACGGTTGCTCTGTATACCTAACGAAATTATAAATGAATATGGACGAAACGTAAGGACCGAAAAGGGTAGCTCTCTGTAATTTCTGCCTACCTTCTCATAAAAATAACAACATGTAAAAATAATATTGCTAATCTCTAATTTCAATAAGATTGTGGAAATGGGTATAATTGGTTTAAGCTTGAAATGAAGCATACAAAAGATTTGGACTCGATAGGTGACGCCATGCGCAAAAAGCGGGTCCCTAGTTTTGTATAACCTTCGACTGAAAAGGATCGTTTTGAAAGAAGAAAATAGATTCAACAAAAGTTTTGCGCATGAAGATTTATCATATTTTTATTAAAACTCTGTAGCTACGTTAGATATTTTATTTTTAGATTGTCTCCTCTTCAATTTTCCATCTTCTGTGGCCGCACTCTAATTTTATAAATTCCTGACTAAAATAATTTTAATTACAAATCTTTTACATTCAGATACTACCTCTCCACATTTATAATAGAACGAGGTCGCAGTAATGAATAACGGAAAGAGACAAGCAAATTAATTGTGTCCCTAGACGTTTTCGTGACCCAAATTACTAGCTATTGAAACTGTAAACGTGAAAACTAGATTAATGCTGTAATAAATTAATAAAAAAGTTTGCAATCTGTATCTATCGTTTCCCGATATAATGTGAGATTCATCGCGAACGTGTAGTTAACTCGGACGAGAACCCTTGTCACAAGTATAGTTACGACAATCTTAAGTTAGCAACGATTTTCCAACTATGTCGTATCACATATTAACTATTAATTGATGAGACAAATCGAACATAGTTGCCCTTACGGAATGTGTGAATACACCAACTTAATGTCAAGGTCGGCGACATGCTAACATTCTACTAAATTATCAAGCGATTTGATCAAATGAACATTTCGACCCTAAAAATATTACTGACAGCTCTTTGCGATAAATGCTCGCACAAATATTTGTAATGGAGATTTATATCGAAAATGTAGGCGAAAAACGCCCGTATTTATTAGTCTCAGCAAACTACGGACGCGTATACGTGCCACTCAACATAATTGTGTTAATAAAACTGATTTCCCTACAAAAGTATCATCATCTTCCTGCCCTTATCCCATTTTACTTGGGGTCGGCGCAACACGTTTTTTTCTTCCATTCTCCCCTATCACACGTCATAGTATCATCTACTCCTTTTTATTTTATACTAGCTGTGCCCGCAACTTCGTTCGCGTGGATGTCGGAATTTAACAATGTATTTTTTAGTGCGAAGCGCTTAATTCTCGCCACGTTTTTTATAAATCATATCGTTTTCATATAAACCCTATATTTAGAATTTATTTAGATTTTTCAAGAATATTTGACGTGTTTGTAATAAACGCCCTCTGTCGTTCAAAGGCAGTAGTACTATTCAATTGCCACTGGATTAGAGCACCCATTCCATCTCATTCCATCCCACTCCATCCGACTTCATCCGACTCCATCCCACTCTATCCCACTCTATCCCACTCTATCCCACTCCATCCTACTCCATCCCTCTCCATCCCATTTCATCCCACTCCATCCCGCTCCATCCCTCTCCATCCCACTCTATCCCACTCTATCCCACTCCATCCTACTCCATCCCTCTCCATCCCATTTCATTCCACTCCATCCCGCTCCATCCCTCTCCATCCCAGTCTATCCCACTCTATCCCACTCCACCCCATTTCATCCCACTCCATCACGCTCCATCCCTCTCCATCCCACTCTATCCCACTCCATCTTACTCCATCCCTCTCCATCCCATTTCATCCCACTCCATCCCGCTCCATCCCTCTCCATCCCAGTCTATCCCACTCTATCCCACTCCATCCTACTCCATCCCTCTCCATCCTATTTCACCCCACTCCATCCCGCTCCATCCTTCTCCATCCCACTCCATCCCACTCCATCCCACTCCACCCCGCTCCATCTCATTCCATCCCACTCCATCCCACAACATCCCACTCCATCCCTCTCCATCCCACTCCATCCCACTCCATCCCACTCCATCCCACTCCATCGTACTCCATCTCACTCCATCCCGCTTCATCCTACTCCTTCTCACTCCATCCCGCTTCATCCTACTCCATCTGACTCCATCCCGCTTTATTCTACTCCATCCTCTTCCATAACATTCCATCCCATTTTTTGTGAGTCTAATAAAAACCTTTTCTTTCTTTCTTTCATTCCATTCCATTCTATTCCATTCCACTCTACTCTACTCTACTCCACTCCACTCCAGTCCACACCATAATTTGAATAGGTTTGTAGTTTTTCAATTCCAAGCTAGATCGCGCTACTGAACTGCGCGTCTCAGTGTGAACTGACCGTAATTTTACTTCTGGATCACTTTAAATTCAAATATCTTTTGATAGACTGATCCGATTTCCATGAAACAAAAACTAAATGTTACTTCAAGTTACGGTCAGTCGTTGTGTATTAGAGTTATCTACATAGCTTTCGTACATTTAACGTGATGCCCGAACAAATAAACATACAAACAGACAAACAGACAAACAGACATACAGACAAACAGACAAAAATTCTAAAAATGCTAGAAATGGGTTCTATTGGTTGTCCTTTAACACGCTCGCTATATTTTTTGAGTTTTTTTTTAATGTACAAAAATTATTTTTCTACAGTTTTATTATATGTATAGATCATTCCTTAGACAATCCATCCATCTCTTCTTTGGCCTTCCTCTTCCTCTCCATCCATCAACATTCATACACAACACTCTCTTAGTCAAATGACTGTCATCCCTCCTCATCACATGTCCATACCAAGATAGACGATTCCCTTTCATTTTTTCTGTAACAGGCGCCACTTTCAAACTGCCCCTTATAAACTCATTCCTTACTTTATCCATCAAAAATACTTAACCCATAATGGAGTAACCATTACCTTCGCATAGTCTTTATTTCCACAAGACATACGACTAATACAGCTATCTTTTTATTCGTATTCCCTTTGTCTCTTAACCCTGATTCTACTGAACAAAAAATGTTTCAAACTAAAATCCTTAACATACATTTCTAAAGCCGTGTCATAAAATGGCCTCCTCTGAGTTCCCGTGATAAAATATGAAACGCATTTAAAAATGTACATTTCACGGCGATGCAGTAAAAAAGAAAAAGTCGGCCCTTACGCGCCGTGTAGCCCGCGAACCTCGTGGAGCACCGCGAGTGAAGCTCAATGTCAAGCGGCGTTCAAAATGATGCTTTTATTCACTAAGCTTCGTTATTTTTAAATATAAAAACGTAGGCCTTTGCAGATAATGAGTCCGAGTGCAGACTTATCCTTCACTCTCCCTTTTCAAAGCGAACAATTCTCAACCATGTTTCTTAATTAAACACTGATTTGAGTTATGACGTAGATGCCTTTGTTTTGTGCCGCGGCCCCTCTAAGGAATACCTTTAATTTAGAAAACGTGAAACGTTCCGGCTATCTTGAAGGCATTTTCGTGTTGTGTTTCTAATAAAATGTAGATATATATTGTTTTAGATCCGGTACAAAAGGGCATGATAAAAGCATAGAAGATTTGGATAACGATAGGGTAGGCTTTGGGGATATAGTGGGGACAAGGGAGCATCGGAGGCGTGATTGTCCACGTAATTAGGCCGTGACTGGGCCGGCCTTTCACCCATCTGCGACGCTGGCCCTTATCCCACTTTTATTTCAACTTTCAATCTCTTTTCATCATCCACCCTTTGCCTACACAAACATTATGACTTCGAAATGGAATGGGTTATATTGCAGCCGCATTCAAATAAGACCGTTTAGTCTTTAAAAGTTTTAGAGCAACTTTGTTTCTTCAGCTAAGTGCGAACTATAAAAAGCACTTTAACTCATCTGTACTATTTATAAGTCTAAAGAAGTTCGATAAGTCTGTTTATAGACTTTTAAAGAGTATTTTGTAGTGGACAGAAGCTGCAGTGTTTTAGTATTATCAATGAATTACGAAGGTTGGAGGCTTCTAAAGGTGTTGAAAGTACGAAGTGTGCCCGTCATAGTAGATACCTTATCCAACTTATCAACAGTTTAATACTGCTCGAGAGTTGACTAACTTTGCCTTTTAAATATTTATTAAGCACTGAAGCTTTCGTTAATGAAGACTTTTACTAAAATATGTGTTTGTGGCAAGACTTGCCGGTTTAATGTCAGTTGTGAACTTTCTTGCAACAATCATGTTGTTTAAAAAGCTTAAATAGTAAATTCTAGCTGGGTTGTTTGAAAAACTACAGAACATCAGTTCTATAGTCTGAATACCCCTCGGTAAAAGGTGAGAAATTATGTATTTGAATGGCTCGTCAGTGTCGGTTTTTTTTTTTTGCAATTTTATGAGATAAACAGTACAAATTGTTTACACAAGTGTTTTTCTTTCTTCGTCGAGTTTTAGTTCGACGTCTAAACTTATAAACAAAAATTATATCTGCTTCAGTTCAAAATTTGCTGTAGTAATTAAATATTCTAAGTCAATACCCAAGATACTCGTAAAATCTTAAAACTAAATAGAGAGTCCGGATTATGGAGTAAAAATAACTTATAAGCTATTGCATTTGCATAGCTTTTATCGCGGGCTCTGAGCGCGGCGACCGAATCAAGAAATTCCCTAACAAAAATACCTAACACCCCGCATCATCTAACGTCGTCGTTTCAGTTCGAGATACTTCGGCAATCATAAAAACATCCGTCATTAAGACAATTGACTTTTTCTTACTGATAGTAAACAGTCAGCTACAAAAGGAGGTTTTCACAATGAAACCCACTTATAAAATTTCTCCTACAACAAAGCAAATTGGCGCAGTGGAAGCGTACTCTGCCCATAACCTGTTGAAAATTTTGACCCAGTTTGGAAATTGAGACCTGGGAATCCTGTATACAAAAGACCTACTTTTATATCTTCATTATAATTTTTCTTTATTACAGTAGTGCACCACAAATATTTTAAATAATGATATTCTCCTTAAATATAATATAATCCAATAGCTTTACCGCGGCAGTCCCCGAGTGCCTCACGTTTTTTTTTATAAGTGTAGACCATCAAAAAATACGAAAAACTGGAGGGGGTATCATTGCAGTTTTATGGCCTGGACCATGTGCCACCATCTATGATTTACTAGTAACTCATGATCGGTGAAAGCTGCACGTATATCGATTGAGCGCGGGGTTAACGGATACATGAAACGAAGCTAGTTTTATGCAGACTAGATTCTTGAGAAGGGGCAATATCAGTCGCTTATACTGAGCTAGAGAAAATCGATCTTAGGAGACTAGCCATAATTTATTTTAGAGTAAATTTTATCTGAGTTTCCCTGATTTCTGAAAAAATATTACAGTGAACTAGAAATACCTAACTAAATGGCAACCAACCACCATGTAAGCGTAGCCGATTGGCGAATCAGGAAGCGCGTCGATTTTCAGTATACTTAACCACTTCATGTTTTTTTTTGCGTGGTAAAATCGTCAAATGAGTCCTTCCACCCGCGGCAGCGCGGGAGGGACTGTCAGATTTGTACCGATTTCACCTGGATCTAGAATTTTCCAATATAATTTATAAAATTAACGTGTAATCTAAATATTAAGAGTACTTATAACTCCAATCTAGTTCGAATTGACACATTTTACTTTCCTGTTACAAAACTTACTCTAAAAATCAATTATTTATAAATGAGATTACCAGAAGTGCGAGTAATAGCCTCAAAAGACCTCAAAAATCATCTTTACTCTACAAAGTTATGTAGATGTATACACACTTCATTTATAACCACAGATGACAAAGTATCCCTTTCTTCAACTACCTCAAGATTAAATTAAAACTTTGTACGCAACTTTAGATATTCTTTGTATAACTTTGTATCAACGTTTCACTTCAGGTCAAAAAGTTGAAATTGAATAGGTACATTCATATTTGAAATTCTTGTGTGTTCTCGGAAAATTTACTGTTTTTGTTGAAATAACAAATGTCGGTTATATATTTCACGAAACGAACCTCTCATAGTCGGGATATCTATGTTATGTTCAAAGTAAAAATTTTAGACTCACATACACCTTACTTATTAATTTATTATCATCTATTTTTCTTTTATTCTGTTTTCGTGTGAGAATTTGGGACAGATTACAACTCAGCCCATGTAACTGAACAATGTTTGTTCTAAGACTTTTGGTTTGCAGATTAAGTAACCAATAGGTAGTTTCTTAAATTAGCGCGTTAAATCAAATCTATTCCCAGCGGCTTCGCTCCCCCTATATTGCCTATATCACTCAGGAAAAAGCAGCTTTCAACTGAAGAAAGAATTTTTGAAATAGGACCAGTAGTTTGTGTCGAGCCTATTCACTACAAACAAAGTTTTCCTCTTTATAATAATATAGATGTAGATAAATATCCTAAAACACTTTTACAGGTCTTTTCCCACATGGAAACTAGTTAAATCTCAAAATTGTTCCTAGATACAAAATAGACGTGGGTATTATGCCCAGTGTCCACTGCCATTGTTTCCAGAAAGTCTGGATTTAATTTGGGCTCAGACGTGCTGCTGCATGAACATTTAGTTAATTAGTTAAATTAAATGCAAATAATTAAACAGTAATAACCTTAAGTATCTATGGCACTGTATAACTACTTTTCAGACGTAAATTACGTGCAAACAATTGTGTTACGCGATAATACTTACTTATTATTATTATTCTTTTTATTGGGACAAACCCACCACACTATTCCCAAACCACTGCAACTCCTGAAAGCCAGAATCAACAGTGGCAACCCCCAGAAAAGCGCCGAGACAATGAAGTCTCGACGTGTCCCGGAGAATGAATTTACCTGTCTTTTTTTTTTTTTTTTTTTTTTTACGTGGTAAAATCATCAAATGAGTCCTCCAACCCCGGGCAGGGCGGGAGGGACTGTCAGACTTGTACTGACTAAAATCCACGGTGTCCTTCGGTAGCCCTTTGTGTGCCGGAGTCGCGGTATACGTGTGTCCCGCAACCCCGGCAGGACTGTGGCCCTCTATAGGGGGGCCCCGTCACTATGCTGACGCTCCTTGAGGCGCGCGTGGGACACAACGCGCCGTCGACCCGGGCATGGTCCTTGGTCGGGCAGCGAGTTGCCCTTTACTCGCCGCCCGCATGCCCGCGCCTACGGTGGCCGGAGATCGTCCCGCGACATCCGTCGCCGTGGGCGTCTACCACTGCGTCTCGGGCGGAGAGAGGACGGTATCCTCTGCCTCAAGCGGCCCGCCTCCTCCTTCGCGAGCATGACTGCTTCGCAGAAGGAGGCGACCGCCTCCCACTCCGTCTCGCCCCGCAGCATGGCCGCAACCAATGCCGGGCGCGAGAGGTCTCCGCCTATCGCCGCGGTGAGGACACGGCGGTGCTCCGCCCAAGCTGGGCATTCCTGCACCGTATGCTCCACCGTGTCCTCCGGGCGATCCTCGCAGTGGTGACACCCGGGCGTTTCCTCCTTTTTTATCATGCACAGGAACCTCCCGAAGCTGCCATGTCCGGTGAGGACCTGTGTCATGCGGTAGGTGAGGACGCCGTGGGACCTATCCAGCCACTCCTCAAAGAGGGGTCTTACAGCCGCGACTGCGGCTAGCCCGTACCTCGGTTGCGACAGTCGTTCTCTCCAGACTGCCCTGAGATCGCGCCGGAGCTCTTCCCGCCTCGTCTCGACTTCTCGAGGCATTAGGGATACGCCCCGACTCCGCGCCTCCACGCGCCACTCGTAGACGCGCAGGAGGGCAGTCGCCTCCAGATCCCAGGGCAGTGATCCGGCAAGGAGGTTGGCCGATTCGCCGGCGATCGTGCGGTATCCTCGGATCATTCGGATTGCCATGACCCTCTGGCATGCGACCAGCTTCTGTGGTCGCGTCCGAATGCTCAGGGCCCACACGGGGGCCCCGTAGAGGGCCATGGACCGCACGACGCCGGCGTGTAACCTCCGGCAGGGGGCGTTTGGCCCGCCGATATTGGGCAGGAGCCGCCCGAGGGCGGCTGATGCCCGGTTCAGCCTTGGGGCCAAACGCGAGAAATGCTCCCCGAAGTTCCATCGGCTGTCGAGGACGAGTCCCAGGTACTTCATCGTACCGCCGACGCCGATGCGAACCCCCCCCACCGTTATGTGGGACTCTGTCAGTGGCGCATTCAGATGGCCATGAAAACACATGGCCTCTGTCTTGTGCAGCGCCACTTCGAGTCCCAACTGCCGGATCCTCTTGACGACTTATCGCAACCGCCCGCGTCGCCAAGTCGGCCGCCGCCTGGTGCGACACTCCCTCCGCCAGGACAAGCGTGTCGTCAGCGTAACATATTACGCTGACGTCTAGAGGGAGCACAGCACCCAGTCGAAACCGATGTCCCACAGGTGCGGTCCCAAGACCGATCCCTGTGGGATACCGCACGACATCTCTCGCCGGTTCCACTCTCCCCGGCGACCGGGGTAGATGACGGCTCTGTCCGTCAGGTAGTCCTCGACCGTGCGACGGAGGTAGGTCGGCACCCGGTGATACCGGAGTGCCTCCCTGATGCAACTCCAGGGCAGGGTGTTGAAGGCGTTGGAGATGTCCAAGGACACCGCCACGACGACCCTGCCCCGGGCTACTGCATCCCCCGTCGTGAGGGCTCTAACGCGCATGATGGCGTCCACCGTAGAGCGCCCCCTGCGGAAGCCATACTGGCTCTCCGACAGGTTCGGGCCCACGTGATTTAGGTGCCCGACGAGGCGGTCTGCAATTACTCTCTCAAGGAGCTTGCCCACCTCGTCGAGCAGCACGATGGGCCGGAATGCGGACGGAGAGTCCGCAGGGCGCCCAGGCTTCTGGATGAGGACCAGTTTCCCCGTCTTCCAACGAAGCGGGAACTGGCCCCTCGCCAAACACGCGCTAAAGAGCCCCCCCAGTCGAGGCCCGAGAGTCCCGAAGGCCAGGACCCAGGCTTTTCCTGGCAGGCCGTCGGGTCCTGGGGCGGTATTCTTGGCTTTGAGCCGTTGTACCGCCACTCTCAGGTCTACCTCGGTCACCTCTGGAGCATCGTAGACGTCGTCGTCGCTGTGGTCCGCGTTTGCGTCAGCTTCGCACTCGCTGTCAGACTCCGTCCGAGGCGGAGCTGCCATGGGCGGGGGAGCATGGTCCCCTCGCGGTGGGAACAGGGCGCTCACCACGTCCTCCACGAACTGTGGCTGGAGACTCTGCGTCAACGGGGGGGCCCAGGGGCGGAGCTTTCCTCGCACCCACCTGTACGGCCAGCCCCATGGATCCCTGTCCAGAGTCTCCACCAACTCCTTGCGGGCCTGTTCCTTGGCCCGCAAGATTGCGTCGCGGAGGGCGGCCTTCGCTGCCCTGTAGCCCTCATGCAGCTCCGCCTCCAAGGCGGCCGCATCCGGAGGTCGGATGCGGCGCCTGCGGAGCCTGGAGTACCGGCGTCGCGCGGCAACGCACGCCTCGCGCAGCGATGCTAGCTCGCGCGACCACCAGTAGAGCTGACGCCGGGCGCGTCCTTGCCGGACCCGGGGCATGGCCACGTCGCAGATATCGGACATGGCCTCCCGGAACCACTCGGCCTCGTCGTTTATGTCAGCAGGCCTGTCCGGTGGTGACACCCAGGCCTGCACGATCGAGGCTTCCAGGAATAGCTCCCGGTCCAGCTGTTTCAGCGCCCATCGCGGACCACTTGGGTTCCGTCGGACCGGCGCGTCTGGGGTCTGGGCGGAGACGTCAAACCGGATATACCGGTGATCGGAGTAAGTCTCCGCCTCCTCCACAACGCGCCAGTCGGTGACGCGCGGCGACAGGGCGGCGCTGGCAAACGTTACGTCTACCACCGACTCGCCCGTCCACCGCACGCACGTGGGGACAGAACCCCGGTTCTCAATGACCAGGCCCTGCGCCAGGGCCCAGTGCTCGAGCAACCTGCCCCGCGCAACGTCCGTGTACCGGGAACCCCAAGCCACGTTCTTGGCGTTGAAGTCCCCGAGGACGAGCACGGAGAGGGAACCGAATGCGACGACGACGTCTCCCAGCTCCACAAGGGAGTCCTGGAACTCGGCGAGAGTTCGGCTCGGGGAGAAATACACGCCTACCACGACGATCTCCCCGAACCGGGCTGCGACGATCCCGCGCCCTCTCTCAACACGATCGAGGGGCGGGGTACCGGCGGCGGCCGACGAAATAATGGTCACCGAGCCGTCCAGGTCCGCAACCCAGTCGTTCCTGGGCTGGACAAAATACGGCTCGGCGACCACGGCGACGTTTATCAACCACTCCGCCATGCTCTGGAGCAAAAGGTCCTGAGCAGCGGCGCAGTGGTTGATGTTCGCCTGGAGGAAGCGCAATGGAGACATTATTCTGAATCCATTGCGGCCTCCTCCAGGGCCCCCTGCGAGGGCGCAGCCACGGCGGCGGTGGCGGCAGCGGGAGCGGCGGCGGCGACGGTGGCAGTGGCAGCGGTGACGGCGGCGGCAGAGGGCCTACCTCTGCGCCTGGCTTCGGTGGGTGGAGCGCAGGACTTTCCCCCAGCCCGGTGATCGGCCGGCTTGCCAGCCGCCTCACATGCGAAGCAGTGAGGCGGGGCGGAGCACGAGCCGGCCTTGTGACCGGGCTGACCGCAGCGGAAGCACCTATCGCTGCGGTCCACCTCCGAGGTGCAGACGCATGCCGCGTGGTTACCCACTTGGCAGCGGTAACACCTCAGGGGTCGGGGTTCCAGGATCTTGACCTGCGCCGACACCCATCCCACCAGGAGCCTTCGGCCCTCCTGAATCTTCTTGGCCGCCGCAACGGGGCAGCTAACCGTGATGGTTTGCAGCCCCGCAAAGCCAGGACGCAGGGCGCCCGCCCTCACCTCGTCTGAGGAGCACCCCCCAGTCCTGGCAACGGCAGCCACCACGTCTTCCGCCGTCACGGAGTCATCCAGACCCAGTATGCGCATGTCTGCGCGCTTTGTGGGTCTGGAGACTCGGGCCTCCTCCGCATTTAGGGACGCTCTGAGCCGTTCGGCCAGAGCGTCAGCGGTGGGGCCGCTGGCCGCGCCGGGGAGCTCCAACATGCGGGCCCCCGTTGCGGTGACTCGCAAACGGAGGCCGCCGGCGATGCCGAGCTCCCCGAGGTCTATCGCCTCCCGCGCCTTCGCGAGCACGTCGCGGTACGACACACCCCTCTTGACCGCGTCCGGCTGCAGTGAGATGACCACAGCCGCGGTCTTAGGGGCGCGCAATCGCGCCGCGACGTCGCGCTCCTTGCGCTGTCGCCGCCTCTCCCTCCGCTTTTGGTACGGGCCGCCTTGGCAGCCTTCCTCCTCTCCCCGGCCACTTGCCAATCGGCGCCGGCCGGAGGAGCCTCCGGAGTAGGCTGCTGCTGCTGGGGCGGCCGGCGATCTGCCTGGGCCTTCCGTTTGGCCGCCAGCGTTTTTCGGGCTGGCCTATCAGGCGTCGCAGGCGTCGAGGTCGGAGTCGGCCGCGACGACCCCGACGGGCCCGGCCTTGCCTGGCTGGGCCCGGCCGGAGCCGACCTCGCCCCTGCAGGGGCCGACCTCGCCTCCGCAGGGGCCGTCCGCACCGGGGCCGTCTGCGCAGGGGCGATCCGCGCCGGGGCCGCTCTCGCCTGAGGCGGCCTTGTCGTCGGGGGGGAGTTCGACGCGGCCGCGGCCGCGTACGAAGACGCCAGCGGGGGCCTTAGCACGCGGCTCTCCAGCACGGAGAACCGCTGCTCAAAGGCGGCCAGCTCCTGTCGCACCAAGGTGAGAACAGGGTTCTCCCCCGGCGCTGGCCGGCCTTTCTCCTTGGGGCTCCCCGGTGGTGCCCCCCGACGTCCTGCCGCCTGCAGTCCGGCCAATTCGGCCCTCAGGGCGGCGTTCTCCTTCTGGAGAGCCCCCATGGCGGCGGTCAGGCGGGTGATCTCCGTCCGCAGATCGGACAAATCGTCCCTTGCCGACGGAGTTTCGCCATAGAGTCGCGCCGCCGCCACGATGGAGGTCATGGCCTCCGCGATCGCGTCCTCGCGCGTCTTCTTCCTTCTTTTCATGGCGACCACGCGCATCGCGGAAGCCACGACCTCCTTCAGTTTGGCCTCGTTCGAGGCCAGACTTGTGTTGGGCTCTCCAAGGGAGGGCCCCCTCCCCGAAGTCTTGCCTCGGCCCTTACCCCGCACGCTCGTGGGGATCTTAGGGGCCGAGGCAATCCCTTCCTCGGACGACGATATAGCGCCTTTAGTTCGTCGGCGCTTTAGGAACTCGGACCTTCGGTCCGACTCTCTCCGGCTCCTCTCGGCGCTAGAAGCCGAGCTCCGGGAGCTGGTGGCGTCCGAAGCAGAGTCAGACTCTGACTCTGCCACCATCGTTGCATCCTCATTAGGAGCGGCACCCTGTGCCCGCTCGTTATTCGGTGCCGGTGAGGAGGACGTGCTGGACAAGTCCAGCGACTCCTCCCCACAGGCACGTGAGCCACCTTGGAATTTACCTGTCTTGGATCCTGCACGAAATTAATCAGAAAAGAATAGTGGAGGAGTAGGAAAAATATGTTTCCACTTCCCGCCATGCAAGCAGGAGACAGAACAGAACAAGGCCAATAGGCACAAAGGGACATTACAACTGGGAGAAGCCCAGTTGCCTAGCACCACGGGTAAAAATGATTACTAATATTAATGGGTCCGAATAATAGGTATGGCAAAAACGCTTGAACGCACGTAAATACTTACTTATATTATTTTATTTGAAATCGTCTCGTGAAAGTAAGCCGTGAAGACTAAAATCCCTAGATTGAAAACAAAAACGCATTTAGACGTTGCCAATAACTCCGTAAAAAAAAAAACGCGTGTAGTCGACAGGCCGGCTTCAATACGTGTCGGAGACGAACGCGGCCGGCTCCGTCCTAATGCGGTGATTTGTATGCAAGTCTGTTTGTTTTCCTAGCCCCCCCCCCCCCCCCGCTCCATAAACCAACCCCCGAGACTACTGCCCCGATTGCCTACAAGAAACAATATCCTTACAGCCTCACTGAAACTACCAATTTGATTTGAAACTGTGAAGTCGGTTAACGGCATACATTTTCATTATTTACTCGACACTACTTTTTCCACGCTGCCGAACTTTTATCATAAGATTAAGATATAACTTACTATAGCCGTTCCGCGTGCGTGACACTAACATTATTTATAGTTACTTCTGAATTCGCGAAAAACAACTTTCCTTTGTTACTATTTCAACACACAATAAAAGTATAGATTTTCAGTGTCGTATTACATAACAACGTAATATTTCTGACTCCATATTCTACGATACTATTTTAGGAAACTTCTATGTGGTTACCTACTTTCACTTTAAATGCTCTTGTACGACTGCTTTTAGTGTTCTACCACTAGGGTGAGCCTGGGTTGTTATATCTTAGTAGAAATATTACTTTACACGTGCTAAAGTGGCTGTCTACATTAAATAAAATACCTTACTCTAACGCTACTAAAATGTAGGTAAATAGGGAAATATTTTGTAATTCAGGCATGTAAGGCTATCGTTAGCTGAACTGAATATTCCCCTTTGTTACTGCCTAGCTGAAACTTCCTTTGGTAACTTCAGGTTCTCTAAGCTTTTCAGAGCTACTTCTCAAGATTTTCATACGTTCGGAATATGCAAGCCTTCGTGTTCCATTACGAAATTAACTCTTTGACCAACGTTTTGCAGACAAAGGCGAGTCATACCAGAAAACACTTTGAAAAATTTTCATAAGTAAAGTTTTCAAAGTCAAAGGCTTGATACAAAAATATGTAGGTACAAGATATTTAACTAATAGGTAATACACGATGTGCTTATTATATTAAATTTCGTTTTTATAAATGTACATAGCATTATGAATTTTAATATTTTCCGTGATTAGTAGCATTATGCATATTTATGCATGAATTCAGTTTTTCCATTAGCGAGCGTATGGATGGGTAATTGACGCGAATATTAAGACCATCGTCTACCGAGCGCTCGTCCATACAAAAAGAGAAAACGTTTTTCTCCCCCTAGATGTTATCCTATCTCAATGATGCATATAGAATGCATCTGACGCAGTAAAAAACTAGGTTTATAGGTTTTGTTTTTTTCAAAATTTATAATAGTTTGAAAATTACAGGCGCCTAAAAGTTACTATTTTTATGACAAAATCTTCATTGAAGAAAAACCTTTGTATTTAAAAAACAAAGTCAAATGAAAATCAAACCTAGAATATAATATGCTGAAACGATTGATACCAGAATCTAAGAGATTGGTCGTGATTTAGTATGTGAAAAACGTTTTCTCCCGAGAGACTTTCATATTAAAAATACTCACAGTCAGTCGCGAGCTGCAACGCTCTCTATTGCACGATCGGGGTTTAATCAACGCGTGAGAGGGACAGTAGGAGTTTTTCTAAATACCTATTTTTTGAAATGGCAGCAGCTATTCTATCCTCTTAATACTGAAATTCAGGTTTGCCTGACCAATGACGTTCTAAACCGCCAGCTCATTCAATATTTTTGTATAGTAACTGTGCGCTTTTTACACACTGATATTATGTCGACATTGAACTTTAAAGAGATATTTCTTCTTGAAGTTATTGTGATCATTTTTTGTACCCCATGGGGAAATTTCGTAAAAAGAAATTTTGAGATTTTGAAGGAAAATGTTCCTAATATTAGTACGAAAAAAGTTTTAAGTACATAAATGTCTTAACTTTAAAATATATCCTCGGGCCCTTTGTTGCTAGTATGTTTCGCCTGTTTTTTTTTGCACGGAAAGTTTAAATAGTTTAATCTACAATTATTTTTTTCAACGTTTGCTTGATGTCGTCTATATGACTTCGACATGGGTATTTTTGACTTATGAAGGATTACCTTCGTAGTATTAACTAATAATTATTATTCATGTTGAGGTTCAGACGACCTTATAAAGGTCGCCGGAAGACGCTGGATGCAGGTCGCTTCCAACCGGTATCTGTGGAAATCAAAAGGGGAGGCCTATGTTCAGCAGTGGACGTCCTATGGCTGAGATGATGATGATGTTGAGGTTCAAATCTGGGGTGTGGTGGACGTACGAATGCATCGTTTCAAAATTCTATAACAAAGGATGAGCATTGCCACGTTGCACGGCAATGCTGATCCTTTGAAATGTAAATGTAGTATAATATAGGTATTTTTTAACTAACTAAATTAAAATCAATGTAAAGAAGAAAAAAGTAAAACCTAGTACAACATTTAGATGTATTTGATAAAGTACATATAAGTACCAGTACAACAAGGTTTCTCCTAAACATACCTACTGTTGATTTAGTGTATCTAATATTCTAGCACGATGCTTATAATTTATGGCTGGCTATAAACGTCACTGGTGGCCATTGACTTCCTCGTAAACTGGCTCAATGACTGTATAGGTCTTGGAAGTACCATGTCATAATCAGGAAGAGAAGTATAGCAGACTGGCTGTTACTACCGACACGGAACTAGATAACTGCCAGGATACCGCGTCTCTGGAACGCAAAGCATAACTTACGAGACACGATAGCACAGTAGCTAGACTGATAGTAAAGTACTCGTTTCTCATTTCATATTTGTTGCTCGATATTATGTAAGGTAAAGAGAGATTATTTGGTGAGACAGGCAACTCAGTGATAAAGTCTTAAAAGTCTCTCAAAATGTTGCCTATGCATGCTGTAATGCGAAATTATGTGTCACTTATACGTCTTGTCCACTTTAGTGGTGAACTAGTTGCATCATTTCGCATTACTGCATGCATAGGTATACGTATTACACAAACGCAGAATATGATTGTGACAGTGAATTTAAAAATGAAGAAGACTACTAGAATTGGCGACAATATTTTTTATACGTATTAATTTAGGTAACGAAAAAAACAAGCTTTGGCCGGTGAAAAATTGTTTTGCGTTTTAGCACAAATGGGTGGAAAACTGCCCTTTCAAATTCTGCCTGCATTCAATAGGTATACAATGTAGAGTTATTCACTAGTGCTATTCGTTGCAAGTACCACTACATTTTTACAGTAACAGGTTTTTCAAAATAAAAAACGCGTTTTGTGAAAATTTTGCGACACAAAAGTAACCGTTTTTATAGAATTATTTACCGTTTGCTGTTTTTATGTCGCATCGAGTTTTAGAAAATATTTAGAGGGAGGACGGTATCCTCTCCCTCACGCGGCCTGCCTCCTCCTTCACGAGCATGACACGGCGGTTCTCTGTATTTTTGAACGGGAGACCAAAAACGTAATGTAACTATTCAATGATATCAATAGTCCAAGCTAATATTTTAAAGGGAAACGCATGGATGGATGGATGTCTTTTACTCAATCACGTCAGAACGTCCAAATAATCGTAATAAGAACAGAGATGTAGATATCAAATTCTGGAATTTACTGGATAACGTTCCACAGGATACCGATCGGTATTACATTCCCGCAGAATAATGCACGTAGACGAAGTCGCTTGCAAAAGCTAGTCTCATATTGCGATAATTAATTATTCAATATTGGAGATTGCTATTAGCCGTTGAGTTAATTGCCGTACTATACGCTTAACTATACCTATAGATGTTCATGATAACTGGTGGAAACCACACTGCTTCCTTTTTCGGCAAATTCGGGGACAGATCGATGGTACATGGAAATGTGAAGCGACTGTTAATTATTAATTTGTAGTTTCATAATTTAAGCTTAGCCTTTTGTCCCTGGAATGTTTTATCAGGTAACCGTGACCCTGGAACGTAAAGGACTATTGAAGGATCATCGAGGATTTTATATAAGTAGTTACTACAAGTCTGGCAGTCTTTTCCGACCCGCCCCTGGTAGGAGGACTCATTTGATGATGTTGCCACGATAAAAAAACAAGCTTAGCGTTTTCCCAACTAAGTAGGACTGGTTTCGGTCGTGGGGCTCACGAGTTACTGTGACCCCGGAAAATTAGGTACACCGTGAATTTCACTCAGGCTGGGAGGACACATATTTGATGATTTTGCCACGCTAAAACAAAGGTGGGACTGGTTTTCAGTCTAACAAACCGTTAAATACGGGTTTAAATGCTGTTATATTAACAATTAATGTTATTGTTTTATTTCTCAGGAAATGTACTTTTTTCGGGATGAAGTTACCATATTAAGCACGTTTCTGAACACTTGTCAACGGTTAGGCGAAAGGACTTAGGTATTAGTTGCATATGTAATATTAGTTAGAAATTAGGAACTCGCCTTGATTCTTTTATATGAAGTGCGACTGATCTTGACTTGAGTTCAATCAAAATTCGTACTTTACCATCTCATACTAAGTGTGATGCACGTGATCATTTCCTTAATTAAGGCTGACCGCAGACTTGAGTCAAAACAGTTTTAAGACAGACTATTGCTTTACAAAAACTATAAAGATGCGCACACTTAAAATAAAACGTCTCATAGACAATATTGTCTAATAGACACAAGAACTGCACAGCGACAAGTCTGACACTGAACAGTTTTGTTTCAGGTGAGCGGCGTGTCGTAGACAAAACAGTTTTGTTTATGTTTTAAGATAGACTTGTCTATGTGAGACAAGACTGTCTTAAAACAGTTGTGACTCAAGTCTGCGCTCAGCCTTACAGAACAACATAGCACTAGCGGTCTAAATGTCTACCAGTAATTCTGACTCGCCCCTGTCATGTCCATTGTGCAATCCATTCTAATACAATGTACTAGCTAATTTATATGATTTTGATTAAACGTCAGGTACAGACTACTCAGTCTCGGCTTTGATTATTATTATCAGGGGCTCCCAAGTAGAGCATATAAGGTGAAGTAAGGTTATTTGGTGAAGAAGGAGTGCTAGACTCTTTTAAAAGTCTTTCAAGATGTTACATAGGCACTCAGTATCGCATAATGATGTGTCACTACGTCTTGTTCACTTTAGTCATGAACTAGTTGCATCATTTAGCATTACTGCATGCATAGGTAACGTTTTGAGAGACTTGCCTGTCCCACAAAATAACCTCTCTTGAACTCCCTTCACCCTGTATACAGCCACGTTACATCTAATCCTTTTCTCGAAGCGACTTACGATACTTTTTCTACAACTGTTTCAAGTCTTATCACGGTAATAATGTGGTCTTATTAAGATTTTATTTCATTGAATTGTCGGACAAGAAAAAATACTTAATACAAAAATTGTAATGCTTTGCTCGAACTGGGAATAGAATCATGGATCTCAGGCTCAGCAGTTGCACTCGCGGCTATTAGACCATTTTGGCAGTATTTTTATATGTTTAACTCTGACTTTATATTAGGTAGTACTTTGTCATGTAATTAGACACTTTTAGGAAGACGTAATAAACAAGAATATTCCACATCTTCCGGGATTTCTTGATATCCGTAGGGATTTCGCGAAATCCCTGATATCCTCATTTCCCTGCGATATACAGGGTGAATTTTTCAACTGGGCGTGGATGGCTATTTCCGAAACTATGAGGAATATCAAAAAACGTTGAAAGGAGTCTCGAGGCCGATTTTGACGAAAACTAAAACTGCATCATTGGATTTTAGAAAAATCAATCATCTTAGCCAGGAATCGAACCCGCTGATTTTGGAAAAAAAATCACACCCTATATTATGAAGCCATTCGATAGTGTTCCTGGTAAGGATAAAATTCTGTGAAGAAATCATAAACGGCAAACTTAAGGAAAAGGTATAATTTAAAAAAAAAACTGATTAATCTTCAAAGCAATGACTTAATTCGAAACATAAGTTAACCATTTCTTCTTTGAAACATTGCTATTTTTTATTCAACTCAATCATTTATTATTGCTGAATGCAGTGGGATTATTGAGACGTCAAATCCAGTTTAACATTGAAAACAATGAAATGACAATGCCAGATCCTGCCCCACCTTTTCGCCCTTATTACAGGAAATATAAACTAATGAAAAATATGAAATGAAAATAAGAGCCCTGATTACATAATTGTTATTCTGCAAAGGATGCTTTTAAAAAGTTAGTGATAAAAGGATTTCGAAAACCCAAAAACCATTTCCTGTTTTCATCGCGGCCATGTGCGTTACGCATTAAGCATACCTACACGCAGAGAAAATGACAAATGACACCTTTTAATGTGTTATTGTTCGGATTTAAATATGCAATATTCAGTTTTAATAAAACATTATTTTCAATAAGTGTGTTTAACTAAAATAATGTTTTTTTTATATAAATCACATTATGAATATACACTCTTAAAAATATTTCACATTTGAGCATGAATGATTAGGTACAACGAAACGTCATTGACTCGGAAATACCTAATCAAAACATAGCCCTATCATAAAATCTGGACTGAGCACTTCAATTTACGTAGTACCCAAAAATGAACCGTAATCGCCACCGTTTAGGTTTTTTTTGATTTGCTATAATTAGCATGACGAAAGAGAAGAGCAACTGGGATGGCGCTTGTCCCTTCCCTCCTATTCCCAGAAAGTAGTATGGATAGAAATAGTAAAATATAACTCTTACCTGTTTTTTTTTTACGTGGCAAAATCATCGATTGAGTCCTCCAACCCCGGGCAGGGCGGGAGGGACTGTCAGACTTGTACTGACTAAAATCCACGGTGTCCTTCGGTAGCCCTTTGTGTGCCGGAGTCGCGGTATACGTATGTCCCGCAACCCCGGCAGGACTGTGGCCCTCTATAGGGGGCCCCGTCACTATGCTGACGCTCCTTGAGGCGCGCGTGGGACACAACGCGCCGTCGACCCGGTCATGGTCCATGGTCGGGCAGCGAGTTGCCCTTTACTCGCCGCCCGCATGCCCGCGCCTACGGTGGCCGGAGATCGTCCCGCGACATCCGTCGCCGTGGGCGTCTACCACTGCGTCTCGGGCGGAGGGAAGACGGTATCCTCTCCCTCAAGCGGCCCGCCTCCTCCTTCGCGAGCATGACTGCTTCGCAGAGGGAAGCGACCGCCTCCCACTCCGTCTCGCCCCGCAGCATAGCCGCAACCAATGCCGGGCGCGAGAGGTCTCCGCCTATCGCCGCAGTGAGGACACGGCGGTACTCCGCCCAAGCTGGGCAGTCCTGCACCGTATGCTCCACCGTGTCCTCCGGGCGATCCTCGCAGTGGTGACACCCGGGCAACTCTTACTTGTTAACCTTATTTACTTTTTCGGCTTTAAAATTGCTTTCAGGTTTATTTTTCAATATTCTTTTTTTATTTATGTTGTCGCCAATGTCCCTGATATTGTTGTGATAGACAGATCGATGCGCCGCGTAATGATAAATAATTATCGATGATACCATCTCGCATGACGAGAACCTTCTGAACTGAAAGCTGAGAAATATAAATAAATTAAATATCTCAACTTAGCACGCGCGGTTGTCGGAGTGGGAATGTGAGCTCGGCTATCATTGTGCCGATTTATCGTCACAGCCAATGGCCTGATGGCAAAGGGCCTCGACGAATACCTACCTTTCAAGGCTCTCTCTAGGTAGTTGGATCAAGGGCCTGATTTTGAAAGCAGTGTTCCTAAATACGGCCCGCATTGTGAGGAGGTACCTGTTTCTGTAGCCCTAACCACCGGTAGTTTGGACCCCGCTCCCACACCGGCGGACTACTGTTTATTACGTTTATAAATGTTTTTTTAAGAAATATTTAAAAACGTAATAACATTTATTTTGGTTACCTACCCTATTCATCATCATCATCATCATCTTATCAGCGGTAAGACGTCCACTGCTGAACATAGGCCTCCTTTGGACTTCTAGTAGGACCGGTTGTAAGCGGCCTGCATCCAGCGTGATCCTGTGGCCTTCATAAGATCGTCTGCCCACCTAGTGGGTGGACGTCCTACGCTGCGCTTGCCGGTGCGTGGTCTCCATTCGAGAACCTTACGGCCCTATCGGCCATCAGTTCTGCGAGCTATATTATGGCCTGCCCACTGCCATTTCAACTTGCTAATTCGTTGGGCTATGTCGGTTACTTTGGTTCGTCTACGAATCTCCTCATTTCTGAGTGATTCATCCTCATTGCATGAGTGCGCAGTCCATTTTGTATATTGTTTGTGTATTTTATCCTTGTGTCAAAATGTCACAACTGGCATTATGGACAAAGTCATTTGATTTTTGGATGGCTATTGTGTTTGTTTATTACAAATTATAAATGTGTTTGAATTATCTTACAGCTTCCACCAACATCGGTAATCCGTCAAGATTGCTAGTATTGTATTGTGTGTGCTTTGTGGCTAGACCAGCATTGTGAAAATAGGGACGTGACGTTAACGTATGCTCGACATAGGTATCTAACCTAAATGTGATATTTTATCCAATTAAACAGAAACGGCAGGATTATAGACATATAAAACATGATTTTACTTAAACTGATAAAGCACAAATAGAATGTTACATTTGGTATAGTTGGAAGCCAAATTTTATTTGGTGGGTCATAGCTCTAAGGAGCAACCGGCATTGTCTTTTTATAATTTTGAATGAATATGGCTCAGTAGGAGTAAAGTGACATAGAAAAACGCAATTTTATAAAAAATAACTATTCCCTTAAGTTTGTCGTATATGGTCACTTCCCAGAATTTGATCCTTGTTAGCAACACTATCAAATGATGTAATAATACAGGGTGTGATTTTTTTTCCAAAATCAGCGGGTTCGATTCCTGGCCAGAATTATCGATTTTTCGAAAATCTAATAATGCAGTTTTAGTTTCGTCAAAATCGGCCTCGAAACTCCTTTTAACGTTTTTCGATATTCCTCATAGTTTCGGAGATAGCCATCCACGCCCAGTTGAAAAATTCACCCTGTATATAAAGAACTCTGACTCATACTTTAACTTGGGAACACCTGTTCTGTTCACACCTGCAACCAGCCAGCTGTCAGGACGTTTGGTATCTATAATTATGCATTCCCCTTCAAAGCGACTTTACCTTTACCTTCAAATCATTTATTATGCACACCTTACTATGCAAATTCTGCGAAGCAAGTGAATACACCCAATCGTTTTCAAATGCTATTTTCTAAGAATTGTTTTACGCCTATGTAGCATGTCTAATCCATATATCAAAGCGTGGTCAATCAACTTTATAATATCTGTTATTGATGGCGTATGATATTTTGTCAAAGAAACACGGTTACACTTCGCTTAGTAATGTTTAAAACATCTGGGGCTATTTAGAGAGACTAAGAGTGACTCAGTGAGCAATGGAAAGAGCTATGCTCGGAGATTCTTTGCGTGATAAAATTCGGAATAAGGATATTCGCCGAAGAATCAGAATATCCGACAAAGCTTGTATTTTGAAGTGCAAAAGTCAAATTGAAGTGGCAATGAGCAAACCACATCGTTCTTAGAACTAATAACCGATTGGCGTTTACAAAAACACATAGATACAAAAAGGTACGGAAAAAAGGCTATTCAAATATTTGTTTTGTATGGGAAACAAACGCGCAACAGTCAACGCTGCAGTCAATTCAAGCCAAATGTACTTGTATATTTGTATAAGTCCCTCTCAAAATCCTGATTACTATCGCAGAACATCTACCTGTTCATTGTTTATACATTCACAAAGCAAACGTCTAATGCAGGCATTGTATTAATAATTTAATATCAAGTATAAATGTCAAGGAATAAATCAATTACTTAGTTATAAACAGTAGGGCAAACATGTTTAAAATTTTATTTAATGTCAAAATTCTATTGAAATCTAAGGGCGACTTTCACGAAAAGTTAAACATGTTTAAAATTTTATTTAATTAATTTTATTTAAGTCGCCCTAAGACTGCGTATTCTTAGTAAAAATGGTAAACATTCCAATAAAACCAGTCTAAAATTCAATGCGAGAGTTGCCATTAAAATGTATCCGTTCCCCTATTTTACTATTTTTGCGTGGATTACCCTTAGGTTATCAGTTCCTATAAATACAGCATACAATTCTCATTCCTAAATTGAACGCCGGGGACAAAGGCTACGAGAGCGACCAGAGATAAGTAGTACGGAACCCAGCGAACTTTAAAATAATTAAATTCTGGAAATACGCGGACAACTAGATAATTTGGCGCTGGACTCCTGTTTCGTACTAATATTTAGTTAGGATTTCGCTGACTTTTAGTTGAATGCAGAATTCAGTTCTAAAATAAATACATGGCAGAATATTAGGAGAAAGTAATTGTGCACTCATTTTCAATTAATTATAAATAATGTAAATTAGTGAATTGGGTCAAAGATAAATAACATATAATATTATGTAACAGTGAAGGCCTTTGCTCACCAGTGGGAACAGGTTAGGCTGAAAAAAAAAACAGTGTAGCAGTCACTAAAAGTAAATAAAATTCAACTGGCATTCGACTTTGACATTTAGACTCTTGTCCAGAAATCCCGTATTATAGAACTTACTTCAGTACTCAAGCATTACTTAAAGCTACACAGATTCAAGTAGGTAATTTGATTGGTTGAAACTAGTTTTAAGTAACGTTTGAGTCTTGAGGGACGTTCCGTAATAAGGCCTTAGTGCACATCACGAGTTTAAAAAGAGAATCCAATTTGACTAACTCGATTAAGAAGGTATAAAAAATAACAAAAAATATAACGTTAGATTATTACAGTTTTCTGGGTACTATGCCATGTTCACCCATGATTCGTGCGGAAATACGGAAGTACGGAAAATTATAATATTATAACAAGTTCATCTTACAAAACTAGCGTAAAAAAAATGAGGAACCTTTTAAGTGTCTTAAGCCTTTGTTGACACAGACAAACAAACTTCGTATTGTTTTCGATTGTTACCGAAAGCTGTCATTTGTATATTTTTGTAATGTTAGTCAGAAGGTCGAAATAAACGAGAGCAAAACCACAACGAAAAGCTAGTAACAAAGAAACAAAAAACCAATCACTCGAGATATGGAAAAAGCCAGGATCTACAACCATGGAGAAACAAAGCCGGAAAAATAAATCAAAACTGATCGAAACCAACCGACGTCATTCAGGGGAACAATAACGTTATTTTTGTTTTCTTCTATTATAAAATCTAAACCCTGAAAATTACGGTTGACATTTCATTGGCTGTATTTTTAAAGCACAAGTGAATTTTGATTGCCTCTCCTTGTTTGACCTCACACCCCAACCCGTTGTTTGTTGTGATTTGCATTATCAATATGCAAAAACAAGCTAACTGAAGATTTATGACATCATGAGGTGCTATAAATTAGGTGCTATTCATATCGAACGACCATTATCACGATAGATGACTACCGGACAACATAACCTACAAACATTCTTGGAATCGCTGCTACGCGTCATTTTAGGTTATTAAAATTTTGAGTCCCGATTTGGTAAGAAAAAGGAATGCTTAATTATAATTGATGTCGACAGACTCAAATAAAAAATCGTGCTTATATTAATGATTATTTGTATTGCTTTCTCTGTCATTTAAAACATTTAGGTAGGTACCTAATTACTATAAATATAATATTTAATTATTTATATTGACTATGATTTTAATTACGATGATGTGCATTTTGTTTATCTGTTCACACCATGAGTTTTTTGTTATTGTTATATTTAAAGTCTCTTTAAACGTGAGGTTTTGTAACCTAACTCTGGTCATTGAACATGGTCACATTTTTTACTGTATACACCGTGACTTTTTAGTCGTCTTACAAAAAGGGTCCACTTAATGTATCCGACCTAAAATACCTCTAGGCAAGTTATTTTTTTTTTATCGTTAATAATAATTTTTATTTTTAATAAATAGGTGCATTAGAAATATGAAACACCCTGTTGAATGTTTACGTATCTAGCTGTAAAGTATACCTACCCAGCGCAATAGTCGGGCAGATCATTCTATCTCCATTTTCTATGAGACAAGGGTGTTTCTAACTACACCTTGCGTCATAATAACGAATTAAAATTTTATTTAAAAAATTTTCAAATCTCTTAAATACCTATTTTTTTATTATAAACGTGTTCTAGTCATTGGGTACATGAACTGGGCTGCTTTTGTAAGACGACTAAAAAGTCACGGTGTATAGATAATAATTAGCTGTAAATCCTCTATGTATTAAAATATTTAAATATTAGCCCACTTGATATCTATGGTTTTATTTAATTTTAATTAAATGAAAAAAATGCTGAATAAAAAAAACAAATATGATTTTTTATTATTTAAATGCCTCTATTTTTTTAATTTAAAATCGACACCCCCTAAGTACAACTAAGTAACTGCAAAAAGCAAATTTTACAGGAGAGCGATTTAAAGATTTCAATTTTTTTAAATCGCCATATCTAAGCCCCTATATGGAATTGAAGTATAATATTTGGTGAGCGGGT
The DNA here is from genome assembly GCA_036375495.1 of Agrotis segetum. Classification (NCBI taxonomy): domain Eukaryota; kingdom Metazoa; phylum Arthropoda; class Insecta; order Lepidoptera; family Noctuidae; genus Agrotis; species Agrotis segetum. The sequence goes on along the minus strand of JAQSVV010000088.1, from coordinate 12,412,487 downwards.
TTAAAATTAAGTGAAATTTATAATTAAGAGTATATTTTGTTTCTAAACCTTCAAGTTTTTGTTTTATGACACATGCATACTTATACTTGATTGTAAAAAACAAACGAAATATCCTAACTGGCACATACACATTTCTTCATTGGAATATTCAGGCACTTTGTTGCTTTAACTGTCAGATACGTTCTTATAAATGGTAAAGTCAATTGAAATATCCTGTGTAACTGAATTCCAAACTTGTAAAAATCATCATGTGTTTTGGTATTTTGAAATAAAAGCAGTGGTTATATAGTTTGAATTATCTAATGTTTATTTTCAAAACACAAAAACATAAATTACAAACGTTTCACGTATCATAAAGTAACATTATATTGTTATTCTCTTCATTATCACTTTTTTACATATTGTTTTACAGTTTTAAAATTATAAAAATAAATAAAAAATGTAACAACATTTAAAAATTTTAAAAATAGTGGCCCACCAGCATTGGAAGCAGGGTCCAAGGTGCCGGTGGTTATATTAGGGCTCTAGAGGGAGGAACTTCCTCACAATGCGCCTCGTGTCCAAGAGAACTGCTTTCTGCATCAGGACCTTGAGCCAGCTGCACAATGACAACCTCTTAAGGTGTTCGCAATTAATACATTGACCGCAACGACTATCGGTACAATGACTGCTGGGTTCATGTCCCAAATGTCGACAATCTCGTGTGCCTAATCAAGATACTTGATTTTCTTATCATTTTCAGCTTTTACGAGATTCTCGCCATGAGGGATCGTTATATCAACAATCATTGCACGACGCTTTCGGCGATCTACCACTACTATATCAGGCAGTCCTGTCAGTGATGATAGATTGATCCCAATACAATATGGCATGACCGTTTTCAAGAACTGGTTGTATTCCAGGGCAAGTTGCTGGTCCTAGCTACTAGATTGTGTCTCTGCAAGTACTCGCTGTTAGCAAGACGACGAACAATGTGTCTGGTCGACTCATTGGTTCGGTAGCATGCGGTAGGTAACTAAAACGTAGCCAGGCTATAGATGTAAAAAGGTCTACATCAGGCCCGTGAAGGGCCCGCTAAAATCGTCTGTGTAGCTCCTTGCTCTGCCATACCTCCCTGGGATCATTAGTATCTAATATCATAGGTTTGCGCTAGTTCCCGTTAGCTAAAGAGAGCGGGGTAAGGTCTTTATCCACAGAGACTACATCTTGATGTATCCCCATGTCGACTTCAAGGAAGTATTCCCCAAGACTGCGTACCTCGCAGTTGTGCAAGGTCTTAGCATTGAGGAAGCCACGGCCTTCACACACTTCCGCGGTATGAACAGTCTCATCACAGATGACCGTGGGTGATTCCGGATGTATCACCCACGCAGTCACCCACTTGCAGTCAGCAGTGTGCGGACTTTTCTATCCAGGGCGTCATGTTCTGTCTGAGTCCATTTGAGTATGCCAAAGCGGGCTCAAACGGACACCCTAGAATGTTTCTCGCTCAATCCTAATCGGTTCATCGTTCCCAAGAATCTGCCGATATCCTGGATAGAGATGTTCCTTCTCGTCTTCTCCATTGCCGCATACAGGACAACAAGAAGGTGCGAAGTGTTGCATTTATTTATATAAATCCAGCACACTCATGAGCCACGCATGTGGCACAGAGTCATAGGCCTTCTTATAATCCATCCAACAAGTTGGCTAATCCCTCCGGGATCGACGAACCTGTTGGCTTACGGCCATGTCAATAAGGAGCAGCTCCTTAGTACCGCGGGAAAAATTCCTACATCCATTCTGCGTGGCAGACATAACTTAATTGCTATTAATATGATATGATGCAGTTTTTGCTCTCAGAATGGATGTTAGAACTTTATAGACCGTCGGTAAACACGTAATTGTTCTGTAGTTTTTTGGGTCTGTGGTACTGTGTACTACCTGATTTATTGAGCAGGTGGGTAACTCCTGTGGTAAAAAACATTGGTAGCGACCATGCCTCTAAAGATGACTGAAACTGTGAAGCTAAGCTAGCGTGCGACCTTTGTAGCCATTTTAATCAGAAATTATGCAGTCCGTCCGGCCCTGGAATCAAACCACAATAAAACATTAAATTTTCTACGATAATCAACATCATTTTCATATAAGGAAAACTATGTAAGTATACAGATAGACAACAATAATCAAGTTAAAATCCAATGTAAAACAATGTATGTGTTAGTTATCTGATTTTAATTTAAATAAATTTCTTAGAATAAGTATGTAAGTGCCTAGATAAATTTTTAAATCCACCTAATTTCCGGCGTAAAAACGTGTAACTGCGTAGTTACATACTTAAGTATCGGGAATTAATAAATTGCAGTAATATCGTCATGACGATAGATTTTCATTCTAAGACGTGTTCAAATATTTACAGTACAGGTAGAAATTTCAATTTATGAGTGCACTTAAAATATATAATTTAATAATTATAAAATATTTACTTAAAATTATTTACCTTGCCTTGATGGCGAGATTATCAGGTCTGATGTTGCGCTTAATATTTAGTCCACAGCATTTTTTGGTCTTTAAATTGCATCTTCCCCTAATGTAGTATAAAATTTATAACGTTCACTCGACTTGGTATTAAACAACGCAAAACTCTTGCGCACAACTCGTTGCCCGCCGAATAACTAAGTGACAGGCAGTTACTCGCACCGCGGGCTCTTTTCCTCCCACATAAAAGTATGTAACTGGAACTTAAATAGTTGTACGCTGGGCTTATTTGTCAGATTATGCAGATACACAATTATACGTTTGAGAAAAAACTATGTTCCGATGATAGAAAAAATCTAAAAAAAATATATGTGGTAAAGTTATGTATCTAAATGCCAAAAATGCAATAAAAACCATTTCGTGTATCTGGCAGATACATACGTCTACTTAGCGGGTGTCGAAATATAATAACTTACGAGACAAAGAAGCTACTCTCTCAAGAGAGATGTTAAGAGCCGTCTTATTACAAGCCTAACGAAATGTTCAAATGACACTAGTACGGCGCTCGAGGTCAAAAAAGGTCCCGAGATCAAAGGCCAAGACGTGTCCCGCGGCTCTAAACGTGACGATTATGCGAGAAAAACTCACGAAACAACGTTAAAAACACTCGGCGAGCAGTAATTCAAGTTCAAACTGCTCCATATACGAAATTGTTAGTATTATTGGATAATAATAATATGTCATCGACTAAGCCGTGTTCTAATAAGAACATTATTACATCGGAATCAACTTTAAGAGTATAGCGGCTAAGAACGTATTTACACGAACTACTATACAGCTGTCATCTACTAAGCAATCGAACCACGAAGCGGAGAAAGTAAAGATAATTTCAAGTTGATATTTAAGTAAATACATGGAATTATTAACTAGTATAAGTTTTGTAAATGCAGCACTCGATGTCGGCGTTGTATGCAACCGCAACACACTTGTTAGTTCAAAAGCATCGCCACCAAACTAAATTTTACACTCCACATCACATTGTTGTTGAGGCTAATGCAAAGTGATAACACTCCTTTATCTAAATATTTCATAACTGTATTCAGTCTGCGGTATTATTTCACGGAAATAATGAAAGTGAAATGTGAGACCTCACTAATTGTGTCTGCTGCGGTTTTCAGACGAAGGTCAACTGTCCAATTATTATTGAATAGAATGATTTAACCAACAAATTGACGATGCATTCTTGATCGTTAGCACTTCTTTATTTTTAGTTGCCTTCGAAAATTTTACTCGTTTTAAATTCACTGTATTTCAAATTCAATCCCAACTGGTGTTAAAATCAAGTGTTTCTGAGTGTGAACATAAAACACGCAGCATTTATAGCGAAACACGTAGCAATCCATTGGTTAATTGAAAGTATTTGGATACATATTGGTGCCTACATGAATTCCTACGCAAACAAACAATGATAAATTCATAAACTGCGATTTATTTATGTAAATGCAAAACGGCGCAGCAGTCACGTAGTATCAACTGTTTGGCATCTAAAAAGATGTCAAACATACAAAATAATGTTGACAAAGCGTAAACGTTTAAACCCAACCAGTTAATTATAACGAGACGAGGGAATGAGATAGAGCCGTTGCTTAATTGCAAAAAAGTAAAATATCAGCGTAAGTTGAAGAGAAGCAAACAGTCTTGAATCGCGATTCGATAAATAGTTATTTATCGAATCCAGAATTTCTCGAAGCGAGTTCGATTTAATTCGAATTTAGAACCAGCACTCGTAGGACAAACAGTCATCAAGAGCCCTAAACTAACAAGGTCTGGCGCAGCGCGACGGAAACTACCACAAGAATAAGCTTAAGTTCGCAAACGCAGACCTCTCTCTTAACAACCCGCATTAACAAATCCGCAAAATTTAATTTCTCTTTAAGTATAAGTATATACAACTTTTTCTTTACCTAAAAGAAGATTTAGACTAATGTTACTCAGAGTGCTATATAATAATTTAATCAAATCGAATAATGTTTTTAATGATGCTCTTGTTTTATTTCATTTTAAGTTCTGAATAATGATTTATTTTATGTTTTTAATTATGCTTTTATTTTAAGGTTTGAATGTTTTAACTGATTTTGTTTCCACTCTATACGCTGTTCTGTTTTGTTTTTTAACAACTTTGTAATCAATTTGAATTGTTGCTAATTTTCAGTTTTTTTCCAACGGTTGTCCAAGATGAAAATTTCTCATGGTTTTATCTGTGTAGGCAAGGTTATCGCGAACCCAAATCACAATATTATGTTTTTGTATTAAGACCACAGCACTCAGTTTTAGTTTGAATTTATTCATACGTGTGCGCAGTAGTATAGGATGGTGCCGACGGGAATGCAATTTACTGCCCTCTGCGGAGACGTAGCAAACTTCTTACAACAAATATTCATTACTAACTTTTGTGTACGATGTTATTCACACCCACGCACATGTTACTGTGTCGCCACTAAACATGGAGCTTAGTTTGCCGAGTCGTAAACTGAGTATATTCATGCCAGCCTCTTCAAGTACTTGACCGACATTAAGCATCTTCAATATTACGAAGTATCAACATCCTTAAACTCCTCATTAACCCTATTTACGCGCACGAGTACTACAAATAATGTATAATTCACAAAAAGACACACAAAGAATTAACCCAACAATGAAATGAAAACTCAAAAGTATTTTTCTTTTAGAATGTTCATACGCAGGTAAATTTCCCTATGAGCACTTTCCCAATTTAGAAATTCATGTAGCGCGTAATTACTTTAGGCGAATCTGCTGTGACGCTGAATTTCCGGATTTGATTCGTTTAACTTTGATTCAGGGTTGGTTGAAATAATCAGTTTATTTAATGAACCGTCGACGTCAGTGTTTGATAAACGTGCTGATGTGCAGCAGTAGTCAATCCTTTATTCAGGACTCCTGAATCGTCAACCTCAAGAGCGAAGCATTAAAGTGTTACATGGGCTGCAGACGTCTGCCTGTGGTTTCTAGCGGCCCAAAGCCGAACCAAGCCATCGGCTACCCGCAAATCTCTGTAAGCTCATTGTGGTTTATGCTATTTGAGTAATTAATACGATTAGTTTTAAATACTAATTCTGCACGGCAATAAACTAAAGGCTATATTGTAGCTTAGTAGTCGGAGTGTGGGAGTCAAGCCTAAATGGGTTCATAACAAAGAAATAGGAAGCTTCAAAGAAATATATCAACAATGTATAGCACATTGTAGCGGCAGATAAAATATATGTATATAAAAAAACTTTTCTCTGAAATGGAGCCTATATAGAACGGTAAATGTTTCCGTGCGTTTCACAAATGTCCCGAAACGGCTGGAAATTCACTCGTTTTTACGTTTATTTATATATTCTTTAGATAATGCTGTTAAACCATAACATTGTACCTACTGAAAGGTGACTTTTGTACAATGTTTATCTCTGCAGCTCTGGTGTAAATGTTAAAGTAAATAAAGTTGACGTGCTTTACATAAAATGCATAGTCTGGGAGAACTGAAGCGTGTAAAGGCAACTTTGTGTCGCGTGTTATCTCTCTGTATCTCATTCCAGAGAAAACAAAAGAACAAAGAACTGTTAATTCAATAAACTGTAATCCGTAAAAGTGAATACCTACGCGTTTGTTCGTGATAAGCAACCATTGATGTGCTGCACTCACGATTACTGATCAGATATCATTCGATAACTAAAAGCATGTTTATCAGAGCAGCTACAACATTTTTACTAAGTTATTTTCATATTATGCGTAAACAAAATCAGAATGGATATCCCCATATTCATGTCTCCGTTTGACGGATTATCTTGACTTAAGACCAAACTGTGGTACCAAAAGCCTACGCTTTATAACCATATGCATTTAATCCTTTTCCGTTGAAGGGTTTTTTGTTTCTTGGACTAAATTTCCCTTAAAATGTACTGCTTTCATACGTGGCGACGGATGAAAAATATTCTATGGGGTCATCATTTAGAATTCCTTTTAGTCAATCTTCAGTCGGATTAAACGTTTACACTAGCAGTCTGAAAAGAATGCACAAGTAGGTAGGTACATCTGTGAAATAGAGGAACGGTATTGAAATGGAACGCAGCGCCTCTCGGATCAGCATTGAATGTATGCAGGCTTTATGTGGGCCTTCAATTCTACCCGCGACTTTCTTCTCGTAAATAGAACATCTGTGCTCTGAATTAAGATTCTTTGCTTATAGCAAATAAAACACGGCACAGGCGGATTGTTCCAAAGTTTACATTCTACTTTTATAAAATGATGCTGGATACGCACGCGGAATAAAGTTATTTCACTTGTATTACGAACATAAAATACGACATTAATTTACTTAAATAAATTATCTTTCACATTTTATATCGCAAAAGTAACGAAACATGAAGTATTTTTCTCTTCGGCTTTTACTTTGTTGGTGTCGGTTTTCCCAGAGAAATTCCTTGGCGACCGGATAAAAATTAAAAGACTTTCGCGAAAAAATATTTTCTGCAACCAAAAATAGATTAATCGAAATGCTTGATACTTTTGTATGAAACGGATACTTCTTATGGTTACCTTTCATGGTTTGTTAGAGAACATAATAAATGACTAATTTCCTTGCACATTAATAGAATAATGGTCTGTACGCCCACATAGCTACGACGTGTACAAAGAGCCGTGTATCTAACAAACAATAACTGTTGCCTTTACGAGATAATATGTCGTAGATAGATCAGCTCGCCGCCGACAGGCTCACTGCGAAGCATTAATCACGGGCTGCCTCAACGAGTATAGCGGAGCGCAAAAATGATAGCCGCTTTATTAGACCTCTACGAATTTACTACGGTGCTACGCAACTCCGTAGGCCCGAGACTTTCATCAACTTTTTCAAATATTTACACGATTCTAATCTTCCGCTTTTCTTCACTTTCAGAAAACGTGACTTCTAAATCATTTTGAATTCACAAAGTTTTTCGCGAAAATGTAGGAATATAATTTCTTTCAGGGTTTTGGAATTAAATATACATTTAAACTTAAGGCGCCAAAGAGTTTTCGCCAAGCTGCTTAAATATTTTTGCTCATTTTGATATTCCGATATTAAAGAAAAAAAAATCGTCGATTTCACTCGTGAGAAAAAAAGTTATTTAAATAATTCATATGTTTTGGAACAATAAACACGATGACATGACGCGCGTAATTTAAAAATGCGCACTGACTAAGACACGTTTTACATAAAACATTTTTTTAATAAATGTACAAAAAATATTGCAAATGAGTATATCCTTTCGCCGCCAGCTGCCAATTCTAATCAAGATGAAACAAAAATGAGAGCAATATAAGCGTTGTCAGAATGTTATATAACGTAAGATGAAGCAGAGCTGATGAGGAAACAAAACAGTAACAAATGAATGTAAGTAAACAAATGGCTTACCGCCTTAGCTGGGAAGTTTGGAGCCAACTGCCGACTATTAAAGTTTAGGTTGTAGACTTGGAAAGTGTTAAGAACAAAGATAGGTATGTCGGAGGAGGTCGGTACGCGGTTCGGCGGCGGTCGGCGCTACAGCGGTACTACGCGGCACGCGCGCGTCGGGGTGAGTGGTGCGAGTGCGGCGAGGGTGCGAGCTCGTGTGAGCAGCCACGGCAGGTCCGCTCTCCAGGGCGGCTCAACTTGGAATCGGCGTCGCCCTCCGCCACGGTTATGTAACACGCGCGGCGTAGCGCAGCGCGGCCCGGACCCCGCTCACCCCGCTTTTAGGGAAAAGATGAATGAGTAAAGTTTCCTAACGGACGTTAGTCCATGGATCGCGCTCGGTTTCAGATCGGCCCGCGGTTACATAAAGCCTCCCGGCACATGCGCGCTGGCTGCTCGGCGCCGCATCATGACCACGCGTTAAGATCGCGCGCGCCGGTACTCCAGCCGCCCTGAAGCCTACGTTTTATGGGCAACGCATACATCATGCGACCTCCTACACAAGCTTCAAACAGCGTATCCTACCCTTCTATTCACAATTTTGTAATGTACTACGCACGAACGTACCCTCATATTTCTCTACGGCAACGTTACTATGACAGTTCATTCGAATTCGTACCTAACGATATTTTATGACCACTGGGTGTTTTATATATATATAGCTATTTTATGAGTATGATCTAGAGAGGACCTTTTACCCACATTCGCAGCGTCATAGTAAAATTATTATTAATTAATGTCCCTTTACCAAGGTAGCCTTTCGTACAGTTTATATGGATCCCTATGTTTTTATTTTAGGGGGGACTTATGCAAATTCGATATTAACCCTTGGTACATTAATTAAATAGATAAAACGTAACATTAGTTTCGCTACGGTTCAATGGAATTTTGCATAAATTATGTTTAGAATAATTCAGTCAGTTATACGCACAGACTATTCCCAATAGTCCAGCGTACCGGGAAATTTATTTGTTTGGCGCGACCTGAGTTTGTAGCCAGTTAAAGTTGCAATCATAAAAGGCTGAGTTTAAAATAACCAGCTAGGGAAATGTGGAACCTTAACTAACTTTAATAAGATAAAATACAAGAAACTGATTGCCTAAAATAAACGTATGAAATTTACATTACATTCTCTTTTTTTTTTTAATATAACTTTTACATAAAACATCGAAAAGTTATAATTCTGAGCCGCTAGTTGACTAAGCATGGGGTTCAATACTCAGGGCGATTCCACAAAACTGCGGTGCGGCGAATACCATAAAAGATTTTATTGATATTTTTTTATGATGCGAAGTCGCAACGCATTTTTTGACCTCGCCCTTAGGTTGCGAAGTGTTACTCGGTTTTTCGTTTGGCGATTTCTCAGTAGCAATCTAGTGTAGTAGCCTTGCATATAATGTTGACCTGTAAGCAGGTAGAAAAGTATGTCTGGAATATAGCAGTGTTATTACAACTATCCATACTTGCAAGAAATTAAATGGTTCAGAATAAAACCGCTCCGCTTTGCTCAAATCAAGTACAGATGGCGACCACAACACAGTAATCCGTTGGGACGAACGTATCTACTAATGAAGTTCGTATAGCCGAGTGTGTGGAGTCGCTTTCCGTCACTATTTAAGTGATAACCACAAACTCCAATACACTGACGAATTTTGATGCGGTTTTCTTGATTGCTTAGATAATACTCGTATACTCATGCCTACGAATAAAAATTAGGATATACTTTAGACTGCCTTGTACAGGGTTTGTATTGCGTAGACGTTTTCTATTGTTCTATAATTATCAGTAATTCAGTAATAAACGTTACATTCCACAAATAACGTCTTTTTGGTTTTCTTGTTTTTTTTTTTTGGTATATCTTCAAAAATTTGTTTGCCCATCTTGGATGGAGCGAAAAGGACTTGACTCGCTAAAAACAATCAGTTTCTTGCGTTCCATTGCCGCAGTGTCCTATACACATCGGTAACGTACGTATCAGGCGTAACCCGCGCGTGTCCCTATAAAAATCTCTTTCAAATAAATAATTTAGAACTGCACTACACTGTACCCTTAGCACGAATTTTCACTCTTTTACTTTACAGCGTCTTTCCGGTATTTACAGCGTTTTTGTATGAAAAATGGAACACCGAACTAATTTTTTCCTTGAAAATTATCAATTTGAAATTGTCAAAGTTTCAGTTTACTTTACGTCTCAAATACTGAAAGTTCGTGCTAAGGCTACTGGTATGATAACTTTAAAATATTATCGGTAAACAAAAACACGTGTTTATTTTAATTAATTTTCGTTAATATGTAGCATACTTTTAACGTAATAGGGGAGGTAAGCCCAAGACGGGTATAGCCCGCCTAAAACGGGTATGAATGTTAAATTACGCGTCGTTCTTGCTAATGAGAATGTGTGCGTGCAGGACGTGGCTCCTCATAGGGAGAGGCGACGCGTCCTGCACGAACACATTCCTGTTTTAAGTGGGCTACCCGGGTAGCCCACCTAAAACAGGAATGTGTGAACAAGACGGCCGTCTTGGGCTTACTTGTAAAAATATCCTGTGGTCATAATTATGAAACTTAATTTATGTTTAAAACCGATCTCGAATAAGTAATAGAACCCGAGCAAAGTCGGAGTCGGACGCTAATTACATTCTTATATGATGGTATATGCTGAGGCTGCATTGCCTCGTGAGCTCCACATTTCACGTGTGGCTTGTAGTTGTTTAGAAACGGTGTGGGCGGGCAACATGAGTTTAATTTTCGTGTCGCCATTACGAAACTGTAGTGGCGACACGTGGGTGTATTTCTAACTTGTGAGTTGTGGAAATATAATTATGGAAGCCTTTGTCTATGTGAACGCTCTCTGTAATAATCATGATGACACATACATACATTGGAAGTTGTGTTCTCGGTTTGTATAACAACCAGAAATGTATGATAAGTATAAAGGAATTGTATACAATTCCTTGGAAATGTATAGGTATATTTCTGAAGCTATTCAAGACAAATGTATGATAAAGAAGTGTTTTACGTGTTCAGAAAGCTCCGCGTGCAAGGTTTAAAGGAACCAAACCAAACCGAACCTTGAGAAAAGTCAGGGGCACCCCGAGGTTCGGTTTTTGATTTTAGGAATAACATACATTTCTTAGAAATAGTATACAATACCTCTTTGTACTCGTATGCACTTCCGTTAACATAATTGAAGGTACATTTAGCAACCGCGACTTCATCCTCGCGGATTTAGAATTTTTCCGTATGATTTTTATTGGGATTGGAATTTTCAGAAGTGTACTTATTGCCCACATGCTTTATGAATTTGTTTTGTCTACATTCTCAGTTTCAAGTATTGCTAAAAGATTCGGGACTGTGGCGAATTTTATACGGATATTATAACAGCAACCGCCGTGTTTGAAATATACCTTATGATGTACAAAAAATCGATAACAAACTATGTAAAGAAGTGTTACTGAAACATGGGAACGCATTATTTATTCATCACTGTATCCGCTTTATAGCAATAAAGTATACGCTATATATCTGGGTATATGAGTAGACTTGCATAGCTTTCCGGAGATGCACAAACTGCATTGATCAAAAGCAGGAATCAGATTTTTATCTGCATGTATTCCACGTTTCTACGAAGTAAGAGCTACGGAGCTATTTAGCGTAGCTCGCTCTGCGTTCTTCGAGTGCCATGAACGTAGGCGTTACGACGTAGCAAACGTAGCCAAATGGGCTACGCCGTAGAATGTGTCTATGGTGTCATACATGTTAAATTGAATGTTTGCGATTCTGCTTATTTTTTCATTTTTTTCCACACACAGGCACATTTCAAATATTGCCAAATAAACTTTTTCTTTCTTGATGAACCTGGTCTAGAATATCAGCATCACTCGCTCCAGCCAAAAAAAGAAGGCCCAATGTTATACACATAAATCACACTTGAAATCATTTTGAAAATTCAATTTCTGTTACTCACTTAACAGACCTACCTCAAGTGTCTCAAAACCCGATCGATTACGATTTCAGACCGGCACCACGATCCGGAAACGGCTTGTCACCGCAAATCGTTGGAAAATCCTGCGGCATTGCAAAGGATGCAGTGGACTTGTAGAGATGAAGCCAGTCTTTGATTTTATACCTAACCATATACCTATTTGCGGCAATACAGATCTCTATAAATGAACGTCCACAAAGGCATTTTTTTTTAGCGTGGTAAAATCATCAAATGAGTCCAAAAAACCCCGGGCAGGGCGGGAGGGACTGTCAGACTTCTACTTACTAAAATCCACGGTGTCCTTCGATAGCCTGTTATGTTCCGGGGTTACGGTAAGGGGTCCACAAAGGCATACCGTTAATCTACACTACGCGAGCAATAGTATGAATCACTTTAATCCGATTCCGCGCAATATTGAATACTTACAACACTATAAGAATAATAAAATTGTACCATTTGGGATAACTGTAAACTTAAAATTAATACAAAATTCGTTCACTTCACGCCATTCTTTCCTTAAATAATGGCGTGAAATGTATATATATTTTAAG